>CM051236.1:47093856-48516856 GCA_027917425.1 Gastrophryne carolinensis
GCAGAGGCCAGTAAGCGAAGGGAAGATCGGCGACTTTCAACCCAGCAGCCTCTCAGCCTCAGTTACACTGGGGGGAGAAAGATTCCATTTGCAGCATTTAAGTCCTTCCAGGAAAGTGACGACGAGATTGACGGATTTTTGGCCGATTTTGAACGGCAGTGCGCTTTACACCGGGTACCCACGGAGGAATGGGTCACCATATTATCAGGGAAACTATCTGGGAAAGCTTCCGATGCTTTCCGGGCCATCCCTGATGCGGACTTACCACACTACCATCTGGTAAAGGAGGCTTTGTTAGCCCGGTACGCTGTCACCCCGGAGGCCTACAGGCGACGATTTCGGGAATCCCAAAAGAAGGGAGGGGATTCTTACACGGAGTGGGCATGTCGCCTCCATCGTACAGCATCACACTGGGTCACTGGATGCAAAGCCACGACCGCTGAGGATGTACTACAGTTGTTTTTACTAGAACATTTTCTCAATGCCCTGCAACCAGAGCTAAGAGAGTGGGTACGTGACCGGAGGCCTCTAACGCTACCTGAGGCTGCTCGTCTAGCCGACGAGTACACCGATGCGCGCCGGACAGAACAGTCCGCTCCAAAACCACCACCTCCCATTAAGTTTCAAGCACCCGTGGCTTCCGCGCCAACTCGTTACTCTGGGCCACATAGGCCAGCGCAGCAACCGAACCTCTCCACAGTTCAGTGCCATCGTTGCAAACAATGGGGACATTATCGCAGTGATTGCGCCCTAGAGCCTCCCCGAAACACGTGGGGGCAAAAGCAACCTTCCACCTCCCGTACTCCTGTGGCACACTGTTTGGAAGCTGAGAGCAGTTCGGAAGAGTATCTGGGGGTACTGTACGAAGCTGATCCCGTACAAGCGGCCATCCAAGACAACCGACAGCACCATTGCCAGGAGGTACGAGTCAATGGGCGCACCGCGCAAGGATTACGCGACACCGGAGCCACACTTACCTTGCTCCAACCTCATTTGGTCAAGAACAAAGACCGCACCGGACACACCGTTGCAGTAAGGGTGGCGGGAGGAGCTGTGTTTCGACTCCCCACCGCCCGAGTACATCTTGACTGGGGCGCTGGATCCGGCAGGGTACAGGTGGGACTTATGGACAACTTACCAGCAGAAGTACTATTGGGAAATGATCTAGGACCAATGACTTCTGCCTACGCTACCTCTGGACCAGCCAGCGTCAACCCTGTTACAACCCAGGCTCCAGCCCGAGCTGCCGACTCCAGCCCACTGGTCGGGGAGACCCAGGGGTTTCGTCTGCATCACGTCATGTCTGTTACACGAAGTCAAGAAGAGGATCAGCCATCAGGTTACGTCCTTCCAGAAGGGAAACTTATGCCAAACACTATTTTTGTTGGGGGCATTGGCCGTCGGATTAATCAGCCTGAAATTAAGGATGTTTTTTCAAAGTATGGCGCTGTAAAGAATGTCAAAATTATTAGGGATGCCTCTGGCGTTTCTAAGGGTTATGGTTTTGTCTACTTTTACGATGATGTAGATGTGCAGAAAATTGTGGATTCTCCGATCAGCTTCCATGGAAAGAGATTGAAACTTGGGCCAGCTATAAGAAAGCAAAGCACCTGTGCACACATCCAACCAAGGACTTTGGTGCTGAACTCACCAACGCCACAATATCCCAATGTTTGGACCCCACCCATGACCGATTCCTATGTACAGCCCACGTCAATGTTTAGTCCGGTTACTCACTATGTGCAGACTTGTCCTTACACAGAACTCTGCCCATAACAAGAGTCCGGACAGCCCCACGTTAACCCGAACAGGGTCAATCCGGGTCTGCCGGGTGTTCCACAAAAAGGGGGCATTGTGACAGACGCTGTCTTTTGGATGTCATCACTATTCAGTTGCCCACCGGGCCATTCACTGGCCTTTTCTTAATTAGGTCATTGGAGTTTGGATTGTATTATAAACTGCCTTTGTGTTAATTGATTACGTCACAGGCAATGGCATTGTTCTGATTGAGTGTATTACAGACGCCTATTGTTTTGCTGATTGCGTCACCGGCAGAGTTGGTCTGTGTATTTGTCATGAGGTCCACGGGGGAGGTCCCATTGCATGGAGACTTGTGTATATAAGGCCTAGAGTGGCACTAATAAAAACACTTCACCTTCACCCTCAATACTGAGTTCTGTCTCTTATTGGGGGAAACGCTATATTACAATTCACTAGCCCTTGTAAGGGCTGTTCCTGTTTCCTCACGGACGACTCTGGAATTCCAGCAGCACCTCTTACGATTGGGAAAAGGACGTCTCGGGCGGTGAAGCCCTCCGGCGATAAGGGTTATCGCTACAGCAAGCATGTCGCTTCTGTCTGTACAGGCGTAGCCGATATAAAACATAATCATCAAATGGTCACACATTATATTTTGATCAATTATTCCACCTGCCCCATAGCCCCCATCCATCAGATTCACAGAGTTACAGGTAGCTTATACAACAGGGGGTCCATCATAGCACATGACGATGGGTCACCTGCTCCATGACTAAACAGCTCATTGATGTGAGGGGCACTGGGAGCGACGTTCTGGGAAGATCATATTTCATGGGAAAGAAGGTGAGAACTGTGGCCCCGAGACACGGCAAGGGCTACAGGAACAGGTGAGTGGAACGTGTGATCTGGGGGGTTTCACAAAGGCAATCCCAATTTGAGATACCCCAGGGAGTGGGACCCAGATGATGTTCCTCTTTAAGGGTGTCCATGGTATGGAGCAGATTTTATATGGAGTCTACCCCTGTCAACATTACCTTATCCACCACACACTCTACACTACTGGGATGCCAAAAATGGTTGGATAAACAAGGAACGTATATCAAGAAGATCCAATTGGAAGTTTACAATACCAACCAACAGATTTGGATTAAACAGTATTCATATGTGACTAAACTACATGGTTTGTATAGCTCCAGGGGTTTTAAAGTGGACCAAAACCATTCAAAAAGATTTTGACTATCCTGGCTTTAGGTCCCTGCCCCCCGACCGGGGGTGCCCCTCTGTGTGAAACTCCCCAGGTTGCCCAAACAAATTCACCTTTTCCCGATCCTACGGCACATACGCGGCCACTCTTCCAATCAGTGCGAGGATGCGGCTACCACTCGCCATGTACCGCTGGACCGGGAAAGCAGGTGAGTTTATGGGCGACCTGGGGGATTTCTCAATCTGGAAAACTTTAATTTTGCTGAGATCCTGGGTGGCAAATTAAAAAAAAAATCATAAAAACAATGTAACATTTATTGCACAGTCTCTATAGCAGGGGCGCTCAACCTTTTGATGAGCACCGGCCACTAGACGATTTGGAAAGTGGGGGGGGGGGGGGGGTGCAGAGGAGGTTACTATATTAGATTAATTGTTTAGATACGCAAACACCTCTGGGGAGGAGGATATTGAATTTACACCTTTTTTTGGGTTGATGTGAATAGGTTGGCTATTACACATATTTATAGTTCCTTTTTTTTCTCATGTACTTATGGTGTTTTTTCTGTCACTGGGTCATATTGTGGGCACAATACAAAAGTATCTATGAGAGTTGGTTGGCACATTGAAAATACAATTCTGTGAAATACTCACCTGTAGAATTGGTATTATATGTATACAGTACGTCCTGCTCCAGATAGAATACTTACACTTGGGTTATCCTCCGCCAGAGGGCGCTGTGCACAAAAACAGGCTCCTCCCGGCCCTTCATATACCCGGGGACCTCCCACAAATCCCCAGCATTGAAAAGCAGTGAACGAGAAGCCGGGAGCATATAACCACCAAAAACTGGTAACAAACAAAAATCACCATACAGGGGATCCAGAAAAAATGCAAAACCAGGGTGGGGTGGAGCAGGACGTACTGTATAGGTATAATACCAATTCTACAGGTGAGTATTTCACAGAATTGTATTATTCTAAGTATACAGTACGTCCTGCTCCAGATAGAATACTTACACTTGGGACATCCAATAGCAGTGTTCATAGAATAGGGTGGGATCCCCCCCAAAAAAAGGCAACAGCAGACAGTTTAAAGCACTGTCACCTGCAAACCTTGCTACCAAAAGCAACATGAGCTAAGGCTCCAATGTCAACCTCGTAAAAACCTTTGAAAAGGTATGGACAGAGATCAAATAGCAGTCTAGCAAAACTTGTCCAACAGAAAACCCGGTGCTGAAAGCCCAAAGGCACCAAAGCATGAGTAGAATAAGAAGTAAGGTAAAAAGAAGATTCTTTCCCTTAGAGGAACAGGCCTGAGAAACAGCCTGACAAGTCCAAACGCTAACAGTAGCCCTGGCAGAAGCCGAAACCTTTCCTAGGACCATAAGAGACAATCCCATCCAAGTAAAAGGCCAGGCCCAAAGCCGCTCAACCCCTGGAGATCAGACGAGATCAGACACATATCAGGAAGGAGATGGCCATAAACCCAAAGGGGCAGCAGTTCCCCTAAGGGGCAAATGACGATCCAGGAAACACTTCCAACACCAGTTGAAGGAATGTAGACCCCTTTCCGCAGCATAGCTAGCAATAAGGCACAGAAGAAGGAAGAAATATCTTGAATCAATGAACATAAGACACCACCTTAGGCAGAAGGTCCGGCGTAAAGCGAAGCACCACCTTATCCTGTCCCAGAAGGACACTTTGAAGGTAAAAGACAGCCAGACAGCATCCTGAATCGGTCCAAAAGGAACACCCCGCAAGGCAAACAGAAAAAATTTCAAATCCCAACAGGGACCATAGAATTACGTGGGGGACGCAATGAGCAACCCCCGAAAGAATGCTTAGCCAAGGAAAATAAGCAAAAGACTTCTACAGGAAGGCGGACAGGGCAGAACCTGACCCTTCAGAGTACTGAGTTGGAGAGCCAACTCCAAGCCATGCTGTAATAACTCTAGAGCCCTGGGAACAGAGAACGCCCAACAGGGAAGAGACCTAGACTCCCACCAATCCATATGGGTACGCCATACCTCATAAGAATGGAAGAAGAAGAAGAAGCTCTTAGACTTCCAATAGTCACAAACACAGAGAAGAGAAGCCTGTCTCCATAAAGATGGAAGATTCAGCAGTCAGGCCTCCTAGGCCAGAGTCTGTAGATTGGGGTGACGTAAGGGAGGCCCTGAGTGAACAGAGCGGCACCCCTAGCAGAACGTACAGATCTACTACCCTCGGTACCATGTCTGCGAATCCACACTCCACTAGGCCATCCAGGGGCCACCAGTATCAATGGTCCCCCTTCCAGAGCAATTCTGCGCAGAACCCCGCCTAGCAGGGGGAACTGAGATAAGACATACAGACCAGAATGTCCTGCCATAACATTACTAAAACATCATGACCACGGCCAGAGGATTCTGGGCCAGGGAAACGAGGGGCGAGAGCTTGAAATAGTGACGGGGCACCAAACAGATCCACACTGGTTGAACCTCATAGTGACACAAGGATTAGCACATCCTGTCGCAGAGGGACCTCCACCGGAGCGAATACCACTGATATGCAGGAAACATTATCCTCCACCCAGATCAGGAACATATACCTTCCTGGGGGACCATCCTGCTGCAGGTCCCATACAGATGATTAAGGTAGGCCACAGTCGTCAGACAGACCGAGCACCACCAAACAGGCAGGTCGCGAAGAGGAGAAGTCAAGCGAGATAGCGCCAACCTGAAAACTCACTGTTTCAATATTGATAGGTGCATGGACCTCCTAAAGGCCCCACCTCCCCCGGACCCGCATAGGGTTACAGAAGAAACCCCCCCCCATCAACCTGATAGGTTGGCATCCTTAGTGACCGTCTCTAGGAAGGGCAAGAAGGGAACTGCCCCCAGACAGGTTCCTAGAGTACATCCACTCCAAGAGGGACTCCTAACCAGGGGGGGAAGGCACACATTACGCTGCTCCAGGGATGCTGGGTCCCTGTCCAGTATTAACAATAGAAGTTGCAGAAGGGCCCCAGGTAGAAGAGTATAAGGGACCTCTTCTAAGCAAGTCGCCAACGGGCCCACCAGCTGCATTCCTGCCTGGTGAAGGTGAATGAACACCCATCCAAATGACTCCCAATGGACACCACCAGCCGAGTAACCAACTCAACCTGACGTAGAGATTGGGAAGCGAAAAAGGACGACCGGGTAGGTCTCGCGCGGACGCCCCTTGGTCTCATCAGAGACATAGCCCCCGTCAGCACCTTGGTGAGCACTCTGGAAGCAGAAGAGAGGCCAGATAACAAGGCCACAAATTAGCAGTGTTGGACTTCCAACACGAACCTGAAGAGCCTCGGTGTCTAGAAGGCACAGGGACGTGAGCATAAGCATCTTTGATCTCCCCAGACGGCAAGGGGCCCACTGGGCGCAAGGCGCTGATGGCCCATCTCAGATTTTCCATGCAGAAACTGCCTGTAATAGTAGAATTGCTGAAAACCTGTGAATCCAGAATGGGCAGACTGACTCATCCTTTGGGAAAAAGGTGTAGCGGCCCCTGCCTCTGCCTCTTAAGGGCAAACTGCAAGTGACCCCCAGACCCCGCAGGCCGTGCATGGCCTGCACCAGCACCTGAACAGAGGCAGGGACCAGGAGTACCCTGACAATCTTGGGGGAGGCCGCGCAGCAAACTATCTTGTAGCCGGAGGGTACCCCTAGAGAAGCCTTGGGCGCTTGGCGGAGCGCGCGGGGAAAGCTGTACGGACCCCTGGATGTCATTTATATAGCGGTATCTGTTTGCTCTTTCTTTGACATGTGGTATTGATTTTGTCTTGATTGCTTTTTTTGCTGCCCCTTGCTCCCATTGACTTGTGTATATAAACATATGAAGGTATTAGCACTTAGCACTTGGCACTTTTGACCAGTTAATTATTATTGTATCATAATAGAGTTTAAGCACTTTGCACTTTATATATTTGAGGGATTGTTTTACATATTTGTGTATATATATTAATTGTTATAGAGTAGATACCTTAAAGTGGACCAACACCCAGGGGGGATCGGCCCGGGAATCTATAAGATTCCCGGACCGATCAGATCCCTCCCTGCGGGGCATCCGAAATCGGGATGTCCCGCGGGGAGGAACCCCCCAGGAGGCCCACAATCCTTACCTTACCGGCGATCCAACGGCGCATGCGCGAGACGCGGCCGTGTCTCTCGCTTCCCTCTAGCAGGGCGCGCTCCCGCGCCGGCCGTTTTGTGAATGGCCGGCGCAGGCGCGCTCCCTGTTAGAGGGAAGCGAGAGACGCAGCCAATGACAGCGCTCTGGTATGCGCGTCCAAGCGGTTTTGGACGCGCATACCAGAGCGGCTCTGAGCGCTGTCATTGGCCGGACGAGGTCACGTGGGAGCGGGGAGAGGTGAGTTTTTGCGGCGATCGGGGGGGTTTCACACAGCGGGGCACCCCCGATCGGTGTGCCCCACCTAAGTGGACCAACACCCAGGATAGTCAAAATCCTGGGTGTTGGTCCACTTTAATCTTGTTTGGAAGTAGTTTATTTTTTCACCAGCGGGGGGCAGGAGTATTCTCTAGAGATTTTCTTCATGTTATATAGATAGGAATTGAGATGAGCAACCTAATCCGCAGTTTCTTTTGAGCAAATATTTGTTTATAATAATTTTGGGTATTAGATTATTGTGATATTATCAATTGATTAATAGATTATATCATCCAGGAGGGTAAATTGTTTTTATCATGTCATGTGTTTATGTTATGTGTGTTTTATGTGGTATATGTAGTTTTTAATTTATGCGCTGAGAATAAATAAAAAATTGAGAATTTTTCTGGTGGAGTGCCCAAATTTTTGGGAATTCTAATTTTTGGTCTTTTGTTGTGCATAGTAAATAGTGGAATTCCAGGAGCACCCTCTGGGCTGTGATTTCTTGGTGGTGCCCTCACATTAGTAGTTTTTCACTTTTGTATAATAATTTCTTACCCAGGGGGAATTAGAGTCCTGCATGGGTATTTCATCAAAGGTGGGTTGGTGCTGGGTTGGCACATATGTTCTGTATGGATCTATGCGATTGCGTGTAGGAGCAACACAGTGTCTAAATGGGAGTTATGAAAAATAAGGTAATGAGTGAATACATTATAATAGAGACCTGTGGAAAAAGGCAAGGGAAAGTGATAATGAAATAAACAGGCGGCCAAGACTAACTAGAGGTTTATACCTGAGTGATGTTTAGTCCATGGGGATAAATAAAGCGGAGTATTTCTGGTTCAATCAATTGCTACAAGGAGAGAAGAATGTAGAGCAGAATGTTAGTATAGTCGAGGCTCTGGTGGGTAAATCAAAAGAAAGGTGACAAATCACAGTCCTCATTCATGCCCATTGGAATTTTTGTTTTGAGCTCATAAATCCAAAAAAGTTCGCGTTGTAGAAGTTTATTTAACAGGTCCCCACCTCTTTTATTCGGGATAACCTTTTCGATCACTAGATATCTAAGTTGTGAGACCTGGTGGTTGGCCTCTGCAAAATGACGAGCAACCGGGGAGTTGAAGTCGAAACGACGGATCGCGCTCCTATGTTCGCTTATGCGGATTTTAATAGCTCGCTGGGTTTGCCCCACATAAGCCTTACCACAGGGACATTTCAACAAGTAGACTACGCAGCTTGTCCATGCGCCATTGGACCAGGGTAGAAGGTGAGTTTCGGGCAACCTGGATGGTTTCACACAGTGGGGCATCCTGATTCTGGATGTCCCGGGGGGGGGGGGGGGGGGGGTTATCCAGGGTTGATGGCCATGGGTTTTGGTCCTCTTTAAGTGTTCCAGTTTTGCTGCTCTGGAAAAATGTTCAGCGTACCCTGGGGCAAGGAGGGCCGGCACATGCAGCCTTTCACTCTGTGCTGATTGTTTGCTGCTCACCAGGGGCGTAACTATAGGAGTTGCAGGGGATGCGACTGCACTGGGGCCCTAGTGGTCAGGGGACCCCATCAATGTTGCTCCTCCATTCTTATTTATCATATTTGTGCTCACTTGGCATCATTTAGAGAAAGGAAGCACCATTCATCTCTGCTATTTCACTCTCTAGTTGTCTAGCTGCATCCAACTGGGTTAGAAGACAGAAAAACAGTTGACTAAATGAAAAGGCCCCATTTAATGTTTTCACCAGGGCCCAGCTACATTTAGTTATGCCACTGCTGCTCACTAAGAGATGGAACAGGGAGGGGGAGTTATTTCACTCAATGGAATTTCTCTGTTACTAAATACATATGTGGTATTTGTCTTTCTATAGCTTATGGGGGAGATTAGTAATTTATTCTCTATTTAATGTACCATACTTTTCGTCCTTTAAGATGCAACTGCCCCTAACAGGCACCAAGGATTTGGAGGAGGGAAATTAGAAAAAAATATTCTAAACTCAATGTTCTAAAACACCCCATTACAGGCAGTGTGGCACCCCCCTCCCATTCCCATAGGCAGTGTGGCATTCCTCCATCCCATTCCCATATAGGCAATGTGACATTCCCCCATCCCATTTCCCATAGGCAGTGTGGCATTCCCCCATCCCATTCCCATAGGCAGTGTGGCATTCCCCCATCCCATTCCCATAGGCAGTGTGGCATTCCCCCCTCCCATTCCCATAGGCAGTGTGGCATTCCCCCATCCCATTCCCATATAGGCAATGTGACATTCCCCCATCCCATTTCCCATAGGCAGTGTGGCATTCCCCCATCCCATTCCCATAGGCAGTGTGGCATTCCCCCATCCCATTCCCATAGGCAGTGTGGCATTCCCCCCTCCCATTCCCATATAGGCAGTGTGGCATTCCCCCATCCCATTCCCATATAGGCAATGTGACATTCCCCCATCCCATTTCCCATAGGCAGTGTGACATTCCCCCATCCCATTCCCATAGGCAGTGTGGCATTCCCCCCTCCCATTCCCATAGGCAGTGTGGCATTCCCCCAATCCATTCCCATATAGGCAATGTGACATTCCCCCATCCCATTTCCCATAGGCAGTGTGGCATTCCCCCATCCCATTCCCATAGGCAGTGTGGCATTCCCCCATCCCATTCCCACAGGCAGTGTGGTATTCCCCCATCCCATTCTCATAGGCAGTGTGGCATTCCCCCATCCCATTTCCCATAGGCAGTGTGGCATTCCCCCATCCCAACCCAATTAATATGTATGTTTTTTTTTTCTTTCTTAGGAGCATTGTTAAACTGAAATACCATCAGGTATACCTAAAGTTATAACAAACAAATCAGGTAATTACTGGCGTTGAAAAAGCCCCCAGGGACGAAACTAGTTCACTTTCACTTTTTATTTGTTTCCACCTGTCTACTTTTCTCTAAAGATTCTTTGTATATATGCAGATCAGTTTTTAATATTTTGTACAGGCAGAATGAATTGATTCAATCATGCTGACCTTGATGTTTGAATATACAGTGACCATGTATGATTAAAAAATGTATGTACATCAACACCTGAACTGCTAAATCAACCGGTTTCCTTCTTATACTTGAACATTTCAAGGCTTTTTAAAAAAAAAAAAAAATTCGAATTTTGGAGGAATATTCTATCACAGGCGGGGTTGCACTCAAAGGTCTAATCATATTTGTTGGGAGCTAACCTATGCCCAACTGAGTAGTAACTTTGACTTTAACAAACAGACCGTGAGTCCATACCAGCCTACAACTTATGTGATAGCAAAAAGGGTGGGTCACTGGAGAGGGGTAGGTTGGTGTCTCCCTGAGGGACTTATCCAACTTTCCCTTGTCAGTCCCTTCTGTTTTCCTTTTTTCGCAAACTGGAATGACCCAGAGACAAGGTCCAAAACTTTAATTTCCCATAAAACTACACTATCAGAGCAGATGTGAGAAGGCAAGTGGCCCTCCATCCTCTCCCCCAGACCCAAATCATGGAGCACCCACAGCCAGCTCCAGTTTAAAAAAGAAACATTGGAAGGAATGAGCCTCAATCCTCCCACCTTCTGGACCTGATCCCACCAATACAAAGACCCAGGCTCAGACTGGGCCACTGGAGAACCAGAGGATCTTATGTAAGAACTTACCTTCTCTGTTCTCCTGTTACACATGGATTGGCGTCAGCAAATGTTTCGCTGCAGAAGACTGGCAAACCCTACTGGGTACATGGGCAGATTGACCAGCTGCCTTGGAGAGGGTGAGTTTCTTGGCCATATTTAAGCCTTGGACAGCCATCCAAAATCTAGATAACTGGGGGGTGGGAAACACAGCAGCCTATAAATGGTTTAGGTCCACTTAAATTTTTGTTAACACATCAATAGAATTCCTCCATTAACTACTGTAATGCCAATGAGAACAAAAGTCTAAACAGACTCCTGGATCACTGCCTAGGTTCCCTATGGAGCATCCCTAACCGTGTATAATGGTACTGAAAGCCTGAGATCAGACCACCTACTCACCTTCTTGTGGCTTCCTCTGCTCTGTGCCTCCAAAAACCTGATGATCTTCTGCCGGTGGCGTGCAGAGCGGAGAGCGCCGGGATGCTGCTTCTCTGCTCTGTGCTGCATTTAATTACAGACTGCGGGATCCCAGGAAAAGGTGAGTAGGTAGGCCAATCTCTGGCTCGGTTTAGACTTTTGCAAGACTTTAAAGATGAACAAAACTTAAAGCTTTCACTTTATTAGGTTTTGTTCCTTCTGATGGGGGCATCTTAATTTGGGATGCCCCCACTGTGTGTATTGCCCTGTGAACTTACTTTTCCCTCGTTCCCCAAGTGCAGGTCTCTCAGCCAATCAGTAGCGCTCGTTCCAATCAAATTTCCTGTGCTCAGAGCGGCAAGAAAATCTGATTAGAGCGAGTGACGCCGGCCGCATCCCCGCTCACCTCCTGCTGTGATGGCCTGATGAGGGCCTAGCTAGAGGTATTCCGGGGATGCAGCCATGGCAACAAGATGTGGTGAGGGCTCAGGGAAAAGGTGACTAATTCGGGTGACCCCAGGCTTTCACAAAGTGAGGCATCCGAATTAGGGATGCCCCATAAAGAGGTAGAATATCGCCCCATGAAAAATTAAGGGGGTGTTGATCAACACAACAAATTATGAATATTTAAATATCAAAAAATGACTTTTTTCTCTCTTCCCATTTTTCACAAAGGGTTTGTCTGGGGCATATTAAGAAACAACTATACTTACCTGACCCCCTACTGGCTCTATTCTGCATGTGATGTGCCTCTGCCTCCAATCAGCAGGGGGAGCCCTTGTCCACACAGGAGCTGACTGCAAAAGAATATAAAACATTCAGGTAAAGTTTTTACTTGGCCCAAAAGCAATTATAATAAATTCAATATAAAGAAATATAAATATGTTACTCTAAATTATTATTCCTCTTTCTCTCCTGCCATCCGTTGCAGAGGAGCAATGGCCGATTTCCTCATTCCAGGGGCATCCCATATCCGGATCAGCGACAACTAACATGGCCGGTGACCTCACGGTGCATGTGCCGGCAGCGGCTGCATCCCCACTATGCCTTTAGCTGAGGCGGGTTCCCACTCCCCCATTTCTGGATGGCTGGTGCGGGTACACGGAGGGGTGGGGATGCGGCCTGTGACGCGCTCGCTCCATTTCGTTTGTGGGACGCTCAGACATCAGAGTGACTAGCAGAAGGTGAATAGAGAGGAGCATGCTGATTGGCTGCCTGTCTGTGCCTGTGACACGGGATTGGCGGAAAGGTGAGTAAACGCGGCGATCTCCAGGGTTAGACACTGAGAGCAATAATATATTTAATATTAAAGTGGACCATATATCATGGGGTAGTCGTCTAACCGGACCTAGAGTCTTATAGGCACTAGGTCCAGTTAAACAACCACCCCCTCGGGTATCCCCATTTGGTATCCCTCATTATATGAAACCCCTCCAGTTGCCTGATTTACTTACCTATCCAGCATGTGCAGCCAGTGGCGGCATCTCCCCGGGCTCTGCCATAACTGTACTAATACAAAGATTGGATGACACCAACTAGTTACTAATAAATGTGGTGCAATGCTCTGGGTGCCACTCAGAATGCTGAAACACTATTGAGAGTGGGGGTGCCCAAATCCCCCAAAATAGCCCAAACCAGAGACTTGGCGTTGCACACACTCAAATAGTTTATCAAAAATTTATTTGATCCACATAATACAATATATCTAAAAAGACAGTTTAAAAGACATACAAGACAACAACATTCTCACAATCTGCCATGGGGGGGCGCTGTTGTACAGGGCAGCCATAAAAATGTTAAATAAAGCTCAATAACCTGGGCCCTTCTAAGGGCAATAATCATTAATAAAATGTAAAGTGCTTGTGCTTCCCAATAAAGTGCATCAAAACCTAATGAACAATCAGATGAGTATAGTGCAAAAATATGCAATAAATGATACGAGGTAGGTGCAAAGACATGAAAGAAATACACTTATCTTACAAATACACAGTGTCCATGGTACAGGCCGCCACCCGTCCCCCCAGGAAAAAGCCAATGCGTTTTCCTGACGTATTGTCACTTTCTCAAGGCAGAGGACACACTCTGTGCCATAACTGAATAGCTGCCATAACTGTGCACAGCCTGGGGATCGCGAGTGCGGCCAGGATTCCTTACAGCTTCTCCAGCCGCACATTAATATGCGCAGACTAAGAAGCTGATTGGAGGAGAGCCCCGTCTGCGCTGTGGGAACGCTGGAGTGTTATGTAGATCGAGTAATCTGGGGGATCTCACACAGCGGGACATCTCCCAGGATCAGATCTTGTTCCACTTCAATTTTGGACTGGTTATTATGATTCTTAGGCGGTATCCTGATTTGGGATGCCCCACAGCCAGAAATCGCAAGCCTATCCCGCATCCGAGCAGCGCACTCACCTGCGTTCCACCTCTATTTCTAAGTGCACACAGCGGCGCCCCCTGTCAGGTATGGAGGGTGTGCACTGCAGGGGAGCGGGCACATCCTGTGCCACATAGGAATATAGGGGTGAATGGCGTCTAGGTGGGTGCGCCGCCCAAGTCGGGATGTCCCCTACGAATCAAATATCCAGTTCATTTAATCAATTAAATATATAATACAAATAAAATACACATACATTATATTTACACTATATAAAGTCCCCCTCCCCCTCATTCAGTTATTAATACCAATGAAATATATAATTAAATAGATAATTAATTACCCCCCCATAAGCCATAGAAAGGCAAATAACACATTTATTTAGTAACAGTAAATAGAAATTAAATTCAGTGAAATAACTCTCCTCCCTGTTCCATCTCCTGGTGAGCAGCAGGGGCGCAACTAAATGTGGCGGGGCCCTGGTGCGAACATTAAATGGGGCCCCTTAATGTCTCATACAGTCAACTCTTATCGGACCCCTCCTTGCCCCAGGCTAAGCTGACCATATTTTCAGAGGGTCAAATCTGAGACACTTAAACCGGACCTTCACCATGATTTATTGAAAAGCCCAAACCCTTAAAAATGATTCCCCAGCATCTAAAGTTAATATATTTTAAGTTTTTAGTGACTTACTTATTCTTTCCCCCACTGGGCTGCAACTCTGTTCAGGACTTAGGACACGGGCGCTGCCATCTTGACTCAGAAGCATCACACTTACTGAGGACTGAGGAGAGGAGAGTGGGATAAAGTACAGGGGGGGGTTATAGCTGTGCTTTGCTCAGACAGAGCAGAGCTGGGGTCAGGAAAAGGTCAGCAATCCCAGAATGCAGAGCAGCGCAGTCAGAAGGCTCTTCCTGTTTGCCTGATGTTCCATAAGCCGCCATCTTGGATGTTTAAAGGCTCATAACATGCAGTAGATGCAGGTAGGATGATTTTTAATGTGAGCAATCTGTATGTACAGGGTGGGGGAAACATATAAGATAGACTCTTATTCAGAGTGAAGGTCCGCTTTAAAGTGGAACAAAACCTCTGAATGTAACTTTCTCGGAATTCATTTCATGCCCCGCTGTGAGACCCCCCCCCCAGTTACCCCGTAAAATCTCACCTTACCCCACCCCACTGGCACATGCACCGACTCTTGTTTGATGAGAGTCGCAGATTGCTCTCACTGAAATAAATGGGAAGCGCGCAATGCCGCATCCCCTGTATCCCCGGCGCTGTGCGCGATCCCGCCACAGTCTATCTGAATGGCTGTGGCAGAAGCAGATGCACTCCCCATTCATTTCAATGAAAACATGGGGCCTACCCATCACATATAGGCTACGGGGGCCCAGACCATAGAGCCTATAGTATCTGAGCCCCCTCATAACCTGTAATGTGACACCGGGGCCCCACGCGCCACAGCCGGAGGGGTGATCTGAATGCCGCCCGTCTGGTTTATTTACCTCATCAGCCATCCCACGGCGCATACGCAGACTCGTCCGATCTGCTTTCTTTCAGTGAACTAGGAGTTCTGGGGCATCCCAAATAATGGCAGGTATTCAGCTGCCACTAGTGTCTCACAGATTCTAGGGCCAGCGTAGGTCCACTTTAAAGTAGAACAAAACCCAGGATTTCCACTATCCTGGGTTTTGGTCTGTACCCTTGGCGCATACCCAATTCGGGATGCCCCCCGTGCAAAACACCCTCGGTTCATACCCTATGAAGGTGCGTAAATACAACAAGGGTTACACATTGTGCCGGGATGCCCCATTATATGAAATCCCTCCAGTTGCCCCCTTTTCTTACCTATGCAGCATGTGCAGCCAGTGGCGGCATCTCTCCCGTACGGCAGCTCCTGCCATAACTGAATATCTGGCCGTGCACAGCCTGGAGAGTGCGGCCTGGGTCTTGTTGGACTGATTAATACTATTCCCAGGAGGCATCCTGATTTGGGATGCCCCACAACCAGACTTACACGCTTATCCCATCTGGAGATGGGTGCGCGGCCTCCCCTGCATCCCTTTATGGCGGCAATTCATTTATGGAGAGTGCGGCTGCACACAGACCTAGTAAGATGCAAGAAATGGTGCCGCTGGCGAGGTGAGAATATCCAGCGAGGTCATACCTCCCAAGTGTCCCTGATTTGGAGGGACTGTCCCTCTTTTGAGTCTGTGTCTCCCTGCCCTTCGTTGTTCTCATTTGTCTCTCTTTGAGGTGTAACATGAAGATCTGCATCCATAAATGAATCATTTGCCTATTTAAAGTGTTTATATAGTTTGAACTGTTACACCCGATCTCCTATCCATCCCTCAATGAAGGGGGCGTGGCCTAATTTAACAAATGTCCCTCTTTCTCACCCTGAAAAGTTGGGAGGTATGAGCGAGGTGTCACACAGCAGAGCAGGCCAAATCTGGATGCCCCAGGGCTGGGTATCTAACCGCACCTAGCGTCTTATAGGTCTGGTTTTGGTAGACTTTAAAGCAGACCTACAAGCCTCCTGGCTACTCTGTTGCTCCATGGGGACACTAAACCAACCCAATCTACCCCCTCACACCGCCAGTGAGAGATTAGAGACATACTCACCATTTCCGTCCATCCAATGGGGGACAGGAAGCAGCTGGTGCACAAATGCCGCAGCCACCCCTCCTTCACCAGGAGACATGCTTCATCCTGGTGTGCAGCTGTTTCCGCTCCGCCATCAGAGCTTTATGAAGCAATTTTGGCTTCCGCATGCGCTGGCTCTCATCCAATCAGGGCTTTATGTGGTGCATCCTAATGCATGGAATAAAGCCGTCATTTGGTGGCATAGAAAGTGGGGGCAGCCACATCCCTGGTTTCCCTGTAAAATAAGTCTTTTAGTCCAGTTTTAATAGTTATTACATGAGATATTAGGAAAAATCCCTAAGTGCAAATCACTCCCTCCTTTATTATCCTATTTGTATTTAGGGATTTTTATTATCTTTAATTAAATAAAACTTTCACTACTGCTACATAACCTCCTCCTATAATCAGACCTCAGATCAGATGGGAAAAGGCCCCTTTGTGTAAATGTTCTCTGAATGGCAGAGGATGTTCTCTGAATGGCAGAGGCTGCAACTAGTGCTGCCTGAGCGCTGATCAGCGAGCCCATCACTCTCAGCAGCAACACACTGCACTGGCGTCTCCTGGCGAGATGACGTTACCCACCGCATCTCGGCCACGCCCACCCACTGGCCCTGTGGCGCAGTAAGCTAATGTCCTGTGCGGCTGGCTTACTCGGAAGTAGCCGAGTCCACCGGATCGAATCCCACTCAAGGCCCATTAATAGGCGGCAAATAAATAGGGACCATATTTTATTAATAAGAAAATAAGAAAAATATAATGTTGGGAAAGTGCACTTAGGATGACAATTTTTCTTTGCACAAAAAATAAATAAAATAAATAAAGTGGACATCGTTTCGGCACAAAGAAAATGACACTTGGCATTTTCCCCAACGTTCTATTTTTCCTATTAATAAAAAGGAGCCGACCTGTGACGGTCATCACAAAACTAGGCATCTCCTACAGATCAGGGCACTGAATTCAGCCGAATACAACATCGGGATTCGAACCAGTGCCCCCTTGCTTGCAACAAGGTGACTTGCAGGCGCGTGCACTAGTCGCTCACGCCACAGGCCGCTCAAGAGAAGGGGGACTAAAACTGCTTTATAAGGTGTTTGCGCAACTATGGGTGAGTGGTGTGAGGATGTGGGGGCGGGGCTATGCAAATCTCTGATGCCGGGCAGCATCGCATCAGCAGACGCCGACCATTCCCACTTCTGTTACAATGGGAGCGCTCTCTATTACCCACTCACAGGCTGGTTACGCTGAGGCGACATTTCCACTGCGCATGTGCGAGTGTTGCGCAACACCTTATTAAAGCAGTTGAGCTCTGTCATCCAAGTGCACTTTCCCCAACATTATATTTTTTTTATTTTATTATGACTTTTTTTTATTATACTTTTGATGCCAATTATTAAAGTGTCATTTTCTTTTTGATAAAATGATGTCCATTTTATTTTCTTATATTTATTTCATTTTTTTCTTTTATGCCAAAAAAAAAATCAAAAGCGCACTTTCCCCAAAGTTATATTTTTTAAGTATTAAAAAAAAAAATATTCAAGATCTTTTTTTTTACTATTCAACAAAAATCTGCCATACAATCAGCACAATATATATCACTGACAAATAAACGTGTTTTACATTAAGAAAAACCTTAATGGCCACAGGATGGGGCTAGATAATCATACACATAGCAATAGCTTATGTCCCAAAATATAGGCATTCAGCACCATATTTTATTAATAAGAAAAATATAATATCGGGGAAAGTGCACTTAGGATGACAATTGTTTTTTTTGCACAAAAAAGAAATAAAGTGGACATCGTTTTGGCACAAAGAAAATGACACTTGGCATAAAAAGTTCTATTTTCCCTATTAATAAAAAAGGGGCTAGCCTGTGAGGGTCCTAACAGCAAACCTGGCACTTCCTGCACATCAAGGCACCGGGTTCATCAGGATTCGAACCTGCGCCCCTTGGGGCAAAGTGACCATGATAGGAACGTGCACCAGCTGCTCGCGCCACAGGCTGCCCAAATACAGGTGGACTGAAACTGCTTTATAAACTGCCGCATCATTACTGGGGAATGAGGGGGTGAGTGGCGTGAGGAAGTGGGGGGCGGGGCTATGCAAATCTCTGATGCCGGGGCAGCATCGCATCAGCAGACACCGACCATTCCCCCTTCTGTTACAATAGGAGCGCTCTGTGTTATGCGCATGCCCACTCACAGGCTGGTTACGCTGAGGCAGAGGCGACATTTCCACTGCGCATGTGCGAGTGTTGCGCAACACCTTATAAAGCACTTGAGCTCTGTCATCCAAAGTGCACTTTCCCCAACATTATATTTTTTTTTACTTTATTATGACTTTTTTTTATTATACTTTTGATGCCAATTATTAAAGTGTCATTTTCTTTGTGATAAAATGATGTCCGTTTTATTTTTCATTTCTTATATTTATTTCATTTTTTTCTTTTATGCCCCCAAAAAATCAAAAGCACACTTTCCCCAATGTTATATTTTTCTTATCATATTATTATTAAAAAATTATGAATATTTTATTTAAAAAATAAGCCTGTGTGGCGGTCTTCACTGATGCAGCAAATTCCTTAGTGACCAAGGCTCTGCTAGGTCTGCAGAGCAGCGGCCATTGCTCCCACCTGCTGAGGCCCAGTCACACCTCACAAGTGGCGTCAGACGCGGCTCGCACATGCGCAGTGCCGCTACGGAAACGGGTAGTTTTCGCTGCCACTGGCTGCACATGCTGGATAGGTAAGTAAATCAGGCAACTGGAGGGGTTTCATATAATGTGGCATCCCAAATGGGGATACCTCAGGGGGTGGTTGTTTAACTAGACCTAGTGCCTATAAGACTCTAGGTCTGATTAGACAACCACTCCTGGATTTGTGGTCCATTTTAATATTAAATATATTATTGCTCTCAGTGTCTAACCCTGGAGATCGCCGTACTCACCTTTCCGGCAATCCCGTGTCACATGCACAGACAGGCAGCCAATCAGCATGCTCCTCTCTTTTCACCTTCTGCTAGTCGCTCTGATGTCTGAACGTCCCACAAACTAAATGGAGCGAGCGTGTGTCACAGGCCGCATCCCCACCCCTCCGTGTACCCGCAAAAGCCATCCAGAAATGGGGGGAGTGGGAACCCGCCTCAGCTAAAGGCATAGTGGGGATGCAGCCGCTGCCGGCACATGCACCGTGAGGTCACCGGCCATGTTAGTTGTCTCTGATCCGCATATGGGATGCCCCTGGAATGAGGAAATCGCCCATTGCTCCTCTGCAACGGATGGCAGGAGAGAAAGAGGAATAATAATTTAGAGTAACATATTTATATTTCTTTATATTGAATTTATTATAATTGCTTTTGGGCCAAGAAAAAACTTTACCTGAATGTTTTATATTCTTTTCCAGTCAGCTCCTGTGTGGACAAGGGCTCCCCCTGCTGATTGGAGGCAGAGGCACATCACATGCAGAATAGAGCCAGTAGGGGGTCAGGTAAGTATAGTTGTTTCTTAATATGCCCCAGACAAACCCTTTGTGAAAAATGGGAAGAGAGAAAAAAGTCATTTTTTGATATTTAAATATTCATAATTTTAAAGTGTTGATCAACACCCCCTTAATTTTTCATGGGGCGATATTCTAACTCTTTATGGGGCATCCCTAATTCGGATGCCTCGCTTTGTGAAAGCCTGGGGTCACCCGAATTAGTCACCTCTTCCCTGAGCCCTCACCACATCTTGTTGCCATGGCTGCATCCCCGGAATACCTCTAGCTAGGCCCTCATCAGGCCATCACAGCAGGAGGTGAGCGGGGATGCGGCCGGCGTCACTCGCTCTATTCAGATTTTCTTGCCGCTCTGAGCACAGGAAATTTGATTGGAACGAGCGCTACTGATTGGCTGAGAGACCTGCACTTGGGGAACGAGGGAAAAGTAAGTTCACAGGGCAATACACACAGTGGGGGCATCCCAAATTAAGATGCCCCCATCAGAAGGAACAAAACCTAATAAAGTGAAAGCTTTAAGTTTTGTTCATCTTTAAAGTCTTGCAAAAGTCTAAACCGAGCCAGAGATTGGCCTACCTACTCACCTTTTCCTGGGATCCCGCAGTCTGTAATTAAATGCAGCACAGAGCAGAGAAGCAGCATCCCGGCGCTCTCCGCTCTGCACGCCACCGGCAGAAGATCATCAGGTTTTTGGAGGCACAGAGCAGAGGAAGCCACAAGAAGGTGAGTAGGTGGCCTGATCTCAGGCTTTCAGTACCATTATACACGGTTAGGGATGCTCCATAGGGAACCTAGGCAGTGATCCAGGAGTCTGTTTAGACTTTTGTTCTCATTGGCATTACAGTAGTTAATGGAGGAATTCTATTGATGTGTTAACAAAAATTTAAGTGGACCTAAACCATTTATAGGCTGCTGTGTTTCCCATCCCCCAGTTATCTGGATTTACGATGGCTATCCAAGGCTTAAATATGGCCAAGAAACTCACCTTCTCCAAGGCAGCTCGGCAGTCTGCCCATGTACCCAGTAGGGTTTGCCAGTCTTCTGCAGCGAAACATTTGCTGACGCCAATCCATGTGCAACAGGGGAACGGAGAACGTAAGTTCTTACATAAGATCCTCTGGTTCTCCAGTGGCCCAGTCTGAGCCTGGGTCTTTGTATTGGTGGGATCAGGTCCAGAAGGTGGGAGGATTGAGGCTCATTCCTTCCAATGTTTCTTTTTTAAACTGGAGCTGGCTGTGGGTGCTCCATGATTTGGGTCTGGGGGAGAGGATGGAGGGCCACTTGCCTTCTCACATCTGCTCTGATAGTGTAGTTTTATGGAGAATGAAAGTTTTGGACCTTGTCTCTGGGTGATGCCAGTTTGGGATGCCCTGCTGTGTGAAATCCTGCTGGTCTCCCATAAAACATTCCTCTGCTCCAATCAGTTTCTTTGGCTGCACATATAAATGAGCGGCTAAAAAATCTGAATGGAAGCTTAGCCGATCATGTGATCCGCAGCACATCCCCTCTATGGCTCTGTGTGGCTGCACCAGTCATTAAGTTGGCACAGCCATGCACAGACTAGAGGGATGCGGGAGATGCCACTGCTGACTCTACAAGCACCCGTTGTGTGAAACTTCCCAGAAAGACATTTTAGGATGACTGGCTCCAGACTCACACATATATTCACCTTGAGAAGAGAAAGAAGAGAAATCAGCAACAAAATATAAGGTGTATGGTGCACAGAACCAGAAAGAACGTCTAAAGTAAGGTAGAAAAGAGAGACGTGTAAATCAGGAAAAGGAGGAATACATACAGAAAATGAAAGAAAGGTAGCAAGAAAAAGAGGAATGTGGAAAAGAGAGGAAGACATAGAAAAGGTGAAACAATGGTGGGGGAGGGGGGTGACAAGAGAAAGAGATGGACAAAATGCGTAAAGGAGAGGTGAAGGCAATGGGTAATAAAACATGAGCCGAAAAAAGTAGACAAAAGAGGGTGAGTGTGGAAAAACAATAGGAGGACATAGAGAAGATTAAATAAGAGAGAGAGTGAAGAAAGGTGACAAGAGACAGATAGAAAGAATGTGGAAGAGAAATAGAAAGTGTAAATAAAAGCAGAAGATGATTTGGGAATGATAAAAAGAACCAACGTAGGAGGAGGGATTGTAAAAATTAGAGCAGGACGAAGGGGAAAAGAAATGATTAAAGGGGATTTAAAGAAACCCGTTGTGTGTGCGGTGCGCCCATTCAGAAAGCCCAAGCGCGGGTGCATGCAGAGGTGAGCCGGGATGCGGCCGTGCTGTAGAGACACGGTGAAGGGTACAAGGTGAGTTAAATGGGGCTTCTGGGGGGGGGGGGGTTACACAGCGGGGAATCCCAGGTCAGGATACCTCAAGGAGTGAAACTTGGATGGCCCTGGAGTCTCCGATATTCCTCTTTAAAGTGGACCAAAACCCAGGTTCTTGACTATCCTGGGTTTTGGTCCTTTCCCCGGGGGCACCCTGATCGTAGTTGTCCCTCTGTGTGAAACCCCCCAGATCGTCCAATCCTACTCACCTCTTCCTGGTCCTACGGCGCATGCGTGGCTGCTCGTCCAATCAGCATGCTCGAAGATCTAAGATGGCGTCTAAGGCCAGTGGCTCCAATTATGCTGGCAGCCGCATCCTCCGCTTCCCTCGAACAGGTAACATGCCTGCGCTGTCCATTCCCAAACACACACGCGGGCATGCGTCCTGCTAGAGGGATGGCGGGGATGCGGCAGTGGTTTGCGCATGTGCCGTTGGACCGGGGTTGAAGGTAAGTGAACAGGGCGACCTGGGGGGGGGGGGGTGTCACACAGCGGGGCATCCTGATTTTGGATGCCCCAGGAGGAGGGAATCGATAGGCCCTGGAATCTTATAGATGGGGAAGGAGCCCAGCTGGCCAGATGACTGCAGAAACAAAAAAAAACTTTTTTTTCCAGATCGGCCGCGGGGCACCCACGCACGCATGCGTCCTGCGGGCATGCAAGCGCATCTGTGATTAACCATGATTAAAAGTTAGAGCCATCTACACACGAGGACTATTTATTTAGGATGTTGTTCATTCAGCTTGATGCAGAGTAGAACAACTACTCAAACATGCCGCATACCTGGAATCCATCATCCGGATGCGGATCTCTCCGGATGATGCGCCTGCTCCGATGCCAGCTTATCTGCATGGCTGGGTGCCAGAGCCCGCATCAGCCGTAAGATGCAGGGGATGCGGCCCGTGCTGCACCATGGGGTTGCCGGTGATGTGAGCTTGCTGCCGATCCAAGAGGATTTAATTCAGTGGAACACCCTAAATTAGGATGCCCCAGAGGTAGAGAATTGAGAGAGTTTGGTCCATCCTAATTGGAGCCTGAAGGCACACGGCTATCTGTTGGGTACCTTGGAGCGATGCAGCTGATTCACCTCTTTCAGCTTTGCTTTGAGTTTGCAGGTGGGGAGATTATAAGTGCCCCGTGCCCCACACTATTACAAAGTGCAATCACATATCATAGCAGCAACGTGGCAACGTTGGCACAGCCCCGAGCAGTGGCGTTGCTAGGGCTGGTGTCACCCGGGGCGGTAGGAAATGGTGTCACCCCCCCCCCCCAATGGTGTCACCCCCACCCCCCCCCCAATGGTGTCACCCCCCCCCCCCAATGGTGTCAACAGCTGATTCACCTCTTTCAGCTTTGCTTTGAGTTTGCAGGTGGGGAGATTATAAGTGCCCCGTGCCCCACACTATTACAAAGTGCAATCACATATCATAGCAGCAACGTGGCAACGTTGGCACAGCCCCGAGCAGTGGCGTTGCTAGGGCTGGTGTCACCCGGGGCGGTAGGAAATGGTGTCACCCCCCCCCCCAATGGTGTCACCCCCACCCCCCCCCCAATGGTGTCACCCCCCCCCCCAATGGTGTCAACCCCACCCCCCCAATGGTGTCAACCCCCCCCCCCCCAAAGAAAACAAACAAAAAAAAAAGCATTTTTGCCGGCATGGTGGGAGCGGGCCGGCCGGTTCCGCGCTGACAGCGGAACCGGCCGGCCCGCTCTGCTGTCAGCGGAACCGGCCGGCCCGCTCCCACCATGCCGGCATTTTTAAAAAAAGCAAACACTTACCTGCAGGTCCGGAGCGTGGAGGCCGGCGCCGCTCTCAGCTGTCATCTGAGGGCGCGTCAGCAGAGGCGCCCTCTGATGACGCGCCCTCAGATGACAGCTGAGAGCGGCGCCGGCCTCCACGCTCCGGACCTGCAGGTAAGTGTCTCTATACCGAGGGGTGACCGGCCGAGAGGTGTCACCCTCTAGGTCTGGTGTCACCCGGGGCGGTCCGCCCCCCCCGCCCCCGGGTCGCTACGCCACTGGCCCCGAGAAAGGGTCCGTTAGGACCTGAAACAGCCATAAGGTTATTACACTCTGTAAGCTCGCCATTATGCTGCTATGATATGTGATTGCACTTTGTAAGCTCGCCATTATGCTGCTATGATGTCCTTGTGATTTTGCCATGTGCTTATCTGTAAACACTATATGCTGCTTACTGAGGGCTTTGATTCTATAGGTATTTATGTGTATTATCTTTTGCACAGGCACTTTATCCAACCCTGACAAAGCTCCATGGGAGGAGCGAAACGCATCGGTGTCACTGGAGGTCCCCTGCCCATCACTCCCGCTCCGCACGCCATGCCGGGTTAGCTGGAAGTTGAAGGATAAATTAGCCACTGAATTGGGGAAACATCGCCAGTGAGAAGACAATTGAGGTGGACAGAATGGAAGATGGCAGAACCGGTGAACTGTACAGCAGCCGGGCGGGATGTGAGCTTGAGTCTGAGCAGAGATGTCACCACAGTATTGGAGAGAGGTGACACTGTTTCGGCCATTCCCTGATTCGTCCTGCGGGCTGACTCCCGGCTCCCACCGACATCCATCTAGCTCTCTGCAGAGGCGTCTCTGTATGGACACTGGGACTCACGTGCTGCTCCTTTACACCTTGCGTCATGGCTCCTCCTGCTTAATTGCTGAAAATGTTCTTTAGGGTCTGAAAGCCCCTCCTCCTCCTATTCTAAGCCTACAGCACGTCCTGCTCCAGAATAGTAATAACATAACAAGCTCCTCCCGGCCCCACATATACCGAAGGACCTCCCACAAATCCCCAGATTTCTCTGCAGTGCTGAACTGCAAAGACATGAAGTATCACGCTCTCGCAGGCGAGCGGGGCTTTACAGCCGGAGGCCCTGCGGGACTATTTCCACCCGTCCTCTTTGTAGAAGAATATGCCTCCCAGCCTGGGCTGCGCGGGTCGGGTGAAGGTAGGCAGCACCTGGTGTGCTGAACGGAGCCACGCTCCACCGCAATCCCCCTCCATAGGGTAGGCGGTCAGGCCGATGGTGAGCCTCTAGTGGATGCCCCTCCCGCATTATTGCCCGTGGCCCTCACAGACTTAGTCCATGGACGCCGTCCGCTTCTCCCTCGCTTCCTCCCGTAACTCGGGGGAAAAGAAGGGGGAGGGTATGGCTGCGCATGGCACTGACTCCACCCCTCTTGTCCCATTATGTCTTTCAGACGCCAGGACTTCGGTGGCTTCTCCCGGCCTAACATATATTACAGCGGGTCCACATAACAAATTCTCCCACTTCCTAGCGGGTTTTGGGGCATCCAGGGTTGCCTATTGCGTAAATCCCTGTGGTCATACTGCTTAATAATCACCATATGGAGGCATTTCAGAATTATGTAACCGGGGTCCCTCCGGGACATGACCGGCTGTGTGCAGTGTGTGGTCAGCCCCAGGCTGAGGCTGACAGGGCACGGGTCTGCGGACAGTGTGCAGAACAGGCAGGTTTGCCAACGGAGGCACCTCTCTTCCTTACTCCCGTCTCCCCGCTCCCAAATATCACTCCTGATGAGTCCCACTCGAGCGGGGATGACCTGCAATCCGCGCCGCGCGTGCTGCCTACAGCGGAGCAGGTGCTTTCTGGATTGGCGGAGCGTATGGGCCCTGGTAAAAAGCGGTCCCTGGCGCCTCCTGGCTCTCCGGTTCCTGACGATACCGATGACTCTGCTGATATGCAGGACCTTGATCCTTCTGAGGAAGGTGAGCTATTCTCAGATTCGGGTTCCTCGAACGAGATGCCCGGGTGCTGTGATGATTCTGGGCCCGGTTCTTGGGGCATGTGTGACACAGATGAAATTCTTATTAAGATTTTTGAGGTTTTGTCAATCTCCCCCCCTGGGGAGACCCCCAAGCCTAAGAAGGGGAGTTTCCGTACAGCGCCGCCGCGCTTGGAGTTCCTAGAACAGGAACATTTCCAGAATCTTATATCCCAAGAATGGGAATCGCCTTGTAAGCTTAAAGGGGTCCCAGGGGTCTGGGATTGGAAGTACCCTTTCCCTCCTGATGTGGTTAATTTATGGTCAGCACCCCTGGTGGTGGACGCACCGGTTTTAGGGGTCACAAACCCCCCTTTCATGACGGCTCCCTTTTACCGTACCCTCGGGATGCTGAGGACCGGCGCATTGACAGACTGGCTTCCCACGCCTTTTCGTGTGCTGGGACGGCTCTGCGCCCGGTCTGTGCCGCTGCCATCACTGCGGTGGCCGCCAGGACTGTTGTTAGAAAACTACTAGATCACCGTCCTGAGGACCTCCCTTGGGGGGTGTTTAATGCGCTATCAGACTGTGATGCGTTTGTGAATATTCTTTCAGCACTGGACGACACCATTAAGATGTGTGCTAGAACCTCTGCCCTTGTGGTAGCTATTCGCCGCCTGGTCTGGCTGCGACAGTGGGGTGCTGACGAGGCTACAAAAAAGGCTCTCACTTGCCTTCCCTTCAGAGGACGGCGGTTATTTGGGGCCCGTCTGGACCTTTTTGGGAAAAAGCGTAAAGCACCCTTGCGCAGAAGGCCGCTCCGGCTCCCCCGGAGCAGGGCCACCCCTCCACCTCCCTACGTTAGTGTCAAACGCGAACCGGAGGTGTGCTTCCAACTGTTCGGTGTGGATTTCCACCATGGGGTGGGCAGGCAGCGCCCTGGGCCCTCTGGCAGTCCAAATCTGCTAAGACCTCCCAAGCATGAAGGGACGCCCTCGCCCTTCTGACAACCCTGCTTTTTCTTCAGGAATTGGCGCGGGCCGTACTGGGCCTACAGAGTTTGGGCTTACTTATAGGTTGCCCTTAACAGTATGGGGCTATGGCCTCCTTCCCTCTTCAGTATAGGGCAGTCTGGACCACGCTGGCCTATGGTAGGCCTGGCAATTCTACTCTCACAGGTAGTCCCTATGTGACACCTCTGTCTTAGGACACCGGCGCCTGTGCAAGGGGGGCTTCCTGCCTCCTGTGGAGTACTAGATCTTCTTACTTCCCCTTGTGTCTGCTGGACACCAAGACCATTACTAGACGGTGTTGCAGGACCACCCCTGCGGGTTGAGGCATTAATTGGGGCCTCTCTTTCGCTCCCAGGCTACTCGCCATGGCGCGAATGGGGGTAATGTCTCGGACATACCTGGGGGGGGCGTCTACATTAGGACCTACCGGGTCGTCTTTCCTTACTCCCCAGTCCCTAGGTCAGGCCTAGTGGATTGGTCAGCCAGCGGTACTCCCTGCGAATTACTGGATGGGTGCCCAGTCACCTCAATCCCTCATCGTCCCTTATCCGCTATCCCTATTCCTGGGATTCGGTTTAGGCGTGAGCCTTCTTCTCTGGCAACAAGGGGACTCCCGGTTACGGGGGTACTGTCCCCCTTTTTTTACTGACATCTTACTTTCACCAGGCGGGATGACAGCTGGCCCGTTGGTGGCATATCTGATAATGTCCCTTATATACCGAGCCCTTGGACCCTCCGGCACAGTAGGTTTGTGTGCTTACATGGGGTTCCAGCTCCCCTGGGGCTTGGTCTGTGCTCATTCCCCCTTGGTAAGGCGGTTCCTCTTGAGCTGATCATATTCAAGGGCCCCGTCAGGGGGCACCCCCTTCCTTACTTGCATCTTCCAGTGAATGGTCAACTTGGGTACCAAGTCTCGCAGGTTGGCGGGGGAGGGGAATTTCTGCCACAATCCCCCGTGGTTCCTAGGTAGGGTCTCCTAGAGGTTCCATCTTACCTGCTGGTTTTGTTGAAATGGTGTGCCTTCCTTTGACTCCATATGGCTGGACTTCTCCTCTTTTAGGATCTGTCTATTGGGGGACTCCTGGTCTGTTGGATGACAATGGCCTGTTTTATTATTGGTCAGGAGATTGAGGCAGGTTGCTCCCTCTGGAGCTTCCCTGATCCTGCCTTGGGCGGGGGTCTACGTCCCCTGCTTCTCAGCGGTATTCGCTCCAATGGATGCTCTTTAGTGGCAGGTTATGCTATCCTGGTGTAGCCCGGGGAGCCTAGCGTGGCTCTGTTGGGTCTCCCTCATAACACAGGGGCTCTGCCCTTGTTTCTACTGTCCCAGAATATTCTGACTCTGGTCATGGGGGCTGAGTATTTTAGGCATAGACTTGTTATTTTATATGCCTTCTCTTCATCACCCTATTTGTGGGGTTCTGCGCACGGTCGGCCTGATAGAGAGACCCGTGAGATGGATGGCCTGGGTGGCCTTGTGAGCTGTGGTTCGTAGATGCCTCTGCTGAAGTCTGCTGACCTGTTCGCTCTCTCAGGAGTGCGGTTCTGCCCTTGTCAGGCCCTTTCCTTTGTCCCCATATAAGGTCTCCTGTCTGGGGATTGACAGCTGATTCATTCACCCCTTGGAGACGGGACTTATCTTCTGGGTGACTCAGTATAAGGGGGGGCTGGGAGCAAGCTTCCCCAGCTTCCCCTTCCTCTGTCTATTGGGGTTTTGTGGTATACCCATATTGATTGGCATGAGTCTTGGTCTCTTCCCTGTTAGACGTTCTCGGTCCCCAGGGCCTTTAAAGTCATTACAATGTAAGTTTGGGGTTGGCTCCCCATCTGGGGACTCTGAAGGTGCAGGTTCTGTCCTGGCTGTTTTCCTGCAGGAGTCTGGTTTTGTCTCCCTTGTGGGGAATTCTTTTGGGGATTGCGTAGCTGCATCTCCCAAGTAGTTCCATGGTCCCTGTGAGGATCAATTTTCATTTGTTTACCCTGCGGATTTTTCCTGGGGACTTTTGCTGGACGCTGTCTGAGCTGCTTTTTAGCCCAGGTCGCTTCTCTGGGGGCTCCTGACTCTATATATATATATATATATATATATATATATATATATATATATATATATACATATATATATGTCTATAGGCACCCCATGCCGTGGGGGTGTTCCTTCTTACGCCGGGCCTCCGGTCCAAGTGGTCTATAGGATCATTGTTTTAGTCTAACTATGGACATTATTCTTAATAATACTAATATGAGGGGCTACATTCCCTCTACAGGTGTTGCAATTTTCCCCATGAGGGTTTCTATGTCCCTTAGGGGGACTGATGCTCTTGGAGTCTGCGGGCGCCTCTTTATGTATGCGCCTGATATCTCCTGTTTCAGCGCCACTGCGCCCTTTGGATTAATCCTTCTTGGATGTCTCCTGGTCCTGAGTAAAGCCTTTGGCTTTGTGTTAGGGGTCAGTATTCCCGCCTTGGTCGGGTGACCTGTTCTATTTCCCTTAGGGGGTGTTACATGTTTTCCACGAGGCTTCTGTTGCCTGTGGGCTGGTTGGGTCGTTACATTGGCCTATTTCCTCTTTAGGGGAAAGAATCTCCCCTTTTTCAGTTTATTCCGTTATATAGGTGCTTGGGCACCACTGGCCCTTCAGCACTAGGGTTTTTTTCTGTTGAATAAGTTGCTAGACTTATGGCTTGTCTCTGTTCATACCTTCAAGGTCTTGTTATGAGATTGACGTTAGAGCCTCTGCTCATGTCATGCCCGTTGCAAGTTTTTGCAGGTGACAGCGCCTTTACTGTCCGCTGTGCCTTGTTTTTTCCTGGGGATCCCACCCTGCTTTACGGACACTGCTATTGGATGTCCCACATGTTATTACTATATCTGGAGCAGGACGTGCTGTATGCTTAGAATAATACAATTCTGTGAAGTACTCACCTGTAGAGTTGATATTATACACATACAGCATGTCCTGCTCCACCCCACCCTGGTTTCACTTGTTCTGTATCCCCTGTATGGTGATTGTTATCAATTGATATTATTACCAGTTTTCTGGGTGGTTTATTCCTCCCGGCTTCTCTTCTCACTGCTTTTCAATGCTGGGGATTTGTGGGAGGTCCTTCGGTATATGTAGGGCCGGGAGGAGCTTGTTTTCTACATGTCTGCAGTGCACGGCGCCTGAGGCGGAGGATTACCCACATGTTATTATTATCCTGGAGCAGGACGTGCTGTATGCGTATAATACCAACTCTACAGGTGAGTACTTCACAGAGATGTATTTTTTCCAACTCGGTCCATCATCACCCGCAGCCGGCAGTGTGGTGTGTGAGTGCAGAGTGTGCGAGTGTGCGGGGGACCCGCCTGTGGGACACAACAATGTTGTATTTTTTATTGAGGTGGGATTTTTCTCTTTTTTTGGGATGTGGAGGGGGGAAGGTGGGTTGAGGTTTTTTTTGGTGTGGGGGAATTTTGATTTGGAATTGGCTTGTATTGTAGTGTAATAATTTGTTTCAATTGCATAAATAAAGAGCAAATTATTTTACAATCAAATAGGCCTTATATACCACTTTTTTATTGGTATTAGAATGTTGTACTTCATACAATTACCCTGAAGGTTATGCTGCTCTTGTGTGTGTGTATTATGCCGGTGTATGTCTTATGTAGATATATATACCCCCCAACTCTTGAGGATTAAAAAAAGGGGGAGAAAAGTGTTTTGTGTGATTAAGCCACGCCCCCAACCACACCAAATTTTACACCAATTCACCCAGCTTTCTCGAAGGCGGAGCAGATCCTGCTTTGGCTGGCCCTGGAGCCTAAAAGATTTCCCCTCTATGCTGCACCTTGATTTGAGATGTGAATCCTCTGGGGTTTCTAGTGATCCCTCAGTGCATGTTTCAGCCACAGTGGCATCCCTCTGCCCGATGCATTTAGAATAGATGCCAGGTGATGCAATCTGCATACAGGACAACAATTAGAAAATATTCTGAACCAAATGGTTTGCTCAAATTCCCCTCCCAATCACCCCATTTCAGGTAGTGTGCAGAATCACCCCATTACAGGCAGTGTGCAGAATCACCCCATTACAGGCAGTGTGCAGAATCACCCCATTACAGGCAGTGTGCAGAATCACCCCATTACAGGCAGTGTGCAGAATCACCCCATTACAGGCAGTGTGCAGAATCACCCCATTACAGGCAGTGTGCAGAATCACTCCATTACAGGCAGTGAGTGGCACCCCCATTACAGACAGTGAGGGGCATCCCCCATTACAGGCAGCGAGAGGCATCCCCCCATTACAGGCAGTGAGGGGCATCCCCCATTACAGGCGTAGTGCAGCCCCCCCCCCCCCCCCCCAGAAAGCTGGACAATAACAAGGCAGTTATTTTTTTCTGTGTTGCAACTCTTTAAACTGGAACGCTTATTTTAGAAAAAAAAGGGTGTTCTGAGTGTAGGGAGGCATCCTGATTGCCGATGCCCCCCCCCTTGCAGTTGGAAAATAAAGGTAGCGGCCATTTTGGAGCTTCCTCTCCCAACTGACATAACTGAAATGAACAGTAACAGGAAGCCCAGCATGACTTCCTGTTTGCAGGTGGCCTACAAGCCCATGAGCGCCCATCTTGTTTTTATAATTGACCCCAGAAACATATCAATCACTTTTTATGTGCAGTATTCTAAATTGACCTGAAAAGGGAAACATATGAGCTCTGTTTGCTGGTTTGGTCTGATTTAATTTATTTTTTTAATGTTGGTCCGCTTTAACAGCGTTAAATAGGAGAAATCTTACCTTTCCTACCATTCAACAGCAATTGGGATGCCTCCCTGCACTCAGGACACAACCCTGTAAAAAATGGTTGTTCCACGTCCAGACAAAAAAATACCATTTTGTGATTACTCACCTGTAAATTGGGTATTATAAGTATGTCACACACCCCGCTTCCATAATCATGACATATGGGTTATGGCCAGTAGAGGGCGAACTTTGCAGAGATGACAAAGTTACTCATAATGCCCTTCAAGGGTATTGAAGGCCGTTTTCCACTCGTCCCCCTGCCTGATTCTTATGAGGTTATAGGCCCCCCGGAGATCCAGTTTAGAGAAGACCTGCGCCCCAACCACCTGAGTAAAGAGTCCCTCAATAAGCGGTAGGGGATACTTATTTTTTACCGTGATGTTATTTAAGCCCCGGTAATCAATGCAGGGGCGAAGTCCCCCATCTTTTTTTTCCACAAAAAAGAACCCTGCCCCTGCTGGAGAAGACGAAGGCCGAATGAACCCCTTCTCTAAGTTCTCGGCGATATATTCCCGCATGGCAAGGGTTTCAGCTCGGGTCAAATTAAATATTCTCCCTCTGGGAGGCATCGTACCAGGGAGCAGTTCTATTGGGCAGTCCCAAGGTCTATGGGGAGGAAGTTTGTCTGCCGCCTTTTCTGAAAAGACATCAGCAAACTCCAAATATGGAGTTGGAACCCCAATAGGGGCTAGGCGCGCAACCCTGAGAGGGAATTCTAGGCAGTTCCGAAAACACTGGTGTCCCCACTTGGTGATTTGCCCCGAAACCCAATCAATTTGGGGATTATGCTCCTGCAGCCATGGCAAACCTAAAATCAAAGGAGTACCAGGCATACTCAAAATCAAGAACCTGATAACCTCAGAATGACTGGCTCCCACTTTGATTTGCATAGGAGGGGATTGGAACCGAACTAACCCCCCGGCCACTGGAGTACCATCAATGGCTGAAACCCGGATAGGAGTTGGCAAGGTCTGTACCATAATTCCTAAAGTCTGCGCTAGTTCAGAGTCTAGGAAATTCCCAGCTGCTCCAGAATCTAGAAGAGCCTTTAGATTAACACATTTAACACCACTCATAAACTGGACTGGAACGAAAACTGGAGACGATACTTGAGGAGATACCTTACAGCCTAGGAGGGCCCCCTCGAAACCCCCTAGGCTCTGAAGTTTCCCGACGGTTTCTTTGGGCAAAGTCTAACCATGTGGCCGGTTCCACCACAGTAAAGACAGAGCCCCTCAGATAGGCGTCGTCGTCTCTCGCCTTCGGTGAGCCTGGTGGCACCTAGCTGCATGGGCTCTTCTGAAGGTTGAGCGACTAGAGCCTCAGACTTTGAAGCCGATTCAGGATGTGATCCTTTCTCTAGGCGCCTCTCCCGGAGTCGACGATCAATGCGGATGGCCAAATGCATCAATTCATCCAGAGTTTGGGGTTCCGGGTAGTTCACCAGGGTGTCCTTGATAGAGTCAGCCAGACCTAGCCGGAATTGGCCGCAGAGGGCAGGATTGTTCCAACGTGAGTCAACCGCCCAACGCCGGAATTCAGAACAGTAGTCTTCGGCTGGACGGCGTCCCTGGCGGAGGGTACGTAATTTGGCATCAGCTGAGGCCCCTTTGTCAGGATCATCGTAGAGGACCTCCATTGCAGCGAAGAAACTATCCACCGATAGGCGAATTGGGTCCTGAGCTGATAAGCTAAAGGCCCAGGACTGAGGGTCTCCATGCAGCAGGGAAATAATCAAGCCCACCTTTTGCTCCTGTGACCCTGAGGAAACCGGACGAAGCTGGAAGTACAGTTTACAAGAGTCCCGAAAATTGGCAAATTTTGCCCTATCGCCAAAAAACTTTTCAGGGAGTGGGATCTTGGGTTCCTGCCAGAGAGGTTCATGCACAGAATTTGGTAAAGAGGTTTCACAGAGAGAATCCTTTGAAACCTAGTTTGGAGGGTCCAGTGGCCCCTCCTCAGGGGGGGGGTAATGTTAGGCACTTACCTCGTCGCCGTCCCTGGTCCCGCGGCGCGCTGTCGGGTGGTCCCCGGCTGGTTGCTGCCCGGCGCTCCCCGGGTGTCCTGGCTCCTCAGCGCGGTGGCGGCGGTCAGGGGTCGGCGGCGCGGGCTGGTGTCGGTGGCCGCGCCGCAGCCCGCTCTGCGCAGCCGCGCGGTCCCGTCGGGCTCCCTCGCTGTTCGGCGCTTCCGCCTCCCGGCGGGGGCGCGCTCGATCTTCAGCGTGCTCGCGCGCGCGCGCGAGCACGTCACCTTTATGCCTCCCGGCGGCGCTTTCCCCAGCGCGCCCGCCGGGGCCGAGTTTGATTCATCCAACCCTGGCCCTGTTCATAAAGGGAGCCCAGGGACTGGTCGGCCTGTCTGGCCTGGGCCGTCCAGTTCCTGGGACCACTCCCGTTTTTAGTGTTGCACCAAGCACCTTCCTTCCCTCCTTTTTCCCTGTTCCCCATTGGCCAGATATTCCTATAAATCTGCACTACTCCAGTTTCCCAGTGCCCGTTATAGCTTCTGGGTTCTGGATGTGCGTTGCTGTGTCTTAGTGAAGAATTTGGATTTGGATTTGGACTTCGACTATTCTTGCTAGCTGCCTGCCCTGACCTTCTGCTTTGCCTGACCACTCTCTTGCCTGACCCTCCTGTACCTCGCCTGTGACCTCCTGGACTTGACCTCGGCTACCCTTGACCACTCTTTGTTACCTCCCTTGGATACCTCGCCTGTGACCTCCTGGTTTGACCTCGGCCTGAATTACGGACTTTCGCACCCGGCATCCTCATTCGGGATTCCCTGCCAAACATCAATCTGCACCTTAAGCTGTTATCCTTTGCGCCTGTTAAGTCCTGGGGGCAACCGACTGGGAGAGGCATTACCCGTGTCTCCTACAAGCGGGGGCTTGTCTATAGGTGGAAGTGGCGGTGGAGATTGGGGGATATCGGCTTAAGACAGACGGGTGTTTGGTACAGTCCTGACAGTGACATACTTATAATACCCATTTTACAGGTGAGTAATCACAAAATGGTATTATTCCAAGTATTTCACACACCCCGCTTCCATAATCATGACATGTGGGACATCCAATAGTGTCCGTCATGGGTGGGAACCGAAAACAGTAAAAGAATGTACCAACTTAAACCACTGCAGCTTGCAGAACCTCGCGGCCAAAAACAGCATCCGCTGAAGCCCGCACATCAACCTTGTAAAACTTGGAAAAAGTATGAACAGAAGACCAAGTAGCAGCCTTACAAACCTGTTCAACTGAAGCCTGGTGCTGAAAAACCCAGGACGCCCCAACAGCACAAGTAGAATGCGCAGTGAACTTAAAAGTGGGAGTCCTCCCCTTGGCAGAATAGGCCCCAAAAATGGCCTGACAAATCCATTTACTAATGGTAGACTTGGCAGGCGCCAAACCTTTCCGGGGCCCGAAGGGCACCACGAACAAGGCATCTGTCTTACGAAAGGAAGAAGTAGCCACCAAATAGTACTTCACACAACGAACCACATCCAAAGAGTGCAGGAACCCTCTCCTTGTCATTACTAGGCTTAGGACACAAGGAAGGGAGAACCACATGCTGATTGAGATGGAAGGCAGAAACCACCTTAGGAAGGAAATCTGGCTTAAAACGAAAAACCACCTTGTCCTGGTGTCTCTCAAAGTAAGGGGCTTGAATGGAAAGAGCTGCCAACTCAGAGACACGTCGAACAGAGGTAATAGCCACCAAAAAAGGCAATCCTTTGTGTAAGCATAGAAAGTGCAGGCAACAAAGGCTTTCGAGGGGGCCGCACATGAGTGACCCCCTGAAAAAAAGTTTTAACCAAAGGATGAAGAGCAAAGGACCTTTGAAAGAAGACCGCCAGGGCAGAGACCTGCCCTTTCAAGGTACTAAGCTGGAGCCCCAAGTCCAGACCGTGTTGAAGAAAATCCAAAATCCTAGGGATCGAAAATACCCTGCAAGGCAAGGCCCTAGCCTCACACCAATCAATATAGGACCTCCAAGTCCTGTAGTAGATGTTAGAGGAAGATCACTTCCTAGCCCTAACCAGTGTCTGAATCACAGCATCAGACAAACCTTGGTTTCAGCAGCCACGCCGTCAAAGCCAGCGTTTGTAAATTGGGGTAACAAAGTTGACCTTGAGTGATCAGATCCAGAAACAGGGGCAACCTGTACTGATATACCGCCAGCCGTACGACGTCCGCGAACCAAACCTGTCTTGGCCACCTTGGGGCCACCAGAACTGCTGGCGCACCCTCTTGAGCCAGCTTGCGCACCACCTTGCCCACCATGGAGAAGGGGGGAAACAGGTACAGGAACCCCAAATCCCTCCAGGCAAGAGACATGGCGTCTGCTGCCAGGGCCAGAGACTCCTGAGAAAGAGACACAAACATTGGGAGCTTGTGATTGTGACCTGAGGCAGAGATCCACCTCCGGAAACCCCCACGTGTGACAGAGGGACTGGAATACCATGTGGATGAGAGAACATTCCCCTCGACGAGAGGATCCCCTGCTCAGGGAGTCTGCCTCCGTGTTTTCCACTCCCGGAATGTACACTGCTGAGATGCATGGAACATTGTTCTCCGCCCATGCAAGAATCAAAGAAACTTCCAAATACGGAACAATGTGAATGCCCTGGGCTCTGAGAAGGGCCATTATGCCCGCCAGCACCTTGGTGAACACCCTTGGTGCCGAAGTCAACCCGAAAGGGAGGACCACAAACTGAAAATGCTGATCTCCCACCACAAACCTGAGAAATCTCTGGTGTGCTGGGAAGATTGGTACATGAAGGTAAGCATCCTTGATGTCTATGGATGTCATGAAATCCCCCTGACGAAGGGAATTGATGACTGCGCGCAGAGTCTCCATGCGGAACTTCTTGGTTCTGATGAACCTGTTGAGAAGCTTCAAATCCAGAATGGGCCTTATGGATCCATCCTTTTTGGAAACCGTGAAGAGGTTGGAATAATAGCCCAGCCTCTCTCTGAGAAAGGCACCGGGCATATGACATCCATGACCAGAAGATTCTTTACAGCCAACAGGAGCCCCTGTGCAGCCCGGGGTTCCGAGGGGACCCGAGACCTTAGGAATCTGGGAGGAGGCCGGTACTCGAACTCCAGTTTGTACCCGGAAGAGACCACTTCCAAGATTGTCTGTGACCTCCTGGGCCCAGACCAGGAAGAAGTGCCGCAGCCGTAGCCCCACCTGCAAGGGTGAGGGCGTCCCATCATTGCTGAGCTGGTTTGGCAGCAGGCTTGGGCTTGGAACCCCAGTTAAGGCCTGGACGTGAGCGTCCTCTGCCTCTGTTCCAGGAATCACCTCTGAAATTAGAGTAGGCAAAGCCTCTGCCTGCTCTGGCACCGCGAAAGGAAGGATTGAAGGAGCCTGCCCCCAGAACGGGGCGACGCTACTTCTTACGCTGAGGTAACTTTCCACCTTTCGCCACTGAATCCAATTTATCTCCGAACAGCCTCATACCCAGGAAGGGTAGCGCTGCGAGTGATTTCTTAGCCACAATGTCAGCCGGCCACTGGCATAGCCAGACCTATCGGCGAATAGCCACCAGCAATGCCGAGGTTCTACTACACATAATAATCGTGTCCTCCTTAGCAGATAAAACAAAGGTCACAAATAATTTACACTGCTTAAGGGCTGTGAAATCATCACTGGCCGGGTTAAGCTGGGAACCACTCAACAGGCCCCTAACCACAGACCTGGTAGCCACAGTCGCGAGCGCCAAGGCACAAACAGGCGGCAAGGCTGAACCCACACTGGCAAAGGCATGGCATGCCATCTGATCAAAGCGTTTGTCCTCACCATCTTTAAGAGTGGTGGCGTCTGGAGAATGTACAACAGAGGTGTTGGACAATCCCAGAACGGGCGCATCGACCTTGGGAGGGGACGACCAGCGCTTCACCGCGTCCACCGGGAAGGGATACTTCCTATCCCATCCCTGAGGAACACCGGGAAGCCGGCTAGGCCTCTCCCATTCCTAAAGAATCATGCAATCAAAATGATTCTAATTTGGGAACTCCAAGCGGGGCTTAGAAGTCCCAAAAAATTCCCCCTTCTGCGGGGGGGTCTCCCCTGGTGGAGAAATATCCAGTACCTCAAATAGATGGGCCAGGACCTTGGGGGTATCCATGGCATCCCCCAGCGCTTGCCCAGTATCAGTATACAAAAAACTGCTGATCCTCAACAATTCCCCCTCCTCGAGTGGGGAATAATCAGACCAGTCAAGGGAATCATAGTCATCAAAATCCAGTACCGGCGCGGCCGGCGACAGATGCCTTCTCTTAGCTGGGGCCTTTCTGGCCGCAGAGCTAGAAATCAACTTTTCGATGTTGGCCAGTCTAGCACAAAACATCAGCTTGCGACTCCCTGCTAATGACAGTGTCACTTGGGGTACGGATAAGGCGGGGTGGGGTAGGTGATGAGGCCGGCGGCACGGACCCAGACGCCTGGGACCCCGACTGCCGCGTAATGGCCTGCTGTGCACATGGAATACAAATAAACACATTATCCCCCACAAGGGATGCCCCACAAACCACACACTGCCGGGGTTGCCCCGAAGGGAGCCCGAGCCCGGTATCCTGGGAAGCCTCCATATGGTGATTTTTCATGGTAGTCGCAATGACCAGTGGGAATTACGCCAGTAAGCTACCCGGGATGCCCCTTAACGTCCGTTAGTGGGAGGATTTATAAAGCCCCTATTTGAGTGAGGGACCTAAGGACTGGGAGAACCCCCTTTTAACTATCAAGGAAGGTAATCCCCCTGAAAGACATAATATAAAAGGGTACCATAAGCAGGAAGTCATTACAGCAATCATACATCCAGATATAAACAAAGTCATACAAAAGTATATGTCAAGGATAACGCAGCATACAAGGCACCACAATAGAGATACGATTATGCATAACAAAAAAGGCAGATAATAGAACGAGCCCCACAGGGCACTCACAGTTAGGATGCAATATGGCGACCTGACACCCAGCAGCAGCAGCATCAGCCAGGACAGGGGAAGAAAAGGAGGGCGGGCCAGCGCGGATCGTGCGCTGCGCGTGGCCCCGCCCCCTCCTGCTGGGGAGAGTAACTGCGGTTCCCAGCCATTGCTGGGAACCTCCGTGGGCGCCAAAAGAGAGGGGGCGGGCCGCATCAGCACGCCAAGTGCCCGGCCCCGCCCCCCATTCCTGACTAACATGGGAAGCAAAAAACATGGCCGCGCTCCCACAAGGTTGCGGAGCCGGCCCGTGATCCGGGCCGCCGTCTAACAGACGAGGCCCAGCAACAAGTGAAGCAAACAGCCACACACACACACACACATACACTCATACCCCACTGACAACTAATTGGCCAGGCAAAGTCTGAGGTAAAAAATTGGAGGGACATGCCCCCCCCCCCCCCATGATCCAGGGACAGGGAGCAATGGGTGGGGGAAATCCCAAGCCACCAAATGCAGCGCAGGGAAAATGACGGCCAGGGCAACCCAAACCAGGATCCCAAACCTGGTATCCGCCTACCCCTTGGAGGGGGTCTCACGGAGCATGGCTCCAAGTTATCACACCACTAAGGTGTATCCTACCTTCACCCGGACCAACAGCCAGGGCTGGGAGGCATAGGGGCTTAATAAAAAACAAGGTCCGGGCAGAAATAGGGAAATAAAATGGCCGGGTGTAGACCCGGCTTACCTGCAAGGAGGAGACAGCCATCTTCTGACTTGCTCGCCGTCTGCAGAGACGATTACTGGGGAATGTGTGGGAGGTTCCAGGTATTTATGGACTGGGAGGGGCTCCTTTTTTTCCTGTCATCTCTGCAAAGTTCGCCCTCTACTGGCCATAACCCACATGTCATGATTATGGAAGCGGGGTGTGTGACATACTTGGAATATGATTAGACATACAGTCCCGCACAGCTTTTAGACTACAGGACCTAAGATGTATTATGTTACCCTGAGTTATGTTTGGTTGCTTCCATCTTTTAAAAAAGACTTCTGGTAAAAAATGACTGTAGGTCCACTCAGCCCCACAACAGGGGGGGCATCCTATTTTTGTATGCAATAAGCAAGTGAAAAATCTGGGTTTATTGACTGCTTTAGAGCCTATAGATCAAACTCAGCGCTACCATATCATGTAATATAACCGATGACAACTTTTACAAGTCTGAAACCATATTAACCCCCTAAGTGACGACCACATATCCAGCACGTCGGCGAAATCAGTGTGTTACATGTCTGCCCTATGCTAGACACGGGATGGAAAGAGGGAGGTTTCCCCGGTCTTTAGTGTGCAGGGGGGAGTGTTGGCCATGCGAGGCTCTTTTATTTACCTAGCCGAGCTCGCTCCAGTGCTGCACGAGGTTTGGACCGAGATGCCCATCAATGCCAGGTTAATGCTGTTCATCTTCTGAGATGTCCACCTGCCGAGATGCCGGTTAGCCTCCCTGAGATGCCACAAGCTACTCCGCCTGCCTGCATGCCCACCAGCCTGCCTGCATAGCCAGCTACCTAACTGCCCAACCACCTGTCTGCCATCATACCTGCCCATCCACCCACCTATCTTCCATCATGTCCGCCTATGCCGCCGCCTGCCTGCCTTCATGCCCACCTCCCTTCCCACCTGCCAACCTACCTGCCCTCCATTATGCCTGTTCATCCACCTGCCTGCCATTATTTCCAATTACCTTTCTGCAAGCCCACCTGCATGCCATCGTGCCCACCTGCATGCCCACCTCTGTGACATCATGCCCATCCACCCACCTGCATGCCATTATGCCCACTTACCCACCTGCATGCCCACCTCTGTGACATCATGCCCATCCATCCACCCATCTGCCATCATGCCCAATTATCCACCCGTCTGCATGCCCACCTACCTTCTGGCCACCCACTGACTTTCATTCCTGCACACCCACCTACCGACCTGACCACCCAGCCACCTACTCTTCTGCCCACCAACCTACATGCATGCCGCCAAGCTATCGATCCACCCACTTACCGACCTGACCACCCAGCCACCTACCCGTCTATCTGCTTGCCTACTCACCTCCCTGACTACCCATCCACTTGTCTGCCCCTCCACATCCCCGCCTACCTGCTCTCCCTCCCACCTACATGTCTGCCTGACCGCTGGAACACGAGGACAAAAATGTTCTGATCCTCAAGGCTAAATGTAGGTGGGTCATTAAGTGGTTAAAAAGCATTTCAGAAACCGGAGATATGCGCCATTTTTATTCACATAAGAGACAGATTCCAGATCTGCAATAAAAAAAAGACATTTTCGGGACGGCTTCTTCATTTTTTATGTGTCAGTTAAGGGATTCAAAACCTGGGATTGTCACTCTTTGGGATGCCCTGCTGCATGACACCCCACCGATCGACCGATTTACATACCTTGCCGGCATTCCCCTTGCACAGGCGCGGCTCTCCTCCAATCAATTTCTTCTGCCATGCATATTAATGTGAGGCTGGAGAAGCTGAATGAAATTATAGCCGCGCTGGCGACTGTCGCGCACAGTCTGAGAAAAAAGCCAGTGATGCCAACTGTGCATATGCTGTGGGCTCATTGGTGAGGTAAGCATATCGGGACACTGGGGGGGGGGGTCACACAGCGGGGCATCCCAAATCAGGAGTGAATACAAGCTGGACTAGACTAAAACCCATTGCCTGCTGGAATCTATACTATTTCAGGGCCGCTAGATAACCTTCCCCCTGGGGAATCCAGATTTGGGATGCCCCGCTGTGTGAAACCCGGGCTGGTGTGCTTGGTGCATTTCGGCTGCTCAAACAAGCCTAGACAAGTGTGTGTTAGTGCATTAGAGCATGCTGATTGGATGCATGCGCCGTAGGACCGGGGAAAGGGGTGTTGGAGTGGGCTACCTGGAGGGTTTCACACGGTGGGGCATCCCGAATCGGGGGAAGGGTCCAAAACCCGGGATAGTCAATGGCCCACTTTAAAACAGCTAAAAAGTTTTTACTGGGGATCTGAGGGTTTTACAAAGAGGGGAATTACAATTCTCATGTTTTGTTCCTCTTTAAAGTGGGCCAAGACCAATACTGAAGTCTGAGAGTCTCCAGGGCCGGCTAATTCCCTCTCCCCAGGGTATCCCGATCTCGGGTGCACCGTTGTGTAAAACCCCCAGTTTATCCATAATTCTTACCTTTTGGGCCGGCGCCGGCATCACTCGCATCCTATCCTGGCTGTGCGTGGCCACGCCCCCCACAAATGAATGGCTGTGATTGGGCGCACACAGCCGGAGGATGCGAGCGATGCCGCGCGCCGCTATTGAGTGCAGCTGGGGATTCCATTCAGCTTCTCCAGGTGTACATTATTATGCACAGCCAGAGGAACTGATTGGATGAGAGGCCGCGCATGCACCATTGGGTTTACAAGCGCTGAAATAGGAGTAATCCTCCATGGCGGATAAACAAAGGAATATTAATTTTATTTTTTATGAAATCTTTAAAGTGGACCAAAACACAGGGTTTGGACTATCCCGGGTTTTAATCCCTGCCCCCGTTTTGGAATCACTCCAGGTCGCCCAACGTAACTCACCTTCCCCCGGTTCTACGGCACATGTACGGAATGATTATAAACCAAAGCAGGGGAGCGTGCCGGACGCATCCTCGCTACAGGACGCATTCTTGCTCCGCCCATTTACAAATGTCTGGCACTGGCTCCGTGACCGCGGATTGCGCATGCACCATGTGATCAGGAACAAGGTATGTGACTTGGGGGGTCACACAGCAGGGGGAGGGAATCAGGCCACCCAGGAATCTTATAGATTCCAGGGCTGCCAACCGTGAGCGACTATAAAGCGAACCTGGGATTCATCTGTGTTACTGGGGCATCCCAATATGGTAATCAGACGCCATTTTTGTCTAGAGGGCTGGAGACAACTGGAAGTGGATGTCCATACTCCACTTAAACCTGTTTGATGGGAAAAAAAGTTAAAAACATAGAAGGAAGGGGAGTCACGGGAGCAGTGGGCTAGGCCGGGGGCGTGGCTGGTGGCCATACTGGGCGGCTGCAGTATGGGGAGGGAGGGGAGACAATGGCTGGGAGCACTGAGGCCTGGGCATGGCTGGCGGACGCTGAAGTGGAGCGCAGCCGCACCACCGCAAGCCACGCCCCCGGGCCTACACACACATAGGACAGCGCTATGATGAGGCTGCGCTCCACAGTGGAACGCAGCACGCCAAGGGGGGGGGGGGGACAGACGCAAGTGCTGCACATCACGGAAGTTTAGTCTGCCGCCCACAATGTAAAAAATACATTATTAAAAAATAAATATTCTCTTGGCCTCCTGAGGGTTGTCCCCCCCGACCCGTTTCCGTAGCGGCACTGCGCATGTGCGAGCCGCGCCTGACGCCACTTGTGAGGTGTGACTGGGCCTCAGCAGGTGGGAGCAATGGCCGCTGCTCTGCAGACCTAGCAGAGCCTTGGTCACTAAGGAATTTGCTGCATCAGTGAAGACCGCCACACAGGCTTATTTTTTAAATAAAATATTTATAATTTTTTAATAATAACATGATAAGAAAAATATAACGTTGGGGAAAGTGCGCTTTTGATTTTTTTAGGGGCATAAAAGAAAAAAATGAAATAAATATAAGAAATGAAAAATTAAAATAAAATGGACATCATTTTATCACAAAGAAAATGACACTTTAATAATTGGCATCAAAAGTATAATAAAAAAAATATAATGTTGGGGAAAGTGCACTTTGGATGACAGAGCTCAAGTGCTTTATAAGGTGTTGCGCAACACTCGCACATGCGCAGTGGAAATATCGCCTCTGCCTCAGCGTAACCAGCCTGTGAGTGGGCATGCGCATAACACAGAGCGCTCCCATTGTAACAGAAGCGGGAATGGTCGGCGTCTGCTGATGCGATGCTGCCCCGGCATCAGAGATTTGCATAGCCCCGCCCCCCACTTCCTTACACCACTCACCCACCCATAGCTATATAGGGCTCCGCCTCATTCCCCAGTAATGTGCGCAGAGAAGGACTGTGGCAGATGGGAGGATTCCACTGCGCATGTGCGAGTGTTGCTCAGACACCTTATAAAGAAGTTTTATTCTTTCTTTACCTGAGCAGCCTGTGGCGCGAGCGACTGGTGAACATAGATCATGATTATCTCGTCGCGGGTTCGAATCCGAGGCCGAACCCGATGCCGGTTTGCTATGACCGTCCAGGCTGGCTCACTTTTTATTAATAGTAGTAGTAAATTAATATTAATAGTTAATTAATATTTTCCATAGAACGTTGGGGAAAATGCACTTATTAGGCCAAGTGTCATTTTCTTTGTGCCAAAACGATGTCCACTTTATTTCTTTTTTGTGCAAAAAAACAATTGTCATCCTAAGTGCACTTTCCCCAATATTATATTTTTCTTATTAATAAAATTTGGTGCTGAATGCCTATATTTTGGGACATAGGCTATTGCTATGTGTATGATTATCTAGCCCCATCCTGTGGCCATTAAGGTTTTTTTTTTATGTAAAACACGTTTATTTGTCAGTGATATATATTGTGCTGATTGTATGGCAGATTTTTGTTAAATAGTAAGAAAAAGATTTTGAATATTTTTTTTTAATACATAAAAAAAATAAACGTTTTACTAATAATTAAAAAGAAAAAACAAGCGCCCGGGCATTGTCCACTTCTCTTATTTGCCGCCTATTAATGGGCCTTGAGTGGGATTCGATCCGGTGGACTCGGCTACTTCCGAGTAAGCCAGCCGCACAGGACATTAGCTTACTGCGCCACAGGGCCAGTGGGTGGGCGTGGCCGAGATGCGGTGGGTGACGTCAGCTCGCCAGGAGACGCCAGTGCAGTGTGTTGCTGCTGAGAGTAATGGGCTCGCTGATCAGCGCTCAGGCAGCACTAGTTGCAGCAGCATCAGGCAGTACTAGTTGCAGGAGCAGAGACAGGGCAGATCGGTGCAGAGCCGTGTGACAGCTTCTCCTGGAGTTTCGCCGCCGCCATCATCCTCTGCCATTCAGAGAACATTTACACAAAGGGGCCTTTTCCCATCTGATCTGAGGTCTGATTATAGGAGGAGTTTATGTAGAAGTAGTAAACGTTTTATTTAATTAAAGATAATAAAAATCCCTAAATACAAATAGGATAATAAAGGAGGGAATGATTTGGACTTAGGGATTTTTTCCTAATATCTCATGTAATAACTTTTAAAACTGGGCTAAAAAGACTTATTTTACAGGGAAACCAGGGATGTGGCTGCCCCCACTTTCTATGCCACCAAATTATCCTAAAATGACGGCTTTATTCCATGCATTAGGACGCACCACATAAAGCCCTGATTGGACGAGAGCCAGCGCATGCGCCAAGGGAATGGCGGGATGGTGAGTTGAGTGGGTGATCACAAATCCTAAATCGGGATGCCCCAGGGACAAGGACCAATCACCAGGATAGTGAAAAGAATGCTGATTGGTCCACTTGTATGAGCCCTAATTGCATCATGAAGCTCTGATGGAGGAGCGGAAACAGCTGCACACCAGGATGAAGCATGTCTCCTGGTGGAAGAAGGATGGCTGCTGCATGTGTGCACCAGCTGCTTCCTGTCCCCCATCGGATGGACGGAAATGGTGAGTATGTCTCTAATGCACTGGCCGTGTGAGGGGGTAGATTGGGTTGTTTTAGTGTCCCCATGGAGCAACAGAGTAGCCAGGAGGTGTGTAGGTCTGCTTTAAAGTATACCAAAACCAGACCTATAAGACGCTAGGTGCGGTTAGATACCCAGCCCTGGGGCATCCAGATTTGGCCTGCTCTGCTGTGTGACACCTCGCTGGATATTCTCACCTCGCCAGCGGCACCATTTCTTGCATCTTACTAGGTCTGTGTGCAGCCGCACTCTCCATAAATGAATTGCCGCCATAAAGGGATGCAGGGGAGGCCGCGCACCCATCTCCAGTGCGGCTACACTTCCATTCAGTTTTATTAGCTGCACATGCATGGCCAAAGAAGCTGATTGGAGCCGCGCCTGTGCCGTGGGAACTCCGACGAGGTATATAGGGTATGAATGGGGGGCATCCCGAATCGGGTATTCTGAATGGAATCCTGGCTGCACTCGGGATCCCCAGGCTGTGCACAGTTATGGCAGCTATTCAGTTATGGCAGAGCCCGGGGAGATGTCGCCACTGGCTGCACATGTTGGATAGGTAAGAATATCAGGCAACTGGAGGGGTTTCATATAACGAGGCATCCCAAATGGGGATACCCCAGGGGGTGGTTGTTTAACTAGTGCCTATAAGACTCTAGCTCCGGTTAGACAACTACCCCATGATATATGGTCCACTTTAATATTAAATATATTATTGCTCTCAGTGTGTAATCCTGGAGATCACTGCGTTTACTCACTTTTCCGGCAATCCCGTGTCACATGCACAGACAGGCAGCCAATCAGCATGCTCCTCTCTATTCACCTTCTGCTAGTCGCTCTGATGTCTGAGTGTCCCACAAACGAAATGGAGCGAGCGCGTTTTGCAGTCAGCTCCTGTGTGGACAAGGGCTCCCCCTGCTGATTGGAGGCAGAGGCACATCACATGCAGAATAGAGCCAGTAGGGGGTCAGGTAAGTATAGTTGTTTCTTAATATGCCCCAGACAAACCCTTTAATGTTGCTTTGTGAAAAATGGGAAGAGAAAATTATTTTCATTCCTTTGTCATTTTTTGATATTTAATTATTCATAATGTTAAAGTGTTGCTCATTTAAAGAAGAACAACACCCCCTTGATTCCTCTTTATGGGGCATCCCTAATTGGATTGCCTCGCTTTGTGAAAGCCTGGGGTCACCCGAATTAGTCACCTCTTCCCTGAGCCCTCACCACATCTTGTTGCCATGGCTGCATCCCCGGAATACCTCTAGCTAGGCCCTTGTCAGGCCATCACAGCAGGAGGTGAGCGGGGATGCGGCCGGCGTCACTCGCTCTAATCAGATTTTCTTGCCGCTCTGAGCACAGGAAATTTGATTGGAACGAGCGCTACTGATTGGCTGTACACACAGTGGGGTGAGGGCTCAGGGAAGGGCAATACACACAGTGGGGGCATCCCAAATTAAGATGCCCCCATCAGAAGGAACAAAACCTAATAAAGTGAAAGTTTTGAGTTTTGTTCATCTTTAAAGTGTTGCAAAAGTCTAAACCGAGCCAGAGATTGGCCTACCTACTCACCTTTTCCTGGGATCCCGTAGTCTGTAATTAAATGCAGCACAGAGCAGAGAAGCAGCATCCCGGCGCTCTCCGCTCTGCACGCCACCGGCAGAAGATCATCAGGTTTTTGGAGGCACAGAGCAGAGGAAGCCACAAGAAGGTGAGTAGGTGGCCTGATCTCAGGCTTTCAGTACCATTATACACGGTTAGGGATGCTCGATAGGGACCTTAGGCAGTGATCCAGGAGTCTGTTTAGACTTTTGTTCTCAATGGCATTACAGTAGTAAATTCTATCGACGTGTGAACAAACGTATAAGTGGACCTAAACCATTTATAGGCTGCTGTGTTTCCCATCCCCCAGTTATCTGGAATGGCTGTCCAAGGCCAAAATATGGCCAAGAAACTCACCCTCTCTTGGGATTGTGAGATTTTTGGTTCTCTTTAAGCATGATACTGGCCAATGATACTCAACTGCTTCCATATTCTCTCATTACTTGGGTGTCAGCTTGCTGCTCCATGCAGGTGTTCACATGGGACAGCCAACTGGTGTCTGGATTGGATCCAGCAGAAGCTCTGGCCACTTGTCTTTCTTTCTGGATTTAAATAAATGGGGATATGGTTGCAGATACCCCTGCCACTCACATGCAATGTGACAAATTTATAGCCCACGGCACAATCAGCACTGAATTCCCCGCATAGAGAGCGGAAAGAATGGCCGCATACCTGGACTCCCTCCGGATGATGCGCCTGCTCCGATGCCAGCTTATCTGCATGGCTGGGTGCCAGAGCCCGCATCAGCCGTAAGATGCAGGGGATGCGGCCCGTGCTGCACCATGGGGTTGCCGTCGATGTGAGTACACTGCCGATTCAAGAGGATTTAATTCAGTGGAACACCCTAAATTAGGATGCCCCAGAGGTAGAGAATTGAGAGAGTTTGGTCCATCCTAATTGGAGCCTGAAGGCACACGGCTATCTGTTGGGTACCTTGGAGCGATGCAGCTGATTCACCTCTTTCAGCTTTGCTTTGAGTTTGCAGGTGGGGTGATTATAAGTGCCCCGTGCCCCACACTATTACAAAGTGCAATCACATATCATAGCAGCAACGTGGCAACGTTGGCACAACCCCGAGAAAGGGTCCGTTAGGACCTGAAACGGCCATAAGGTTATTACACTCTGTAAGCTCGCCATTATGCTGCTATGATATGTGATTGCACTTTGTAAGCTCGCCATTATGCTGCTATGATATGTGATTGCACTTTGTAAGCTCGCCATTATGCTGCTATGATGTCCTTGTGATTTTGCCATGTGATTATCTGTAAACACTATATGCTGCTTACTGAGGGATTTGATTCTATAGGTATTTATGTGTATTATCTTTATGCATTTGCACAGGCAAATGGAGCAAAATGCATTGGTGTCACTGGAGGTCCCCTCCCCACCACTGCAAAATCAGCGACTGAATTGAGGAAACATCGCCAGTGAGAAGACAATTGAGGTGGACAGAAGTGAAGATGGCAGAACCGGTGAACTGTACAGCAGCCGGGCGGGATGCAAGGTTGAGTCTGAGCAGAGATGTCGCCACAGTATTGGAGAGAGGTGACACTGTTTTGGCCATTCCCTGATTCGTCCTGCGGGCTGACTCCCGGCTCCCACCGACATCCATCTAGCCGGATGTTTCTCTGCAGAGGTGTCTCTGTATGGACACTGGGACGCACGTGCTGCTCCTTTACACCTTGCGTCATGGCTCCTCCTGCTTAATTGCAAAGATTGCGCAATAAAATTGTCAGGCTGCTATTTAACATTCATGGGTCTGGCTGTTGCTATCCATGCAGGAATTTGCACATTAACCTTAAACTTACTTTCCACATAAGGAATAGTAGGCTAGCAAATGTGGTTTAGGATCTGAAAGCCCCTCCTCCTTTTTTAAACTCGGTCCATCATCAGTCGCAAATCGCTATACAGTATAGCTTGAGGTCTATCTATGAGCCGGGAGTGTGGTGTGTGAGTGCAGCGTGTGCAAGTGTGCGGGGGACCCCTGTGGGACACAACAACAGTGTACGTTTTTATTGGGGTGGGATTTTTTCTCTTTTTGGAGCGGGGCATGTAGCTGGTGGCACACTCGGCCCTTCGGCGCCGCTCGGGGGCTTAGCCGCCCACAGGGTCGATGGGAGCCGAGTGATAGCAAGTGCGCTGATTAGCTGAGAGCACCGCTCTGTCAATCAGCGCACTTGCCTGAGCCTGCATCGTGGGAGCAGAAGGAAGGTAAGTGTATGGGGTGACCTGGGGAGATACACACAGCGGGGCATTACAATTTGGGATGCCACCGCACGGAGGAACAACACACAGGATGGTGAAATTCCTGTGTGTTCCTCTTTAAGGCACCAGGCAAAAAGGTCATAGGACCAAGAAAGGTGGGCACAACAATACTGGGGGCCAGCCGTTCCCCCCTGCGTGTTCATCTGCTCTAACAAATGCTCAGAGGAAGATCCCTAATAGCAGACAGCGACACTGGGGAGAACAGATAGAAGAAGAGATAGTAAGAGGCAGAAAAGAAAAGATGAGAGACAGTAAATGGCAATAAATATCAACCATACAAAAACTAAAACTATCCACAGTACAAATAAACACCTCTCTTCTTACAAAAGTACATTGTGACAGTGTAAATATAATATTATAGTGCTAATAGCCAAGGATGTGAATGTCCCCTTAAAACAATGGATTCCAATTTCTTGCTGATCCATTCTTTATCCATCAACATCTGGTGCCCAATGCATATAGACTATTCCAATATTCTAAGCATACAGCACGTCCTGCTCCAGATATAGCAATAACATGTGGGTAATCCTCCGCCTTCGGCGCCATGCACTGCAGACATGTAGAAAACAAGCTCCTCCCGGCCCTACATATACCGGAGGACCTCCCACGAATCCCCAGATTTCTCTGCAGTGCTGAACTGCGAAGACATGAAGTATCACGCTCTCGCAGGCGAGCGGGCCTTACAGCCCAAGGTCCTGTGGGACTATTTCCACCTGTCCTTTCTGTGAAGAATATGCCTCCCAGCCTGGGCTGCGTTGGTCGGGTGAAGGTAGGCAGCACCTTGTGTGCTTAACGGAGCCATGCTCCACAGAAATCCCCACCATAGGGTAGGCGGTTTAGGCTGATGGTGAGCCTTCAGTGGATGCCCCTCCCGCATTATTGCCCCACGCCCCGTGTAGCGGTGAACCCCGAGTGCTGGGTCACCTTCTTCCTTGTTCCCCCCGTTAGCGGGGGGGAAAAAGAGGGGGGGGTTGTGTACGTTGGCCGATCCTTGCCCTATTACACTGTATGATTAGAAGCCGCACTTCAAACATTATTTTAATGTTGGCCGCAGCGCCTTTAATGTATTTTGACTTGGCGCGTACGGCGGCTTGGTTTCGCGACGCTATGGCGTTTATTACTGTCTTCTTTTCCTGTCTTGTTACCCGCTTAGAGCTTCACGCTCTCCAGGGTGGGCGTGGTCTGGTTTGGTGCGTTCCGCGTCATCCGTAGCTCTGGCCCGCCCTTCGAGGTTCGCTTGGCGCCATTTTGTCGGCCTTCTTGCGCGCGTGGTCTTCCTCCTCCTTCCTTGGCTACTGTAAGTGCCCTCACGGGCGTTTTGGTTATCTTTTTTCTTCCTGTGCTGCGCCTGGCTCTGACACCCTTTTCTTCTCCTTATGTCTTTCAGACGCCAAGATTCCAGTGGCTTCTCCCGGCCTGATATATATATCTTAGCGGGTTTATATTTAAATTCTCCAACATTCCCAGCGGGTTTTGGGGCATCCAGGGTTGCTTACAGCATAAATCCCTACTGGCATATTACCTTGATTAATCACCATATGGAGGCATCTCAGAACTATGTGTCCGGGGTCCCGCGGGGACAAGACCGGCTGTGTACTATGTGTTGACAATCCCATGCCGATGCTGACAGAGCGCGGGTCTGCGGACCGTGTGCTGATCAAGTGCTGGCCCTGCAATCAGGTTTACCGGTAGCTGCACCTCGCTTCAATACTCCTGTCTCCCCGTGCTTAAATCTCACTCCAGATGAGTCGCACTCGAGCGGGGATGACCAGCAGGTGGTGCCGCGCAGGCTACCCACAGCGGAGCAGGTGATGGCTGGTTTGGCGGAGCGCTTGGGCGCTGGAAAGAAACGGTCCCTGACCCCCCTAGTTCTAGGGTTCCCACTGAAACTGAGGAGTCTGCCGCTATGCAGGACCTTGATCCTTCTGATGATGGTGAACTGTTCTCAGGTTCCAGTTCCTCAGACGAGATGTCTTGGACCCGTGACAGTTCTGGCCCTGGTTCTTGGGGCCTGTGTGACACTGATGAGTTACTTATAAAGATCTTTGAAGTACTGTCCATCTCTCCTCCGGGAGAGTCTCCCAAGCCCAAGAGGGAGAGTTTCCACATGGCGACGCCTCGCCTGGAATTTCTGGAACAGGATCATTTCCAGAACCTTATATCTAAGGAATGGGAATCACCTTGTAAACTTACAGGGGTTCCGGGGGTCTGGGACTGGAAGTACCCGTTTCCCCATGATTTGGTTGATCGATGGTCAGTCCCTCCCGAGGTGGATGCGCCTATTATTGGGGTTGCTAACCCTCCCTTCATGGCAGCTTCTACCCCTCGTACCCTTCGGGATGCTGAGGACTGGCGCATTGACAGATTGGCTTCCCACGCCTTTTCGAGTGCAGGGACGGCTCTGCGCCCGGTCTGTGCTGCGCCCGTCACCGCGGTGGCCGCCAGGACCCTTTTTAGGAAGATACTTGACCAACAACCGGAGGATCTCCCTTGCGAGGTCTTTAATGCACTGTCTGATTGTGATGTTTTTGTGAGGTTTATTCTCTCAGCGATGGATGACACTATTAAAATGTGTGCTAGAACCTCGGTTCTTGTGGTGGCTATTCGCCGCCTGCTTTGGTTGCGACAGTGGGGGGCTGACAATGAGACTAAAAAGGCTCTTACTGGTCTTCCCTCTTCGACGCTTATTCGGGGCTAGGTTGGACCTTTTTGGAAGAAAGTGTAAGGCGCCCTTGCGCAGAAGGCCGTCCCGGCCGCCCAGGGGCAGGGACACCCCTCCCCCTCCCTACGTTAGTGTCAAGCGAGAACCAGAAGTGTGCTTCCAACTTTTTGGAGTGGAGGCCCACCCCAGAGGGGGCAGGCAACGCCCTGGGATCTCCGGCAGGGCGAAACCAAAGTCTGCCAAAACCACTCAAGCATGAAGGGACGCCCTCGCCCTGTTGGGCGAGGGGGCTGCCGAAGCACTTGGCTCCTATTGCAGGGCGCCATGCTTCGTTCAGGTTGTTATAGGAGTTAGTCTCCCTGGATGCAGAATGGAGTTGCTGGGCAGTCCCTTTCTGAGGTTGTCAGGGGTCCTCTAGTCCCTGTTTTTCCCTTCGGGAGTTGACGCAGGCTGAGTTTGGCGGGCTGGGTCTGGGCTCTCTTTCAGGTTGGCCTTTGGCTGGTGTTTGCATCCACATTTCCTTTTCCCTCTGGGATGAAGCAGTCTGACCAGGACTGGCATTCAGGGCCTAGTATTTTTAGTTTTCACAGGCAGTTCCTACATGGTATCCACCTGTTGGGCCGCGGGCGCCCTTGTCCAGTGGACCTCTTGATGCCTGCAAGGATCTATATCTCTTTGGAGTCCCTGGTGCCTTCAGGACACCCAGGCCATTTCCAGCCAGTGTTACAGGACCAATTCTGCGGATTAGGGTCTTGTCTTGGGGTCCTTCCCCTGCTCCCACGGCTCGCCAAGGCGAGTATGGGAGCGTTGTCTTGGATGTGCACCTGTGACGTCCGCGTTAGTTTTACTTGATTGTCATTCTTTTCCAATTTTTGCATCAGGCCGCGTTGGCTGTTAACTCGGGGCTCCTTGGGAGTCTTTTGGATTGGTGCTCTGGCATATCACCTTCTTAGTGTACCCTGGTTCGGTATCTCCCTACGGGGTGGCATTTAGATGGGTTCAGGCCAAAACCTGCTAGTATGGCCTCAGTATGAAAGGGCCTTGCCCTCCTTGTGATCACACTAATTTCACCTTGCAGCTGGTGGGCCTGTTGTGCGGCCTGGACGCTGTCCTTTATCCACTGGTGCCCTTGGACCATGCGACACCTTGGGTTATTTATCCTGGACGGGTTTCCAACTTAAAATGGGTCTGTGAACAGGTCCTGAACAGGTGACCCTTCAAGAGGGGTCTAGTTCTGATCTCAGTGGGGGTTTACATTGCTTGCACCCCATTAGTATTGGCTTGTTGGCTGTCCTACTGTGTTAGGAGGGCCTGTTCTAGTGTCTCGCTGAACCCCTACTGGTGGCCCCGTGGGGCCCCGGGGATATTACAAGGACTCTGTCCTGGTTATTGTCATGATCATTGTCCTGGTCTATGGTTCTGGGTTATTGTTCCAGGACTCTCTGGCCTTGGTCATGGGACCTAGTATGGCTCTGGCAGGACATTATGCTCTATATGTCTTATCTTCTTCACCCCGCTAGGTGGGTTTCTGCACAATATTGCTGTAGCAGGGGTGGACCGTTACACTGGGGGCCCTGGGTGGCCCAGTGGAGTGCGGTTCGCAGATTCTGCTGACGACAGTTGTACTGGGTGCCCTCCCACGAGGGCTGTTCGGCCTATTCAGGCTCCTTACTACGTCGCCCCTATCTACTGGGATCGGGCGGTTTGTTCTTCACCCTCTTGGAGATGGATTTCTCTGGGTGTCCTTTCCGTTTGGAGGGTTAGACCTAGCTCCCTCCTCTTCTTCTTCTCCCTTCTCTACCGACTATGTTGGGAGATGTCGCTCTAGTTGCGTGCTTGGACTCTCCCCCCTGCGGGATGTTGCCTTATCCCTGGGTCCTAGAGTTATTACAGCATGGCTGAGGTTGGTTCCTCAACTCAGTGCTCTGGGGGGTTCCAGGGCTCGCCCTGTTTGCCCACTGCAGAGCCTAGTTCAATCGTCTGTGTTGAGCATTCCTCAGGGGTTGCTCAGGTGCATTCCACAGGGATTTCTAAAACTCCCTGTGGGGGGGTTACTTATCCTGATGCCCTGCTAAGGGTTCCCCTGGGTCTTATTCAGGTTTTTGTCTGACCTGTTCCTTCCCTCACATCATTCTTCCGGGGCGATTACTTCATTCAGAAGTATGCCATAGGGGACGGCTCTTTTAGTCTAGTCACTATATGTATTACATATATGTTTTTTATCTGTACACCATTAGGTGAGGACGTTCCACCTTACATAGTGTTTGGATCCAGGCAGAGTTTTTTATTCTCCTTATTCCAGACCCTCCGGCCTCCGGGCTAGTGTCTTGCTTACTCTGCGCTTACAGGGATCTGTATCCCTCGACAGGCATTGGAGACTCCTGGACTGTTCCCTGTCCATGGTTGGGATTATGCCTTTGGGGCTTTTAGGCGTTCCATCCTTTATGCAACGGTTTCTGATTGCCTACATGGTGTAGGAGCTCTTTTGATTGGTTGCTCGGTTGGATTGTCCTTCTGAGCCTAAAGTTAACGTTTCGGCCTTGCTGAGCCATGTTAGTGTTGTCTTTCAGTATTTCCGCTGGTCCCGCTTAGACCAGGCTTCGTTTTCCCTGACGGGGAAGGTTCTAAGGTTACCATGACTGCCCTGTTGTTTGCAGTAGCGTGGTTAGGCTGTTACTCTGGCCTATTGTTTAGGGGAGATTCATTTTCTCTCTTGAGTTTTGTTCTCTTCTATTTGTGCTTGGCTTGAGCCTTCAGCACTCGGTTTTGTTCAGCAGGCTGACTAGTTCGCTGCTTGTGTTTCGCTTAGCCTTTGTAAGGTTCAGAAGTTGAGTTAGAGCATTGCTCACGTTGCTCTTGGTAGCAAGGTTGCGGGTGACAGCGCTGTTACTGTTGGCTGTGCCTTTTCTCTTGGGGATCCCACCCTACCTTATGGGCACTGCTATTGGATGTCCCACATGTTATTACTATATCTGGAGCAGGACGTGCTGTATGCTTAGAATAATACAACTCTGTGAAGTACTCACCTGTAGAGTTGATATTATACACATACAGCACGTCCTGCTCCACCCTGGTTCACTTTGTTCTGGATCCCCTGTATGGTGATTATTATCTTGATATTATTGCCAGTCTCTGGGTGCTTGTTTCCTCCCGGCTTCTCTTTCTCACTGCTTGTCAATGCTGGGGATTCGTGGGAGGTCCCTCGGTATATGTAGGGCCGGGAGGAGCTTGTTTTCTACATGTCTGCAGTGCACGGCGCCGAAGGGCGGAGGATTACCCACATGTTATAACTATATCTGGAGCAGGACGTGCTGTATGCGTATAATATCAACTCTACAGGGGAGTACTTCACAGAGTTGTATTGTCAATGTGCCAACCAACTCTCATAGATACTTACGTATTGTGCCCACAATATGACCCAGTGACAGAAAAAAACACCATAAGTACATGAGAAAAAAAAAGGAACTATAAATATGTGTAATAGCCAACCTATTCACATCAACCCAAAAAAGGTGTAAATTCGATATCCTCCACCCCAGAGGTGTTTGCATATCTAAACAATTAATCTAATATAGTAACCTCCTCTGCACCCCCCCCCCCCACTTTCCAAATCATCTAGTGGTCGGTGCTCATCAAAAGGCTGAGCGCCCCTGCTATACAGACTGTGCAATAAATGTTACATTGTTTTTATGATTTTTTTTTAATTTGCCACCCAGGATATTAGCAAAATTAAAGTTTTCCAGATTGAGAAATCTCCCAGGTCGCCCATAAACTCACCTGCTTTCCCGGTCCAGCGGTACATGGCGAGTGGTAGCCGCATCCTCGCACTGATTGGAAGAGCGGCCGCGTATGTGCCGTAGGATCGGGAAAAGGTGAGTTTGTTTGGGCAACCTGGGGAGTTTCACACAGCGGGGCACCCCCTGGTCGGGGGGCAGGGACCTAAAGCCAGGATAGTCAAAATCTTTTTGAATGGTTTTGGTCCACTTTAAAACCCCTGGAGCAATACAACCCATGTAGTTTAGTCACACATGAATACTGTTTAATCCTAATCTGTTGGTTGGTATTGTAAACTTCCAATTGCATCTTCTTGATATACGTTCCTTGTTTATCCAACCATTTTTGGCATCCCAGTAGTGGAGAGTGTGTGGTGGATAAGGTAATGTTGACAGGGGTAGACTCCATATAAAATCTGCTCCATACCATGTGTAGCGATAACCCTTATCGCCGGAGGGCTTCACCGCCCGAGACGTCCTTTTCCCAATCGTCAGAGGTGCTGCTGGAATTCCAGAGTCGTCCGTGAGGAAACAGGAACAGCCCTTACAAGGGCTAGTGAACTGTAATATAGCGTTCCCCCAATAAGAGACAGAACTTCAGTATTTAGGGTGAAGGTGAAGTGTTTTTATTAGTGCCACTCTAGGCCTTATATACACAAGTCTCCATGCAATGACAACCACACTGACCAATAGCAGCAGGGCACACAATCCCTCAACTCTGCCGGTGACGCAATCAGTAGAACAATAGCAGGCTGTAATACCATCAATCAGGACAATGCCATTGACTGTGACGTAATCAACAATACACAATGGCAGTCAAAATACAATGACGTTGCATGTAACAGTATCAAAATACAATTACATTGTCTGGAACCTAATTAAGAAAAGGCCAGTGAATGACCCGGTGGGCAATCGAATAGTGATGACATCCAAAAGACAGAGCCTCTTTCACACCATGGACACCCTTAAAGAGGAACATCATCTGGGTCCCACTCCCTGGGATATCTCAAATCGGGATTGCCTTTGTGAAACCCCCCAGATCACACGTTCCACTCACCTGTTCCTGTAGCCCTTGCCATGTGTCGGCGCCACAGTTCTCACCTTATTTCCCATGAAACATGATCTTCCCAGAACGTCGCTCCCAGTGCCCCTCACATCAATCACAATCGCTGTTTAGTCATGGAGCAGGTGACCCATCGTCATGTGCTATGATGGACCCCCTGTTGTATAAGCTACCTGTAACTCTGTGAATCTGATGGATGGGGGCTATGGGGCAGGTGGAATAATTGATCAAAATATAACGTGTGACCATTTGGTGATTATGTTTTATATCGGCTACGCCTGTACATACAGAAGCGACATGCTTGCCCCCATGCATTGGACTGTGCCTACAGTAGCAACAATCTGTTCAGTTAATAAGTTGGTCGTGGTTTCAGTTTTCAGACCGGCAGCAATGAGAAGAAGAGATTTATGCTGATGCTCCTGATGAGTTTCTTGATCCTATCAGGAGTACTGTAATGTCAGATCCAGTTATCCTGCCGTCCTCCCATGTAACAGTGGAAAGGTCAACTAGTGTTCGACATCTACTAAGGTAATAATAAAATGTAAAACAGGTATAGTGTTTATCCTTAAAGTGATGCTACACCCAGAAAGGAAGTTTATGTGGTCACCTCCTATCCCTAGCCCAGTCCCCCCAAACAGCCTGTGTTTCTTTTAAACTAAAGCCTTTTCCCAATGTTCACAAAAAAAACTTAACAGGATGGAGTTTGATGTCCGAATGGCTGTCCTATGCTTATTAATTCAGCTACAACTAAACTGTCACATAATGGTTGTTAAAGCAGAACAAAACTCCACCAGCCGCTGACCTGGAATCAAAAAAGATTTCAGGAGTGGCTGCTGGCTCTCCCCCAGGTCATCAAGAATCGCATTACCGGCGGCGTGCACATGCTCTCGCTCCAGCCATTCATATACGCAGGCACCCAATTCGGGATGGCACAGAAAGTCAAATTTCTGGGTTTTGTTCTGCTTTAATTTATCATTTCTAACCCATTCACCTTTTAACCTTTATAATATGCAACAGTTCAAATGAAACCTAGGTCCACATTCATTGTATTGGCAAAGGACATTTATTTTAGCTGCAACTTTTGTTTCTTTTCTCTTACTTTTCATTTGAATGGGATTTGGTGATGGTGTCTTAATCACTGCCTTTGGGCAGCAGCCACCAGGATTGACCTTGGAGTGGAGCAATGGTGGTTAAATAATGCTGAATATAGAGGGCTGCAGAAGACTCTGATGTGAGATCTGTTGGAAAATCTACCCAAAAGTATAGTTTTCTGTATTAAATTGCATACCCGTAACTCATATATGTTCTATATCTGCTTTTAACCTACAGTGATCAGACTGACATTTGTCAACCAAAGTCCTCTTACAATGGATTAGGTCAAGCCAAATCCTGAATTAATTATGAAAGAATCTCAGAGTGGCTGTCCGAACGCAAGCTGTGCTGTGAAAATACATCAAACCAATGTTTGTAGAGGCATGATGTTGGCAGAGGATTGTACACGACACTCTTCCAGCGCGCAGGAACAATGGCTTTTTATTCAGCAACAGTCAGGAGCCTAAATATTAACAAGATACATCAGCAACACATCTGAACATGAAGCAAAGCTGCTTTCTGTTAGTAGGCTAAACACACTATGCATACAGTCACATGGTCTGCATAAAACTTCCTGGTTAAACAAACTTTTTTTAACATCCTAACAAGCAGACAGTCACATACAGGATGTAGTTGTTGTATTAAACCTATTCCAACACATGAAATAGCTCCAAGCTAAAAATCACATCTCGGATCTTCGCCATAAAACTGTCATAGCAATAGTTGAAGATTTGATGCAGCAATCCAGCAAATCCAGACATGCTGGGGATGTGGGCACCGCGGTTTACATCACCGTGGGAGCTGCTGGCAAAGGTGAGTTTTGTGGGCAACACCTGGGGTTTTACACAGCCAAGCACTGGGGGAAGGCCAGTGGCTGGTTCTGGGGTCTTTTAGACTCCAGGGCCAGATGCTTAGGGTTTGTTCCACTTTAGAGCCCAATTCCAGGTAGGGCAACTGTTGCTCTTCCACAATGAGACTGCACTTAAAGCGACACAAAACCCTTTAAAGCGGACCAAAACCCACTGAACTTGCGAAATACATTTGTCCGAAGCCGCTGCCGATACTCCCTTCTTACAGTGTAGAACTAGAAATGGATATTTTGACTTTACGAGTTGTCCTGGATCACTGATTTTTTTTGCTGTCCCTCTCTGTAAGATGGTAGATGACCAGTCATTGCATCAGAGCGGCAATGAATGGAGGAGGTGGAGCTTTACAGCTAAAACAGGCGCCAATATCTGGGGTTAGAGTGAAGCAGGAGCAGTGAAAATTGGCAAAATGTTCTCTTCATGAGGGGAGCAGTTCAGGGGATGATAGTAAAATATGTGGGTTTTGGTCTACTTTAGGTGCATAAATATCCTCGGCATCTACTTGCACTTTCGCAACCTCCTGCAAATTATGTGTTATATTAGCCTAGACTGTCCCTTTAAAGAGGACTAGAAATCTTGGCTGTTGTTTTTGGAACAGCTAAACCTGTAGGCCAACCATGGGGTATGCGAGGTGCCATCGCACAGGGCGCCATGATCAGCTGCAGCTGGACCTGCCCGCTTAATACCCTAACCCGTCTAATATTAATGCAGGGCATAGAGGCCGGCATAGAAAGCTGGAAGCAGCCGGCATCCCTGGTATGGCCTGTTCATGCATCATGGGATTGCTTTTGAGGCGACTATACCAGTGATCCCGGGTGGTTTCACACAGTGGGGCATCCCACATTAGAATGACACGGAGATAGAGAATCACACGGCTCCAGAGTCTTTTAGACTTCAGGTGGGAAAACACTTAAATAATTATTCAACATAAAGAAAATAAATTATTGTATCTCTTTGGGATTTAGTGCCGTTATGACCCTAGGTGCAGTTAGACAATTTGGGATGAGAAGTCCCTCCAGTTGCCCCCTTTTCTTACCTATGCAGCATGTGCAGCCAGTGGCGGCATCTCTCCCGTACGGCAGCTCCTGCCATAACTGAATAGCTGGCCGTGCACAGCCTGGGGAGTGCGGCTAGGATTCCTTACAGCTTCTCCAGCTGCACATTAATATGCGCAGACTAAGAAGCTGATTGGAGGAGAGATCCGTCCAGTGAGATATGTAGATCGGATGAACCGGGGGATTTTACACAGCAGGGGCATCTCAAATTGGGATGCTCAGGGGACAAACCAAAACTGGGCATAGTGGAAATACTGGGACTTGTTCCACTTTAATTTTGGACTGGTTATTACTATTCCCAGGAGGCATCCTGCTTTGGGATGCCCCACAGCCAGAAATGCAAGCTTATCCCGTGTCCGAGCAGCGCACTCAACAGCGTTACACCTCTATTTCTTTGTGGCAAAGAAAGTGCGCACAGCGGCGCCCCCCTGTCTGGTATGGAGGGTGTGCACTGCAGGGGAGGATCCTCTGCCACATAAGAATGTAGTGGTGAATCGCGTCTAGGTGGGTGCGCCGCCCAAATCGGGATGCCCTTTAAAATCAAATGTCCAGTTCATATCAAATAAATACATAATATAAATAAAATACTCATACATTATATTTACACTATTTAAAGCACCCCTTCCCCCTCATTAAGTTATTAAAACAATTAAAAATATACAGTGTTTTTCGCACTACGAGATGCACTTTTTCCACCAAAAACGAGTGTCAGTGCGTCTTATTGTGTGATTGTAAAAAAGAAAAAACGGCAAAAAAGGAAACTTACATGACCCTTGGGGCCGGCAGGGAGACGGCAGGGTAACTGAACCAGCGGGTGGATGCGCTCTGTGTCTGCTTCCATTGTCCTCAATGGACTCTGATACAAGCCACGCCCACCTGCTGCACAGACCCGGGTGTGTGTCCCCGCAGGGCCCTCTGCCGCCTGACACTCCTCCATCGACTGGCCTCCGGTGGCCACAGCACGGGAGTGAGGATCAAGTAAGTTTACTTTTTTTTTGTTCTCTGGCGTCGAGGTGGGGGGGGGGATTCTGCCCCACTGCTAATGGGATTGGGGCAATATCTCACTGCCTATGGGAATGTGATGGCGGGAATGCCACACGTCCTTTGGGAATGGGATGGGGGAATGCCACACTGCCTATGGGAATGGGATGGGGGAATGCCACACTGCCTATGGGGAATGGGATGGGGGAATGTGGCACTGCTTATGGGAATGGGATGGGGGAATGCCACACGTCCTTTGGGAATGGGATGAGGGAATGCCACACGTCCTTTGGGAATGGGATGGGGGAATGCCACACGTCCTTTGGGAATGGGATGAGGGAATGCCACACGTCCTATGGGAATGGGATGGCAGGAATGCCACACGTCCTTTGGGAATGGGATGAGGGAATGCCACACGTCCTTTGGGAATGGGATGAGGGAATGCCACACGTCCTTTGGGAATGGGATGGGGGAATGCCACACTGCCTATGGGAATGGGATGGGGGAATGCCACACTGCCTATGGGGAACTGGAAGGGGGGGATGTCACACTGCCTATGGGATGGGGGGGAATGTCACACTGCCTATGGGGAATGGCATGGGGAGGAGGTCACACTGCCTATGGGAATGGGATGGGGGGGAATGTCACACTGCCTATTGGAATGGGATGATACCCCCGAAGCTTAAAGCGAAACAAAACACAGTGCAGCCAGCCCTGGAACTTAAAAGATGCCATTCCCCGCTCATCCTAAATCAGGATGCCACATTGTGTAACCCCTCCCCAGGCTTCGACCTACTTCCGGGCTCCCAACCTCATCCAGGATCCTGTGCTGCCCAGAACTCCCGGCTCTGGGCACCAAAATCTTGGATCTGCTGCAGCTTTCCAGTCTTTGCGCGACTCGCTAACTTGCAGGAGAAGCAGCTCTGTGCACAGTTCGTGCGGCCGCCACAGAAGCGCCAAGGACTTGGTTGTATCCAGGGTTAGGTATGGAGTTATTTATTACGGTGCCTGCAGTGGGAGGTATCTGAGGGATTCCCCATATCTCACTTAAATTTTTTGTGCCCACATTGCTTTGCTGTCCCATTCCCAGGTGACCGCCGGCAGCCAGTGATGTTCACATGGCAAGTTGCCCAGTGTGTGCCTGCAGTGATCATGTCAGGGTGGCGCGCTCCAGTGGATTGCAGATGTAGGCAAGTCTCAGAGCCAGGGAACGGCCTGGTGTATAATGTGGGGCATGCTGCAATTGTATGCCCCTCAGCGTGTCTCAGAGGATCTTTTTGAGTGTTGCAACTTTTTAAACTGAAGCGCTTATTTTAGAAAAAAGAAAAGAAAAAAGAGTGTAGGGAGGCATCCTGATTGCCGATGCCTGTACCCGTGAATTTAACAGCGTTAAATAGGAGAAATCAGCAATTGGGAGGCCTTCCTGCACTCCGGACACAACCCTGTGAAAAATGGTTGTTCCGCGTCCAGACAAAATGAATAAACATACACTCCCGCACAGCTTTTACACTACAGGACCTAAGATTTTTTATGTAAAATGATAAGAAAGAATGATAAGTAAGTGACTAAAAACTTAAAATATATTAATTTTAGATACTGGGGGATAGTTTTTTAAGGGTTTAAGGGGTTAAAATGCATGTCAGTAACCGGAGATATGCGCCACCTTTATCACATAAGATACAGATTACAGATCTACAATAAAAAAACGAGACATTTTCTTCAAAAAACGAGACGGCTTTTTCATTTTTCATGCGTCAGTTAAGTGGCTCAAAACCTGGGATTTTCACTCTTTGGGATGCCCTGCTGCATGACACCCCTCCGATCGACCAATTTACATACCTTGCCAACATTTCGCTTGCACAGGTGCGGCTCTCCTCCAATCAGCCGCTACATTCCCTTCCCTCTGGGGCATCCAGATTCGGGATGTCCCGCTGTGTGAAACCCCCCCATGGTCATCCGGTATACTCACCTTCTCTCCCGCTCCAATGGCGCATGTGCAAGCAGTGGCCGCATCCCCGCTATCTCTTTAGGCATTTAGAGGGCAGCAGGGATGCTGCGCCACGTGCTCGGCCTAGTTTGGCTGCTGAAACGAGCCTAGACAAGCGTGTGTGCTGATTGGATGCATGCGCCGTAGGACCAGGTAAAGGTGTATTGGAGTGGGCGACCTGGAGGGTTTCACACGGTGGGTTATCCCGAATCGTGGTGCCCCCGGGAAAAGGTCCAAAATCCGGGATAGTCAAAATCCTGGGTTTTGGCCCACTTTAAAACAGCCTGAAAGACTAAAAGTTTTATTTTTAACTTTTTACTTTAAGTTAAAAATGAGTTAAAAAATGAAAAAGTTCCTTAATAATCATGCAAACCACTTAATGACCTACTCACCTTACCAGGCTGCTGGCTCCCGTACCTCTCGCGCCGACATCTTGCTACACCGGGAAGTATATATCCCACAGTGTACGGCAGTGGCTATGGCAGGGGCGAGTGCGAGGTGAGAGCTTCGGCGGCGGGGGACCTCCGGAATTGTAGCTGCTGGATGGTTCATGTAGCACGATTTACCGCACTACATGAATCCGGAAGCAGCTGGAAAAAGCAGCAGCACAGCCGAAAGTAGTCTGCTGTGTGCTGCGGGACCATCCGGACCTGCACCTGGGAGGGGATTAAAGCGGACCTTCACTCTGAATAAGAGCATATCTTATATGTTTCTCACACACCGTGTACATAAAGATTGCTCACATTAAAAATCATCCTACCTGCATCTACTGTATGCTATGAGCCTTTAAACATCCAAGATGGCGGCTCATGGAGCATCAGGCAGCCTGCAAACAGAAGGTGTCTTCTGACTGTGTTGCTCTGCATTCTGGGATTGCTATCCTTTCCCTGACCCCAGCTCTGCTCTGTCTGTGCAAAGCACAGCTATAACCCCACCCCCTGTACTTTATCCCGCTCTCCTCAGTACGTGTGATGCTTCTGAGTCATGGTGGCGGCGTCCATATCCTAGGGTCCTGAAGAGAGTTGCAGCCCAGCAGGGGAAAGAATAATAAGTGAGCAACTAAAAACTTAATATTAATTTTAGATGCTGGGGAATAGTTTTTTAAGGGTTTGGGCTTTTTATGAAATCATGCTGAAGGTCCAGTTTAAGTCCTCTGGCCTCTTTTTTTGCTTTTGGTATACTTTAAAATATTCTAGATGCGGTTTTGGCCCCCTTTAAAGACAAACACTGGACAGTCTGGGGAGTTCTCAATAAATCCCCAAACTTCACCATTTGTTCCCTTTGCTTCTGCATTTGGCAGGTTAAACTTACCTGTCTTCTGCTCTTCCTCCTGCACTCCACCAATCTTCTTGAATGCTTTCTGTAGGGCAGCGCCATCTTGTCTTTATCTCTGTCCCATGATGCACTGCACCGCCCCTGAGATCTCGCATCTGCGCAGTGAAGTGCTCATCTCGATCCCCAGTACAAACTTACCTTTTCCCCTATGCTCGGCAATACGGTGCGTTTAGGCCAGCGCTCAGCAATCAGGAGCAGGAGTGGCAGCATCACCAGTTTCCTGTAGACGTGGGCACGCTCCTGTCCCTAGCCTATCTGATTGTTTTCATCACTGAGTGGGTGATGTGGGTGGGGGGGCTTTCACACAGGATGCCCCAGGGAAAGGTCAGCAGCCGGCCCATGAATATAATACAATGCCGGGCCGGCCACTCTGGTTTTTGTTTTGCTTTTAACAGGTTCCGCCACTCATCAGCAGAAGGGGTGGATTAGTACATTTCTCCCCTAAACTTTCTTTTTTCTTTTTTTGACTTGAGGTCCACATTAAAATGGACCAGTTACCACCTGCGCCGGTCATGGAGTCTTATTGACTCTAGGCTGGCAGGATTAGGTGTCCCTGGTGCATGCTGATTTGGGATGCCCCACTGTTTGAACCCCAACCCACCCCCATTGACTACCAGTAAGCCCCTTACCTTTCCACTGCTCCCTCTCTAGATAGCCCCAAAACGAGCACTCCACAGGTTAGCCAAAACGGGATACCCCCGGGGGCAGGGACCAATCACCAGGATAGTCATAATCCTGTTGATTGGTCCACTTTTAGGGTTTATAGCAGAATATTGAATGTGATTATACATGTAAATGTTGGTTATATGTAGTGTAATACTTTTATTGATATATGACTATCTATACCACATATTAAACATAATTATAAAAATGATGGTAAATCTTTTTTTATTTTTTCTTATTTATGAGCATATTGGTGGATAATAGTAAATCAAATCATTATATGGGGCAATAGTTTAACAATTACCATGAAAAGTGCACTTTCCCCAACAATATATTTTTATAATGTTATCATTAGATTAGATGAGCCTAGCCGAGTTCACTTTGGCGCAGTCAATCACGTTGATTGGACGGGAGGCCACGCATGTGACGTGGGACTGGGGAAAGGTGAGTTACTTCAGGTGACCTGGGGGTTTCACACAGCGGGGCATCCCCAGGGGTGAGGATCAAAAGGGTTTTGGTCCACTTTCAAATAGATCAGGATCACCTATTATTGGAAACAGATAATCAAAACTATTGCCCCATATAATGATTTGATTTATGATTATCCACCAATATGCTCATAAATAAGAAAAAAAGCAATAAGAATTCGCCATCATTTTTATAATTATGTTTAATATGTGGTAGATATTCATATATCAATAAAAGTATTACGCTACATATAACCAACATTTACATGTATAATCACATTCAATATTGTGCTCTAAACCTTACCCTAAAAGTGGACCAATCACCAGGATTTTGATGATGCTGGTGATTGGTCCCTGCCCCCGGGGGTATCCCCCCAGATTGCCAACTCCACTCACCTTTCCACCGGTCCCACGGTGCATGCACGGGCGCTCATCCAATCAGCGCGTATACTAATGAAGGGCATAAAGCCTTTGCTTTGGACTGTGTGTCGGCCTAGTGAATGCCAGCGGCCATATCACTGCCTAACCTGTGGGCTATCTAACCAGGGAGCAGCGGTAAGGTAAGGGGCTTGCTGACAATGGAGGGGGTGGGGGTTCACACAGTGGGGCATCCCGAATCAGAAAGCCCCAGGGCACCTAGTCGGGCAGTCATTAATACTCCAGGACCAGCGCGGTTGTTGACGGGTCTATTTTAAAGTGGACCTCGAGTCAAAAAATAAAGTTTAGGGGATACGTTTACAAAATCACCCCCTCTGCTGCTGAGTGGTGTAAACTGTGAAAAGTGGAACAAAACCCAGAGTGGTCAGCCCAGGATTCTAAAAGATTCAAGGGCCGGCTGCTACCCTATCCCTGGGGCTGTGTGAAACAACCCCCCCCCCCCCCCCGGGCAGCTCACTCGGTAATGATTGCTGAGTGCTGGTCTATACAGACTGTATTGCCAAGCATAGGGGAAAAGGTAAGTTTTTACTGGGGATCTGGGGGTTTCACAAAGCGGGGCATTTTAATTGGGAGGAACAGACCTCAAAAAAGTTAAATTCTCATGTTTTGTTCCTCTTTAAAGTGGGCCAGGACGAACACTGAAGTCTGAGAGTCTCCAGGGCCGGCTAATTCCCTCTCCCCAGGGTATCCCGATCTCAGATGCCCCGGTGTGTGAAACCCCCCAGTTTATTTGCAATTCTTACCTTTTGGGCCGGCGCATCCAATTCCGGTTGTGCGTGGCCACGCCCACCACAAGTGAATGGCTGTGATTGGGCGCACACAGCCAGAGGATGCGAGTGATGCAGCGCGCCGCTATTGAGTGCAGCTGGGGATTCCATTCAGCTTCTCCAGGTACATTAATATGCACAGCCAGAGGAACTGATTGGACGAGAGGCCGCGCATGCCCTGTTGGGTTTACAAGCGCTGAAATAGGAGTAATCCTCCATGGTGGATAAAAAAAGGATTATTAATTTTATTTTTTATGAAATCTTTAAAGTGGGCCAAAACCCAGTGTTTGGACTATCCCGGGTTTTAATCCCTGCCCCCGTTTTGGAATTCCTCCAGGTCGCCCAACGTAACTCACCTTCCCCCGGTCCTACGGCACATGGACGATATGATTATAACCCAAAGCAGGCGAGCGTGCCGGCGGACGCATCCTCGCTACAGGACACATTCTTGCTCCGCCCATTTACAAATGCCTGGCACTGGCTCCGCGACCGCGGCTTGCGCATGCACCATGTGATCAGGAAGAAGGTATGTGACTGGGGGGGGTCACACAGCAGGGCATCCCGTTTCAGTATGCCCAGGGGGAGGGAATCAGGCCACCCAGGAATCTTATAGATTCCAGGGCTGCCAACCGTGATCGACTATAAAGCTGACCTGGGATTCATCTGTGTTACTGGGGCATCCCAATATGGTGATCAGACACTATTTTTGTCTAGAGGGCTGGAGACAACTGGAAGTGGATGCCCATACCCAACCTGTTTGATGGGAAAAAAAAGTTAAAAATAAAAAAAAACATAGAAGGAAGGGGAGTCACGGGAGCAGTGGGCTAGGCCGGGGGCGTGGCTGGTGGCCATACTGGGCGGCTGCAGCCTGGGGAGGGAGGGGAGACAATGGCTGGGAGCACTGAGGCTTGGGTGTGGCTGGCAGACACGGCCATTACACTGTGAGGCCTGGCTACGCTGAAGTGGAACGCAGCCGCACCACCGCAAACCACGCCCCCGGGCCTACACACACATAGGACAGCGCTATGATGAGGCTGCGCTCCACAGTGGAACGCAGCACGCCGGGGGGGGGGGGGCAGACGCACGCGCTGCACATCAGGGAAGTTTATTCTGCCGCCCATAATGTAAAAAATAAGTTATTAAAAAATAAATATTCTCTTGGCCTCCTGAGGGTTGTCCCCCCCCGACCCGTTTTCCGTAGTGGCACCGCGCATGTGCGAGCCGCGCCTGACGCCACTTGTGAGGTGTGACTGGGCCTCAGCAGGTGGGAGCAATGGCCGCTGCTCTGCAGACCTAGCAGAGCCTTGGTCACTAAGGAATTTGCTGCATCAGTGAAGACTGCGACACAGGTTTATTTTTTAAATAAAATATTTATAATTTTTTAATAATAATATGATAAGAAAAATATAACGTTGGGGAAAGTGCGCTTTTGATTTTTTGGGGGGCATAAAAGAAAAAAATGAAATAAATATAAGAAATGAAAAATAAAAATAAAATGGACATCATTTTATCACAAAGAAAATGACATCAAAAGAAATTGGCATCAAAAGTATAATAAAAAAAAGTCATAATAAAAAAAATATAATGTTGGGGAAAGTGCACTTTGGATGACAGAGCTCAACTGCTTTATAAGGTGTTGGGCAACACTTGCACATGCGCAGTGGAAATGTCGCCTCTGTCTCAGCGTAACCAGCCTGTGAGTGGGCATGCGCATAACACAGAGCGCTCCCATTGTAACAGAAGCGGGAATGGTCGGCGTCTGCTGATGCGATGCTGCCCCGGCATCAGAGATTTGCATAGCCCCGCCCCCCACTTCCTCACACCACTCACCCACCCATAGCTATATAGGGCTCCACCTCATTCCCCAGTAATGTGCGCAGAGAAGGACTGCGGCAGATGGGAGGATTCCACTGCGCATGTGCGAGTGTTGCTCAGACACCTTATAATGCAGTTTTATTCCTCCTATACCTGAGCCGCCTGTGGCGCGAGCGACTGGTGATCATGACTGTCATGATTAGTCCTTGGCGCGGGTTCGAATCCCGACCTGATGCTTTGTTTGCCATGACCGTCCAGGTGGGCTCAATTTTATCAATAGGGAATATAGAACGTTGGGGAAAATCACTTTTTATGCTAAGTGTCATTTTCTTTGTGCCAAAACGATGTCCACTTTATTTTTTGTGCAAAAAAACAATTGTCATCCTAAGTGCACTTTCCCCAATATTATATTTTTCTTATTAATAAAATATGGTGCTGAATGCCTATATTTTGGGACATAAGCTATTGCTATCTGTATGATTATCTAGCCCCATCCTGTGGCCATTAAGGTTTTTTTTTGTATGTAAAACACGTTTATTTGTCAGTGATATATATTGTGCTGATTGTATGGCAGATTTTTGTTGAATAGTAAAAAAAAATTTTGAATTTTTTTTTTTTTGAATACTTAAAAAAATAAACGTTTTACTAATAATTAAGAAGAAAAAACATGCGGCCGGGCATTGTCCACTTCTCTTATTTGCCGCCTATTAATGGGCCTTGAGTGGGATTCGATCCCGTGGACTCGGCTACTTCCGAGTAAGCCAGCCGCACAGGACATTAGCTTACTGCGCCACAGGGCCAGTGGGTGGGCGTGGCTGAGATGCGGTGGGTGACGTCAGCTCGCCAGGAGACGCCAGTGCAGTGTGTTGCTGCTGAGAGTGATGGGCTCGCTGATCAGCGCTCAGGCAGCACTAGTTGCAGCAGCATCAGGCAGCACTAGTTGCAGGAGCAGAGACAGGGCAGATCGGTGCAGAGCCGTGTGACAGCTTCTCCTGGAGTCTCGGCGCCGCCATCATCCTCTGCCATTCAGAGAACATTTACACAAAGGGGCCTTTTCCCATCTGATCTGAGGTCTGATTATAGGAGATTATGTAGCAGTAGAATAAAGTTTAATTTAATTAAAGAAAATAAAAATCCCTAAATACAAATAGGATAATAAAGGAGGGAGTGATTTGCACTTAGGGATTTTTTTCTAATATCTCATGTAATAGCTTTTAAAACTGGGCTAAAAAGACTTATTTTACAGAGAAACCAGGGATGTGGCTGCCCCCACTTTCTATGCCACCAATTTATCCTAAAATGTCGGCTTTATTCCATGCATTAGGATGCACCACATAAATCCCTGATTGGACGAGAGCCAGCGCATGCGCCATGGGAATGGCGGGATGGTGAGTTGAGTGGGTGATCACACATCCTAAATCGGGATGCCCCAGGGACAAGGACCAATCACCAGGATAGTGAAAAGAATGCTGATTGGTCCACTTGTATGATCCCTAGGAAGCCAAATTGCATCATGAAGCTCTGATGGTGGAGCGGAGACAGCTGCACACCAGGATGAAGCATGTCTCCTGGTGGAGGTGTGTGTGTGGGTGCATTTGTGCACCAGCTGCTTCCTGTCCCCCATCGGATGGATGGAAATGGTGAGTATTTCTCTAATGCACTGGCGGTGTGAGGGGGTAGATTGGGTTGTTTTAGTTTCCCCATGGAGCAACAGAGTAGCCAGGAGGCGTGTAGGTCTGCTTTAAAGTATACCAAAACCAGACCTATAAGACGCTAGGTGCGGTTAGATACCCAGCCCTGGGGCATCCAGATTTGGCCTGCTCTGCTGTGTGACACCTCGCTGGATATTCTCACCTCGCCAGCGGCACCATTTCTTGCATCTTACTAGGTCTGTGTGCAGCCGCACTCTCCATAAATGAATTGCCGCCATAAAGGGATGCAGGGGAGGCCGCGCACCCATCTCCAGTGCGGCTACACTTCCATTCAGTTTTATTAGCTGCACATGCATGGCCAAAGAAGCTGATTGGAGCCGCGCCTGTGCCGTGGGAACTCCGACGAGGTATATAGGGTATGAATGGGGGGCATCCCAAATCGGGTATTCTGAATGGAATCCTGGCTGCACTCGGGATCCCCAGGCTGTGCACAGTTATGGCAGCTATTCAGTTATGGCAGAGCCTGGGAGAGATGCCGCCACTGGCTGCACATGTTGGATAGGTAAGAATATCAGGTAACTAGAGGGGTTTCATATAATGGGGCATCCCAAATGGGGATACCACAGGGGGGTGGTTGTTTAACTAGTGCCTATAAAACTCTAGCTCTGGTTAGACAACTACCCCATGATATATGGTCCACATTAATATTAAATATATTATTGCTCTCAGTGTGTGTAATCCTGGAGATCACTGCGTTTACTCACCTTTCCGGCAATCCCGTGTCACATGCACAGACAGGCAGCCAATCAGCATGCTCCTCTCTATTCACCTTCTGCTAGTCACTCTGATATCTGAGCGTCCCACAAACGAAATGGAGCGAGCGCGTTTTGCAGTCAGCTCCTGTGTGGACAAGGGCTCCCCCTGCTGATTGGAGGCAGAGGCACATCACATGCAGAATAGAGCCAGTAGGGGGTCAGGTAAGTATAGTTGTTTCTTAATATGCCCCAGACAAACCCTTTAATGTTGCTTTCTGAAAAATGGGAAGAGAGAAAATTATTTTCATTCCTTTGACATTTTTTGATATTTAATTATTCATAATTTTAAAGTGTTGCTCATTTAAAGAGGAACAACACCCCCTTGATTCCTCTTTATGGGGCATCCCTAATTGGATTGCCTCGCTTTGTGAAAGCCTGGGGTCACCCGAATTAGTCACCTCTTCCCTGAGCCCTCACCACATCTTGTTGCCATGGCTGCATCCCCGGAATACCTCTAGCTAGGCTCTCATCAGGCCATCACAGCAGGAGGTGAGCGGGGATGCGGCCGGCGTCACTCGCTCTAATCAGATTTTCTTGCCGCTCTGAGCACAGGACATTTGATTGGAACGAGCGCTACCGATTGGCTGTACACACAGTGGGGTGAGGGCTCAGGGAATGGCAATACACACAGTGGGGGCATCACAAATTAAGATGCCCCCATCAGAAGGAACAAAACCCAATAAAGTGAAAGTCTTGTTAATCTTTAAAGTGTTGCAAAAGTCTAAACCGAGCCAGAGATTGGCCTACCTACTCACCTTTTCCTGGGATCCCGCAGTCTGTAATTAAATGCAGCACAGAGCAGAGAAGCAGCATCCCGGCGCTCTCCGCTCTGCACGCCACCGGCAGAAGATCATCAGGTTTTTGGAGGCACAGAGCAGAGGAAGCCACAAGAAGGTGAGTAGGTGGCCTGATCTCAGGCTTTCAGTACCATTATACACGGTTAGGGATGCTCCATAGGGAACCTAGGCAGTGATCCAGGAGTCTGTTTAGACTTTTGTTCTCATTGGCATTACAGTAGTAAATTCTATCGATGTGTGAACAAACGTATAAGTGGACCTAAACCATTTATAGGCTGCTGTGTTTCCCATCCCCCAGTTATCTGGAATGGCTGTCCAAGGCCAAAATATGGCCAAGAAACTCACCCTCTCCACCCTCTCTTGGGATTGTGAGATTTTTGGTTCTCTTTAAGCATGATACTGGCCAATGATACTCAACTGCTTCCATATTCTCTCATTACTTGGGTGTCAGCTTGCTGCTCCATGCAGGTGTTCACATGGGACAGCCAACTGGTGTCTGGATTGGATCCAGCAGAAGCTCTGGCCACTTGTGTTTCTTTCTGGATTTAAATAAATGGGGATATGGTTGCAGATACCCCTGCCACTCACATGCAATGTGACAAATTTTTAGCCCACGGCACAATCAGCACTGAATTCCCCGCATAGAGAGCGGAAAGAATGGCCGCATACCTGGACTCCCTCCGGATGATGCGCCTGCTCCGATGCCAGCTTATCTGCATGGCTGGGTGCCAGAGCCCGCATCAGCTGTAAGATGCAGGGGATGCGGCCCGTGCTGCACCATGGGGTTGCCGTCGATGTGAGTACACTGCCGATCCAAGAGGATTTCATTCAGTGGGACACCCTAAATTAGGATGCCCCAGAGGTAGAGAATTGAGAGAGTTTGGTCCATCCTAATTGGAGCCTGAAGGCACACGGCTATCTGTTGGGTACCTTGGAGCGATGCAGCTGATTCACCTCTTTCAGCTTTGCCTTGAGTTTGCAGGTGGGGTGATTATAAGTGCCCCGTGCCCCACACTATTACAAAGTGCAATCACATATCATAGCAGCAACGTGGCAACGTTGGCACAGCCCCGAGAAAGGGTCCGTTAGGACCTGAAACAGCCATAAGGTTATTACACTCTGTAAGCTCGCCATTATGCTGCTATGATGTCCTTGTGACTTTGCCATGTGATTATCTGTAAACACTATATGCTGCTTACTGAGAGCTTTGATTCTATAGGTATTTATGTGTATTATCTTTATGCATTTGCACAGGCAAATGGAGCAAAATGCATCGGTGTCACTGGAGGTCCCCTCCCCACCACTGCAAAATCAGCGACTGAATTGGGGAAACATCGCCAGTGAGACGATTGATGGCCGACAGAAGTGAAGATGGCAGAACCGCTGAACTGTACAGCAGCCGGGCGGGATGTGAGCTTGAATCTGAGCAGAGATGTCACCACAATATTGGCGAGAGGTGACACTTTTTCGGCCATTCTCTGATTCGCTCTGCGGGCTGACTCCCGGCTCCCACGACATCCATCTAACCGGATGTTTCTTTGCAGAGGTGTCTCTGTATGAACACTGGGACGCACGTTCTGGCTCCTTTACACCTTGCGTCATGGCTCCTCCTGCTTAATTGCAAAGATTGCGCAATAAAATTGTCAGGCTGCTATTTAACATTCATGGGTCTGGCTGTTGCTATCCATGCAGGAATTTGCACATTAACCCTAAACTTACTTTCCACATAAGGAATAGCGCGCTAGCAAATGCGGTTTAGGATCTGAAAGCCCCTCCTCCTTTTTTAAACTCGGTCCATAATCACCCGCAAATCGCTATACACTATAGCTTGAGGTCTATCTATGAGCCGGGAGTGTGGTGCGTGAGTGCAGCGTGTGCAAGTGTGCGGGGGGACCCCTGTGGGACACAACAACAGTGTACGTTTATTCTAAGTATGTCTCACACCCTGCTTCGGAAGTAGTTATTACACTTGGGTTATGTCCAGTAGAGGGCGAACTTCTGCAGAGATGACTAGAAAAAAGAAGCCCCTCCCTGGCCCATAAATACCTGGGACCTCCCACACATCTCCCAGTTTAGTCTCTGCAGATGGTGAGCAAGTCAGAAGATGATGCCTCCTCCTTGCACAGGGGGATTTCAGGTAGCCGGGATGACTCCCGGCCCTCTATTTTCTCTATTTCCGCCCGGATCCCTCCTTTGATCCCCATGCCTCCCAGCCTAGACTGCTGGTCCGGGTGAGGGTAGAATGGCACCTTAGGTGCTTAGGAGCCAATGCTCCACCGTGAGACCCTATATTAGAGGGTAGGCGGTTAACCGGGTTGGTGACCCCGGTTTGGGATGCCCTGTCCGTTCCCCCTTTTGGCTACTGCTATAGTTGGGGATCCCTCCCTCACTTTATTCCCTGTGGAATGGGGGGGGGGGGGGGGGGCTGTGACTTTCCCTTACCCATTTGTCAGGGGCATCGGGAAGTAAGAGTGTTAGTGTGTGTATGTGTTTTAACTGTGTGTTTCAACTGTATTTGTTAGCGACAGCATCTGGAAGTAATCCCTCAATGAGCACTGCCAGAGCTGGCCGCACTGTCATGGCGGCTGGTGCGGTGGCTGAGGGAAGCTTCTCCCTCTCCTTGCTGTGAGGAGAAGGGGGCGGGGCCGGGCGCTTGGCGCGCTGGCGGAAGCCGCCCCACTCTTTCTGACGCTCTCTGCGGCATGACTGGTAGGGGGCGGGGCCGGGCGCTCCTCGCGCCGGCGGCCCGCCCGACTCCACTCTCGGGCGCCCTCTGCCCGGTTCCTTGACTAGGGAGGGGGCGGGGCCGGGCGCCCCTCGCGCCGGGGGTGGCCCGCCCCACTCTGCTCTCGGGCGCCCTTGGCGGCGCCCGGTCCTTTTACTAGGGAGGGAGCGGGGCCGGGCGCTCCTCGCACCGGCGCCCGGTGTCTGCTCTCGGGCGCACTCTGAGGCGCCCGGTGTCTTGTCTGGTAGGGGGCGGGGCCGGGCGCTCCTCGCGCCGGCCCGCCCCGCTCTGCTCTCGGGCGCACTTTCAGGCGCCCGGTGTCTTGACTGGTAGGGGGCGGTGCCGGGCGCTCCTTGCGCCGGCCCGCCCCGCTCTGTTCTCGGGCGCACTCTCAGGCGCCCCGTGTCTTGACTGGTAAGGGGGCGCGGTGCGGGATCCGCTCCGGCCCGCTCTTCTTCCTGGCCGTCAAACTGTGGAGGATTGTATCTCCTGCGCATGGCTGGTGGTGAGTGCCCTGCGGGGCTTTGCTTGCATTGTTTTTAGTATTATGCATTTCATGATATATATATGTATTTATATGCCACTTTCTGTTTGCCTTTTGCGTGTATGTGTGCTTGTCTTGCTACCTTATTTATGGGGGCCCCCCTTGTCATTGTGTCCTGGGGTCCTTTGGGCCTGCAAATCCTCCCACTACCGGACTCAAAGGGCATCCCGGGTTGCTTCTAGCGTAATTCCCGCTGGTCGTTGCGACTACCATTCCAATCACCATTTGGAGGCTCCCCTGATCCGGGCTCTGGCTCCCGGCAATGTGTGGGTTGGGGGGTATCCCTTGTTGGGATACTGTGCTGGTGCATACTATGTTTTCAGCAGGCCATATCACGGCATTTGGGGGCGCGGACGCCTGGGTTAGTGCCGACGGCCTCATCGCCTACTTCACCTTAAATTATTCGTACCCCATGTGACTTGTCACTAGCGGGGAGTCGCAATCTGATGTATGTGCTGGATTGGCCAACATCGATAAATTGTTTACTAGCTCTGTGGCCAAGCATGTGCACGGCCCAGCGGTTAGAGCATATGCTTATTGGACTTTATTCCCCAGCGGTGCAGGTTCAAATCCTTATATATATAAATATACTTTATGGCCTCGACTAAGTGAAGACATCCGTCACTGGTAGTGCCGGTTATTGATGTTCATGATTCCCTTGACTGGTCTGTTTATTTTCCGCTTGCGGAAGGACCTGTTTACGGAATCTGAGGATCAGCAGTTTGGGATGCTGATGCCGGGCAGAGGATTGGGGATGCTGTGGTTATCCCCAAGTTCCTGGGCCATTTATTTGAGGTGCTGGCTATTCCTCCTCCGGCGAAGTCCCCTCCGCGGAAGGGAAAATAATTTTTTTCTTGAGACCTCTAAGCCTCGTCTGGGTGCCCAACTCAGCTTCATTCTAATATGTGATTATTGCGGTTCGGCAGGGATCTAGCCGGCTTCTTGGTTTCCCTCTGGAACGGGATAGAAGGTATCCCTGTACGGTGATCGAGGTGAAACGCTGGTCATCTCCTCCCTAGGTTGATGCGTCTGGTACTGGGATTGCACAACGCACCTGCGGTGCACTCTCTAGACGCCTCCACGATTGAGGATCGTGAGGACCGTCGTGGTGATCAGCTGGCTTGACGAGCCCTTGCTGGCGTGGGTTCTGCCTTGCGGCCTGTTTATATTTCTGTACTCACGGTTGTGGTTGTCAGGTCTATGCTTTGGGGCCAGTTGCGGGGTCCCAGCTGGACCCAGCCAGCGCTGATTTGGCAGCGTTTAGGCGGCGTGTATAGTTCCTGTCCATGGTCTTGTTTGCCTGGATGACACTATATGTCTGTATGGCGGAGCCTCAGCTTTGCTTTTGACTATATGACGCTCTGTCTGGTTGCGCCGGTGGCGGCTAACATTGGCTATCCTTCGGGGTATGCGGCTTTTTGGAGTCATATTGGACTCTGTTGCGTAAGGAGGCAGGCTTCCGCCACGCTAGAAGCGGCTCCCCTATTCCTTCCTTTCACGGTGCCAGAGCTGGCAGAGGTGCTGCCTTCTCTATCTTCAGGGGTGATTCCTCTGTTCTCGGGTTTCCTCGGTCCCCCGGGCTGTGCAAGGGGTCGGGGCTATTGTTTCAGCCCTTGTGGTTCTCTAACGGGATGGATCCTTCAGAACCATTCTGGTTTTTGAGGCCTTTCTACAGGTTCATCAGAACCCAGAAGTTCTGCATGGAGACTCTGCGCTCAGTCATCAATTCCCTTCATCAGGGGGATTTCGTGACATTTATAGCCATCAAGGTTATTTGCCTTTATGTAACTACCTACCCCGCTCGCCAGAGATTTCTCAGGTTTGGGGTGGAAGATCGGCGGTTTCACTTGTGGCCCCCCCTTTCTGGTTGCCTTCGGTGCCAAGGGTGTTCGCCAAGGGGCTGGGGGGCATAATGGCCCTTATCAGAGCCCAGGGCGTTTACAATGGGCTGTATCTGGATGACCTACTCATTACAGCATCTTTTCTATGCTGGGTGGCGATGGCCTCCAGGGTAGTTACGTCGCTGCAAAAGTTTGGAGGGGTGATGACCCACCCCAAGTTCTCTGGCATGGATCTGGTTCCGGTCGGGCCAGAGGGTTCCTTCTTCACCCTAAGGTGCAGAGGTTTTTAGGACCTGATATTTGTTCTCCTGGACAATCCTCGCCTTTCTTTCTGGCTAGGGAAGTATCTGGCAGGATTGATGGTGGCTTTCCTTCTAGACAGTCCCCTTTGCTCAGTTCCTCATGCGGTCGCTCTAACTCCGTCTATGGAGGACTTGGGACGGCTGTTCCCGGTGCTTGGCTCGTTTTTTTTCTGCTGTCTCCCAGGGTCCGGCAATCCTTTTCAATGGTGGCTGGAGCTTAGCGGTCTGAGGGGCAGGTCCTTTTTGGTCCCTTGTTGGGAGCCGGTTACCTCGAATGCCAGCCTGTCGGGCTGGGGAGGTTTCTGGATGGATTTTCAGTTCCAGGGGCTGGGGAGTCTTCGGGAGGCTCACGCTCCCATCTCTGTTTTTGGAGTTCAGAGCTATTTGTGTGATACTGTCATGCTGATTGCATCATTTACAGGTTTTGCCGGTTCAGGTTCCTTTGGACGATTGAACTGCGGTCGCTTTCGTCGATCACCAAGGAGGGTCTCGCAGCAGGAGTGCCCTCAGGGAAGCTTCGCTGATCCTTGCATGGGCGGAGAGCGATGTTCCATGCATTTCAGCTGCGTTCTCTCTGGGAGTGGATAACACGGAGGCGGATTCCTTGAGCAGGGGATCCTCTCAGTGTGGGAGTTGTTCTTTCTTCTGCAAGGTGTTCCGGTCCTTCTGTTAGATTCCGGAGGTGGTTTTCTTTGCCTCATGTTGCTATCACTAGCTCCCAACGTTTGGTTTTCGGTCTCAGGTTCCTCTGCCTCCGGCAGTGGTCGTCATATCTTTTGCCTGGAGGGGTCTGGGGTTCCTGTACCTGTTTCCGCCAAGGTGGTGCGCTAGCTGGCTCCTGAGGGTGCGTCAGCAATGCTAGTGGCTCCAGGGTGGCCAAGATAGGCTTGGTTCTGCAGTTGCATACGCTGGCTTTGGCGGCGTGGCTGCTGCAACCTCCTCCATTTTCATAGAGGAAGTTGTCTGATGTTGTGCTTCAGACCCTTGTTTGGGCTAGGAAGTAGTCTTCCTTTAACTTTTCTACAGGACTTGCGGTCCTATATTGATGGGTGTGAGGCTAGGGCCTTGCGTTGCAGGGTGTTTTTTGTTCACCAGGTTTTTGGGCTTCCGTCGGTACGGTCTGGGGCTCCAGCTTAAGTGCTTTGCTGGGGCAGGCCTCTGTCCTGGTGGTCTTCTTCTAGGGACTTCTGTCCTCTAACAGCCTTGCGTCTGTTTGGGATTTGTGTTTGTGCCTACACTACAGATTGCCTTTTGGTGGCTAGTGCCTCTGTTCGCTGTGTTTCCATCTCTTTAGGGATGTGGTTCTTCTTCCTTGTGTCCTTGGTCTAGCTTTGACGAGGAGAGGGCCCTTCTGAGGGTCCTGTTTACGTTCTATTTCTTGGCTACTTCCCTTTTCTGTAGGAAGGAAGTCTTGTTTGTGGTGCCCTCTGGCCCCTGACGGGTTTGGCATCGTCAAGGTTACCATTCTTAATGGATGTGTCTGGTCCTTGTGTGGGCTTGCTAAGGGGAGGGTTCCCCTTTTCAGTTTAGCAGATTAAGTGGTGCGACTGCTACTTGGTCTTCTGTTCATACCTTTTACAAGTCCTTGTAAGGTTGCTGTGCGGACCTTAGTGGATGATGTTTTTGGCCGTAAAGTTATTCAAACGGCAGGGGTTTTCATTGGTGCTTTTTTGCCTATTAGGATCCCCACCCTTTTTGGACACTGCTGTTGGATGTCCCAAGTGTAATGACTACTTCCGAAGCAGGGTGCGAGACATACTTAGAATAATACCATTTTGTGAATACTCACCTTGTAAAATGGGTATTATAAGTATGTCTCACACCCTGCTTCGCCCCGCCCTGAGTTGTATTTTGGATCCTCTTTGGTGTTACTGTTTTTCTTGTAGTTTTTATTGGCTCTTCCTGGTCCCCTTACTGCTTTCTTATACTGGGAGATGTGTGGGAGGTCCCAGGTATTTATGGGCCAGGGAGGGGCTTCTTTTTTCTAGTCATCTCTGCAGAAGTTCGCCCTCTACTGGACATAACCCAAGTGTAATGACTACTTCCGAAGCAGGGTGTGAGACATACTTATAATACCCATTTTACAAGGTGAGTATTCACAAAATGGTATTTTATTGAGGTGGGATTTATTCTAAGCATACAGCACGTCCTGCTCCAGATATAGTAATAACATGTGGGTAGTCCTCCGCCTCCTGCGCCGTGCACTGCAGACATGCAGAAAACAAGCTCCTCCCGGCCCTACATATACCGAGGGACCTCCCACAAATCCCCAGATTTCTCTGCAGTGCTGGAACTGCGAAGACATGAAGTATCACGCTCTCACAGGCGAGCGGGGCTTGACAGCCCGAGGCCCTGCGGGACTATTTCCACCCGTCCTCATTGTGAATTAATGCCTCCCAGCCTGGGCTGCGTTCGTCGGGTGAAGGTAGGCAGCACCTAGTGTGCTTACGGAGCTAGTCTCCACCACAATCCCCCACCATAGGGCAGGCGGTTAAGGCGAATGGTGAGCCTTCAGTTGGTTGCCCCTCCCGCACCAGTGCCCCCACACCCCATGTATCGGTGAACCCTGAATATTGGGTCACCTTCCTCCCTAGATTCCCCCGTTAGTGGGGGGAAAAAAGAGGGGGGGGGGTCGTGTGTACGATGGCCTAACCTTGCCTTAATTACACTAGAGACCTATAGCCTTTAACGGTTACTGGGTGTCAGAGCGCGATTCACATTTAAGTTTTTAGTTAACCGCAGCGCTTTTACTGTATTCTACTTGGCGCGTACGGCAGCTCTGTTTTTTTTTTTTATCCCTGTATTCACCCTGTCAGATTTTTTCTCTGAGGTGATTTCTAGCATAACTACTGTTTCTTCTGATTGGCTGCGCGCCTTCGAGCTTCGCGCTCTCCGGGGCGGGAGGGGCGTGGTTCGCTTTGGCGCGTTCCGCGTCATCGCCCGCTCTGGCCCGCCCTTTGAGGTTCGCTGGCCGCCATTTCCTTCTCACATGCACGTGGTGAAGACGGTCCTCCCCTCGCAGATCCATAAGTGCCCTCCTGGGCGACTTTTTCCCTAGCTTTGCTTCTTCGCGCTTGGCTCTGACATCCCTGTTCCCCTTGTGTCTTTCAGACCGCGGACTTCGGTGGCTTCTCCTGGCCCGGTGTAGCGCACGGTCCAGACCATTTTAAGAAATCACTCCCATTTCCCAGCGGGTTATTGGGGCATCCAGGGTTGCTTTATAGCGTCAATCCCTACTGGCATATTGAACTTAATAATCACCATATGGAGGCATCTCAGGATATTGTGAACGGGGTTCCTTTGGGACAAGCCTGTCTGTGTGTAGCTTGTGGGGTCTTACCTAGCAGCGGTGACAATGCACGGGTCTGCGTCCCTTGTGCCCAGCAGGCGCTAGCCGGTCTCCCCACCTCTTCCGAGGCTGGGCCCGCACCTCGCCTTACTTCCCCTACTCCCCCAAGCTTGAGCCTAACCCCCAATACTAGTGGGGACTCTCACGCTGATTTGGCCACTAGACTGGCTAGTGTGGAAAACTTAATCGCTGGCTCCTTGGCGCGCAAGGCTACTGCCAAGAGGCGTCATTTGAATCCTGAATCTACCATTCTTCCTGTAGAATTTGACGATTTACTGCTTTCCTATGCCCATTCCCCATCAGAGGAAGGGGAACTGTTCTCTGACTCAGGGTCCTACGACGACGAGTCCAGGAGTCAGGATGAGTCTGGTTCTGATCATTGGTCCCAGGACGACATTGATAGACTGCTGACCCAGATCTTTGATGTGTTATCCCTCTCTCCCCCTCCCGCGGCTCCTCGGCAAAGGGGTGATCTGTTTCATACTGCTAGGGTGCGGCTGGAGTTTCCCGAACAAACTCATTTTAATAGCCTAGTGCTGAAAGAATGGGAACATCCCAGCAAACTCCAGGGGATTCCTAAAGCTGTGGATAAGAAGTATCCATTTCCTGCCGATCTGGTTAAGTGTCGGACATCGCCGCCCGAGGTCGATGCCCCAATTCTGAGTCTGTCCAACACCTCTATTATGCACTCCCCTGACACTACTACGCTGCAGGATTTAGAGGATGGGCGAGTTGATCAATTGGCATGTCATGCCTTTGCATTTGGGGGAGCGTCGCTCCGCCCGGTTTGGCGCTCAGGACTGTGGTTAAGACTGCTCTGGAAGGGGCAGATGACTTGCCCTCTGATGCCGCCAATGCTCTGGCCACCTGTGAGACCTTTGTGAATTATATCCTATCTGCATCGGACGATGCTATTAAGCTGAGCGCTAGATCCTCTGCTCTGGTGGTAGCCATACGCCGTGCGGTCTGGTTACGCCAGTGGGCTGCTGACATTGTCGCCAAGAAGGCCCTTACGGGGCTTCCATTTAAAGGGCTGAGCCTGTTTGGAGAAAGGTTAGATATCTTTGCCAAGGGTGGCAAGTTGCCTCAGCGCACGCGTCAGATTCGGCCCTTTCGTGGCCCAAGCTCCCATTCGACCCCCTACCGTGGGGCCAAGCAGGGTAGAGGGGTGTCCTTCGCTGGGTCTCGCGCAGATTCCTGGAACAAGAACAGAGGATGCCGTCTCGGTTCCTCCTGGGGGCCCAAGCCCAAAGCCCCCCCCCCCCCCAAGACCCCCAAGCATGAAGGGGCGCCCTCGCCGTCAGGGTGGGGGGACGTCTACAGCACTTCGAGCATGTCTGGAGATGCCTCGTCCCAAACCGGTGGATTCAGGAGGTAGTGTCCTCCGGTTACAAGATAGAATTTGCTGTACTGCTCCCTACCAGGTTCGTTGGGTCTCGGATCCCACAGGACCCTGCCTCAGCTCGAGTCTTGATGCTGGCTGTGCAGGACCTTCTGGATCTCGGGGTCATTTGCAAGGTTCCCTTAAGAGACAGGGGCATGGGGTTTTATTCCAACCTTTTCACGGTGCCCAAAAAGGATGGGTCAGTCAGACCCATTCTGGATTTGAAAATCCTAAACAGGTTTGTCAGAAACAGGCATTTTTGTATGGAAACTCTGCGCTCGGCCATTACCTCGCTGCGCCCAGGGGACTTCATGACATCTGTGGACATCAAGGATGCTTACCTGCACGTTCCGGTGTTTCCAGGGCACCAAAGGTTTCTCAGATTTGCGCAGTTGCGCAACATTATCAGTTCATGGCTCTGCCATTCAGCCTTACGTCGGCTCCCAGGGTGTTCACCAAGGTGCTGGCAGGGGTGATGTCTCTCTTAAGACTAAAGGGCATACGCGTGTTGCCCTACCTGGATGACATACTCATCACCTCTCGGTCTCTGCCGCAGGCAGAGCTGGACACTCGGTTGGTGGTGTCCACCCTGGAGTCCTTCGGCTGGGTAATCAATTACCCAAAGTCCTCTCTGTCCCCCTCCTCAGTGACCCCGTTTTTGGGGATGATTGTGGACTCGGTTCAGTCAAGGATATTCCTTCCTCCACAGAAGGTGGAAGCTCTGACAACGCAGGCGAGGTCCCTGCTCTCGAACCCTCATCCCTCCATCCGGCAGGGCATGCAGTTGGTGTGCTCGATGGTGGCAAGCTTCGAGGCGGTGCCCTTTGCCCAGTTCCATTTGAGAACCCTGCAGCTTCACCTTCTGCCAGTATGAAACAAGGACCCAGCGTCCTTGAACGAGATCTGGGTGCTTCCCCCCTCGGTCAGACAATCCCTTGCGTGGTGGTTGGACCACAGGAACCTGACAAGGGGCAGATCCTTCCTGGCTCCCTCTTGGGAGACGGTCACAACGGATGCCAGTCTTTGAGGCTGGGGGGGATTCTGGAAGTCCCTGCGCTTCCAGGGGAGGTGGGGCCCTCAGGAGGCCCATCTTCCTATCAATATCCTGGAACTCAGGGTGGTCAGATTGGTGTTGGAACGATTGACCCAGCACCTGAAGGGTCTGGCGGTTCAGGTACGCTCAGACAACAGGACGGCGGTAGCCTACATCAATCATCAGGGAGGAACCCGGAGCAAGGGTGCTCTCCAGGAGGTGTCTCTGATTCTAACATGGGCAGAGACCAATGTACAATGCATCTCGGCTGTCTACATTCCGGGGGCGGAGAATCTGCTAGCAGATGCTCTGAGCAGGGGGTCGTCCCGTCAGGGGGAATGGTCCCTCTGCGACAGGGTATTTCAGTCCCTGTGTCAACGTTGGGGTGTGCCAGACGTGGATCTCTTTGCGTCACGTCACAATCACAAGCTACCGAGCTTTGTATCCCTGTCTCAGGATCCTCAAGCTCTGGCTTCGGATGCCCTGTCAATGTCTTGGAGGGAGTTTCCACCAATTCCCCTTCTGGACAGAGTGCTGCGCAAGATCGCTCTGGAAGGGGTACCCGCGATTATGGTGGCCCCAAGGTGGCCAAGAAGAGTGTGGTTCGCAGACGTGGTTCAAATGGCAGTAGATCAGTACGATCTGCCAAGGTTGTCAGATCTTCTACCTCAGGGGTCTCTACGCCATCCCAATTTACTAACGCTGGCTTTGACGGCTTGCCTATTGAAACCTCCATCTTAAGGGAAAAAGGTTTGTCTGCATCTGTTGTGGCTACTATGGTGCAAGTCAGGAAGAAGACTTCGGCCGCCATCTATTATAGAGTATGGCGTGCTTACATTGACTGGTGTGAATCCAGGTCTCTTCCCTGCCGGGAATTCTTAGTCTCCAGAGTGCTGGAGTTTTTACAACATGGTTTAGACTTAGGTCTTAAGCTTAGTACCTTGAAGGGCCAGGTTTCGGCCCTGTCTATCTTCTTTCAGAAGACCTTTGCCCAGCACCCTCATATCAAGACCTTCTTTCAGGGGGTCACTCATGTGCGTCCTCCTCGGAAACCTATGGTTCCTGTTTGGGATCTGAACTTGGTGTTGTTGGCCCTGCAGGGGGCTCCTTTTGAGCCTATTCATGAGGCCGCTCTCGCCGTGCTCACGCTCAAGGTTGTCTTCCTGGTAGCTATCACTTCGGTCAGAGTGTCTGAGTTGGCTGCTTTGTCTATTCAGCCTCCCTACTTTGAGAGACACCGGGATAAGGTGGTGTTTCGCTTCAAGCCAGACTTCCTGCCTAAGGTTGTGTCTGCATTTCATTTGAATCAAGATACTGCACTTCCTTCCTTGTGCCCTAATCCTAGTAACCCTAAGGAAAGGGTTTTGCATTCCTTGGATGTGGTTAGGTGTGTCAAGGCTTACCTGGTTACCACTCAGGCCTTTAGGAAGACGGATGCTCTCTTCGTTGTGCCTCATGGGCCTAGGAAGGGTTTGGCTCCCACCAAGTCTACCATCAGTAAATGGATTCGTCAGGCTGTGGTTCAAGCCTATACTAGTAAGGGGAAGACTCCCCCCTTTCGTCTTACTGCTCATTCTACTAGAGCTGTTGGGGCTTCTTGGGCTTTTCAGCACCAGGCCTCTGTGGAGCAAGTTTGCAAGGCCGCTACTTGGTCTTCTGTTCATACCTTTACAAAGTTTTACAAGGTTGATGTTAGGGCCTCAGCTGACGCTGTGTTTGGCCGCAAGGTTTTGCAGGCGGCAGTAGTTTAAACTGCTTGCTGTTGCCTTCTGTTGGGGATCCCACCCTTCTTTACGGACACTGCTATTGGATGTCCCACATGTTATTACTATATCGGGAGCAGGACGTGCTGTATGCTTAGAATAATACAACTCTGTGAAGTACTCACCTGTAGAGTTGATATTATATGCATACAGCACGTCCTGCTCCACCCCACCCTGTTTCACCTTGTTCTGGATCCCCTGTTGGTGATTGTTATCTTTAGTATTATTGCCAGTCTCTGGGTGGTTGTTTTCTCCTGGCCTCTCCTTCTCACTGCTTTTCAGTGCTGGGGATTTGTGGGAGGTCCCTCGGTATTTGTAGGGCCGGGAGGAGCTTGTTTTCTGCATGTCTGCAGTGCACGGCGCCAGAGGCGGAGGATTACCCACATGTTATTACTATATCTGGAGCAGAACAGGTGAGTACTTCACAGAGTTGTATTTTTCTCTTTTTGGAGTGGGGCATGTAGCTGGTGGCACACTCGGCTCCCTTCGGCGCCGCTTGGGGGGCTTAGCTGCCCACAGGGTAGATGGGAGCCGAGTGATAGCAAGTGCGCTGATTGGCTGAGAGCACCGCTCTGTCAATCAACGCCCTCGCCTGAGCCTGCATCGTGGGAGCAGAAGGAAGGTAAGTGACCTGGGGGACACACACACAGCGGGGCATTACAATTTGGGATGCCACCGCACGGAGTAACAACACACAGGACGGTGAAATTCCTGTGTGTTCCACTTTAAGGCACCAGGCAAAAAGGTCATAGGACCAAGAAAGGTGGGCACAACAATACTGGGGGCCAGCCGTTCCCCCCTGCGTGTTCATCTGCTCTAACAAATGCTCAGAGGAAGATCCCTAATAGCAGACAGCGACACTGGGGAGAACAGATAGTAGAAGAGATAGTAAGAGGCAAAACAGAAAAGAAAAGATGAGAGAAAGTAAATGGCAATAAATATCAACCATACAAAAACTAAAACTATCCACAGTACAAATAAACACCTCTCTTCTTACAAAAGTACATTGTGACAGTGTAAATATAATGATAAACCATAGTGATAATGATAAACCATAGCCAAGGATGTGAACGTTCTCTTAAAACAATAGATTCCAATTTCACGCTGACCCATTCTTTATCCATCAACATCTGGTGCCCAATGCATATAGACTATTCCAATTTCAATGTGACAACCAACTCTCATAGATACTTACGTATTGTGCCCACAATATGACCCAGTGACAGAAAAAAACACCATAAGTACATGAGAAAAAAAAGGAACTATAAATATGTGTAATAGCCAACCTATTCACATCAACCCAAAAAAGGTGTAAATTCAATATCCTCCACCCCAGAGGTGTTTGCATATCTAAACAATTAATCTAATATAGTAACCTCCTCTGCACCCCCCCCACTTTCCAAATCATCTAGTGGTCGGTGCTCATCAAAAGGCTGAGCGCCCCTGCTATAGAGACTGTGCAATAAATGTTAAATTGTTTTTATGATTTTTTTTTTTAATTTGCCACCCAGGATATTAGCAAAATTAAAGTTTTCCAGATTGAGAAATCCCCCAGGTCGCCCATAAACTCACCTGCTTTCCCGGTCCAGCGGTACATGGCGAGTGGTAGCCGCATCCTCGCACTGATTGGAAGAGCGGCCGCGTATGTGCCGTAGGATCGGGAAAAGGTGAGTTTGTTTGGGCAACCTGGGGAGTTTCACACAGCGGGGCACCCCCGGTCGGGGGGCAGGGACCTAAAGCCAGGATAGTCAAAATCTTTTGGAACCCCTGGAGCTATACAACCCATGTAGTTTAGTCACACATGAATACTGTTTAATCCTAATCTGTTGGTTGGTATTGTAAACTTCCAGTTGGATCTTCTTGATATACGTTCCTTGTTTATCCAACCATTTTTGGCATCCCAGTAGTGGAGAGTGTGTGGTGGATAAGGTAATGTTGACAGGGGTAGACTCCATATAAAATCTGCTCCATACCATGGACACCCTTAAAGAGGAACATCATCTGGGTCCCACTCCCTGGGGTATCTCAAATTGGGATTGCCTTTGTGAAACCCCCCAGATCACACAATCCACTCACCTGTTCCTGTAGCCCTTGCCGTGTCTCGGCGCCACAGTTCTCACCTTCTTTCCCATGAAACATGATCTTCCCAGAACGTTGCTCCCAGTGCCCCTCACATCAATCACAATCGCTGTTTAGTCATGGAGCAGGTGACCCATCGTCATGTGCTATGATGGACCCCCTGTTGTATAAGCTACCTGTAACTCTGATGGATGGGGGCTATGGGGCAGGTGGAATAATTGATCAAAATATAATGTGTGACCGGGCGTGGTTAAGATGGCCGCCTAGACGGACATGTCTGCTAGGGGCTCCTGGAAAAAATCCTGACTTATTGCCTTCTGGGCTATTTTGAGTGAATCCAAACACCTCAACCCCACTCACCTGGGCTAGAAGATCGTGCCTGTGGCTGCGCGGCGGCGGAGGCGGCCCTCGAGTGTTGCTAGCGGCCTACGAGATCCGGAGCTGCGGCGGGCTGGTGGCGGGAGCGTGCGGCCCCATCGCGTGGTGACCAGGCTGAGGCGAGTGAGCGGGGCATCGACCCCTGGGAGACCCGGGCGGCGGAGAAGAGTGTGGAGGGGTGCCCGGAGCTCGCGGTGGCATATCCCCGCAGAGTTGTCGGCGGCAGTGTGGTCCGAGCGGTGGTCGGCCGGTGGAGGGGGCGGGCGGCCCCATTGTGAGCGGGGAGTCCGGCGGCGGAGGAGGAGAGTCAACCCCTGTGTAACCCGGGCGGCGGCGGTGATAGCTGGGGATCACCCCGGGAGCGCTGGGTGTCTCCCAGCAGAAGACCGCAACAGGCCGCGGTTTGGCGCGAAACCGGGGGAGAGGCCGGCGCCATTTTGGAGCGGTGGCGGGGAGCTGCGGCTGCCACCGGGACTTTCACTTTCACTCATACCTGCACATCCTGGGTTGCTCCTGCCGCTGTACCCCCTCATTGTGAAGCACGGGCGGCCAGAGAAGGGGAAATAAGTCCCCCTGAAAGTGTGCGGCTCCTCAATCCCATACTGGAGCGGTTGGGGTGGGTTCCCCGGCCCCCCAGCCCCCCGCGGCGAATCGGTGCAGCAGTTAATCCCCTGGCCACATGTAGAGGCAGCGCGAGGGGGATTTCTGGGGCTCTGAATGGCGGCTGCGGTCTCCACACCATAGATCCCCGACATCTGGGCAGCAGCAGCAAGTATCCTGGGAGCCAATATTTGGGACAGTACCTACGGGTCCCCCTGCCCCCCCCCGGCCCCGAGCGGCGACTTGTGCGGCGCCCACGGGCACCCTGAGCCCTATATCACCTCAGCACCTGCAAGCTTCTTTGATCCCCATATCTGTGCCGCTAAACCGGCTCCCCTGGGACCTGTATCTGTGCAGCATCTGAGAGCTCCTTAAACCCTATATCTGTGCCGCTAAACAAGCTCCTTGAACCATATATCTGTGCGGCATCTGAGAGCTCCTTGAACCCTAGATCTGTGCAGCTTCTGAGTGCTCCTCGATCCCTATATCTGTGCAGCATCCGAGAGCTCCTTGAACCCTATATCTGTATCTATACCGCAAAACAAGCTCCTTGAACCCTATATCTGTGCAGCATCTGAGGGTTCCTTGAATCCTATATATCTGCCGAGGAATAAGCCCCTTGAACCCTACATCTGCATAGCATCTGAAGCGCTCCTTGAACCCTAGATTGGCGCCGGAAAACAAAAACAAGCTCCTTGAAACCTATATCTGTGCAGCATCAGAGTACCCTCCTGAACCCTATATCAGTGCCGCAAAACAAGCTCCGGGAACCCTATATCTGTGCAGCATCAAAGTACCCCTCTGAACCCCATAACAGTGCCGTGAAATAAGCTCCAAGAACCCTATATCTGTGCAGTATCTAGGTGCTTCTTGAACTCTATACCAGTGCCGCAAAACAACCTCCTTGAATCATACCGGTACAGCACCTGAGAGCCCCTTTAACCCTGTATCTGAGCCGCTAAACTAGCTCCCTGAACCTTCTATCTGTGCAGCAGCTGGGTGCTCCTCGAACCCTGTATCTGGGTACCGCAAAACAAGCTCTTTAAACCTCATATTCTAAGTATGTCACACACCCCGCTTCAAGATATCCATAACATGTGGGTAATACCGACCTGAAGAGTGCGTTCTGCAGAGATGATAGGAAAAAGAAAGCCCCTCCCGGTCCATAAATACCTGGAACCTCCCACTCATTACCCAGTCTTTCATCTCTGCAGACGGCGTGCAAGTCAGAAGATGATGCCTCCTCCTTGCATAGGGGGACTTGAGGTAGCCGGGATTTTTATTCTATTTCCGCCCAGATGCCCCTTATTATTACTATACATGCCTCCCAGCCTTGGCTGAGGTCTGGGCGAGGGTAGAATGGCACATTAGGTGCCCAGGAGCTAAGCTCCACCGTGAGACCCTGTATCAGAGGATAGGCGGTGATCCGGGCTGGTGACCCCGGTTTGGGATGCCCTATCCCTCGGCCATTTCACCCCAGGTGGTGTTCCCCTCTCCGGTTCTTGCTTGGGCCTCGTTTGTGAGGGGATTTCTCCCCTCACGATGGTGGTACAGGGGGTGGGGCAGGGCTTTCGGCGGGTTGCCGAGGCCACGCACAACGCGCTCTTCCACTCTGGCCACGCCCCCCTTCTTCTCTCTGACCCCGTGCTGCGGCTGCTGGCTCCTGTGAGGTGCGGTCGCCATCTTGATCGGCAGGAACTTACTGTGAGTGGCCCTGTGGGCCCCATCTGTTTTCATATTGCTGCTTTCCCTTTTTGTTCACGTGCTTATAGCTTGTTCATATTGTGTGTTTCAGGTAGACCTTCATTGGGTTAGGGGGTTTCTCCCGGTCCTAGGGTCCCTGGGTTAAATTTACCTATTTCAAATCCTCCCACTTGGGACATTAAAGGGGCATCCCGGGTTGCTTATACGCGTAATTCCCCTGGTCATAGCGACTGCACATAAGTTCACCATATGGAGGCATCCCCGGATACTGGGCTCGGGATCCCCTCGGGGCAATTCCGGAAGTGTATGTTGTGTGGGGTATCCATTACTGGGGACGATGTACTTCTGTGTATACCCTGTGCACAGCAAACTATTACGCGGCAGTCCGAACCTCAGGCTTCTGGGTCAGCACCGCCGGTCGCTTCACCTCCTCCTCCCAGCTTGATACGCACCCCGTGTGACGTTGTCATGGGTGGGGAGCTACAATCTGAGATGTGCGCCAGATTGGCCAACCTTGAAAAATTACTCTCCAGCTCGGTCGCCCGTAAGGCCCCGGCTAAGAGAAAGCACTTGTCGCCGGCTCCGCCGGTGGATGACCTTGATGATTTTAATAATCTAGATTACTCTGATTATTCCCCGCTTGAGGAAGGGGAGGTTTATGAGGATTCTGATAATTCAGACGATCAGCAGTTTGTTGGCGCTGATGCTGAGCTTGGGGACTTGGGGAGATCCTCGGATACTCCTAACGCTCTGGCTCAGATGTTTGAGGTTTTTGCTATTTCTCCTCCTGAGGAGGCTCCGCAGCAGAGGGGGGAGTTTTTCGAGGAATCCAGGCCACGCTTGGAATTTCCTAATCAAAAACACTTTGACAAAATTATTGCTAAGGAATGGGACAGACCGGCTCTGCTCCCTGGTATTCCTCAGGGGTGGGATAAGAAGTATCCCTTCCCTTCGGATACCGTTAAGCGTTGGGCATCCCCCCCGAGGTGGATGCACCGGTTTTGGGGTTGTCCAACACTTCTGTGTTAAATAATCCCGATTGTTCCACCCTCAAAGACGGAGAGGATAAACGCATTGACCAGATGGCTTGTCACGGCTTTGCCAGCGTCGGGTCAGCCATGCGGCCTGTTTGTGCTTCGGCGCTGATGGTGGTGGCTGCCAGGTCCGTGGTCAGGGACCTGTTGACTTCTTCCGGGCTTCGTCCGGGTAGTGACGAGTTCCTCGGCCTTAAAAGGTGTGAGTTGTTTTTTGTCATTTGTATTAGCCGCCTTGGATGACACCTTGATGATGTGTGGTAGGACGTCGGCCTGCTGGTGACTATTCGGCGGTCGGTTTGGTTGCGCCAGTGGGCGGCCGATTTTATGTCCAAAAAGTCGCTGACGGCTCTACCTTTTGTTGGATTGCGGCTCTTTGGAGAGAAATTGGATTCTGTCACCAAGGGTGGTAGGTTACCTCAACGCAAGAAACAACGCCGTCCCTTTCGGGGGGCGCCTTCCTTTACCCCTTCCTTTCGTGGGGCCAGATCTGGCAGGGGATTTGCTTTCCCCTCCTCCAGAGGAGATTCCGGGAATAGGGGCAGAGGACGTGCCTGTCCAGGTTACAGTTGGGGCTCTAAGCCCAAACCTGCTGTTAAGCCAGCGCAGCAATGAGGGGGCGCCCTCACCCATGCGGGTGGGGGGACGGCTGCGACACTTCTCCCAGGTCTGGGATCAGGAGGTCTCGGACAGATGGATCCGGGAAGTGGTGTCTTCCGGTTACAAGCTGGAGTTCGAGCTCCGGCCCCCTCCCAGATTTTTCAGGTCTCGGGTGCCTTCAGAACCTCTGGCTGCGCAGGGACTCCTGGTGGCAGTAGAGAATCTTCTGGACATGGCTGTCATTTGCCCAGTGCCCTCCTCAGACCAGGGCAGGGGTTTTTATTCCAATCTGTTCACGGTACCCAAGAAGGACGGATCGGTCCGACCCATCTTGGATCTGAAGTTTCTCAACAGGTTCATCCGGCTGCGGAAATTCCACATGGAAACGCTGCGTTCGGCTATCCACTCTCTTCGTCAGGGAGACTTTCTGACGTCCATAGACATCAAGGACGCTTACCTGCACATTCCGATTTTTCCAGCACACCAGAGGTTTCTCAGGTTCGTGGTGGAGGATCGGCATTTTCAGTTTGTGGCACTCCCTTTCGGTCTTACCACGGCTCCTCGGGTGTTCACCAAGGTGCTGGCGGGGGTGATGGCTCTACTCAGGGTTCAAGGTATTCGCATTGTGCCCTATTTGGACAATCTTCTAATTATGGCTTTTTCCTTCAGCCAAGCCAAGAACGGTGGTATCCACTCTGGAGAGATTCGGTTGGGTGATCAATTACCCCAAGTCATCTCTTTCCCAGGGTCCAGGGTAGTGACCTTTCTGGGAATGTCTCTGGATACTTCGCAGGCCAGGGTGTTTCTGCCCTAGGCCAAGGTTCTTTTGATTCAGGAGTTGGTTCGGCTTCTCTTGTCAGCCCCTCGTCCGGCCATCCGGCTAGGGATGAGGCTGGTGGGGTTGATGGTGGCCTCATTCGAGGCAGTTCCCTTTGCACAGTTTCACACAAGGACGCTCCAGCTCCATCTGTTGACGGTTTGGGACAAGTCTCCACTATCGTTGGATCAGTCCTTCCAGATGACCCCCCGAGTTCGTTGATCCCTGCAATGGTGGCTGGGGTCTGTCAATCTGTTGAAGGGCAGATCTTTTCTGGCACCGTGTTGGGAGACAGTCACCACGGTTGCCAGTCTGTCAGGTTGGGGGGGTGTCTGGAAGGATCTTCATTTTCAGGGTCTGTGGGGCCCGCAGGAGGCTCACGAGCCCATCAATGTTCTGGAATTGAGAGCCATCAGGTTGGTTCTGTTTCGCTTGACTCATCAGTTGCAGGGCCTGCCAGTTCAGGTTCGGTCGGACAATCGGATGGCGGTTGCTTACATCAATCACCAGGGAGGGACTCGCAGCAGGAGTGTCCTCAGGGAAGTGTCTTTGATTCTGGACTGGGCGGAGAGCCACGTCCCGTGTATATCAGCAGTCTACATTCCGGGAGTGGAGAACACGGAGGCGGACTCTCTGAGCAGGGCCTCCTCTCGCCAGGGGGAGTGGTCTCTCAGTCCCCAGGTGTTTCGCTCGATTTGCCTCAGGTGGGGGTTCCCGGCGGTGGACCTCTTTGCCTCTTGTCACAATCACAAGCTTCCGGTATTTGTGTCTCTCTCGCAGGATCCACTGGCTCTGGCGGTGGATGCCATGTCCCTGAACTGGAGGGATCTGGGGTTTCTTTACCTGTTCCCTCCGTTTCCAATGGTAGCCAGAGTGGTGCGCAAGCTGGCCCTGGAGGGCGCGTCAGCGATTCTAGTGGCACCAAGGTGGCCAAGACAGGTCTGGTTCGCAGACCTGGTCAGGCTGGCAGAGGATCAGTTCGTTCTGCCTCTGCTGCCGGACCTGCTCACCCAGGGTCGGCTACGCTATCCCAATTTACCGTCGCTGGCTTTGACGGCGTGGCTGCTGAAACCTCCATCTTGAAGGAGGAAGGTCTTTCTGATGCGGTGATTCAGACTCTTATTAGCGCCAGGAAGCGGTCTTCCTCTACCGTTTACTATAGGACCTGGAGGTCCTATATTGACTGGTGTGAGGGTAGGTCTTTCCCGTGTAGGGAGTTTTCCATTTCCAGGATTCTGGAGTTTCTTCAGCATGGTCTGGATCTGGGGCTCCAGCTCAGTACCTTGAAGGGGCAGGTTTCTGCCCTGGCGGTGTTCTTTCAAAGGTCCTTTGCACTTCATCCCTTGGTTAAAACTTTTTTCCAAGGGGTTACGCATGTTCGGCCTCCTAGGAAGCCCTTGGTTCCAGTTTGGGATTTGAACTTGGTTCTTTCTGCTCTTCAGGGTCCTCCGTTTGAGCCCTTGAATGAGGTTGCTGTAGCGATAACCCTTATCGCCGGAGGGCTTCACCGCCCGAGACGTCCTTTCCCAATGGTGAGAGGTGCTGCTGGAATTCCAGAGTCGTCCGTGAGGAAACAGGAACAGCCCTTACAAGGGCTAGTGAATTGTAATATAGCGTTTCCCCCAATAAGAGACAGAACTCAGTATTGAGGGTGAAGGTGAAGTGTTTTTATTAGTGCCACTCTAGGCCTTATATACACAAGTCTCCATGCAATGGGACCTCCCCCATGGACCTCATGACAAATACACAGACCAACTCTGCCGGTGACGCAATCAGCAAAACAATAGGCGTCTGTAATACACTCAATCAGAACAATGCCATTGCCTGTGACGTAATCAATTAACACAAAGGCAGTTTATAATACAATCCAAACTACAATGACCTAATTAAGAAAAGGCCAGTGAATGACCCGGTGGGCAACTGAATAGTGATGACATCCAAAAGACAGAGCGTCTGTCACAATGCCCCCTTTTTGTGGAACACCCGGCAGACCCGGATTGACCCTGTTCGGGTTAACGTGGGGCTGTCCGGACTCTTGTTATGGGCAGAGTTCTGTGTAAGGACAAGTCTGCACATAGTGCGTAACCGGACTAAACATTGATGTGGGCTGTACATAGGAATCGGTCATGGGTGGGGTCCAAACACTGGGATACTGTGGCGTTGGTGAATTCAGCACCAAAGTCCTTGGTTGGATGTGTGCACAGGTGCTCTGCTTTCTTATAGCTGGCCCAAGTTTCAATCTCTTTCCATGGAAGCTGATCGGAGAATCCACAATCTTCTGCACATCTACATCATCGTAAAAGTGGACAAAACCATAACCCTTAGAAACGCCAGAGGCATCCCTAATAATTTTGACATTCTTTACAGCGCCATACTTTGAAAAAACATCCTTAATTTCAGGCTGATTAATCCGACGGCCAATGCCCCCAACAAAAATAGTGTTTGGCATACGTTTCCCTTCTGGAAGGACGTAACCTGATGGCTGATCCTCTTCTTGGCTTCTTGTAACAGACATGACGTGATGCAGACGAAACCCCTGGGTCTCCCCGACCAGTGGGCTGGAGTCGGCAGCTCGGGCTGGAGCCTGGGTTGTAACAGGGTTGACGCTGGCTGGCCCAGAGGTAGCGTAGGCAGAAGTCATTGGTCCTAGATCATTTCCCAATAGTACTTCTGCTGGTAAGTTGTCCATAAGTCCCACCTGTACCCTGCCGGATCCAGCGCCCCAGTCAAGATGTACTCGGGCGGTGGGGAGTCGAAACACAGCTCCTCCCGCCACCCTTACTGCAACGGTGTGTCCGGTGCGGTCTTTGTTCTTGACCAAATGAGGTTGGAGCAAGGTAAGTGTGGCTCCGGTGTCGCGTAATCCTTACGCGGTGCGCCCATTGACTCGTACCTCCTGGCAATGGTGCTGTCGGTTGTCTTGGATGGCCGCTTGTACGGGATCAGCTTCATACAGTACCCCCAGATACTCTTCCGAACTGCTCTCAGCTTCCAAACAGTGTGCCACAGGAGTACGGGAGGTGGAAGGTTGCTTTTGCCCCCACGTGTTTCGGGGAGGCTCTAGGGCGCAATCACTGCGATAATGTCCCCATTGTTTGCAACGATGGCACTGAACTGTGGAGAGGTTCGGTTGCTGCGCTGGCCTATGTGGCCCAGAGTCACGAGTTGGCGCTGAAGCCACAGGTGCTTGAAATTTGATGGGAGGTTGTGGTTTTGGAGCGGACTGTTCTGTCCGGCGAGCATCAGTGTACTCGTCGGCTAGACGAGCAGCCTCAGGTAGCGTTAGAGGCCTCCGGTCACGTACCCACTCTCTTAGCTCTGGTTGCAGGGCATTGAGAAAATGTTCTAGTAAAAACAACTGTAGTACATCCTCAGCGGTCGTGGCTTTGCATCCAGTGACCCAGTGTGATGCTGTACGATGGAGGCGACATGCCCACTCCGTGTAAGAATCCCCTCCCTTCTTTTGGGATTCCCGAAATCGTCGCCTGTAGGCTTCCGGGGTGACAGCGTACCGGGCTAACAAAGCCTCCTTTACCAGATGGTAGTGTGGTAAGTCCGCATCAGGGATGGCCCGGAAAGCATCAGAAGCTTTCCCAGATAGTTTCCCTGATAATATGGTGACCCATTCCTCCGTGGGTACCCGGTGTAAAGCGCACTGGCGTTCAAAATCGGCCAAAAATCCGTCAATCTCGTAGTCACTTTCCTGGAAGGACTTAAATGCTGCAAATGGAATCTTTCTCCCCCCAGTGTAACTGAGGCTGAGAGGCTGCTGGGTTGAAAGTCGCCGATCTTCCCTTCGCTTACTGGCCTCTGCCTCCGCTGCGGCAAAGACTCGGTCGATCAGTTCCTGTGATGGATTCGGGCCATAGACCGACAATCTGTTCCGAACCGCTTGAACGAGAGCAGCGTCTTCATCGATCTCTATATTGGTTTCGGTCCTCACTGCTGCACGATCCATTTCGATCAGCTCGGCTATCAGTTCCTGACGTGGGCGGTTGCTAGCTGACCTTCCCCGGCTCTCGAGTAGATCCTTCAGGGTCAGCCTTTTCAACTTGTCCTACTGACTCTCCATCAGGGTAGCACTCTCTCTGGGTAGAAAAGGACCATCCCACCGCTGCCACCAATTGTAGCGATAACCCTTATCGCCGGAGGGCTTCACCGCCCGAGACGTCCTTTCCCAATGGTGAGAGGTGCTGCTGGAATTCCAGAGTCGTCCGTGAGGAAACAGGAACAGCCCTTACAAGGGCTAGTGAATTGTAATATAGCGTTTCCCCCAATAAGAGACAGAACTCAGTATTGAGGGTGAAGGTGAAGTGTTTTTATTAGTGCCACTCTAGGCCTTATATACACAAGTCTCCATGCAATGGGACCTCCCCCATGGACCTCATGACAAATACACAGACCAACTCTGCCGGTGACGCAATCAGCAAAACAATAGGCGTCTGTAATACACTCAATCAGAACAATGCCATTGCCTGTGACGTAATCAATTAACACAAAGGCAGTTTATAATACAATCCAAACTACAATGACCTAATTAAGAAAAGGCCAGTGAATGACCCGGTGGGCAACTGAATAGTGATGACATCCAAAAGACAGAGCGTCTGTCACAGTTGCCTTGTCTTCACTTACTCAAAAGGTTGTCAGGCTATTTCTCGATATCCATATATATATTAATGTATGATTTTTCTGTTAGCAGATGCCATGAACTAAAATTGAACTATTTCTCACTCCCTTGTAAAGTCTATGTTAGTATATGGCAAGGGCAAGCTTTACGATTCATACACCTACAAGTCTGTTTCATTAAGTGAAACAAAGAAAGGTGTAAGTTGGCTGTTTGCCTTGTCTGAGAAAGATACACATGGTTGGTTGGGATCCATTGTTTGTAGGGATTCAATGAGTTCATTGAATGGTGTATCTGTCTAGAATTAACAAATGTAGGATTTGAACAAATGTGAGGTGTAAGTTAGCATAGAATGTTTTCAGGCCTGATGGCCTTCGTAAGACAATGAACTGGGTAATCACACAGTTTTATGGAGTTTCACATGAAGCCATCTCACCAGCCAAATAGTTGACTAACGAAAAGCTTACAACCCCCGTTGTAGAATGAAACTCCATTGTCTACAAGAAAATCCTAAATATATGCTTTCATTAGATAGTCCTAAAGGTTGTGTATACAGGGCAAATAAACATCTCCATAGACTGAGATAGTTACAAAATTCCAGGAAATGCTGTTTCAAAAGAAGCTAGTTTGTCAGTTAAAATAATATTCCTAGACTTATCATGATTAGTTAAAAGTATATGAAACACCATTTTATTTTAATAGCATGTTAAATGGCCAAGGTAGTAATACTGGTCGAGTAGAGTGATTTCTTATATGTCTTAACATAGTTATATTATATAGTATTATTATATGTGGTTTATTAGTAGATTTTAAGGGTTTTAATTGAAGGTGTGTTTAAATATATACAAGAGAAAATAAGACTATTATATTAGTCTCAAATTAAGGTCATTTAATGTTTTATATCCTTAAAATAATGAATATATTATAGGTTGTATTATTGTAAAATTGTGTTATTCTAATTTATAAGAGATAGGATAGGAATAATACTATGTGTAGTTTTAAATAGGGGATAATTAGCTTCTACATTTTTGTATTATTAGTTGGAGACATTTATAGGTTTATTCCCCTAAATATCCAATGTAAGATAATGTGAATGTGATGTTTTCAATTGTTTATCAGTTATGATTGATTATAATTATCCCCAGGACATACCAATATATTGATTATAAATATCTAGTTGTTTAGGAAAAGAAGGATTTGTTGAAATAATCAAATAATTAATATAATAGTAGAGATCAGGTGGGGGATAGATGGGTGTTTGTGTACGTATATGTACATATATATATATATATATATATATATATATATTTATATCTCTGTGTCTATATATAGAATTCCAAACAGAGTTTCAAAATATATTTTGGACGATTATTGTCCAAGATTTGTTGAAAGGATTCTTTGTCCTATCGCACCCCCTAATGGCCGATCTAGGATGTGACTGATTAAGAGTTTCCTTAACCACACCCCAGACACGCCCCTAACACACCCCTGGGTGTTATTATTTGCTATAGGAGGGGGAACGGACTGAGGTTTTGCATATAAACTGGGAGCTCATTCCGGATAAGGACAGCTTACCTACAGCTACTTGAGAGCTTACCTGACAGAGCTACCTGAGAGCTAACCTGAGACTGCTGACCTGAATTCATCTGAACACACCTGATCCGACCTCTGACCAGCATAGCTAATCTACATATCTGACCCAGGATACAAAAGTAGCCATTTTGAACAATAGCTTGGTAACGTATTAATTTCTTTTTAAATCTTTAGGAATTTATAGGGTTCCATATATATCTAAGCTATTGCATTAATGCCCTTTTGGAAATCTCATATCTTAAATTAAGCCAGATTTCCTATCAAGCTCCAATTGGTTATAGGCTTTAGAAGCTTTATTTGTCCTGGGATAATTATATTTATTCATAATTGTTATTTCAAGTAATATTATACATTATTAGTCATTTTAGGATTAAAAGTAATGGTCTACTAAGAGTAAGCCATCTAGTGGCCAAATATCAAAATTGCGATTAATGATCTTTGTTATTGTTGTTTATTGTATATAATAAATTTGTTATTTATCTTTTAACCAGAGGTTATATTGTTGCATAATTTTGGTTTTGTACATGGATCTCTTCTAAAACTTATCAAGTGTTTTATGTCCATTTGATTAAGATTTCCTTGAGTTATTTTAATTCATTATATATTCAATTGGTTAATAATTGATTATCATTTGATGGTTGATTGTTGATTAATTAAATAGTATATAAAGCTCTGCTTTATATATCTCGACATAATTTGGAGGCCCCAGTGAGATCTTGTAGCATTAACTAGTTGTGCAACAATAGAATATATCATATTACTCTTACATTGGTGTTAGCATATATCTTTCATTAGTATTAAATTGCATAATATCAATAGCAAATATGAATCCCACTAGTGAGATCGGGTCCACTAGTGATACCAGTTCCAACATAGCTACTCAAAGCATCCCCTCTAGTCCAGACCAATTAATTTATAGTATTATGGAATATGTCCATCATAGATTAAATCTGGAGGGGGATGTTGATATGTGGAAAGGTGAGTTATATTCTTCTATTAAGAAAGATTCTAAAGATATATGGTCCAATGGTAGTCTGGTTAGGAGACATTTAACTTATTTTTCTACGCTTTCTAGTAGTGCAAACAAAGATCAACATTTATTGAAATCAATGGCTGTGGTTTTAGTTGCACTATTAGAAGTGAATAATTGTTTAATCCAGAAAAATGAGTACGCAAAAAGCATGCAGGTCTATGTAGGTAAACTTGAAAAGGATCTTGAATCTAGTAATATAGCGATTAAAGATTTAGAAGGTGAATTTAAAAGGTGTAGCGATGCATATCAAGATTTGAGTCAGGAAATGCAGGATTTAAATATCCGTTACTGTAGATTGAAGCAAGAGGGACAACAAAACCCCTCTGTAGCTAAGGTGGAAAGCACGTTGTCAGGCATAGGAAGTTTCCCAGAACCGCCCCTTCTTACTCCCCAAAACCTTGTTACCTTCAAATCACCTGATTTTAAAGCAAAATTAAGCCAAAACCCCGCCAGTCAGGTGCCAGAAAATAATAGCGTAGATACAAACGCAATGCTGGCCCAACTAACCCAGGTATGCCAAGCTGTCCTAACACAGCAAGGGGTTAGTAAACCAGACTGTCATAGGGATTCAATACCTCACTTTTCCTCAGAAAAGGTTGTCAGGATTAAATCACCTGTATCTCATTACTATGAGGAAAGTGACCAAAGCAGTAGTGATTTCGATTCTGACAGGGAGAGGAGTAAAGAATATTCATTAACCCGAAGGGATAAATATGCCCGTAAGAGGGATGAGACTTTAAGGCGGGATAACCAGGTCTCCCCTAGAAAGAGGGACACTCAGTCTCCAAAGGGGGATCAGAGTTCATCAGGGATTATCAAATTTTTAAATGCCACTGTCCCAAAATTCTCTAAAAAGGGATCTATAGAAATTGCTAACCATCTGGAATTGTATGAATCTACTATGGATTCATTGCAATTATATGCTGATGCAGATAGAATCAGGTTTTTACCATGGGCATTTGAAAACAGGTACCGCCATTATTTCACCTCTTTCAGAGAAAGGGGGATTAGGAAATGGCAGGATGTTTTACATGAGGTTAAAATGGAATTTGGGCCTTATAAATCCATTACGGCGGCCAGACGTGACATCTATAAATTAAGATGTAAACCTCATCAAAGTCCCCGGGAGTTTTTGTATGTCCTTAAAAATGCTTATGGATTAGCATATAGTTATCCTGATTGGGAGTCCTGTGAATTTAAGCAGTTATTTTATGATGCGATGCCGGTGCAGATTAAGTTTAGTTTGGCCAGAGATTTTGATCTTGACGCTCCATTAGACAGATTAGTGACTGCTGCCACTACACTGTATAATATCAGTGAGTGTAACCCTACAGGTGAGAGAAGGTATGACAGGTCCTCAGATCAACATGTAGCTGAGACTAAGATAGATCAAAAATTAGGTTTTGAAACGCAACAGCGTAAGTATCCTAAGCCTGCAGAACCTTCCAAACAGCCCCAGCAGATCCAATCAGGACCCAGGCCAATAAAACCCCGTAGTTCCAATGGGTCAGAGGGGGAAAACAGCGGTAATAAAAGGTATTTTTACCGTCCCCGGTATAACAATGGGGGTCCCCCAAGATACAGGCGCTGGGATAATAAACCTAGATCACAAAAGGATAATAGGCCTGAATCACATACCTCACCTAGGGGTCGGTCACCTACTGATAATAGGAGAAGGCCTCAAAACCAAGATAGGCCTAAATTTAGTGACCGTTTCGATAAATTGGCCGATCAGGTAGCCAAGTTAACGGAAATGGTTAGTAAAATGTCCCAAGGGTCCACTGAGGGAAGGTCAAATCCTTTTTTAGCAACAGCTACCGGTCTCAGCCCATCCGTATAAAATTATCAGGGCTGGGTCAAAGCTTAGGCCTGTGCAAGGTTACTGAATCCATTGTAGATAATTCTAATACTATGGTTTTGCCTTGCAATGCTATTGACCTTAAAAATGAGGCCCAAGATGGTGTAGGTCGAATTACTCCTCCCTTAACCAAGAGGGAGGGGGATGTGGCTAACATGTTATCTGTCTTGCAGTCTAACCAGAAGAAGGTGTGTGCTGAAGATTCCTCTACAAAGACTGAAGAGCTGATATCAGCACCAAGCTGTGAGCTGCCTTGTGTAAACTGTGATGTAATCCAGGTATCCCCAAAGGTGGGGGTTATTGAGTGCAACAGGGATGAAGTTTCCCCAGAGGTCTTAACCTGCCAAAGGGATTATAGCCTTAAAAAACATCAAATGCGAGAGCATCCTAATTATTTATGTGACCTGTTTAATGTTGATGGCCGATATTATATTGATTCATACCTCCAAGATGAATGTATAGGTCCCATCAAAGGTTTAATTGATACAGGATCACAAGCTACTATACTGTCCTTTAATTATTTCCAACAAATTATGGATAGGACAGAGAAAAAGCCTAAATTAAAAGCATTTGATGGCTCTTTGATAAGTGTAGGTGGAGATACTCTGCAGGTAAAAGGCACAGCATGGTTAAAGTTTACGATTGGCAAGAAAATAATAAGACATCCCACCATCATTGTAGATATTCCTAATGATAAATTAATCATAGGAGTTGACATTTTGAAAAGATTGAGCTCCATTATTGACTTCATTAATGAAGCAATTTGGACTCAAGTGAAAGCACCTATTGCCTATGACCGATCTTGCAATATGCAAACCCACTATAACTGCCATGTGGTTGAAGAGAGGTCTAACCTTATAGAAGTTCATTTTAGGAACAATCAGATTCCGGACATCACGATCCTGAAAAATGGTGACCCTGAGAAAGCTATCAGGGATACAAAACACACTATAACTATCCAGAAGGATAGGATTAAAAAGGTGACCCTGAATGAGGATGTGTTAACCATTTTGCTTAAAGAGAGATGTTCCGAGGTAGCAGACCTGACCAGGCATACTCAATCCATGACCCGGATTGAAAAGGTAAGTAATAACCTATTAATTCCCGTACAGGTGAACAATATGGCTCGGATGAAATATGCCAAACTGGATTTAAAATCCGAAGCCAGTTACATTAGCCTAAGTCTTTTGAAACAGGTCACCAATCCTGAAATGATTAGATATTCCTCTCCACAAGACCAATGGGTTCATGATCTGGATGGTGATTCCCAGAGTCATAATGTAATTGCGAGATGTTTATTATCTATTTCCATAGGAGATAAGACCACTGAACATTCATTCATTGTGTTGAATGAACCACGGCACCAGATGTATATAGGTAATGACCTGTTACACCGATTTGCTGCGCAGATTGATCTGGTGAACAATAATTTGTGGTCTAGATTATCTGGGGATCCAGAGGGATTTCAAAATGAGGAACAAACCCTGAAATGGGAACAACAGATGCCTTATGCCGTAAGTATTCTGGTTGCTGAGGATGTCGAGATCCCTGAAGGAGGTAAGCCTTTTATTCTTCCCATACAGGTAAAGAAGGGACAGACATTAAAGAATACAGACGCTTTGATCTATTTGTCTAACAGGATACAACAACTCGGACTTAAGGTAACACATACTCCTATGGTAAATATCCATCATAAACCATTGAATATAATTATTCATAATATGGCTTCCCATAGTATAGCTTTACGGAAAGGAACTATACTTGGGTTAGGTATGGATTCTGAATATTACACTTTTGGATTTCAGAATCAGGTTATTGGACTTATCCCTGATGAATATCTATCAGAGGAAGAACTATTGGAACAACACTTTTTCTCAACACCAGAAGGGTTATTTAATATTCATTCTATTTATCCTTTCAGTTCTGAAGAAGGTACATGCCATATCGAAGAAGCCTCATTGGTTTTCAATCACGAGAGTGATGAGAAAGAATATGAGTTATACCAACTGAAAAAGGAAAAGGTAAGCGGACTTAAAAACGACTTAACAACTGAGCTGGAAGAAGCTTATGAGTTAAGTCAACCTGAAATTTTTCCTGAATTTCAGGAGCAGGCCGCAGAGCAAATCTCTTTAGCTGATGCATGTTCTGATGAATCGAAGCGCCAACAGTTAAAGAAACTCTTCATAGATTTCCAAGATATGTTTGCCAAGGATTCCTATGATTGTGGGGTCACTGACCTACATGTAGCAAGAATCCAAACAGATCCCAATGCACCACCTGTATATGTCAAACAGTACCGACTTCCATTGGCCGCTTATGAGTCGTTAGCGGAAATAGTCAAGAACTTGGAAGCGCGGGGTATAATACGCCCAGTGCATAGTTCATTTAACTCACCTATATTGGCAATTCTCAAGCCAAATGGTCAATTTCGTCTATGTACGGACCTTAGGCAGTTAAATAAACGGGTATATATGTCTGGGTGGCCCGTGCCATATATAGACCAGTGTTTGGCACAAATACAGGGGTCCAAGATTTTCACTGCTCTTGACTGTGCACAGGGATACTGGACCATTAAGGTGGATGAGAGGGACCAATACAAACTGGCGTTCTCATTTGGTGACAAACAATGGGCGTGGCAACGATTACCTTTTGGTTATGTAAATTCAGGACATGAATTTGCTGTGTTTATGCATAAAGCAATGCCTGATGCTGCTGAACGAGGTACCTTAATTTATGTGGATGACATTCTGATCAAAAGCGCGACTTTTGAGGAACATATTGCAGAACTGAGGCATGTACTAACCCAATTGAGAAAAGCTGGCGTAAAACTGTCTTTACAGAAAGCTCAATGGTGTCGTTCCAAAGTTAATTTCCTAGGTCATGAAATCTCTGCAGAAGGAATTAATCCACAAAAGAAAAAGGTGGAAGCTGTGACCAAGACAAAGTCACCAACCAACCTGAAGGAATTAAGATCCTTCCTGGGTATGATGAACTATTCACGTAAGTTCATAGACAACTATGCCGAAATTACAAAACCTCTTTTGCAGTTGTTAAAGAAAGGCGTAAAATGGGAATGGAATGAATGTCATGAGGAAGCTGTAACTGAGCTGAAAACTAGACTCATTCAGGCCCCATGCCTTGCATACCCAGAAGGGGGGAAACCTTTCTTTGTTGAAACAGGCTTCACTGATAAAAGCATGAGTGCTGTACTATTCCAGAAGCAGGAAACCCTGAATAAGATCATCGCCTATGCTAGCAAGTCATTATCACCAGTTGAGGTAAAATTTAATGATTGTGAAAAAGCATTATTGTCAACTGTGTGGGCTTTGCAATATTTCAGGAGTTTTATCCAAGGCGAAAAGATCATTGTGGAAACTGCACACCAACCATTGCAATACTTACAGAGCAGTAAAATTAGGGATGGAAATCTTTCCAATAGTCGGATAACCGCATGGACAATGTCCCTAATGGGATGGCCATTGGAGATAAGGTACAAACAAAATAATAAGAATCCAGTTGCCCAAGGGTTAGCTGATCTTCATGATTGTACCGATACAGGCCCTAAAGATGAACCAGCGGAAAATGATTTCCTAATAGAACAATCTTTGTCTCCCTATAAAACATTTGAAGAAGAGTATTGCAAATCTTTACCCTGTGTCTATGTTGACGGTTGTTCTTTCCATACAACTGTAGGATCAGAACGTAAGTTGGTTGCAGGTATTGGAATAGTGTGGAATAACAACTTCCCAGAGATCTCTGTAGGATACAGCATTGGTCCAAAAAGTAGCCAGATTGCAGAACTTACTGCTGTATACAAAGCTGTACAAATGGCTATCGAATATGATATTAAAGAGTTTGTAATAATTACAGATTCTAATTATATTCGTAACAGTTTTGTGGAATACCTCCCTGGATGGAAAAGGTCCAATATGGTAAGAAGCAATAACAAACCAGTTAAACATGGTAAAATGTTTTGCAGGATTGATGAGATGGTTACCACTCATGGACTTACCATATATTGGAAAAAGACCAGGGGCCATTCAAAATATCCAGGTGTGGATAAAGAGGGAAATGACTTGGCAGACTCCCTAGCCAAGCGAGGAGCTCTTGAAGGAGAAGTCCTGGATATTGATGACCTCATGGGTATCATACAGGTAGAGGCATTAACCAGGAGGCAGGCCCAAAAGGAGGCCGAAGCCAATGTGGCCCAGTGGAGCCAGGATTTCCCTAGTGAGGATCTCATTGAAAGCCAAAAGGGGGATCCTGTCATTGGGGTATTTTATAAACATATCGAAGATCCACAGAACTATTCCATAACCATGGAAGATTGTAAAGACAAGGAAGAGTTACGGATTTTGATGAAGGGTAAGTCCCAATTTTCTTTACAAGATGGGTTGTTAGTTCGAACATCGAAAAATGGCATATCTCAATGGGTGGTTCCCATAGCATTCCGAGGTTTGATGCTACAGCATGCCCATGATGCTCCAACTGCTGGACATCGAGGTGAGAAGGTAACATATGAATTGTTACGGGATTATGCTTATTGGCCGCATATGTTGCAAGATGTTCGCACATATTGTCAAGGATGTTTAATTTGTCCTCAATTCCAGCCACAAGCACCCACTCATCGGGCACCGCTGATGAAAAGAGGAATGTCTATGCCATGGTCGGATATCCAAATCGATTTTATTGGACCAGTAACAACCTCATCAAAAGGAAATCGATATATGTTAACCGTAACTTGTCTATTCACGAAATGGGTGGAATGTTTGCCGTGCAAAACATGTAGCTCTAGTGTTTGTGCATCCCTACTCATTAACCACGTATTTTCCAGATTTGGATTGCCTCAGCGGGTTGAGAGCGACCGCGGATCCAGTTTCACCAGTGAGGTGATGACGAAAATGTGGGAAATATTGGGTGTAAAAAGAAAGCTACATATAGCTTATCGCCCAGCCTCTAGTGGTGGAGTAGAGCGTTACAACCAGTCCATTGTAAACATCCTAAAGAAGTTTGTCAATGAATCTGGTAAGGACTGGGATGTGAAGTTGCCTTTAGTCTTGATGGCTATTAGAGCCACGCCCAGCAGTGCTACTAAATTTTCCCCATTTGAGATGATCACTGGTAGGAAAATGATACTACCACAACATTTGCTTTATAGGACAACGGATCATAATCTGTTAAACGCTTCAAATGCTCATCAATACGTGGAGAATCTACGTAAGCATCTTCAGCAGGCTTTTGCGTTTGCCCAGAAGAATCTGGAGAAAGCTGCTGTGAGCAATAAAACATATTATGATCTGAAGACTACAAAGAAGGAGTATCAAGTTTCCGATCAGGTATATCTTTACAACTTTGCCCGAGATCAGGTAAAGGAAAAGAAATTTTTACCTTCATGGAAAGGACCATATAGCATTATTGATAAATTATCTCCTGTGGTCTATAAGGTCAAGATTCCAAAGGGGGATGAATTTGTGGATAAATGGGTCCATATTAATCAATTGCGAGCTTGTCATCCTAGGTCACAACTTCAAAGACTGGAAAGAAGACCGGATGAAGAAGAATAAAGAGATATTGGAGTCCAGCTGAAGACGGAAAATCAGGATTGGTGTAGTATGCTGTATCGACCTAACCTATTTTGTTTTAGATTCTCCTCCGTACTTTTATATCTCTTAATAGATTTTAGTAATTAGAAAAATGTATTACAATTATAAAAAAATAATTATAATCTTAATTAAATTAAAATACCGAGAATTTTCTCCGCAACAAGCCATATGAATTGGAGAATTTTGATAGTAAAATCATATTTTAGTACCCGATTGATAAGAAGGAATATGAAAAGATGTGTATGCTCATATGCGTCATACAATATTTTACAGTTGACGGAGCCGAGATGACGTCGAGAAGTGTCGCCATCCTATACATCATCCTGATGACGGGGAAAGAGTGCCAAGTCGAGCTGATCGTTGTACGAGGACCATCGTTTGGAATCGTGTCGCGGAGAACTACAGGATTCAGTCTGACGAACGCAAGGATTTTGTCCGAGAGGGTCTACATCAGCCGGATCGTCCAATCGACCGAGAGGAGGACGGGAGATCGAGCGTGGGACGACCATTCCCAGGAACGAGGCCAGCGGAACGTGGAATCGCCGAGAGACGACGCTTATCGGATCTACATTCGACGCGAAGGATACCATCTCTACCAAGAAGTTATACTCATCGTTTAGATTCAACAAATCCGGATTGATTACGTTGGGAGCGTGTTGTTCCTTATGATTATCGGATGGTTGAGCTATCTAACTATCAAGATGATACGATGGATACACTTCATTAAAAGCACGCTGGCGAAATTATGGCTTGAACATTATAAGCCAAACTCGGACACAATGGTTCTCGATGAACTAATATAAAAAGCCTTCCTCTACCGTTCCAACTTCATACTTTATACTCAAATATTAAATTGGAACGAAGGGGGATTATGTCAGGCTATTTCTCGATATCCATATATATATTAATGTATGATTTTTCTGTTAGCAGATGCCATGAACTAAAATTGAACTATTTCTCACTCCCTTGTAAAGTCTATGTTAGTATATGGCAAGGGCAAGCTTTACGATTCATACACCTACAAGTCTGTTTCATTAAGTGAAACAAAGAAAGGTGTAAGTTGGCTGTTTGCCTTGTCTGAGAAAGATACACATGGTTGGTTGGGATCCATTGTTTGTAGGGATTCAATGAGTTCATTGAATGGTGTATCTGTCTAGAATTAACAAATGTAGGATTTGAACAAATGTGAGGTGTAAGTTAGCATAGAATGTTTTCAGGCCTGATGGCCTTCGTAAGACAATGAACTGGGTAATCACACAGTTTTATGGAGTTTCACATGAAGCCATCTCACCAGCCAAATAGTTGACTAACGAAAAGCTTACAACCCCCGTTGTAGAATGAAACTCCATTGTCTACAAGAAAATCCTAAATATATGCTTTCATTAGATAGTCCTAAAGGTTGTGTATACAGGGCAAATAAACATCTCCATAGACTGAGATAGTTACAAAATTCCAGGAAATGCTGTTTCAAAAGAAGCTAGTTTGTCAGTTAAAATAATATTCCTAGACTTATCATGATTAGTTAAAAGTATATGAAACACCATTTTATTTTAATAGCATGTTAAATGGCCAAGGTAGTAATACTGGTCGAGTAGAGTGATTTCTTATATGTCTTAACATAGTTATATTATATAGTATTATTATATGTGGTTTATTAGTAGATTTTAAGGGTTTTAATTGAAGGTGTGTTTAAATATATACAAGAGAAAATAAGACTATTATATTAGTCTCAAATTAAGGTCATTTAATGTTTTATATCCTTAAAATAATGAATATATTATAGGTTGTATTATTGTAAAATTGTGTTATTCTAATTTATAAGAGATAGGATAGGAATAATACTATGTGTAGTTTTAAATAGGGGATAATTAGCTTCTACATTTTTGTATTATTAGTTGGAGACATTTATAGGTTTATTCCCCTAAATATCCAATGTAAGATAATGTGAATGTGATGTTTTCAATTGTTTATCAGTTATGATTGATTATAATTATCCCCAGGACATACCAATATATTGATTATAAATATCTAGTTGTTTAGGAAAAGAAGGATTTGTTGAAATAATCAAATAATTAATATAATAGTAGAGATCAGGTGGGGGATAGATGGGTGTTTGTGTACGTATATGTACATATATATATATATATATATATATATATATTTATATCTCTGTGTCTATATATAGAATTCCAAACAGAGTTTCAAAATATATTTTGGACGATTATTGTCCAAGATTTGTTGAAAGGATTCTTTGTCCTATCGCACCCCCTAATGGCCGATCTAGGATGTGACTGATTAAGAGTTTCCTTAACCACACCCCAGACACGCCCCTAACACACCCCTGGGTGTTATTATTTGCTATAGGAGGGGGAATGGACTGAGGTTTTGCATATAAACTGGGAGCTCATTCCGGATAAGGACAGCTTACCTACAGCTACTTGAGAGCTTACCTGACAGAGCTACCTGAGAGCTAACCTGAGACTGCTGACCTGAATTCATCTGAACACACCTGATCCGACCTCTGACCAGCATAGCTAATCTACATATCTGACCCAGGATACAAAAGTAGCCATTTTGAACAATAGCTTGGTAACGTATTAATTTCTTTTTAAATCTTTAGGAATTTATAGGGTTCCATATATATCTAAGCTATTGCATTAATGCCCTTTTGGAAATCTCATATCTTAAATTAAGCCAGATTTCCTATCAAGCTCCAATTGGTTATAGGCTTTAGAAGCTTTATTTGTCCTGGGATAATTATATTTATTCATAATTGTTATTTCAAGTAATATTATACATTATTAGTCATTTTAGGATTAAAAGTAATGGTCTACTAAGAGTAAGCCATCTAGTGGCCAAATATCAAAATTGCGATTAATGATCTTTGTTATTGTTGTTTATTGTATATAATAAATTTGTTATTTATCTTTTAACCAGAGGTTATATTGTTGCATAATTTTGGTTTTGTACATGGATCTCTTCTAAAACTTATCAAGTGTTTTATGTCCATTTGATTAAGATTTCCTTGAGTTATTTTAATTCATTATATATTCAATTGGTTAATAATTGATTATCATTTGATGGTTGATTGTTGATTAATTAAATAGTATATAAAGCTCTGCTTTATATATCTCGACAAGGTAGCCTTTTTGGTAGCTATCACTTCTGTTAGGCGTGTTTCTGAGTTGGCAGCCTTGTCCATTAAAGCTCTGTACTTCAGGACAAGGTGGTCTTTCGTTTCAAGCCGGATTTTCTTCCTAAGGTGGTTTCTGCCTTTCATCTGAATCAGGACATTGTTCTGCCCTCTCTATGTCCTAATCCCAGCAACGACAAGGAAAGGGCTCTGCATTCCTTGGATGTAGTTCGCGTTGTAAAATACTATCTGGTGGTTACGTCTTCTTTTCGTAAGACTGATGCTTTCTTTGTGGTGCCCTTTGGGCCTAGGAAGGGTTTGGCACCTGCCAAGTCTTCTATTAGTAAATGGATTCGTCAGGCCATTATTGGGGCCTATTCTGCTAAGGGGAGCAGTCCCCCTTTTCGTGTTACTGCTCATTCTACTCGTGCGGTTGGAGCGTCCTGGGCTTTTCAGCACCAGGCCTCGGTTGAGCAAGTTTGTAAGGCCGCTACTTGGTCCTCTGTTCACACTTTTTCCAAGTTTTACAAGGTTGATGTTCGGGCCTCTGCGGATGCTGTTTTTGGCCGCAAAGTTCTGCCAGCTGTTGTGGTTTAGGTTGTGCCTTGTTGCCTTGTTTTGGATCCCCGCCCTTTTATGGACACTGCTATTGGATGTCCCACATGTTATGGATATCTTGAAGCGGGGTGTGTGACATACTTAGAATAATACCATTCTGTGAAATACTCACCTCTAAAATGGGTATTATAAGTATGTCACACACCCCGCTTCACCCGCCCTTCTCGTATTCTGGATCCTTTATATTGTGAACTTTGCGTTGCTTTGGTTTATATTTGCCTCTTCCTGGTCCCTTACCTTACTGCTTTCTTTATACTGGGTAATGAGTGGGAGGTCCCAGATATTTATGGACCGGGAGGGGCTTTCTTTTTCCTATCATCTCTGCAGAACGCACTCTTCAGGTCGGTATTACCCACATGTTATGGATATCTTGAAGCGGGGTGTGTGACATACTTATAATACCCATTTTACAGGTGAGTATTTCAAAAAATGGTATTATCTGCGCAGCATCTGCGGGCTTCTGGAACCCTGCATTTGGGCACTGCAAAAACAAGCACCTTGAACCCTGTACACCTTTCTTCTTACGTATGTCAGGCAATAGGAAGCGTAAATCCACAGTGGTCAGTTGCAGCACGCAAACAATGGAAACTCCAGGTGGAGCCGGGCCGGAGCCCTCTAATCCGGACACAGCAGTGATCATGGCTGCCATAGCCTCTTGTCAAAACGCCCTTACAACTAAATTTGACACTCTTCAGGAGCAATTCAATTATTTTCGTCACGACCTGGATAAGATTCGGGACCGCACAGGGGAGAATGAAAGGAGAATTGAGGAGACGGAGGATTGCTTGTCTGTGCAGGCGGGGGAGCTGGCAACCTTACGAAGACAGGTGACTGTCCTATTGGGAAGGGCCGAGGACTCTGAAAACAGGAATAGGAGAAATAATGTTAGAATCCTGGGACTGCCCGAAAAATCGGAGGGCTCCTCCCTGGAGGAGTTTGCTGAAAACCTTGTAAGGGATACCCTGGCGCCCAGGAACCTGACCAAATTTTTCACAATAGAGAGAGCACATAGAATCCCGCTGAGATCCCCCCCGCCCGGGGCCCCGCCAAGACCATTTATATTTAAAGTCCTCCATTATAAGGACAGAGACGCTATACTCGCCGCGGCCAGGACGAAAGGCGCGGTGTCTTATGAGAACGCCCGGCTGTCTTTTTTTTTTTTTTTTTTTTTAAAGTTTCTTTTTATTTGCAATTGCAATTAAACAAACATTAGATACACATACAAGTCACATATTACATGGGGGTGACGCAGCACCCGGCTCAGTAGCATAGTTTCAATTAACATATAGACACAACACCATTCACACACCACATTCACACACACACTTCTGGACTCGAATGTCTAATCTTATATTCACCGGGGTGGGAGGGCCAATCGGGGGAGCCCTTCTCCAGGATGCTACTCTCATCTCCTTAGTGCCACCTTCCCTTACTCAATGCCTCAAGCTACCTGGGTAAGCAGCTATGCCTTTTATATGGATCTGAACCCGTCCCAATCATCCTCTGAGGCTGTGTCTTGGCTTTGCAGCCAGGGACCCCATATCTTCTCAAACTTATCGGGCACCCCCCTGGCCGTATATGTCAGTTTGTACATAGTGAGTTTCTGGTTAATCAGAGACCTCCACGCCCGCACTGATGGTTTGGCCGGGTGTTTCCAATTAAGCAGAACACATTTCCTGGCATAGAAGAGCAGCAGTCTAAATAATGATTTCAGCGGGCTCGATAGCGCCAGTGATTCGACCACCCCCAGAAGACATAATGAAATCGAGCCGGTGATCCGGATGCCCACCACTTCGCCAATCAAGTCCATTACCTCACCCCAATATCCCACCAGAACTTCACAGGACCAGGTCACATGTTCCCATGTACCAGTTTCCCTCTCACACCTGGGGCATAAGTCACTAGCCAGTAGTCCCATCCTATGCAACCGTAACGGTGTAATGTAAGCTTGGTGTATCCATTTGGTCTGGATGAATCTGTCTCTGGCTTCTATGACCGATGAGTGTAGGTTATCTAAAATTTCCTCCCAGTCGTCTCGATCCAAGGTTTGGTCCAGGACCCGCCACCTGCTTTCAATCCTCCCCCTGGGGGATTCCAACCCAGCAACCAGGCACCTGTACAACGTAGAGACAGGTTTCCTCAAGTCCATCCCTCTCACTGCATTCTCCACCTGGGACACCGAAAAGTTCGGACTGATCCTGTGGAACTGAGTTTGCAGAGCGTGCCTGAGTTGCAGGTATCGGAAGAAATCTCGGTGGGAAACTCGAAAGGTCTCTCGGACCTGATCAAACGCCATAAGCACTCCCTCCCTGTACACCTGGCCCAGCGTCCGGAGGCCCCTCCCATCCCAGAACTGCGGGTCCTGCATTGAAATCAACTCAGGGAGCTTGGGATTATTCCAGAGAGGGGTGAAGGGGGACCAATACTGGACCTCATCCGGATTCTCGATCAGCTTGGCTACCCTTCCCCATATGTTGCACACTACCCACATGCATCCGGTAGCCTCCCGGACCCCTCGAACCCCCCTATACACCAAGAGTGATAGTCTCTCGGCAGAACCTAGCACCGCCGCTTCCAGACTCACCACTGGGTTGCTTTGCGGTTGACAGAGCCACCAGTGCACAAACAGGAGCTGCGTGGAGTAGAAATACATCAGCATATGTGGGACCGCTAGACCCCCCTCCACCACCTGTGCTTTCATAATTTGTCTGTTAAGCCTAGGTGGAGACTGTCCCCAGATAAAGCCAAACAGAATTGAGTCCAACATCTTAAAGTGGGAAATGGGCAGCAACACTGGCGAGGCCTGATATATGTACAGAAATTTAGGAAGGAATATCATTTTGTAAATATTGATTCTGCCCATGACCGACAGGGGCAGGTTTGCCCATTGAGCAATCCGCTGCCTCAACCTTGACACGACAGGGGAAATATTCAGAGTCAAGAACTCACTTGGTTGCCTACTAACCATGATCCCCAGGTATTTAAAATGCTGGACTATTTTTAATTGGGACCTCGGAGAGATGTCAGGGGCAGCAAGCTCATCCACTAACATTAGGCTAGATTTATCCCAATTAATCTTCAATCCTGAGAACCTCCCAAACACTCCAATAGCGTCCAAAGCTGCGTCCAGACATCTGTGGCCATCTGCCAGGTATAGCAGTGTGTCATCTGCATATAGGGATATCTTTTCCTCTACTGCCCCCAGCTTCCATCCAGAGATATCCGGGGAATTCCGGACAATAATAGCCAAGGGTTCGATAGCCAAGGCAAAAAGCAGCGGTGATAGTGGGCACCCCTGTCTTGTCCCCCTATGCAAAGCAAATGAGTTAGAGTAACACCCATTGACCCGTATCCCGGCCGTAGGTTGTTTATATAACAGTTTGACGTACGTAATAAAGCTGGGAGGGAATCTAAATCTTTCCAGTACTGCCCAGAGATAATCCCATTCTACCGAGTCGAAGGCCTTTTCATTATCTAATGATATGACCACCCGTTCCCCATGGTTATCATGTATAATTTGAAGATTGGACATCAGTCTGCGGAGATTCACACACGTGGTACGCCCAGGCATAAACCCCGACTGATCCGGCCCAATCAAATGTAGTATAACTTTATTTAGCCTAGTGGCCAGTATCTTGGCAAGTATTTTTGCATCCTGATTCAATAGGGATATGGGGCGGTAGGACGCACAGGAATCAGGGGGTCTCCCCTCCTTATAAATGAGGACCACGTGTGCCTCATAAAAAGAGGCCGGAAGGCGCTCACTATCAAGCGCTTGTTTCAGCACTTCCCACAGCCTAGGGGTCACTTGTTCAAGGTCCTGTTTATACCACTCGGCCGGTATTCCATCAGGCCCCGGCGCCCTTCTGCTAGAGAGCATCCTAATTGCGCCGGAGACCTCGTCCATGGTGATAGGGGAGTCCAAAGCCTCCTGGTCCTCCACAGCCAACCTAGGAAAGGAGATCTGGTCCAGATAGTTATCCAGCTCAGATGTCCCATAACTCACCCTCGAGGAGTATAAGGCCGAGTAGTATTCCAGAAACCTCTGAGCAATCTCCTCCCCACCCGTCACCCTCGCACCGTTATCCAGAATTTCAGCAATGTGGTTGGGCTGGCTTTCGGCTCTCGCTAGATAGGCCAGGGTCTTACCATTCTTATCCCCTTTATCAAAAATTGTTGCCTGCTTATATAGCAGTAATTTTCTGGCCGAATCGGTCAGAAGCAGGTTATATTCCCTCTTTAATGCCAACAGTGCTGAATGGTCTCTGCTATCTGAGCTCGCACTGAACTTCTCCTCTGCCCGTGCCATCTTACATTCAAGCTCTGCCACTTCTCTCCCTTTCTTTTTCCTAGCAGCAGCTATGGCACTAATGGCCGCACCCCTGGTAACAGCTTTGAAGGCATCCCAGCTGACCTCCACCGATGTCTCCGCCGTATTACAGTCCCAGAACGCCTCAGCAGAGGATTTCAAACTATTCATAATGTCGGGGGCTTCCAACCATAGAGGGTTCAAGTTCCATCCCACCCAGTTCTCCCGCCTTAGTGACAGCTCGGCTGTGATCAGTAGGGGCGAGTGGTCCGAAACCCCTCTCGGGAGGTAACAACAGGTTGCCACTCTCGGTAAAATTTCAGGCGAGGAGAACGCCAGGTCAATTCTAGACAGAGATTTGTGTGTAACCGAGTGGCAGGAAAACGCCTTGTCGGTGGGGTGTTTCCACCTCCAAAGCTCCTGCAGCCCTAGCGTTTCCGCCCAGTTCGCCAATTGGGTCTTGGGACCAGGGTTCTTACTCATCCTATCCAGCGCCGTATCCAAAACCATGTTAAAATCCCCTAGCAGCAGTATCGGGGCCGGAGGGTAAGAGAGCACTTTCTCCATTATTTTATCTAGAATACTAGCAGAAAATGGTGGGGGAACATATACTCCGACTATTATCATAACAGTGTCCATCAACTTAGCATGGAGAATAACATAACAACCCTCCCGGTCAACGTGAACTGAGAGCAACATAAACGGGTTACCCTTCGAGATCAACACCGAAACTCCTCTAGAGTAGGCCGAAAAAGGGGCATGAAAGGAGCTCTGGATCCATGGCCTCTTCAAAGCCAGCACCCTCTGGCCCACCAAATGGGTCTCCTGAAGAATAACTACATTCGGTTTATACTTCTTAATAAACTGGAAGACAGTGGCCCTCTTGATCTTATCATTAAGCCCCCGAACGTTCCAGGAGAGAAATTTACACTCACCCATTGTTACCGCATGAAGTGCAACTATCAATAGCCGCCCCCGGGTGGCTCCCCCCCCCCTCCAGAGATCTTCCTGTCCCTCGAGTCCAGCGAACAAACATCACAGTCAAGCCCACATACAGACAGCCACAGACAGAACAGATAGTATAACAGATAATACAACAATTTAACTGTACCCCACCCCAAAACCCACCCCCCACCCCGCTCCACCACCCCCCAACCTTGGCGAGCATCACAACCCAAACGAAGTAACACAACACTGGTTTAACTATGTGCAATTGGAACGCGCAGGCCCATTGCCTAGGGGTCTGCATAAACAGGCTTGCTAAACAGTTGCGGGTCAGCGGAATATCCGCCGCGGGTTCCCCGAGCCAGCGAGAGGGATCCAGGAAAAGGGAGAGGGGGGGATTCCCATAAAGGGGGGTCATCGGGGGGATCGGGGGGGATGTGAAAGTGGGGGAAAGAGAGGGGGGGGGAAGGGGGCAGGGAAGGCATTAGTGGGATGGGTGGTAGGGGAGTTGGAGGAGGCCCGGTCGCGCCCCGGGAATCCGGAGCCAAGGCTCCCCCGCAACAGCTGCTGACAGGATATACTGGCTATTTAGGCATCACAAAAAACAACACAACTACGTTAACTGTAAACAAGATGCATAACAAAGCACCAACTCGGGCTCCACCAAATTGCCCCCCAGTGGGGCTCCCATAGGATCAGCGGAGGCGGGCCCCCGTCACCAAGAGGAAAAAAGCAAGGAAACCATCAACCAAGTTAAAGCTGGTCAGAAAAATGGTAAGACTATACTCTTCAATCGGGGCCCAGTCCATCAGGCTCCCGGCAGTGAGTCCAACCATATGTCAGCTTCCTCAGCCGATGTAAAGAATTTAACAGACTCTCCATCTTGAACACGCAGTCGCGCCGGAAAGAGCATGGCGTATTTGATCTTTTTCTTCCTAAGTCTCTCTCTGACCCCGTTGAATGAGCGCCGCAATTTCTGAACTTCCGATGTGAAATCCGGGTAGAAAGACAGCCGGGCGTTCTCATAGGACACCATACCTTTCGTCCTGGCCGCGGCGAGTATAGCGTCTCTGTCCCTGTAATGGAGAACTTTAAATATAAACGGTCTTGGCGGGGCCCCGGGCGGGGGGGATTTCAGCGGGATTATGTGTGCTCTTTCTATAGTGAAGAATTTGGTTAGGTTCCTGGGTGCAAGGGCATCCCGTATGAGGTTTTCAGCAAACTCCTCCGGGGAGGAGCCCTCAGCTTTTTCAGGCAGCCCCAGAATTCTCACATTATTTCTCCTGTTTCTGTTTTCAGAGTCCTCGGCCCTTCCCAATAGAACAGTCACCTGTCGTCGTAGGGTAGCCAGCTCCCCCGCCTGCACAGACAATCGATCCTCCGCCTCCCCAATTCTTCTCTCATTCTCCCCCGTGCGGTCTCGGATCTTATCCAGGTCGTGGCGAAAATAGTTGAACTGCTCCTGAAGCGTGTCAAATTTAGTTGTAAGGACGTTTTGACAAGAGGCTATGGCAGCCATGATCGCCGCTGTGTCCGGATTAGAGGGCTCCGGCCCAGTTCCGCCTGGGGATTCCATCGTTTGCGTGCTACAACTGACCACTGTAGATTTGCGCTTCCTATTGCCTGACATGCGTGGAAGGAAAGGCGTACAGGGTGCCAGATATATAGATATATGGGTTGATTCAAAGAAACATGTAACAGCTTGGATTTGGCTCACGATCATCCTATTTTTCACGTCCGCTCGTGCGTTCGTATGAACTTGCGAGTGATTCAATAAGCAAATACGTTTCTATCCTAAAATATACGTCCGTCCGTATGGCAGTTCGGGAATCAGACCTATGTCAGTTTCCATCCTGAATTTTCCGTTTCATTTCTCAGGTTGCAACATTGGTTTTGCCCTTTTTCCTTTTTTGTCTGGACGTAAATCCTTCTGATCTTGCGGCTCCGCACTACAAACTTACGTCATTAAAGTGCATTCTAAATATTTGGTCTTTTATTTTTCTTTATTTCATTCATTTTGTAGTAACCAACCATTAATGAATGCATTTGCATAAGTAAATCTTACTTTGTTTAATTTTTAGTTAACTTGCATTTTTTACTTGTGGATTTAATTTTAATATTTATGCTTCAAATGGTACAACTTTAAATTTTTAGTGTGGTTACCCACACCCTCTACATACAGATTGCTCACAAATATTCAAAAACACCCAGCAACTTCTGCATGTTATGAGCCTAGAAACAGCCAAGATGGCGGCTCAGGTATTATCGGGCAGCCTGCAAACAGAAAGGGCCTTGTGACTGTGTTGCTCTGGATTCTTTGATTTCTGACCTTTCCATTCCCCCAGCTCTGCTGTGTCTGTGCAAAATACAGCAGTAACCCACATCCTGCACTTTATCCCGCTCTCCTCTCCTCAGTAAGTGTGATGCATCTGACCAAAGATGTGCTTAAATAATTAAACAAAGCAAAGGTAAACAACTACACCAATAAATGCAATCTAAAAATATTATTGTAGGACCTCAATTTTAAAATAAATAACAAAGGACATAAGTTTCTTTAATTAACGCAAATATATTGCAAAATAAAGGTTAACATGCAAAGGACTAATTAAGGTCCACATTAAAATGCTTTTATAAGGCATACATGAATCAGGTATGCATTGCCATACTATTTATGGCCTCGGCCATGCTGATACATGCAGTTCATTGGAGCACAAGACGCGCAGACTCCTCCACATAGCCAAAAAACCTGTTCACGAACAGCAATCCGGCTGCTAAAAGGTGTCGGCTGTGGCTTTCTTTTAAAACGCGTTTAGAGGTTTCTCTGAATCACACCTAAACACATCCAATTAACCTAAGTTTTACGTTTTGTTCGTAAGTTTTAGGATTTGATCCTAAGTTTTACGTTTTCATCCTAAAATTTAGGAACGAACTTCCGCTGATCGTAAGAGCATATACGCATTCGTACGTAGGCTCGTGCGAGTCGTAAATGGCCAAAAAAACAGGAAAAAATGACTAACACCCACCCAAACTTACGATTCTCGATACGAAATCAATTAACTTTTGCTCTTTGAATCGAGGGGATAGGGTTCAGGGAGTACTCAGATGCTGCACGGATGTGGGGATCAGAGGGCACTCGGAAGCTGCACAAACGCGGGGGGACCACAAGCTTGTATGGCGGTTCAGACGCAGGATTCAAGGAGCTTTCGGATGCCGCACAGAAGTGGGGGCAGGAAGCTTGTTTAGCGATTGTCCTGCTACACAGATACCAGGGAGGCAGGGTATATAGCACAGATATAGGATTTCAGGAGCTCATATGCTGCACAGATATAGGGTCCAAGGTGTCCCGCCGATAATATACAAGCGTTGGGGGGGGGGCCCCGGGGAGCACCAATGTAGATTCAGAGGGTCAGCTGCTCAGAGGGGGGGGACGCGCCGTCTGCAGACACCGCACAGGTGTGGGATTCTGGGGGGGCTTGCCGTTGCCGCACCAAGTCGCCGGGCGGATTTATGTAAAAGTTGCAGTTGCAGGGGACCCCTTGGTTGTATGGGGCTCAAAAAGGGGGGGGTTAGCCTCCGTCGGGGGGGAGCCCGAGGGACCACTTCAGTCACACCAGAAATATTGGGATGGGGCCTCCCAGTTACACCAGGGAGTTTTAGGGGATCCCCCTCTGGCTTCACACCCCCTCTGATCAGACCCAGCTAGAGGGACTGTGTTGTCTGTCACAGGCAACCCCCTTGCACAGTCAGCCGTCTCAGGCAATGCCCCACACAGCAGCTCACCGTCCAAAATGGCGCCGTCCTCTCCTCCTGCCTCCCGCCGAAAAGCCAGCTGCCGCGGTCCTCTGCAGGGAAATGCCGCTCTCCCGTGGGGGGGGGGGAATCTCCGGCGACCGCCGTCGCCCAGCACAAGCAGGGGGAATCCTCCCCTGCCGTCACCCAGCAGCTTCACGAACAGCCGCCCGCCACCTCCGCCGGCCAGCCGCCTCCGCCCGGACCACTCTGCCACCAGCTGCACTACGGGGGGTGCCGTCCCGGTCTCCGGGCACTCCTTCTTGCTCCCGCAGCCGTCGAGTCACTCCGGGGCCGACACTCAGCCCGCCGTCTCCGCGCGCCTCCACACACCGGGGGTCACGTGTTCCGCCACCCGGCTGTCGGATCACCGAGGTGCACAGGCCTCCCAGACACACACGGGAGCCGCCTCCGCCGCCGCCACCACAGGTCTCTTCGGCCACAGGCCCGAGCTCCCAGTCCAGGTAAGGAAGGCAGAGGTCCCAAAAAAACTTGCCCAAATAGCCCAGGAAGGCAATATATCAGGATGAATGTGAGGAGCCCCTAGCAGACACGTCCGTCTAGGCGGCCATCTTAACCACGCCCCCGCCCGGCTGGCTTTTTACCCGGATTTCACATCGGAAGTCCAGAAATTGCAGCGCTCATTCAACGGTGTTAGAGAACGGCTTAGAAAGAAAAAGATTAAATATGCCATGCTGTTCCCGTGCTGGGGATATGATGCTCGCCAAGGTTGGGGGGTGGGCTCGGGAGGAGGTTACAGTTAAAATGTTGTATTATCTGTTCTGTTAGTTGTTGTCTGTGTGTGGGTATGACTGCGATGTATGATTGCTGGACTCGAGTCATAGGAAGATCTCTGGGGGGGATGGAGGACCGCAGGGAGGCGGCCTTTGATAGTAACACTTTACGCGGTAATAATGGGTGAGTGTAAATTTCTCTCCTGGAATGTCTGGAATGTCCGGGGGCTTAACGATAAGATCAAGAGGGCCACTGTCCTCCAGTTTGTTAAGAAGTACAAACCGAATGTAGTTATTCTCCAAGAGACCCATCTGGTGGGCCAGAGGGTGTTGGCATTGAAGAGGCCATGGATCCAGAGCTCCTTTCATGCCCCATTCTCAGCCTACTCAAGAGGAGTATCAGTGTTGATTTCTAAGGGTACCCCGTTTATGTTGCTCTCAGTACACGTTGACCGGGAGGGTTGTTATGTTATTCTTCATGCCAAATTAATGGATACTGTTATGATAATAGTCGGAGTGTATGTTCCCCCACCATTTTCTGCTAGGATTCTAGATAAAATAATGGAGAAAGTACTTTCCTACCCTACCCCCCAGCCCCGATACTGCTGTTAGGCGACTTTAATATGGTTTTGGATTCGGCGCTGGACAGGCTGAGTAAGAATCCAGGTCCCAAGACCCAACTGGCGAACTGGGCAGAAACGCTGGGGCTGCAGGAGCTTTGGAGGTGGAAGCACCCCACCGACAGGGCGTTCTCCTGTCACTCGGTTACACACAAGTCCCTGTCCAGAATTGACCTTGCGTTCTCCTCGCCTGAATTTCTAACCAAGGTGGCGACCTGTAGTTAGTCTCCCGAGAGGGATCTCGGACCACTCACCCTTACTGATCACAGCCGGATTGTCACTGAGGCGGGAGAACTGGGTGGGATGGAACCTGAACCCTCTATGGTTGGAAGCCCCCAACATTAAGAGTAGTCTGAAATCCTCTACCGAGGCGTTCTGGGGCTGTAATACGGTGGAGACGTCGGTGGAAGTTAGATGGGATGCCTTCAAAGCTGTTACCAGAGGGGCGGCCATTAGCGCTATCGCTGCAGCTCGGAGGAAGAAGGGGAGGGAAGTGGCAGATCTTGAGAGTAAACTTGCGCGGGCGGAGGAGAAGTTTAGTACAACCTCGGATAGCAGAGACCATTCAACACTGTTGGCATTAAGAGGGAATATAATCTGCTTCTGACCGACTCGGTTAGGAAATTACTGCTATATAAGCAGGCAACAATTTTTGATAAAGGGGATAAGAACGGTAAGACCCTGGCCTACCTAGCGAGAGCCGAAAGCCAACCCAACCACATTGCTGAAATCCTAGATAATGGGACGAGAGTGACGGGGGGGGGAGGAGATAGCCCAGAGGTTTCTGGAGTACTACTCGGCCTTGTATTCCTCGAGGGCGAGCTATGGGACGACTGATCTGGGTAACTATCTCGACCAGATCGTCTTTCCGAGGCTGACTGAGGAAGATCGGGAGGCTTTGAACTCCCCTATCACCATGGATGAGGTCTCTGGCGCAATTAGGATGCTTTCTAGCAGGAAGGCGCCAGGACCAGATGGGATGCCGGCCGAGTGGTATAAACAGGACCTTGAACAAGTAACTCCAAAGTTGTGGGAAGTGCTGAAACAAGCGCTTGAAAGTGAGTGCCTTCCGACCTCTTTTCATGTGGTCCTCATAAGGAAGGGAGACCCCCTGACTCCTGTGCGTCTTACCGTCCCATATCCCTGTTGAACCAAGATGCAAAAATATTAGCCAAGATACTGGCCACTAGGCTAAACAAAGTTATTCTACATTTGATCGGGCCAGATCAGTCAGGGTTTATGCCAGGGCGTACCACGTGTGTGAACCTCCGCAGACTGATGTCCAATCTCCAAATTATACATGATAACCATGGGAAACGGGTGGTTATATCATTAGATAATGAGAAAGCCTTCGACTCGGTAGAATGGGAATATCTTTGGGCAGTTTTAGAAAGATTTGGGCTTCCTGCTAGTTTTATTACATATATCAAATTATTATATGAACGGCCAACTGCCCGGATACGGGTTAATGGGTGTTACTCTAATTCATTTGCCTTGCACAGGGGGACAAGACAGGGGTGTCCATTATCGCCGCTGCTCTTTGCTTTAGCTATCGAACCCTTGGCGATCATTGTCAGGAATTCCCCAAGTATCTCTGGATGGAAGTTAGGAGCAGTAGAGGAAAAGATATCCCTCTATGCAGACGACACACTGCTGTACCTTGCGGATGGCCATAAGTGTCTGGACGCAGCTCTGGACACTATTAGAGTGTTTGGGAAGTTCTCAGAACTGAGGATTAACTGGGATAAATCCAGTCTAATGTTAGTGGATGAGCTTGTTTCCCCCCACATCTCCCCGAGGTCTCAATTAAAAATAGTCCAACAGGTGGGGCGTGGCTTGACATGGCGGCGTGAGGGTCGGTGTTCAGGGAGCTCCGCACCTACCTTCTTCTGGCGAGCGACACAGCGAACGGGACAGCAAATTGAAGAGATGCCCAGGCGGGGGAAACAGAAGGGATCAGCCCAGAGGGTCAGAGAACGCGCCATCGCCTCCTTCTTCAGACAGGGAGAGGGAGAGGCCGAGACACCGGAAGGTCCCAAGATGGCGGAGCGCGCGAGGGCCGAGCAGGAGGGCGGAAGAAGGCAGACTGTGAGCCCTCTGAGGTGCGGACCGGCGGCGGCGGCGGATGCCTGTCACAAGAAGGCGGAGGAGGCGGGGCGGGCGGCCCCGGAGCATCGGGCAGAGGTGGAGGAGAAGAGCCGGCAACACACCGTTCGGGCGCTGGTCCACGGTGCCCCGGAAGATCGCAGAATGGCGGAGCGCGAGGAGGAAGGTGGAAGACAGCGGGCGGTGAGTCCTCTGACCTACGGGCCGGCGGCGGTGACGGGCTCCCGCGGTGTTGAGGCAGAGGAGGTGGGGCGGGCTGCCCCAGAGTACCAGATGGAGCCGGGGGGGGACGAGGGTGCAGAGCCATCAGTGCTCCTCTCAGGCGCTGGAACTCGGCGCGCCGGACTGGCCGGAGGGAACAACCGGTGGACTCAGAGGCACAGCAGTGGAGGGGAGCACTCAGGAGACAGCAGCACAGCCCACACCCCAGACATTAAGGGAGGGGGGACTCCAAAACTGGCGAGGGGCCCGATCCCCACAAGTTGAGAGGCTGCAGGGCTTGGAGGAGGCTGGCCCTATTCCCCTAGAGCAGAAGATGGGTACACCTCCCCACAGAGAACCGGACTGGCCAGGAGGGATACCGGCCGGGTCTGATCCCTCAAACCTGGGGATGGACATGAGGAGGCCACAAACAGATTCTCCCACTGATCCCCCAGCGCACTCACCCCAGACAAGGAGGGGGGAGAAGCCCCAGAGTGAGAGAGGGATTCAGCTAGCACAGCTACAGCTCGATGCCTCGCAAGATCCTGGGGAGAACATATTGAGCCTCTTTCCCCCAGACCAGGAGAAAACCCCGCCTCCCTCACTGGACACTTCCCCGGCCCGGGGAGGACTCGACACGTTGGGGAGAGGGGCCCAAGAGTCCCCCAATTTCAGCACCTTCTCGGGTACCCCGACTCCCCCGGGGGGCCCGTGCCCCCCCTGCAGCCCGCAATGCGGGGGGCTCGATGGCGGCCCCACTCCGCCCCCGCCACATATGGAGCGAGATATGGGGGCGCGCAGATCCTGGCCCGCTGTAGGACCTCCGAGGCAAGATGCAGGCCATAGAGACCCATCGGGAGACCGACCGCTAAGCTACCCGACGTGGGCGACTACATGCTCGACATCCCCACACACCATGCCCCGGAGGGAATGCGAAGATTGGGGGGTAACACCGGGGCCCGGTCGGGGGCCATCCGTCCCGCTAGATATGATATCTCAGTCTGTTGCAGAAGCGGTCCGAGTCAATATCAGTGAGGCCCTAAGGGGTCTTCCTACCCGGAGGGACTTCGACGGATATGTCTCCAGAATGGAGGGGACTATCAAGCGCGAGCTGGCGGCCTTGCAGGGAGCCGTAGCTGACGTCACCCAAAGACTGGATGGCATGGAAACCGCACACAGATCACTATCAACAAGAATGACGGCCCTGGAGCAGCAACAAGAAACCAACAAGAGACTTTTTTCTGAGCTTTATTTAGCGCATGATGATGCCGAAAACAGAAGCAGAAGAAATAACCTTCGGCTGAGGGGTGTACCAGAGTCAATAGGACCACAAAGCCTGCAGCAAACCGTCGTTTCTATCTTCAACACGCTTCTTGGGCAGCCAAGCGAAAACATCATTGAGTTGGATCGGGTGCATAGGGCACTCGGGCCCCCCCCTCAAGAAGGAGACAGACCCAGAGACATTATCTGCAGGGTCCACTTCTTCAAAATAAAAGAGGAGATCTTAAAAAAGGCCTGGGAAAAAGGTCCCATCGCCTGCCAGGGAGCACAAGTCATCATCCTGCAAGATCTCTCGCGCAGGACATTGCACATGCGTAGGATCCTGAAGCCGGTGTTGGAGACGATTCAACGACAGGGGGCTGCATACAGATGGGGCCACCCCTTTCAGCTTATTGTCCGAAAGAATGGTAACCTTTTACTCTCAAAACCCCGAGCCAGTTGCCGGATCTCTTTCATTTCCTGGAGTCCGAGGCGATCGATGTACCGGACTGGACAGCACCGGATCTGGCTATATACGCCAGACAGTTGCCGAGACGCCCAGGGGGAGGTCCTCGGGATGGGCGAAGAGGAAGACGAGGTCGTAGACTGTAAGGCCTGGGACCTCCCAGTCCGGCCGGGCTTGATACCGGGCACGGCTTTTGGCATGCTGACTGACCGCAGTCTGGGGGCCTCTGTTTGCCCCCCTTGATTGGTTGTTTCCAGTGTTACATTAAAACAAGCGCTCCTTATGGGAGGCCCGAAACGTGATGGTTCCACGACCTCCTGTGGAAAGTGCGCTGGCCGGGCGACGCTCCCCTTGGGCCCCCCCCCGGACGTCGTCTGCTGTACGGGCGCATTGCGCCTGGCGTCGGGGGGGGTCCCCGACGGGGGACGAGCCGGTGAGCGGTATAAGGGTTGTGTGGTTAGAGTTTGGCTTCGCCGCCTGGTTATCCCTTGTTATGGTTAAAGTTTGAATTACATCTGTTATAATTGTGTCCCCTTAAGAATTATCCCGTGGCTTTGCAGTTAGCAATCATCAGGGTGCGGACCCCGTACGCCAACCGCGGGTTCGGTCTTCCTCACCCCCAAGGAATCTGGCGTGCGCCCCTCTGAGGGGATTCACGGACCCCCTCAGACGGGAAAGCGAGGTTCCTTAACCGAGGGTTTGGGTTGTATACCCACCTCTCTGAAACAATAGGCACTGTTGACGGTGCTCGCTTAGAGGCGTAGCACCAATACCCTAGTGAGTTTGTTCTCCCCTATACCCTTACCCCTTGCCCCCGCCCCTTTGTCTGATTCTCCATAGTGTTCTACTCCCCACCCCCCCTTGCCCCGACTAGGGTTCCTTCTGGGAACGGAGGGGAGATGGGTTCCATAAAGGTTGTGTCTTTAAATGCTAGGGGTCTTAACACCCCAGAGAAAAGAACGATCCTCCGACAGGAACTTAGAAGGCAAAAAGTCAAGATAGCATTTGTGCAGGAGACCCACTTTAAAAAGTCTGCGGTACCGCGTTATGGATAGCAGAGATTTCCCCCAGGTATTCACCAGCTGCACAGATGAGGGGAAGAAAAAAAAGGGTGTCGCAATTCTACTAGCTAGAGACCTCCATTTTTCCACCTTGGAGGAGTGGAGCGACAAGTGGGGTAGAGTGGTAATGATTAAAGGCTTACTGGGCCATAGGAAATATACCCTGGCCTCGTTCTACGCCCCCAACCAGGGCCAACTTAAATTCCTGAACAAGGCCCTGGACAAGCTGGAAAAGTTTGCAGAGGGGGAGGTGATCCTGGGAGGAGATTTTAATCTAGCTATGGAACCCATTTTGGACTCCTCAACGGGCAAATCCGCACTGTCCCAGTCAAGCGTTAGAGCTTTACGGAAAAAATTACACTGTATGCGGCTGGTGGATGCCTGGCGAGTGACCAATCCCAAGGTGAGGGATTACTCCTACTTCTCCAGGGTTCATGGGACATATACCAGAATTGATTACCTATGGGTATCGCATAGCCTGTTGGGTGCTGTGGAGGGGGGAGGCATCTCTCCGACTTCTTTCTCGGACCATTCTCCGGTATACCTGGACATGGCCATTGGGGACAGACCCCCCCCACCGATGACTTGGAGACTTAACGAGTCCCTTCTTCAGAATGCTGTGGTCACAAAGGAGGTCGGAGAGAGCATTAAAGCATACTTTAGGGAGAATAATAACGGTGAGGTGTCACCTTTGACACTGTGGGAAGCTCACAAGAGCGTGATCAGGGGTGTACTGATCAACCACGCATCCAGGCTGAAGAGGGAGAGGGAGTCCCAACTGATGAAACTCATGGAAAGGGTTCAGAGTCTGGAGTTGTCCCACAAACGATCTGAAGCAGCACGTGTACTCGGCGAACTGACACAGGCAAGAGAAGCCCTAAATGCACTACTCCTGAATAAAGCTAAGTTTGCGATTAAAAAATGCAAACGCACATATTACGAATTTGGAAATAAGAGTAGCTCACTATTGGCCCGAGCGCTGCGGAAACACCGCGCCCAAAATTTTATTGCAGAAATCCTGGATGGGTCCCAACGGAAACAGCACGCCTCTGAACAGATTGCAGAATCTTTCAGATCATACTACGCTAAATTATACAACCTGTCGCCAGACATGACGACCAGCACCCCAAGGGATCGGATTAGGGAGTATATAAAGATGTCAGGGATGCCCAAGGTCTCGAGGGAGGTGGCCGAGTCTTTAGAGGCCCCTATTGATATAGCAGAATTAGAAAAGGCAATAAACCAGACCCCAGCTGGTAAGGCTCCCGGACCAGATGGCTACACGGCAAAATACTATAAAACGTTCTTGCCGGTGTTAGGCCCCCATGTTATTAAGGCTTGGAATACCATCGCAGACCCTGAAAAACGGAGCGCCTTCTCTGACAGAGATCTTGAGGCACAAATCGTGGTTTTACACAAGACCGGTAAGGATCCGTTGGTATGTCAGAGCTACCGCCCCATCTCGCTCCTCAACACGGACCTAAAACTATATGCGAAAATCCTAGCGAATAGATTGGCTCCTATAGTGGCACAGGTCGTGCACTGGGACCAGACGGGGTTCGTGCTGGGGAGAGAGGCTAGGGACAATGTGGTGAGGGCCATCAACGTGATCCATAGGGCGAGATCCACTGGGATTCCCACGATGCTTCTGTCTACTGACGCCGAGAAGGCCTTTGACAGGGTGAATTGGAGGTTCATGGAGGAAACAATCTGCCACATGGGCCTGGGCGAGGTAATGAGGAGTTACATCGGAGCCCTATACACCACCCCCTCGGCTAGGATCAGAGTGAATGGCCTCCTGTCGGACCCGGTGCATATACGCAACGGTACTCGACAGGGGTGCCCATTGTCACCCCTTCTCTTCGCACTCTCGTTGGAACCTTTCCTGTGCAGGGTGCGGAGCAACGCGGATGTCCGTGGGGTGGAGTCCTCGGAGGGGCCACACAAAGTGGCAGCCTACGCGGACGACCTCCTCTTCTGTGTCTCCAGCCCAGTGATATCCCTCCCAGTGCTAATGAAAGAGCTCGAGGTTTATGGAAGGCTTTCCTTCTTCAAAATAAACTTCGATAAGTCGGAAGCCTTAAATGTTACGCTCCCAACGGACATTTGCAGGACCCTGCAGCAATCTTTTCCGTTTAAGTGGGCAAAAACCTCCATAACATACTTGGGAACCCAGCTGCCGAGCCAACTCCCGCTCATTTACGCCTTGAACTTTTCGCCCCTTGTGCGAGGGATTAAGGCGGACCTAGAGAGGTGGGACCTGCCCACCTTCTCGTGGATGGGCAGAGTCAACATTATCAAGATGTCGGTGCTGCCCCGTCTGCTGTTCCTTTTTCAGTCCCTTCCAATTCAACTCCCTGGACACTTCTTTAGAGACCTGAACCAGGCATTCAGGAAGTTCGTCTGGCAGAAAAGGCCAGCCAGGTTAGGATACCGTTTCCTGTGTAGCCCCAGACACCGGGGGGGAATGGCGCTACCCGACATCAAGATGTACTGGACCGCCTCCCACCTACAGAGGGTTTGTGAGTGGCAGTTATGCTATAATACCAAACGTTGGGTCCGTATGGAGAGAGCGGGGGCGCCTGTTCCCCTCGATGTTGTCCCATGGAATAGAGATATCCCTCTGACAGATGTTAAGGGGCACCCCACAATACCCGCGACACTGAACATCTTCAAGAAGCATAGAGATCAGGAGGAGATATCGCCCTGGCCAACCCCCATGACGTCTCTCCTGCATAATCCCACACTTCCGATGGGCTGCTCTGGGGCCACGCTCAAGGGATGGGGTGGCCTGACTTCTCTGAGGAGTGGAGATCTAATAACCGCAAATGGATGGTCCACTCTGAGTGAACTGAGGGCCAGGTGGCCTACGGGGGATCTAGACCCGTGGAGCCTACTATACTTTCAATCGTACTTATCTCGCATAGGCTTTAAAAGAGAAAACTGCAGAAACCCCACGGCATTTGAGAGGATTTGTTTGGGAGAGACGCTCACACCTCATCTCCAAGATATATTCACTGCTCTCTGGGAGGCAGGAGACCCCTCCAACGTTTTGGAGGGACTGGGAAGCCGATTTAGGCCGACCCCTCTCCGATAAGCAAAGGGGGGGGTGGCGATACTCGCACACAAATCCTCGGTTGCCACTAAGGTTCAGGAGTTGAACTATAAACTGTTAACGAGATGGTACTACATGCCTGATAGAATCAGTAGAATGTTCACAGGGTCGGATGACCGGTGCTGGAGGTGTGGCCGGGAAAGAGGGACTTTGTTCCATATTTTCTGGAGCTGCCCTAAAATTCAGTCATACTGGGGAAAGGTCATACCAGTAATTGAGAAGATTGCGGACTTTCAGACTAAAAGCGACCCCGCAGTCATACTCTTACACTTAGTGGATCGCCCCATCGGGAAATATAAGAGATCTTTAGTGGTCCACCTCTTAAATGCAGCTAAACAAGTGATCCCTAGATTATGGAAACAGAAGAGAGCTCCGTCGGTGAGGGACTGGTTGAGAGAAGTGTCCTCCATCAGGGAAATGGAGGACATGACCCTGTCCCTCCGCGACAGAGACGAGCAATTCAGGAGCGCTTGGCTGCCCTGGTTGATCTTTCAGGAGTCGGAGGAGTACAGAACCCTATGGGACAGTGAGCCAATAAGTGGGTGATGATCTGGAATCACCTACTCCGGGATGGACAGGGGCACCAGTGAGGATCTGGTCACACTCCGTGCTCTGAGGCTGCAACGAGCGACCCCCCCCCCCCGAGGGACTACCCTTCCCCGTTCTCGGAAATACCCTACCCCATTCACCCTTCTCCCCATATACGTTAAGTCACCGTTTTGAATCTAGCTACCTACGAAGTACATTACCACAAGCACCCTGGGGGAAAATGAAGGGAGTGCACCCAAGAATAATATTGGGACGGGTTCGAGGGGAAGTAACCCCTGCATAGTCCCATATACACCCCCCCTAATGTTACAGAATACTATGACTTTATATGCCATGAGCTACTGTTTTACTTGCAGTGATATTTGTTCTGTATGGAAAATGTACACAGTGAGCTACGGACAGCTTCACTTTCCTTATGTGTTTTCCTATGTTGTACCCCACTTTACTTTGTAAAATGAAAATAAAGAATATTAAAAAAATAGTCCAACAATTTAAATACTTGGGGATCATGATTAGTAGGCAACCAAGTGAGTTCATATCTCTGAATATTTCCCCTGTCGTGCCAAGGCTAAGGCAGCGGGTTGCTCAGTGGGCGAACCTGCCCCTGTCAGTCATGGGCAGAATTAATATATACAAAATGATATTCCTTCCAAAATTTCTGTATATATATCAGGCCTCGCCAGTGTTGCTGCCCGTCTCCCACTTTAAGACGTTGGATTCAATTCTGTTTGGCTTTATTTGGGGGCAGTCTCCACCTAGGCAGACAAATAATGAAAGCACAGGTGGCGGAGGGGGGTCTAGTGGAATGTATTTTTATTCTACGCAGCTCCTGTTTGTGCACTGGTGGCTCTGTCAGCCGCAAAACAACCCGGTGGTAGGTCTGGAAGTGGCGGTGTTGGGTTCTCCTGAGAAACTATCCCTCTTGGTGTATAGGGGGGTTCGGGGGGTCCGGGAGGCAACCGGTTGTATGTGGGCAGTGTGTAACATATGGGAAAGGGTGGCCAAGCTGAACAGGAAGCCGGACGAGGCCCAGCATTGGTCCCCCTTTGCTCCTCTCTGGAACAACCCCAAGCTCCCTGAGTTGGTTTCAATGCAGGATCCGCAGTTTTGGGATGGAAGGGGCCTCCAGACGCTGGGCCAGGTGTACAGGGATGAAGTGCTTATGTCGTTTGACCAAATTAGGGAGACCTTTCGAGTTTCTCACCGGGACTTCTTTCGCTACCTGCAACTCAGGCACGCTCTGCAAACTCAATTCTGCAGGGACAGTCCGAATTTTTCGGTGTCCCAGGTGGAGAATGCGGTGAGAGGGACGGACTTGGGGAAACCGGTCTCTACATTGTATAGGTGCCTGGTTGCTGGGCTGGAGTCCCCCAGGGGGAAGGTTGAAAGCAGGTGGCGGACCCTGGACCAAACCTTAGACCGGGATGACTGGGAAGAAATCTTAGATAACCTACACTCATCGGTCATAGAAGCCAGAGACAGATTTATCCAGACCAAGTGGATACATCAAGCCTACATCACGCCGATACGGCTGCATAAGATGGGATTACTGGCTAATGATTTATGTCCCAGGTGTGAGAGGGAGACTGGTACATGGGAACATGTGACCTGGTCCTGTGAGGTCCTGGTGAGATATTGGGGAGAGGTGATGGATTTGATTGGTAGAGTGGTGGGCACCCGGATCACCGGCTCGATTTCCTTATGTCTTCTGGGGGTGGTCGAATCACTGTCGCTGTCGAGGCCGCTGAAATCATTATTTAGGCTGCTGCTCGTTTATGCCAGGAAATGTGTTCTGCTTAATTGGAAACACCCGGCCAAACCATCCGTACAGGCGTGGAGGGCTGTAGTCAACCAGAAACTCACTATGTACAAACTGACATACACAGCTCGGGGGGTGCCTGATAAGTTTGAGAAGGTATGGGGTCCCTGGCTGCAGAGTCAGGACACCGCTTCAGAGGACGATTAGGGAGGGGAAAGGTCTACTTAAAGGGGCGAGGCTGCTCACCTATAGTAGGTTGAGTTATTGAGCGAGTTAAAGTGGAATTAGGGAGACGGGAGAAGCATCCTGGAGATGTGACTCCCCGACTGGTCCTCCCATCCCGGTGAATAGTTAACTAGATATCCGAGTCCAGAATGTATGTGTGTTTGAGTGAATGGTTGTCGTGTCTAAATGTTTATTGAAACTATGCTACTGAACTGGGTGCCTGCGGCATCTCAATGTGATATGTGACTTGTATTCGTGTTTGATGTTTGTTGAACTGCAATAAAAAGAAACTTTAAAAAAAAAATATATAATGTGTGACCATTTGGTGATTATGTTTTATATCGGCTACGCCTGTACATACAGAAGCGACATGCTTGCCCCCATGCATTGGACTGTGCCTACAGTAGCAACAATCTGTTCAGTTAATAAGTTGGTCGTGGTTTCAGTTTTCAGACTGGCAGCAATGAGAAGAAGAGATTTATGCTGATGCTCCTGATGAGTTTCTTGATCCTATCAGGAGAACTCTAATGTCAGATCCAGTTATCCTGCCGTCCTCCCTTGTAACAGTGGAAAGGTCAACTAGTGTTCGACATCTACTAAGGTAATAACAAAATGTAAAGCAGGTATAGTGTTTCTCCTTAAAGTGATGCTACACCCAGAAAGGAAGTTTATGTGGTCACCTCCTATCCCTAGCCCAGTCCCCCCAAACAGCCTGCGTTTCTTTTAAACTAAAGCCTTTTCCCAATGTTCACAAAAAAAACTTAACAGGATGGAGTTTGATGTCCGAATGGCTGTCCTATGCTTATTAAATCAGCTACAACTAAACTGTCACATAATGGTTGTTAAAGCAGAACAAAACTCCACCAGCCGCTGACCTGGAATCAAAAAAGATTTCAGGAGTGGCTGCTGGCTTTCCCCCAGGTCATCAAGAATCGCATCACCGGCGGCGGGCACATGCTCTCGCTCCAGCCATTCATATACGCATGCACCCAATTCGGGATGGCACAGAAAGTCAAATTTCTGGGTTTTGTTCTGCTTTAATTTATTATTTCTAACCCATTCACCTTTTTTTTTTTTTTTAAAGTTTTATTTTGCAATAAACAAACATACATGACACACCAAACAAGTCATATATAAGATATTAAGGTGCCGCAGGCACCCAACTTCATAACTGGCAGAAAATTGACAACACAGACAATCATTCACACAACTTTCATCCCGGACCCTTGGTAGATCTTGCTTCCATCTCGGATTAAGTATAGGACAGATAGGCTGAAGAGCTTAGTTATTAGACGGGGCGCAGGGTCTTCACAATCCCTACCTTATTCACTAGGTAACAGCTCACGGTCTCAGCCCCCCCAATATACTGTAGATGTTGTGCTAGACCCCAAAAATCCTCCTCCAGACCCCCACTCTCCCGGACTCACTCAGCGTCATATGCTGACTCATGGCTCTGCAACCAAGGATCCCAGACCTTTTCGAACTTCTCAGGTGCACCCCTAGCGGCGTAAGTCAATTTATACATGGTGAGTTTCTGGTTGACTAGTCTTTTCCAGGATTGCACTGAGGGCCTAGCGGGGTGTCTCCAGTTAATCAGGATGCACTTCCTGGCATAGAAGAGCAGCAATCGGACCAGGACCTTTAAAGCCCGCAGCTCCGAGAGCGACTCCACCACCCCAAGAAGACATGTGGAGATAGTCCTCGGTACCCAAAAACCCACCACTCTGCTGATCAGACCCATCACACCCTCCCAGAAGCCCGTCAGAACCTCACATGACCAGATCATATGTATCCATGAGCCACTACCCTTCCCGCATCTAGGACATAAATCAGAATCAGACAGGCCCATTCTGTGCAGACGAACCGGGGTGATGTAAGCCTGATGGATCCACTTGGTCTGGATGAATCTATCCCTAGCTTCCACAACCGACGCGTGTAGGTTATCCATTACCTCCTCCCAGTCGTCCCCGTCCAAGCCTGGGTCTAGGACCTGCCATTTAGACTCGATCTTACTCCTAGGGGACTCCAGTTCTCCTAACAAGCTTTTATACATCGCTGAGACAGGCTTTTTGAGGTTCTCATCTCTGATTACATTTTCAACCTTGGACACTGTGAACCTCGGGCCCTCCCTCCGGAATTGGGCGTGCAGTGCATGCCTGAGTTGTAGATATCGGAAAAAGTCCCGATTACGCAGATGAAACTCTTCCTTACACTGATCAAAGGACATCAGTACCCCTCCTCTGTATAGTTGCCCAATCTGCTTAACGCCTTTCCTTGACCAGAACAGCGGGTCCTGCATAGCACCCAATTCTGGCAACCTGGGGTTGTCCCATAGGGGAGCATGGGGGGACCACGCTGGGTCAACCCCAGCCCTCATCCCAAGCTTAGCCGCTCTCTCCCAGATGTTGCTGGCCGCCCTCATACACGTGGTCACCTCTCGGATCCCTTTCGTGCCCCTGTACGCCAGGGAAGTCAGCCTTTCAGGGGAGCCCAGCAGTGCCACTTCCAAGCATACCACCGGGTTGTCCCGCGGTAGACAAATCCACCAATGAACAAACAGGAGCTGTGTTGCATAAAAGTATAATTGCATGTGTGGCACCGCCAGTCCCCCCGGTATCTGTTTGCGCCTTCATTATCTGTCGATTTAGCCTTGGGGGGGAATGACCCCATATAAAGCTGAAGATGATCGATTCCAGTGCTTTAAAATGGGAGGCCGGAAGCATCACCGGGGAGGCCTGGTAGATGTATAGGAATTTAGGGAGGAAAATCATTTTAAATATATTGATTCTGCCCATGACCGACAGGGGAAGGTTCGCCCACTGGGTGACTCTTTGCTTCAATTTCGCTATTACTGGGGAGATATTGAAAGAAACAAACTCCTCAGTCCGCCCACTTATCACAATCCCCAGGTACTTAAATTGCTGGACTTTCTTTAGTTGAGATCTTGGGGAGACATCACGGGGGTCTGTCCCATCAACTAGCAACAGGCTAGAATTATCCCAGTTGACCTTCAGGCCGGAAAATCTTCCGAACACCCCAATGGTATCCAGAGCAGCCTCTAAGGACTCACCGCTATCCGCTAGGTATAGTAGGGTGTCATCCGCGTAAAGTGAAATCTTCTCCTCTATCTCCCCCAGCCTCCACCCCGCAATGGTTGTGGAGTTCCTAATGATGATTGCCAATGGTTCAATGGCCAGCGCAAAGAGCATCGGTGAGAGGGGGCAGCCCTGCCTAGTCCCCCCATTTAGCACAAAAGGGTTAGAGTAGCAGCCGTTGACCCGCACTCTGGCCGTTGGGCGGTCGTATAACAGCTTTATGTATGCTATAAAACTCGTGGGGAGCCCGAATCTGGCCAACACTGCCCAGAGGTACACCCATTCGATCGAGTCGAAGGCCTTCTCATTGTCGAGCGAGACTATCGCCCGGCCGCCACAGTTGTCGTGTACTATTTGTAAATTGGATATCAGCCTGCGCAAGTTTATCCCCGTTGTGCGTCCCGGCATAAAGCCTGACTGGTCAGGCCCGATCAGTTGCAATATAACCCTATTTAAGCTATTTGCCAGGATTTTAGCCAGAATTTTGGCATCTTGATTTAAGAGAGAGATGGGCCTATATGATGCACATGTATCGGGGGGTTTCCCTTCTTTGTGAATAAGGACCACGTGCGCTTCATGGAAGGAGGCCGGGAGACTCCCATCGTCCAGCGCCTGTTTCAGGACCTCCCAAAGCTTAGGGGCGATCCGATCCGACTCCTGCTTATACCACTCGGCCGGCAATCCGTCAGGCCCGGGCGCTTTCCTGCCGGGAAGTGCTCTCATCGCATTCTTAACTTCCTCAATAGTAATGGGAGAGTCAAGAGATTCCCGATCGGCAGGGGCCAGTTCAGGGAATTTAATTTGATCAAGATAATTCTCCAACTCATCCATCCCGTAGTTGACCCTAGAGGAGTACAGGGCCGAGTAGTATCTGAGGAACTGTTGTGCAATTTTCTCACCCTCTGTAACCATTTCCCCTGCAACCATTATCCCGGCAATACTATTGGACTTGTTTTCAGCCCTTGCTAGATAGGCCAGAGTCTTGCCATTTTTATCCCCTTTGTCAAATATCAACGCCTGCTTATGTAACAACAGTTTCCTAGTTGAATCGGATAATAACAGATTATATTCCCGTGTAAGAGACATCAGATTCGAATGGGCCCTATCGTCTGCCGAGGCAATGAATTCCTCTTCCGCTCTCGCAAGTTTACTTTCGAGGTCCCTCCGTTCTTCCCCTTGCTTCCCCCTAACCGCCTTTATGGCGCTTATGGCGCATCCCCTCGTAACCGCCTTAAAGGCATCCCACCTCACACCCGCAGTCGTCTCGTCCGCATTACACTCCCAGAAGACTTCCGCAGCAGAGACCAGACTATTTTTGACTTCAGGAGTCTCCAACCACAGGGGATTAAGGGTCCATCCCACTCGGCTTACCCGCGTCCGCATCAGCCCAACCCCCAACAACATAGGTGCGTGATCAGATATGCCCCTCGGGAGATAGTCACAGGACGTCACCCTCGCTAGCAGATCAGGTGATGAGAACGCGAGGTCTATTCTGGACAGGGACCTATGCGTGGCTGAGTGACAGGAAAAAGCCTTATCAGTCGGGTGTTTCCACCTCCATAGTTCCTGTAGGCCCATCGCATCTGCCCAGGACGCCAGCTGTGTCTTAGGGCCCGGTCTCTTGTCCAGTCTGTCCAACGCTGAGTCCAGCACCATATTAAAGTCTCCCAACAACAATATCGGGGTCGGGGGGTAGTTTACTACTTTCTCCATAATCCGGTGCAACACTTGGATATTGAAGGGCGGGGGGATATAAATGCCAACTATAATCACATCTGTATCCATAAGCTTGGCGTGGATGATCACATAGCAACCCTCCCGGTCCGTCTGCACAGAGTACAACACAAATGGAGTGCCCTTGGAGATGAGTACCGATACCCCTCTAGAGTAGGACGAGAAGAGAGCATGAAATGAATCCTGAATCCAGGGTCTCCTAAGAGCGAGTCCTCTCCGCCCCATTAGGTGGGTCTCCTGGAGGATTACCACACTTGGCCTATATCTCTTGACAAACTGGAGGACCGTGGACCGTTTGATTTTATCATTTAGCCCCCTTACGTTCCAGGAGAGAATCTTACAATCACCCATACTCAAAGTTCAGAGCGCTAACCCCTCTATCAGTTGTCAACCAGCAACAGTTAATCAGCCCCTCCCCTTGCGCCCGCCTGCCCTCCAGGGTCCGTTTACCATTCATCCCATGCATACCAACGTAACAACACACACTATACCAACTCTTAAACTCTAAATTGTAGATGCATATACCATTCCCGTCCACCCCCACCCCGCTCCACCACACCCAAACTCTGGTGAGCTTCATACCCCCCCAACAATACAATACAACAACGGTGTAACTAGTTGCACCGGGGTGCCTAGACCCACTGCCTATGGGCCCATAACATAACATTACCCTAAGCATATACAGGCTGGCGACATAGTCACCAAGGGTTCCCAGGGTGCGAGATAGGGGAAATCAGGGGCAACAGGCAGGCATAACCAGGAAGGGGGGGGAGGTACAGCCGGGGGGGGAGGGACGGTAGACCGACCAAGGGGGGAGCGACAGGAGTGACGGATAGTAAGGGGGGGTGCAGTAGGGAAGGGGCCATCACACCGTGGGAATCCAGAGCCACAGCTCTCCTGTACTGATCATATCAGGATGCAATGCGACTAGAGCAGCCAGAACAAATCTCAACATATTGTAACAGGTTGCGGCAGTTTCAACAGCCATCAAATCTTCAAACTAAACCGGGCGATCCCGCTACCGGGCGGCACTTAGACGCCGGACCCAACATCAGGCGGATCGCTGCCGAGGAGAGGGCCCCGGGCAAGGGGCATCACCAACAATTAAATTGTGCTGAATTTAAGGAGATACTGTCTCCACCCTGAGCCCAAGTCGTTAGGCTCCAGGTAAAGAGTCCAACCAAGCATTAGCGTCCTCAGCCGACGTGAAGAATTTGGTCGTCTCTCCATCTTGCACGCGCAGCCGTGCAGGAAACATCATGGCGTATTTAATTCCTTTCCGTCTGAGCCTCTCTCTCACGCCATTAAAGGAGCGCCTCTGCTTCTGGACCTCCGAAGTGAAATCCGGGAAGAAGGATAATCGGGCGTTATTGAAAGTCACCACTCCTTTCGTTCTAGCCGCAGCCAGGATCGCGTCTCTGTCTCTATAATGGAGGACTTTGAATATAAAGGGCCTTGGCGGCGTCCCTGGCGGCAGGGGTCTCGTTGGGATCCTGTGCGCTCTCTCCACTGTGAAAAATTTAGATAGATTCACCGGCGCCAGAGTCTCCCTTATGAGGTTTTCAGCAAATTGCTCTGGAGAGGCTCCCTCCGCTTTTTCCGGCAGGCCTAGGATCCTGACGTTAATCCTCCGGCTCCTATTTTCAGCGTCCTCTGCCCTCCCCATGAGAGCGGTCACCTGCCTCCGCAGGGTGGCAATTTCCTCCGTGTGGGTGGACAGTCGATCCTCTGCATCACCGATTCTCCTCTCCGCCTCCCCGGCGCGGTCACGGATCTTATCCAGGTCATGACGGAAGTAGTTAAATTGTTCCTGCAGAGTGTCAAATTTGGCTGTGAGGGCACTCTGGCATGATGCAATAGCTGCCATAATAGCTGCAGTATCAGGGTTGGAGGTCCCCTGCTCAGCCCCACACTGGGTCTCCATTGTTTGCGTACTACAGGCGACCACGGTTGTTCTGCGCTTCTTATTGCCTCTCATATGTAGGGGGGGCTCCCTGGCTGGAACAGCCCCGTCAGGGTAGGATCCAAGGACAGGAGACCACCGTCCACCCCGGGCACTCAGGGATCTTTTTGAGGGGGGGGTATAGTAGACCGAAGAGCGTCTAAGCGGTCCCAGATCAACCCCACCGACAGGGGAGAGGGGTCTCAGTTCCAGTGCAGAGCTTAGTGATCAATAGCCTCCACGGATGTGCCACAATCCCGCAGAACGGGTGCCGCCTCTATCTCAGACAGGCGGCGCACCGGTACCCCAGCCAGCTGCGGTGCAGATGAACAGTACAAGCCAGTTGTGGGGGCAGGGTCCAGCAGAAAAGGTCCACCTTAGGGTTCTCCTGTGCAGGGATATGGGGAACGGGAGAGCGTCCAGGCAGCCCCAGTTCCACAGGCAGGGCAGGAGGTCTTGCTCACAGGGCAATGTTATAGATGTTGCGGCCACTACAAATATGACCCCAGCTTGCAGGGTGAGCTATTGTGCTGGCCTAGGCAGACAGCTCCCACCGGACACAGATCAGGGGCAGAAGAAGAAAACAGAGGCTTATCCCACTCAGAGCGCTTTTCTCCCACGCAGGGGGCACAGGGATTAACAGGGCAGGACAGGAGGACCCACCCGCAGGGCAGCCTTAATTGTATTGTGGCCCTTGCTGTTTTGCTTGGCTGGGGTAGAGCACCAGGGACGTCAGGACAGCTACAGCTCCCACCCCCTCACCTCTGCCAAGATGGCGACAGACTCCCAGCTTTCGCGCCACTTCCTCAGCGCTCCTTCTCTGTCAGGGAGGCGCCCCTCGTACCCCTCTTCACCGCCTCGGCCCGGGAGGATGAGCACCACTGCCGCCGCTGAGGACTCCAGCCGCCGCTGATGACTGCGGCCGCCGCCGATGACTCCCGCCGCCGCCTCTTCTCTGCACACGTGCGCTCGGGGCCGCCGTCACCTCCTCCACCCCTCGCACCGCAGCAGTCCTCTTGCTGTGAGCTGCCCCTCACACGCCGGGCACCCAACCCCTCGTCACCGCCGCAGCCCGATTCAGAATGAGGCCGCCGCTGACAGTTCCAATGCCGCAGCCTCTCTCCTCCGCACACACGCCCGAGCAGCCGCCAACTCTCCCGCACCTCGCGTGTGTCACGCTGCCACTCCGATGGCCGTCTCCACCGCCGCCGCTCTGCACTTAGGCTCGATCCCTGGGCCAGGGAGAGCCACCACAAAGGTTCTGGACGTCCAGTCGCCAAGGATAAGGTAGGGATCAGGATAAATTGCGAGGAGCCCCGTTCAGGCACGTCTGCCTAGGTCGCCATCTTGACCACGCCCCAACCCATTCACCTTTTAACCTTTTATAATATGCAACAGTTCAAATGAAACCTAGGTCCACATTCATTGTATTGGCAAAGGACATTTATTTTAGCTGCAACTTTTGTTTCTTTTCTCTTACTTTTCATTTGAATGGGATTTGGTGATGGTGTCTTAATCACTGCCTTTGGGCAGCAGCCACCAGGATTGACCTTGGAGTGGAGCAATGGTGGTTAAATAATGCTGAATATAGAGGGCCGCAGAAGACTCTGATGTGAGATCTGTTGGAAAATCTACCCAAAAGTATAGTTTTCTGTATTAAATTGCATACCCGTAACTCATATATGTTCTATATCTGCTTTTAACCTACATAGGTCCCTGTCTGACCTGTGCCTTCCATCAGGTTGCTCTTCTGGGGAGGTTACTCCAGGCAGTGGTGTGCCATAAGGAACGGCACTATTGGTGGCCCTAGTCATTATATATATTGTGGTAAGGTGGTGCAAGGGGCCGTCATTGACGGCAGGTATGTAGCACCAATGTACCTGGCATTGGTGCAGTAAAGCCGTATAGCTTGTTTTCCAGCATCAGCTGCTGGTGGCAGTTTGCTGCTGATGATTTAGAATAGCCGAAAGGCTAACCTGGGACGGCTTTACTGGGATGGAGCAGAGCAGGGTGGGACTCCATCCCACTACCCAGGTCCGGGTTTTGCGGGCTGTTTAAATAGACTGGGGAATCAGCTGTGGCCTGTCCTTTGTCTAGAGCTCACATGGGAGTGAGACTCTGTGAGCCTGGCTGAAATCTCCTGTGGAGGCTGTTTCATGCGGACCTGAGGCCTATTTGGACTGTAAACAGGATTTTTGCTCAAGGACTAAAAGCTGTTTGCCTGATTGAATCATTTATGCTGCGGTTTCCTGAAAAGGTGATGTAACCTGTATGGACATATGCTTTTGTGGATTTTTGTGTGAAATAAACACAGACTTTACTTTGAACTGTTTGCCTCCGCCTCTATACTGCTGACACCTGGTCGCCTACCAGAGCTAATGTCCACAATATATTTCTTATATATATACATGTCTTGGTATAGATCTATACCATGAGGTGAGGGTACCCGCCTCACACTAAGTTGGATTCAGGCGCTATTTCGTCCTTTCTGCCTTGGACGGATCCTCTGGTCTCGGGACTATGATCTAAATTACTATGAGATGAAAGGGATCTGTGCCCCTCTACTGGGGTTAGAGATCTGCCGGAACTGTCTTGTCCCTGATGGGATCTTATCTTGGGGTCTACCGGTGCCCCCTTCTTGAAGTACCGGATTGTTTCCATGGATTAAGGGCCCTCTGGCCTGGTCCTATTCGGTTGGTCGTCCTTCCGGACCTGTAGGACTAGTTCGGCTCTGCTGAATATTGTTGTTAGCACTTCTGTTGGTTCCGTCTGCGACCTGGACATGTATTCCCCGTTGGGAAAAGTTTTGAGTTACCATGGCTACCCCCTCTTGTAGCGGCATGGTTAGGCAGTTATTTTGGCCTATCCTTCTAGAGGAAGATTCTTCCTCCCTATTGTTTTTCGTTCTTTTACTATTAGTGCTTGGCTTGCCCTGTAGCACTATGTTCTGGCATTCAAGCTGGCTAGTCCGCTGCTTGCGCTCAGTTCTCCCTTTACAAGGTTCAAAGGTTGAGGTTAGAGCATTGCTCTCGTTGTTGATAGCATGGTTAAGGGTGATAGCGCTTTACTGTTGGCTGTGCCTTTTCACGGGGATCCCACCCTATTGTGGACACTGCTATTGGATGTCCCATACTTTATGAATATGTTCTGGAGCAGGACGTGCTGTATGCTTAGAATAATACAATTCTGTGAGAATCTCACCTGTAGAATTGGTATTATATGCATACAGCACGTCCTGCTCCACCCCACCCTGGTTTCACTTTGTTCTGGATCCCCTGTATGGTGATTGTACTCACTTGGTGTTATTGCCAGACATTCTGGGTGGTTTGTTTCTCCTGGCTTCTCTTCTCACTGCTTTTCAATGCTGGGGATTGTGGGAGGTCCTCCGGTATATGTAGGGCCGGGAGGAGCTTGTTTTCTTCATGATCTGCAGTGCACGGCGCTGAAGGCGGAGTTATACCCATACGTTATGAATATGTTCTGGAGCAGGACGTGCTGCATGCATATAATACCAATTCTACAGGTGAGATTCTCACAGAATTGTATTTTTTTGTGCCCACATTGCTTTGCTGTCCCATTCCCAGGTGACCGCCGGCAGCCAGTGATGTTCACGTGGCAAGTTGTCCAGTGTGTGCCTGCAGTGATCATGTCAGGGTGGCACGCTCCAGTGGATTGCAGATGTAGGCAAGTCTCAGGGCCAGGGAACGGCCTGGTGTATAATGTGGGGCATGCTGCAATTGTATGCCTCTCAGTGTGTCTCAGAGGATCTTTTTGAGTGTTGCAACTTTTTAAACTGGAACACTTATTTTAGAAAAAAAAAAGGGTGTTCTGAGTGTAGGGAGGCATCCTGATTGCCGATGCCTGTACCCGTGAATTTAACAGCGTTAAATAGGAGAAATCAGCAATTGGGATGCCTTCCTGCACTCCGGGCACAACCCTGTGAAAAATGGTTGTTCCGCATCCAGACAAAATGCATAAACATACACTCCCGCACAGCTTTTAGACTACAGGGCCTAAGATTTTTTATGTAAAATGATAAGAAAGAATGATAAGTAAGTGACTAAAAACTTAAAATATATTAATTTTAGATACTGGGGGATAGTTTTTTAAGGGGTTAAAATGCATGTCAGTAACCGGAGATATGCGCCACCTTTATCACGTAAGATACAGATTACAGATCTACAATAAAAAAACGAGACATTTTCTTCAAAAAACAAGACGGCTTTTTCATTTTTCATGCGTCAGTTAAGTGGTTCAAAACCTGGGATTTTCACTCTTTGGGATGCCCTGCTGCATGACACCCCTCCGATCGACCAATTTACATACCTTGCCAACATTTCGCTTGCACAGGTGCGGCTCTCCTCCAATCAGCCACTACATTCCCTCCCGTCTGGGGCATCCAGATTCGGGATGTCCCACTGTGTGAAACCCCCCCATGGTCATCCGGTATACTCACCTTCTCTCCCGCTCCAATGGCGCATGTGCAAGCAGTGGCCGCATCCCCGCTATCTCTTTAGGCATTTAGAGGGCAGCAGGGATGCTGCGCCACGTGCTCGGCCTAGTTTGGCTGCTGAAACGAGCCTAGACAAGCGTGTGTGCTGATTGGATGCATGCGCCATAGGACCAGGTAAAGGTGTATTGGAGTGGACGACCTGGAGGGTTTCACATGGTGGGTCATCCCGAATCGTGGTGCCCCCGGGAAAAGGTCCAAAATCCGGGATAGTCATAATCCTGGGTTTTGGGCCACTTTAAAACAGCCTGAAAGTCTAAAAGTTTTATTTTTCATTTTTTTACTTTAAGAGTTAAAAATGAAAAAGTTCCTTAATAATCATGCAAACCACTTAATGACCTACTCACCTTACCAGGCTGCTGGCTCCCGTACCTCTCGCGCCGACATCTTGCTACACCGGGAAGTATATATCCCACAGTGTACGGCAGTGGCTATGACAGGGGCGAGTGCGAGGTGAGAGCTTCGGCGGCGGGGGACCTCCGGAATTGTAGCTGCTGGATGGTTCATGTAGCACGATTTACCGCACTACATGAATCCGGAAGCAGCTGGAAAAAGCAGCAGCACAGCCGAAAGTAGTCTGCTGTGTGCTGCGGGACCATCCGGACCTGCACCTGGGAGGGGATTAAAGTGGAGTTGCAGCCCAGCAGGGGAAAGAATAATAAGTGAGCAACTAAAAACTTAATATTAATTTTAGATGCTGGGGAATAGTTTTTTAAGGGTTTGGGCTTTTCATGAAATCATGCTGAAGGTCCAGTTTAAGTCCTCTGGCCTCTTTTTTTGCTTTTGGTATACTTTATAATATTCTAGATGCTAGATGCGGTTTTGGCCCCCTTTAAAGACAAACACTGGACAGTCTGGTGAGTTCTCAAGAAATCCCCAAACTTCGCCATTTGTTCCCTTTGCTTCTGCATTTGGCAGGTTAAACTTACCTGTCTTCTGCTCTTCCTCCTGCACTCCACCAATATTCTTGAATGCTTTCTGTAGGGCAGCGCCATCTTGTCTTTATCTCTGTCCCATGATGCACTGCACCACCCCCGAGATCTCACATCTGCGCGGTGAAGTGCTCATCTCGATCCCCAGTACAAACTTACCTTTTCCCCTATGCTCGGCGGTGCGTTTAGGCCAGCGCTCAGCAATCAGGAGCAGGAGTGGCAGCATCACCAGTTTCCTGTAGACGTGGGCACGCTCCTGTCCCTAGCCTATCTGATTGTTTTCATCACTGAGGATTACTGTGGATTAGTACATTTCTCCCCTAAACTTTCTTTTTAGACTTGAGGTCCACATTAAAATGGACCAGTTACCACCTGCACCAGTCCTGGAGTCTTAATGACTCTAGGCTGGCAGGATTAGGTGCCCCTGGTGCATACTGATTTGGGATGCCCCACTGTTTGAACCCCAACCCACTCCCATTGATTGCCAGTAAGCCCCTTACCTTTCCACTGCTCCCTCTCTAGATAGCCCCAAAACGCAGCACTCCACAGGTTAGCCAAAACGGGATACCCCCGGGGGCACGGACCAATCACCAGGATAGTCATAATCCTGTTGTTTGGTCCACTTTTAGGGTAAGGTTTAGATTAGAATATTGAATATGATTATACATGTAAATGTTGGTTATATGTAGTGTAATACTTTTATTGATATATGAATATCTACCACATATTAAACATAATTATTTATGAGCATATTGGTGGATAATAGTAAATCAAATCATTATATGGGGCAATAGTTTAACAATTACCATGTAAAGTGCACTTTCCCCAACAATATATTTTTATAATGTTATCATTAGATTAGATGAGCCTAGCCGAGTTCGCGTTGGCGCAGTCAATCACGTTGATTGGACGGGAGGCCACGCATGTGCCGTGGGGCTGAGGAAAGGTGAGTTACTTCGGGCGACCTGGGGGGGTTTCACACAGCGGGGCATCCCCGATCGGGCTGCCCCAGGGGTGAGGATCAAAAGGGTTTTGGTCCACTTTCAAATAGATCAGGATCACCTATTATTGGCAGCTGATAATCAGAACTATTGCCCCATATAATGATTTGATTTATGATTATCCACCAATATGCTCATAAATAAGAAAAAAAACAATAATTTCACCATCATTTTTATAATTATGTTTAATATGTGGTAGATATTCATATATCAATAAAAGTATTACGCTACATATAACCAACATTTACATGTATAATCACATTCAATATTGTGCTCTAAACCTTACCCTAAAAGTGGACCAATCACCAGGATTTTGATGATGCTGGTGATTGGTCCCTGCCCCCGGGGGTATCCCCCCAGATTGCCAACTCCACTCACCTTTCCACCGGTCCCACGGTGCATGCACGGGCGCTCATCCAATCAGCGCGTATACTAATGAAGGGCATAAATCCTTTGTTTTGGACTGTGTGTCGGCATAGTGAATGCCAGCGGCCATATCACTGCCTAACCTGTGGGCTATCTAGCCAGGGAGCAGTCGAAAGGTAAGGGGCTTGCTGGCAATGGGGGGTTCACACAGTGGGGCATCCCAAATCAGAAAGCCCCAGGGCACCTAGTCGGGCAGTCATTAATACTCCAGGACCGGCGCGGTTGGTGACTGGTCCGTTTTAATGTGGACCTCGAGTCAAAAAAGAACGTTTACGATATAAGTTTACAAAACCACCACCCCCTCTGCTGATAAGTGGAACAAACCCAGAGTGGTCAGCCCAGGATTCTAAAAGATTCAAGGGTCGGCTGCTGCCCTATCCCTGGGGCTGTGTGAAACGCCCCCTCTTGGCAGCTCACTCGGTAATGATTGCTGAGCGCTGGTCTATACAGACTGTATTGCCAAGCATAGGGGAAAAGGTAAGTTTTTACTGGGGATCTGGGGGTTTCACATAGCGGGGAATTTTAATTGGGAGGAACAGACCTCAAAAAAGTACAATTTTCATGTTTTGTTCCTCTTAAAAGTGGACCAAAACCCAGTGTTTGGACTATCCCGGGTATTAATCCCTGCCCCCATTTTGGAATCCCTCCAGGTCGCCCAATGTAACTCACCTTCCCCCGGTTCTACGGCACATGTACGGGACGATTATGACCCAAAGCAGGCGAGCGTGCCGGCGGACGCATCCTCGCTACAGGACGCATTCTTGCTCCGCCCATTTACAAATGTCTGGCACTGGCTCCGCGACCGTGGCATGCGCATGCACCATGTGATCAGGAAGAAGGTATGTGGGGGGGGGTCACACAGCAGGGCATCCCGTTTCAGTATGCCCAGGGGGGGGGGGAATCAGGCCACCCAGGATTGTTATAGATTCCAGGGCTGCCAACCATGAGCGACTATAAAGCGGACCTGGGATTCATCTGTGTTACTGGGGCATCCCAATATGGTGATCAGACACCATTTTTGTCTAGAGGGCTGGAGACAACTGGAAGTGGATGCCCATACTCCACTTAAAGTGGACCAACACCCACGGGTGATCGGCCCGGGAATCTATAAGATTCCCGGGCCGATCACCTCCCTCCCCGCGGGACATCCGAGATCGGGATGTCCCGCGGGGTGAAACCCCCCCAAACACCCCAAACTCCTTACCTTATCTTCCCTCCCTCACGCCCCTCTAGACGTGCCCGCGCCGGCCGTCTGTGAATGGCCGGCGCAGGCACGCGCGCATCAAGAGGGACGCGCGGGAGGCGGCTTGTCCGTCGGCGCTGGGAGCGGGGAGAGGTGAGTTGTTCGGGGAGGTTTCACACAGCGGGGCACCCCGATCGGGGGTGCCCCACCGAAGTGGACCAAGACCCAGGATAGTCAAAATCCTGGGTGTTGGTCCACTTTAAACCTGTTTGATGCAGACCTAGCAGAGCCTTGGTCACTAAGGAATTTGCTGCATCAGTGAAGGCCGCCACACAGGCTTATTTTTTAAATAAAATTATTATAATTTTTTTATAATAATATAAGAAAAATATAACGTTGGGGAAAGTGCGCTTTTGATTTTTTGGGGGGCATAAAAGAAAAAATGAAATAAATATAAGAAATGAAAAATAAAAATAAAATGGACATCATTTTATCACAAAGAAAATGACACTTTAATAATTGGCATCAAAAGTATAATAAAAAAGTAATAATAAAATGATAAAAATATAATGTTGGGGAAAGTGCACTTTGGATGACAGAGCTTAACTGCTTTATAAGTTGCGCAACACTCGCACATGCGCAGTGGAAATGTCGCCTCTGCCTCAGCGTAACCAGCCTGTGAGTGGGCATGCGCATAACACAGAGCGCTCCCATTGTAACAGAAGCGGGAATGGTCGGCGTCTGCTGATGCGATGCTGCCCCGGCATCAGAGATTTGCATAGCCCCGCCCCCTACTTCCTCACACCTCTCACCCACCCATAGCTATATAGGGCTCCGCCTCATTCCCCAGTAATGGGCGCAGAGAAGGACTGCAGCAGATGGGAGAACTCCATTGCGCATGTGCGAGTGTTGCGCAAACACCTTATAAAGCAGTTTCCATCCTTCAGTACCTGAGCAGCCTGTGGCGCGAGCAGCTAGTGAACATGCCTGTCATGATTTGTTCACGGGTTCGAATCCGACCCTGTGCCTTGATCTGCAGGTGTTGCCGTGTTTCTCGGGACCGTCCAGGCTGGCTCATTTTTTATTAATAGGGAAAATAGAACGTTGGGGAAAATGCACTTTTTAGGCCAAGTGTCATTTTCTTTGTGCCAAAACGATGTCCACTTTATTTATTTCTTCTTTGTGCAAAAAAACAATTGTCATCCTAAGTGCACTTTCCCCAATATTATATTTTTCTTATTTTCTTATTAATAAAATATGGTGCCGAATGCCTATATTTTGGGACATAAGCTATTGCTATGCGTATGATTATCTAGCCCCATCCTGTGGCCATTAAGGTTTTTTTTTTATGTAAAACACGTTTATTTGTCAGTGATATATATTGTGCTGATTGTACGGCAGATTTTTGTTAAATAGTAAAAAAAAAGATTTTTAATATATTTTTTAATACATGAAAAGATAAACGTTTTACTAGTAATTAGAAAGAAAAAACAGCCGGCTGGGCATTGTCCACTTCTCATATTTGCCGCCTACTAATGGGCCTTGAGTGGGATTCGATCCGGTGGACTCGGCTACTTCCGAGTAAGCCAGCCGCACAGGACATTAGCTTACTGCGCCACAGGGCCAGTGGGTGGGCGTGGCCGAGATGCGGTGGGTGATGTCAGCTCGCATGGAGACGCCAGTGCAGTGTGTTGCTGCTGAGAGTGATGGGCTCGCTGATCAGCGCTCAGGCAGCACTAGTTGCAGCAGCATCAGGCAGCACTAGTTGCAGGAGCAGAGACAGGGCAGATCGGTGCAGATCCGTTTGACAACTTCTCCTGGAGTCTCGCCGCTGCCATCATCCTCTGCCATTCAGAGAACATTTACACAAAGGGGCCTTTTCCCATCTGATCTGAGGTTTGATTATAGGAGGAGTTTATGTAGCAGTAGTGAAAGTTTTATTTAATTAAAGTGGACCAACACCCAGGGGTGATCGGCCCGGAAATCTATAAGATTTCCGGGCCGATCACCTCCCACCCCGCGGGACATCCGAGATCGGGATGTCCCGCGGGGTGAAACCCCCCAGAATCCCCAAAAAGATCTTACCTGATCCGCCGCCGCCGCCTCCCGCGCGCCCCTCCAGACGTGCGCGCGCCCGTGCCGGCTCTCTGTGAATGGCCGGCGGGGGTGCGCGCGCGCCGAGAGTGACGCGCGGGAGGCGGCAGCGGCGGAAGCGGCTTGGACGTTCCTGTCCCCCGCCTGGACGTTGGCGGGGATTGGCTGCGGCGTTCACGTGGGAGCGGGGAGAGGTGAGTTTTTTGGGGGTTCTGGATCGGGGTGCCCCGCCGAAGTGGACCAAAACCCAGGATAGTCAAAATCCTGGGTGTTGGTCCACTTTAAAGAAAATAAAAAACCCTAAATACAAATAGGATAATAAAGGAGGGAGTGATTTGCAATTAGGGATTTTTTCCTAATATCTCATGTAATAACTATTAAAACTGGGCTAAAAGACTTATTTTACAGGGAAACCAGGGATGTGGCTGCCCCCACTTTCTATGCCACCAAATTATCCTAAAATGACGGCTTTATTCCATGCATTAGGATGCACCACATAAAGCCCTGATTGGACGAGAGCCAGCGCATGCGCCATGGGAATGGCAGGATGGTGAGTTGAGTGGGTGATCACACATCCTAAATCGGGATGCCCCAGGGACAAGGACCAATCACCAGGATAGTGACAATAATGATGATTGGTCCACTTGTATGATCCCTAGGAAGCCAAATTGCTTCATGAAGCTCTGATGACGGAGCGGAAACAGCTGCACACCAGGATGAAGCATGTCTCCTGGTGGAGGAGAGGTGGCTGCTGCATGTGTGCACCAGCTGCTTCCTGTCCCCCATCAGATGGACGGAAATGGTGAGTATGTCTCTAATGCACTGGCGGTGTGAGGGGGTAGATTGGGTTGTTTTAGTGTCCCCATGGAGCAACAGAGTAGCCAGGAGGCGTGTAGGTCTGCTTTAAAGTATACCAAAACCAGACCTATAAGACGCTAGGTGCGGTTAGATACCCAGCCCTGGGGCATCCAGATTTGGCCTGCTCTGCTGTGTGACACCTCGCTGGATATTCTCACCTCGCCAGCGGCACCATTTCTTGCATCTTACTAGGTCTGTGTGCAGCCGCACTCTCCATAAATGAATTGCCGCCATAAAGGGATGCAGGGGAGGCCGCGCACCCATCTCCAGATGGGATAAGCTTGTAAGTCTGGCTGTGGGGCATCCCAAATCAGGATGCCTCCTGGGAATAGTATTAATCAGTCCAACAAGACCCAGTATTTCCACTATTCCCAGTTTTGGATTGTCCCCTGGGGCATCCCAATGTGAGATGTCCCCGCTGTGTGAAATCCCCTGGTTCATCCGATCTACATATCTCACAGGAGGTGTCTCTCCTCCAATCAGCTTCTTAGTCTGCGCATATTAATGTGTGGCTGGAGAAGCTGTAACTCGCCGCACTCTCCAGGCTGTGCACGGCCAGATATTCAGTTATGGCAGGAGCTGCCGTACGGGAGAGATGCCGCCACTGGCTGCACATGCTGCATAGGTAAGAAAAGGGGGCAACTGGAGGGATTTCATATAATGGGGCATCCCGGCACAATGTGTAACCCTTGTTGTATTTACTCACCTTCATAGGGTATGAACCAAGAGTGTTTCGCACGGGGGGCATCCCGAATTGGGCATGCGCCAAGGGTACCGACCAAAACCCAGGATAGTGAAAATCTGTTCTACTTTAAAGTGGACCTACGCTGGCCCTAGAATCTGTCAGACACTAGTGGCAGCTGAATACCTGCCATTATTTGGGATGCCCCAGAACTCCTAGTTCACTGAAAGAAAGCAGATAGGACGAGTCTGCGTATGCGCCGTGGGATGGCTAATGAGGTAAATAAACCAGACGGGCGGCATTCAGATCACCCCTCCGGCTGTGGCGCGTGGGGACCGGTGTCACATTACAGGTTATGAGGGGGCTCAGATACTATAGGCTCTATGGTCTGGGCCCCCGTAGCCTATATGTGATGGGTAGGCCCCATGTTTTCATTGAAATGAATGGGGAGCGCATCTGCTTCTGCCACAGCCATTCAGATAGACTGTGGCGGGATCGCGCACCGCCGGGGATACAGGGGATGCGGCATTGCGCGCTTCCCATTTATTTCAGTGAGAGCAATCTGCGACTCTCATCAAACAAGAGTCGGTGCATGTGCCAGTGGGGTGGGGTAAGGTGAGATTTTACGGGCTAACTGGGGGTGGGGGGGGTCTCACAGCGGGGCATGAAACGAATTCCGAGAAAGTTACATTCAGAGGTTTTGTTCCACTTTAAAGCAGACCTTTACTCTGAATAAGAGTCTATCTTATATGTTTCCCACACCCTGTACATACAGATTGCTCACATTAAAAATCATCCTACCTGCATCTACTGCATGTTATGAGCCTTTAAACATCCAAGATGGCGGCTTATGGAACATCAGGCAAACAGGAAGAGCCTTCTGACTGTGCTGCTCTGCATTCTGGGATTGCTGACCTTTTCCTGACCCCAGCTCTGCTATGTCTGAGCAAAGCACAGCTATAACCCACCCCCCCTGTACTTTATCCCACTCTCCTCTCCTCATTCCTCAGTAAGTGTGATGCTTCTGAGTCAAGATGGCGGCGCCCGTGTCCTAAGTCCTGAACAGAGTTGCAGCCCAGTGGGGGAAAGAATAAGTAAGTGACTAAAAACTTAAAATATATTAACTTTAGATGCTGGGGTTTGGGCTTTTCAATAAATCATGGTGAAGGTCCGGTTTAAGTGTCTCAGATTTGACCCTCTGAAAATATGGTCAGCTTAGCCTGGGGCAAGGAGGGGTCCGATAAGAGTTGACTGTATGAGACATTAAGGGGCCCCATTTAATGTTCGCACCAGGGCCCCGCCACATTTAGTTGCGCCCCTGCTGCTCACCAGGAGATGGAACAGGGAGGAGAGTTATTTCACTGAATTTAATTTCTATTTACTGTTACTAAATAAATGTGTTATTTGCCTTTCTATGGCTTATGGGGGGTAATTAATTCTCTATTTAATTATATATTTCATTGGTATTAATAACTGAATGAGAGGGAACTGGGACTTTATATAGTGTAAATATAATGTATGTGTATTTTATTTGTGTTATATATTTAATTGATTAAATGAACTGGATATTTGATTCGTAGGGGACATCCCGACTTGGGCGGCGCACCCACCTAGACGCCATTCACCCCTATATTCCTATGTGGCACAGGATGTGCCCGCTCCCCTGCAGTGCACACCCTCCATACCTGACAGGGGGCGCCGCTGTGTGCACTTAGGAATAGAGGTGGAACGCAGGTGAGTGCGCTGCTCGGACGCGGGATAGGCTTGCGATTTCTGGCTGTGGGGCATCCCAAATCAGGATACCGCCTAAGAATCATAATAACCAGTCCAAAATTGAAGTGGAACAAGATCTGATCCTGGGAGATGTCCCGCTGTGTGAGATCCCCCAGATTACTCGATCTACATAACACTCCAGAGTTCCCACAGCGCAGACGGGGCTCTCCTCCAATCAGCTTCTTAGTCTGCGCATATTAATGTGCGGCTGGAGAAGCTGTAAGGAATCCTGGCCGCACTCGCGATCCCCAGGCTGTGCACAGTTATGGCAGCTATTCAGTTATGGCACAGAGCGTGTACTCTGCCTTGAGAAAGTGACAATACGTCAGGAAAACGCATTGGCTTTTTCCTGGGGGGACGGGTGGCGGCCTGTACCATGGACACTGTGTATTTGTAAGATAAGTGTATTTCTTTCATGTCTTTGCACCTACCTCGTATCATTTATTGCATATTTTTGCACTATACTCATCTGATTGTTCATTAGGTTTTGATGCACTTTATTGGGAAGCACAAGCACTTTACATTTTATTAATGATTATTGCCCTTAGAAGGGCCCAGGTTATTGAGCTTTATTTAACATTTTTATGGCTGCCCTGTACAACAGCGCCCCCCCTCCCCCCCATGGCAGATTGTGAGAATGTTGTTGTCTTGTATGTCTTTTAAACTGTCTTTTTAGATATATTGTATTATGTGGATCAAATAAATTTTTGATAAACTATTTGAGTGTGTGCAACGCCAAGTCTCTGGTTTGGGCTATTTTGGGGGATTTGGGCACCCCCACTTTCAATAGTGTTTCAGCATTCTGAGTGGCACCCAGAGCATTGCACCACATTTATTAGTAACTAGTTAGTGTCATCCAATCTTTGTATTAGTACAGTTATGGCAGAGCCCGGGAGAGATGCCACCACTGGCTGCACATGCTGGATAGGTAAGTAAATCAGGCAACTGGAGGGGTTCATATAATGTGGCATCCCAAATGGGGATACCCCAGGGGGTGGTTGTTTAATTGGACCTAGTGCCTATAAGACTCTAGGTCCGGTTAGACGACTACCCCATGATATATGGTCCACTTTAATATTAAATATATTATTGCTCTCAGTGTGTAATCCTGGAGATCGCCGCATTTACTCACCTTTCCGGCAATCCCGTGTCACATGCACAGACAGGCAGCCAATCAGCATGCTCCTCTCTATTCACCTTCTGCTAGTCACTCTGATGTCTGAGCGTCCCACAAACGAAATGGAGCGAACACGTCACAGGCCGCATCCCCACCCCTCCGTGTACCCGCACCAGCCATCCAGAAATGGGGGGAGTGGGAACCCGCCTCAGCTAAAGGCATAGTGGGGATGCAGCCGCTGCCGGCACATGCACCGTGAGGTCACCGGCCATGTTAGTTGTCTCTGATCCGCATATGGGATGCCCCTGGAATGAGGAAATCGGCCATTGCTCCTCTGTAACGGATGGCAGGAGAGAAAGAGGAATAATAATTTAGAGTAACATATTTATATTTCTTTATATTGAATTTATTATAATTGCTTTTGGGCCAAGTAAAAACTTTACCTGAATGTTTTATATTCTTTTGCAGTCAGCTCCTGTGTGGACAAGGGCTCCCCCTGCTGATTGGAGGCAGAGGCACATCACATGCAGAATAGAGCCAGTAGGGGGTCAGGTAAGTATAGTTGTTTCTTAATATGCCCCAGACAAACCCTTTGTGAAAAATGGGAAGAGAGAAAAAAGTCATTTTTTGATATTTAAATATTCATAATTTTAAAGTGTTGATCAACACCCCCTTAATTTTTCATGGGGCGATATTCTACCTCTTTATGGGGCATCCCTAATTCGGATGCCTCGCTTTGTGAAAGCCTGGGGTCACCCGAATTAGTCACCTCTTCCCTGAGCCCTCACCACATCTTGTTGCCATGGCTGCATCCCCGGAATACCTCTAGCTAGGCTCTCATCAGGCCATCACAGCAGGAGGTGAGCGGGGATGCGGCCGGCGTCACTCGCTCTAATCAGATTTTCTTGCCGCTCTGAGCACAGGACATTTGATTGGAACGAGCGCTACTGATTGGCTGAGAGACCTGCACTTGGGGAACGAGGGAAAAGTAAGTTCACAGGGCAATACACACAGTGGGGGCATCCCAAATTAAGATGCCCCCATCAGAAGGAACAAAACTTAATAAAGTGAAAGCTTTAAGTTTTGTTCATCTTTAAAGTGTTGCAGAAGAGCCAGAGATTGGCCTACCTACTCACCTTTTCCTGGGATCCCGCAGTCTGTAATTAAATGCAGCACAGAGCAGAGAAGCAGCATCCCGGCGCTCTCCGCTCTGCACGCCACCGGCAGAAGATCATCAGGTTTTTGGAGGCACAGAGCAGAGGAAGCCACAAGAAGGTGAGTAGGTGGCCTGATCTCAGGCTTTCAGTACCATTATACACGGTTAGGGATGCTCCATAGGGAACCTAGGCAGTGATCCAGGAGTCTGTTTAGACTTTTGTTCTCATTGGCATTACAGTAGTTAATGGAGGAATTCTATTGATGTGTTAACAAAAATTTAAGTGGACCTAAACCATTTATAGGCTGCTGTGTTTCCCATCCCCCAGTTATCTGGATTTACGATGGCTATCCAAGGCTTAAATATGGCCAAGAAACTCACCCTCTCCAAGGCAGCTCGGCAGTCTGCCCATGTACCCAGTAGGGTTTGCCAGTCTTCTGCAGCGAAACATTTGCTGACGCCAATCCATGTGCAACAGGGGAACGGAGAGGGTAAGTTCTTACATAAGATCCTCTGGTTCTCCAGTGGCCCAGTCTGAGCCTGGGTCTTTGTATTGGTGGGATCAGGTCCAGAAGGTGGGAGGATTGAGGCTCATTCCTTCCAATGTTTCTTTTTTAAACTGGAGCTGGCTGTGGGTGCTCCATGATTTGGGTCTGGGGGAGAGGATGGAGGGCCACTTGCCTTCTCACATCTGCTCTGATAGTGTAGTTTTATGGGGAATGAAAGTTTTGGACCTTGTCTCTGGGTGATGCCAGTTTGGGATGCCCTGCTGTGTGAAATCCTGCTGGTCTCCCATAAAACATTCCTCTGCTCCAATCAGTTTCTTTGGCTGCACATATAAATGAGCGGCTAAAGAAGCTGAATGGAAGCTTAGCCGATCATGTGATCCGCAGCACATCCCCTCTATGGCTCTGTGTGGCTGCACCAGTCATTAAGTTGGCACAGCCATGCACAGACTAGAGGGATGCGGGAGATGCCACTGCTGACTCTACAAGCACCCGTTGTGTGAAACTTCCCAGAAAGACATTTTCCACTCACCTCTTTCTCGCTCCAGTGATGCGCATGTGCGGGGTCTTGTACAATGAGAGCCGCCTGCTGTGACTATGTCATTTACATGAAAGCTGCTCTCACTGTTGTGGATGGGGAACATGTGCTGCCACATCCCCAGAGCACGCACGCCGCCAGGGATGCGGTAGCGCACGCTCCCCATTCTACTCAATAACAGCTATTTGCTGAATGACATAGTCACGGCTGAGGGCACTCAATTGGCAAGAGCCCGCGCATGCACGCCAGGGAAAGGTGAGTATTTATGTATACCCCAGTGGGCTCCACACAGCAGGGCAGTGGTGGTGGGAGAAAGATGGGATTACAGCATAAATGTGTGTGTCAGGTAAGTCTGCTTTACAATACCAAAGTAAATGTCTTAGGAAAAAAGGGCTCTAACCCTGTCCCACGCTATCAAAAATAAAGGGCTCTAACCCTGTACCACGCTATCAAAAACATCTGTGAAAAAGCAAGGGAGGTGACAGAGACAAGTAAACAGAAAGTAGGAGAAAGGGAATAAAGAAGCAGAAGAGGGAAACAGATGAGAAAAAGTAGAAGAGATATAAAAAGCAGGGCCAGCCTTTGGTAAAGGTCCGCCTGTACAAGATGTTAGGATGACTGGCTCCAGACTCACACATATATTCACCTTGAGAAGAGAAAGAAGATAAATCAGCAACAAAAAATAAGGTGTATGGTGCACAGAACAAGAAAGAACGTCTAAAGTAAGGTAGAAAAGAGAGACGTGTAAATCAGGAAAAAGAGGAATACATGCGGAAAATGAAAGAAAGGTAGCAAGAAAAAGAGGAATGTGGAAAAGAGAGGAAGACATAGAAAAGGTGAAAAAATGGTGGGGGGGGGGTGACAAGAGAAAGAGATGGACAAAATGCGTAAAGGAGAGGTGAAGGCAATGGGTAATAAAACATGAGCCGAAAAAAGTAGACAAAAGAGGGTGAGTGTGGAAAAACAATAGGAGGACATAGAGAAGATTAAATAAGAGAGAGAGTGAAGAAAGGTGACAAGAGACAGATAGATAGAATGTGGAAGAGAAATAGAAAGTGTAAATAAAAGCAGAAGATGATTTGGGAATGATAAAAAGAACCAACGTAGGAGGAGGGATTGTAAAAATTAGAGCAGGACGAAGGGGAAAAGAAATGATTAAAGGGGATTTAAAGAAACCCGTTGTGTGTGCGGTGCGCCCATTCAGAAAGCCCAAGCGCGGGTGCATGCAGAGGTGAGCCGGGATGCGGCCGTGCTGTAGAGACACGGTGAAGGGTACAAGGTGAGTGAAATGGGGCTTCTGGGGGGGGGGGTTACACAGCGGGGAATCCCAGGTCAGGATACCTCAAGGAGTGAAACTTGGATGGCCCTGGAGTCTCCGATATTCCTCTTTAAAGTGGACCAAAACCCAGGTTCTTGACTATCCTGTATTTTGGTCCTTTCCCCGGGGGCACCCTGATCCTACTCACCTCTTCCTGGTCCTACGGCGCATGCGTGGCTGCTCGTCCAATCAGCATGCTCGAAGATCTAAGATGGCGTCTAAGGCCAGTGGCTCCAATTATGCTGGCAGCTGCATCCTCCGCTTCCCTCGAACAGGTAGCATGCCCGCGCTGTCCATTCACAAACACACACGCGGGCATGCGTCCTGCTAGAGGGATAGCGGGGATGCGGCAGCGGTTTGCGCATGTGCCGTTGGACCAGGGTTGAAGGTAAGTGAACAGGGCGACCTGGGGGGGGGGTGTCACACAGCGGGGCATCCTGATTTTGGATGCCCCAGGAGGAGGGAATCGATAGGCCCTGGAATCTTATAGATGGGGAAGGAGCCCAGCTGGCCAGATGACTGCAGAAACAAAAAAAACTTTTTTTTCCAGATCAGCCGCGGGGCACCCACGCACGCATGCGTCCCGCGGGCATGCAAGCGCATCTGTGATCAACCATGATTAAAAGTTAGGGCCGTCTACACATGAGGACTATTTATTTAGGATGTTGTTCATTCAGCTTGATGCAGAGTAGAACAACTACTCAAACATGCCGCATACCTGGAATCCATCATCCGGATGATGCGCCTGCTCCGATGCCAGCTTATCTGCATGGCTGGGTGCCAGAGCCCGCATCAGCCGTAAGATGCAGGGGATGCGGCCCGTGCTGCACCATGGGGTTGCCGGTGATGTGAGTACTCTGCCGATCCAAGAGGATTTCATTCAGTGGGACACCCTAAATTAGGATGCCCCAGAGGTAGAGAATTGAGTTTGGTCCATCCTAATTGGAGCCTGAAGGCACACGGCTATCTGTTGGGTACCTTGGAGCGATGCAGCTGATTCACCTCTTTCAGCTTTGCTTTGAGTTTGCAGGTGGGGTGATTATAAGTGCCCCGTGCCCCACACTATTACAAAGTGCAATCACATATCATAGCAGCAACGTGGCAACGTTGGCACAGCCCCGAGAAAGGGTCCGTTAGGACCTGAAACAGCCATAAGGTTATTACACTCTGTAAGCTCGCCATTATGCTGCTATGATGTCCTTGTGATTTTGCCATGTGATTATCTGTAAACACTATATGCTGCTTACTGAGGGCTTTGATTCTATAGGTATTTATGTGTATTATCTTTTGCACAGGCACTTTATCCAACCCTGACAAAGCTCCATGGGAGGAGCGAAACGCATCGGTGTCACTGGAGGTCCCCTGCCCACCACTCCCGCTCCGCACGCCATGCCGGGTTAGCTGGAAGTTGAAGGATAAATTAGCCACTGAATTGGGGAAACATCGCCAGTGAGAAGACAATTGAGGTGGACAGAAGTGAAGATGGCAGAACCGGTGAACTGTACATCAGCCGGGCGGGATGTGAGCTTGAGTCTGAGCAGAGATGTCACCACAGTATTGGAGAGAGGTGACACTGTTTCGGCCATTCCCTGATTCGTCCTGCGGGCTGATTCCCGGCTCCCACCGACATCCATCTAACCGGTTGTGTGTCTGCAGAGGTGTCTCCGTATGGACACTGGGACGCACGTGCTGCTCCTTTACACCTTGCGTCATGGCTCCTCCTGCTTAATTGCTGAAAATGTTCTTTAGGGTCTGAAAGCCCCTCCTCCTCCTATTCTAAGCCTACAGCACGTCCTGCTCCAGAATAGTAATAACATAACAAGCTCCTCCCGGCCCCACATATACCGAAGGACCTCCCACAAATCCCCAGATTTCTCTGCAGTGCTGAACTGCGAAGACATGAAGTATCACGCTCTCGCAGCCGAGCGGGGCTTTACAGCCTGAGGCCCTGCGGGACTATTTCCACCCGTCCTCTTTGTAGAAGAATATGCCTCCCAGCCTGGGCTGCGCGGGTCGGGTGAAGGTAGGCAGCACCTGGTGTGCTGAACGGAGCCACGCTCCACCGCAATCCCCCTCCATAGGGTAGGCGGTCAGGCCGATGGTGAGCCTCTAGTGGATGCCCCTCCCGCATTCTAGCCCGTGCCCCTCACAGACTTAGTCCATGGACGCCGTCCGCTTCTCCCTCGCTTCCTCCCGTAACTCGGGGGAAAAGAAGGGGGAGGGTATGGCTGCGCATGGCACTGACTCCACCCCTCTTGTCCCATTATGTCTTTCAGACGCCAGGACTTCGGTGGCTTCTCCCGGCCTAACATATATTACAGCGGGTCCACATAACAAATTCTCCCACTTCCTAGCGGGTTTTGGGGCATCCAGGGTTGCCTATTGCGTAAATCCCTGTGGTCATACTGCTTAATAATCACCACCGGTTTTAGGGGTCACAAACCCCCCTTTCATGACTGCTCCCTTTTACCGTACCCTCGGGATGCTGAGGACCGGCGCATTGACAGACTGGCTTCCCACGCCTTTTCGTGTGCTGGGACGGCTCTGCGCCCGGTCTGTGCCGCTGCCATCACTGCGGTGGCCGCCAGGACTGTTGTTAGAAAAATACTAGATCACCGTCCTGAGGACCTCCCTTGGGGGGTGTTTAATGCGCTATCAGACTGTGATGCGTTTGTGAATATTCTTTCAGCACTGGACGACACCATTAAGATGTGTGCTAGAACCTCTGCCCTTGTGGTAGCTATTCGCCGCCTGGTCTGGCTGCGACAGTGGGGTGCTGACGAGGCTACAAAAAAGGCTCTCACTTGCCTTCCCTTCAGAGGACGGCGGTTATTTGGGGCCCGTCTGGACCTTTTTGGGAAAAAGCGTAAAGCACCCTTGCGCAGAAGGCCGCTCCGGCTCCCCCGGAGCAGGGCCACCCCTCCACCTCCCTACGTTAGTGTCAAACGCGAACCTGAGGTGTGCTTCCAACTGTTCGGTGTGGATTTCCACCATGGGGTGGGCAGGCAGCGCCCTGGGCCCTCTGGCAGTCCAAATCTGCTAAGACCTCCCAAGCATGAAGGGACGCCCTCGCCCTTCTGACAACCCTGCTTTTCCTTCAGGAATTGGCGCGGGCCGTACTGGGCCTACAGAGTTTGGGCTTACTTATAGGTTGCCCTTAACAGTATGGGGCTATGGCCTCCTTCCCTCTTCAGTATGGGGCAGTCTGGACCACGCTGGCCTATGGCAGGCCTGGCAATTCTACTCTCACAGGTAGTCCCTATGTGACACCTCTGTCTTAGGACACCGGCGCCTGTGCAAGGGGGGCTTCCTGCCTCCTGTGGAGTACTAGATCTTCTTAGTTCCCCTTGTGTCTGCTGAACACCAAGACCATTACTAGACGGTGTTGCAGGACCACCCCTGCGGGTTGAGGCATTAATTGGGGCCTCTCTTTCGCTCCCAGGCTACTCGCCATGGCGCGAATGGGGGTAATGTCTCGGACATACCTGGGGGGGGCGTCTACATTAGGACCTACCGGGTCGTCTTTCCTTACTCCCCAGTCCCTAGGTCAGGCCTAGTGGATTGGTCAGCCAGCGGTACTCCCTGCGAATTACTGGATGGGTGCCCAGTCACCTCAATCCCTCATCGTCCCTTATCCGCTATCCCTATTCCTGGGATTCGGTTCAGGCGTGAGCCTTCTTCTCTGGCAACAAGGGGACTCCCGGTTACGGGGGTACTGTCCCCCTTTTTTTACTGACATCTTACTTTCACCAGGCGGGATGACAGCTGGCCCGTTGGTGGCATATCTGATAATGTCCCTTATATACCGAGCCCTTGGACCCTCCGGCACAGTAGGTTTGTGTGCTTACATGGGGTTCCAGCTCCCCTGGGGCTTGGTCTGTGCTCATTCCCCCTTGGTAAGGCGGTTCCTCTTGAGCTGATCATATTCAAGGGCCCCGTCAGGGGGCACCCCCTTCCTTACTTGCATCTTCCAGTGAATGGTCACCTTGGGTACCAAGTCTCGCAGGTTGGCGGGGGAGGGTAATTTCTGCCACAATCCCCCGTGGTTCCTAGGTAGGGTCTCCTAGAGGGTCCATCTTACCTGCTGGTTTTGTTGAAATGGTGTGCCTTCCTTTGACTCCATATGGCTGGACTTCTCCTCTTTTAGGATCTGTCTATTGGGGGACTCCTGGTCTGTTGGATGACAATGGCCTGTTTTATTATTGGTCTGGAGATTGAGGCAGGTTGCTCCCTCTGGAGCTTCCCTGATCCTGCCTTGGGCGGGGGTCTACGTCCCCTGCTTCTCAGCGGTATTCGCTCCAATGGATGCTCTTTAGCGGCAGGTTATGCTATCCTGGTGTAGCCCGGGGAGCCTAGCGTGGCTCTGTTGGGTCTCCCTCATAACACAGGGGCTCTGCCCTTGTTTCTACTGTCCCAGAATATTCTGACTCTGGTCATGGGGGCTGAGTATTTTAGGCATAGACTTGTTATTTTATATGCCTTCTCTTCATCACCCTATTTGTGGGGTTCTGCGCACGGTTGGCCTGATAGAGTCCCGTGAGATGGATGGCCTGGGTGGCCGTGTGAGCTGTGGTTCGCAGATGCCTCTGCTGAAGTCTGCTGACCTGTTCGCTCTCTCAGGAGTGCGGTTCTGCCCTTGTCAGGCCCTTTCCTTTGTCCCAATATAAGGTCTCCTGTCTGGGGATTGACAGCTGATTCATTCACCCCTTGGAGACGGGACTTATCTTCTGGGTGACTCAGTATAAGGGGGGGCTGGGAGCAAGCTTCCCCAGCTTCCCCTTCCTCTGTCTATTGGGGTTTTGTGGTATACCCATATTGATTGGCATGAGTCTTGGTCTCTTCCCTGTTAGACGTTCTCGGTCCCCAGGGCCTTTAAAGTCATTACAATGTAAGTTTGGGGTTGGCTCCCCATCTGGGGACTCTGAAGGTTCAGGTTCTGTCCTGGCTGTTTTCCTGCAGGAGTCTGGTTTTGTCTCCCTTGTGGGGAATTCTTTTGGGGATTGCGTAGCTGCATCTCCCAAGTAGTTCCATGGTCCCTGTGGGGATCAATTTTCATTTGTTTACCCTGCGGATTTTTCCTGGGGACTTTTGCTGGACGCTGTCTGAGCTGCTTTTTAGCCCAGGTCGCTTCTCTGGGGGCTCCTGACTCTATATATATATATATATATATATATATATATATATATATATATATATATACAGATATATATGTCTATAGGCACCCCATGCCGTGGGGGTGTTCCTTCTTACGCCGGGCCTCCGGTCCAAGTGGTCTATAGGATCATTGTTTTAGTCTAACTATGGACATTATTCTTAATAATACTAATATGAGGGGCTACATTCCCTCTACAGGTGTTGCAATTTTCCCCATGAGGGTTTCCATGTCCCTTAGGGGGACTGATGCTCTTGGAGTCTGCGGGCGCCTCTTTATGTATGCGCCTGATATCTCCTGTTTCAGCGCCACTGCGCCCTTTGGATTAATCCTTCTTGGATGTCTCCTGGTCCTGAGTAAAGCCCTTGGCTTTGTGTTAGTTAGGGGTCAGTATTCCCGCCTTGGTCGGGTGACCTGTTCTATTTCCCTTAGGGGGTGTTACATGTTTTCCACGAGGCTTCTGTTGCCTGTGGGCTGGTTGGGTCGTTACATTGGCCTATTTCCTCTTTAGGGGAAAGAATCTCCCCTTTTTCAGTTTATTCCGTTATATAGGTGCTTGGGCACCACTGGCCCTTCAGCACTAGGGTTTTTTTCTGTTGAATAAGTTGCTAGACTTATGGCTTGTCTCTGTTCATACCTTCAAGGTCTTGTTATGAGATTGACGTTAGAGCCTCTGCTCATGTCATGCCTGTTGCAAGTTTTTGCAGGTGACAGCGCCTTTACTGTCCGCTGTGCCTTGTTTTTTCCTGGGGATCCCACCCTGCTTTACGGACACTGCTATTGGATGTCCCACATGTTATTACTATATCTGGAGCAGGACGTGCTGTATGCTTAGAATAATACAATTCTGTGAAGTACTCACCTGTAGAGTTGATATTATACACATACAGCACGTCCTGCTCCACCCCACCCTGGTTTCACTTGTTCTGTATCCCCTGTATGGTGATTGTTATCAATTGATATTATTACCAGTTTTCTGGGTGGTTTATTCCTCCCGGCTTCTCTTCTCACTGCTTTTCAATGCTGGGGATTTGTGGGAGGTCCTTCGGTATATGTAGGGCCGGGAGGAGCTTGTTTTCTACATGTCTGCAGTGCACGGCGCCTGAGGCGGAGGATTACCCACATGTTATTATTATCCTGGAGCAGGACGTGCTGTATGCGTATAATACCAACTCTACAGGTGAGTACTTCACAGAGATGTATTTTTTCCAACTCGGTCCATCATCACCCGCAGCCGGCAGTGTGGTGTGTGAGTGCAGAGTGTGCGAGTGTGCGGGGGACCCGCCTGTGGGACACAACAATGTTGTATTTTTTATTGGAGTGTGATTTTTCTCTTTTTTTGGGATGTGGAGGGGGGAAGGTGGGTTGAGGTTATAACATCTTTTTGGTGTGGGGGAATTTTGATTTGGAGTTGGCTTGTACTGTAGTGTAATAATTTGTTTAAATTGCATAAATAAAGAGCAAATTATTTTACAATCAAATAGGCCTTATATACCACTTTTTTATTGGTATTAGAATGTTGTACTTCATACAATTACCCTGAAGGTTATGCTGCTCTTGTGTGTGTGTATTATGCCGGTGTATGTCTTATGTAGATATATATACCCCCCAACTCTTGAGGATTAAAAAAAGGGGGAGAAAAGTGTTTTGTGTGATTAAGCCACGCCCCCAACCACACCAAATTTTACACCAATTCACCCAGCTTTCTCGAAGGCGGAGCAGATCCTGCTTTGGCTGGCCCTGGAGCCTAAAAGATTTCCCCTCTATGCTGCACCTTAATTTGTGAAACCTCTTCTTTTCTAGTTTTTCTAGGATTTTCTAGGATTTCTAGTGATCCCTCAGTGCATGTTTCAGCCACAGTGGCATCCCTCTGCCCGATGCATTTAGAATAGATGCCAGGTGATGCAATCTGCATACAGGACAACAATTAGAAAATATTCTGAACCAAATGGTTTGCTCAAATCCCCCTCCCAATCACCCCATTACAGGCAGTGTGCAGAATCACCCCATTACAGGCAGTGTGCATAATCACCCCATTTCAGGCAGTGTGCAGAATCACCCCATTAAAGGCAGTGTGCAGAATCACCCCATTAAAGGCAGTGTGCAGAATCACCCCATTACAGGCAGTGTGCAGAATCACCCCATTACAGGCAGTGTGCAGAATCACCCCATTACATGCAGTGTGCAGAATCACCCCATTACAGGCAGTGTGCAGAATCACTCCATTACAGGCAGTGAGTGGCACCCCCATTACAGACAGTGAGGGGCATCCCCCATTACAGGCAGTGAGAGGCATCCCCCCATTACAGGCATAGTGCACCCCCCCCCCCCCAGAAAGCTGGACAATAACAAGGCAGTTATTTTTTTCTGTGTTGCAACTCTTTAAACTGGAACGCTTATTTTAGAAAAAAAAGGGTGTTCTGAGTGTAGGGAGGCATCCTGATTGCCGATGCCCCCCCCTTGCAGTTGGAAAATAAAGGTAGCGGCCATTTTGGAGCTTCCTCTGCCAACTGACATAACTGAAATGAACAGTAACAGGAAGCCCAGCATGACTTCCTGTTTGCAGGTGGCCTACAAGCCCATGAGCGCCCATCTTGTTTTTATAATTGACCCCAGCAGGTGTTAGAAACATATCAATCACTTTTTATGTGCAGTATTCTAAATTGACCTGAAAAGGGAAACATATGAGCTCTGTTTGCTGGTTTGGTCTGATTTAATTTATTTTTTAATGTTGGTCCGCTTTAACAGCGTTAAATAGGAGAAATCTTACCTTTCCTACCATTCAACAGCAATTGGGAAGCCTCCCTGCACTCAGGATACAACCCTGTGAAAAATGGTTGTTCCACGTCCAGACAAAAAAATACCATTTTGTGATTACTCACCTGTAAAATGGGTATTATAAGTATGTCACACACCCCGCTTCCATAATCATGACATATGGGTTATGGCCAGTAGAGGGCGAACTTTGCAGAGATGACAGGAAAAAAAGGAGCCCCTCCCAGTCCATAAATACGTGGGACCTCCCACACAGTCCCCAGTATAGGACAGCAGTAAGGGGACCAGGAAGAGCCAAATATAAACAATCATAAAACTAAGGTTCACCATATAAAAGATCCAAAATACCAATAAGGGCGGGATGAAGCGGGGTGTGTGACATACTTATAATACCCATTTTACAGGTGAGTAATCACAAAATGGTATTATTCCAAGTATGTCACACACCCCGCTTCCATAATCATGACATGTGGGACATCCAATAGTGTCCGTCATGGGTGGGAACCGAAAACAGTAAAAGAATGTACCAACTTAAACCACTGCAGCTTGCAGAACCTCGCGGCCAAAAACAGCATCCGCTGAAGCCCGCACATCAACCTTGTAAAACTTGGAAAAAGTATGAACGGAAGACCAAGTAGCAGCCTTACAAACCTGTTCAACTGAAGCCTGGTGCTGAAAAACCCAGGACGCCCCAACAGCACAAGTAGAATGCGCAGTGAACTTAAAAGTGGGAGTCCTCCCCTTGGCAGAATAGGCCCCAACAATGGCCTGACAAATCCATTTACTAATGGTAGACTTGGCAGGCGCCAAACCTTTCCGGGGCCCGGAGGGCACCACGAACAAGGCATCTGTCTTACGAAAGGAAGAAGTAGCCACCAAATAGTACTTCACACAACGAACCACATCCAAAGAGTGCAGGAACCCTCTCCTTGTCATTGCTAGGCTTAGGACACAAGAAAGGGAGAACCACATGCTGATTGAGATGGAAGGCAGAAACCACCTTAGGAAGGAAATCTGGCTTAAAACGAAAAACTACCTTGTCCTGGTGTCTCTCAAAGTAAGGGGCTTGAATGGAAAGAGCCGCCAACTCAGAGACACGTCGAACAGAGGTAATAGCCACCAAAAAAGGCAATCCTTTGTGTAAGCATAGAAAGTGCAACATCCTGCACCGGCTCAAAAGGAGGCCCCTGGAGGGCCGACAGAACCAAATTCAAATCCCAAACAGGCAACAAAGGCTTTCGAGGGGGCCGCACATGAGTGACCCCCTGGAAAAAAGTTTTAACCAAAGGATGAAGAGCAAAGGACCTTTGAAAGAAGACCGCCAGGGCAGAGACCTGCCCTTTCAAGGTACTAAGCTGGAGCCCCAAGTCCAGACCGTGTTGAAGAAAATCCAAAATCCTAGGGATCGAAAATACCCTGCAAGGCAAGGCCCTAGCCTCACACCAATCAATATAGGACCTCCAAGTCCTGTAGTAGATGTTAGAGGAAGATCACTTCCTAGCCCTAACCAGTGTCTGAATCACAGCATCAGACAAACCTTGGTTTCAGCAGCCACGCCGTCAAAGCCAGCGTTTGTAAATTGGGGTAACAAAGTTGACCTTGAGTGATCAGATCCAGAAACGGGGGCAACCTGTACTGATATACCGCCAGCCGTACGACGTCCGCGAACCAAACCTGTCTTGGCCACCTTGGGGCCACCAGAACTGCTGGCGCACCCTCTTGAGCCAGCTTGCGCACCACCTTGCCCACCATGGAGAAGGGGGGAAACAGGTACAGGAACCCCAAATCCCTCCAGGCAAGAGACATGGCGTCTGCTGCCAGGGCCAGAGACTCCTGAGAAAGAGACACAAACATTGGGAGCTTGTGATTGTGACCTGAGGCAGAGATCCACCTCCGGAAACCCCCACGTGTGACAGAGGGACTGGAATACCATGTGGATGAGAGAACATTCCCCTCGACGAGAGGATCCCCTGCTCAGGGAGTCTGCCTCCGTGTTTTCCACTCCCGGAATGTACACTGCTGAGATGCATGGAACATTGTTCTCCGCCCATGCAAAAATCAGAGAAACTTCCAAATACGGAACAATGTGAACGCCCTGGGCTCTGAGAAGGGCCATTATGCCCGCCAGCACCTTGGGGAACACCCTTGGTGCCGAAGTCAACCCGAAAGGGAGGACCACAAACTGAAAATGCTGATCTCCCACCACAAACCTGAGAAATCTCTGGTGTGCTGGGAAGATTGGTACATGAAGGTAAGCATCCTTGATGTCTATGGATGTCATGAAATCCCCCTGACGAAGGGAATTGATGACTGCGCACAGAGTCTCCATGCAGAACTTCTTGGTTCTGATGAACCTGTTGAGAAGCTTCAAATCCAGAATGGGCCTTATGGATCCATCCTTTTTGGAAACCGTGAAGAGGTTGGAATAATAGCCCAGCCTCTCTCTGAGAAAGGCACCGGGCATATGACATCCATGACCAGAAGATTCTTTACAGCCAACAGGAGCCCCTGTGCAGCCCGGGGTTCCGAGGGGACCCGAGACCTTAGGAATCTGGGAGGAGGCCGGTACTCGAACTCCAGTTTGTACCCGGAAGAGACCACTTCCAAGATTGTCTGTGACCTCCTGGGCCCAGACCAGGAAGAAGTGCCGCAGCCGTAGCCCCACCTGCAAGGGTGAGGGCGTCCCATCATTGCTGAGCTGGTTTGGCAGCAGGCTTGGGCTTGGAACCCCAGTTAAGGCCTGGACGTGAGCGTCCTCTGCCTCTGTTCCAGGAATCACCTCTGAAATTAGAGTAGGCAAAGCCTCTGCCTGCTCTGGCACCGCGAAAGGAAGGATTGAAGGAGCCTGCCCCACGAAAGGGGCGACGCTACTTCTTACGCTGAGGTAACTTTCCACCTTTCGCCACTGAATCCAATTTATCTCCGAACAGCCTCATACCCAGGAAGGGTAGCGCTGCGAGTGATTTCTTAGCCACAATGTCAGCCGGCCACTGGCATAGCCAGACCTATCGGCGAATAGCCACCAGCAATGCCGAGGTTCTACTACACATAATAATCGCGTCATCCTTAGCAGATAAAACAAATGTCACAAATATTTTACACTGCTTAAGGGCTGTGAAATCATCACTGGCCGGGTTAAGCTGGGAACCACTCAACAGGCCCCTAACCACAGAACTGGTAGCCACAGTCGCGAGCGCCAAGGCACAAACAGGCGGCAAGGCTGAACCCACACTGGCAAAGGCATGGCATGCCATCTGATCAAAGCGTTTGTCCTCACCATCTTTAAGAGTGGTGGCGTCTGGAGAATGTACAACAGAGGTGTTGGACAATCCCAGAACGGGCGCATCGACCTCGGGAGGCCATCGACCAGCGCTTCACCGCGTCCACCGGGAAGGGATACTTCCTATCCCATCCCTGAGGAACACCGGGGAGCCGGCTAGGCCTCTCCCATTCCTAAAGAATCATGCAATCAAAATGATTCTAATTTGGGAACTCCAAGCGGGGCTTAGAAGTCCCAAAAAATTCCCCCTTCTGCGGGGGGGTCTCCCCTGGTGGAGAAATATCCAGTACCTCAAATAGATGGGCCAGGACCTTGGGGGTATCCATGGCATCCCCCAGCGCTTGCCCAGTATCAGTATACAAAAAACTGCTGATCCTCAACAATTCCCCCTCCTCGAGTGGGGAATAATCAGACCAGTCAAGGGAATCATAGCCATCAAAATCCAGTACCGGCGCGGCCGGCGACAGATGCCTTCTCTTAGCTGGGGCCTTTCTGGCCGCAGAGCTAGAAATCAACTTTTCGATGTTGGCCAGTCTAGCACAAAACATCAGCTTGCGACTCCCTGCTAATGACAGTGTCACTTGGGGTACGGATAAGGCGGGGTGGGGTAGGTGATGAGGCCGGCGGCACGGACCCAGACGCCTGGGACCCCGACTGCCGCGTAATGGCCTGCTGTGCACATGGAATACAAATAAACACATTATCCCCCACAAGGGATGCCCCACAAACCACACACTGCCGGGGTTGCCCCGAAGGGAGCCCGAGCCCGGTATCCTGGGAAGCCTCCATATGGTGATTTTTTATGGTAGTCGCAATGACCAGTGGGAATTACGCCAGTAAGCTACCCGGGATGCCCCTTAACGTCCGTTAGTGGGAGGATTTATAAAGCCCCTATTTGAGTGAGGGACCTAAGGACCGGGAGAACCCCCTTTTAACTATCAAGGAAGGTAATCCCCCTGAAAGACATAATATAAAAGGGTACCATAAGCAGGAAGTCATTACAGCAATCATACATCCAGATATAAACAAAGTCATACAAAAGTATATGTCAAGGATAACGCAGCATACAAGGCACCACAATAGAGATACGATTATGCATAACAAAAAAGGCAGATAATAGAACGAGCCCCACAGGGCACTCACAGTTAGGATGCAATATGGCGACCTGACACCCAGCAGCAGCAGCATCAGCCAGGCCAGGGGAAGAGAAGGAGGGCGGGCCAGCGCGGATCGTGCGCTGCGCGTGGCCCCGCCCCCTCCTGCTGGGGAGAGTAACTGCGGTTCCCAGCCATTGCTGGGAACCTCCGTGGGCGCCAAAAGAGAGGGGGGCGGGCCGCATCAGCATGCCAAGTGCCCGGCCCCGCCCCCTATCCTGACTAACATGGGAAGCAAAAAACATGGCCGCGCTCCCACAAGGTTGCGGAGCCGGCCCGTGATCCGGGCCACCGTCTAACAGACGCGGCCCAGCAACAAGTGAAGCAAACAGCCACACACACACATACACTCATACCACACTGACAACTAATTGGCCAGGCAAAGTTTGAGGTAAAAAATTGGAGGGACATGCCCCCCCCCCATGATCCAGGGACAGGGAGCAACGAGTGGGGGAAGTCCCAAGCCACCAAATGCAGCGCAGGGAAAATGTCGGCCAGGGCAACCCAAACCAGGATCCCAAACCTGGTATCCGCCTACCCCTTGGAGGGGGTCTCACGGAGCATGGCTCCAAGTTATCACACCACTAAGGTGTATCCTACCTTCACCCGGACCAACAGCCAGGGCTGGGAGGCATAGGGGCTTAATAAAAAACAAGGTCCGGGCAGAAATAGGGAAATAAAATGGCCGGGTGTAGACCCGGCTTACCTGCAAGGAGGAGACAGCCATCTTCTGACTTGCTCGCCGTCTGCAGAGACGATTACTGGGGAATGTGTGGGAGGTTCCAGGTATTTATGGACTAGGAGGGGCTCCTTTTTTTCCTGTCATCTCTGCAAAGTTCGCCTTCTACTGGCCATAACCCACATGTCATGATTATGGAAGCGGGGTGTGTGACATACTTGGAATATGATTAGACATACAGTCCCGCACAGCTTTTAGACTACAGGACCTAAGATGTATTATGTTACCCTGAGTTATGTTTGGTTGCTTCCATCTTTTAAAAAAGACTTCTGGTAAAAAATGACTGTAGGTCCACTCAGCCCCACAACAGGGGGGCATCCTATTTTTGTATGCAATAAGCAAGTGAAAAATCTGGGTTTATTGACTGCTTTAGAGCCTATAGATCAAACTCAGCGCTACCATATCATGTAATATAACCGATGACAACTTTTACAAGTCTGAAACCATATTAATCCCCTAAGTGACGACCACATATCCAGCACGTCGGCGAAATCAGTGTGTTATATGTCTGCCCTATGCTAGACACGGGGTGGAAAGAGGGAGGTTTCCCCGGTCTTTAGTGTGCAGGGGGGAGTGTTGGCCATGCGAGGCTCTTTTATTTACCTAGCCGAGCTCGCTCCAGTGCTGCACGAGGTTTGGACCGAGATGCCCATCAATGCCAGGTTAATGCTGTTCCTCTTCTGAGATGTCCACCTGCCGAGATGCCGGTTAGCCTCCCTGAGATGCCACAAGCTACTCCGCCTGCCTGCATGCCCACCAGCCTGCCTGCATAGCCAGCTACCTAACTGCCCAACCACCTGTCTGCCATCATACCTGCCCATCCACCCACCTACCTTCCATCATGTCCGCCTATGCCGCCGCCTGCCTGCCTTCATGCCCACCTCCCTTCCCACCTGCCAACCTACCTGCCCTCCATTATGCCTGTTCATCCACCTGCCTGCCATTAATTCCAATTACCTTTCTGCAAGCCCACCTGCATGCCATCGTGCCCACCTGCATGCCCACCTCTGTGACATCATGCCCATCCACCCACCTGCATGCCATTATGCCCACTTACCCACCTGCATGCCCACCTCTGTGACATCATGCCCATCCATCCACCCGTCTGCCATCATGCCCAATTATCCACCCGTCTGCATGCCCACCTACCTTCTGGCCACCCACTGACTTTCATTCCTGCACACCCACCTACCGACCTGACCACCCAGCCACCTACCCGTCTATCTGCTTGCCTACTCACCTCCCTGACTACCCATCCACTTGTCTGCCCCTCCACATCCCCGCCTACCTGCTCTCCCTCCCACCTACATGTCTGCCTGACCGCTGGAACACGAGGACAAAAATGTTCTGATCCTCAAGGCTAAATGTAGGTGGGTCATTAAGTGGTTAAAAAGCATTTCAGAAACCGGAGATATGCGCCATTTTTATTCACATAAGAGACAGATTCCAGATCTGCAATAAAAAAAAGACATTTTCGGGACGGCTTCTTCATTTTTTATGTGTCAGTTAAGGGATTCAAAACCTGGGATTGTCACTCTTTGGGATGCCCTGCTGCATGACACCCCACCGATCGACCGATTTACATACCTTGCCGGCATTCCCTTTGCACAGGCGCGGCTCTCCTCCAATCAGTTTCTTCTGCCATGCATATTAATGTGAGGCTGGAGAAGCTGAATGAAATTATAGCCGCGCTGGCGACTGTCGCGCACAGTCTGAGAAAAAAGCCAGTGATGCCAACTGTGCATATGCTGTGGGCTCATTGGTGAGGTAAGCATATCGGGACACTGGGGGGGGGGGGGGGGGGGGGTCACACAGCGGGGCATCCCAAATCAGGAGTGAATACAAGCTGGACTAGACTAAAACCCATTGCCCACTGGAATCTATACTATTTCAGGGCCGCTAGATAACCTTCCCCCTGGGAAATCCCGATTTGGGATGCCCCGCTGTGTGAAACCCGGGCTGGTGTGCTTGGTGCATTTCGGCTGCTCAAACGAGCCTAGACAAGTGTGTGTTAGTGCATTAGAGCATGCTGATTGGATGCATGCGCCGTAGGACCGGGGAAAGGTGTGTTGGAGTGGGCTACCTGGAGGGTTTCACACGGTGGGGCATCCCGAATCGGGGGAAGGGTCCAAAACCCGGGATAGTCAATGGCCCACTTTAAAACAGCTAAAAAGTTTTTACTGGGGATCTGAGGGTTTCACAAAGCGGGGAATTACAATTCTCATGTTTTGTTCCTCTTTAAAGTGGGCCAAGACCAATACTGAAGTCTGGGTTCCTCTAGGGCCGGCTAATTCCCTCTCCCCAGGGTATCCCGATCTCGGGTGCACCGTTGTGTGAAACGCCCAGTTTATCTGTAATTCTTACCTTTTGGGCCGGCGCCGGCATCACTAGCATCCTATCCTGGCTGTGCGTGGCCACGCCCCCCACAAATGAATGGCTGTGATTGGGCGCACACAGCCGGAGGATGCGAGTGATGCCGCGCGCCGCTATTGAGTGCAGCTGGGGATTCCATTCAGCTTCTCCAGGTGTACATTATTATGCACAGCCAGAGGAACCGATTGTATGAGAGGCCGCGCATGCACCATTGGGTTTACAAGCGCTGAAATAGGAGTAATCCTCCATGGCGGATAAACAAAGGATTATTAATTTTATTTTTTATGAAATCTTTAAAGTGGACCAAAACACAGGGTTTGGACTATCCCGGGTTTTAATCCCTGCCCCCGTTTTGGAATCACTCCAGGTCGCCCAACGTAACTCACCTTCCCCCGGTTCTACGGCACATGTACGGAATGATTATAAACCAAAGCAGGGGAGCGTGCCGGACGCATCCTCGCTACAGGACGCATTCTTGCTCCGCCCATTTACAAATGTCTGGCACTGGCTCCGTGACCGCGGATTGCGCATGCACCATGTGATCAGGAAGAAGGTATGTGACTTGGGGGGTCACACAGCAGGGGGAGGGAATCAGGCCACCCAGGAATCTTATAGATTCCAGGGCTGCCAACCGTGAGCGACTATAAAGCGAACCTGGGATTCATCTGTGTTACTGGGGCATCCCAATATGGTAATCAGACGCCATTTTTGTCTAGAGGGCTGGAGACAACTGGAAGTAGATGTCCATACTCCACTTAAACCTGTTTGATGGGAAAAAAAGTTAAAAACATAGAAGGAAGGGGAGTCACGGGAGCAGTGGGCTAGGCCGGGGGCGTGGCTGGTGGCCATACTGGGCGGCTGCAGTATGGGGAGGAAGGGGAGACATTGGCTGGGAGCACTGAGGCCTGGGCATGGCTGGCGGACGCGGCCATTACACTGTGAGGCCTGGCCACGCTGAAGTGGAGCGCAGCCGCACCACCGCAAGCCACGCCCCCAGGCCTACACACACATAGGACAGCGCTATGATGAGGCTGCGCTCCACAGTGGAACGCAGCACGCCAAGGGGGGGGACAGACGCAAGTGCTGCACATCACGGAAGTTTAGTCTGCCGCCCACAATGTAAAAAATACATTATTAAAAAATAAATATTCTCTTGGCCTCCTGAGGGTTGTCCCCCCCGACCCGTTTCCGTAGCGGCACTGCGCATGTGCGAGAAACGCCTGACGCCACTTGTGAGGTGTGACTGGGCCTCAGCAGGTGGGAGCAATGGCCGCTGCTCTGCAGACCTAGCAGAGCCTTGGTCACTAAGGAATTTGCTGCATCAGTGAAGACCGCCACACAGGCTTATTTTTTAAATAAAATATTTATAATTTTTTAATAATAACATGATAAGAAAAATATAACGTTGGGGAAAGTGCGCTTTTGATTTTTTTAGGGGCATAAAAGAAAAAAATGAAATAAATATAAGAAATGAAAAATAAAAATAAAATGGACATCATTTTATCACAAAGAAAATGACACTTTAATAATTGGCATCAAAAGTATAATAAAAAAAATATAATGTTGGGGAAAGTGCACTTTGGATGACAGAGCTCAAGTGCTTTTTAAGGTGTTGCACAACACTCGCACATGCGCAGTGGAAATGTCGCCTCTGCCTCAGCGTAACCAGCCTGTGAGTGGGCATGCGCATAACACAGAGCGCTCCCATTGTAACAGAAGCGGGAATGGTCGGCGTCTGCTGATGCGATGCTGGCCCGCCCCCCACTTCCTCACACCACTCACCCACCCATAGCTATATAGGGCTCCGCCTCATTCCCCAGTAATGTGCGCAGAGAAGGACTGCGGCAGATGGGAGGATTCCACTGCGCATGTGCGAGTGTTGCTCAGACACCTTATAAAGAAGTTTTATTCTTTCTATACTTGAGCAGCCTGTGGCGCGAGCGACTGGTGAACATAGATCATGATCATCTCGTCGCGGGTTCGAATCCGAGTCCGAACCCGATGCCGGTTTAGCTATGACCGTCCAGGCTGGCTCACTTTTTATTAATAGGGAAAATAGAACGTTGGGGAAAATGCACTTTTTAGGCCAAGTGTCATTTTCTTTGTGCCAAAACGATGTCCACTTTATTTCTTTTTTGTGCAAAAAAACAATTGTCATCCTAAGTGCACTTTCCCCAATATTATATTTTTCTTATTTTCTTAATAAAATATGGTGCTGAATGCCTATATTTTGGGACATAAGCTATTGCTATCTGTATGATTATCTAGCCCCATCCTGTGGCCATTGTTTTTTTTTTTTATGTAAAACACGTTTATTTGTCAGTGATATATATTGTGCTGATTGTATGGCAGATTTTTGTTAAATAGTAAGAAAAAGATTTTGAATATTTTTTTTTTTAATACATAAAAAAAATAAACGTTTTACTAATAATTAAAAAGAAAAAACAAGCGGCCGGGTATTGTCCACTTCTCTTATTTGCCGCCTATTAATGGGCCTAGAGTGGGATTCGATCCGGTGGACTCGGCTACTTCCGAGTAAGCCAGCCGCACAGGACATTAGCTTACTGCGCCACAGGGCCAGTGGGTGGGCGTGGCCGAGATGCGGTGGGTGACGTCAGCTCGCCAGGAGACGCCAGTGCAGTGTGTTGCTGCTGAGAGTGATGGGCTCGCTGATCAGCGCTCAGGCAGCACTAGTTGCAGCAGCATCAGGCAGCACTAGTTGCAGGAGCAGAGACAGGGCAGATCGGTGCAGAGCTGTGTGACAGCTTCTCCTGGAGTCTCGCCGCCGCCATCATCCTCTGCCATTCAGAGAACATTTACAGAAAGGGGCCTTTTCCCATCTGATCTGAGGTCTGATTATAGGAGGAGTTTATGTAGCAGTAGTGAAAGTTTTATTTAATTAAAGATAATAAAAATCCCTAAATACAAATAGGATAATAAAGGAGGGAATGATTTGCACTTAGAGATTTTTTCCTAATATCTCATGTAATAACTTTTAAAACTGGGCTAAAAAGACTTATTTTACAGGGAAACCAGGGATGTGGCTGCCCCCACTTTCTATGCCACCAAATTATCCTAAAATGACGGCTTTATTCCATGCATTAGGATGCACCACATAAAGCCCTGATTGGACGAGAGCCAGCGCATGCGCCATGGCAATGGCGGGATGGTGAGTTGAGTGGGTGATCACACATCCTAAATCGGGATGCCCCAGGGACAAGGACCAATCACCAGGATAGTGAAAAGAATGCTGATTGGTCCACTTGTATGAGCCCTAATTGCATCATGAAGCTCTGATGGAGGAGCGGAAACAGCTGCACACCAGGATGAAGCATGTCTCCTGGTGGAAGAAGGATGGCTGCTGCATGTGTGCACCAGCTGCTTCCTGTCCCCCATCAGATGGATGGAAATGGTGAGTATTTCTCTAATGCACTGGCGGTGTGAGGGGGTAGATTGGGTTGTTTTAGTTTCCCCATGGAGCAACAGAGTAGCCAGGAGGCGTGTAGGTCTGCTTTAAAGTATACCAAAACCAGACCTATAAGACGCTAGGTGCGGTTAGATACCCAGCCCTGGGGCATCCAGATTTGGCCTGCTCTGCTGTGTGACACCTCGCTGGATATTCTCACCTCGCCAGCGGCACCATTTCTTGCATCTTACTAGGTCTGTGTGCAGCCGCACTCTCCATAAATGAATTGCCGCCATAAAGGGATGCAGGGGAGGCCGCGCACCCATCTCCAGTGCGGCTACACTTCCATTCAGTTTTATTAGCTGCACATGCATGGCCAAAGAAGCTGATTGGAGCCGCGCCTGTGCCGTGGGAACTCCGACGAGGTATATGGGGTATGAATGGGGGGCATCCCGAATCGGGTATTCTGAATGGAATCCTGGCTGCACTCGGGATCCCCAGGCTGTGCACAGTTATGGCAGCTATTCAGTTATGGCAGAGCCTGGGAGAGATGCCGCCACTGGCTGCACATGTTGGATAGGTAAGAATATCAGGCAACTGGAGGGGTTTCATATAATGGGGCATCCCAAATGGGGATACCACAGGGGGTGGTTGTTTAACTAGTGCCTATAAGACTCTAGGTCCGGTTAGACGACTACCCCATAATATATGGTCCACTTTAATATTAAATATATTATTGCTCTCAGTGTGTAATCCTGGAGATCGCCGAGTTTACTCACCTTTCCGCCAATCCCGTGTCACATGCACAGACAGGCAGCCAATCAGCATGCTCCTCTCTATTCACCTTCTGCTAGTCGCTCTGATATCTGAGCGTCCCACAAACGAAATGGAGCGAGCGCGTTTTGCAGTCAGCTCCTGTGTGGACAAGGGCTCCCCCTGCTGATTGGAGGCAGAGGCACATCACATGCAGAATAGAGCCAGTAGGGGGTCAGGTAAGTATAGTTGTTTCTTAATATGCCCCAGACAAACCCTTTAATGTTGCTTTGTGAAAAATGGGAAGAGAGAAAATTATTTTCATTCCTTTGACATTTTTTGATATTTAATTATTCATAATGTTAAAGTGTTGCTCATTTAAAGAGGAACAACACCCCCTTGATTCCTCTTTATGGGGCATCCCTAATTGGATTGCCTCGCTTTGTGAAAGCCTGGGGTCACCCGAATTAGTCACCTCTTCCCTGAGCCCTCACCACATCTTGTTGCCATGGCTGCATCCCCGGAATACCTCTAGCTAGGCTCTCATCAGGCCATCACAGCAGGAGGTGAGCGGGGATGCGGCCGGCGTCACTCGCTCTAATCAGATTTTCTTGCCGCTCTGAGCACATGACATTTGATTGGAACGAGCGCTACTGATTGGCTGTACACACAGTGGGGTGAGGGCTCAGGGAAGGGCAATACACACAGTGGGGGCATCCCAAATTAAGATGCCCCATCAGAAGGAACAAAACCCAATAAAGTGAAAGTTTTGAGTTTTGTTCATCTTTAAAGTGTTGCAAAAGTCTAAACCGAGCCAGAGATTGGCCTACCTACTCACCTTTTCCTGGGATCCCGCAGTCTGTAATTAAATGCAGCACAGAGCAGAGAAGCAGCATCCCGGCGCTCTCCGCTCTGCACGCCACCGGCAGAAGATCATCAGGTTTTTGGAGGCACAGAGCAGAGGAAGCCACAAGAAGGTGAGTAGGTGGCCTGATCTCAGGCTTTCAGTACCATTATACACGGTTAGGGATGCTCCATAGGGACCTTAGGCAGTGATCCAGGAGTCTGTTTAGACTTTTGTTCTCATTGGCATTACAGTAGTAAATTCTATCGACGTGTGAACAAACGTATAAGTGGACCTAAACCATTTATAGGCTGCTGTGTTTCCCATCCCCCAGTTATCTGGAATGGCTGTCCAAGGCCAAAATATGGCCAAGAGACTCACCCTCTCCACCCTCTCTTGGGATTGTGAGATTTTTGGTTCTCTTTAAGCATGATACTGGCCAATGATACTCAACTGCTTCCATATTCTCTCATTACTTGGGTGTCAGCTTGCTGCTCCATGCAGGTGTTCACATGGGACAGCCAACTGGTGTCTGGATTGGATCCAGCAGAAGCTCTGGCCACTTGTGTTTCTTTCTGGATTTAAATAAATGGGGATATGGTTGCAGATACCCCTGCCACTCACATGCAATGTGACAAATTTTTAGCCCACGGCACAATCAGCACTGAATTCCCTGCATAGAGAGCGGAAAGAATGGCCGCATACCTGGACTCCCTCCGGATGATGCGCCTGCTCCGATGCCAGCTTATCTGCATGGCTGGGTGCCAGAGCCCGCATCAGCCGTAAGATGCAGGGGATGCGGCCCGTGCTGCACCATGGGGTTGCCGTCGATGTGAGTACACTGCCGATCCAAGAGGATTTCATTCAGTGGAACACCCTAAATTAGGATGCCCCAGAGGTAGAAAATTGAGAGAGTTTGGTCCATCCTAATTGGAGCCTGAAGGCACACGGCTATCTGTTGGGTACCTTGGAGCGATGCAGCTGATTCACCTCTTTCAGCTTTGCTTTGAGTTTGCAGGTGGGGTGATTATAAGTGCCCCGTGCCCCACACTATTACAAAGTGCAATCACATATCATAGCAGCAACGTGGCAACGTTGGCACAGCCCCGAGAAAGGGTCCGTTAGGACCTGAAACAGCCATAAGGTTATTACACTCTGTAAGCTCGCCATTATGCTGCTATGATATGTGATTGCACTTTGTAAGCTCGCCATTATGCTGCTATGATGTCCTTGTGACTTTGCCATGTGATTATCTGTAAACACTATATGCTGCTTACTGAGGGATTTGATTCTATAGGTATTTATGTGTATTATCTTTATGCATTTGCACAGGCAAATGGAGCAAAATGCATCGGTGTCACTGGAGGTCCCCTCCCCACCACTGCGAAATCAGCGACTGAATTGGGGAAACATCGCCAGTGAGAAGACGATTGAGGCCGACAGAAGTGAAGATGGCAGAACCGGTGAACTGTACAGCAGCCGGGCGGGATGCAAGGTTGAGTCTGAGCAGAGATGTCACCACAGTATTGGAGAGAGGTGACACTGTTTCGGCCATTCCCTGATTCGCCCTGCGGGCTGACTCCCGGCTCCCACCGACATTCATCTAGCCGGATGTTTCTTTGCAGAGGTGTCTCTGTATGGACACTGGGACGCACGTGCTGCTCCTTTACACCTTGCGTCAGTGCTCCCCCTGCTTAATTGCAAAGATTGCGCAATAAAATTGTCAGGCTGCTATTTAACATTCATGGGTCTGGCTGTTGCTATCCATGCAGGAATTTGCACATTAACCCTAAACTTACTTTCCACATAAGGAATAGTGTGCTAGCAAATGCGGTTTAGGATCTAAAAGCTCCTTTTTTAAACTCGATCCATCATCAGTCGCAAATCGCTATACAGTATAGCTTGAGGTCTATCTATGAGCCGGGAGTGTGGTGTGTGAGTGCAGCGTGTGCAAGTGTGCGGGGGACCCCTGTGGGACACAACAACAGTGTACGTTTTTATTGGGGTGGGATTTTTTCTCTTTTTGGAGCGGGGCATGTAGCTGGTGGCACACTCGGCCCTTCGGCGCCGCTCGGGGGCTTAGCCGCCCACAGGGTCGTTGGGAGCCGAGTGATAGCAAGTGCGCTGATTGGCTGAGAGCACCGCTCTGTCAATCAGCGCACTTGCCTGAGCCTGCATCGTGGGAGCAGAAGGAAGGTAAGTGTATGGGGCGACATGGGGAGATACACACAGCGGGGCATTACAATTTGGGATGCCACCGCACGGAGGAACAACACACAGGACGGTGAAATTCCTGTGTGTTCCTCTTTAAGGCACCAGGCAAAAAGGTCATAGGACCAAGAAAGGTGGGCACAACAATACTGGGGGCCAGCCGTTCCCCCCTGCGTGTTCATCTGCTCTAACAAATGCTCAGAGGAAGATCCCTAATAGCAGACAGCGACACTGGGGAGAACAGATAGAAGAAGAGATAGTAAGAGGCAGAAAAGAAAAGATGAGAGAAAGTAAATGGCAATAAATATCAACCATACAAAAACTAAAACTATCCACAGTACAAATAAACACCTCTCTTCTTACAAAAGTACATTGTGACAGTGTAAATATAATATTATAGTGCTAATAGCCAAGGATGTGAATGTCCCCTTAAAACAATGGATTCCAATTTCTTGCTGATCCATTCTTTATCCATCAACATCTGGTGCCCAATGCATATAGACTATTCCAATATTCTAAGCATACAGCACGTCCTGCTCCAGATATAGCAATAACATGTGGGTAATCCTCCGCCTTCGGCGCCATGCACTGCAGACATGTAGAAAACAAGCTCCTCCCGGCCCTACATATACCGGAGGACCTCCCACGAATCCCCAGATTTCTCTGCAGTGCTGAACTGCGAAGACATGAAGTATCACGCTCTCGCAGCCGAGCGGGCCTTACAGCCCAAGGTCCTGTGGGACTATTTCCACCCGTCCTTTCTGTGAAGAATATGCTCCCCAGCCTGGGCTGCGTTGATCGGGTGAAGGTAGGCAGCACCTAGTGTGCTTAACGGAGCCATGCTCCACAGCAATCCCCCACCATAGGGTAGGCGGTTTAGGCTGATGGTGAGCCTTCAGTGGATGCCCCTCCCGCATTATTGCCCCACGCCCCGTGTAGCGGTGAACCCCGAGTGCTGGGTCACCTTCTTCCTTGTTCCCCCCGTTAGCGGGGGGGGTTGTGTACGTTGGCCGATCCTTGCCCTATTACACTGTATGATTAGAAGCCGCACTTCAAACATTATTTTAATGTTGGCCGCAGCGCCTTTAATGTATTTTGACTTGGCGCGTATGGCGGCTTGGTTTCGCGACGCTATGGCGTTTATTACCGTCTTCTTTTCCTGTCTTGTTACGCGCTTAGAGCTTCGCGCTCTCCGGGGTGGGCGTGGTCTGGTTTGGTGCGTTCCGCGTCATCCGTAGCTCTGGCCCGCCCTTCGAGGTTCGCTTGGCGCCATTTTGTCGGCCTTCCCGCGCGCGCATGGTCTTCTTCCTCCTTCCTTGGCTACTGTAAGTGCCCTCACGGGCGTTTTGGTTATCTTTTTTCTTCCTGTGCTGCGCCTGGCTCTGACACCCTTTTCTTCTCCTTATGTCTTTCAGATGCCAAGATTCCAGTGGCTTCTCCCGGCCTGATATATATATCTTAGCGGGTTTATATTTAAATTCTCCCACATTCCCAGCGGGTTTTGGGGCATCCAGGGTTGCTTACAGCATAAATCCCTACTGGCATATTACCTTGATTAATTACCATATGGAGGCATCTCAGAATTATGTGTCCGGGGTCCCGCGGGGACAAGACCGGCTGTGTACTATGTGTTGACAATCCCATGCCGATGCTGACAGAGCGCGGGTCTGCGGACCGTGTGCTGATCAAGTGCTGGCCCTGCAATCAGGTTTACCGGTAGCTGCACCTCGCTTCAATACTCCTGTCTCCCCGTGCTTAAATCTCACTCCAGATGAGTCGCACTCGAGCGGGGATGACCAGCAGGTGGTGCCGCGCAGGCTACCCACAGCGGAGCAGGTGATGTCTGGTTTGGCGGAGCGCTTGGGCGCTGGAAAGAAACGGTCCCTGACCCCCCTAGTTCTAGGGTTCCCACTGAAACTGAGGAGTCTGCCGCTATGCAGGACCTTGATCCTTCTGATGATGGTGAACTGTTCTCAGGTTCCAGTTCCTCAGACGAGATGTCTTGGACCCGTGACAGTTCTGGCCCTGGTTCTTGGGGCCTGTGTGACACTGATGAGTTACTTATAAAGATCTTTGAAGTACTGTTCATCTCTCCTCCGGGAGAGTCTCCCAAGCCCAAGAGGGAGAGTTTCCACATGGCGACGCCTCGCCTGGAATTTCTGGAACAGGATCATTTCCAGAACCTTATATCTAAGGAATGGGAATCACCTTGTAAACTTACAGGGGTTCCGGGGGTCTGGGACTGGAAGTACCCGTTTCCCCATGATTTGGTTGATCGATGGTCAGTCCCTCCCGAGGTGGATGCGCCTATTATTGGGGTTGCTAACCCTCCCTTCATGGCAGCTTCTACCCCTCGTACCCTTCGGGATGCTGAGGACCGGCGCATTGACAGATTGGCTTCCCACGCCTTTTCGAGTGCAGGGACGGCTCTGCGCCCGGTCTGTGCTGCGGCCGTCACCGTGGTGGCCGCCAGGACCCTTTTTAGGAAGATACTTGACCAACAACCGGAGGATCTCCCTTGCGAAGTCTTTAATGCACTGTCTGATTGTGATGTTTTTGTGAAGTTCATTCTCTCAGCGATGGATGACACTATTAAAATGTGTGCTAGAACCTCGGTTCTTGTGGTGGCTATTCGCTGACAATGAGACTAAAAAGGCTCTTACTGGTCTTCCCTTTAGAGGTCGACACTTATTCGGGGCTAGGTTGGACCTTTTTGGAAGAAAGGGTAAGGCGCCCTTGCGCAGAAGGCCGTCCCGGCCGCCCAGGGGCAGGGACACCCCTCCCCCTCCCTACGTTAGTGTCAAGAGAGAACCAGAAGTGTGCTTCCAACTTTTTGGAGTGGAGGCCCGCCCCAGAGGGGGCAGGCAACGCCCTGGGATCTCCGGCAGGGCGAAACCAAAGTCTGCCAAAACCACTCAAGCATGAAGGGACGCCCTCGCCCTGTTGGGCGAGGGGGCTGCCGAAGCACTTGGCTCCTATTGCAGGGCGCCATGCTTCGTTCAGGTTGTTATAGGAGTTAGTCTCCCTGGATGCAGAATGGAGTTGCTGGGCAGTCCCTTTCTGAGGTTGTCAGGGGTCCTCTAGTCCCTGTTTTTCCCTTCGGGAGTTGACGCAGGCTGAGTTTGGCGGGCTGGGTCTGGGCTCTCTTTCAGGTTGGCCTTTGGCTGGTGTTTGCATCCACATTTCCTTTTCCCTCTGGGATGAAGCAGTCTGACCAGGACTGGCATTCAGGGCCTAGTATTTTTAGTTTTCACAGGCAGTTCCTACATGGTATCCACCTGTTGGGCCGCGGGCGCCCTTGTCCAGTGGACCTCTTGATGCCTGCAAGGATCTATATCCCTTTGGAGTCCCTGGTGCCTTCAGGACACCCAGGCCATTTCCAGCCAGTGTTACAGGACCAATTCTGCGGATTAGGGTCTTGTCTTGGGGTCCTTCCCCTGCTCCCACGGCTCGCCAAGGCGAGTATGGGAGCGTTGTCTTGGATGTGCACCTGTGACGTCTGCGTTAGTTTTACTTGATTGTCATTCTTTTCCAATTTTTGCATCAGGCCGCGTTGGCTGTTAACTCGGGGCTCCTTGGGAGTCTTTTGGATTGGTGCTCTGGCATATCACCTTCTTAGTGTACCCTGGTTCGGTATCTCATGGCCTCAGTATGAAAGGGCCTTGCCCTCCTTGTGATCACACTAATTTCACCTTGCAGCTGGTGGGCCTGTTGTGCGGCCTGGACGCTGTCCTTTATCCACTGGTGCCCTTGGACCATGCGACACCTTGGGTTATTTATCCTGGACGGGTTTCCAACTTAAAATGGGTCTGTGAACAGGTCCTGAACAGGTGACCCTTCAGGAGGGGTCTAGTTCTGATCTCAGTGGGGGTTTACATTGCTTGCACCCCATTATTATTGGCTTGTTGGCTGTCCTACTGTGTTAGGAGGGCCTGTTCTAGTGTCTCGCTGAACCCCTACTGGTGGCCCCGTGGGGCCCCGGGGATATTACAAGGACTCTGTCCTGGTTATTGTCATGATCATTGTCCTGGTCTATGGTTCTGGGTTATTGTTCCAGGACTCTCTGGCCTTGGTCATGGGACCTAGTATGGCTCTGGCAGGACATTATTCTCTATATGTCTTATCTTCTTCACCCCGCTAGGTGGGTTTCTGCACAAGATTGCTGTAGCAGGGGTGGACCGTTACACTGGGGGCCCTGGGTGGCCCAGTGGAGTGCGGTTCGCAGATTCTGCTGACGACAGTTGTACTGGGTGCCCTCCCACGAGGGCTGTTCGGCCTATTCAGGCTCCTTACTACGTCACCCCTATCTACTGGGATCGGGCGGTTTGTTCTTCACCCTCTTGGAGATGGATCTCTCTGGGTGTCCTTTCCGTTTGGAGGGTTAGACCTAGCTCCCTCCTCTTCTTCTTCTCCCTTCTCTACCGACTATGTTGGGAGATGTCGCTCTAGTTGCGTGCTTGGACTCTCCCCCCTGCGGGATGTTGCCTTATCCCTGGGTCCTAGAGTTATTACAGCATGGCTGAGGTTGGTTCCTCAACTCAGTGCTCTGGGGGGTTCCAGGGCTCGCCCTGTTTGCCCACTGCAGAGCCTAGTTCAATCGTCTGTGTTGAGCATTCCTCAGGGGTTGCTCAGGTGCATTCCACAGGGATTTCTAAAACTCCCTGTGGGGGGGTTACTTATCCTGATGCCCTGCTAAGGGTTCCCCTGGGTCTTATTCAGGTTTTTGTCAGACCTGTTCCTTCCCTCACATCATTCTTCCGGGGCGATTACTTCATTCAGAAGTATGCCATAGGGGACGGCTCTTTTAGTCTAGTCACTATATGTATTACATATATGTTTTTTTATCTGTACACCATTAGGTGAGGACGTTGGGTCCAGGCAGAGTTTTTTATTCTCCTTATTCCAGACCCTCCGGCCTCCGGGCTAGTGTCTTGCTTACTCTGCGCTTACAGGGATCTGTATCCCTCGACAGGCATTGGAGACTCCTGGACTGTTCCCTGTCCATGGTTGGGATTATGCCTTTGGGGCTTTTAGGCGTTCCATCCTTTATGCAACGGTTTCTGATTGCCTACATGGTGTAGGAGCTCTTTTGATTGGTTGCTCGGTTGGATTGTCCTTCTGAGCCTAAAGTTAACGTTTCGGCCTTGCTGAGCCTTGTTAGCGTTGTCTTTCAGTATTTCCGCTGGTCCCGCTTAGACCAGGCTTCGTTTTCCCTGACGGGGAAGGTTCTAAGGTTACCATGACTGCCCTGTTGTTTGCAGTAGCGTGGTTAGGCTGTTACTCTGGCCTATTGTTTAGGGGAGATTCATTTTCTCTCTTGAGTTTTGTTCTCTTCTATTTGTGCTTGGTTTGAGCCTTCAGCACTCGGTTTTGTTCAGCAGGCTGACTAGTTCGCTGCTTGTGTTTCGCTTAGCCTTTGTAAGGTTCAGAAGTTGAGTTAGAGCATTGCTCACGTTGCTCTTGGTAGCAAGGTTGCGGGTGACAGCGCTGTTACTGTTGGCTGTGCCTTTTCTCTTGGGGATCCCACCCTACCTTATGGGCACTGCTATTGGATGTCCCACATGTTATTACTATATCTGGAGCAGGACGTGCTGTATGCTTAGAATAATACAACTCTATGAAGTACTCACCTGTAGAGTTGATATTATACACATACAGCACGTCCTGCTCCACCCCACCCTGGTTCACCTTGTTCTGGATCCCCTGTATGGTGATTATTATCTTGATATTATTGCCAGTCTCTGGGTGGTTGTTTCCTCCCGGCTTCTCTTTCTGACTGCTTGTCAATGCTGGGGATTCGTGGGAGGTCCCTCGGTATATGTAGGGCCGGGAGGAGCTTGTTTTCTACATGTCTGCAGTGCACGGCGCCGAAGGCGGAGGATTACCCACATGTTATAACTATATCTGGAGCAGGACGTGCTGTATGCGTATAATATCAACTCTACAGGTGAGTACTTCACAGAGTTGTATTTTCAATGTGCCAACCAACTCTCATAGATACTTACGTATTGTGCCCACAATATGACCCAGTGACAGAAAAAAACACCATAAGTACATGAGAAAAAAAAGGAACTATAAATATGTGTAATAGCCAACCTATTCACATCAACCCAAAAAAGGTGTAAATTCGATATCCTCCACCCCAGAGGTGTTTGCGTATCTAAACAATTAATCTAATATAGTAACCTCCTCTGCGCCCCCCCCCCCCTCCCCCCACTTTCCAAATCATCTAGTGGTCGGTGCTCATCAAAAGGCTGAGCGCCCCTGCTATAGAGACTGTGCAATAAATGTTACATTGTTTTTATGATTTTTTTTTAATTTGCCACCCAGGATATTAGCAAAATTAAAGTTTTCCAGATTGAGAAATCTCCCAGGTCGCCCATAAACTCACCTGCTTTCCCGGTCCAGCGGTACATGGCGAGTGGTAGCCGCATCCTCGCACTGATTGGAAGAGTGGCCGCGTATGTGCCGTAGGATCGGGAAAAGGTGAGTTTGTTTGGGCAACCTGGGGAGTTTCACACAGCGGGGCACCCCCTGGTCGGGGGGCAGGGACCTAAAGCCAGGATAGTCAAAATCTTTTTGAATGGTTTTGGTCCACTTTAAAACCCCTGGAGCTATACAACCCATGTAGTTTAGTCACACATGAATACTGTTTAATCCTAATCTGTTGGTTGGTATTGTAAACTTCCAATTGCATCTTCTTGATATACGTTCCTTGTTTATCCAACCATTTTTGGCATCCCAGTAGTGGAGAGTGTGTGGTGGATAAGGTAATGTTGACAGGGGTAGACTCCATATAAAATCTGCTCCATACCATGGACACCCTTAAAGAGGAACATCATCTGGGTCCCACTCCCTGGGATATCTCAAATTGGGATTGCCTTTGTGAAACCCCCCAGATCACACGTTCCACTCACCTGTTCCTGTAGCCCTTGCCGTGTCTCGGCGCCACAGTTCTCACCTTCTTTCCCATGAAACATGATCTTCCCAGAACGTCGCTCCCAGTGCCCCTCACATCAATCACAATCGCTGTTTAGTCATGGAGCAGGTGACCCATCGTCATGTGCTATGATGGACCCCCTGTTGTATAAGCTACCTGTAACTCTATGAATCTGATGGATGGGGGGCTATGGGGCAGGTGGAATAATTGATCAAAATATAACGTGTGACCATTTGGTGATTATGTTTTATATCGGCTACGCCTGTACAGACAGAAGCGACATGCTTGCCCCCATGCATTGGACTGTGCCTACAGTAGCAACAATCTGTTCAGTTAATAAGTTGGTCGTGGTTTCAGTCTTCAGACCGGCAGCAATGAGAAGAAGAGATTTATGCTGATGCTCCTGATGATTTTCTTGATCCTATCAGGAGAACTCTAATGTCAGATCTAGTTATCCTGCCGTCCTCCCATGTAACAGTGGAAAGGTCAACTAGTGTTCGACATCTACTAAGGTAATAATAAAATGTGAAGCAGGTATAGTGTTTCTCCTTAAAGTGATGCTACACCCAGAAAGGAAGTTTATGTGGTCACCTCCTATCCCTAGCCCAGTCCCCCCAAACAGCCTGTGTTTCTTTTAAACTAAAGCCTTTTCCCAATGTTCACAAAAAAAAACTTAACAGGATGGAGTTTGATGTCCGAATGGCTGTCCTATGCTTATTAATTCAGCTACAACTAAACTGTCACATAATGGTTGTTAAAGCAGAACAAAACTCCACCAGCCGCTGACCTGGAATCAAAAAAGATTTCAGGAGGGGGGCGTGTCCTGGACATGGTGCTGTGAGGCTGCTTTTCACAGAGCTCCCGCACCTGGGCCTAATTTAATAAGGAAAGAGCAGCATTTCCCACAATATTTGCCCACCCAGACATCATGGGCAGGAGAAAGACCACCCTGAAGAGGAGTAAGGGGGGCAGACCAGGCTCCCGCAGCCGCTGGATCCGGGACTTTACCGACTTACCTCGTGCGGCTGGGGGCGGCAAGATGGCGGCGCGTGGCGGGTCGTCCTCGGTGGAAAAGAGGACAGATCTGGGGGTGTCGGCCCCCGTGCGCCTGACGGAGCGGAGCTGCGGGACTGGAGGAGCCGCCGCGGATGACAGAGAGGCGGTGAGTGGAGGAGCTCCGTGCGCTGCAGGCGAGGAGACACGCTCGGCTGGTCAGGAGCGTGGAGAAGAGAGGCGGCGCGCTGCCCGCCCGTCACAGGCTGGCGCCCCAGAGGAAAGCAATCGGCCGCGGAGCTCGTCGAGCGGCGCCCGGGCACCGGAGTTGCCGGAGCGGGCCCTCACATCGCGGCCTGCTGATCCGGAGGCGGTGGGGACAGACTGCCCGGGAGGGCATAAAATGGCGGCCAGAGGTGAGCGCGGGACGGGAGCGGGGGGAGGCGATATGGGGACAGAGCTGCCCTCCCCAGAAATGCTTAGAGGGACGGGAGATGCCTGGGCTAGACGCCAGTTGACTGTGGGGTCTCATTCAGGGGAGACCACGATGGCCACATCAGATTCCCCAGCCGGGCCCCAGAATGAAGCCCCCTCACGGAGGAGACAGGCCGCTTCCCCCCCCGCCCAGGATGCTCACATAGCTGGGCCACAGATGAGCCCCAAGCCCGATGCCCCCAAACCCCTGCCAACAAGGGAAGGGACTTTCAAGAACTCCCATAACAGATCCCCAGCGGGTGAGAGGCCCGGAACGGGGCTGGAACGTTTCGCCTACCTGCCCAGACTGGAGGGGGGGCAAAGCAGTGCACACCATCCTGATATCCCAAACAAGGAGAAGACATGTCCCCTGGAGGGCCTGCCGCAGCGACACCCAAGACCCCGCCAGCCAGTCCCCCTAGAACCGAGGGTGATCATTGGCTCCCTGGGGGCTGGCCCGCCTAGCCCGCTGACGTCCCCGTTGCTACCTTCACCGACGATCCCGTGGTCGGGGAACGGCCCAAGCCCGACCGTGATGTCGCCGCCGCAACCATGTTTCTCGCCAGAGCCGGAAGAGGTCCCGTTGACTCCCTGGGTACCACTCTCAGAGACGAGAACACTGAGATCACCATCGGAGACGCGGGGCTCGCTGGGTGCTGCTGACCCTGCGCCCTCCAGCCAGACCAGCATCCACATGGAAACAATCTCGTTACTGCGGGGCCTCCCATCCAAAGCGGACATTGAGGCCCTAATAGCGAAATACGAAGAGGCCCACAGAAAGGAGTTAGGCGAGGTCAAGAACCACATGCGGATGGTCGAGGAAAGAGTGGCGGGGCTTGAGGCAGAGGCGCCCTCTGTGTCGAATCGTCTGCAAAGGTTGGAAGCGAGGTGCGACATGCAGGAGTCACTGTTGCAATCTCAGATGCTACATATTGACGACATAGAGAACAGAAGTCGTAGAAATAACCTGCGCCTGAGGGGCATCCCAGAATCATCCACGGGAGAAGATCTCGCCCGCATCACCACGATCATCCTGAACACCGTGCTGGAAAGAGACTTGACCACCCCGATAGAATTGGACAGGGTGCACAGAGCCTTAGGGCCGCCTAGCACAGACCCCTCGAGACCTCGGGATGTGGTCTGCAGAATCCACAGATACACCTTGAAGGAAGAGATCACTCGTAAGGCCTGGAGACAAGGCAATGTGGACTTTGATGGCGCAAATGTCCAGATACTTCAAGACCTCTCTAAACGCACTCTCCTGATGAGAAGAGCTCTGAGACCGCTTCTGGAAGTCATCATGCAAAATGGGGGGTCTTATAGGTGGGGATATCCCTTCCACCTAATTGTTCGCAAAGACGGAGGCACCTTCCTGCTTAAAACGCCAAGAGATCTCCCTGATGAGTTCTCCTCTCTTGGCTGCGAACCAATTGACGTGCCGGACTGGTTGGCTGTGAGGTTACCGCCCTCTTTGTTACCCCGGACTGGTGCTCGAGGGGGCCCTGTCGGCTCTAGAGACCGCGGAAGGCCGCGGCGTGGCCGGCGACAAACCAGACCGTACGATGTAGAAACCTGATCTGGTGAACTCTGCCCTGTTTTCCCCCCTGACGGGTTGCTGGACTGTCACCCCCCTCCCCCCCCCGCCCGAGAGGACACCCTCAGAATTTTCGGGACTGCCCTTTGATGGGCCCCGTAAACTGCTTGGCGAACAATGCGTTGCATACACCTCGCCCCCTTTCCACTGGGGGTGCTCTCCGCGGGCTGAGGGATCTTGCTTAAGAGGGGTGGCTGACTTCCTGTTGTAATCAAATGCTATTTTGTTATTGTGTACAATGTTCAGGCTGCGCTGCTCTCACAAGCGGGACTTGCTGCTGTTCAACGGCAAGGCTGGTTGTCTCGGCAATTCAGCCTATCTATATAAGGCCTAGTGCGGGAGGGAGAGACTCTGGCTGCATCCCCGTGCCGACAGACACTCTTCCCCCCGATAGGGCCAGCTCGAGGTTCCTTAGGAACCACTGAGCTTTGTTTTCATTCCGTGTAGGATTGTTAGGAATTCTCTAATTTCGTTGCATTCTTGTTCTTTCCCCTCCTTTTTCTTGTTTTTGTTTGTTTTCCTGATCTTAGTAGTTGACACTTTCCGTGTGTTCCTTCCCCACTGTCCCTTTTTCCTCTCCCCTCTCCCAATCCCCAAGGAAAGGGCAGGACTTTTGAGGGTCGTAGGGCTCTATAATCTCCGAAGTGGCCGCTGCTGGGTTTTCTGGAGGGCGTGCTGTCATGGCAGGTACTACAATTGTCTCCCTCAACACCAAAGGAATGAACACTCCTGAAAAAAGGTCACTTGTTCTGAGGAACCTGAAAGGCCTTAAGGCCCAGATAGGTTTCCTGCAGGAGACACATTTTAAAGCATCCAACCCACCCTCCTTAGGGGACAAGTACTTCCCTAGGGCTTATCATAGTTACTCTCCTGACTCTAGATCCCGTGGGGTCAGCATAGTAATCTCTAGGTCCTTGGCCTGGGAATTGGTAGACTACAAAGCAGACGAGGAGGGCAGATGGCTACTGGTGAAGGGGAAAATCGGGTCTGAAGTCTACACTTTGGCCAACATATACGCACCGAATACAGGACAAATTCCCTTTGTAATTGGCGTCCTAGAGACTCTTGCAGACTTTCGGACGGGGGAATTGATACTGGGAGGGGATTTTAATCTGGCCTTAGATCCGCTGCTGGACACATCTAAGGGGGGTCCCCACTTTGCCTATGCCAAACTAAAACACCTTAGGAAGACCCTGACCCTATTCCAGCTGGTAGACCCCTGGAGGATTCAACATCCGAATACAAGGGACTACACCTTTTTTTCCCACCCACACACCTCTTACTCAAGGATAGACCTGTTCCTGGTGCCGCATACTCAACTAGCCAGAGTCATTGACACCAAGATAGGAAACATCACATTATCCGACCATGCTCCTATCACTATCACGGTGGCGGATCCCGCCCCTGTCCCTAGGTCCTGGTCTTGGAAACTGAATGGGTCACTGCTGGAGGACCAAAGTGTCTTGGAGGTGATCCAGAGAGATCTCAAGCATTACTTTGAGACAAATGCTGGTCCAGAGGTTTCTCCAGGTACGCTTTGGGAGGCCCACAAATGCGTCATTAGGGGGTCGTTCATCAGCCAGGGGGCCCGGATCAAAAAAGAAAAAATGGAAGGCATGTTGAAACTTCTTGCAGAAATAGGAAGGCTCGAAGGGACACATAAAAAGTCCCTGTCGGCCGCGCTCCTACCGACACTTACTGCCCTGCGGGAAAAACTGAAGACATTATGCTGTGATAAGCTGAAAGCTCAGGCGGTTAGATGCCGTCAGGCCTTTTTTGAATCTGGCGACAAATGCGGCAAAATGTTGGCCAGGGCCTTGAGAACGGAAAGGGCGAAAACCTATGTCTCCAGGGTGATAGATTCTGGAGGGAAAGTGGTGCAGAGAATAGAAGAGATTGCGGAGGCTTTCCGCAAGTTCTATGGAGACTTATACAACCTGCCGACCTCCCGGGATGGGACCATAGGCCAAAAATGCGCTCAGTATATTGCAAATTCGGGCATGCCCAAGCTCCCCGAGGAGGCTGTTCTGGAAATGGAGAACCCAATATCGGTGTTGGAGCTGCAGACCGCTGTGTCCGAGGCGACTCCGGGAAAGGCGCCCGGTCCTGATGGTCTGCATATCCAATACTACAAGAAACTATTTCCCCTCCTGGCCCCCCGGCTCCTCTCCATGATGAACTCTATCTTGAAGGGGTCCCCCCTCCCGGGTGATACATTACGGGCCCACATAGCGGTGATCCCCAAGGAAGGAAAGGATCCCACCTTATGCGCAAACTACAGGCCGATCTCTTTACTCAATACGGATATTAAATTATTCGCTAAAATTCTGGCATCGCGGATTGCTCCGCATCTGCACGCAGTGGTCTCCCCGGACCAGGTGGGTTTCATGCCTCTTAGAGAGGCTAGAGACAATACCACTAAAGTCTTGAACCTGATCCATCTAGCACAGAACCGGGGGACTCCCGCCCTGTTGCTCTCCACCGACGCCGAGAAAGCCTTTGACAGGGTCAATTGGCAGTTTATGAGGACGGTGCTTAGACATATAGGTCTGGGCCCAAACATGCGGCAATGGATTGAGAGTCTTTATGGCTCTCCCTCGGCGTCGGTGAGAGTTAACGGCTGCTCATCGGGTTCCTTTGAGATCTCGAATGGGACAAGACAGGGATGCCCCCTGTCACCTTTGATATTCATACTGGTGCTGGAGCCCTTTCTGTGTGCGGTGCGCAGCAATCCGGATATAAAGGGACTAGGCGACACCTTGGGTCAGTATAAGGTGGCGGCGTACGCCGATGATTTGATTTTCTTTCTTACCGGTCCGGAGGTCTCGGTGCCCAACCTAATGAAAGAACTCCGGGAATATGGGATTCTCTCTGGCTACAAAATTAACCTTCAAAAATCTGAAGCTCTCAATGTAAATATCCCTGAAAGCAGATTTAGGACGATTAAAAACGCCTTTCCATTCCGCTGGGCCAAAGAGAGTATTAAATACTTGGGAACACAGATTAGCGGGGATCTCTCTAAGATATATTCCCTCAACTTCCCCCCATTATTGAGAGACTTTGCGACAGAGACAGCCAGGTGGAATAAGGGGAAGCTTTCCTGGTTTGGGCGATCTAATGCAGTCAAAATGACCCTGCTTCCCCGACTGCTCTATTTACTACAAGCCCTCCCGGTGGCGGTCCCGCGCTCCTATTTTCAGAAGATCCGCGCGATCTTCACTGAGTTCATCTGGGCAGGAAAGAAACCGAGACTCAGAAGAGAGATCCTAACTAGACCGAAGGAGCAAGGAGGGATGGGCCTGCCAGACCCCTTGCTCTACCAGGCTGCAGTACACCTCTGTAGGGTGGTGGACTGGTGTATCCACGGGCATCACAAGCAATGGGTAAGCCTTGAGCAGGGTTTCCTGGAGGTCCCAATCCAGGGGGCTCCGTGGCTGGCAGGTGAGAGTGCCAGTTTGGGTCGACAACACCCCACCATTGGTCCTACGCTTGGGATGTGCAGGTCCATGTTTCAACGGCAGGAGATATCTCCATCCCCCTCCCCAATGTATCCGGTCCTGGGCAACCCGCTCTTTGCCCCAGGTTGCGGAGGACACAAGGTGAAAACCTGGATTGGCACTAAAATGTATAGGGTGGGTCACTTTCTGGTGGAGGGGAACTGGGTGAATCCAAATGAAGTGGCGCAAAGATTGGGAATCCCTAGCTGGTCGGCCTGGCAGTGTATGCAACTTAGACACTTCTTGGCCTCGCTTAAGGAGTACAGAGGGAGCAGACTGGAGTTTACTATTTTTGAAGAGCTATGCCAGAGCACTGAGATAGAAAGACATACGCTCTCAAGGATCTATAAACTGTTGATTGCCCCCCCAGATGCGGAACATCCAAAGTTCCTTGAAAAGTGGGAAAAGGACTTAGATACAACATGGTCCCCCAAGCAGCGCCTGGCGGCTATGATTCTCCCGCACAAGACCTCGATTTGTACGCGGTATCAAGAGTGCGGATACAAAATACTCACAAGGTGGTATAGGGTCCCTACAGAACTCCATAAATGGTTCCCGGCCGTCTCACCTAACTGCTGGAGGTGTGGGGAGGAAAGAGGAGACCTATTACACGTCTTCTGGTCCTGCAGCAAGCTAAAACACTATTGGGGTTTGGTGAGACAGATCACGGAAAAGGTGTCCGGCATCCCGATCCCGGACGACCCGGCCCTCTGCCTTCTCCACGTATCGGAAATGCCTGTGAAACGGTACCGTAAATCCGTGATCCGTCATTTGCTCAATGCAGCCAAGGCCGGCATTCCCCAGATGTGGAAAAAGGAGGAGCCCCCATCGATTGCAGGCTGGTGTCAGAGGGTAAATGACATTATGCGATTTGAAAACGTAGTGTCCTCCAGAGATGGTACATACGAGAAATTTATGACTACTTGGTATGGCTGGATGGCCTTCACTGAGTCACCGGAGGGCAGGGATGTGCTGGCGATGCTGTGAGCCCACTCCCTCCCCCCGCTAGCCCTTACCAACTCCCCCCCCTGCCCCCCCCTCTTTTCTTTTCCCCAATTTTTCCATCCCCCCCTCTTTCCTGTTCGTGTTCTGTCTTTAGGTTCGTACCCTCGGTTAGAACTGTCAGTATCTGTTATTTGTTGACATGTTTTAGCATAAGAAGGAATTGGAGAGTTGGGGCCTCTACTAATTTAACCGCTCATGAGACAAGAAACAACAACGAGTGGCACTCCAAATTCTCCATTTTATTGTGACATTCTTGCTGAGAATACTGACAAGTATTTTTTCATACCAGTTGATGACTAGATATATGTTAAAATTCATGTTCTTTTGTCTATTGAAAACTTGAATAAATAAAGAGTTTATAAAAAAAAAAAGATTTCAGGAGTGGCTGCTGGCTTTCCCCCAGGTCATCAAGAATCGCATCACTGGCGGCGTGCACATGCTCTCGCTCCAGCCATTCATATACACATGCACCCAATTCGGGATGGCACAGAAAGTCAAATTTCTGGGTTTTGTTCTGCTTTAATTTATCATTTCTAACCCATTCACCTTTTAACCTTTATAATATGCAACAGTTCAAATGAAACCTAGGTCCACATTCATTGTATTGGCAAAGGACATTTATTTTAGAGCAACTTTTGTTTCTTTTCTCTTACTTTTCATTTGAATGGGATTTGGTGATGGTGTCTTAATCACTGCCTTTGGGCAGCAGCCACCAGGAGTGACCTTGGAGTGGAGCAATGGTGGTTAAATAATGCTGAATATAGAGGCTGCAGAAGACTCTGATGTGAGATCTGTTGGAAAATCTACCCAAAAGTATAGTTTTCTGTATTAAATTGCATACCCGTAACTCATATATGTTCTATATCTGCTTTTAACCTACAGTGATCAGACTGACATTTGTCAACCAAAGTCCTCTTACAATGGATTAGGTCAAACCAAATCCTGAATTAATTATGAAAGAATCTCAGAGTGGCTGTCCGAACGCAAGTTGTGCTGTGAAAATACATCAAACCAATGTTTGTAGAGGCATGATGTTGGCAGAGGATTGTACACGACACTCTTCCAGCGCACAGGAACAATGGCTTTTTATTCAGCAACAGTCAGGAGCCTAAATATTAACAAGATACATCAGCAACACATCTGAACATGAAGCAAAGCTCCTTTCTGTTAGCAGGCTAAACACACTATGCATACAGTCACATGGTCTGCATAAAACTTCCTGGTTAAACAAACTTTTTTTAACATCCTAACAAGCAGACAGTCACATACAGGATGTAGTTGTTGTATTAAACCTATTCCAACACATGAAATAGCTCCAAGCTAAAAATCACATCTCGGATCTTCGCCATAAAACTGTCATAGCAATAGTTGAAGATTTGATGCAGCAATCCAGCAAATCCAGACAATCCTGGGGATGTGGGCACCGCGGTTTACATCACCGTGGGAGCTGCTGGCAAAGGTGAGTTTTGTGGGCAACACCTGGCGTTTTACACAGCCAAGCACTGGGGGAAGGCCAGTGGCTGGTTCTGGGGTCTTTTAGACTCCAGGGCCAGATGCTTAGGGTTTGTTCCACTTTAGAGCCCAATTCCAGGTAGGGCAACTGTTGCTCTTCCACAATGAGACTGCACTTAAAGCGACACAAAACCCTTTAAAGCGGACCAAAACCCACTGACCTTGCGAAATACATTTGTCCGAAGCCGCTGCCGATACTCCCTTCTTACAGTGTAGAACTAGAAATGGATATTTTGACTTTACGAGTTGTCCTGGATCACTGATTTTTTTTGCTGTCCCTCTCTGTAAGATGGTAGATGACCAGCCATTGCATAAGAGTGGCAATGAATGGAGGAGGTGGAGCTTTACAGCTAAAACAGGCGCCAATATCTGGGGTTAGAGTGAAGCAGGAGCAGGGAAAATTGGCAAAATGTTCTCTTCATGGGGGGAGCAGTTCAGGGGATACTAGTAAAATATGTGGGTTTTGGTCTACTTTAGGTGCATAATCATCCTCGGCATCTACTTTCGCTAATTATGTGTTATATTAGCCTAGACTGTCCCTTTAAAGAGGAATAAAAATCTTGGCTGTTGTTTTTGGAACAGCTAAACCTGTAGGCCAACCATGGGGTATGCGAGGTGCCATCGCACAGGGCGCCATGATCAGCTGCAGCTGGACCTGCCCGCTTAATACCTTAACCCGTCTAATATTAATGCAGGGCATAGAGGCCGGCATAGAAAGCTGGAAGCAGCCGGCATCCCTGGTATGGTCTGTTCATGCATCATGGGATTGCTTTTGAGGCGACTATACCAGTGATCCCGGGTGGTTTCACACAGTGGGGCATCCCACATTAGAATGACACAGAGATAGAGAATCACACGGCTCCAGAGTCTTTTAGACTTCAGGTGGGAAAACACTTAAATAATTATTCAATATAAAGAAAAATAAATTATCGCATCTCTTTGGGATTTAGTGCCGTTATGACCCTAGGTGCAGTTAGACAATTTGGGATGAGAAGTCCCTCCAGTTGCCCCCTTTTCTTACCTATGCAGCATGTGCAGCCAGTGGCGGCATCTCTCCCGTACGGCAGCTCCTGCCATAACTGAATAGCTGGCCGTGCACAGCCTGGGGAGTGCGGCTAGGATTCCTTACAGCTTCTCCAGCTGCACATTAATATGCGCAGACTAAGAAGCTGATTGGAGGAGAGATCCGTCCAGTGAGATATGTAGATCGGATGAACCGGGGGATTTTACACAGCAGGGGCATCTCAAATTGGGATGCTCAGGGGACAAACCAAAACTGGGCATAGTGGAAATACTGGGTCTTGTTCCACTTTAATTTTGGACTGGTTATTACTATTCCCAGGAGGCATCCTGCTTTGGGATGCCCCACAGCCAGAAATGCAAGCTTATCCCGTGTCCGAGCAGCGCACTCAACAGCGTTACACCTCTATTTCTTTGTGGCAAAGAAAGTGCGCACAGCGGCGCCCACCTGTCTGGTATGGAGGGTGTGCACTGCAGGGGAGGATCCTCTGCCACATAAGAATGTAGTGGTGAATCGCGTCTAGGTGGGTGCGCCGCCCAAATCGGGATGCCCTTTAAAATCAAATGTCCAGTTCATATCAAATAAATACATAATATAAATAAAATACTCATACATTATATTTACACTATTTAAAGCACTCCTTCCCCCTCATTAAGTTATTAAAACAACTAAAAATATACAGTGTTTTTCGCACTACGAGATGCACTTTTTCCACCAAAAACGAGTGTCAGTGCGTCTTATTGTGTGATTGTAAAAAAGAAAAAACGGCAAAAAAGGAAACTTACATGACCCTTGGGGCCGGCAGGGAGACGGCAGGGTAACTGAACCAGCGGGTGGATGTGCTCTGTGTCTGCTTCCATTGTCCTCAATGGACTCTGATACAAGCCACGCCCACCTGCTGCACAGACCCGGGTGTGTCCCCCCGCAGGGCCCTCTGCCGCCTGACACTCCTCCATCGACTGGCCTCCGGTGGCCACAGCACGGGAGTGAGGATCAAGTAAGTTTACTTTTTTTTTGTTCTCTGGCGTCGAGGTGGGGGGGGGGATTCTGCCCCACTGCTAATGGGATTGGGGCAATATCTCACTGCCTATGGGAATGTGATGGCGGGAATGCCACACGTCCTTTGGGAATGGGATGGGGGAATGCCACACTGCCTATGGGAATGGGATGGGGGAATGCCACACTGCCTATGGGGAATGGGATGGGGGAATGTGGCACTGCTTATGGGAATGGGATGGGGGAATGCCACACGTCCTTTGGGAATGGGATGAGGGAATGCCACACGTCCTTTGGGAATGGGATGGGGGAATGCCACACGTCCTTTGGGAATGGGATGAGGGAATGCCACACGTCCTATGGGAATGGGATGGCAGGAATGCCACACGTCCTTTGGGAATGGGATGAGGGAATGCCACACGTCCTTTGGGAATGGGATGGGGGAATGCCACACTGCCTATGGGAATGGGATGGGGGAATGCCACACTGCCTATGGGGAACTGGAAGGGGGGGATGTCACACTGCCTATGGGGAATGGCATGGGGAGGAGGTCACACTGCCTATGGGAATGGGATGGGGGGGAATGTCACACTGCCTATTGGAATGGGATGATACCCCCGAAGCTTAAAGCGAAACAAAACACAGTGCAGCCAGCCCTGGAACTTAAAAGATGCCATTCCCCGCTCATCCTAAATCAGGATGCCACATTGTGTAACCCCTCCCCAGGCTTCGGCAAAACTGACCTACTTCCGGGCTCCCAACCTCATCCAGGATCCTGTGCTGCCCAGAAATCCCGGCTCTGGGCACCAAAATCTTGGATCTGCTGCAGCTTTCCAGTCTTTGCGCGACTCGCTAACTTGCAGGAGAAGCAGCTCTGTGCACAGTTCGTGCGGCCGCCACAGAAGCGCCAAGGACTTGGTTGTATCCAGGGTTAGGTATGGAGTTATTTATTACGGTGCCTGCAGTGGGAGGTATCTGAGGGATTCCCCATATCTCACTTAAATTTTTTGTGCCCACATTGCTTTGCTGTCCCATTCCCAGGTGACCGCCGGCAGCCAGTGATGTTCACATGGCAAGTTGCCCAGTGTGTGCCTGCAGTGATCATGTCAGGGTGGCACGCTCCAGTGGATTGCAGATGTAGGCAAGTCTCAGAGCCAGGGAACGGCCTGGTGTATAATGTGGGGCATGCTGCAATTGTATGCCCCTCAGCGTGTCTCAGAGGATCTTTTTGAGTGTTGCAACTTTTTAAACTGAAGCGCTTATTTTAGAAAAAAGAAAAGAAAAAAGAGTGTAGGGAGGCATCCTGATTGCCGATGCCTGTACCCGTGAATTTAACAGCGTTAAATAGGAGAAATCAGCAATTGGGAGGCCTTCCTGCACTCCGGACACAACCCTGTGAAAAATGGTTGTTCCGCGTCCAGACAAAATGAATAAACATACACTCCCACACAGCTTTTACACTACAGGGCCTAAGATTTTTTATGTAAAATGATAAGAAAGAATGATAAGTAAGTGACTAAAAACTTAAAATATATTAATTTTAGATACTGGGGGATAGTTTTTTAAGGGGTTAAAATGCATGTCAGTAACCGGAGATATGCGCCACCTTTATCACATAAGATACAGATTACAGATCTACAATAAAAAAACGAGACATTTTCTTCAAAAAACGAGACGGCTTTTTCATTTTTCATGCGTCAGTTAAGTGGCTCAAAACCTGGGATTTTCACTCTTTGGGATGCCCTGCTGCATGACACCCCTCCGATCGACCAATTTACATACCTTGCCAACATTTCGCTTGCACAGGTGCGGCTCTCCTCCAATCAGCCGCTACATTCCCTTCCCTCTGGGGCATCCAGATTCGGGATGTCCCGCTGTGTGAAACCCCCCCATGGTCATCCGGTATACTCACCTTCTCTCCCGCTCCAATGGCGCATGTGCAAGCAGTGGCCGCATCCCCGCTATCTCTTTAGGCATTTAGAGGGCAGCAGGGATGCTGCGCCACGTGCTCGGCCTAGTTTGGCTGCTGAAACGAGCCTAGACAAGCGTGTGTGCTGATTGGATGCATGCGCCGTAGGACCAGGTAAAGGTGTATTGGAGTGGGCGACCTGGAGGGTTTCACACGGTGGGTTATCCCGAATCGTGGTGCCCCGGGGAAAAGGTCCAAAATCTGGGATAGTCAAAATCCTGGGTTTTGGCCCACTTTAAAACAGCCTGAAAGACTAAAAGTTTTATTTTTAACTTTTTACTTTAAGTTAAAAATGAGTTAAAAAATGAAAAAGTTCCTTAATAATCATGCAAACCACTTAATGACCTACTCACCTTACCAGGCTGCTGGCTCCCGTACCTCTCGCGCCGACATCTTGCTACACCGGGAAGTATATATCCCACAGTGTACGGCAGTGGCTATGGCAGGGGCGAGTGCGAGGTGAGAGCTTCGGCGGCGGGGGACCTCCGGAATTGTAGCTGCTGGATGGTTCATGTAGCACGATTTACCGCACTACATGAATCCGGAAGCAGCTGGAAAAAGCAGCAGCACAGCCGAAAGTAGTCTGCTGTGTGCTGCGGGACCATCCGGACCTGCACCTGGGAGGGGATTAAAGCGGACCTTCACTCTGAATAAGAGCATATCTTATATGTTTCTCACACACCGTGTACATAAAGATTGCTCACATTAAAAATCATCCTACCTGCATCTACTGTATGCTATGAGCCTTTAAACATCCAAGATGGCGGCTCATGGAGCATCAGGCAGCCTGCAAACAGAAGGTGTCTTCTGACTGTGTTGCTCTGCATTCTGGGATTGCTATCCTTTCCCTGACCCCAGCTCTGCTCTGTCTGTGCAAAGCACAGCTATAACCCCACCCCCTGTACTTTATCCCGCTCTCCTCAGTACGTGTGATGCTTCTGAGTCATGGTGGCGGCGTCCATATCCTAGGGTCCTGAAGAGAGTTGCAGCCCAGCAGGGGAAAGAATAATAAGTGAGCAACTAAAAACTTAATATTAATTTTAGATGCTGGGGAATAGTTTTTTAAGGGTTTGGGCTTTTCATGAAATCATGCTGAAGGTCCAGTTTAAGTCCTCTGGCCTCTTTTTTTGCTTTTGGTATACTTTAAAATATTCTAGATGCGGTTTTGGCCCCCTTTAAAGACAAACACTGGACAGTCTGGGGAGTTCTCAAGAAATCCCCAAACTTCGCCATTTGTTCCCTTTGCTTCTGCATTTGGCAGGTTAAACTTACCTGTCTTCTGCTCTTCCTCCTGCACTCCACCAATCTTCTTGAATGCTTTCTGTAGGGCAGCGCCATCTTGTCTTTATCTCTGTCCCATGATGCACTGCACCGCCCCTGAGATCTCGCATCTGCGCAGTGAAGTGCTCATCTCGATCCCCAGTACAAACTTACCTTTTCCCCTATGCTCGGCAATACGGTGCGTTTAGGCCAGCGCTCAGCAATCAGGAGCCGGAGTGGCAGCATCACCAGTTTCCTGTAGACGTGGGCACGCTCCTGTCCCTAGCCTATCTGATTGTTTTCATCACTGAGTGGGTGATGTGGGTGGGGGGGGCTTTCACACAGGATGCCCCAGGGAAAGGTCAGCAGCCGGCCCATGAATATAATACAATGCCGGGCCGGCCACTCTGGTTTTTGTTTTGCTTTTAACAGGTTCCGCCACTCATCAGCAGAAGGGGTGGATTAGTACATTTCTCCCCTAAACTTTCTTTTTTCTTTTTTTGACTTGAGGTCCACATTAAAATGGACCAGTTACCACCTGCGCCGGTCATGGAGTCTTATTGACTCTAGGCTGGCAGGATTAGGTGTCCCTGGTGCATGCTGATTTGGGATGCCCCACTGTTTGAGCCCCAACCCACCCCCATTGACTACCAGTAAGCCCCTTACCTTTACACTGCTCCCTCTCTAGATAGCCCCAAAACGCGGCACTCCACAGGGTAGCCAAAACGGGATACCCCCGGGGGCAGGGACCAATCACCAGGATAGTCATAATCCTGTTGATTGGTCCACTTTTAGGGTTTATAGCAGAATATTGAATGTGATTATACATGTAAATGTTGGTTATATGTAGTGTAATACTTTTATTGATATATGACTATCTATACCACATATTAAACATAATTATAAAAATGATGGTAAATCTTTTTTTATTTTTTCTTATTTATGAGCATATTGGTGGATAATAGTAAATCAAATCATTATATGGGGCAATTACCATGAAAAGTGCACTTTCCCCAACAATATATTTTTATAATGTTATCATTAGATTAGATGAGCCTAGCCGAGTTCACTTTGGCGCAGTCAATCACGTTGATTGGACGGGAGGCCACGCATGTGACGTGGGACTGGGGAAAGGTGAGTTACTTCAGGTGACCTGGGGGTTTCACACAGCGGGGCATCCCCAGGGGTGAGGATCAAAAGGGTTTTGGTCCACTTTCAAATAGATCAGGATCACCTATTATTGGAAACAGATAATCAAAACTATTGCCCCATATAATGATTTGATTTATGATTATCCACCAATATGCTCATAAATAAGAAAAAAAGCAATAAGAATTCGCCATCATTTTTATAATTATGTTTAATATGTGGTAGATATTCATATATCAATAAAAGTATTACGCTACATATAACCAACATTTACATGTATAATCACATTCAATATTGTGCTCTAAACCTTACCCTAAAAGTGGACCAATCACCAGGATTTTGATGATGCTGGTGATTGGTCCATGCCCCCGGGGGTATCCCCCCAGATTGCCAACTCCACTCACCTTTCCACCGGTCCCACGGTGCATGCACGGGCGCTCATCCAATCAGCGCGTATACTAATGAAGGGCATAAAGCCTTTGCTTTGGACTGTGTGTTGGCATAGTGAATGCCAGCGGCCATATCACTGCCTAACCTGTGGGCTATCTAACCAGGGAGCAGTGGAAAGGTAAAGGGCTTGCTGACAATGGAGGGGGTGGGGGTTCACACAGTGGGGCATCCCGAATCAGAAAGCCCCAGGGCACCTAGTCGGGCAGTCATTAATACTCCAGGACCAGCGCGGTTGTTGACGGGTCTGTTTTAAAGTGGACCTCGAGTCAAAAAATAAAGTTTAGGGGATACGTTTACAAAATCACCCCCTCTGCTGCTGAGTGGTGTAAACTGTGAAAAGTGGAACAAAACCCAGAGTGGTCAGCCCAGGATTCTAAAAGATTCAAGGGCCGGCTGCTACCCTATCCCTGGGGCTGTGTGAAACAACCCCCCCCCCCCCCCCCCGGGCAGCTCACTCGGTAATGATTGCTGAGTGCTGGTCTATACAGACTGTATTGCCAAGCATAGGGGAAAAGGTAAGTTTTTACTGGGGATCTGGGGGTTTCACAAAGCGGGGCATTTTAATTGGGAGGAACAGACCTCAAAAAAGTTAAATTCTCATGTTTTGTTCCTCTTTAAAGTGGGCCAGGACGAACACTGAAGTCTGAGAGTCTCCAGGGCCGGCTAATTCCCTCTCCCCAGGGTATCCCGATCTCGGATGCCCCGGTGTGTGAAACCCCCCAGTTTATTTGCAATTCTTACCTTTTGGGCCGGCGCATCCAATTCCGGTTGTGCGTGGCCACGCCCACCACAAGTGAATGGCTGTGATTGGGCGCACACAGCCAGAGGATGCGAGTGATGCAGCGCGCCGCTATTGAGTGCAGCTGGGGATTCCATTCAGCTTCTCCAGGTACATTAATATGCACAGCCAGAGGAACTGATTGGACGAGAGGCCGCGCATGCACCGTTGGGTTTACAAGCGCTGAAATAGGAGTAATCCTCCATGGTGGATAAAAAAAGGATTATTAATTTTATTTTTTATGAAATCTTTAAAGTGGGCCAAAACCCAGTGTTTGGACTATCCCGGGTTTTAATCCCTGCCCCCGTTTTGGAATCCCTCCAGGTCGCCCAACGTAACTCACCTTCCCCCGGTCCTACGGCACATGGACGGGATGATTATAACCCAAAGCAGGCGAGCGTGCCGGCGGACGCATCCTCGCTACAGGACACATTCTTGCTCCGCCCATTTACAAATGCCTGGCACTGGCTCCGCGACCGCGGCTTGCGCATGCACCATGTGATCAGGAAGAAGGTATGTGACTGGGGGGGGTCACACAGCAGGGCATCCCGTTTCAGTATGCCCAGGGGGAGGGAATCAGGCCACCCAGGAATCTTATAGATTCCAGGGCTGCCAACCGTGATCGACTATAAAGCGGACCTGGGATTCATCTGTGTTACTGGGGCATCCCAATATGGTGATCAGACACTATTTTTGTCTAGAGGGCTGGAGACAACTGGAAGTGGATGCCCATACCCAACCTGTTTGATGGGAAAAAAAAGTTAAAAATAAAAAAAAACATAGAAGGAAGGGGAGTCACGGGAGCAGTGGGCTAGGCCGGGGGCGTGGCTGGTGGCCATACTGGGCGGCTGCAGCCTGGGGAGGGAGGGGAGACAATGGCTGGGAGCACTGAGGCTTGGGTGTGGCTGGCAGACACGGCCATTACACTGTGAGGCCTGGCTACGCTGAAGTGGAACGCAGCCGCACCACCGCAAACCACGCCCCCGGGCCTACACACACATAGGACAGCGCTATGATGAGGCTGCGCTCCACAGTGGAACGCAGCACGCCGGGGGGGGGGGGGCAGACGCACGCGCTGCACATCAGGGAAGTTTATTCTGCCGCCCATAATGTAAAAAATAAGTTATTAAAAAATAAATATTCTCTTGGCCTCCTGAGGGTTGTCCCCCCCAACCCGTTTTCCGTAGCGGCACTGCGCATGTGCGAGCCGCGCCTGACGCCACTTGTGAGGTGTGACTGGGCCTCAGCAGGTGGGAGCAATGGCCGCTGCTCTGCAGACCTAGCAGAGCCTTGGTCACTAAGGAATTTGCTGCATCAGTGAAGACCGCCACACAGGTTTATTTTTTAAATAAAATATTTATAATTTTTTAATAATAATATGATAAGAAAAATATAACGTTGGGGAAAGTGCGCTTTTGATTTTTTGGGGGGCATAAAAGAAAAAATGAAATAAATATAAGAAATGAAAAATAAAAATAAAATGGACATCATTTTATCACAAAGAAAATGACACTTTAATAATTGGCATCAAAAGTATAATAAAAAAAAAGTCATAATAAAAAAAATATAATGTTGGGGAAAGTGCACTTTGGATGACAGAGCTCAACTGCTTTATAAGGTGTTGGGCAACACTCGCACATGCGCAGTGGAAATGTCGCCTCTGCCTCAGCGTAACCAGCCTGTGAGTGGGCATGCGCATAACACAGAGCGCTCCCATTGTAACAGAAGCGGGAATGGTCGGCGTCTGCTGATGCGATGCTGCCCCGGCATCAGAGATTTGCATAGCCCCGCCCCCCACTTCCTCACACCACTCACCCACCCATAGCTATATAGGGCTCCGCCTCATTCCCCAGTAATGTGCGCAGAGAAGGACTGCGGCAGATGGGAGGATTCCACTGCGCATGTGCGAGTGTTGCTCAGACACCTTATAATGCAGTTTTATTCCTCCTATTCCTGAGCCGCCTGTGGCGCGAGCGACTGGTGATCATGCCTGTCATGATTAGTCCTTGGCGCGGGTTCGAATCCCGACCTGATGCTTTGTTTGCCATGACCGTCCAGGTGGGCTCAATTTTATCAATAGGGAAAATGCACTTTTTATGCCAAGTGTCATTTTCTTTGTGCCAAAACGATGTCCACTTTATTTCTTTTTTGTGCAAAAAAACAATTGTCATCCTAAGTGCACTTTCCCCAATATTATATTTTTCTTATTAATAAAATATGGTGCTGAATGCCTATATTTTGGGACATAAGCTATTGCTATGTGTATGATTATCTAGCCCCATCCTGTGGCCATTAAGGTTTTTTTTTTATGTAAAACACGTTTATTAGTCAGTGAGATATATTGTGCTGATTGTATGGCAGATTTTTGTTGAATAGTAAAAAAAAGATTTTGAATATTTTTTTTTTAATACATAAAAAAAATAAACGTTTTACTAATAATTAAGAAAGAAAAAACATGCGGCCGGGTATTGTCCACTTCTCTTATTTGCCGCCTATTAATGGGCCTTGAGTGGGATTCGATCCGGTGGACTCGGCTACTTCCGAGTAAGCCAGGCGCACAGTACATTAGCTTACTGCGCCACAGGGTCAGTGGGTGGGCGTGGCCGAGATGCGGTGGGTGACGTCAGCTCTCCAGGAGACGCCAGTGCAGTGTGTTGCTGCTGAGAGTGATGGGCTCGCTGATCAGCGCTCAGGCAGCACTAGTTGCAGCAGCATCAGGCAGCACTAGTTGCAGGAGCAGAGACAGGGCAGATCGGTGCAGAGCCGTGTGACAGCTTCTCCTGGAGTCTCGCCGCCGCCATCATCCTCTGCCATTCAGAGAACATTTACAGAAAGGGGCCTTTTCCCATCTGATCTGAGGTCTGATTATAGGAGGAGTTTATGTAGCAGTAGTAAAAGTGTTATTTAATTAAAGATAATAAAAATCCCTAAATGCAAATAGGATAATGAGGAAGTGATTTGCACTTAGGGATTTTTTCCTAATATCTCATGTAATAACTTTTATAACTGGGCTAAAAAGACTTATTTTACAGAGGAACAGCCGCTCCCTGATATTCTTGGGGCATCCCAAATTGCTAGCGCACTCCCCTCTGTCCCCGCTTTGCCTGTAACTGGGGCACGCACCCGCGCCAAGCATTTCTGAATTCCCGCCCACAGATAAAGGGGAACGGGGATGGGGCCTTCATTCAGGTTTACTTGCCGGTCAAGGAAATGTGAATGGAACGAGGGATGCTGATTGGCGCATGTGCCGTGGGAACGGAGAGGAGGTGAGTTTACAGGTCATCCTGGGAGATACAGCAGGGCATCCCAAATTGCCCCCAACTGGAGGAACTAAACCCAAGAGAGGGAAAATGTTGGTTTTGTTTTTCTCTAAATTGGAACAAAACTTGGAATTTGAATTTCCAGCATTTTGTTCCACTCCCCCGCGGCATCCCGACTTGTGCTGCCCAGACACCGCTTTTCACTCAACTCATCCTGGTTCCAACGGCACATGAACGGGCTCTCATCCAATGAGAGCTCTCTGCTGTGACTGTATTCAGCAAACGGCTCTCATTGACTAGAATGGGGAGCGCGCACGCTGCAGGGGATGCGGCAGCGCGCTATTCACGGCAATGAGAGCTGGTTGCTGAATGGCATAGGTGCAGCAGACGGCTCATTGTACAAGAGCCCATGTGCTGCTGGATTGGGAAAAGGGGAGTGTATACGGGCACCCGGAGGAGTTTCACACAGCGGGCATCCTGATTTTAGATTCCCTGTGGGAAGGCCAGCGGTGAGCCCTGGAATCCAAAAGGTTTCAATCCTCTTTAATGCAGAATAAAACCCACACGGAATCTAGAAGACTCCAGGGCTGGGCGCTAGCCTATCCTAAATCAGGATGCCCCGCTGTGTGAAACCCCGGGGGTTGCCCATGCACTCACCTTTACCCGTGGCTCACACTATGTTCGTTGTGCTCCCACATCGCCGGCATCCCTGTAGCTGTGCGCGCCCCTGTCCCCAGCTATTCAGACAGGCCGGGCGCGGGAGCTCAAGCTCAGCAACAAAGCCAGAGTTGCCGCCAGCCTGATACATGTCGACTCAGCACCTATGTGATCAGCCGATCAGTGATCTCAAAAGTGCTGTGGGCAGTGGGAAAAGGTGTTTTTATTTAAAATCAGGGTCACCGCTGCATCACCCGAGGTCCTCAGGCGGGTGGGGGCCCAGGAAGGGTTTTGTTCTGCTTTAAAGAGGAACAACTCCTGGGATTTTCTCTCTCCCGGGTGCTGTTCCTCTCTGGTGGGGCATCCCCCGATTTGGGAACATACACTGTTTGAAAGAAGACTCCGGCACTGAGAAGAAGGACGGCCACATCCCCGGCCTCCCTGCGCTCTGCAGCATGCTCCCAGCCTTCTGAATGGCTGGGGACGGGAGCGCGCCACAGACCACAGGGAGGCCGGGGATGCACCCGCTCCCTCATGCTGGGCTTTGTCACAACATTAAAATGCATACAGTGCTGATTGGACAAGAGCCCGCGCATGTGCTGCGGGAGCATCGGGAAGGTGCATTTTAGGGGCCCTGCATGGGTTTCACTCAGTGGGGCATCACAGATTAGGAGACAAGGACCAGAACCCAGGATAGCGGATATTCAGAGTTTTGGTCCACTTTAACGGCAGAGTAGATCTTCCAGATCAAGCGTTTATTTTGGGCCACTGGTGCCCCAGCTCTGGAGGATCTGCTCTCCCCATCAGTTTAGGGGGCTCTGGATATTCGGGGTTGGGGGCGGGATCTGCTCTGGAATGCTGCATATTCATTTTAGGTTGGGGGGTTTGGGTCCACTACCAGAACCAAGCCTCACTTTCAGCATGTACAGCCCCGGGGAGGACAACCTCTCCTTCCGGGCACATGAGCCTCAATAGCCAATAACAGGCCGTCACCCATCAGACTAGGCTCTAGAATTACAGTCATTATCCAGCTGCTTCTGTCCCCTCAGGTGTGGGTGCACCCAGCCTGTATCTGCAGAAGCCAGGAATCATTGGAAAGCTCTCGGAAAGGACATCACGAGGAGGAACATTAGAGCTGGTGAGCTTTCACTTTCTGTCCACAGGAAACTTATGTAACAGAAATGCCATGGGTGCCCCTAATACAGCAAAGCCCATGTATGCTTATGGAGGCTATACTGTGATTTAGGCTGCAGTTCCACCTCTCTCCATAGGGTGTCACTGTTTAGTGCTACTGATTGGCTGAGAGTCCTGCACTTGGGAAACAAAGGGAAAAGTAAGTTCACAGGGCAATACACACAGTGGGGCATCCCAAATTAGGATGCCCCATCAGAAGGAACAAAACCCAATAAAGTAATAAAAAGTTTTGTTCATCTTTAAGTGTTGCAAAAGTCTAAACCGAGCCAGAGATTGGCCTACCTACTCACCTTTTCCTGGGATCCCGCAGTCTGTAATTAAATGCAGCACAGAGCAGAGAAGCAGCATCCCGGCGCTCTCCGCTCTGCACGCCACCGGCAGAAGATCATCGTTTTTGGAGGCACAGAGCAGAGGAAGCCACAAGAAGGTGAGTAGGTGGCCTGATCTCAGGCTTTCAGTACCATTATACACGGTTAGGGATGCTCCATAGGGAACCTAGGCAGTGACCCGGGAGTCTGTTTAGACTTTTGTTCTCATTGGCATTACAGTAGTTAATTTTATTGATGTGTGAACAAACATTTAAGTGGACCTAAACCATTTATAGGCTGCTGTGTTTCCCACCCCCCAGTTATCTGGAATGGCTGTCCAAGGCCAAAATATGGCCAAGAAACTCACCCTCTCCAAGGCAGCTCGGCAGTCTGCCCATGTACCCAGTAGGGTTTGCCAGGCTGGCTTCTGCAGGGAAACATTTGCTGACGCCAATCCATGTGCAACTGGGGAACGGAGAGGGTAAGTTCTTACATAAGATCCTCTGGTTCTCCAGTGGCACAGTCTGAGCCTGGGTCTTTGTATTGGTGGGATCAGGTCCAGAAGGTGGGAGGATTGAGGCTCATTCCTTCCAATGTTTCTTTTTTAAACTGGAGCTGGCTGTGGGTGCTCCATGATTTGGGTCTGGGGGAGAGGATGGAGGGCCACTTGCCTTCTCACATCTGCTCTGATAGTGTAGTTTTATGGGGAATGAAAGTTTTGGACCTTGTCTCTGGGTGATGCCAGTTTGGGATGCCCTGCTGTGTGAAATCCTGCTGGTCTCCCATAAAACATTCCTCTGCTCCAATCAGTTTCTTTGGCTGCACATATAAATGAGCGGCTAAAGAAGCTGAATGGAAGCTTAGCCGATCATGTGATCCGCAGCACATCCCCTCTATGGCTCTGTGTGGCTGCACCAGTCATTAAGTTGGCACAGCCATGCACAGACTAGAGGGATGCGGGAGATGCCACTGCTGACTCTACAAGCACTGAGGGCTCGCCGGTGAGATACGTACAACGAGTGACCACCAGGTTTTTACACAGTGGAGCATCTAATATCGGGAAGCCCCCGGGATGGATTGTGTGATTTTGTCTGCTAGACCTCTTTAAAGCTGACCCAGTTGAGCGATTATGTGTTTTGGTCCCTAGGACATTTATTTGGAATGCCCTGCAGTGGGAAACCCTCTGAATAGCTGTCAGAACTCACCTATTCCAGCTATCCCAGAGCACAAAAAGAAAAGTGTTCAGGGCTTCTGCTGGATCCATTTATCAGATGTAGTCAGTGTCGTAACTAAATGTGACAGGGCCCCGGTGCGAACATTAAAAGCGGCTCTTTCACCGCAAATACAGTAAATTATTTTTCTGTCTTTTAACTCAATTGGATGCAGCAAGACAACAATGACTGAAACAACAGAGACAAATGGTGCTTCCTTTATCTAAATGATGCCTAGTGAGCACAAGTATGTTATAAAGGTGGAGGATCAACAATAATGTGGTCCCTCCATCCAATCTCTGCCTCCCTCCCAGCCCTCCATCCTCTTCCCCACTCTACCCCCTCACCCAATCAACCCCAACCTCTTGCCCCCCCCCCCAGTCCTCCATCCTCTTCCCCACTCTACCCCCTCACCCAATCAACCCCAACCTCTTGCCCCCCCCCCCCCCAGTCCTCCATCCTCTTCCCCACTCTACCCCCTCACCCAATCAACCCCAGCCTCTTGCCCCCCCCCCCAGTCCTCCATCCTCTTCCCCACTCTACCCCCTCACCCAATCAACCCCAGCCTCTTGCCCCCCCCCCCCCAGTCCTCCATCCTCTTCCCCACTCTACCCCCTCACCCAATCAACCCCAACCTCTTGCCCCCCCCCCCAGTCCTCCATCCTCTTCCCCACTCTACCCCCTCACCCAATCAACCCCAGCCTCTTGCCCCCCCCAGTCCTCCATCCTCTTCCCCACTCTACCCCCTCACCCAATCAACCCCAGCCTCTTGCCCCCCCCCCTAATGATTTAGCCTCATCCTTGGAGCACACTGATTGACTGGCCAGGAAGCTGCAGAGATGCCACTGGATGGTCATGGGCAGGTCAGGTGCTGGTAAAATCCTGGGCTGATTTTTGGTCCCAGTCCTGCCACTGATTCCCAGTAATTGTTATTTATGATAAATATATTCTTTGCACTTTAACGCCTCTCAATGTTGATATCGGTACAACACACATTATGGGACGGCGATTCACTGCGCGCTCTGTAGTCATGACGCACCATGACGGAGTGATTTCATTGGTTTTACTAGTACGGGGGGGGGGGCGTGATTTTGTCTAGTTACCTCATAGGCCAATAGGTTATGACATGCCTTCCTGTTCTTCAATTTCATTGGTGGTTCTTCAATCCTGTTATTTGGCTCCTGGGAATAGACTAACTATGAGCGTCATACTATCAGACTATTTATTTAGGATTTTGTTCATTCAGCACTAGGCTTGATGCAGAGTAGAATAACTACTCAAACATGTCGCATGGTGGGAATATGAGGACTACCTCTACTTTTAACCCCTGACATGCTATTTTAAAATGGACTCAGTAATAACTGCATCTGATAATTGGATCCAGCAGAAGCTCTGGCCACTTGTGTTTCTTTCTGTATTTAAATAAATGGAGATATGGTTGCAGATACCCCTGCCACGCGCCTGCAATGTGACTGTTTTTTCAGGGGAGCACCCAGCAATTTATTTGTTATCCCACGGCACAATCAGCGCTGAATTCCCCGCATAGAGAGCGGAAAGAATGGCCGCATACCTGGACTCCCTCCGGATGATGCGCCTGCTCCGATGCCAGCTTATCTGCATGGCTGGGTGCCAGAGCCCGCATCAGCCGTAAGATGCAGGGGATGCGGCCCGTGCTGCACCATGGGGTTGCCGTCTATGTGAGTTTACTGTCGATCCAAGAGGATTTAATTCAGTGGGACACCCTAAATTAGGATGCCCCAGGCGTAGAGAATTGAGTTTGGTCCATCCTAATTGGAGCCTGAAGGCACACGGCTATCTGTTGGGTACCTTGGAGCGATGCAGCTGATTCACCTCTTTCAGCTTTGCTTTGAGTTTGCAGGTGGGGTGATTATAAGTGCCCCGTGCCCCACACTATTACAAAGTGCAATCACATATCATAGCAGCAACGTGGCAAGCAGAGATTGGCACAGCCCCGAGAAAGGGTCCGTTAGGACCTGAAACAGCCATAAGGTTATTACACTCTGTAAGCTCGCCATTATGCTGCTATGATATGTGATTGCACTTTGTAAGCTCGCCATTATGCTGCTATGATGTCCTTGTGATTTTGCCATGTGATTATCTGTAAACACTATATGCTGCTTACTGAGGGGTTTGATTCTATAGGTATTTATGTGTATTATCTTTTGCACAGGCACTTTATCCAACCCTGACAAAGCTCCACGGGAGGAGCGAAACGCATCGGTGTCACTGGAGGTCCCCTGCCCACCACTCCCGCTCCGCACGCCATGCCGGGTTAGCTGGAAGTTGAAGGATAAATCAGCCACTGAATTGGGGAAACATCGCCAGTGAGAAGACGATTGAGGCCGACAGAAGTGAAGATGGCAGAACCGGTAAACTGTACAGCAGCCGGGCGGGATGTGAGCTTGAGTCTGAGCAGAGATGTCGCCACAGTATTGGAGAGCGAGCCTTTCGGCCAATCGGCGCTCTTACCTGAGTCTGCACCGTGGGAACGGAAGGAAGGTAAGTGTATGGGGCGACCTGGGGGATAGACACAGCGGGGAAAGTTACATTTCTGTGTGTTGTTCCTTTATAAGGCACCAGGCAAAAAGGTCATAGGACCAAGAAGGGCAAGAACAACAATATGGGGGGCCAGCCGGTCACCCCTGCATGTTCATCTGCTCTAAAGAAAGATCCATAATAGCAGACAGTGACACTGGGGAGAACAGGTAGTTAGAAGAGATAGTAAGAGGCAGAACAGAAAAGAAAAGATGAGAGAAAGTAAATGGCAATAAATATCAACCATATCTACAGTGCAATGAAATATCTCCCTTCTTACATTGTGACAAAGTAAATATAATGATAAACCATAGTGCTAATAGCCAAGGATGTGAATGTCCCCTTAAAACAATGCATTCCAATGACATACTGACCCATTCTTTATCCATCAATATCTGGTGCCCAATGTATGTAGACTATTCCAATTTCAATTCACTCCTCCAATCCCAGAGGTGTTTGCGCATCTAAACAATGAATCTAATATAATTCCCTCTGCTGTAACCTCCTCTTCACATCTCCACCTCTGATCTCTAAATTCACTTTTTCCAAAGCTCTGACCTGCATACCCTGGGACTGCCCCCTTAAAAAAGAAAGACCACTGGTGAAATGCTTTTACCCACTTGTTGGTCCTGTTCTGGAAACCTGCTGTTTGCTCTGCTCCCGACTCCTCCAGCATCTGGGGGGTGATTCTACCACACTGCCTATGGGGAATAGGATGGGGAATGCCACACTGCCTATGGGGAATGGGATGGGGAATGCCACACTGCCTATGGGGAATGGGATGGGGGAATGCCACACTGCCTATGGGGAATGGGATGGGGGATGCCACACTGCCTATGGGAATGGGATGGGGGAATGCCACACTGCCTATGGGGAATGGGATGGGGGAATGCCACACTGCCTATGGGGAATGGGATGGGGGAATGCCACACTGCCAATGGGGAATGGGATGGGGGAATGCCACACTGCCAATGGGGAATGGGATGGGGGATGCCACACTGCCTATGGGGAATGGGATGGGGGAATGCCACACTGCCAATGGGGAATGGGATGGGGGATGCCACACTGCCTATGGGGAATGGGATGGGGGAATGCCACACTGCCAATGGGGAATGGTATGGGGGATGCCACACTGCCTATGGGGAATGGGATAGGGGAATGCCACACTGCCTATGGGGAATGGGACGGGGGAATGTCACACTGCCTATATGGGGAATGGGATGGGGGAATGCCACACTGCCAATGGGGAATGGGATGGGGGATGCCACACTGCCTATGGGGAATGGGATAGGGGAATGTCACACTGCCTATATGGGGAATGGGATGGGGGAATGCCACACTGCCAATGGGGAATGGGATGGGGGAATGCCACACTGCCAATGGGGAATGGGATGGGGGATGCCACACTGCCTATGGGGAATGGGATGGGGGAATGTCACACTGCCTATATGGGGAATGGGATGGGGGAATGCCACACTGCCTATATGGGAATCGGATGGGGAATGCCACACTGCCTATGGGGAATGGGATGGGGGAATGTCACACTGCCTATATGGGAATGAGATGGAGGAATGTCACACTGCCTGTAATGGGGTGTTTTAGAACATTTAGTTTAGAATATTTTTTTCTAATTTCCCTCCTCCAAATCCTTGGTGCCTGTTAGGGGCAGTTGCGTCTTAAAGGGCGAAAAGTATGGTACATTAAATAGAGAATAAATTACTAATCCCCCCATAAGCTATAGAAAGACAAATACCACATATGTATTTAGTAACAAAGAAATTACATTGAGGGAAATAACTCCCCCTCCCTGTTCCATCTGTGCAGTGGCAGTGGCATAACTAAATGTGGCTGGGCCCTGGTGCAAACATTAAATGGGGCCTTTTCATTTAGTCAACTGTTTTTCTGTCTTCTAACCCAGTTGGATGCAGCTAGACAACTAGAGAGTGAAACAGCAGAGATGAATGGTGCTTCCTTTCTCCAAATGATGCAAGTGATCACACATATGATAAATAAGGATGGAGGAGCAACATTGATGGGGTCCCCTGACCACTAGGGCCCCAGTGCAGTCGCATCCCCTGCAACTCCTATAGTTACGCCCCTGGTGAGCAGCAAACAATCAGCACAGAATGAAAGGCTGCATGTGCCGGCCCTCCTTGCCCCAGGGTACGCTGAACATTTTTCCAGAGCAGCAAAACTGGAACACTTAAAGAGGACCAAAACCCATGGCCATCAACCCTGGATACCCCCCCCCCCCCCCCCCCCGGGACATCCAGAATCAGAATGCCCCACTGTGTGAAATCATCCAGGTTGCCCGAAACTCACCTTCTACCCTGGTCCAATGGCGCATGCAGAAGCTGCGGCCACTTCCCCGCTATCCCTAGCATAAAATGCCTGCCACTGGCGCACATAGCAGAGAGCGTGCCGGGGTGAAGGCAATTGTGAATGGCTGGCGCAGGCACACTCCATGTTAGAGGGTAGCGGGGTCTGCTCCTTTAGACGACGGGGACGGGAGCGCATCTGAGCGTGCTGATTGGACAAGAGGCTGTGTATACGCCGTAGGACCAGGGAAAGGTGAGTCAGTTTGGGCGACCTGGGGGGTTTCACACAGAACCGACAGGTGCCTCTCATTAAAATAAATGGTGAGCGAGCCGCCGGTGATGCGGCAGTGCCCTGATCCCACATCGGGGTGCCCTGGGGGCAAGGACCACAACCCAGGATACTCAACATCCTGGGTTTTGGTCCAATTTAATGTTGCTTTGTGGAAGATGGGGAGAGAGAAGATTATTTTAAGTAATTTTTCATTCATTTCAAGGTCTTAGTCATTTTAACGGACCTATACTCTTCCACAAAACTCTGTCTTCGGTGGGGTGGCAGCGTATAGGGTAATTTGTTAAAGAGGACAAACACCCCTTTGATTCTACATGGGACGATTGTCTACCTCACATGTGCTCAACCTGTGGCCCAGAAGTAAACCCATGAGGCCTGCATGGGCCACATCCCCGGCTTATCCAGCTGATGCGCTGCCTCGCTGGAAGCAAACCAGCTTTCTATGCCGGCCTCTGTGGACAAAGAGTTCTATGCCCTGCATTAATATTAGGCGGGGTAGAGCATGGAGCGGGCAGGCCCAGCTGCAGATGACCATGGCGCCCTGTGCGATGGCACACCTCACATACCCCAAAGGCCAGAGGCCCTGATTCACCTGCAGCCAGGATTTTATTAGTCCTCTTTAAAGGGACAGTCCAGGCTAACACATCATTTGCAGGAGGCTGCGGAAGTGCAAGTGGATGCCGAGGGTGACTGTGCACTCAAAGGGTTTTGTGCCCCTTTAAGCGCAGTCTCATTGTGGAAGAGCAAATCGCTGTACCTAGAATTGGGCTTTAAAGCGGAACAAAGCCCTAAGCAGCTGGCCCTGGAGTCTAAAAGACCATAGAACCGGCCGCTGGGCTTTCCCCAGGTCTTGGGGTTTTTTTTGTCTTTCGCCTTCCCTTATTTGTGGGTTAGGCGGAAGTACAAAAGGGGGCGGGGTTCTTTTTTCCTCTATACCTTGTTTCTGACTTATAACGTGTCTTTCCTGGCTCTTTAATAACCCATTATTGATTTGTACAATTCAAAATAAAACAATGAGTAAATAAATCTAATTGATCACAGATAACATAAATTCTCAGTTTTTCATTTATTTATTGCAATTGGTTCACATTCGTCTGTTTAGGTCAGCTTTGTAGCAAGTGATACACAAGTTTGTAGCAAATGGTTAATACCCTTAGTAAGGTGTAGACGCGTTTCGCACTTTAAATGCTTCCTCAGTACACCATTTTACTACAATACAAAAGAATTATATATTACAGACTATGGCCTCGATTCAATAAAGGTAGAAAAAAATTCTCATGGTAGTAAAAGATTCAGTTCATGAGAAAAAAGCCTGAGAATTTCACTGTTGCTGAATCACCAGCTAAGAAAACAATGAAAGTCAATGGCACTTTTTACTCCTAAGAAAAGTAGAGAACTGTTTACTCCTGTTTACTGCTGCCATTGACTTTCATTGTCTTTTTATCTATCAAGGAACAAAACCTGGGATAGTCAAAATACCAGGTTTTGTTCAGCTTTAAATAGAAACTAAGTCAGCCAAAGCTTATCACCTCCTTATCCCTTTATATAGCTGCCAATCAAGCGACCACTGGCAACCAATCAAGGTTTATGCGCAAGCCCTCCAGGCCATCTGATTGGTCACCAGTGGTTATGTGATTGGCAGGCATAAAAGGCAATGAAGAAGGGGTAAACCTTGGCTGACTTGATTATAGTTCCTCGTCCCCCTGAGCAGGGGGGACAGGCATAGATGGGGCTGAGCTTGGGCAGGGGAAAGGATTGGATGGAGCAACAAGCCAGAGAAACAAGGTTCGTGTGCACCTTGCAATGCCACTTCCTGCCCGTGCAGTACTTCATATTGCAATGCTAGGTGCCAGGGAGCCATGACACTGCCAGGGAGACTAAGCACTAAATCACTGATCAAGCTGACAGCTCTGAGCACGGCAACACAAAGGGGCGGGGGGGCGGAAATCTGGGGGCGAGGTCCACATTCTGACCCTGGTCCACCAGTTGAGTATCGCTGGACTACAGGACCCCATGGCTTTACAGGCACTTTAAGATGTAAACCTGAGACATATTTCCGCCTTTTAAAGTGGACTTTGGATAAAAATGGAGGTTTACTCAGCCCCACAATGGGGGGGGGGGCATCCTAATTTTGTATGGAGTAAGAGAGTGAAAAATCTGGATTTATGGAATATTTTAGAGCCTATAGATCAAACTCAATGCTACCATATCATGTAATATAACCGATGACAACTTTTACATCTATAAGTCTGAAATCATGTTAACCCCCTAAGTGACGACCCCATATCCAGCACGTCAGCAGAAACTGCCCTGTGCTATATACGGGGTGGAAAGGGGGGGTTCACAAGTCCCTAGAGGGGATAGTGTGGCTGGGGAGTGTGCAGGGGATAAGCGTACCTAGCCCCTCTCACTGGATGAGGTTTCCTCCCCCCCCCGCCCCACTGATCCATTGCATCCATTGCCCTCCACAGCTCCAGCCGCCATTCCCTGGAGGACCAGCGAGGGAGCAGTGGCTGGAGCTGTGTCAGCAGAGGAGCATGGAATGGGGCAGCAGAGAAGGAACCATGCTTGCCCGCACAACCATCTTCAGTGCCGCTCTTCCGGCGCCAGTCACCGCCCTAGCCCACCCCACCAAGATGAAAGTTATCACCCACCAAGATGGCAGCCGCCATCTAAGAGATGCTCAGGGAGCCACAGCACTCAACCCTGTTAGCTTGCAGACAAACCTATAATCTGTCCCAAATCTGGTTAAAAGCAGAGGTCTCGGTCCACACACATCTGAAGAAGTAGCTGAAGCTGCACCACCAAGCGCCAAGGTGCCTCTGTGAGGTGCAGTCCTAACTCTAATCTCTGAGAACCCCCTTTGGGATTAGGATATACAAGTCTTAAAGGAGCCACAGCACTCAACCCTGCTAGCTTGCAGACAAAGGTTGTTGCAGGTTTGTCTGCAAGCTAACAGGGTTGAGTGCTGTGGCTCCTTTAAGACTAATTGCCCTGCTAATGTGCATCTCCCAGGTTAGTTATAAAATGGTCTGACTGGCTGCCACCGCTGTTTCATCTAAGAGACGCTGTGTGCCTGCTGGGATGCCCATCACTGCCATCTTGAGCTGTAAGACAGCTCTCCCTCCCGGGTGACTTGTTACCGGCGCCCCCGCTCCCAGCAATCACAGGTGGGAGGGGGTTTAAGGAACCCTATACCCCACCTGCAGGAGCAGTGACCCAGGGTAAGCTCACTTGTACCTGCTCTAGATTTCTTGTCTACAAACCCAAATCTTGCCCTAAAGTGGACCAAGATCCCCATCACCGGCGCATTGATGCCGTCCACCCGCCGAGATGTCCGCCATACCGAGATGCCGTCCACCCGCTGAGATGTCTGCCATACAGAGATGCCGTCCACCCGCCAAGATGTCCGCCATACCGAGATGCCGTCCACCCGCCGAGATGTCCGCCATACCGAGATGCCGTCCACCCACCGAGATGTCCGCCATGCCGAGATGCTGTCCACCCGCCGAGATGTCCGCCATACCGAGATACCGTCCACCCGCCGAGATGTCCGCCATACCGAGATGCCGTCCACCCGCCGAGATGTCGGTAAGCCTCTCTCATATGCCAGCGCTACCCTGCCTGCCTGCATGCCCACCAGCCTGTCTGAATAGCCAACTACCTAACTGCCCAACCACCTGCCAACCACCATTCCCACCTACCTGCCATCATGCCTGTCCAACCACCCACCTGCCTACCCACCTATCTGCCATTATGCCCATCCAAAGACATCCTATCCTCCCACCTGCCTGCCTTCATGCCCACCTACTTGCCCACCATCATGCCCACCCATCAACCTGCTTGCCATCATGCAAACGCCTGCATGCTCACACGCCTGCCTGCCATCATGTCCACTTACCCACCTGCATGCCATCATGCCCACCCATCCACCCACCTGCCGTCATGCCACACATTACCGATGTGGGGGGCGGGGGCGTTTCACACAGTGAGGCATCCCGATGCCCCAAGGAAAGGTCAGCAGCCGGCCCTTGAATATTTTACAATCCTGGGCCAGCCACTCTGGTTTTTGTTCTGTATTTCAGGTTCCACCACTCATCAGCAGAGGGGGCGGATTAGTACATTTCTCCCCTAAACTTTTTTTTTTGACTCGTGGTCCACATTAAAATAGACCAGTTACCACCTGTGTCGGTCCTGGAGTCTTAATGACTCTAGGCTGGCAGGATTAGGGGCATGCTGCTTCGGGATGCCCCACTGTTTGAACGCCACCCCTCCCCCACTGATTGTCAGTAAGCCCCTTACCTTTCCACTGCTCCCTCGCTATATAGCCCCAGAGCGCGCACTCTACAGGGTAGCTAAAATGGGATACCCCCCGGGGGCACGGACCAATCACCAGCATTGTCAGAATCCTGTTGATTGGTCCACTTTTAGGGTTTAGAGCAGAATATTGAATGTGATTATACATGTAAATGTTGGTTATATGTAGTGTAATACTGTTAGGGCGAGCGCTGCACGCCCGTCTCACAGCATTTCACCTACCTCCATGGCTGCATGCAGCCGTCATCCATCTTCCCTCAGGGCTGCTTCCAGCTGCCGCCCTTCCCCCAATGCTTCCTCCTTGCATGGTCAGGTGCGCACACGTCTCCGTCCACTAGAGGGCGAGCGCACAGGATCCCTGAGATTTAAAGGGCCTACAGCACTGATTGGTGTTTATGTCATCCAATCCTGCATCATCTTCCCCTATTTAAACAGGCACTTCCTTCCTTCAGTGCTGGATCTTGGTCTCTCCATGCTTGTTGAAAGTCAGACATACTTGGACTGCTCACCCGTGTACCGATCTCTGCCTGTCCCCGACTCTGAACCTTTGCTGCCTGCCCTGACCTCGGCTACTCACCTTTTCTGTGAACCTGTGCTGCCAGCCCCGACCTCTGCCTGTACTTACTACGCCTTTTGCCTGCCACTTGTGTACCTCGCTGAACCTCGGCTGACTGTGGGACTGGGCCGCTGTTGGGGGGTAGCGACCTGGGGTCACTCGCCGCACGAGACCAACCTGCCTTGCGGTGGGCTCTGGTGAATACCGGTGGCCCCTTAGACTCCGCTCCCCTGACACGGTACCCGCCATTGGTTCCACAGTTAAAGCGGATCCACACCCGAGTCCGCTCCACCCGGTCCGTGACAAATACTTTTATTGATATATGAATATCTATACCACATATTAAACATAATTATAAAAATGATGGTGAATTATTTTTTCTTATTTATGAGCATATTGGTGGATAATAGTAAATCAAATCATTATATGGGGCAATAGTTACCATGAAAAGTGCACTTTCCCCAACGATATATTTTGTTATGTTATTATTAGATTAGATGAGCCTAGCCGAGTTCGGGTTGGTGCAGTCAAGCGCGTTGATAGGACGGGAGGCAGCGCATGTGACGTGGGACTGGGGAAAGGTGAGTTACTTCAGGTGACCTGGGGGTTTCACACAGCGGGGCATCCCCGATCGGGCTGCCCCAGGGGTGAGGATCAAAAGGGTTTTGGTCCACTTTCAAATAGATCAGGATCACCTATTATTGCCAGCAGATAATCAGAACTATTGCCCCATATAATGATTTGATTTATGATTATCCACCAATATGCTCATAAATAAGAAAAAAAAAACAATAAGAATTCACCATCATTTTTATAATTACGTTTAATATGTGGTAGATATTCATATATCAATAAAAGTATTACGCTACATATAACCAACATTTACATGTATAATCACATTCAATATTGTGCTCTAAACCTTACCCTAAAAGTGGACCAATCACCAGGATTTTGATGATGCTGGTGATTGGTCCCTGCCCCCGGGGGTATCCCCCCAGATTGCCAACTCCACTCACCTTTCCACCGGTCCCACGGTGCATGCACGGGCGCTCATCCAATCAGCGCGTATACTAATGAAGGGCATAAAGCCTTTGCTTTGGACTGTGTGTCGACATAGTGAATGCCAGCGGCCATATCACTGCCTAACCTGTGGGCTATCTAGCCAGGGAGCAGCGGAAAGGTAAGGGGCTTGCTGACAATGGAGGGGGTTCACACAGTGGGGCATCCCGAATCAGAAAGCCCCAGGGCACCTAGTCGGGCAGTCATTAATACTCCAGGATCAGCGCGGTTGGTGACTGGTCCGTTTTAAAGTGGACCTCGAGTCAAAAAAGAAAGTTTAGGGCTGAAGCTTACTAAACCACCCCCTCTGCTGATGAGCGGTGTAACCTGTGTGAAACAAACCCACCCCCCCCCCCCCCCCCCACCGGGCAGCTCACTCGGTAATGATTGCTGAGTGCTGGTCTATACAGACTGTATTGCCAAGCATAGGGGAAAAGGTAAGTTTTTACTGGGGATCTGGGGGTTTCACATAGCGGGGAATTTTAATTGGGAGGAACAGACCTCAAAAAAGTTAAATTCTCATGTTTTGTTCCTCTTTAAAGTGGGCCAAGACCAACACTGAAGTCTGAGAGCCTCCAGGGCCGGCTAATTCCCTCTCCCCAGGGTATCCCGATCTCGGATGCCCCGGTGTGTGAAACCCCCCAGTTTATCGGCAATTCTTACCTTTTGGGCCGGCGCATCCTATTCCGGTTGTGCGTGGCCACGCCCACCACAAGTGAATGGCTGTGATTGGGCGCACACAGCCAGAGGATGCGAGTGATGCAGCGCGCCGCTATTGAGTGCAGCTGGGGATTCCATTCAGCTTCTCCAGGTACATTAATATGCACAGCCAGAGGAACTGATTGGACGAGAGGCCGCGCATGCACCGTTGGGTTTACAAGCGCTGAAATAGGAGTAATCCTCCATGGTGGATAAAAAAAAGGATTATTAATTTTATTTTTTATGAAATCTTTAAAGTGGACCAAAACCCAGGGTTTGGACTATCCCGGGTTTTAATCCCTGCCCTCGTTTTGGAATCCCTCCAGGTCGCCCAACGTAACTCACCTTCCCCCGGTTCTACGGCACATGTACGGAATGATTATAAACCAAAGCAGGCGAGCGTGCCGGCGGACGCATCCTCGCTACAGGACGCATTCTTGCTCCGCCCATTTACAAATGTCTGGCCCGCGGCTTGCGCATGCACCATGTGATCAGGAAGAAGGTATGTGACTGGGGGGGTCACACAGCAGGGCATCCCGTTTCAGTATGCCCAGGGGGAGGGAATCAGGCCACCCAGGAATCTTATAGATTCCAGGGCTGCCAACCGTGAGCGACTATAAAGCGGACCTGGGATTCATCTGTGTTACTGGGGCATCCCAATATGGTGATCAGACACTATTTTTGTCTAGAGGGCTGGAGACAACTGGAAGTGGATGCCCATACTCCAAAGCTCCCCCTTCACTTAAACCGGACCTTCAGCCTAATTCAATGAAAAACCCAAACCCTTAAAAAACGATTCCCCAGCATCTAAAATTAACATATTTTAAGTTTTTAGTCACTTACTTATTATTTTTCCCCCACTGGGCTGCAACTCTGTTCAGGACTTTAGGATACGGGTGCCACCATTTTGACTCAGAAGCATCAAACTTACCGAGGAGAGGAGAGAGGGATAAAGTACAGGGGGTGGGGTTATAGCTGTGTTTTGCACAGACAGAGCAGAGCTGGGGTCAGGGAAAGGACAGCAATCCTAGAATGCAAAGCGACACAGTCAGAAGACACTTCCTGTTTGCAGGCTGCCTGATGCTCCATGAGCTGCCATCTTGGATGTTTAAAGGCTCATAACATGCAGTAGATGCAGGTAGGATGATTTTCAATGTGAGCAATCTGTATGTAAAGGGTGTGGGAAACATATAAGATAGACTCTTTTTCAGGGTGAAGGTCCGCTTTAAACCTGTTTTGATTGGAGAAAAAGTGAAAAATAAAAAGAAACATAGAAGGAAGGGAGTCACGGGAGCAGTGGGCTAGGCCGGGGGCGTGGCTGGTGGCCATACTGGGCGGCTGCAGCATGGGGAGGGAGGGGAGCCAATGGCTGGGAGCACTGAGGCCTGGGCATGGCTGGCGGACGCGGCCATTACACTGTGAGGCCTGGCCACGCTGAAGTGGAACGCAGCCGCACCACCGCAAGCCACGCCCCCGGGCCTACACACACACACATAGGACAGCGCTATGATGAGGCTGCGCTCCACAGTGGAACGCAGCACGCCAAGGGGGGGGGGGGGGGCAGACGCAAGCGCTGCGCATCAGGGAAGTTTAGTCTGCCACCCATAGTGTAAAAAATATAACGGGGAAAGTGCGCTTTTGATTTTTTTTTTTTTTGCATAAAAGAAAAAAATGAAATAAATATAAGAAACGAAAAGTAAAAATAAAATGGACATCATTCTAGCACAAAGAAAATGACATGTTCATAATTGGCATCAAAAGTATAATAAAAAAAAGTAATAATAAAATAAAAAAAATACAGAGCTCAACTGCTTTATAAGGTGTTGCGCAGCACTCGCACATGCGCAGTGGAAATGTGGCCTCTGCCTCAGCGTAACCAGCCTGTGAGTGGGCATGCGCATAACACAGAGCGCTCCCATTGTAACAGAAGCGGGAATGGTCGGCTTCTGCTGATGCGATGCTGCCCCGGCATCAGAGATTTGCATAGCCCCGCCCCCACTTCCTCACACCACTCACCCACCCATAGCTATATAGGGCTCCGCCTCATTCCCCGGTAATGTGTGCAGAGAAGGACTGCAGCAGATGGGAGGACTTCAGTACGCATGTTCGAGTGTTGCGCAAACACCCTATACTTGTACTTGAGCAACTTGTGGCGCGAGCGACTAGTGCACGTGCCTGTCATGCTTACCTTGTCCCAAGGGGGCTACAGGTTCGATTCCTGAAGTTGTGTTTCGGTAGCGCCTCGCGATGATCGTCACAGGTTGGCTCCTTTTTATTAATAGGAAAAATAGAACGTTGGAGAAAATGCACTTTTTATGCCAAGTGTCATTTTCTTTGTGCCAAAACGATGTCCACTTTATTTCTTTTTTGTGCAAAAAAAACAATTGTCATCCTAAGTGCACTTTCCCCGATATTATATTTTTCTTATTCTTATTAATAAAATATGGTGCTGATATATATTTTGGGACATAAGCTATTGCTATCTGTATGATTATCTAGCCCCATCCTGTGGCCATTAAGGTTTTTTTTTGTATGTAAAACACGTTTATTTGTCAGTGATATATATTGTGCTGATTGTATGGCAGATTTTTGTTAAATAGTAAAAAAAAAGATTTTTAATATTCTTTTTTTAATACATAAAAATAATAATTAAGAAAGAAAAAACATGCGGCCGGGCATTGTCCACTTCTCTTATTTGCCGCCTATTAATGGGCCTTGAGTGGGATTCGATCCGCTGGACTCGGCTACTTCCGAGTAAGCCAGCCGCACAGGACATTAGCTTACTGCGCCACAGGGCCAGTGGGTGGGCGTGGCCGCGATGCGGTTGGTGACGTCAGCTCGCCAGGAGACGCCAGTGCAGTGTGTTGCTGCTGAGAGTGATGGGCTCGCTGATCAGCGCTCAGGCAGCACTAGTTGCAGCAGCATCAGGCAGCACTAGTTGCAGGAGCAGAGACAGGGCAGATCGGTGCAGAGCCGTGTGACAGCTTCTCCTGGAGTCTCGCCGCCGCCATCATCCTCTGCCATTCAGAGAACATTTACAGGAAGGGGCCTTTTCCCATCTGATCTGAGGTCTGATTATAGGAGGAGTTTATGTAGCAGTAGTAAAAGTGTTATTTAATTAAAGATAATAAAAATCCCTAAATGCAAATAGGATAATGAGGAAGTGATTTGCACTTAGGGATTTTTCCTAATATCTCATGTAATAACTATTAAAACTGGACTAAAAGACTTATTTTACAGGGAAACCAGGGATGTGGCTGCCCCCACTTTCTATGCCACCAAATGACGGCTTTATTCCATGCATTAGGATGCACCACATAAAGCCCTGATTGGACGAGAGCCAGCGCATGCGGAAGCCAAAATTGCTTCATAAAGCTCTGATGGCGGAGCGGAAACAGCTGCACACCAGGATGAAGCATGTCTCCTGGTGAAGGCAGGGTGGCTGCGGCATTTGTGCACCAGCTGCTTCCTGTCCCCCATCAGATGGACGGAAATGGTGAGTATGGCTCTAATGCACTGGCGGTGTGAGGGGGTAGATTGGGTTGTTTTAGTGTCCCCATGGAGCAACAGAGTAGCCAGGAGGCGTGTAGGTCTGCTTTAAAGTATACCAAAACCAGACCTATAAGACGCTAGGTGCGGTTAGATACCCAGCCCTGGGGCATCCAGATTTGGCCTGCTCTGCTGTGTGACACCTCGCTGGATATTCTCACCTCGCCAGCGGCACCATTTCTTGCATCTTACTAGGTCTGTGTGCAGCCGCACTCTCCATAAATGAATTGCCGCCATAAAGGGATGCAGGGGAGGCCGCGCACCCATCTCCAGTGCGGCTACACTTCCATTCAGTTTTATTAGCTGCACATGCATGGCCAAAGAAGCTGATTGGAGCCGCGCCTGTGCCGTGGGAACTCCGACGAGGTATATAGGGTATGAATGGGGGGCATCCCAAATCGGGTATTCTGAATGGAATCCTGGCTGCACTCGGGATCCCCAGGCTGTGCACAGTTATGGCAGCTATTCAGTTATGGCAGAGCCTGGGAGAGATGCCGCCACTGGCTGCACATGTTGGATAGGTAAGAATATCAGGTAACTAGAGGGGTTTCATATAATGGGGCATCCCAAATGGGGATACCACAGGGGGGTGGTTGTTTAACTAGTGCCTATAAAACTCTAGCTCTGGTTAGACGACTACCCCATGATATATGGTCCACATTAATATTAAATATATTATTGCTCTCAGTGTGTGTAATCCTGGAGATCACTGCGTTTACTCACCTTTCCGGCAATCCCGTGTCACATGCACATACAGGCAGCCAATCAGCATGCTCCTCTCTATTCACCTTCTGCTAGTCACTCTGATGTCTGAGTGTCCCACAAACGAAATGGAGCGAGCGCGTTTTGCAGTCAGCTCCTGTGTGGACAAGGGCTCCCCCTGCTGATTGGAGGCAGAGGCACATCACATGCAGAATAGAGCCAGTAGGGGGTCAGGTAAGTATAGTTGTTTCTTAATATGCCCCAGACAAACCCTTTAATGTTGCTTTCTGAAAAATGGGAAGAGAGAAAATTATTTTCATTCCTTTGACATTTTTTGATATTTAATTATTCATAATTTTAAAGTGTTGCTCATTTAAAGAGGAACAACACCCCCTTGATTCCTCTTTATGGGGCATCCCTAATTGGATTGCCTCGCTTTGTGAAAGCCTGGGGTCACCCGAATTAGTCACCTCTTCCCTGAGCCCTCCCCACATCTTGTTGCCATGGCTGCATCCCCAGAATACCTCTAGCTAGGCTCTCATCAGGCCATCACAGCAGGAGGTGAGCGGGGATGCGGCCGGCGTCACTCGCTCTAATCAGATTTTCTTGCCGCTCTGAGCACAGGAAATTTGATTGGAACGAGCGCTACCGATTGGCTGTACACACAGTGGGGTGAGGGCTCAGGGAAGGGCAATACACACAGTGGGGGCATCACAAATTAAGATGCCCCCATCAGAAGGAACAAAACCCAATAAAGTGAAAGTCTTGTTAATCTTTAAAGTGTTGCAAAAGTCTAAACCGAGCCAGAGATTGGCCTACCTACTCACCTTTTTCTGGGATCCCGCAGTCTGTAATTAAATGCAGCACAGAGCAGAGAAGCAGCATCCCGGCGCTCTCCGCTCTGCACGCCACCGGCAGAAGATCATCAGGTTTTTGGAGGCACAGAGCAGAGGAAGCCACAAGAAGGTGAGTAGGTGGCCTGATCTCAGGCTTTCAGTACCATTATACACGGTTAGGGATGCTCCATAGGGAACCTAGGCAGTGATTCAGGAGTCTGTTTAGACGTTTGTTCTCATTGGCATTACAGTAGTAAATTCTATCGACGTGTGAACAAACGTATAAGTGGACCTAAACCATTTATAGGCTGCTGTGTTTCCCATCCCCCAGTTATCTGGAATGGCTGTCCAAAGTATGGCCAAGAGACTCACCCTCTCCACCCTCTCTTGGGATTGTGAGATTTTTGGTTCTCTTTAAGCATGATACTGGCCAATGATACTCAACTGCTTCCATATTCTCTCATTACTTGTGTGTCAGCTTGTTGCTCCATGCAGGTGTTCACATGGGACAGCCAACTGGTGTCTGGATTGGATCCAGCAGAAGCTCTGGCCACTTCTGTTTCTTTCTGGATTTAAATAAATGGGGATATGGTTGCAGATACCCCTGCCACTCACATGCAATGTGACAAATTTTTAGCCCACGGCACAATCAGCACTGAATTCCCCGCATAGAGAGCGGAAAGAATGGCCGCATACCTGGACTCCCTCCGGATGATGCGCCTGCTCCGATGCCAGCTTATCTGCATGGCTGGGTGCCAGAGCCCGCATCAGCTGTAAGATGCAGGGGATGCGGCCCGTGCTGCACCATGGGGTTGCCGTCGATGTGAGTACACTGCCGATCCAAGAGGATTTCATTCAGTGGGACACCCTAAATTAGGATGCCCCAGAGGTAGAGAATTGAGAGAGTTTGGTCCATCCTAATTGGAGCCTGAAGGCACACGGCTATCTGTTGGGTACCTTGGAGCGATGCAGCTGATTCACCTCTTTCAGCTTTGCTTTGAGTTTGCAGGTGGGGTGATTATAAGTGCCCCGTGCCCCACACTATTACAAAGTGCAATCACATATCATAGCAGCAACGTGGCAACGTTGGCACAGCCCCGAGAAAGGGTCCGTTAGGACCTGAAACAGCCATAAGGTTATTACACTCTGTAAGCTCGCCATTATGCTGCTATGATGTCCTTGTGACTTTGCCATGTGATTATCTGTAAACACTATATGCTGCTTACTGAGAGCTTTGATTCTATAGGTATTTATGTGTATTATCTTTATGCATTTGCACAGGCAAATGGAGCAAAATGCATCGGTGTCACTGGAGGTCCCCTCCCCACCACTGCAAAATCAGCGACTGAATTGGGGAAACATCGCCAGTGAGAAGACGATTGAGGCCGACAGAAGTGAAGATGGCAGAACCGGTGAACTGTACAGCAGCCGGGCGGGATGTGAGCTTGAATCTGAGCAGAGATGTCACCACAATATTGGCGAGAGGTGACACTTTTTCGGCCATTCTCTGATTCGCTCTGCGGGCTGACTCCCGGCTCCCACGACATCCATCTAACCGGATGTTTCTTTGCAGAGGTGTCTCTGTATGGACACTGGGACGCACGTTCTGGCGCCTTTACACCTTGCGTCATGGCTCCTCCTGCTTAATTGCAAAGATTGCGCAATAAAATTGTCAGGCTGCTATTTAACATTCATGGGTCTGGCTGTTGCTATCCATGCAGGAATTTGCACATTAACCCTAAACTTACTTTCCACATAAGGAATAGCGCGCTAGCAAATGCGGTTTAGGATCTGAAAGCCCCTCCTCCTTTTTTAAACTCGGTCCATAATCACCCGCAAATCGCTATACACTATAGCTTGAGGTCTATCTATGAGCCGGGAGTGTGGTGCGTGAGTGCAGCGTGTGCAAGTGTGCGGGGGGACCCCTGTGGGACACAACAACAGTGTACGTTTATTCTAAGTATGTCTCACACCCTGCTTCGGAAGTAGTTATTACACTTGGGTTATGTCCAGTAGAGGGCGAACATCTGCAGAGATGACTAGAAAAAAGAAGCCCCTCCCTGGCCCATAAATACCTGGGACCTCCCACACATCTCCCAGTTTAGTCTCTGCAGATGGCGAGCAAGTCAGAAGATGATGCCTCCTCCTTGCACAGGGGGATTTCAGGTAGCCGGGATGACTCCCGGCCCTCTATTTTCTCTATTTCCGCCCGGATCCCTCCTTTGATCCCCATGCCTCCCAGCCTAGACTGCTGGTCCGGGTGAGGGTAGAATGGCACCTTAGGTGCTTAGGAGCCAATGCTCCACCGTGAGACCCTATATTATAATAATGTGACCCCGGTTTGGGATGCCCTGTCCGTTCCCCCTTTTGGCTACTGCTATAGTTGGGGATCCCTCCCTCACTTTATTCCCTGTGGAATGGGGGGGGGGGGGGCTGTGACTTTCCCTTACCCATTTGTCAGGGGCATCGGGAAGTAAGAGTGTTAGTGTGTGTATGTGTTTTAACTGTGTGTTTCAACTGTATTTGTTAGCGACAGCATCTGGAAGTAATCCCTCAATGAGCACTGCCAGAGTTGGCCGCACTGTCATGGCGGCTGGTGCGGTGGCTGAGGGAAGCTTCTCCCTCTCCTTGCTGTGAGGAGAAGGGGGCGGGGCCGGGCGCTTGGCGCGCTGGCGGAAGCCGCCCCACTCTTTCTGACGCTCTCTGCGGCATGACTGGTAGGGGGCGGGGCCGGGCGCTCCTCGCGCCGGCGGCCCGCCCGACTCCACTCTCGGGCGCCCTCTGCCCGGTTCCTTGACTAGGGAGGGGGCGGGGCCGGGCGCCCCTCACGCCGGGGGTGGCCCGCCCCACTCTGCTCTCGGGCGCCCTTGGCGGCGCCCGGTCCTTTTACTAGGGAGGGAGCGGGGCCGGGCGCTCCTCGCACCGGCGCCCGGTGTCTGCTCTCGGGCGCACTCTGAGGCGCCCGGTGTCTTGTCTGGTAGGGGGCGGGGCCGGGCACTCCTCGCGCCGGCCCGCCCCGCTCTGCTCTCGGGCGCACTTTCAGGCGCCCGGTGTCTTGACTGGTAGGGGGCGGGGCCGGGCGCTCCTTGCGCCGGCCCGCCCCGCTCTGTTTCAGGCGCCCGGTGTCTTGACTGGTAGGGGGCGGGGCCGGGCGCTCCTTGCGCCGGCCCGCCCCGCTCTGTTCTCGGGCGCACTCTCAGGCGCCCGGTGTCTTGACTGGTAAGGGGGCGCGGTGCGGGATCCGCTCCGGCCCGCTCTTCTTCCTGGCCGTCAAACTGTGGAGGATTGTATCTCCTGCACATGGCTGGTGGTGAGTGCCCTGCGGGGCTTTGCTTGCATTGTTTTTAGTATTATGCATTTCATGATATATATATATATGTATTTATATGCCACTTTCTGTTTGCCTTTTGCGTGTATGTGTGCTTGTCTTGCTACCTTATTTATGGGGGCCCCCCTTGTCATTGTGTCCTGGGGTCCTTTGGGCCTGCAAATCCTCCCACTACCGGACTTAAAGGGCATCCCGGGTTGCTTCTAGCGTAATTCCCGCTGGTCGTTGCGACTACCATTCCAATCACCATTTGGAGGCTCCCCTGATCCGGGCTCTGGCTCCCGGCAATGTGTGGGTTGGGGGGTATCCCTTGTTGGGATACTGTGCTGGTGCATACTATGTTTTCAGCAGGCCATATCACGGCAGTTGGGGGCGCGGACGCCTGGGTTAGTGCCGACGGCCTCATCGCCTACTTCACCTTAAATTATTCGTACCCCATGTGACTTGTCACTAGCGGGGAGTCGCAATCTGATGTATGTGCTGGATTGGCCAACATCGATAAATTGTTTACTAGCTCTGTGGCCAAGCATGTGCACGGCCCAGCGGTTAGAGCATATGCTTATTGGACTTTATTCCCCAGCGGTGCAGGTTCAAATCCTTATATATATAAATATACTTTATGGCCTCGACTAAGTGAAGACATCCGTCACTGGTAGTGCCGGTTATTGATGTTCATGATTCCCTTGACTGGTCTGTTTATTTTCCGCTTGCGGAAGGACCTGTTTACGGAATCTGAGGATCAGCAGTTTGGGATGCTGATGCCGGGCAGGGGATTGGGGATGCTGTGGTTATCCCCAAGTTCCTGGGCCATTTATTTGAGGTGCTGGCTATTCCTCCTCCGGCGAAGTCCCCTCCGCGGAAGGGAAAATAATTTTTTTCTTGAGACCTCTAAGCCTCGTCTGGGTGCCCAACTCAGCTTCATTCTAATATGTGATTATTGCGGTTCGGCAGGGATCTAGCCGGCTTCTTGGTTTCCCTCTGGAACGGGATAGAAGGTATTCCTGTACTGTGATCGAGGTGAAACGCTGGTCATCTCCTCCCTAGGTTGATGCGTCTGGTACTGGGATTGCACAACGCACCTGCGGTGCACTCTCTAGACACCTCCACGATTGAGGATCGTGAGGACCGTCGTGGTGATCAGCTGGCTTGACGAGCCCTTGCTGGCGTGGGTTCTGCCTTGCGGCCTGTTTATATTTCTGTACTCACGGTTGTGGTTGTCAGGTCTATGCTTTGGGGCCAGTTGCGGGGTCCCAGCTGGACCCAGCCAGCGCTGATTTGGCAGCGTTTAGGCGGCGTGTATAGTTCCTGTCCATGGTCTTGTTTGCCTGGATGACACTATATGTCTGTATGGCGGAGCCTCAGCTTTGCTTTTGACTATATGACGCTCTGTCTGGTTGCGCCGGTGGCGGCTAACATTGGCTATCCTTCGGGGTATGCGGCTTTTTGGAGTCATATTGGACTCTGTTGCGTAAGGAGGCAGGCTTCCGCCACGCTAGAAGCGGCTCCCCTATTCCTTCCTTTCACGGTGCCAGAGCTGGCAGAGGTGCTGCCTTCTCTATCTTCAGGGGTGATTCCTCTGTTCTCGGGTTTCCTCGGTCCCCCGGGCTGTGCAAGGGGTCGGGGCTATTGTTTCAGCCCTTGTGGTTCTCTAACGGGATGGATCCTTCAGAACCATTCTGGTTTTTGAGGCCTTTCTACAGGTTCATCAGAACCCAGAAGTTCTGCATGGAGACTCTGCGCTCAGTCATCAATTCCCTTCATCAGGGGGATTTCGTGACATTTATAGCCATCAAGGTTATTTGCCTTTATGTAACTACCTACCCCGCTCGCCAGAGATTTCTCAGGTTTGGGGTGGAAGATCGGCGGTTTCACTTGTGGCCCCCCCTTTCTGGTTGCCTTCGGTGCCAAGGGTGTTCGCCAAGGGGCTGGCGGGCATAATGGCCCTTATCAGAGCCCAGGGCGTTTACAATGGGCTGTATCTGGATGACCTACTCATTACAGCATCTTTTCTATGCTGGGTGGCGATGGCCTCCAGGGTAGTTACGTCGCTGCAAAAGTTTGGAGGGGTGATGACCCACCCCAAGTTCTCTGGCATGGATCTGGTTCCGGTCGGGCCAGAGGGTTCCTTCTTCACCCTAAGGTGCAGAGGTTTTTAGGACCTGATATTTGTTCTCCTGGACAATCCTCGCCTTTCTTTCTGGCTAGGGAAGTATCTGGCAGGATTGATGGTGGCTTTCCTTCTAGACAGTCCCCTTTGCTCAGTTCCTCATGCGGTCGCTCTAACTCCGTCTATGGAGGACTTGGGACGGCTGTTCCCGGTGCTTGGCTCGGTTTTTTTCTGCTGTCTCCCAGGGTCCGGCAATCCTTTTCAGTGGTGGCTGGAGCTTAGCGGTCTGAGGGGCAGGTCCTTTTTGGCCCCTTGTTGGGAGCCGGTTACCTCGAATGCCAGCCTGTCGGGCTGGGGAGGTTTCTGGATGGATTTTCAGTTCCAGGGGCTGGGGAGTCTTCGGGAGGCTCACGCTCCCATCTCTGTTTTTGGAGTTCAGAGCTATTTGTGTGATACTGTCATGCTGATTGCATCATTTACAGGTTTTGCCGGTTCAGGTTCCTTTGGACGATTGAACTGCGGTCGCTTTCGTCGATCACCAAGGAGGGTCTCGCAGCAGGAGTGCCCTCAGGGAAGCTTCGCTGATCCTTGCATGGGCGGAGAGCGATGTTCCATGCATTTCAGCTGCGTTCTCTCTGGGAGTGGATAACACGGAGGCGGATTCCTTGAGCAGGGGATCCTCTCAGTGTGGGAGTTGTTCTTTCTTCTGCAAGGTGTTCCGGTCCTTCTGTTAGATTCCGGAGGTGGTTTTCTTTGCCTCATGTTGCTATCACTAGCTCCCAACGTTTGGTTTTCGGTCTCAGGTTCCTCTGCCTCCGGCAGTGGTCGTCATATCTTTTGCCTGGAGGGGTCTGGGGTTCCTGCACCTGTTTCCGCCAAGGTGGTGCGCTAGCTGGCTCCTGAGGGTGCGTCAGCAATGCTAGTGGCTCCAGGGTGGCCAAGATAGGCTTGGTTCTGCAGTTGCATACGCTGGCTTTGGCGGCGTGGCTGCTGCAACCTCCTCCATTTTCATAGAGGAAGTTGTCTGATGTTGTGCTTCAGACCCTTGTTTGGGCTAGGAAGTAGTCTTCCTTTAACTTTTCTACAGGACTTGCGGTCCTATATTGATGGGTGTGAGGCTAGGGCCTTGCGTTGCAGGGTGTTTTTTGTTCACCAGGTTTTTGGGCTTCCGTCGGTACGGTCTGGGGCTCCAGCTTAAGTGCTTTGCTGGGGCAGGCCTCTGTCCTGGTGGTCTTCTTCTAGGGACTTCTGTCCTCTAACAGCCTTGCGTCTGTTTGGGATTTGTGTTTGTGCCTACACTACAGATTGCCTTTTGGTGGCTAGTGCCTCTGTTCGCTGTGTTTCCATCTCTTTAGGGATGTGGTTCTTCTTCCTTGTGTCCTTGGTCTAGCTTTGACGAGGAGAGGGCCCTTCTGAGGGTCCTGTTTACGTTCTATTTCTTGGCTACTTCCCTTTTCTGTAGGAAGGAAGTCTTGTTTGTGGTGCCCTCTGGCCCCTGACGGGTTTGGCATCGTCAAGGTTACCATTCTTAATGGATGTGTCTGGTCCTTGTGTGGGCTTATTTTGCTAAGGGGAGGGTTCCCCTTTTCAGTTTAGCAGATTAAGTGGTGCGACTGCTACTTGGTCTTCTGTTCATACCTTTTACAAGTCCTTGTAAGGTTGCTGTGCGGACCTTAGTGGATGATGTTTTTGGCCGTAAAGTTATTCAAACGGCAGGGGTTTTCATTGGTGCTTTTTTGCCTATTAGGATCCCCACCCTTTTTGGACACTGCTGTTGGATGTCCCAAGTGTAATGACTACTTCCGAAGCAGGGTGTGAGACATACTTAGAATAATACCATTTTGTGAATACTCACCTTGTAAAATGGGTATTATAAGTATGTCTCACACCCTGCTTCGCCCCGCCCTGAGTTGTATTTTGGATCCTCTTTGGTGTTACTGTTTTTCTTGTAGTTTTTATTGGCTCTTCCTGGTCCCCTTACTGCTTTCTTATACTGGGAGATGTGTGGGAGGTCCCAGGTATTTATGGGCCAGGGAGGGGCTTCTTTTTTCTAGTCATCTCTGCAGAAGTTCGCCCTCTACTGGACATAACCCAAGTGTAATGACTACTTCCGAAGCAGGGTGTGAGACATACTTATAATACCCATTTTACAAGGTGAGTATTCACAAAATGGTATTTTATTGAGGTGGGATTTATTCTAAGCATACAGCACGTCCTGCTCCAGATATAGTAATAACATGTGGGTAGTCCTCCGCCTCCGGCGCCGTGCACTGCAGACATGCAGAAAACAAGCTCCTCCCGGCCCTACATATACCGAGGGACCTCCCACAAATCCCCAGATTTCTCTGCAGTGCTGGAACTGCGAAGACATGAAGTATCACGCTCTCACAGGCGAGCGGGGCTTGACAGCCCGAGGCCCTGCGGGACTATTTCCACCCGTCCTCATTGTGAATTAATGCCTCCCAGCCTGGGCTGCGTTCGTCGGGTGAAGGTAGGCAGCACCTAGTGTGCTTACGGAGCTAGTCTCCACCACAATCCCCCACCATAGGGTAGGCGGTTAAGGCGAATGGTGAGCCTTCAGTTGGTTGCCCCTCCCGCACCAGTGCCCCCACACCCCATGTATCGGTGAACCCTGAATATTGGGTCACCTTCCTCCCTAGATTCCCCCGTTAGTGGGGGGAAAAAAGAGGGGGGGGGGTCGTGTGTACGATGGCCTAACCTTGCCTTAATTACACTAGAGACCTATAGCCTTTAACGGTTACTGGGTGTCAGAGCGCGATTCACATTTAAGTTTTTAGTTAACCGCAGCGCTTTTACTGTATTCTACTTGGCGCGTACGGCAGCTCTGTTTTTTTTTTTTTATCCCTGTATTCACCCTGTCAGATTTTTTCTCTGAGGTGATTTCTAGCATAACTACTGTTTCTTCTGATTGGCTGCGCGCCTTCGAGCTTCGCGCTCTCCGGGGCGGGAGGGGCGTGGTTCGCTTTGGCGCGTTCCGCGTCATCGCCCGCTCTGGCCCGCCCTTTGAGGTTCGCTGGCCGCCATTTCCTTCTCACATGCACGTGGTGAAGACGGTCCTCCCCTCGCAGATCCATAAGTGCCCTCCTGGGCGACTTTTTCCCTAGCTTTGCTTCTTCGCGCTTGGCTCTGACATCCCTGTTCCCCTTGTGTCTTTCAGACCGCGGACTTCGGTGGCTTCTCCTGGCCCGGTGTAGCGCACGGTCCAGACCATTTTAAGAAATCACTCCCATTTCCCAGCGGGTTATTGGGGCATCCAGGGTTGCTTTATAGCGTCAATCCCTACTGGCATATTGAACTTAATAATCACCATATGGAGGCATCTCAGGATATTGTGAACGGGGTTCCTTTGGGACAAGCCCGTCTGTGTGTAGCTTGTGGGGTCTTACCTAGCAGCGGTGACAATGCACGGGTCTGCGTCCCTTGTGCCCAGCAGGCGCTAGCCGGTCTCCCCACCTCTTCCGAGGCTGGGCCCGCACCTCGCCTTACTTCCCCTACTCCCCCAAGCTTGAGCCTAACCCCCAATACTAGTGGGGACTCTCACGCTGATTTGGCCACTAGACTGGCTAGTGTGGAAAACTTAATCGCTGGCTCCTTGGCGCGCAAGGCTACTGCCAAGAGGCGTCATTTGAATCCTGAATCTACCATTCTTCCTGTAGAATTTGACGATTTACTGCTTTCCTATGCCCATTCCCCATCAGAGGAAGGGGAACTGTTCTCTGACTCAGGGTCCTACGACGACGAGTCCAGGAGTCAGGATGAGTCTGGTTCTGATCATTGGTACCAGGACGACATTGATAGACTGCTGACCCAGATCTTTGATGTGTTATCCCTCTCTCCCCCTCCCGCGGCTCCTCGGCAAAGGGGTGATCTGTTTCATACTGCTAGGGTGCGGCTGGAGTTTCCCGAACAAACTCATTTTAATAGCCTAGTGCTGAAAGAATGGGAACATCCCAGCAAACTCCAGGGGATTCCTAAAGCTGTGGATAAGAAGTATCCATTTCCTGCCGATCTGGTTAAGTGTTGGACATCGCCGCCCGAGGTCGATGCCCCAATTCTGAGTCTGTCCAACACCTCTATTATGCACTCCCCTGACACTACTACGCTGCAGGATTTAGAGGATGGGCGAGTTGATCAATTGGCATGTCATGCCTTTGCATTTGGGGGAGCGTCGCTCCGCCCGGTTTGGCGCTCAGGACTGTGGTTAAGACTGCTCTGGAAGGGGCAGATGACTTGCCCTCTGATGCCGCCAATGCTCTGGCCACCTGTGAGACCTTTGTGAATTATATCCTATCTGCATCGGACGATGCTATTAAGCTGAGCGCTAGATCCTCTGCTCTGGTGGTAGCCATACGCCGTGCGGTCTGGTTACGCCAGTGGGCTGCTGACATTGTCGCCAAGAAGGCCCTTACGGGGCTTCCATTTAAAGGGCTGAGCCTGTTTGGAGAAAGGTTAGATATCTTTGCCAAGGGTGGCAAGTTGCCTCAGCGCAAGCGTCAGATTCGGCCCTTTCGTGGCCCAAGCTCCCATTCGACCCCCTACCGTGGGGCCAAGCAGGGTAGAGGGGTGTCCTTCGCTGGGTCTCGCGCAGATTCCTGGAACAAGAACAGAGGATGCCGTCTCGGTTCCTCCTGGGGGCCCAAGCCCAAAGCCCCCCCCCCCCCAAGACCCCCAAGCATGAAGGGGCGCCCTCGCCGTCAGGGTGGGGGGACGTCTACAGCACTTCGAGCATGTCTGGAGATGCCTCGTCCCAGACCGGTGGATTCAGGAGGTAGTGTCCTCCGGTTACAAGATAGAATTTGCTGTACTGCTCCCTACCAGGTTCGTTGGGTCTCGGATCCCACAGGACCCTGCCTCAGCTCGAGTCTTGATGCTGGCTGTGCAGGACCTTCTGGATCTCGGGGTCATTTGCAAGGTTCCCTTAAGAGACAGGGGCATGGGGTTTTATTCCAACCTTTTCACGGTGCCCAAAAAGGATGGGTCAGTCAGACCCATTCTGGATTTGAAAATCCTAAACAGGTTTGTCAGAAACAGGCATTTTTGTATGGAAACTCTGCGCTCGGCCATTACCTCGCTGCGCCCAGGGGACTTCATGACATCTGTGGACATCAAGGATGCTTACCTGCACGTTCCGGTGTTTCCAGGGCACCAAAGGTTTCTCAGATTTGCGCAGTTGCGCAACATTATCAGTTCATGGCTCTGCCATTCAGCCTTACGTCGGCTCCCAGGGTGTTCACCAAGGTGCTGGCAGGGGTGATGTCTCTCTTAAGACTAAAGGGCATACGCGTGTTGCCCTACCTGGATGACATACTCATCACCTCTCGGTCTCTGCCGCAGGCAGAGCTGGACACTCGGTTGGTGGTGTCCACCCTGGAGTCCTTCGGCTGGGTAATCAATTACCCAAAGTCCTCTCTGTCCCCCTCCTCAGTGACCCCGTTTTTGGGGATGATTGTGGACTCGGTTCAGTCAAGGATATTCCTTCCTCCACAGAAGGTGGAAGCTCTGACAACGCAGGCGAGGTCCCTGCTCTCGAACCCTCATCCCTCCATCCGGCAGGGCATGCAGTTGGTGTGCTCGATGGTGGCAAGCTTCGAGGCGGTGCCCTTTGCCCAGTTCCATTTGAGAACCCTGCAGCTTCACCTTCTGCCAGTATGAAACAAGGACCCAGCGTCCTTGAACGAGATCTGGGTGCTTCCCCCCTCGGTCAGACAATCCCTTGCGTGGTGGTTGGACCACAGGAACCTGACAAGGGGCAGATCCTTCCTGGCTCCCTCTTGGGAGACGGTCACAACGGATGCCAGTCTTTCAGGCTGGGGGGGATTCTGGAAGTCCCTGCGCTTCCAGGGGAGGTGGGGCCCTCAGGAGGCCCATCTTCCTATCAATATCCTGGAACTCAGGGTGGTCAGATTGGTGTTGGAACGATTGACCCAGCACCTGAAGGGTCTGGCGGTTCAGGTACGCTCAGACAACAGGACGGCGGTAGCCTACATCAATCATCAGGGAGGAACCCGGAGCAAGGGTGCTCTCCAGGAGGTGTCTCTGATTCTAACATGGGCAGAGACCAATGTACAATGCATCTCGGCTGTCTACATTCCGGGGGCGGAGAATCTGCTAGCAGATGCTCTGAGCAGGGGGTCGTCCCGTCAGGGGGAATGGTCCCTCTGCGACAGGGTATTTCAGTCCCTGTGTCAACGTTGGGGTGTGCCAGACGTGGATCTCTTTGCGTCACGTCACAATCACAAGCTACCGAGCTTTGTATCCCTGTCTCAGGATCCTCTGGCTCTGGCTTCGGATGCCCTGTCAATGTCTTGGAGGGAGTTTCCACCAATTCCCCTTCTGGACAGAGTGCTGCGCAAGATCGCTCTGGAAGGGGTACCCGCGATTATGGTGGCCCCAAGGTGGCCAAGAAGAGTGTGGTTCGCAGACGTGGTTCAAATGGCAGTAGATCAGTACGATCTGCCAAGGTTGCCAGATCTTCTAACTCAGGGGTCTCTACGCCATCCCAATTTACTAACGCTGGCTTTGACGGCTTGCCTATTGAAACCTCCATCTTAAGGGAAAAAGGTTTGTCTGCATCTGTTGTGGCTACTATGGTGCAAGTCAGGAAGAAGACTTCGGCCGCCATCTATTATAGAGTATGGCGTGCTTACATTGACTGGTGTGAATCCAGGTCTCTTCCCTGCCGGGAATTCTTAGTCTCCAGAGTGCTGGAGTTTTTACAACATGGTTTAGACTTAGGTCTTAAGCTTAGTACCTTGAAGGGCCAGGTTTCGGCCCTGTCTATCTTCTTTCAGAAGACCTTTGCCCAGCACCCTCATATCAAGACCTTCTTTCAGGGGGTCACTCATGTGCGTCCTCCTCGGAAACCTATGGTTCCTGTTTGGGATCTGAACTTGGTGTTGTCGGCCCTGCAGGGGGCTCCTTTTGAGCCTATTCATGAGGCCGCTCTCGCCGTGCTCACGCTCAAGGTTGTCTTCCTGGTAGCTATCACTTCGGTCAGAGTGTCTGAGTTGGCTGCTTTGTCTATTCAGCCTCCCTACTTTGAGAGACACCGGGATAAGGTGGTGTTTCGCTTCAAGCCAGACTTCCTGCCTAAGGTTGTGTCTGCATTTCATTTGAATCAAGATACTGCACTTCCTTCCTTGTGCCCTAATCCTAGTAACCCTAAGGAAAGGGTTTTGCATTCCTTGGATGTGGTTAGGTGTGTCAAGGCTTACCTGGTTACCACTCAGGCCTTTAGGAAGACGGATGCTCTCTTCGTTGTGCCTCATGGGCCTAGGAAGGGTTTGGCTCCCACCAAGTCTACCATCAGTAAATGGATTCGTCAGGCTGTGGTTCAAGCCTATACTACTAAGGGGAAGACTCCCCCCTTTCGTCTTACTGCTCATTCTACTAGAGCTGTTGGGGCTTCTTGGGCTTTTCAGCACCAGGCCTCTGTGGAGCAAGTTTGCAAGGCCGCTACTTGGTCTTCCGTTCATACCTTTACAAAGTTTTACAAGGTTGATGTTAGGGCCTCAGCTGACGCTGTGTTTGGCCGCAAGGTTTTGCAGGCGGCAGTAGTTTAAACTGCTTGCTGTTGCCTTCTGTTGGGGATCCCACCCTTCTTTACGGACACTGCTATTGGATGTCCCACATGTTATTACTATATCGGGAGCAGGACGTGCTGTATGCTTAGAATAATACAACTCTGTGAAGTACTCACCTGTAGAGTTGATATTATATGCATACAGCACGTCCTGCTCCACCCCACCCTGTTTCACCTTGTTCTGGATCCCCTGTTGGTGATTGTTATCTTTAGTATTATTGCCAGTCTCTGGGTGGTTGTTTTCTCCTGGCCTCTCCTTCTCACTGCTTTTCAGTGCTGGGGATTTGTGGGAGGTCCCTCGGTATTTGTAGGGCCGGGAGGAGCTTGTTTTCTGCATGTCTGCAGTGCATGGCGCCAGAGGCGGAGGATTACCCACATGTTATTACTATATCTGGAGCAGAACAGGTGAGTACTTCACAGAGTTGTATTTTTCTCTTTTTGGAGTGGGGCATGTAGCTGGTGGCACACTCGGCTCCCTTCGGCGCCGCTCGGGGGGCTTAGCCGCCCACAGGGTAGATGGGAGCCGAGTGATAGCAAGTGCGCTGATTGGCTGAGAGCACCGCTCTGTCAATCAACGCCCTCGCCTGAGCCTGCATCGTGGGAGCAGAAGGAAGGTAAGTGACCTGGGGGACACACACACAGCGGGGCATTACAATTTGGGATGCCACCGCACGGAGTAACAACACACAGGACGGTGAAATTCCTGTGTGTTCCACTTTAAGGCACCAGGCAAAAAGGTCATAGGACCAAGAAAGGTGGGCACAACAATACTGGGGGCCAGCCGTCCCCCCCTGCGTGTTCATCTGCTCTAACAAATGCTCAGAGGAAGATCCCTAATAGCAGACAGCGACACTGGGGAGAACAGATAGTAGAAGAGATAGTAAGAGGCAAAACAGAAAAGAAAAGATGAGAGAAAGTAAATGGCAATAAATATCAACCATACAAAAACTAAAACTATCCACAGTACAAATAAACACCTCTCTTCTTACAAAAGTACATTGTGACAGTGTAAATATAATGATAAACCATAGTGATAATGATAAACCATAGCCAAGGATGTGAACGTTCTCTTAAAACAATAGATTCCAATTTCACGCTGACCCATTCTTTATCCATCAACATCTGGTGCCCAATGCATATAGACTATTCCAATTTCAATGTGACAACCAACTCTCATAGATACTTACGTATTGTGCCCACAATATGACCCAGTGACAGAAAAAAACACCATAAGTACATGAGAAAAAAAAGGAACTATAAATATGTGTAATAGCCAACCTATTCACATCAACCCAAAAAAGGTGTAAATTCAATATCCTCCACCCCAGATGTGTTTGCATATCTAAACAATTAATCTAATATAGTAACCTCCTCTGCATCCCCCCCCCCCCCCCCACTTTCCAAATCATCTAGTGGTCGGTGCTCATCAAAAGGTTGAGCGCCCCTGCTATAGAGACTGTGCAATAAATGTTAAATTGTTTTTATGATTTTTTTTTTTAATTTGCCACCCAGGATATTAGCAAAATTAAAGTTTTCCAGATTGAGAAATCCCCCAGGTCGCCCATAAACTCACCTGCTTTCCCGGTCCAACGGTACATGGCGAGTGGTAGCCGCATCCTCGCACTGATTGGAAGAGCGGCCGCGTATGTGCCGTAGGATCGGGAAAAGGTGAGTTTGTTTGGGCAACCTGGGGAGTTTCACACAGCGGGGCACCCCCGGTCGGGGGGCAGGGACCTAAAGCCAGGATTGTCAAAATCTTTTGGAACCCCTGGAGCTATACAACCCATGTAGTTTAGTCACACATGAATACTGTTTAATCCTAATCTGTTGGTTGGTATTGTAAACTTCCAGTTGGATCTTCTTGATATACGTTCCTTGTTTATCCAACCATTTTTGGCATCCCAGTAGTGGAGAGTGTGTGGTGGATAAGGTAATGTTGACAGGGGTAGACTCCATATAAAATCTGCTCCATACCATGGACACCCTTAAAGAGGAACATCATCTGGGTCCCACTCCCTGGGGTATCTCAAATTGGGATTGCCTTTGTGAAACCCCCCAGATCACACAATCCACTCACCTGTTCCTGTAGCCCTTGCCGTGTCTCGGCGCCACAGTTCTCACCTTCTTTCCCATGAAACATGATCTTCCCAGAACGTTGCTCCCAGTGCCCCTCACATCAATCACAATCGCTGTTTAGTCATGGAGCAGGTGACCCATCGTCATGTGCTATGATGGACCCCCTGTTGTATAAGCTACCTGTAACTCTGATGGATGGGGGCTATGGGGCAGGTGGAATAATTGATCAAAATATAATGTGTGACCGGGCGTGGTTAAGATGGCCGCCTAGACGGACATGTCTGCTAGGGGCTCCTGGAAAAAATCCTGACTTATTGCCTTCTGGGCTATTTTGAGTGAATCCAAACACCTCAACCCCACTCACCTGGGCTAGAAGATCGTGCCTGTGGCTGCGCGGCGGCGGAGGCGGCCCTCGAGTGTTGCTAGCGGCCTACGAGATCCGGAGCTGCGGCGGGCTGGTGGCGGGAGCGTGCGGCCCCATCGCGTGGTGACCAGGCTGAGGCGAGTGAGCGGGGCATCGACCCCTGGGAGACCCGGGCGGCGGAGAAGAGTGTGGAGGGGTGCCCGGAGCTCGCGGTGGCATATTCCCGCAGAGTTGTCGGCGGCAGTGTGGTCCGAGCGGTGGTCGGCCGGGGGAGGGGGCGGGCGGCCCCATTGTGAGCGGGGAGTCCGGCGGCGGAGGAGGAGAGTCAACCCCTGTGTAACCCGGGCGGCGGCGGTGATAGCTGGGGATCCCCCCGGGAGCGCTGGGTGTCTCCCAGCAGAAGACCGCAACAGGCCGCGGTTTGGCGCGAAACCGGGGGAGAGGCCGGTGGCGGGGAGCTGCAGCTGCCACCGGGACTTTCACTTTCACTCATACCTGCACATCCTGGGTTGCTCCTGCCGCTGTACCCCCTCATTGTGAAGCACGGGCGGCCAGAGAAGGGGAAATAAGTCCCCCTGAAAGTGTGCGGCTCCTCAATCCCATACTGGAGCGGTTGGGGTGGGTTCCCCGGCCCCCCAGCCCCCCGCGGCGAATCGGTGCAGCAGTTAATCCCCTGGCCACATGTAGAGGCAGCGCGAGGGGGATTTCTGGGGCTCTGAATGGCGGCTGCGGTCTCCACACCATAGATCCCCGACATCTGGGCAGCAGCAGCAAGTATCCTGGGAGCCAATATTTGGGACAGTACCTACGGGTCCCCCTGCCCCCCCCCGGCCCCGAGCGGCGACTTGTGCGGCGCCCACGGGCACCCTGAGCCCTATATCACCTCAGCACCTGCAAGCTTCTTTGATCCCCATATCTGTGCCGCTAAACCGGCTCCCCTGGGACCTGTATCTGTGCAGCATCTGAGAGCTCCTTAAACCCTATATCTGTGCCGCTAAACAAGCTCCTTGGACCATATATCTGTGCGGCATCTGAGAGCTCCTTGAACCCTAGATCTGTGCAGCTTCTGAGTGCTCCTCGATCCCTATATCTGTGCAGCATCCGAGAGCTCCTTGAACCCTATATCTGTATCTATACCGCAAAACAAGCTCCTTGAACCCTATATCTGTGCAGCATCTGAGGGTTCCTTGAATCCTATATATCTGCCGAGGAATAAGCCCCTTGAACCCTACATCTGCATAGCATCTGAAGCGCTCCTTGAACCCTAGATTGGCGCCGGAAAACAAAAACAAGCTCCTTGAAACCTATATCTGTGCAGCATCAGAGTACCCTCCTGAACCCTATATCAGTGCCGCAAAACAAGCTCCGGGAACCCTATATCTGTGCAGCATCAAAGTACCCCTCTGAACCCCATAACAGTGCCGTGAAATAAGCTCCAAGAACCCTATATCTGTGCAGTATCTAGGTGCTTCTTGAACTCTATACCAGTGCCGCAAAACAACCTCCTTGAATCATACCGGTACAGCACCTGAGAGCCCCTTTAACCCTGTATCTGAGCCGCTAAACTAGCTCCCTGAACCTTCTATCTGTGCAGCAGCTGGGTGCTCCTCGAACCCTGTATCTGGGTACCGCAAAACAAGCTCTTTAAACCTCATATTCTAAGTATGTCACACACCCCGCTTCAAGATATCCATAACATGTGGGTAATACCGACCTGAAGAGTGCGTTCTGCAGAGATGATAGGAAAAAGAAAGCCCCTCCCGGTCCATAAATACCTGGGACCTCCCACTCATTACCCAGTCTTTCATCTCTGCAGACGGCGTGCAAGTCAGAAGATGATGCCTCCTCCTTGCATAGGGGGACTTGAGGTAGCCGGGATTTTTATTCTATTTCCGCCCAGATGCCCCTTATTATTACTATACATGCCTCCCAGCCTTGGCTGAGGTCTGGGCGAGGGTAGAATGGCACATTAAGTGCCCAGGAGCTAAGCTCCACCGTGAGACCCTGTATCAGAGGATAGGCGGTGATCCGGGCTGGTGACCCCGGTTTGGGATGCCCTATCCCTCGGCCATTTCACCCCAGGTGGTGTTCCCCTCTCCGGTTCTTGCTTGGGCCTCGTTTGTGAGGGGATTTCTCCCCTCACGATGGTGGTACAGGGGGTGGGGCAGGGCTTTCGGCGGGTTGCCGAGGCCACGCACAACGCGCTCTTCCACTCTGGCCACGCCCCCCTTCTTCTCTCTGACCCCGTGCTGCGGCTGCTGGCTCCTGTGAGGTGCGGTCGCCATCTTGATCGGCAGGAACTTACTGTGAGTGGCCCTGTGGGCCCCATCTCTTTTCATATTGCTGCTTTCCCTTTTTGTTCACGTGCTTATAGCTTGTTCATATTGTGTGTTTCAGGTAGACCTTCATTGGGTTAGGGGGTTTCTCCCGGTCCTAGGGTCCCTGGGTTAAATTTACCTATTTCAAATCCTCCCACTTGGGACATTAAAGGGGCATCCCGGGTTGCTTATACGCGTAATTCCCCTGGTCATAGCGACTGCACATAAGTTCACCATATGGAGGCATCCCCGGATACTGGGCTCGGGATCCCCTCGGGGCAATTCCGGAAGTGTATGTTGTGTGGGGTATCCATTACTGGGGACGATGTACTTCTGTGTATACCCTGTGCACAGCAAACTATTACGCGGCAGTCCGAACCTCAGGCTTCTGGGTCAGCACCGCCGGTCGCTTCACCTCCTCCTCCCAGCTTGATACGCACCCCGTGTGACGTTGTCATGGGTGGGGAGCTACAATCTGAGATGTGCGCCAGATTGGCCAACCTTGAAAAATTACTCTCCAGCTCGGTCGCCCGTAAGGCCCCGGCTAAGAGAAAGCACTTGTCGCCGGCTCCGCCGGTGGATGACCTTGATGATTTTAATAATCTAGATTACTCTGATTATTCCCCGCTTGAGGAAGGGGAGGTTTATGAGGATTCTGATAATTCAGACGATCAGCAGTTTGTTGGCGCTGATGCTGAGCTTGGGGACTTGGGGAGATCCTCGGATACTCCTAACGCTCTGGCTCAGATGTTTGAGGTTTTTGCTATTTCTCCTCCTGAGGAGGCTCCGCAGCAGAGGGGGGAGTTTTTCGAGGAATCCAGGCCACGCTTGGAATTTCCTAATCAAAAACACTTTGACAAAATTATTGCTAAGGAATGGGACAGGCCGGCTCTGCTCCCTGGTATTCCTCAGGGGTGGGATAAGAAGTATCCCTTCCCTTCGGATACCGTTAAGCGTTGGGCATCCCCCCCGAGGTGGATGCACCGGTTTTGGGGTTGTCCAACACTTCTGTGTTAAATAATCCCGATTGTTCCACCCTCAAAGACGGAGAGGATAAACGCATTGACCAGATGGCTTGTCACGGCTTTGCCAGCGTCGGGTCAGCCATGCGGCCTGTTTGTGCTTCGGCGCTGATGGTGGTGGCTGCCAGGTCCGTGGTCAGGGACCTGTTGACTTCTTCCGGGCTTCGTCCGGGTAGTGACGAGTTCCTCGGCCTTAAAAGGTGTGAGTTGTTTTTTGTCATTTGTATTAGCCGCCTTGGATGACACCTTGATGATGTGTGGTAGGACGTCGGCCTGCTGGTGACTATTCGGCGGTCGGTTTGGTTGCGCCAGTGGGCGGCCGATTTTATGTCCAAAAAGTCGCTGACGGCTCTACCTTTTGTTGGATTGCGGCTCTTTGGAGAGAAATTGGATTCTGTCACCAAGGGTGGTAGGTTACCTCAACGCAAGAAACAACGCCGTCCCTTTCGGGGGGCGCCTTCCTTTACCCCTTCCTTTCGTGGGGCCAGATCTGGCAGGGGATTTGCTTTCCCCTCCTCCAGAGGAGATTCCGGGAATAGGGGCAGAGGACGTGCCTGTCCAGGTTACAGTTGGGGCTCTAAGCCCAAACCTGCTGTTAAGCCAGCGCAGCAATGAGGGGGCGCCCTCACCCATGCGGGTGGGGGGACGGCTGCGACACTTCTCCCAGGTCTGGGATCAGGAGGTCTCGGACAGATGGATCCGGGAAGTGGTGTCTTCCGGTTACAAGCTGGAGTTCGAGCTCCGGCCCCCTCCCAGATTTTTCAGGTCTCGGGTGCCTTCAGAACCTCTGGCTGCGCAGGGACTCCTGGTGGCAGTAGAGAATCTTCTGGACATGGCTGTCATTTGCCCAGTGCCCTCCTCAGACCAGGGCAGGGGTTTTTATTCCAATCTGTTCACGGTACCCAAGAAGGACGGATCGGTCCGACCCATCTTGGATCTGAAGTTTCTCAACAGGTTCATCCGGCTGCGGAAATTCCACATGGAAACGCTGCGTTCGGCTATCCACTCTCTTTGTCAGGGAGACTTTCTGACGTCCATAGACATCAAGGACGCTTACCTGCACATTCCGATTTTTCCAGCACACCAGAGGTTTCTCAGGTTCGTGGTGGAGGATCGGCATTTTCAGTTTGTGGCACTCCCTTTCGGTCTTACCTCGGCTCCTCGGGTGTTCACCAAGGTGCTGGCGGGGGTGATGGCTCTACTCAGGGTTCAGGGTATTCGCATTGTGCCCTATTTGGACGATCTTCTAATTATGGCTTTTTCCTTCAGCCAAGCCAAGAACGGTGGTATCCACTCTGGAGAGATTCGGTTGGGTGATCAATTACCCCAAGTCATCTCTTTCCCAGGGTCCAGGGTAGTGACCTTTCTGGGAATGTCTCTGGATACTTCGCAGGCCAGGGTGTTTCTGCCCTAGGCCAAGGTTCTTTTGATTCAGGAGTTGGTTCGGCTTCTCTTGTCGGCCCCTCGTCCGGCCATCCGGCTAGGGATGAGGCTGGTGGGGTTGATGGTGGCCTCATTCGAGGCAGTTCCCTTTGCACAGTTTCACACAAGGACGCTCCAGCTCCATCTGTTGACGGTTTGGGACAAGTCTCCACTATCGTTGGATCAGTCCTTCCAGATGACCCCCCGAGTTCGTTGATCCCTGCAATGGTGGCTGGGGTCTGTCAATCTGTTGAAGGGCAGATCTTTTCTGGCACCGTGTTGGGAGACAGTCACCACGGTTGCCAGTCTGTCAGGTTGGGGGGGTGTCTGGAAGGATCTTCATTTTCAGGGTCTGTGGGGCCCGCAGGAGGCTCACGAGCCCATCAATGTTCTGGAATTGAGAGCCATCAGGTTGGTTCTGTTTCGCTTGACTCATCAGTTGCAGGGCCTGCCAGTTCAGGTTCGGTCGGACAATCGGATGGCGGTTGCTTACATCAATCACCAGGGAGGGACTCGCAGCAGGAGTGTCCTCAGGGAAGTGTCTTTGATTCTGGACTGGGCGGAGAGCCACGTCCCGTGTATATCAGCAGTCTACATTCCGGGAGTGGAGAACACGGAGGCGGACTCTCTGAGCAGGGCCTCCTCTCGCCAGGGGGAGTGGTCTCTCAGTCCCCAGGTGTTTCGCTCGATTTGCCTCAGGTGGGGGTTCCCGGCGGTGGACCTCTTTGCCTCTCGTCACAATCACAAGCTGGTATTTGTGTCTCTCTCGCAGGATCCACTGGCTCTGGCGGTGGATGCCATGTCCCTGAACTGGAGGGATCTGGGGTTTCTTTACCTGTTCCCTCCATTTCCAATGGTAGCCAGAGTGGTGCGCAAGCTGGCCCTGGAGGGCGCGTCAGCGATTCTAGTGGCACCAAGGTGGCCAAGACAGGTCTGGTTCGCAGACCTGGTCAGGCTGGCAGAGGATCAGTTCGTTCTGCCTCTGCTGCCGGACCTGCTCACCCAGGGTCGGCTACGCTATCCCAATTTACCGTCGCTGGCTTTGACGGCGTGGCTGCTGAAACCTCCATCTTGAAGGAGGAAGGTCTTTCTGATGCGGTGATTCAGACTCTTATTAGCGCCAGGAAGCGGTCTTCCTCTACCGTTTACTATAGGACCTGGAGGTCCTATATTGACTGGTGTGAGGGTAGGTCTTTCCCGTGTAGGGAGTTTTCCATTTCCAGGATTCTGGAGTTTCTTCAGCATGGTCTGGATCTGGGGCTCCAGCTCAGTACCTTGAAGGGGCAGGTTTCTGCCCTGGCGGTGTTCTTTCAAAGGTCCTTTGCACTTCATCCCTTGGTTAAGACTTTTTTCCAAGGGGTTACGCATGTTCGGCCTCCTAGGAAGCCCTTGGTTCCAGTTTGGGATTTGAACTTGGTTCTTTCTGCTCTTCAGGGTCCTCCGTTTGAGCCCTTGAATGAGGTTGCCTTGTCTTCACTTACTCAAAAGGTAGCCTTTTTGGTAGCTATCACTTCTGTTAGGCGTGTTTCTGAGTTGGCAGCCTTGTCCATTAAAGCTCTGTACTTCAGGACAAGGTGGTCTTTCGTTTCAAGCCGGATTTTCTTCCTAAGGTGGTTTCTGCCTTTCATCTGAATCAGGACATTGTTCTGCCCTCTCTATGTCCTAATCCCAGCAACGACAAGGAAAGGGCTCTGCATTCCTTGGATGTAGTTCGCGTTGTAAAATACTATCTGGTGGTTACGTCTTCTTTTCGTAAGACTGATGCTTTCTTTGTGGTGCCCTTTGGGCCTAGGAAGGGTTTGGCACCTGCCAAGTCTTCTATTAGTAAATGGATTCGTCAGGCCATTATTGGGGCCTATTCTGCTAAGGGGAGGAGTCCCCCTTTTCGTGTTACTGCTCATTCTACTCGTGCGGTTGGAGCGTCCTGGGCTTTTCAGCACCAGGCCTCGGTTGAGCAAGTTTGTAAGGCCGCTACTTGGTCCTCTGTTCACACTTTTTCCAAGTTTTACAAGGTTGATGTTCGGGCCTCAGCGGATGCTGTTTTTGGCCGCAAAGTTCTGCAAGCTGTTGTGGTTTAGGTTGTGCCTTGTTGCCTTGTTTTGGATCCCCGCCCTTTTATGGACACTGCTATTGGATGTCCCACATGTTATGGATATCTTGAAGCAGGGTGTGTGACATACTTAGAATAATACCATTTTGTGAAATACTCACCTCTAAAATGGGTATTATAAGTATGTCACACACCCCGCTTCACCCGCCCTTCTCGTATTCTGGATCCTTTATATTGTGAACTTTGCGTTGCTTTGGTTTATATTTGCCTCTTCCTGGTCCCTTACCTTACTGCTTTCTTTATACTGGGTAATGAGTGGGAGGTCCCAGGTATTTATGGACCGGGAGGGGCTTTCTTTTTCCTATCATCTCTGCAGAACGCACTCTTCAGGTCGGTATTACCCACATGTTATGGATATCTTGAAGCGGGGTGTGTGACATACTTATAATACCCATTTTACAGGTGAGTATTTCAAAAAATGGTATTATCTGCGCAGCATCTGCGGGCTTCTGGAACCCTGCATTTGGGCACTGCAAAAACAAGCACCTTGAACCCTGTACGCCTTTCTTCTTACGTATGTCAGGCAATAGGAAGCGTAAATCCACAGTGGTCAGTTGCAGCACGCAAACAATGGAAACTCCAGGTGGAGCCGGGCCGGAGCCCTCTAATCCGGACACAGCAGTGATCATGGCTGCCATAGCCTCTTGTCAAAACGCCCTTACAACTAAATTTGACACTCTTCAGGAGCAATTCAATTATTTTCGTCACGACCTGGATAAGATTCGGGACCGCACAGGGGAGAATGAAAGGAGAATTGAGGAGACAGAGGATTGCTTGTCTGTGCAGGCGGGGGAGCTGGCAACCTTACGAAGACAGGTGACTGTCCTATTGGGAAGGGCCGAGGACTCTGAAAACAGGAATAGGAGAAATAATGTTAGAATCCTGGGACTGCCCGAAAAATCGGAAGGCTCCTCCCTGGAGGAGTTTGCTGAAAACCTTGTAAGGGATACCCTGGCGCCCAGGAACCTGACCAAATTTTTCACAATAGAGAGAGCACATAGAATCCTGCTGAGATCCCCCCCGCCCGGGGCCCCGCCAAGACCATTTATATTTAAAGTCCTCCATTATAAGGACAGAGACGCTATACTCGCCGCGGCCAGGACGAAAGGCGCGGTGTCTTATGAGAACGCCCGGCTGTCTTTTTTTTTTTTTTTTTTTTTAAAGTTTCTTTTTATTTGCAATTGCAATTAAACAAACATTAGATACACATACAAGTCACATATTACATGGGGGTGACGCAGCACCCGGCTCAGTAGCATAGTTTCAATTAACATATAGACACAACACCATTCACACACCACATTCACACACACACTTCTGGACTCGAATGTCTAATCTTATATTCACCGGGGTGGGAGGGCCAATCGGGGGAGCCCTTCTCCAGGATGCTACTTTCATCTCCTTAGTGCCACCTTCCCTTACTCAATGCCTCAAGCTACCTGGGTAAGCAGCTATGCCTTTTATATGGATCTGAACCCGTCCCAATCATCCTCTGAGGCTGTGTCTTGGCTTTGCAGCCAGGGACCCCATATCTTCTCAAACTTATCGGGCACCCCCCTGGCCGTATATGTCAGTTTGTACATAGTGAGTTTCTGGTTAATCAGAGACCTCCACGCCCGCACTGATGGTTTGGCCGGGTGTTTCCAATTAAGCAGAACACATTTCCTGGCATAGAAGAGCAGCAGTCTAAATAATGATTTCAGCGGGCTCGATAGCGCCAGTGATTCGACCACCCCCAGAAGACATAATGAAATCGAGCCGGTGATCCGGATGCCCACCACTTCGCCAATCAAGTCCATTACCTCACCCCAATATCCCACCAGAACTTCACAGGACCAGGTCACATGTTCCCATGTACCAGTTTCCCTCTCACACCTGGGGCATAAGTCACTAGCCAGTAGTCCCATCCTATGCAACCGTAACGGTGTAATGTAAGCTTGGTGTATCCATTTGGTCTGGATGAATCTGTCTCTGGCTTCTATGACCGATGAGTGTAGGTTATCTAAAATTTCCTCCCAGTCGTCTCGATCCAAGGTTTGGTCCAGGACCCGCCACCTGCTTTCAATCCTCCCCCTGGGGGATTCCAACCCAGCAACCAGGCACCTGTACAACGTAGAGACAGGTTTCCTCAAGTCCATCCCTCTCACTGCATTCTCCACCTGGGACACCGAAAAGTTCGGACTGATCCTGTGGAACTGAGTTTGCAGAGCGTGCCTGAGTTGCAGGTATCGGAAGAAATCTCGGTGGGAAACTCGAAAGGTCTCTCGGACCTGATCAAACGCCATAAGCACTCCCTCCCTGTACACCTGGCCCAGCGTCCGGAGGCCCCTCCCATCCCAGAACTGCGGGTCCTGCATTGAAATCAACTCAGGGAGCTTGGGATTATTCCAGAGAGGGGTGAAGGGGGACCAATACTGGACCTCATCCGGATTCTCGATCAGCTTGGCTACCCTTCCCCATATGTTGCACACTACCCGCATGCATCCGGTAGCCTCCCGGACCCCTCGAACCCCCCTATACACCAAGAGTGATAGTCTCTCGGCAGAACCTAGCACCGCCGCTTCCAGACTCACCACTGGGTTGCTTTGCGGTTGACAGAGCCACCAGTGCACAAACAGGAGCTGCGTGGAGTAGAAATACATCAGCATATGTGGGACCGCTAGACCCCCCTCCACCACCTGTGCTTTCATAATTTGTCTTTTAAGCCTAGGTGGAGACTGTCCCCAGATAAAGCCAAACAGAATTGAGTCCAACATCTTAAAGTGGGAAATGGGCAGCAACACTGGCGAGGCCTGATATATGTACAGAAATTTAGGAAGGAATATCATTTTGTAAATATTGATTCTGCCCATGACCGACAGGGGCAGGTTTGCCCATTGAGCAATCCGCTGCCTCAACCTTGACACGACAGGGGAAATATTCAGAGTCAAGAACTCACTTGGTTGCCTACTAACCATGATCCCCAGGTATTTAAAATGCTGGACTATTTTTAATTGGGACCTCGGAGAGATGTCAGGGGCAGCAAGCTCATCCACTAACATTAGGCTAGATTTATCCCAATTAATCTTCAATCCTGAGAACCTCCCAAACACTCCAATAGCGTCCAAAGCTGCGTCCAGACATCTGTGGCCATCTGCCAGGTATAGCAGTGTGTCATCTGCATATAGGGATATCTTTTCCTCTACTGCCCCCAGCTTCCATCCAGAGATATCCGGGGAATTCCGGACAATAATAGCCAAGGGTTCGATAGCCAAGGCAAAAAGCAGCGGTGATAGTGGGCACCCCTGTCTTGTCCCCCTATGCAAAGCAAATGAGTTAGAGTAACACCCATTGACCCGTATCCGGGCCGTAGGTTGTTTATATAACAGTTTGACGTACGTAATAAAGCTGGGAGGGAATCCAAATCTTTCCAGTACTGCCCAGAGATAATCCCATTCTACCGAGTCGAAGGCCTTTTCATTATCTAATGATATGACCACCCGTTCCCCATGGTTATCATGTATAATTTGAAGATTGGACATCAGTCTGCGGAGATTCACACACGTGGTACGCCCAGGCATAAACCCCGACTGATCCGGCCCAATCAAATGTAGTATAACTTTATTTAGCCTAGTGGCCAGTATCTTGGTAAGTATTTTTGCATCCTGATTCAATAGGGATATGGGGCGGTAGGACGCACAGGAATCAGGGGGTCTCCCCTCCTTATAAATGAGGACCACGTGTGCCTCATAAAAAGAGGCCGGAAGGCGCTCACTATCAAGCGCTTGTTTCAGCACTTCCCACAGCCTAGGGGTCACTTGTTCAAGGTCCTGTTTATACCACTCGGCCGGTATTCCATCAGGCCCCGGCGCCCTTCTGCTAGAGAGCATCCTAATTGCGCCGGAGACCTCGTCCATGGTGATAGGGGAGTCCAAAGCCTCCTGGTCCTCCACAGCCAACCTAGGAAAGGAGATCTGGTCCAGATAGTTATCCAGCTCAGATGTCCCATAACTCACCCTCGAGGAGTATAAGGCCGAGTAGTATTCCAGAAACCTCTGAGCAATCTCCTCCCCACCCGTCACCCTCGCACCGTTATCCAGAATTTCAGCAATGTGGTTGGGCTGGCTTTCGGCTCTCGCTAGATAGGCCAGGGTCTTACCATTCTTATCCCCTTTATCAAAAATTGTTGCCTGCTTATATAGCAGTAATTTTCTGGCCGAATCGGTCAGAAGCAGGTTATATTCCCTCTTTAATGCCAACAGTGCTGAATGGTCTCTGCTATCTGAGCTCGCACTGAACTTCTCCTCTGCCCGTGCCATCTTACATTCAAGCTCTGCCACTTCTCTCCCTTTCTTTTTCCTAGCAGCAGCTATGGCACTAATGGCCGCACCCCTGGTAACAGCTTTGAAGGCATCCCAGCTGACCTCCACCGATGTCTCCGCCGTATTACAGTCCCAGAACGCCTCAGCAGAGGATTTCAAACTATTCATAATGTCGGGGGCTTCCAACCATAGAGGGTTCAAGTTCCATCCCACCCAGTTCTCCCGCCTTAGTGACAGCTCGGCTGTGATCAGTAGGGGCGAGTGGTCCGAAACCCCTCTCGGGAGGTAACAACAGGTTGCCACTCTCGGTAAAATTTCAGGCGAGGAGAACGCCAGGTCAATTCTAGACAGAGATTTGTGTGTAACCGAGTGGCAGGAAAACGCCTTGTCGGTGGGGTGTTTCCACCTCCAAAGCTCCTGCAGCCCTAGCGTTTCCGCCCAGTTCGCCAATTGGGTCTTGGGACCAGGGTTCTTACTCATCCTATCCAGCGCCGTATCCAAAACCATGTTAAAATCCCCTAGCAGCAGTATCGGGGCCGGAGGGTAAGAGAGCACTTTCTCCATTATTTTATCTAGAATACTAGCAGAAAATGGTGGGGGAACATATACTCCGACTATTATCATAACAGTGTCCATCAACTTAGCATGGAGAATAACATAACAACCCTCCCGGTCAACGTGAACTGAGAGCAACATAAACGGGGTACCCTTCGAGATCAACACCGAAACTCCTCTAGAGTAGGCCGAAAAAGGGGCATGAAAGGAGCTCTGGATCCATGGCCACTTCAAAGCCAGCACCCTCTGGCCCACCAAATGGGTCTCCTGAAGAATAACTACATTCGGTTTATACTTCTTAATAAACTGGAAGACAGTGGCCCTCTTGATCTTATCATTAAGCCCCCGAACGTTCCAGGAGAGAAATTTACACTCACCCATTGTTACCGCATGAAGTGCAACTATCAATAGCCGCCCCCGGGTGGCTCCCCCCCCCCCTCCAGAGATCTTCCTGTCCCTCGAGTCCAGCGAACAAACATCACAGTCAAGCCCACATACAGACAGCCACAGACAGAACAGATAGTATAACAGATAATACAACAATTTAACTGTACCCCACCCCAAAACCCACCCCCCACCCCGCTCCACCACCCCCCAACCTTGGCGAGCATCACAACCCAAACGAAGTAACACAACACTGGTTTAACTATGTGCAATTGGAACGCGCAGGCCCATTGCCTAGGGGTCTGCATAAACAGGCTTGCTAAACAGTTGCGGGTCAGCGGAATATCCGCCGCGGGTTCCCCGAGCCAGCGAGAGGGATCCAGGAAAAGGGAGAGGGGGGGATTCCCATAAAGGGGGGTCATCGGGGGGATCGGGGGGGGATGTGAAAGTGGGGGAAAGAGAGGGGGGGGGGGAAGGGGGCAGGGAAGGCATTAGTGGGATGGGTGGTAGGGGAGTTGGAGGAGGCCCGGTCGCGCCCCGGGAATCCGGAGCCAAGGCTCCCCCGCAACAGCTGCTGACAGGATGTACTGGCTATTTAGGCATCACAAAAAACAACACAACTACGTTAACTGTAAACAAGATGCATAACAAAGCACCAACTCGGGCTCCACCAAATTGCCCCCCAGTGGGGCTCCCATAGGATCAGCGGAGGCGGGCCCCCGTCACCAAGAGGAAAAAAGCAAGGAAACCATCAACCAAGTTAAAGCTGGTCAGAAAAATGGTAAGACTATACTCTTCAATCGGGGCCCAGTCCATCAGGCTCCCGGCAGTGAGTCCAACCATATGTCAGCTTCCTCAGCCGATGTAAAGAATTTAACAGACTCTCCATCTTGAACACGCAGTCGCGCCGGAAAGAGCATGGCGTATTTGATCTTTTTCTTCCTAAGTCTCTCTCTGACCCCGTTGAATGAGCGCCGCAATTTCTGAACTTCCGATGTGAAATCCGGGTAGAAAGACAGCCGGGCGTTCTCATAGGACACCATACCTTTCGTCCTGGCCGCGGCGAGTATAGCGTCTCTGTCCCTGTAATGGAGAACTTTAAATATAAACGGTCTTGGCGGGGCCCCGGGCGGGGGGGATTTCAGCGGGATTCTGTGTGCTCTTTCTATAGTGAAGAATTTGGTTAGGTTCCTGGGTGCAAGGGCATCCCGTATGAGGTTTTCAGCAAACTCCTCCGGGGAGGAGCCCTCAGCTTTTTCAGGCAGCCCCAGAATTCTCACATTATTTCTCCTGTTTCTGTTTTCAGAGTCCTCGGCCCTTCCCAATAGAACAGTCACCTGTCGTCGTAGGGTAGCCAGCTCCCCCGCCTGCACAGACAATCGATCCTCCGCCTCCCCAATTCTTCTCTCATTCTCCCCCGTGCGGTCTCGGATCTTATCCAGGTCGTGGCGAAAATAGTTGAACTGCTCCTGAAGCGTGTCAAATTTAGTTGTAAGGACGTTTTGACAAGAGGCTATGGCAGCCATGATCGCCGCTGTGTCCGGATTAGAGGGCTCCGGCCCAGTTCCGCCTGGGGATTCCATCGTTTGCGTGCTACAACTGACCACTGTAGATTTGCGCTTCCTATTGCCTGACATGCGTGGAAGGAAAGGCATACAGGGTGCCAGATATATAGATATAGGGTTCAGGGAGTACTCAGATGCTGCACGGATGTGGGGATCAGAGGGCACTCGGAAGCTGCACAAACGCGGGGGGACCACAAGCTTGTATGGCGGTTCAGACGCAGGATTCAAGGAGCTTTCGGATGCCGCACAGAAGTGGGGGCAGGAAGCTTGTTTAGCGATTGTCCTGCTACACAGATACCAGGGAGGCAGGGTATATAGCACAGATATAGGATTTCAGGAGCTCATATGCTGCACAGATATAGGGTCCAAGGTGTCCCGCCGATAATATACAAGCGTTGGGGGGGGGGGGGGGGCCCCGGGGAGCACCAATGTAGATTCAGAGGGTCAGCTGCTCAGAGGGGGGGGACGCGCCGTCTGCAGACACCGCACAGGTGTGGGATTCTGGGGGGGCTTGCCGTTGCCGCACCAAGTCGCCGGGCGGATTTATGTAAAAGTTGCAGTTGCAGGGGACCCCTTGGTTGTATGGGGCTCAAAAAGGGGGGGGTTAGCCTCCGTGCCGTCCCGTCGGGGGGGAGCCCGAGGGACCACTTCAGTCACACCAGAAATATTGGGATGGGGCCTCCCAGTTACACCAGGGAGTTTTAGGGGATCCCCCTCTGGCTTCACACCCCCTCTGATCAGACCCAGCTAGAGGGACTGTGTTGTCTGTCACAGGCAACCCCCTTGCACAGTCAGCCGTCTCAGGCAATGCCCCACACAGCAGCTCACCGTCCAAAATGGCGCCGTCCTCTCCTCCTGCCTCCCGCCGAAAAGCCAGCTGCCGCGGTCCTCTGCAGGGAAATGCCGCTCTCCCGTGGGGGGGGGGAATCTCCGGCGACCGCCATCGCCCAGCACAAGCAGGGGGAATCCTCCCCTGCCATCACCCAGCAGCTTCACGAACAGCCGCCCACCACCTCCGCCGGCCAGCCGCCTCCGCCCGGACCACTCCGCCACCAGCTGCACTACGGGGGGTGCCGTCCCGGTCTCCGGGCACTCCTTCTTGCTCCCGCAGCCGTCGAGTCACTCCGGGGCCGACACTCAGCCCGCCGTCTCCGCGCGCCTCCACACACCGGGGGTCACGTGTTCCGCCACCCGGCTGTCGGATCACCGAGGTGCACAGGCCTCCCAGACACACACGGGAGCCGCCTCCGCCGCCGCCACCACAGGTCTCTTCGGCCACAGGCCCGAGCTCCCAGTCCAGGTAAGGAAGGCAGAGGTCCCAAAAAAACTTGCCCAAATAGCCCAGGAAGGCAATATATCAGGATGAATGTGAGGAGCCCCTAGCAGACACGTCCGTCTAGGCGGCCATCTTAACCACGCCCCCGCCCGGCTGGCTTTTTACCCGGATTTCACATCGGAAGTCCAGAAATTGCAGCGCTCATTCAACGGTGTTAGAGAACGGCTTAGAAAGAAAAAGATTAAATATGCCATGCTGTTCCCGTGCTGGGGATATGATGCTCGCCAAGGTTGGGGGGTGGGCTCGGGAGGAGGTTACAGTTAAAATGTTGTATTATCTGTTCTGTTAGTTGTTGTCTGTGTGTGGGTATGACTGCGATGTATGATTGCTGGACTCGAGTCATAGGAAGATCTCTGGGGGGGATGGAGGACCGCAGGGAGGCGGCCTTTGATAGTAACACTTTACGCGGTAATAATGGGTGAGTGTAAATTTCTCTCCTGGAATGTCTGGAATGTCCGGGGGCTTAACGATAAGATCAAGAGGGCCACTGTCCTCCAGTTTGTTAAGAAGTACAAACCGAATGTAGTTATTCTCCAAGAGACCCATCTGGTGGGCCAGAGGGTGTTGGCATTGAAGAGGCCATGGATCCAGAGCTCCTTTCATGCCCCATTCTCAGCCTACTCAAGAGGAGTATCAGTGTTGATTTCTAAGGGTACCCCGTTTATGTTGCTCTCAGTACACGTTGACCGGGAGGGTTGTTATGTTATTCTTCATGCCAAATTAATGGATACTGTTATGATAATAGTCGGAGTGTATGTTCCCCCACCATTTTCTGCTAGGATTCTAGATAAAATAATGGAGAAAGTACTTTCCTACCCTACCCCCCAGCCCCGATACTGCTGTTAGGCGACTTTAATATGGTTTTGGATTCGGCGCTGGACAGGCTGAGTAAGAATCCAGGTCCCAAGACCCAACTGGCGAACTGGGCAGAAACGCTGGGGCTGCAGGAGCTTTGGAGGTGGAAGCACCCCACCGACAGGGCGTTCTCCTGTCACTCGGTTACACACAAGTCCCTGTCCAGAATTGACCTTGCGTTCTCCTCGCCTGAATTTCTAACCAAGGTGGCGACCTGTAGTTAGTCTCCCGAGAGGGATCTCGGACCACTCACCCTTACTGATCACAGCCGGATTGTCACTGAGGCGGGAGAACTGGGTGGGATGGAACCTGAACCCTCTATGGTTGGAAGCCCCCAACATTAAGAGTAGTCTGAAATCCTCTACCGAGGCGTTCTGGGGCTGTAATACGGTGGAGACGTCGGTGGAAGTTAGATGGGATGCCTTCAAAGCTGTTACCAGAGGGGCGGCCATTAGCGCTATCGCTGCAGCTCGGAGGAAGAAGGGGAGGGAAGTGGCAGATCTTGAGAGTAAACTTGCGCGGGCGGAGGAGAAGTTTAGTACAACCTCGGATAGCAGAGACCATTCAACACTGTTGGCATTAAGAGGGAATATAATCTGCTTCTGACCGACTCGGTTAGGAAATTACTGCTATATAAGCAGGCAACAATTTTTGATAAAGGGGATAAGAACGGTAAGACCCTGGCCTACCTAGCGAGAGCCGAAAGCCAACCCAACCACATTGCTGAAATCCTAGATAATGGGACGAGAGTGACGGGGGGGGAGGAGATAGCCCAGAGGTTTCTGGAGTACTACTCGGCCTTGTATTCCTCGAGGGCGAGCTATGGGACGACTGATCTGGGTAACTATCTCGACCAGATCGTCTTTCCGAGGCTGACTGAGGAAGATCGGGAGGCTTTGAACTCCCCTATCACCATGTATGAGGTCTCTGGCGCAATTAGGATGCTTTCTAGCAGGAAGGCGCCAGGACCAGATGGGATGCCGGCCGAGTGGTATAAACAGGACCTTGAACAAGTAACTCCAAAGTTGTGGGAAGTGCTGAAACAAGCGCTTGAAAGTGAGTGCCTTCCGACCTCTTTTCATGTGGTCCTCATAAGGAAGGGAGACCCCCTGACTCCTGTGCGTCTTACCGTCCCATATCCCTGTTGAACCAAGATGCAAAAATATTAGCCAAGATACTGGCCACTAGGCTAAACAAAGTTATTCTACATTTGATCGGGCCAGATCAGTCAGGGTTTATGCCAGGGCGTACCACGTGTGTGAACCTCCGCAGACTGATGTCCAATCTCCAAATTATACATGATAACCATGGGAAACGGGTGGTTATATCATTAGATAATGAGAAAGCCTTCGACTCGGTAGAATGGGAATATCTTTGGGCAGTTTTAGAAAGATTTGGGCTTCCTGCTAGTTTTATTACATATATCAAATTATTATATGAACGGCCAACTGCCCGGATACGGGTTAATGGGTGTTACTCTAATTCATTTGCCTTGCACAGGGGGACAAGACAGGGGTGTCCATTATCGCCGCTGCTCTTTGCTTTAGCTATCGAACCCTTGGCGATCATTGTCAGGAATTCCCCAAGTATCTCTGGATGGAAGTTAGGAGCAGTAGAGGAAAAGATATCCCTCTATGCAGACGACACACTGCTGTACCTTGCGGATGGCCATAAGTGTCTGGACGCAGCTCTGGACACTATTGGAGTGTTTGGGAAGTTCTCAGAACTGAGGATTAACTGGGATAAATCCAGTCTAATGTTAGTGGATGAGCTTGTTTTCCCCCACATCTCCCCGAGGTCTCAATTAAAAATAGTCCAACAGGTGGGGCGTGGCTTGACATGGCGGCGTGAGGGTCGGTGTTCAGGGAGCTCCGCACCTACCTTCTTCTGGCGAGCGACACAGCGAACGGGACAGCAAATTGAAGAGATGCCCAGGCGGGGGAAACAGAAGGGATCAGCCCAGAGGGTCAGAGAACGCGCCATCGCCTCCTTCTTCAGACAGGGAGAGGGAGAGGCCGAGACACCGGAAGGTCCCAAGATGGCGGAGCGCGCGAGGGCCGAGCAGGAGGGCGGAAGAAGGCAGACTGTGAGCCCTCTGAGGTGCGGACCGGCGGCGGCGGCGGATGCCTGTCACAAGAAGGCGGAGGAGGCGGGGCGGGCGGCCCCGGAGCATCGGGCAGAGGTGGAGGAGAAGAGCCGGCAACACACCGTTCGGGCGCTGGTCCACGGTGCCCCGGAAGATCGCAGAATGGCGGAGCGCGAGGAGGAAGGTGGAAGACAGCGGGCGGTGAGTCCTCTGACCTACGGGCCGGCGGCGGTGACGGGCTCCCGCGGTGTTGAGGCAGAGGAGGTGGGGCGGGCTGCCCCAGAGTACCAGATGGAGCCGGGGGGGACGAGGGTGCAGAGCCATCAGTGCTCCTCTCAGGCGCTGGAACTCGGCGCGCCGGACTGGCCGGAGGGAACAACCGGTGGACTCAGAGGCACAGCAGTGGAGGGGAGCACTCAGGAGACAGCAGCACAGCCCACACCCCAGACATTAAGGGAGGGGGGACTCCAAAACTGGCGAGGGGCCCGATCCCCACAAGTTGAGAGGCTGCAGGGCTTGGAGGAGGCTGGCCCTATTCCCCTAGAGCAGAAGATGGGTACACCTCCCCACAGAGAACCGGACTGGCCAGGAGGGATACCGGCCGGGTCTGATCCCTCAAACCTGGGGATGGACATGAGGAGGCCACAAACAGATTCTCCCACTGATCCCCCAGCGCACTCACCCCAGACAAGGAAGGGGGAGAAGCCCCAGAGTGAGAGAGGGATTCAGCTAGCACAGCTACAGCTCGACGCCTCGCAAGATCCTGGGGAGAACATATTGAGCCTCTTTCCCCCAGACCAGGAGAAAATCCCGCCTCCCTCACTGGACACTTCCCCGGCCCGGGGAGGACTCGACACGTTGGGGAGAGGGGCCCAAGAGTCCCCCAATTTCAGCACCTTCTCGGGTACCCCGACTCCCCCGGGGGGCCCGTGCCCCCTCTGCAGCCCGCGATGCGGGGGGCTCGATGGCGGCCCCACTCCGCCCCCGCCACATATGGAGCGAGATATGGGGGCGCGCAGATCCTGGCCCGCTGTAGGACCTCCGAGGCAAGATGCAGGCCATAGAGACCCATCGGGAGACCGACCGCTAAGCTACCCGACGTGGGCGACTACATGCTCGACATCCCCACACACCATGCCCCGGAGGGAATGCGAAGATTGGGGGGTAACACCGGGGCCCGGTCGGGGGCCATCCGTCCCGCTAGATATGATATCTCAGTCTGTTGCAGAAGCGGTCCGAGTCAATATCAGTGAGGCCCTAAGGGGTCTTCCTACCCGGAGGGACTTCGACGGATATGTCTCCAGAATGGAGGGGACTATCAAGCGCGAGCTGGCGGCCTTGCAGGGAGCCGTAGCTGACGTCACCCAAAGACTGGATGGCATGTAAACCGCACACAGATCACTATCAACAAGAATGACGGCCCTGGAGCAGCAACAAGAAACCAACAAGAGACTTTTTTCTGAGCTTTATTTAGCGCATGATGATGCCGAAAACAGAAGCAGAAGAAATAACCTTCGGCTGAGGGGTGTACCAGAGTCAATAGGACCACAAAGCCTGCAGCAAACCGTCGTTTCTATCTTCAACACGCTTCTTGGGCAGCCAAGCGAAAACATCATTGAGTTGGATCGGGTGCATAGGGCACTCGGGCCCCCCCCTCAAGAAGGAGACAGACCCAGAGACATTATCTGCAGGGTCCACTTCTTCAAAATAAAAGAGGAGATCTTAAAAAAGGCCTGGGAAAAAGGTCCCATCGCCTGCCAGGGAGCACAAGTCATCATCCTGCAAGATCTCTCGCGCAGGACATTGCACATGCGTAGGATCCTGAAGCCGGTGTTGGAGACGATTCAACGACAGGGGGCTGCATACAGATGGGGCCACCCCTTTCAGCTTATTGTCCGAAAGAATGGTAACCTTTTACTCTCAAAACCCCGAGCCAGTTGCCGGATCTCTTTCATTTCCTGGAGTCCGAGGCGATCGATGTACCGGACTGGACAGCACCGGATCTGGCTATATACGCCAGACAGTTGCCGAGACGCCCAGGGGGAGGTCCTCGGGATGGGCGAAGAGGAAGACGAGGTCGTAGACTGTAAGGCCTGGGACCTCCCAGTCCGGCCGGGCTTGATACCGGGCACGGCTTTTGGCATGCTGACTGACCGCAGTCTGGGGGCCTCTGTTTGCCCCCCTTGATTGGTTGTTTCCAGTGTTACATTAAAACAAGCGCTCCTTATGGGAGGCCCGAAACGTGATGGTTCCACGACCTCCTGTGGAAAGTGCGCTGGCCGGGCGACGCTCCCCTTGGGCCCCCCCCCCGACGTCGTCTGCTGTACGGGCGCATTGCGCCTGGCGTCGGGGGGGGTCCCCGACGGGGGACGAGCCGGTGAGCGGTATAAGGGTTGTGTGGTTAGAGTTTGGCTTCGCCGCCTGGTTATCCCTTGTTATGGTTAAAGTTTGAATTACATCTGTTATAATTGTGTCCCCTTAAGAATTATCCCGTGGCTTTGCAGTTAGCAATCATCAGGGTGCGGACCCCGTACGCCAACCGCGGGTTCGGTCTTCCTCACCCCCAAGGAATCTGGCGTGCGCCCCTCTGAGGGGATTCACGGACCCCCTCAGACGGGAAAGCGAGGTTCCTTAACCGAGGGTTTGGGTTGTATACCCACCTCTCTGAAACAATAGGCACTGTTGACGGTGCTCGCTTAGAGGCCTAGCACCAATACCCTAGTGAGTTTGTTCTCCCCTATACCCTTACCCCTTGCCCCCGCCCCTTTGTCTGATTCTCCATAGTGTTCTACTCCCCACCCCCCCTTGCCCCGACTAGGGTTCCTTCTGGGAACGGAGGGGAGATGGGTTCCATAAAGGTTGTGTCTTTAAATGCTAGGGGTCTTAACACCCCAGAGAAAAGAACGATCCTCCGACAGGAACTTAGAAGGCAAAAAGTCAAGATAGCATTTGTGCAGGAGACCCACTTTAAAAAGTCTGCGGTACCGCGTTATGGATAGCAGAGATTTCCCCCAGGTATTCACCAGCTGCACAGATGAGGGGAAGAAAAAAAAGGGTGTCGCAATTCTACTAGCTAGAGACCTCCATTTTTCCACCTTGGAGGAGTGGAGCGACAAGTGGGGTAGAGTGGTAATGATTAAAGGCTTACTGGGCCATAGGAAATATACCCTGGCCTCGTTTTACGCCCCCAACCAGGGCCAACTTAAATTCCTGAACAAGGCCCTGGACAAGCTGGAAAAGTTTGCAGAGGGGGAGGTGATCCTGGGAGGAGATTTTAATCTAGCTATGGAACCCATTTTGGACTCCTCAACGGGCAAATCCGCACTGTCCCAGTCAAGCGTTAGAGCTTTACGGAAAAAATTACACTGTATGCGGCTGGTGGATGCCTGGCGAGTGACCAATCCCAAGGTGAGGGATTACTCCTACTTCTCCAGGGTTCATGGGACATATACCAGAATTGATTACCTATGGGTATCGCATAGCCTGTTGGGTGCTGTGGAGGGGGGAGGCATCTCTCCGACTTCTTTCTCGGACCATTCTCCGGTATACCTGGACATGGCCATTGGGGACAGACCCCCCCCACCGATGACTTGGAGACTTAACGAGTCCCTTCTTCAGGATGCTGTGGTCACGAAGGAGGTCGGAGAGAGCATTAAAGCATACTTTAGGGAGAATAATAACGGTGAGGTGTCACCTTTGACACTGTGGGAAGCTCACAAGAGCGTGATCAGGGGTGTACTGATCAACCACGCATCCAGGCTGAAGAGGGAGAGGGAGTCCCAACTGATGAAACTCATGGAAAGGGTTCAGAGTCTGGAGTTGTCCCACAAACGATCTGAAGCAGCACGTGTACTCGGCGAACTGACACAGGCAAGAGAAGCCCTAAATGCACTACTCCTGAATAAAGCTAAGTTTGCGATTAAAAAATGCAAACGCACATATTACGAATTTGGAAATAAGAGTAGCTCACTATTGGCCCGAGCGCTGCGGAAACACCGCGCCCAAAATTTTATTGCAGAAATCCTGGATGGGTCCCAACGGAAACAGCACGCCTCTGAACAGATTGCAGAATCTTTCAGATCATACTACGCTAAATTATACAACCGGTCGCCAGACATGACGACCAGCACCCCAAGGGATCGGATTAGGGAGTATATAAAGATGTCAGGGATGCCCAAGGTCTCGAGGGAGGTGGCCGAGTCTTTAGAGGCCCCTATTGATATAGCAGAATTAGAAAAGGCAATAAAGCAGACCCCAGCTGGTAAGGTTCCCGGACCAGATGGCTACACGGCAAAATACTATAAAACGTTCTTGCCGGTGTTAGGCCCCCATGTTATTAAGGCTTGGAATACCATCGCAGACCCTGAAAAACGGAGCGCCTTCTCTGACAGAGATCTTGAGGCACAAATCGTGGTTTTACACAAGACCGGTAAGGATCCGTTGGTATGTCAGAGCTACCGCCCCATCTCGCTCCTCAACACGGACCTAAAACTATATGCGAAAATCCTAGCGAATAGATTGGCTCCTATAGTGGCACAGGTCGTGCACTGGGACCAGACGGGGTTCGTGCTGGGGAGAGAGGCTAGGGACAATGTGGTGAGGGCCATCAACGTGATCCATAGGGCGAGATCCACTGGGATTCCCACGATGCTTCTGTCTACTGACGCCGAGAAGGCCTTTGACAGGGTGAATTGGAGGTTCATGGAGGAAACAATCTGCCACATGGGCCTGGGCGAGGTAATGAGGAGTTACATCGGAGCCCTATACACCACCCCCTCGGCTAGGATCAGAGTGAATGGCCTCCTGTCGGACCCGGTGCATATACGCAACGGTACTCGACAGGGGTGCCCATTGTCACCCCTTCTCTTCGCACTCTCGTTGGAACCTTTCCTGTGCAGGGTGCGGAGCAACGCGGATGTCCGTGGGGTGGAGTCCTCGGAGGGGCCACACAAAGTGGCAGCCTACGCGGACGACCTCCTCTTCTGTGTCTCCAGCCCAGTGATATCCCTCCCAGTGCTAATGAAAGAGCTCGAGGTTTATGGAAGGCTTTCCTTCTTCAAAATAAACTTCGATAAGTCGGAAGCCTTAAATGTTACGCTCCCGACGGACATTTGCAGGACCCTGCAGCAATCTTTTCCGTTTAAGTGGGCAAAAACCTCCATAACATACTTGGGAACCCAGCTGCCGAGCCAACTCCCGCTCATTTACGCCTTGAACTTTTCGCCCCTTGTGCGAGGGATTAAGGCGGACCTAGAGAGGTGGGACCTGCCCACCTTCTCGTGGATGGGCAGAGTCAACATTATCAAGATGTCGGTGCTGCCCCGTCTGCTGTTCCTTTTTCAGTCCCTTCCAATTCAACTCCCTGGACACTTCTTTAGAGACCTGAACCAGGCATTCAGGAAGTTCGTCTGGCAGAAAAGGCCAGCCAGGTTAGGATACCGTTTCCTGTGTAGCCCCAGACACCGGGGGGGAATGGCGCTACCCGACATCAAGATGTACTGGACCGCCTCCCACCTACAGAGGGTTTGTGAGTGGCAGTTATGCTATAATACCAAACGTTGGGTCCGTATGGAGAGAGCGGGGGCGCCTGTTCCCCTCGATGTTGTCCCATGGAATAGAGATATCCCTCTGACAGATGTTAAGGGGCACCCCACAATACCCGCGACACTGAACATCTTCAAGAAGCATAGAGATCAGGAGGAGATATCGCCCTGGCCAACCCCCATGACGTCTCTCCTGCATAATCCCACACTTCCGATGGGCTGCTCTGGGGCCACGCTCAAGGGATGGGGTGGCCTGACTTCTCTGAGGAGTGGAGATCTAATAACCGCAAATGGATGGTCCACTCTGAGTGAACTGAGGGCCAGGTGGCCTACGGGGGATCTAGACCCGTGGAGCCTACTTATCTCGCATAGGCTTTAAAAGAGAAAACTGCAGAAACCCCACGGCATTTGAGAGGATTTGTTTGGGAGAGACGCTCACACCTCATCTCCAAGATATATTCACTGCTCTCTGGGAGGCAGGAGACCCCTCCAACGTTTTGGAGGGACTGGGAAGCCGATTTAGGCCGACCCCTCTCCGATAAGCAAAGGGGGGGGTGGCGATACTCGCACACAAATCCTCGGTTGCCACTAAGGTTCAGGAGTTGAACTATAAACTGTTAACGAGATGGTACTACACGCCTGATAGAATCAGTAGAATGTTCACAGGGTCGGATGACCGGTGCTGGAGGTGTGGCCGGGAAAGAGGGACTTTGTTCCATATTTTCTGGAGCTGCCCTAAAATTCAGTCATACTGGGGAAAGGTCATACCAGTAATTGAGAAGATTGCGGACTTTCAGACTAAAAGCGACCCCGCAGTCATACTCTTACACTTAGTGGATCGCCCCATCGGGAAATATAAGAGATCTTTAGTGGTGTACCTCTTAAATGCAGCTAAACAAGTGATCCCTAGATTATGGAAACAGAAGAGAGCTCCGTCGGTGAGGGACTGGTTGAGAGAAGTGTCCTCCATCAGGGAAATGGAGGACATGACCCTGTCCCTCCGCGACAGAGACGAGCAATTCAGGAGCGCTTGGCTGCCCTGGTTGATCTTTCAGGAGTCGGAGGAGTACAGAACCCTATGGGACAGTGAGCCAATAAGTGGGTGATGATCTGGAATCACCTACTCCGGGATGGACAGGGGCACCAGTGAGGATCTGGTCACACTCCGTGCTCTGAGGCTGCAACGAGCGACCCCCCCCCCCCCCCGAGGGACTACCCTTCCCCGTTCTCGGAAATACCCTACCCCATTCACCCTTCTCCCCATATACGTTAAGTCACCGTTTTGAATCTAGCTACCTACGAAGTACATTACCACAAGCACCCTGGGGGAAAATGAAGGGAGTGCACCCAAGAATAATATTGGGATGGGTTCGAGGGGAAGTAACCCCTGCATAGTCCCATATACACCCCCCCTAATGTTACAGAATACTATGACTTTATATGCCATGAGCTACTGTTTTACTTGCAGTGATATTTGTTCTGTATGGAAAATGTACACAGTGAGCTACGGACAGCTTCACTTTCCTTATGTGTTTTCCTATGTTGTACCCCACTTTACTTTGTAAAATGAAAATAAAGAATATTAAAAAAATAGTCCAACAATTTAAATACTTGGGGATCATGATTAGTAGGCAACCAAGTGAGTTCATATCTCTGAATATTTCCCCTGTCGTGCCAAGGCTAAGGCAGCGGGTTGCTCAGTGGGCGAACCTGCCCCTGTCAGTCATGGGCAGAATTAATATATACAAAATGATATTCCTTCCAAAATTTCTGTATATATATCAGGCCTCGCCAGTGTTGCTGCCCGTCTCCCACTTTAAGACGTTGGATTCAATTCTGTTTGGCTTTATTTGGGGGCAGTCTCCACCTAGGCAGACAAATAATGAAAGCACAGGTGGCGGAGGGGGGTCTAGTGGAATGTATTTTTATTCTACGCAGCTCCTGTTTGTGCACTGGTGGCTCTGTCAGCCGCAAAACAACCCGGTGGTAGGTCTGGAAGTGGCGGTGTTGGGTTCTCCTGAGAAACTATCCCTCTTGGTGTATAGGGGGGTTCGGGGGGTCCGGGAGGCAACCGGTTGTATGTGGGCAGTGTGTAACATATGGGAAAGGGTGGCCAAGCTGAACAGGAAGCCGGACGAGGCCCAGCATTGGTCCCCCTTTGCTCCTCTCTGGAACAACCCCAAGCTCCCTGAGTTGGTTTCAATGCAGGATCCGCAGTTTTGGGATGGAAGGGGCCTCCAGACGCTGGGCCAGGTGTACAGGGATGAAGTGCTTATGTCGTTTGACCAAATTAGGGAGACCTTTCGAGTTTCTCACCGGGACTTCTTTCGCTACCTGCAACTCAGGCACGCTCTGCAAACTCAATTCTGCAGGGACAGTCCGAATTTTTCGGTGTCCCAGGTGGAGAATGCGGTGAGAGGGACGGACTTGGGGAAACCGGTCTCTACATTGTATAGGTGCCTGGTTGCTGGGCTGGAGTCCCCCAGGGGGAAGGTTGAAAGCAGGTGGCGGACCCTGGACCAAACCTTAGACCGGGATGACTGGGAAGAAATCTTAGATAACCTACACTCATCGGTCATAGAAGCCAGAGACAGATTTATCCAGACCAAGTGGATACATCAAGCCTACATCACGCCGATACGGCTGCATAAGATGGGATTACTGGCTAATGATTTATGTCCCAGGTGTGAGAGGGAGACTGGTACATGGGAACATGTGACCTGGTCCTGTGAGGTCCTGGTGAGATATTGGGGAGAGGTGATGGATTTGATTGGTAGAGTGGTGGGCACCCGGATCACCGGCTCGATTTCCTTATGTCTTCTGGGGGTGGTCGAATCACTGTCGCTGTCGAGGCCGCTGAAATCATTATTTAGGCTGCTGCTCGTTTATGCCAGGAAATGTGTTCTGCTTAATTGGAAACACCCGGCCAAACCATCCGTACAGGCGTGGAGGGCTGTAGTCAACCAGAAACTCACTATGTACAAACTGACATACACAGCTCGGAGGGTGCCTGATAAGTTTGAGAAGGTATGGGGTCCCTGGCTGCAGAGTCAGGACACCGCTTCAGAGGACGATTAGGGAGGGGAAAGGTCTACTTAAAGGGGCGAGGCTGCTCACCTATAGTAGGTTGAGTTATTGAGCGAGTTAAAGTGGAATTAGGGAGACGGGAGAAGCATCCTGGAGATGTGACTCCCCGACTGGTCCTCCCATCCCGGTGAATAGTTAACTAGATATCCGAGTCCAGAATGTATGTGTGTTTGAGTGAATGGTTGTCGTGTCTAAATGTTTATTGAAACTATGCTACTGAACTGGGTGCCTGCGGCATCTCAATGTGATATGTGACTTGTATTCGTGTTTGATGTTTGTTGAACTGCAATAAAAAGAAACTTTAAAAAAAAAATATATAATGTGTGACCATTTGGTGATTATGTTTTATATCGGCTACGCCTGTACATACAGAAGCGACATGCTTGCCCCCATGCATTGGACTGTGCCTACAGTAGCAACAATCTGTTCAGTTAATAAGTTGGTCGTGGTTTCAGTTTTCAGACTGGCAGCAATGAGAGGAAGAGATTTATGCTGATGCTCCTGATGAGTTTCTTGATCCTATCAGGAGAACTCTAATGTCAGATCCAGTTATCCTGCCGTCCTCCCTTGTAACAGTGGAAAGGTCAACTAGTGTTCGACATCTACTAAGGTAATAACAAAATGTAAAGCAGGTATAGTGTTTCTCCTTAAAGTGATGCTACACCCAGAAAGGAAGTTTATGTGGTCACCTCCTATCCCTAGCCCAGTCCCCCCAAACAGCCTGCGTTTCTTTTAAACTAAAGCCTTTTCCCAATGTTCACAAAAAAAACTTAACAGGATGGAGTTTGATGTCCGAATGGCTGTCCTATGCTTATTAAATCAGCTACAACTAAACTGTCACATAATGGTTGTTAAAGCAGAACAAAACTCCACCAGCCGCTGACCTGGAATCAAAAAAGATTTCAGGAGTGGCTGCTGGCTTTCCCCCAGGTCATCAAGAATCGCATCACCGGCGGCGGGCACATGCTCTCGCTCCAGCCATTCATATACGCATGCACCCAATTCGGGATGGCACAGAAAGTCAAATTTCTGGGTTTTGTTCTGCTTTAATTTATTATTTCTAACCCATTCACCTTTTTTTTTTTTTTTAAAGTTTTATTTTGCAATAAACAAACATACATGACACACCAAACAAGTCATATATAAGATATTAAGGTGCCGCAGGCACCCAACTTCATAACTGGCAGAAAATTGACAACACAGACAATCATTCACACAACTTTCATCCCGGACCCTTGGTAGATCTTGCTTCCATCTCGGATTAAGTATAGGACAGATAGGCTGAAGAGCTTAGTTATTAGACGGGGCGCAGGGTCTTCACAATCCCTACCTTATTCACTAGGTAACAGCTCACGGTCTCAGCCCCCCCAATATACTGTAGATGTTGTGCTAGACCCCAAAAATCCTCCTCCAGACCCCCACTCTCCCGGACTCACTCAGCGTCATATGCTGACTCATGGCTCTGCAACCAAGGATCCCAGACCTTTTCGAACTTCTCAGGTGCACCCCTAGCGGCGTAAGTCAATTTATACATGGTGAGTTTCTGGTTGACTAGTCTTTTCCAGGATTGCACTGAGGGCCTAGCGGGGTGTCTCCAGTTAATCAGGATGCACTTCCTGGCATAGAAGAGCAGCAATCGGACCAGGACCTTTAAAGCCCGCAGCTCCGAGAGCGACTCCACCACCCCAAGAAGACATGTGGAGATAGTCCTCGGTACCCGAAAACCCACCACTCTGCTGATCAGACCCATCACACCCTCCCAGAAGCCCGTCAGAACCTCACATGACCAGATCATATGTATCCATGAGCCACTACCCTTCCCGCATCTAGGACATAAATCAGAATCAGACAGGCCCATTCTGTGCAGACGAACCGGGGTGATGTAAGCCTGATGGATCCACTTGGTCTGGATGAATCTATCCCTAGCTTCCACAACCGACGCGTGTAGGTTATCCATTACCTCCTCCCAGTCGTCCCCGTCCAAGCCTGGGTCTAGGACCTGCCATTTAGACTCGATCTTACTCCTAGGGGACTCCAGTTCTCCTAACAAGCTTTTATACATCGCTGAGACAGGCTTTTTGAGGTTCTCATCTCTGATTACATTTTCAACCTTGGACACTGTGAACCTCGGGCCCTCCCTCCGGAATTGGGCGTGCAGTGCATGCCTGAGTTGTAGATATCGGAAAAAGTCCCGATTACGCAGATGAAACTCTTCCTTACACTGATCAAAGGACATCAGTACCCCTCCTCTGTATAGTTGCCCAATCTGCTTAACGCCTTTCCTTGACCAGAACAGCGGGTCCTGCATAGCACCCAATTCTGGCAACCTGGGGTTGTCCCATAGGGGAGCATGGGGGGACCACGCTGGGTCAACCCCAGCCCTCATCCCAAGCTTAGCCGCTCTCTCCCAGATGTTGCTGGCCGCCCTCATACACGTGGTCACCTCTCGGATCCCTTTCGTGCCCCTGTACGCCAGGGAAGTCAGCCTTTCAGGGGAGCCCAGCAGTGCCACTTCCAAGCATACCACCGGGTTGTCCCGCGGTAGACAAATCCACCAATGAACAAACAGGAGCTGTGTTGCATAAAAGTATAATTGCATGTGTGGCACCGCCAGTCCCCCCGGTATCTGTTTGCGCCTTCATTATCTGTCGATTTAGCCTTGGGGGGGAATGACCCCATATAAAGCTGAAGATGATCGATTCCAGTGCTTTAAAATGGGAGGCCGGAAGCATCACCGGGGAGGCCTGGTAGATGTATAGGAATTTAGGGAGGAAAATCATTTTAAATATATTGATTCTGCCCATGACCGACAGGGGAAGGTTCGCCCACTGGGTGACTCTTTGCTTCAATTTCGCTATTACTGGGGAGATATTGAAAGAAACAAACTCCTCAGTCCGCCCACTTATCACAATCCCCAGGTACTTAAATTGCTGGACTTTCTTTAGTTGAGATCTTGGGGAGACATCACGGGGGTCTGTCCCATCAACTAGCAACAGGCTAGATTTATCCCAGTTGACCTTCAGGCCGGAAAATCTTCCGAACACCCCAATGGTATCCAGAGCAGCCTCTAAGGACTCACCGCTATCCGCTAGGTATAGTAGGGTGTCATCCGCGTAAAGTGAAATCTTCTCCTCTATCTCCCCCAGCCTCCACCCCGCAATGGTTGTGGAGTTCCTAATGATGATTGCCAATGGTTCAATGGCCAGCGCAAAGAGCATCGGTGAGAGGGGGCAGCCCTGCCTAGTCCCCCCATTTAGCACAAAAGGGTTAGAGTAGCAGCCGTTGACCCGCACTCTGGCCGTTGGGCGGTCGTATAACAGCTTTATGTATGCTATAAAACTCGTGGGGAGCCCGAATCTGGCCAACACTGCCCAGAGGTACACCCATTCGATCGAGTCGAAGGCCTTCTCAAAGTCGAGCGAGACTATCGCCCGGCCGCCACAGTTGTCGTGTACTATTTGTAAATTGGATATCAGCCTGCGCAAGTTTATCCCCGTTGTGCGTCCCGGCATAAAGCCTGACTGGTCAGGCCCGATCAGTTGCAATATAACCCTATTTAACCTATTTGCCAGGATTTTAGCCAGAATTTTGGCATCTTGATTTAAGACAGAGATGGGCCTATATGATGCACATGTATCGGGGGGTTTCCCTTCTTTGTGAATAAGGACCACGTGCGCTTCATGGAAGGAGGCCGGGAGACTCCCATCGTCCAGCGCCTGTTTCAGGACCTCCCAAAGCTTAGGGGCGATCCGATCCGACTCCTGCTTATACCACTCGGCCGGCAATCCGTCAGGCCCGGGCGCTTTCCTGCCGGGAAGTGCTCTCATCGCATTCTTAACTTCCTCAATAGTAATGGGAGAGTCAAGAGATTCCCGATCGGCAGGGGCCAGTTCAGGGAATTTAATTTGATCAAGATAATTCTCCAACTCATCCATCCCGTAGTTGACCCTAGAGGAGTACAGGGCCGAGTAGTATCTGAGGAACTGTTGTGCAATTTTCTCACCCTCTGTAACCATTTCCCCTGCAACCATTATCCCGGCAATACTATTGGACTTGTTTTCAGCCCTTGCTAGATAGGCCAGAGTCTTGCCATTTTTATCCCCTTTGTCAAATATCAACGCCTGCTTATGTAACAACAGTTTCCTAGTTGAATCGGATAATAACAGATTATATTCCCGTGTAAGAGACATCAGATTCGAATGGGCCCTATCGTCTGCCGAGGCAATGAATTCCTCTTCCGCTCTCGCAAGTTTACTTTCGAGGTCCCTCCGTTCTTCCCCTTGCTTCCCCCTAACCGCCTTTATGGCGCTTATGGCGCATCCCCTCGTAACCGCCTTAAAGGCATCCCACCTCACACCCGCAGTCGTCTCGTCCGCATTACACTCCCAGAAGACTTCCGCAGCAGAGACCAGACTATTTTTGACTTCAGGAGTCTCCAACCACAGGGGATTAAGGGTCCATCCCACTCGGCTTACCCGCGTCCGCATCAGCCCAACCCCCAACAACATAGGTGCGTGATCAGATATGTCCCTCGGGAGATAGTCACAGGACGTCACCCTCGCTAGCAGATCAGGTGATGAGAACGCGAGGTCTATTCTGGACAGGGACCTATGCGTGGCTGAGTGACAGGAAAAAGCCTTATCAGTCGGGTGTTTCCACCTCCATAGTTCCTGTAGGCCCATCGCATCTGCCCAGGACGCCAGCTGTGTCTTAGGGCCCGGTCTCTTGTCCAGTCTGTCCAACGCTGAGTCCAGCACCATATTAAAGTCTCCCAACAACAATATCGGGGTCGGGGGGTAGTTTACTACTTTCTCCATAATCCGGTGCAACACTTGGATATTGAAGGGCGGGGGGATATAAATGCCAACTATAATCACATCTGTATCCATAAGCTTGGCGTGGATGATCACATAGCAACCCTCCCGGTCCGTCTGCACAGAGTACAACACAAATGGAGTGCCCTTGGAGATGAGTACCGATACCCCTCTAGAGTAGGACGAGAAGAGAGCATGAAATGAATCCTGAATCCAGGGTCTCCTAAGAGCGAGTCCTCTCCGCCCCATTAGGTGGGTCTCCTGGAGGATTACCACACTTGGCCTATATCTCTTGACAAACTGGAGGACCGTGGACCGTTTGATTTTATCATTTAGCCCCCTTACGTTCCAGGAGAGAATCTTACAATCACCCATACTCAAAGTTCAGAGCGCTAACCCCTCTATCAGTTGTCAACCAGCAACAGTTAATCAGCCCCTCCCCTTGCGCCCGCCTGCCCTCCAGGGTCCGTTTACCATTCGTCCCATGCATACCAACGTAACAACACACACTATACCAACTCTTAAACTCTAAATTGTAGATGCATATACCATTCCCGTCCACCCCCACCCCGCTCCACCACACCCAAACTCTGGTGAGCTTCATACCCCCCCAACAATACAATACAACAACGGTGTAACTAGTTGCACCGGGGTGCCTAGACCCACTGCCTATGGGCCCATAACATAACATTACCCTAAGCATATACAGGCTGGCGACATAGTCACCAAGGGTTCCCAGGGTGCGAGATAGGGGAAATCAGGGGCAACAGGCAGGCATAACCAGGAAGGGGGGGGAGGTACAGCCGGGGGGGGAGGGACGGTAGACCGACCAAGGGGGGAGCGACAGGAGTGACGGATAGTAAGGGGGGGTGCAGTAGGGAAGGGGCCATCACACCGTGGGAATACAGAGCCACAGCTCTCCTGTACTGATCATATCAGGATGCAATGCGACTAGAGCAGCCAGAACAAATCTCAACATATTGTAACAGGTTGCGGCAGTTTCAACAGCCATCAAATCTTCAAACTAAACCGGGCGATCCCGCTACCGGGCGGCACTTAGACGCCGGACCCAACATCAGGCGGATCGCTGCCGAGGAGAGGGCCCCGGGCAAGGGGCATCACCAACAATTAAATTGTGCTGAATTTAAGGAGATACTGTCTCCACCCTGAGCCCAAGTCGTTAGGCTCCAGGTAAAGAGTCCAACCAAGCATTAGCGTCCTCAGCCGACGTGAAGAATTTGGTCGTCTCTCCATCTTGCACGCGCAGCCGTGCAGGAAACATCATGGCGTATTTAATTCCTTTCCGTCTGAGCCTCTCTCTCACGCCATTAAAGGAGCGCCTCTGCTTCTGGACCTCCGAAGTGAAATCCGGGAAGAAGGATAATCGGGCGTTATTGAAAGTCACCACTCCTTTCGTTCTAGCCGCAGCCAGGATCGCGTCTCTGTCTCTATAATGGAGGACTTTGAATATAAAGGGCCTTGGCGGCGTCCCTGGCGGCAGGGGTCTCGTTGGGATCCTGTGCGCTCTCTCCACTGTGAAAAATTTAGATAGATTCACCGGCGCCAGAGTCTCCCTTATGAGGTTTTCAGCAAATTGCTCTGGAGAGGCTCCCTCCGCTTTTTCCGGCAAGCCTAGGATCCTGACGTTATTCCTCCGGCTCCTATTTTCAGCGTCCTCTGCCCTCCCCATGAGAGCGGTCACCTGCCTCCGCAGGGTGGCAATTTCCTCCGTGTGGGTGGACAGTCGATCCTCTGCATCACCGATTCTCCTCTCCGCCTCCCCGGCGCGGTCACGGATCTTATCCAGGTCATGACGGAAGTAGTTAAATTGTTCCTGCAGAGTGTCAAATTTGGCTGTGAGGGCACTCTGGCATGATGCAATAGCTGCCATAATAGCTGCAGTATCAGGGTTGGAGGTCCCCTGCTCAGCCCCACACTGGGTCTCCATTGTTTGCGTACTACAGGCGACCACGGTTGTTCTGCGCTTCTTATTGCCTCTCATATGTAGGGGGGGCTCCCTGGCTGGAACAGCCCCGTCAGGGTAGGATCCAAGGACAGGAGACCACCGTCCACCCCGGGCACTCAGGGATCTTTTTGAGGGGGGGGTATAGTAGACCGAAGAGCGTCTAAGCGGTCCCAGATCAACCCCACCGACAGGGGAGAGGGGTCTCAGTTCCAGTGCAGAGCTTAGTGATCAATAGCCTCCACGGATGTGCCACAATCCCGCAGAACGGGTGCCGCCTCTATCTCAGACAGGCGGCGCACCGGTACCCCAGCCAGCTGCGGTGCAGATGAACAGTACAGGCCAGTTGTGGGGGCAGGGTCCAGCAGAAAAGGTCCACCTTAGGGTTCTCCTGTGCAGGGATATGGGGAACGGGAGAGCGTCCAGGCAGCCCCAGTTCCACAGGCAGGGCAGGAGGTCTTGCTCACAGGGCAATGTTATAGATGTTGCGGCCACTACAAATATGACCCCAGCTTGCAGGGTGAGCTATTGTGCTGGCCTAGGCAGACAGCTCCCACCGGACACAGATCAGGGGCAGAAGAAGAAAACAGAGGCTTATCCCACTCAGAGCGCTTTTCTCCCACGCAGGGGGCACAGGGATTAACAGGGCAGGACAGGAGGACCCACCCGCAGGGCAGCCTTAATTGTATTGTGGCCCTTGCTGTTTTGCTTGGCTGGGGTAGAGCACCAGGGACGTCAGGACAGCTACAGCTCCCACCCCCTCACCTCTGCCAAGATGGCGACAGACTCCCAGCTTTCGCGCCACTTCCTCAGCGCTCCTTCTCTGTCAGGGAGGCGCCCCTCGTACCCCTCTTCACCGCCTCGGCCCGGGAGGATGAGCACCACTGCCGCCGCTGAGGACTCCAGCCGCCGCTGATGACTGCGGCCGCCGCCGATGACTCCCGGCGCCGCCTCTTCTCTGCACACGTGCGCTCGGGGCCGCCGTCACCTCCTCCACCCCTCGCACCGCAGCAGTCCTCTTGCTGTGAGCTGCCCCTCACACGCCGGGCACCCAACCCCTCGTCACCGCCGCAGCCGCCGCTGACAGTTCCAATGCCGCAGCCTCTCTCCTCCGCACACACGCCCGAGCAGCCGCCAACTCTCCCGCACCTCGCGTGTGTCACGCTGCCACTCCGATGGCCGTCTCCACCGCCGCCGCTCTGCACTTAGGCTCGATCCCTGGGCCAGGGAGAGCCACCACAAAGGTTCTGGATGTCCAGTCGCCAAGGATAAGGTAGGGATCAGGATAAATTGCGAGGAGCCCCGTTCAGGCACGTCTGCCTAGGTCGCCATCTTGACCACGCCCCAACCCATTCACCTTTTAACCTTTTATAATATGCAACAGTTCAAATGAAACCTAGGTCCACATTCATTGTATTGGCAAAGGACATTTATTTTAGCTGCAACTTTTGTTTCTTTTCTCTTACTTTTCATTTGAATGGGATTTGGTGATGGTGTCTTAATCACTGCCTTTGGGCAGCAGCCACCAGGATTGACCTTGGAGTGGAGCAATGGTGGTTAAATAATGCTGAATATAGAGGGCCGCAGAAGACTCTGATGTGAGATCTGTTGGAAAATCTACCCAAAAGTATAGTTTTCTGTATTAAATTGCATACCCGTAACTCATATATGTTCTATATCTGCTTTTAACCTACATAGGTCCCTGTCTGACCTGCGCCTTCCATCAGGTTGCTCTTCTGGGGAGGTTACTCCAGGCAGTGGTGTGCCATAAGGAACGGCACTATTGGTGGCCCTAGTCATTATATATATTGTGGTAAGGTGGTGCAAGGGGCCGTCATTGACGGCAGGTATGTAGCACCAATGTACCTGGCATTGGTGCAGTAAAGCCGTATAGCTTGTTTTCCAGCATCAGCTGCTGGTGGCAGTTTGCTGCTGATGATTTAGAATAGCCGAAAGGCTAACCTGGGACGGCTTTACTGGGATGGAGCAGAGCAGGGTGGGACTCCATCCCACTACCCAGGTCCGGGTTTTGCGGGCTGTTTAAATAGCCTGGGGAATCAGCTGTGGCCTGTCCTTTGTCTAGAGCTCACATGGGAGTGAGACTCTGTGAGCCTGGCTGAAATCTCCTGTGGAGGCTGTTTCATGCGGACCTGAGGCCTATTTGGACTGTAAACAGGATTTTTGCTCAAGGACTAAAAGCTGTTTGCCTGATTGAATCATTTATGCTGCGGTTTCCTGAAAAGGTGATGTAACCTGTATGGACATATGCTTTTGTGGATTTTTGTGTGAAATAAACACAGACTTTACTTTGAACTGTTTGCCTCCGCCTCTATACTGCTGACACCTGGTCGCCTACCAGAGCTAATCTCCACAATATATTTCTTATATATATACATGTCTTGGTATAGATCTATACCATGAGGTGAGGGTACCCGCCTCACACTAAGTTGGATTCAGGCGCTATTTCGTCCTTTCTGCCTTGGTCGGATCCTCTGGTCTCGGGACTATGATCTAAATTACTATGAGATGAAAGGGATCTGTGCCCCTCTACTGGGGTTAGAGATCTGCCGGAACTGTCTTGTCCCTGATGGGATCTTATCTTGGGGTCTACCGGTGCCCCCTTCTTGAAGTACCGGATTGTTTCCATGGATTAAGGGCCCTCTGGCCTGGTCCTATTCGGTTGGTCGTCCTTCCGGACCTGTAGGACTAGTTCGGCTCTGCTGAATATTGTTGTTAGCACTTCTGTTGGTTCCGTCTGCGACCTGGACATGTATTCCCCGTTGGGAAAAGTTTTGAGTTACCATGGCTACCCCCTCTTGTAGCGGCATGGTTAGGCAGTTATTTTGGCCTATCCTTCTAGAGGAAGATTCTTCCTCCCTATTGTTTTTCGTTCTTTTACTATTAGTGCTTGGCTTGCCCTGTAGCACTATGTTCTGGCGATCAAGCTGGCTAGTCCGCTGCTTGCGCTCAGTTCTCCCTTTACAAGGTTCAAAGGTTGAGGTTAGAGCATTGCTCTCGTTGTTGATAGCATGGTTAAGGGTGATAGCGCTTTACTGTTGGCTGTGCCTTTTCACGGGGATCCCACCCTATTGTGGACACTGCTATTGGATGTCCCATACTTTATGAATATGTTCTGGAGCAGGACGTGCTGTATGCTTAGAATAATACAATTCTGTGAGAATCTCACCTGTAGAATTGGTATTATATGCATACAGCACGTCCTGCTCCACCCCACCCTGGTTTCACTTTGTTCTGGATCCCCTGTATGGTGATTGTACTCACTTGGTGTTATTGCCAGACATTCTGGGTGGTTTGTTTCTCCTGGCTTCTCTTCTCACTGCTTTTCAATGCTGGGGATTGTGGGAGGTCCTCCGGTATATGTAGGGCCGGGAGGAGCTTGTTTTCTTCATGATCTGCAGTGCTCGGCGCTGAAGGCGGAGTTATACCCATACGTTATGAATATGTTCTGGAGCAGGACGTGCTGCATGCATATAATACCAATTCTACAGGTGAGATTCTCACAGAATTTTATTTTTTTGTGCCCACATTGCTTTGCTGTCCCATTCCCAGGTGACCGCCGGCAGCCAGTGATGTTCACGTGGCAAGTTGTCCAGTGTGTGCCTGCAGTGATCATGTCAGGGTGGCACGCTCCAGTGGATTGCAGATGTAGGCAAGTCTCAGGGCCAGGGAACGGCCTGGTGTATAATGTGGGGCATGCTGCAATTGTATGCCTCTCAGTGTGTCTCAGAGGATCTTTTTGAGTGTTGCAACTTTTTAAACTGGAACACTTATTTTAGAAAAAAAAAAGGGTGTTCTGAGTGTAGGGAGGCATCCTGATTGCCGATTCCTGTACCCGTGAATTTAACAGCGTTAAATAGGAGAAATCAGCAATTGGGATGCCTTCCTGCACTCCGGGCACAACCCTGTGAAAAATGGTTGTTCCGCATCCAGACAAAATGCATAAACATACACTCCCGCACAGCTTTTAGACTACAGGGCCTAAGATTTTTTATGTAAAATGATAAGAAAGAATGATAAGTAAGTGACTAAAAACTTAAAATATATTAATTTTAGATACTGGGGGATAGTTTTTTAAGGGGTTAAAATGCATGTCAGTAACCGGAGATATGCGCCACCTTTATCACGTAAGATACAGATTACAGATCTACAATAAAAAAACGAGACATTTTCTTCAAAAAACAAGACGGCTTTTTCATTTTTCATGCGTCAGTTAAGTGGTTCAAAACCTGGGATTTTCACTCTTTGGGATGCCCTGCTGCATGACACCCCTCCGATCGACCAATTTACATACCTTGCCAACATTTCGCTTGCACAGGTGCGGCTCTCCTCCAATCAGCCGCTACATTCCCTCCCGTCTGGGGCATCCAGATTCGGGATGTCCCACTGTGTGAAACCCCCCCATGGTCATCCGGTATACTCACCTTCTCTCCCGCTCCAATGGCGCATGTGCAAGCAGTGGCCGCATCCCCGCTATCTCTTTAGGCATTTAGAGGGCAGCAGGGATGCTGCGCCACGTGCTCGGCCTAGTTTGGCTGCTGAAACAAGCCTAGACAAGCGTGTGTGCTGATTGGATGCATGCGCCATAGGACCAGGTAAAGGTGTATTGGAGTGGACGACCTGGAGGGTTTCACATGGTGGGTCATCCCGAATCGTGGTGCCCCCGGGAAAAGGTCCAAAATCCGGGATAGTCATAATCCTGGGTTTTGGGCCACTTTAAAACAGCCTGAAAGTCTAAAAGTTTTATTTTTCATTTTTTTACTTTAAGAGTTAAAAATGAAAAAGTTCCTTAATAATCATGCAAACCACTTAATGACCTACTCACCTTACCAGGCTGCTGGCTCCCGTACCTCTCGCGCCGACATCTTGCTACACCGGGAAGTATATATCCCACAGTGTACGGCAGTGGCTATGACAGGGGCGAGTGCGAGGTGAGAGCTTCGGCGGCGGGGGACCTCCGGAATTGTAGCTGCTGGATGGTTCATGTAGCACGATTTACCGCACTACATGAATCCGGAAGCAGCTGGAAAAAGCAGCAGCACAGCCGAAAGTAGTCTGCTGTGTGCTGCGGGACCATCCGGACCTGCACCTGGGAGGGGATTAAAGTGGAGTTGCAGCCCAGCAGGGGAAAGAATAATAAGTGAGCAACTAAAAACTTAATATTAATTTTAGATGCTGGGGAATAGTTTTTTAAGGGTTTGGGCTTTTCATGAAATCATGCTGAAGGTCCAGTTAAAGTCCTCTGGCCTCTTTTTTTGCTTTTGGTATACTTTATAATATTCTAGATGCTAGATGCGGTTTTGGCCCCCTTTAAAGACAAACACTGGACAGTCTGGTGAGTTCTCAAGAAATCCCCAAACTTCGCCATTTGTTCCCTTTGCTTCTGCATTTGGCAGGTTAAACTTACCTGTCTTCTGCTCTTCCTCCTGCACTCCACCAATATTCTTGAATGCTTTCTGTAGGGCAGCGCCATCTTGTCTTTATCTCTGTCCCATGATGCACTGCACCACCCCCGAGATCTCACATCTGCGCGGTGAAGTGCTCATCTCGATCCCCAGTACAAACGTACCTTTTCCCCTATGCTCGGCGGTGCGTTTAGGCCAGCGCTCAGCAATCAGGAGCAGGAGTGGCAGCATCACCAGTTTCCTGTAGACGTGGGCACGCTCCTGTCCCTAGCCTATCTGATTGTTTTCATCACTGAGGATTACTGTGGATTAGTACATTTCTCCCCTAAACTTTCTTTTTAGACTTGAGGTCCACATTAAAATGGACCAGTTACCACCTGCGCCAGTCCTGGAGTCTTAATGACTCTAGGCTGGCAGGATTAGGTGCCCCTGGTGCATACTGATTTGGGATGCCCCACTGTTTGAACCCCAACCCACTCCCATTGATTGCCAGTAAGGCCCTTACCTTTCCACTGCTCCCTCTCTAGATAGCCCCAAAACGCGGCACTCCACAGGTTAGCCAAAACGGGATACCCCCGGGGGCAGGGACCAATCACCAGGATAGTCAAAATCCTGTTGTTTGGTCCACTTTTAGGGTAAGGTTTAGATTAGAATATTGAATATGATTATACATGTAAATGTTGGTTATATGTAGTGTAATACTTTTATTGATATATGAATATCTACCACATATTAAACATAATTATTTATGAGCATATTGGTGGATAATAGTAAATCAAATCATTATATGGGGCAATAGTTTAACAATTACCATGAAAAGTGCACTTTCCCCAACAATATATTTTTATAATGTTATCATTAGATTAGATGAGCCTAGCCGAGTTCGCGTTGGCGCAGTCAATCACGTTGATTGGGCGGGAGGCCACGCATGTGCCGTGGGGCTGAGGAAAGGTGAGTTACTTCGGGTGACCTGGGGGGGTTTCACACAGCGGGGCATCCCCGATCAGGCTGCCCCAGGGGTGAGGATCAAAGGGGTTTTGGTCCACTTTCAAATAGATCAGGATCACCTATTATTGGCAGCTGATAATCAGAACTATTGCCCCATATAATGATTTGATTTATGATTATCCACCAATATGCTCATAAATAAGAAAAAAAACAATAATTTCACCATCATTTTTATAATTATGTTTAATCTGTGGTATAGATATTCATATATCAATAAAAGTATTACGCTACATATAACCAACATTTACATGTATAATGACATTCAATATTGTGCTCTAAACCTTACCCTAAAAGTGGACCAATCACCAGGATTTTGACGATGCTGGTGATTGGTCCCTGCCCCCGGGGGTATCCCCCCAGATTGGCAACTCCACTCGCCTTTCCACCGGTCCCACGGTGCATGCACGGGCGCTCATCCAATCAGCGCGTATACTAATGAAGGGCATAAAGCCTTTGTTTTGGACTGTGTGTCGGCATAGTGAATGCCAGCGGCCATATCACTGCCTAACCTGTGGGCTATCTAGCCAGGGAGCAGTCGAAAGGTAAGGGGCTTGCTGGCAATGGGGGGTTCACACAGTGGGGCATCCCAAATCAGAAAGCCCCAGGGCACCTAGTCGGGCAGTCATTAATACTCCAGGACCGGCGCGGTTGGTGACTGGTCCGTTTTAATGTGGACCTCGAGTCAAAAAAGAACGTTTACGATATAAGTTTACAAAACCACCACCCCCTCTGCTGATAAGTGGCGTAAACTGAAAAGTGGAACAAACCCAGAGTGGTCAGCCCAGGATTCTAAAAGATTCAAGGGCTGGCTGCTGCCCTATCCCTGGGGCTGTGTGAAACGCCCCCTCTTGGCAGCTCACTCGGTAATGATTGCTGAGTGCTGGTCTATACAGACTGTATTGCCAAGCATAGGGGAAAAGGTAAGTTTTTACTGGGGATCTGGGGGTTTCACATAGTGGGGAATTTTAATTGGGAGGAACAGACCTCAAAAAAGTTAAATTCTCATGTTTTGTTCCTCTTAAAAGTGGACCAAAACCCAGTGTTTGGACTATCCCGGGTATTAATCCCTGCCCCCATTTTGGAATCCCTCCAGGTCGCCCAATGTAACTCACCTTCCCCCGGTTCTACGGCACATGTACGGGACGATTATGACCCAAAGCAGGCGAGCGTGCCGGCGGACGCATCCTCGCTACAGGACGCATTCTTGCTCCGCCCATTTACAAATGTCTGGCACTGGCTCCGCGACCGTGGCATGCGCATGCACCATGTGATCAGGAAGAAGGTATGTGGGGGGGGGTCACACAGCAGGGCATCCCGTTTCAGTATGCCCAGGGGGGGGGGGGGGAATCAGGCCACCCAGGATTCTTATAGATTCCAGGGCTGCCAACCGTGAGCGACTATAAAGCGGACCTGGGATTCATCTGTGTTACTGGGGCATCCCAATATGGTGATCAGACACCATTTTTGTCTAGAGGGCTGGAGACAACTGGAAGTGGATGCGCATACTCCACTTAAAGTGGACCAACACCCACGGGTGATCGGCCCTGGAATCTATAAGATTCCCGGGCCGATCACCTCCCTCCCCGCGGGACATCCGAGATCGGGATGTCCCGCGGGGTGAAACCCCCCCAAACACCCCAAACTCCTTAACTTATCTTCGGCGGCGGCCGGCCGCCGCCGCCGCCTCCCTCGCGCCCCTCTAGACGTGCCCGCGCCGGCCGTCTGTGAATGGCCGGCGCGGGCACGCGCGCGTCAAGAGGGATGCGCGGGAGGCGGCGGCGGAGGAGCCGCTTGTCTGCAGCTTGTCCGTCGGCGCTGGGAGCGGGGAGAGGTGAGTTGTTCGGGGGGTTCGGGGGGGTTTCACACAGCGGGGCACCCCGATCGGGGGTGCCCCACCGAAGTGGACCAAGACCCAGGATAGTCAAAATCCTGGGTGTTGGTCCACTTTAAACCTGTTTGATGCAGACCTAGCAGAGCCTTGGTCACTAAGGAATTTGCTGCATCAGTGAAGGCCACCACACAGGCTTATTTTTAAAATAAAATTATTATAATTTTTTTATAATAATATAAGAAAAATATAACGTTGAGGAAAGTGCGTTTTTGATTTTTTTTTGCATAAAAGAAAAAAATGAAATAAATATAAGAAATGAAAAATAAAAATAAAATGGACATTATTTTATCACAAAGAAAATGACACTTTAATAATTGGCATCAAAAGTATAATAAAAAAGTAATAATAAAATGATAAAAATATAATGTTGGGGAAAGTGCACTTTGGATGACAGAGCTTAACTGCTTTATAAGTTGCGCAACACTCGCACATGCGCAGTGGAAATGTCGCCTCTGCCTCAGCGTAACCAGCCTGTGAGTGGGCATGCGCGTAATACAGAGCGCTCCCATTGTAACAGAAGCGGGAATGGTCGGCGTCTGCTGATGCGATGCTGCCCCGGCATCATAGATTTGCATAGCCCCGCCCCCTACTTCCTCACACCACTCACCCACCCATAGCTATATAGGGCTCCGCCTCATTCCCCAGTAATGTGCCCAGAGAAGGACTGCAGCAGATGGGAGAACTCCATTGCGCATGTGCGAGTGTTGCGCAAACACCTTATAAAGCAGTTTCCATCTTTCAGTACCTGAGCAGTCTGTGGCGCGAGCAGCTAGTGAACATGCCTGTCATGATTTGTTCACGGGTTCGAATCCGACCCTGTGCCTTGATCTGCAGGTGTTGCCATGTTTCTCGGGACCGTCCAGGCTGGCTCCTTTTTTATTAATAGGGAAAATAGAACGTTGGGGAAAATGCACTTTTTAGGCCAAGTGTCATTTTCTTTGTGCCAAAACGATGTCCACTTTATTTATTTCTTCTTTGTGCAAAAAAACAATTGTCATCCTAAGTGCACTTTCCCCAATATTATATTTTTCTTATTTTCTTATTAATAAAATATGGTGCCGAATGCCTATATTTTGGGACATAAGCTATTGCTATGTGTATGATTATCTAGCCCCATCCTGTGGCCATTAAGGTTTTTTTTATGTAAAACACGTTTATTTGTCAGTGATATATATTGTGCTGATTGTACGGCAGATTTTTGTTAAATAGTAAAAAAAAAGATTTTTAATATATTTTTTAATACATGAAAAGATAAACGTTTTACTAGTAATTAGAAAGAAAAAACAGCCGGCCGTGCATTGTCCACTTCTCTTATTTGCCGCCTATTAATGGGCCTTGAGTGGGATTCGATCCGGTGGACTCGGCTACTTCCGAGTAAGCCAGCCGCACAGGACATTAGCTTACTGCGCCACAGGGCCAGTGGGTGGGCGTGGCCGAGATGCGGTGGGTGACGTCAGCTCGCCAGGAGACGCCAGTGCAGTGTGTTGCTGCTGAGAGTGATGGGCTCGCTGATCAGCGCTCAGGCAGCACTAGTTGCAGCAGCATCAGGCAGCACTAGTTGCAGGAGCAGAGACAGGGCAGATCGGTGCAGAGCCGTGTGACAGCTTCTCCTGGAGTCTCGCCGCCGCCATCATCCTCTGCCATTCAGAGAACATTTACACAAAGGGGCCTTTTCCCATCTGATCTGAGGTTTGATTATAGGAGGAGTTTATGTAGCAGTAGTGAAAGTTTTATTTAATTAAAGTGGACCAACACCCAGGGGTGATCGGCCCGGAAATCTATAAGATTTCCGGGCCGATCACCTCCCACCCCGCGGGACATCCGAGATCGGGATGTCCCGTGGGGTGAAACCCCCCAGAATCCCCAAAAAGATCTTACCTGATCCGCCGCCGCCGCCTCCCGCGCGCCTCTCCAGATGTGCGCGCGCCCGCGCCGGCTCTCTGTGAATGGCCGGCGGGGGCGCGCGCGCGCCGAGAGTGACGCGCGGGAGGCGGCAGCGGCGGAAGCGGCTTGGACGTTCCTGTCCCCCGCCTGGACGTTGGCGGGGATTGGCTGCGGCGTTCACGTGGGAGCGGGGAGAGGTGAGTTTTTTGGGGGTTCTGGATCGGGGTGCCCCGCCGAAGTGGACCAAAACCCAGGATAGTCAAAATCCTGGGTGTTGGTCCACTTTAAAGAAAATAAAAAACCCTAAATACAAATAGGATAATAAAGGAGGGAGTGATTTGCACTTAGGGATTTTTTCCTAATATCTCATGTAATAACTTTTAAAACTGGGCTAAAAGACTTATTTTACAGGGAAACCAGGGATGTGGCTGCCCCCACTTTCTATGCCACCAAATTATCCTAAAATGACGGCTTTATTCCATGCATTAGGATGCACCACATAAAGCCCTGATTGGACGAGAGCCAGCGCATGCGCCATGGGAATGGCGGGATGGTGAGTTGAGTGGGTGATCACACATCCTAAATCGGGATGCCCCAGGGACAAGGACCAATCACCAGGATAGTGACAATAATGGTGATTGGTCCACTTGTATGAGCCCTAGGAAGCCAAATTGCTTCATGAAGCTCTGAGCGGAGCTCTGAGCGGAGCGGAAACAGCTGCACACCAGGATGAAGCATGTCTCCTGGTGGAGGAGAGGTGGCTGCTGCATGTGTGCACCAGCTGCTTCCTGTCCCCCATCAGATGGACGGAAATGGTGAGTATGTCTCTAATGCACTGGCGGTGTGAGGGGGTAGATTGGGTTGGTTTAGTGTCCCCATGGAGCAACAGAGTAGCCAGGAGGCGTGTAGGTCTGCTTTAAAGTCTACCAAAACCAGACCTATAAGACGCTAGGCGCGGTTAGATACCCAGCCCTGGGGCATCCAGATTTGGCCTGCTCTGCTGTGTGACACCTCGCTGGATATTCTCACCTCGCCAGCGGCACCATTTCTTGCATCTTACTAGGTCTGTGTGCAGCCGCACTCTCCATAAATGAATTGCCGCCATAAAGGGATGCAGGGGAGGCCGCGCACCCATCTCCAGATGGGATAAGCTTGTAAGTCTGGCTGTGGGGCATCCCAAATCAGGATGCCTCCTGGGAATAGTATTAATCAGTCCAACAAGACCCAGTATTTCCACTATCCCCAGTTTTGGATTGTCCCCTGGGGCATCCCAATGTGAGATGTCCCCGCTGTGTGAAATCCCCTGGTTCACCCGATCTACATATCTCACAGGACGTGTCTCTCCTCCAATCAGCTTCTTAGTCTGCGCATATTAATGTGCGGCTGGAGAAGCTGTAACTCGCCGCACTCTCCAGGCTGTGCACGGCCAGATATTCAGTTATGGCAGGAGCTGCCGTACGGGAGAGATGCCGCCACTGGCTGCACATGCTGCATAGGTAAGAAAAGGGGGCAACTGGAGGGATTTCATATAATGGGGCATCCCGGCACAATGTGTAACCCTTGTTGTATTTACTCACCTTCATAGGGTATGAACCGAGAGTGTTTCGCACGGGGGGCATCCCGAATTGGGTATGCGCCAAGGGTACCGACCAAAACCCAGGATAGTGAAAATCTGTTCTACTTTAAAGTGGACCTACGCTGGCCCTAGAATCTGTGAGACACTAGTGGCAGCTGAATACCTGCCATTATTTGGGATGCCCCAGAACTCCTAGTTCACTGAAAGAAAGCAGATAGGACGAGTCTGCGTATGCGCCGTGGGATGGCTGATGAGGTGCGGCATTCAGATCACCCCTCCGGCTGTGGCGCGTGGGGCCCCGGTGTCACATTACAGGTTATGAGGGGGCTCAGATACTATAGGCTCTATGGTCTGGGCCCCCGTAGCCTATATGTGATGGGTAGGCCCCATGTTTTCATTGAAATGAATGGGGAGCGCATCTGCTTCTGCCACAGCCATTCAGATAGACTGTGGCGGGATCGCGCACCGCCGGGGATACAGGGGATGCGGCATTACGCGCTTCCCATTTATTTCAGTGAGAGCAACTTGCGACTCTCATCAAACAAGAGTCGGTGCATGTGCCAGTGGGGTGGGGTAAGGTGAGATTTTACGGGGTAACTGGGGGGGGGTTCTCACAGCGGGGCATGAAACGAATTCCGAGAAAGTTACATTCAGAGGTTTTGTTCCACTTTAAAGCGGACCTTCACTCTGAATAAGATTCTATCTTATATGTTTCCCACACCCTGTACATACAGATTGCTCACATTAAAAATCATCCTACCTGCATCTACTGCATGTTATGAGCCTTTAAACATCCAAGATGGCGGCTTATGGAACATCAGGCAAACAGGAAGAGCCTTCTGACTGTGCTGCTCTGCATTCTGGGATTGCTGACCTTTTCCTGACCCCAGCTCTGCTCTGTCTGAGCAAAGCACAGCTATAACCCACCCCCCCCTGTACTTTATCCCACTCTCCTCTCCTCATTCCTCAGTAAGTGTGATGCTTCTGAGTCAAGATGGCGGCGCCCGTGTCCTAAGTCCTGAACAGAGTTGCAGCCCAGTGGGGGAAAGAATAAGTAAGTGACTAAAAACTTAAAATATATTAACTTTAGATGCTGGGGAATCTTTTTTAAGGGTTTGGGCTTTTCAATAAATCATGGTGAAGGTCCGGTTTAAGTGTCTCAGATTTGACCCTCTGAAAATATGGTCAGCTTAGCCTGGGGCAAGGAGGGGTCCGATAAGAGTTGACTGTATGAGACATTAAGGGGCCCCATTTAATGTTCGCACCAGGGCCCCGCCACATTTAGTTACACCCCTGCTGCTCACCAGGAGATGGAACAGGGAGGAGAGTTATTTCACTGAATTTAATTTCTATTTACTGTTACTAAATAAATGTGTTATTTGCCTTTCTATGGCTTATGGGGGGTAATTAATTATCTAATTATATATTTAATTGGTATTAATGGGGGACTTTATATAGTGTAAATATAATGTATGTGTATTTTATTTGTATTATATATTTAATTGATTAAATGAACTGGATATTTGATTCGTAGGGGACATCCCGACTTGGGCCGCGCACCCACCTAGACGCCATTCACCCCTATATTCCTATGTGGCACAGGATGTGCCCGCTCCCCTGCAGTGCACACCCTCCATACCTGACAGGGGGCGCCGCTGTGTGCACTTAGAAATAGAGGTGGAACGCAGGTGAGTGCGCTGCTCGGACGCGGGATAGGCTTGCGATTTCTGGCTGTGGGGCATCCCAAATCAGGATACCGCCTAAGAATCATAATAACCAGTCCAAAATTGAAGTGGAACAAGATCTGATCCTGGGAGATGTCCCGCTGTGTGAGATCCCCCAGATTACTCGATCTACATAACACTCCAGAGTTCCCACAGCGCAGACGGGGCTCTCCTCCAATCAGCTTCTTAGTCTGCGCATATTAATGTGCGGCTGGAGAAGCTGTAAGGAATCCTGGCCGCACTCGCGATCCCCAGGCTGTGCACAGTTATGGCAGCTATTCAGTTATGGCACAGAGCGTGTACTCTGCCTTGAGAAAGTGACAATACGTCAGGAAAACGCATTGGCTTTTTCCTGGGGGGACGAGTGGCGGCCTGTACCATGGACACTGTGTATTTGTAAGATAAGTGTATTTCTTTCATGTCTTTGCACCTACCTCGTATCATTTATTGCATATTTTTGCACTATACTCATCTGATTGTTTATTAGGTTTTGATGCACTTTATTGGGAAGCACAAGCACTTTACATTTTATTAATGATTATTGCCCTTAGAAGGGCCCAGGTTATTGAGCTTTATTTAACATTTTTATGGCTGCCCTGTACAACAGCGCCCCCCCATGGCAGATTGTGAGAATGTTGTTGTCTTGTATGTCTTTTAAACTGTCTTTTTAGATATATTGTATTATGTGGATCAAATAAATTTTTGATAAACTATTTGAGTGTGTGCAACGCCAAGTCTCTGGTTTGGGCTATTTTGGGGGATTTGGGCACCCCCACTTTCAATAGTGTTTCAGCATTCTGAGTGGCACCCAGAGCATTGCACCACATTTATTAGTAACTAGTTGGTGTCATCCAATCTTTGTATTAGTACAGTTATGGCAGAGCCCGGGAGAGATGCCGCCACTGGCTGCACATGTTGGATAGGTAAGTAAATCAGGCAACTGGAGGGGTTTCATATAATGTGGCATCCCAAATGGGGATACCCCAGGGGGTGGTTGTTTAATTGGACCTAGTGCCTATAAGACTCTAGGTCCGGTTAGACGACTACCCCATGATATATGGTTCACTTTAATATTAAATATATTATTGCTCTCAGTGTGTAATCCTGGAGATCGCCGCGTTTACTCACCTTTCCGCCAATCCCGTGTCACATGCACAGACAGGCAGCCAATCAGCATGCTCCTCTCTATTCACCTTCTGCTAGTCACTCTGATGTCTGAGCGTCCCACAAACGAAATGGAGCGAACACGTCACAGGCCGCATCCCCACTCCTCCGTGTACCCGCACCAGCCATCCAGAAATGGGGGGAGTGGGAACCCGCCTCAGCTAAAGGCATAGTGGGGATGCAGCCGCTGCCGGCACATGCACCGTGAGGTCACCGGCCATGTTAGTTGTCTCTGATCCGGATATGGGATGCCCCTGGAATGAGGAAATCGGCCATTGCTCCTCTGTAACGGATGGCAGGAGAGAAAGAGGAATAATAATTTAGAGTAACACATTTATATTTCTTTATATTGAATTTATTATAATTGCTTTTGGGCCAAGAAAAAACTTTACCTGAATGTTTTATATTCTTTTGCAGTCAGCTCCTGTGTGGACAAGGGCTCCCCCTGCTGATTGGAGGCAGAGGCACATCACATGCAGAATAGAGCCAGTAGGGGGTCAGGTAAGTATAGTTGTTTCTTAATATGCCCCAGACAAACCCTTTGTGAAAAATGGGAAGAGAGAAAAAAGTCATTTTTTGATATTTAAATATTCATAATTTTAAAGTGTTGATCAACACCCCCTTAATTTTTCATGGGGCGATATTCTACCTCTTTATGGGGCATCCCTAATTCGGATGCCTCGCTTTGTGAAACCCTGGGGTCACCCGAATTAGTCACCTCTTCCCTGAGCTCTCACCACATCTTGTTGCCATGGCTGCATCCCCGGAATACCTCTAGCTAGGCTCTCATCAGGCCATCACAGCAGGAGGTGAGCGGGGATGCGGCCGGCGTCACTCGCTCTAATCAGATTTTCTTGCCGCTCTGAGCACAGGACATTTGATTGGAACGAGCGCTACTGATTGGCTGAGAGACCTGCACTTGGGGAACGAGGGAAAAGTAAGTTCACAGGGCAATACACACAGTGGGGGCATCCCAAATTAAGATGCCCCCATCAGAAGGAACAAAACCTAATAAAGTGAAAGCTTTAAGTTTTGTTCATCTTTAAAGTGTTGCAGAAGAGCCAGAGATTGGCCTACCTACTCACCTTTTCCTGGGATCCCGCAGTCTGTAATTAAATGCAGCACAGAGCAGAGAAGCAGCATCCCGGCGCTCTCCGCTCTGCACGCCACCGGCAGAAGATCATCAGGTTTTTGGAGGCACAGAGCAGAGGAAGCCACAAGAAGGTGAGTAGGTGGCCTGATCTCAGGCTTTCAGTACCATTATACACGGTTAGGGATGCTCCATAGGGAACCTAGGCAGTGATCCAGGAGTCTGTTTAGATGTTTGTTCTCATTGGCATTACAGTAGTAAATTCTATCGACGTGTGAACAAACATTTAAGTGGACCTAAACCATTTATAGGCTGCTGTGTTTCCCATCCCCCAGTTATCTGGATTTACGATGGCTGTCCAAGGCCAAAATATGGCCAAGAAACTCACCCTCTCCAAGGCAGCTGGGCAGTCTGCCCATGTACCCAGTAGGGTTTGCCAGTCTTCTGCAGCGAAACATTTGCTGATGCCAATCCATGTGCAACAGGGGAACGGAGAGGGTAAGTTCTTACATAAGATCCTCTGGTTCTCCAGTGGCCCGGTCTGAGCCTGGGTCTTTGTATTGGTGGGATCAGGTCCAGAAGGTGGGAGGATTGAGGCTCATTCCTTCCAATGTTTCTTTTTTCTTTCAATATGTCTTTATTGAGTTTTGCATGAAAATCAAGAACAATACATGTAAACAGTAATAAACACACAAAGAGAATTGCGGGGTCAGGACGTAACAGCAGTCAACAAATAATACAGCCTCAAGCGGGCTAAAGAGGCCGGGCACATTAAATGCTCAAGGAACCGGGAGCGACAGGAGCGCAGGCCCAGAGCTCCGCAGCCTGCGACTCCTACCACACCCCAGACACCATAGCCAACCTAGATTCTTCTTCCATATAGGCCGACCTCCGGCAAGACCAGAATATAGTGACCGCACCCGTCCCTCCCGCAACCCCGAAAATAAGGGAAATTGTAGAGAAGAAGAAGGGTAGATAGGAGGGAGCAAGGGAAGAAAAAGAAAATAGGGATATAGGGCAGAAAGAGAGAGAGAAAGTAGATAAGAGACAATAGGAAGGAGGACACAACAGACAGACAAAGAGACACAAACCTAGGGAAGGATGACCACATCACATCCCCGCTCCGACCCCCCCCCAAGGGTCGCGGCAGGACCGACCCCGGCCCAACCATCCACCGTCCGACTCATCCCGGGGCTCATTCCCGCTCCAATAACGCTCGGAAATCAGGGGACTCCCGAGAAACCTCCCAGAGAGTCCACGTCTTAAGAAACCTCTGAGTGCCCCCCTCCACCCCCTCCAGAGACAGCTCCTCCATCCTCTTGATGGTCTCAACTTCCCCGTACCACTCCAGCATAGACGGGACAGCAGTGGAGCGCCAGTGTCTGGGAATCACCGATCTAGCAGCAGTGAGTAGGTGCCTCAACAACCCTTTTTTATTAGTCGACACCGATGAAAAATTAAAAAACAGTGGGAAACTCCCCTAGGGTATAAGTATGTAGGCTCTGCCCCTAAAACCCATATGTACTTGGGGCGCCCAGCTAACCTCTATAACTACTGCATGACTCACACAAATACAGACATCTGGTTATTTGCTGAGCTGGCCAATAACCATACTGACAAAATTAGCAAAAAATGAACTCACTTTTAATGGTATTGAAAATGGACTCATAACGCATATGACAAACAAGACTTACTGACACACACTAATTATGCGTTATGAGTCCGTTTTCAACACCATTAAAAGTGAGTTCATTTTTTGCTAATTTTGTCAGTATGGTTATTAGTCGACACCGACCCTGGGAGCATGGACAAAAGGGCGACCTGTGGCGTGCGGGGGAGCTTTTCGAGTGACAGGTGCTCATACATTCCTAACACCCGCTCCCAGAAGTCCCGCACCGACGGACACTCCCACCAAATATGTACCATGGTCCCAGGAGCCCCTGTACATCTCCAACAATCACCAGTATCCACCCCTCCAAATTTTAGAAGATCCGATGGGCACCTATACCATCTTGCCAGAATCTTATAGTTCCGTTCCTGGGCTCTAGAAGCGACAGACAGTTTGTGGGTAAGTGCAAAGGATTTCTCCCATTCATCGGGTTCAAATACCTGTCCCAGGTCCTCCTCCCATCTCCCGCAGAACCGTTGCATTCCCTCACCCTCCTCCTCATCCCGAAGGATCTTATACAGGGCAGAAATCACGCGTGTAGGGGGGGAAGGGTCCCGGAGGACACTCTCCAGGGGAGTTAGTGCGCAAGAGAGGTTCGAGATTGGCGTAAGAGACCTGATAAAGGCCACCAACTGAGCATGTAGAAACCATGAGATATTCCGAAGCCCACTCCGAACCCCCAAATCAGAGAGGGAAGGAGGACCCGCCCTCGACATTATGTCCCCAAGTCTAATATCCTGAGAGGCTTCCCATACAAGAAAGGACCTAGAGTTCAGACCCGGGGGGAAGGCCGGGTTGTCAAACAGCGGGGTGAGGGGGCCCGGTCTAAGCGAGAGCTTCCCCCGCCTCAAGAATCCGTCCCAGACTTTCAACAACGGGCCCGCTAAGTAAGGCAGCTCCTGGGGCCCAGGCCTGTCTAGAGGAGAAACCCAAGGCAGGGCTGTCAAATTGAAAGGGGAAATTGCCCTCTCGATAGCCACCCAGCCTTTATCATCCTTGTGGTGGAACCAGTCCGATAGACGCACCAGTACAGAGGCAGCGTGATAGGTTCTAAGGTCCGGGACCCCCAGCCCCCCCCTCACTTTAGATCTGAAGAGTGTGGCCCTCCCAATCCTGGGCTTCCCGTTGCCCCAGATGAATTTAAAGAGGCTCCTCTGTAAAGATTGGAAAAACCCCCGCTCCGGGGCCAAGGGGATTGTCTGGAATATATAAAGAAACCTGGGGAGGATGTCCATTTTAAGGATATTAATGCGACCCAACCACGAGTACTGCTTCTTATTATAGGAGGCAAGGCCTGCGGCCGTGGACTGTAGGAGCGGAGCGTAGTTGAGTTTATATAATTTCCCCAAGTCCGAGGGCAACTGAACCCCCAAGTATGTAATGGCCTCCCCCTGCCACTTGAAGGGGAAGTTAGTCTGGATGAGGAGTCGGGTCTGATCATTCAATGAAATGTTTAAAATCTCAGTCTTAGACAAGTTCACTTTAAAATTGCTCAAGTCACCAAAGCGCTTGAATTCCGCCAGGATAGAAGGCATAGAGATGTGGGGTGAGGTCACGTACATAAGCAGGTCATCGGCGAAGAGAGAGAGCTTGTGCTCCCTCCCTCCGCAAACAACCCCATGCACAGACGGGTTAGCCCTCAACGCATTAGCCAAATGCTCCATTACCAACACATAAAGCAACGGGGACAGGGGGCAACCCTGGCGAGTACCGTTCCGAATTGGAAAGGGACCAGACAGAGAGCCATTAACCTTCACCCTTGCGGTAGGTTCCTGATATAGAGCCATTATTCTGGCCAGCATAACCGGGCCTAGTCCAATCTGGCTCAGTGCAGCCCTCAGGAACCCCCAATACACTCTGTCGAATGCTTTCTCCGCATCGACTGCTAGTAGACAAGTCGGGATACCCCGTGACTGCGCGTAATGGATTAGGGATATCGCCTTAATGGTATTGTCTCTCGCTTCCCTTCCCGAGACAAACCCCACCGGATCCAGATTGACCAGCGTGGAGAACAGAGGTTGCATCCTAAGAGCAATGATTTTAGCGTAAATTTTCAGATCCACATTGATCAGTGAGATTGGTCTATAGCTCCCAGGTAGGGTAGCATCCTTACCGGGCTTTAATATGACTGCAATGTGCGCCTCCAAGGCCTGTCTCGGGAAGGAACAGTCGTTCGATATAGAGTTAAACACCCTAACCAGAAAGGGGGTTAGCAAAGCTCCAAGTGTCTTGTAGAATCTGGGGGTGAACCCATCAGGACCGGGACTTTTACCTACGGGGGTCCCCCTTATTGCCCGACCCACCTCTTCTAGGTCAAATGGGTCCTCCAAAAAATCACTGTCTGCCGAAGGTAAGGTCGGAAGGGCCGTCTCCCGGACATAGTCCAACATCGCGGCGCCCCCCCCTGGCTGCGAACCCCGGGCAGAGGGGCATTCAAGGTTATATAGTTTAGAATAAAAGGCCTGAAATTCACCCGCTATCTGCGGTGTCTTGTGGTGGTCGGCACCGGCGCCCCCCTTTAGGACGGGTATAAAGGTACAACCCTGTCTGGGGTGAAGAGATCTAGCCAGCATCCTGCCGCACTTGTCGGAGTGTTCGTAGATACGGGCTCTAAACCTATCACGGTATTTAAGAAAGCACTGATCATATAAATTCTTGAGGCCCTGCCTAGCATCTAACAATTCCCTTAAGACAGCAGGCGCGGGGGAAGTCTTGTGCGCTTCCTCCAACTCCCCAATACGTGCCAAGGCCCCCTTAATCCGATGCACCCTGTCTCTCTTGAGCCTGGACCCGTGTTTGATGAGGATCCCTCGAAGCACGCATTTAAGAGCCTCCCATTGCCATGGCAACGGGGTCGGGTCATTTGCATGGTCCGATAAAAAGTTCCTAATGGAAGTCTTGACTTCAGCTAGGCATTCGGCATCCTTCAGCAGATTGTCATTCAGGCGCCAATTGTATTGCCTAGGAATCATGTCCGGGATCGGGAGGCTCAAGAAGACAGGGGCATGGTCCGACCAGAGGATCTGCCCTATAGAGGTGTCGGGGTCATACGAGAGCACATGGTGGCTAAGGAATACATAGTCTAGCCTACTATACGTGTTATGAGGGTGGGAGAAAAACGTTTAGTCCCTTGCCCCCCCGTGCTGAATCCTCCAAGTGTCCACTACCTGAAGAGCCCGGAGAGCGCCCCGGAGACTGTTCAGCTTAGAGAAGGGTATAGCCGACTTACCTTGAGAGGAGTCAAGTCTCGGGTCAAGGGCCAGGTTAAGATCTCCCCCTATCACTAAGGTACCCTCCGTAAATCCCTCCAACACGTGAAGTATCTTAAGGCCCACCTCCACCTGAGCCTGGTTAGGTAAGTATAGATTAGCGAGGGTGTACATTGCCCCGCGAAGAAACAAGTATCTACCATTGGGGTCAACCTTTGATTCCAACGTTTCCAGAGGGACAGCTCTATGAAGAGCAATAGAGACCCCCTTAGATTTGTTATCCGGGTTAGGGCTATGAAACCATCTGTCATAATACTTGTTTTTGATCTCCGGGATTTTCCCCTGACAGAAATGGGTCTCCTGGAACAGAATAATATCAACCCGTTCCCTATGAAACCCATACAATATTTTCGCCCTTTTTTCCGGAACGTTCAGCCCCTTAGCGTTGAAAGTGCAAATCTTAAGGCCCGCCATGCCGGTCTGAAGCTAGAGTTACAGAGCCAAGGAGGTGCACCCCAGCAGCCAAGAGGGTCAGAAGGTCAGGGGCGCCCAGGGAGCGGGGTCCGCTACAGAGACCAAACCCCGGAGAAGGACGGAGCTGGACACCAAACAGACAAACAAAAGGGAACGGACCAGAGGCCCAGTAGGACACAGAAGACAGAGGAGGGAAGAGTAGAGAATGGGAGAGAGAAGGAAAACAAAGAAACAGAAAAGCCCGAAGAGCCCTTTCCTTACAGAGGAGGGCAGGCAAGAAAATTGAGGGCAATGCCCTCAGACACCACGCACTATCCGCCGATCAAGGTCCGGCAGAGAAGCGCGGGGAAACTTGTTGTGGAAGGTGGCCAGGCAGCCCAGGAGCCAACCCCAATTATACATAACCATCATTCAAACCCCCCAAACCACCCCGCCCGCCTAGAAGGGGAAGGAAATCCCATTCAGCCACGGGAATGACCACTGCGAATCCTCAGGAACTCTCTAACCCGCGTTAAAGCGGAAACCATTATACAAATCAATAGAAACAGCCCCAGAACACACCCTAAACTCGTCCCCCACAGGGAGACCATTGGCAACAACTAAGAGGGAACCCCTCCCTCCACCAACCAACAGCACAACACCCCGCATCCCCCGACCCCGCCACCCACCCACCGATGCACAGACCACCCCCCCCCCCCAGCCCACCGCGGCAACCGCGTCATGGACCAAGGGGAGGGAGGAAGGCCCGATCCCCCCGACACCACCCAAACAGTCGGGCCCCGCCGAGGAGCTGGACATGGGATTAATGAGACAGCTCAGAGTCCTTCTGGAGCACGGGGTGCGCTGTAGAATGTCCACAAAGGGGGGGAAAGCACGGGCCAGGGGGCATCAAGAGGGCCGAGCAGCGATCAAAGCCGCCAGGAAGGAGGGGGGGGAGCAATACGGGGGTCTCAGAGCAAGAGTGGTTACAGCTAACGGCCCCGGATCGGTCCAGGGGCGCCTCTCGCCCGATCCCGAGCCAACCGGGGTCTCCGTGGGGCTCGCTGCGGCAGAGGGGGCAAGGGGTCGTACGCCAGCCAGTCCGGCAACGGGAAGGGATCCAGGCCCAGGAAAATAAACACCCCCGGAAGGTCCGCCTTGCTTCTGACGGTGTACGTGGAGTTGTCCTTGCGAACGACGAGGTGAAACGGGTGTCCCCACTTATAGGAGGCTCCAACCTCCCGTATCCCATCAAGGAGAGGTCGCAGCACACGTCTCATCTGTAGGGTGCAACGCGAGACATCAGGTAGGATAGTGATTTGCGAACCCCTCCAAGCAACTCTTCCCCTCTCCCAGGCCAGACGCAGAATGTCCTCCTTGATGAGAAAAAAATGGACTCTGCAGAGAACATCTCTAGGAGCCTGGGGGTCGCCAGCTGGACGCCCGCTAACCCGATGGATCCGGTCCAGAATCAACTCAGCATCTGGCGATCGCCCCAGCAGGTCGTTGAATAATTCTGTCGCCCATGAGCGCAGGTCCTCCGATCTCACCGATTCTGGAATACCCCGGAGCTTCAGATTGTTACGTCTGTTTCTGTTCTCTTGATCATCCGTCTGAAGTCTAACGTCCACCAGTTGTTGATGAAGCAGCTCTTGATTTCTTTCAAGGGTCAGTAAGCGCGACTCATGATCTGAGCGGGACTCCTCCAGTGAGACAACTTTAGAGTCCAGAGCGGAGGACTTTTGTTGCAAATCCTCAATTTCCCGGCGCAGGGCACGCTCTATTCTAGTAGCCACGGCTTCCAGATCCGCCTTCAATTCAGCTTTGGTCGGAAGGCATTGGAGAAGGTCCCGTAGAGAAGTATCCACAACAGGCCGAGGGAGCGGCTGCCCGATTGGAGATTGGACTGAGGGCATCCCAGAGACGGGCCCACAAGGCGCCATATCCGCAGAGGAGACTTCTGCTGGGCTCAGGCCTCCAGGATCCGCCCCGTGAGGAGACAGGCCGTCTGGAGGGTCAGCACTGGGGCCCGGGGACCACTCCAAGTGCGTAGCGTCTATAGAGGACTGGGGAGATTGGCCTGGCCCAGACCACTCGGGGGCCCGATGGACATCCGCCCAGACAGTCTTTTTGCCCGGTCCCGGGCTGCCTCCCCAGGAGTGTGGTGTGTGGTCAGGCTGCACTGGAGACGGCCACTCAGGAGCTAAGGGATCCAGCCAGGCAGGGGAACCCAGGACAGCCCGCCCCTTTGGACTCTCGGGTGAGGGGCACAACTCCAGGTCTGGGCCAGTCACAGAGGCATCGCTGCGCTGAGGCGGTGAAGCAGCAGCTGTCATCTGAGAATGTGTAGACGGGGGCACAGCGCTGCCCGCACTCCCAGCCCTCCGCTCCCCGATGACGTCACCCTGCTCCGCCGGCGTCCGCCCCCGACCGCCGCCGGTTTCAACAGGGGCTTCTCCCGACGGGATGGAAGGATGTCCGGGCCGGCGGGGCCCCTGCGGGGAGGGTCCCGTGCCGCCCCCAGACCCCCCACGGCTCTCCCCCGTGCCATCCACCCGCGGACCGCTCGGTGACGTCACTCCTGGGCAGACCGCGGCCGCGCCACCCTCCGGGCTCGTGACGGGAGACGCCTGGTTAGAGGTAAGCTGCTGGGCAGGTATACCGGGGGGTACCTCACAGTCCGGAGCCGTTCCCGTCCCTCTGCGGCAAGCTCACGGGCGCTCCTCCTCTGCACATGGGCGGCCGGGCGCCATCTTGGGCGGCTGGGTCTTCCGGTCCACCAGGTCCCGGCGTTCAAAAAATGCCCCAATGTCTTTCTTCAGGGGTCTCTTCGTGGTTGTCCCGGCTCTCTTCTTCCTCCCGCTCCCCATGGTGTCAGGCAGGGAGGTCCAGAGGGGGTTAAATCAGCTGCAAAGTCGGGGTATAGGGCAGAGCCGGCAGAAGCACGTCCTCACTCCTGCATAGCCAGGCCACGCCCCCCAATGTTTCTTTTTTAAACTGGAGCTGGCTGTGGGTGCTCCATGATTTGGGTCTGGGGGAGAGGATGGAGAGCCACTTGCCTTCTCACATCTGCTCTGATAGTGTAGTTTTATGGAGAATGAAAGTTTTGGACCTTGTCTCTGGGTGATGCCAGTTTGGGATGCCCTGCTGTGTGAAATCCTGCTGGTCTCCCATAAAACATTTCTCTGCTCCAATCAGTTTCTTTGGCTGCACATATAAATGAGCGGCTAAAGAAGCTGAATGGAAGCTTAGCCGATCATGTGATCCGCAGCACATCCCCTCTATGGCTCTGTGTGGCTGCACCAGTCATTAAGTTGGCACAGCCATGCACAGACTAGAGGGATGCGGGAGATGCCACTGCTGACTCTACAAGCACCCGTTGTGTGAAACTTCCCAGAAAGACATTTTCCACTCACCTCTTTCTCGCTCCGGTGATGCGCATGTGCGGGGTCTTGTACAATGAGAGCCGCCTGCTGTGACTATGTCATTTACATGAAAGCTGCTCTCACTGTTGTGGATGGGGAACATGTGCTGCCACATCCCCAGAGCACGCACGCCGCCAGGGATGCGGTAGCGCACGCTCCCCATTCTACTCAATAACAGCAATTTGCTGAATGACATAGTCACGACTGAGGGCACTCAATTGGCAAGAGCCCGCGCATGCACCGTTGGAGCAGGGAAAGGTGAGTATTTATGTATACCCCAGTGGGCTCCACACAGCAGGGCAGTGGTGGTGGGAGAAAGATGGGATTACAGCATAAATGTGTGTGTCAGGTAAGTCTGCTTTACAATACCAAAGTAAATGTCTTAGGAAAAAAGGGCTCTAACCCTGTCCCACGCTATCAAAAATAAAGGGCTCTAACCCTGTCCCACGCTATCAAAAACATCTGTGAAAAAGCAAGGGAGGTGACAGAGCCAAGTAAACAGAAAGTAGGAGAAAGGGAATAAAGAAGCAGAAGAGGGAAACAGATGAGAAAAAGTAGAAGAGATATAAAAAGCAGGGCCAGCCTTTGGTAAAGGTCCGCCTGTACAAGATGTTAGGATGACTGGCTCCAGACTCACACATATATTCACCTTGAGAAGAGAAAGAAGAGAAAGCAGCAACAAAAAATAAGGTGTATGATGCACAGAACAAGAAAGAACGTCTAAAGTAAGATAGAAAAGAGAGACGTGTAAATCAGGAAAAAGAGGAATACATACGGAAAATGAAAGAAAGGTAGCAAGAAAAAGAGGAATGTGGAAAAGAGAGGAAGACATAGAAAAGGTGAAACAATGGTGGGGGGGGGGGGTGACAAGAGAAAGAGATGGACAAAATGCGTAAAGGAGAGGTGAAGGCAATGGGTAATAAAACATGAGCCGAAATAAGTAGACAAAAGAGGGTGAGTGTGGAAAAACAATAGGAGGACATAGAGAAGATTAAATAAGAGAGAGAGTGAAGAAAGGTGACAAGAGACAGAAAGAAAGAATGTGGATGAGAAATAGAAAGTGTAAATAAAAGCAGAAGATGATTTGGGAATGATAAAAAGAACCAACGTAGGAGGAGGGATTGTAAAAATTAGAGCAGGACGAAGGGGAAAAGAAATGATTAAAGGGGATTTAAAGAAACCCGTTGTGTGTGCGGTGCGCCCATTCAGAAAGCCCAAGCGCGGGTGCATGCAGAGGTGAGCCGGGATGCGGCCGTGCTGTAGAGACACAGTGAAGGGTACAAGGTGAGTGAAATGGGGCTTCTGGGGGGGGGGGGTTACACAGCGGGGAATCCCAGGTCAGGATACCTCAAGGAGTGAAACTTGGATGGCCCTGGAGTCTCCGATATTCCTCTTTAAAGTGGACCAAAACCCTGGTTCTTGACTATCCTGGGTTTTGGTCCTTTCCCCGGGGGCACCCTGATCGTAGTTGTCCCTCTGTGTGAAACCCCCCAGATCGCCCAATCCTACTCACCTCTTCCTGGTCCTACGGCGCATGCGTGGCTGCTCGTCCAATCAGCATGCTCGAAGATCTAAGATGGCGTCTAAGGCCAGTGGCTCCAATTATGCTGGCAGCCGCATCCTCCGCTTCCCTCGAACAGGTAGCATGCCCGCGCTGTCCATTCACAAACACACACGCGGGCATGCGTCCTGCTAGAGGGATAGCGGGGATGCGGCAGCGGTTTGCGCATGTGCCGTTGGACTGGGGTTGAAGGTAAGTGAACAGGGCGACCTGGGGGGGGGGGTCACACAGCGGGGCATCCTGATTTTGGATGCCCCAGGAGGAGGGAATTGATAGTCCCTGGAATCTTATAGATGGGGAAGGAGCCCAGCTGGCCAGATGACTGCAGAAACAAAAAAAACTTTTTTTTTCCAGATCGGCCGCGGGGCACCCACGCGCGCATGCGCCCTGCGGGCATGCAAGCGCATCTGTGATTAACCATGATTAAAAGTTAGAGCCATCTACACATGAGGACTATTTATTTAGGATGTTGTTCATTCAGCTTGATGCAGAGTAGAACAACTACTCAAACATGCCGCATACCTGGAATCCATCATCCGGATGCGGATCTCTCCGGATGATGCGCCTGCTCCGATGCCAGCTTATCTGCATGGCTGGGTGCCAGAGCCCGCATCAGCCGTAAGATGCAGGGGATGCGGCCCGTGCTGCACCATGGGTTTGCCGGTGATGTGAGCTTGCTGCCGATCCAAGAGGATTTAATTCAGTGGAACACCCTAAATTAGGATGCCCCAGAGGTAGAGAATTGAGAGAGTTTGGTCCATCCTAATTGGAGCCTGAAGGCACACAGCTATCTGTTGGGTACCTTGGAGCGATGCAGCTGATTCACCTCTTTCAGCTTTGCTTTGAGTTTGCAGGTGGGGTGATTATAAGTGCCCCGTGCCCCACACTATTACAAAGTGCAATCACATATCATAGCAGCAACGTGGCAACGTTGGCACAGCCCCGAGAAAGGGTCCGTTAGGACCTGAAACAGCCATAAGGTTATTACACTCTGTAAGCTCGCCATTATGCTGCTATGATATGTGATTGCACTTTAGCCTCGATTCAGAGACACATTCGTCCGGACTTCCGTAGTTGTCTGTGAAAGTTTTGGTGGGTGTTTGTCATTTTTTTGCTTTTTTTCGTCCATCTTCTACTCGCACGAACGTTCGGGAATGCGCTTCCGATGAACGGAAGCAAATCGGAACATTTCCATTAGTTCGGATCATTTTCCAAACAAAAACGGAAATTTTCCGTTCGTTCAGAAAACTTCCGTTGCTGGGATGGGTTTCTGTCTGATTCAGAGAGCTGATTTCCGACGGACCACCACCCTATAAATCCGTTTCATTTCCGATCCACTTACGAGACCTTTGAGGGCTCGGATTGCTATTGTTGAATATGTTTTGCGGCTATGTGGAGGAGTCTGCGCGCCTTTAGCACCAAGGCATTGCATGTATCAGCATGGCCGAGGCCATAAATTGTATAGCAATGCATACCTGAATCAATACATTTCATGTATGCCTTATAGATGCATTTTAATGCTGACCTTAATTAGTCCTTAGTATATAAACATTTATACTCTAAGTATGTCACACACCCCACTTCAGACATTAATTATTACACTTGAGTTATACCACCAGCAGGTGGCGACGTTGCAGAGAAGTCATGAAAAAAAAACGAGCCCCTCCTGGTCTATACATACCTGGTACCTCCCACTCATTCCCCAGTGTTTCTTCTCTGCAAGATGGCGACAAGACAGAAGAAAGAAGTCTCCTGCTTGCAGGTAGCTGGGGTCAGACCCCGGCACCCCCCCATGGTCTATTTCTGCCCGGCCTTTTTTGTTATCAGCCCCTTGTTGTATGTGTAGCCTCCCAGTTTAGGCTGTCGGCTGGGCAAAGCGTAGACGGCACTTAAGGTGCCTAGGAGATTAGCTCCTCCGCTCGACCCCATATTATGGGGCATAGTGGTTATCTGGCCTGGTGATCCGGATGGGGGATGCCCCAGTGTTAGGTAGGTCAGGTCCCCCTTTTGGCTTTCCCCTGTGGCTTTTTTTATTATTTTTTATATGTGTGTGTGATTTGTGCATACTGTGGACCCGTCGGCCCGCCTGGCTCTTGCCGATTGGGGGGGGCTTCTTAGCCCCCGGGACGGCTGCTTTCGGTGTTCGGGGGGCGCGGGTCCGTCGGCGTTGTGCCACCGGCCCGCCGCCCTTCTCCGGAGGTCAGGCGCCATTCTCTGGCGCCTGCCTCGCGGTCTGATCTCCAGGCGATGCGCCGCCAGTCCGCCTGGCTGTGGGGGCGCCGAATGTCAGTCTCGGCGCCCGCTGGCGAGGTATTTGGTGCGGGCGGGTCCGGGCGGCGTGTAGGCCGCCGGCCCGCCTGACGGCGCTTGCAAGCGCCGTTCTGGGGCGCCCGCTGTTGGCGCGGTTCCGGAGGGGTGGGCGGGGCCGCGTGCTGCGCGGCCCGCGCCGTGTCTGACGGCCTGGTGAGGGGCGGGGCCATAGCGTCTCCCGCTTCTGGCTGGGCCCGCCCTTCGTCTCCACGATCTCCTCCGGGGCGCAGCCGCCATTTCTGCTCTGAGTCAGGTAGGCGGTGTTGTGCTTGTCCTTCTGGAGGTTACTGTCCGGGGGGGGGGGGGGACAGCTCAGGTTTGGCCCCCTTCCTCGCCGATTGGGGGGGGGGCGGCATTCCCCATATCCCGGCTCTGGGCCAGTTGACAGGGAGCCACTGCTGCCCTGGGCCATGACAGCTTATTAGTATATATAGAGAACCACAAATTAATGTAATGCACAGCTAAACAATCAGTTTCTAGCATATAGGGGTGCAGGCCCCAAAACACCCAGATACAAAGTATCACTTAATACATATTCCACATTGGTGAGTCTGCCAGCACAGACCCAAACGGGTGTTTCACAAATGAGGCCGCACAAACCAAACAATTTAAAATGATTAATCTATTTAATGTTATAAAGTACCAAAACTCCACATACATACATATAAAGACAAGACTCTCTTAAAAAACATAAAGAAACAATGCCCTCCGGTGGCAAATCATGTAATTGACTCTAAATAATTATATAGAGAGGTGCCTGCCTGTTAAAGATTCATAGACCTGCCTGGAACCAAGTAAATACTAAATAATAAATATAGTGAATATATATATACAGCCATATAAACAGTTGATATTGTTATAAAAAACAAAAACAAAACAAATCTCCACACATATAAGTGCCCTGTTGATAAAGTGCAATGTGCTAACAAACTATGTGCAAAACATACTGAAAAATAGCAGCAAAAATGATAATGAACAGAGCAATATGCTCTCTAGTGTATAAAGTGACCAGTGCAAGGCTAGACCAATATCAACGAACCTATTAGGTTCCCAGACAACTATTTGTATCAATATAAAAAGATACTAAAGCAAGCATAATTAAATATTAACAAGTCATATCACCATAATAAGATTGAGTCTCGAGTGCCACCGGGAGGTTCCTAAGCACCTACGCGTTGCGTGGCTCCGCCCACTTTCTCAGGATGCTGTATTATTGTGTGTGTACTTTTCCCTCTTAAATAGGACACAGCCATTGTAAAGCCTGTATGAGCCGCAGGTGTGCTCGCACTCGCATACCGGAAGTACGGCATGGCCAGTAATAGATGATCTGACACCTCCATCCGGAGGGCCGTGCGAGAGGAGGAACGCTGCGCCCGTGTGACGCACGCGCGCGGTCCCGCGACCCGCCCCCCGGCGCCTACCCCTGCAGTAGGAGGCGTCCGGGGGCGAGCGCAGGGCGCAGCGCGCATGCGCCAGACAGCGCAGCGTCTCTCATAGAATCTAATTGAGAGATCGGCTGCTGTACTGAGTCAAGGGAGAAAAGACACACATGCCACATATAGGCATAGTCTTTTTAACACTGTATTGGTACTCTAGATCACAGTGTATATTGTGTTGAAAACCACTCCATAAAGCTATATATAAATGTACATATACAACAATTAGGGTGGAGTATATAAAAGTGGGCCGATATTATATATATATTATATATATTATATATATAATATTGGTATCTGGGGGGGGGGGGGGAATTCCATATCCCTACAAAGTTAATAATGCTCCTATTGCCATATATATTTACAGAAACAACTTATTAGTATATATATATATATATATATATATATATATATATATATATATATTCCTTTATTCCCCCTTCTAATATATAGATATATATATATTTTTTTATATATAATTGGTTTTCTATGTTTATGCAGATTCCTATGTCTCTTCATTTAGTTATTCAGGTGCTTATTGTGTATTTGGTTGACGGTTGTCTTTGGTTTTCAGATCCCGGGATCCCACGCTGCAGGGCTCTCCCGGTCTTAGATACCTGGCTAGTTGGGGGGGCCATTGTTTGACTAAATTTCAATTTTTTTGAGATTAGCTATTTAGTCAGTACAGAAGGGGCATCCCGCGTCGCTTTAGGCGTAAATCCCTGGTTACTGCATATACCATAATTTCACCATATGGAGGCTACCAAAGATACCGGAAATTGCTCTTCGGGGCAGTCCAGGCTCTGTGGGGGGTGTGGGACTCCGCTCCCAGGGGATGATGTCATTTTATGTATTCCATGTGCACGGCGGAACATTGAGCGCCAGTCCGGCACCCCGGTGACCGGTACTTCCCCGGCCGCACCATCTCCCTCCCCTCCTTGCCTGTTCCGGACCCCGTGTGACGTTGTCGTTGGGGGTGATTCGCAGTCCGAGGTTTGCGCCCGATTGGCCAGCCTCGAGAAGATGTTTTCCGCTGTGGTCGCTCAGAAGGCTCCGGCTAAGCGGAAACACTTGTCTCCGCCTCCGTCTGACTCAGATGATGAGGTTGTTGAGGCTCTGGATTGGTCAGATCGTCCCCTTGAAGAGGGTGAGTTTATTGAGGATTTAGATGATCCTAAGGTTCAGCAGCTGCTGGGTGCTGAGGATGACCAGGCCACGGGGTCGGTCCCCGACACGTCTTCCATTCTGGCCCTAATGTTTGAGGTTTTGGATTTGGACCCTCCTGAAGCTGCTCCTCGGCCTAAGGGTCAGCTTTTTGGGGTGACCAAGCCGCGCTTGAAGTTCCCCAGTCAACAGCTTTTCGTGGATGTTGTCCTTAAGGAATGGGAGCAACCTACGCGTCTCGTTGGGGTGCCGCCTAGCTGGGATGGAAAGTATCCCTTTCCGGCGGACTTGGTGAAGCGTTGGTCTGTCCCACCCGAGGCTGATGCTCCGGTTTTGGGACTATCTAATACGGCGGTTGTACTTTCTCCTGACACGACTTCTCTTATGGACGGCGAGGATCGCCGGATTGATCAGCTGGCCCGCCATGGTTTTGTCCTTGCGGGTACGGTCTTGAGGCCTGTTTGTGCTTCGGCACTTTTATGGTTGGCGGTTAGGTCTATTGTCAGGGATTTATGTGTGGATCTTGATCTTACTTGTTTTGAGTTTTCTTGCCCTTAAGCGTTGTGAATCCTTCGTTTCATTTATTCTTGCCGCTCAGGATGATGCCATGTTAATGTGTGGCAGGGCTACTGCTCTGTTGGTAGCTATCCGCCGCTCAGTGTGGCAGTGGACTGCTGATTTTAATTTTAAGAGATCGCTCACGGCTCTTCCCTTTCTGGGTTTGAGACTTTTCGGTGAGAAGCTTGATGCTGTTGCCAAGGGAGGTAAGTTACCTCAGCGCAAGAAGTTTCTTCGCTCCTTTTGGGGGGTGGCCCCCTTCAATCCTTCCTTTCGGGGAGCCAGAGCTGGCAGGGGTGCGGGCTTCTCGGCTGCCAGGGGTGCCAGCTGGAACAGGAGTAAGGCCGTGGCCGTCCCGTTCACGTCTGGGGCGCCAAGCCCAAGCCAGCTGCCAAACCCGCTCAGCAATGCGGGGGCGCCCTCACCCTTACGGGTGGGAGGACGGCTGCGACTCTTCTCCCGGGTATGGGACCAGGAGGTCTCGGACAGATGGATCCGGGAGGTGGTGTCGGCCGGTTACAAGTTGGAGTTCGAGTCCCGCACTCCTCCAAGGTTTCTCAGGTCTCGTGTCCCTTCAGATCCTTTGGCCGCGCAGGGGCTCCTGGCAGCGGTAAGGAATCTTCTGGAAATGGCAGTCATCTGCCCGGTCCCTCCTTCGGAGGTGGGGCATGGGTATTATTCCAGTCTCTTCACAGTGCCCAAAAAGGATGGGTCGTTCCGTCCCATCCTGGATTTGGAGTTTCTCAACCTGTTTGTTTGTCCCAGGAAGTTTAGCATGGAAACTCTGCGGTCTGCGATCAATTCGCTTCGGCAGGGGGACTTTATGATGTCCATAGACATCACGGATGCATACCTTCACATTCCGATCTTTCCAGCTCACCAGAGGTTTCTTTGCTTTGTGGTGGAGGATCGGCATTTTCAGTTTGTGGCTCTTCCATTCGGTCTCACCTCGGCTCCGAGAGTTTTCACCAAGGTGTTGGCGGGTGTGATGGCCCTGCTCAGAGCTCAGGGGACTCGCATTGTCCCTTATCTGGACGATCTTCTCATCATGGCTCCTTCCTTCAGTCAAGCGGATGGGGACACCAGCGCGGTGGTGTCCACTCTGGAGAGGTTCAGCTGGGTGATCATCTACCCCAAGTCCTCTCTGGTTCTGGCCAGGGTGGTGACCTTTCTGGGGATGTCCTTGGACTCTTGCCAGCACAGAGTCTTTCTCCCTCAGGCCAATGTTCTTTTGATTCAGGAATTGGCTCAGCTTCTTCTTCTTTCAAATTCTCGCCCGCCCATCCGTCTAGAGATGTGACTGGTGGGGCTGATGGTAGCTTCTTTTGAGGCAGTTCCCTTCGCGCAGTTTCACACGCGGACGCTTCAGCTTCATCTGTTGGCATCTTGGGACCGGCGACCGCGGCCGTTGTATCGGTCCTTCCGGATGTCCCCCCGGGTTCGGCAGTCTCTACTGTGGTGGTTGGTCTTGGACAATCTCTTGAAGGGCAGGTCATTTCTGACCCTGCTTTGGGAAACTGTCACCACGGACGCCAGTTTGTCAGGAGGGGGAGGTTTCTGGAAGGATCTTCGGTTCCGGGGGCGGTGGGGTCCTCAGGAAGCCCACTTGCCCATCAATGTTTTGGAGTTGAAAGCCATCAGGTTGGTTCTGTCTCACTTGACGCAGCATTTACAGGGCTTGCCTGTTCAGGTTCGATCGGACAATCGGACGGCGGTTGCTTACATCAATCACCAAGGAGGGACTCGCAGTCTGGGTGCCCTCAGAGGGGTGTCTCTGTTCCTAGTTTGGGCAGAGACTCAGGTTCTTTGCATTTCGGCAATGTACATTCCAGGAGTGGAAAACACGGAGGCGGACTTTCTGAGCCGGTGTTCTTCGCTCCGGTGGGGGACGCCGGAGGTGGATCTGTTCGCCTCTCGTCACAATCACAAGTTTCCGACATTCGTGTCGCTTTCCCTGGATCCTCTGGCTATGGCGGCGAATGCCATGGGCCTGAGCTGGGGGGACCTGGGGTTTCTTTGTCTGTTTCCTCCGATCCCCATGCTAGGCAGGGTGCTGCGAAAGTTGGTTTTTGGAAGGGGTTCCCGCCATTCTTGTGGCTCCAAGGTGGCCAAGGCGGGTGTGGTTCGCAGACATCGTTCGTCTGGCAGTGGATCAGTTTGATCTGCCTTTTCGGACGGATCTCCTCACTCAGGGTCATCTGTGCTACCCCAGTTTACCATCGCTGGATTTGACGGCTTGGCTGCTGAAACCTCCATCTTAAAGGAGGAGGGTCTTTCGGATTCGGTCATTCGGACTCTTCTTAATGCCAGGAAGAGATCCTCTTCTTCCATCTATTATAGGGCTTGGAGATCTTATATTGATTGGTGTGAGGCTAGATCTTTGCCCTGTCGGGTCTTTTCTGTTTCTAGGATTTTGGAATTTCTTCAATCGGGGCTGGACTCTGGTCTTCAGCTGAGTATTTTGATGGGGCAGGTTGCTGCCTTGTCTGACTGTTTTTCAAAAGTCCTTTGCGTTTCATCCTTTGGTCAAGAATTCTTCCAGGGGGTCTCGCATTGCGGTCTCCTAGGAGGCCTTTTCTCTCTTTTTGGGTTTTTGAATTTGGTTATCTCTGCTCTTCAGGCTCCTCCTTTGAGCCTTTGCAGGTTATTGCTCTTTCTACTCTGACTCAGAAGGTTGCCTTGTCGGTTCAGGCTACTCACTTTGAGAGACATCAGGATAAAGTGGTTTTCCGCTTCAAACCTGACTTTTTTCCTTAGGTGGTCTCTGCTTTTCTTCTTAACCAGGACATTGTTTTTCCTTCCTTGGGTCCTAAGCCTAGGAACGACAAGGAGAGGGTTTGCACTGTTTGGATGTGGTACGCTGTGTGTAGTATTGTTTGTTTACTACACCTCCTTTTCGCAAGACTGATGCCTTTTTCGTGGTGCCCTGTGGGCCTAGGAAAGGTTTTGGCTCCTGCCAAAGTCTTCCATTAGCAAATGGATTCGTCGGGCTGTGGTTGGGGCCTATTCTGCCAAGGGGAAGGTTCCCCCTTTTCGTATCACTGCTCATTCTATTTGTGCTGTTGGAGCGTCTTGGGCTTTTCAGCACCAGGCTTCTGTGGAACAAGTTTGTAAGGCTGCTACTTGGTCTTCTGTTCCCACCTTTTCCAAGTTTTTACAAGGTTGATGTGCGGGCTTCAGCGGATGCTGTGTTTGGCCGCAAGGTTCTGCAAGCTGCAGTGGTTTGAGTCTTGCTTTATGGCCTTGTTGGATACCCGCCCTTTTCTGGACACTGCTGTTGGATGTCCCAAGTGTAATAATTAATGTCTGAAGTGGGGTGTGTGACATACTTAGAATAATACCATTTTGTGAATACTCACCTGTAAAATGGGTATTATAAGTATGTCACACACCCCACTTCACCCGCCCTTTTTGGTATCCTGGATTCTTTTTAGGGTGATGTTTCGTTTACAGTTTGAGGGTTTCCTATGGGTTTTTTCCTGGTACCTTGTCTTTACTGCTGTTTGAATACTGGGGAATGAGTGGGAGGTACCAGGTATGTATAGACCAGGAGGGGCTGGTTTTTTTTTCATGACTTCTCTGCAACGTCGCCACCTGCTGGTGGTATAACCCAAGTGTAATAATTAATGTCTGAAGTGGGGTGTGTGACATACTTATAATACCCATTTTACAGGTGAGTATTCACAAAATGGTATTTTTTCCACACATCCATATAACTGCTATATTTTTTTAGACTTATGTCCTTTGTGAATTATATTTGGATTGTTGAACTTGAATCTTAATTTGTTGTAGGAGTTATTGTTTTAGTTGGTTACCTTTGCTTTGTGTAATTATTTTATATTTGGTTGCAGGAACCGCAAGATGTGCCACTCGCCCTTGCTCCTGATGCCCGTTCTTTGCCTGGAGAATGCGGGCCAGGGGTTCTCTAATCCGGCACTATGCAAAACCCGGGCCGTGGTGGCGAGGGCCCTCTGGCTTTTGAAGTCCAGATTTCGCTGTTTGGACCATACAGGGGGGGGGGGGGGGGGGGCACTGCAGTATGACCCCAACAAGATTATACCAACATTTTAATTTACGTTTTTTAACAGGGACCACACGTGCCAGAGTGGCACAACTGACAGGGTCCTTCAGTTGGTGGGCGAGATGCAGGAGCTGCGCAACTTGTTGGGGACCACAGATGAAGAATAATGTTCAGTGGCCTGCCATTGCTATGTATTTAGTTTTTTATAGTTGTTAAAATTATAATTTTTCAAAATTTTTAACAATTTTATGATGGAATAAAAAAAAAATGTTACATTGTCATTTCATTTACAAAATACATTAACACAAAACTAATGGGCCCAGAAATATTTAAAGATGAATATTCACATGACCGAGAAGTGATTTGGGTAAGTTTTAGGGGGCTAAAATGGAAGAAGAACCTAACCAAGAAGTGGTTTGGGTGTGCTTTAAGGGTTCAAAAGGGAAGATGGAGGATAGTGCTAAGTGGTTTAGCTAAACATTGTAGTAGAAGTGAGGGTGGCAAATATGTAGGCGAGCACTTTAATGAGTTAAGTTTGTAGTGCGCAGGCGCAAGATAGTAAGGATTTCCGTCTGGACGAATAATTATTGAAAAAGGGAAACAGAATCGGACGGGAAACGTAAAGGATTCGTGGGAGGATACAATGGGAAAAGGGCAAAAACGAAAGCCTACGTTGTAACATGTGAAATTGAAACGGAAAAGTCTGGATGGAAAATTACATCCACGTATTCGTAATCTGCCGTACGAACGGACGGAAACTTTACATAAGGTTTTCAATGCATGCATAGAATCGCTCGAACGCTCATACGAGAACGGAAACATTTCACAAAAAAAAACAGATCGGAACTAAAACGGAAGTTTTTTTTGTCTCTCTGAATCAAGGCTTTTGTAAGCTCGCCATTATGCTGCTATGATATGTGATTGCACTTTGTAAGCTCGCCATTATGCTGCGATGATGTCCTTGTGATTTTGCCATGTGATTATCTGTAAACACTATATGCTGCTTACTGAGGGGTTTGATTCTATAGGTATTTATGTGTATTATCTTTTGCACAGGCACTTTATCCAACCCTGACAAAGCTCCACGGGAGGAGCGAAACGCATCGGTGTCACTGGAGGTCCCCTGCCCACCACTCCCGCTCCGCACGCCATGCCGGGTTAGCTGGAAGTTGAAGGATAAATCAGCCACTGAATTGGGGAAACATCGCCAGTTAGAAGACAATTGAGGTGGACAGAAGGGAAGATGGCAGAACCGGTAATCTGTACAGCAGCCGGGCGGGATGTGAGCTTGAGTCTGAGCAGACATGTCACCACAGTATTGGTGAGAGGTGACACTGTTTCGGCCATTCCCTGATTCGACCTGCGGGCTGACTCCCGGCTCCCAGCAACATCCATCTAGCTCTCTGCAGAGGTGTCTCTGTATGGACACTGGGACGCACATGCTGCTCCTTTACACCTTGCGTCATGGCTCCTCCTGCGTAATTGCAAAGATTGTGCAATATAATTGTCAGGCTGCTATTTAATATTCATAGGTCTGGCTGTTGCTATCCATGCAGGAATTTTCACATTAACCCTAAACTTACTTTTCACATATAGAATAGCGCACTAGCAAATGTTCTTTAGGGTCTGAAAGCCCCTCCTCCTCCTTTTTCCAACTCGGTCCATCATCACCCGCAGCCGGCAGTGTGGTGTGTGAGTGCAGAGTGTGCAAGTGTGCGGGGGACCCGCCTGTGGGACACAACAATGTTATATTTTCTTAGTATAATCAGACTTTATTGATTTTCAATGAATAAAACAAAACAAAAGAAGTACATACTAGTGCAGGGGTACTCAACCACTTCTTGTAAAGGTCCATTTACAGGCATCTGGTGAGAGGCGAAGGTCCGGACGGGGTGCTGTCGGGGGGGTGGATAGTTAGAAATCAGCGCACTGGGGGCGGGTTGGGGGTGGATTATACCTTGCAATGCCACTTCCTGCACATGCAGTACTTCATATTGCAATGCTAAGTGTCAGGGAGTCATGAGACACTGTCAGGGAGACAAACTACATCGCCAATCCTGTCAGGGCAGGGGTCCAGAAATCTGGCACAGAGGTCCGCATTCGGACCCCGGTCCGCCAATTGAGTACCGCTGTACTAGTGGTTGAGAAACAGGAGGATGGAAATACAAGGGGGTAGGAAAAAAAAAATTATAGGGAAATACTATACATATTGAGATAATGATGCTCAAGCCAATAACAGTAATGGTATCAGTAATAGTGATAACAATGATGAACCCACTCTCCTCCAGAACCGATGATCTATGTTGACCCTTGATTATAAAGACATGTTCTGATGCACAAATTGCTCCAGAAGGTGGGCCCAACAGAATTCCCGAGGAGAGTATCAAACTGGCGGCTTGAGGGTAGTAGGGATGGAGGCAGAGGAAGTGACAGTGGGAGGGAGGGCAAGGTAGGAAGGAAGGGGAAGTGGGGAATTTACGGGAAAGAAGGAAGGGCCAGTGGAAGCTGTTAAGCAAAAAGTGAGCAATTATTAACGGTCATATTCTCCTCATTCATCCTAGGCTATCTGATTCACTGGGCACCAGATTGGAGCAAGGCAGGGAGATGTGTGTCTCGATAGAGTATCCAGCACGTCCAGGTTAACAAAAATTGCTCTGTGGTGTCTCTGTTTACTGCGGCTAACTCCTCCATGGTGCGGATTGCCTCTAACTCTTGCACCCAATCCATCAATGTGGGGGGCACCTGCATCTTTCACCTCCTAGGGATAATGGCTTTCATGGCTGCTATAAAGTGTCTCAGGATACCTTTTTTTATCCCAGATATTGGCCCAGGGACAAGTGAGAGGAGCGCTACCTGTGGTGTGTTTTCAACCCTGGACCCAGTGACCTCTTCGTAGATGGTGAAGATCCGGTCCCAGAGAGCTTTGACAGTCGGACAGCTCCACCAAATATGTGTCATATTACCCAGTGGTCCTCAACCCTGTCCTCAAGGCCCACCAACATGTCATGTTTTTTGGATCTCCAAATAGCCAGCTCTATTGCTCTGCAGCTGCACTACCGTATTTTTCGCCCTATAAGACGCACCTGCCCATAAGACGCACCTAGGATTTGGGGGAAGAAAATAAGAAAAAAAATTTTTAAACCAAAAACGCACCATTACAGACAGTGTGGCATTCCCCTATCCAATTCCCATAGGCTGTGTGGCATACCCCTCCCCCCATTCCCATAGGCTGTGTGGCATCCCCCCATTCCCATAGGCTGTGTGGCATCCCCCTCCCCCCATTCCCATAGGCTGTGTGGCATCCCCCCATTCCCATAGGCTGTGTGGCATACCCCTCCCCCCATTCCCATAGGCTGTGTGGCATCCCCCCATTCCCATAGGCTGTGTGGCATCCCCCTCCCCCCATTCCCATAGGCTGTGTGGCATACCCCTCCCCCCATTCCCAAAGGCTGTGTGGCATCCCCCTCCCCCCATTCCCATAGGCTGTGTGGCATACCCCTCCCCCCATTCCCATAGGCTGTGTGGCATACCCCTCCCCCCATTCCCAAAGGCTGTGTGGCATCCCCCCATTCCCATAGGCTGTGTGGCATCCCCCTCCCCCCATTCCCATAGGCTGTGTGGCATCCCCATCCCCCCATTCCCATAGGCTGTGTGGCATACCCCTCCCCCCATTCCCAAAGGCTGTGTGGCATCCCCATAGGCTGTGGGGCATACCCCTCCCCCCATTCCCAAAGGCTGTGTGGCATCCCCCTCCCCCCATTCCCATAGGCTGTGTGGCATCCCCCTCCCCCCATTCCCATAGGCTGTGTGGCATCCCCCTCCCCCCATTCCCAAAGGCTGTGTGGCATCCCCCTCCCCCCATTCCCATAGGCTGTGTGGCATCCCCCTCTCCCCATTCCCAAAGGCTGCGTGGCATACCCCTCCCCCCCATTCCCATAGGCTGTGTGGCCCCTCTCCTCCCATTAGAATAGGCTGTGTGGCCCCTCTCCCCCCATTCCCACCCCCCTCCCCCCATTAGTATAGGCAGGCGCCATATTAAAAAAAAAAAAGTTAAACTCACCTGTCCGCTGACACCGCTGCGCTGAGCGGCCGGCTCCGTGAATGGGGTGGGCGTGGCCTGCGCCGCAGCGTCGACGCAGGCCACGCCCACCCCATTCACGAGCTGGCTCTGTCCCGGCCCCGCCGCTGCGATCGCTGTCTTTTCAGGCAGCGATGACAGCGGCGGTGCCTGAGACAGAGCCCCTGCCGCTCCTCCATCTGCTTCTCCACATGCGAGCACGAAGGTCCGGGCAGCGGGTGGGCGTGGCCGGCGCAGGCCACGCCCACCCACTGCCGGGACCTTCGTGCTCGCGTGTGCTCTGAGCCCGGCAGCAGATGGAGGAGCGGCAGGGGCTCTGTCTCTGGCACCGCCGCTGTCATCGCTGCCTGAAAAGACAGCGATCGCAGCGGCGGGGCCGGGACAGAGTCCCCGCCGCTCCTCTGGCCTTTCGCGGACTCACCCGGGACGGGTGAGTTTTTTTTATTTTTTTTTTTTTACATTCGCCCGATAAGGCGCACTGACATTTTTCCCCCACTTTTGGGGAAAAATAAGTGCGTCTTATAGGGCGAAAAATACGGTAATTACTCCACCTGTGCATCTTTGTGGAGATCTGCAAAACCTGGCCTGTTGGTGGGCCTTGAGGACAGGGTTGGGGACCACTGATATTACCCACTTCCCTCTGGCATCTCCAGCACTTATCAGACTGCGATGCTGCAAATCGATGGATATCAACCGGGCATCTATACCATCTGACAAGTACTTTGTAGCTCCTTTCCTGAACTGAGCCTGCCAGGGACGAGCCGTGTGTGCTCACGAATATTTTAGTAAGGTCGGTCTCTGGGAAATGCGTCCCCAGTTCCCTTTCCCATTTTCCTATATAAGTCGGTGGAGAGGGTTGAGTTGTTCTATTCAGCAGTGAGTAAATGGATGATATTACTCGGGTTGGAGGGTCATTTTGGCTAACTAGGGATTCTAGCTCTGTGGGGGGGCTTCGAGACAGGGCAATAAGGTTATTGGCCTTTATAAATGTAAGTAGCTGTCTATGAAGGAGCCACGATATGTGTCTACCCCCCGCCTTCTCTCTTAGATCTGCCAGCGAAGGTACCTCCCCGGAGTTTACTATGTGACCAATTGATGTATTGTCAGAGGCACTCCAAATTAGAAAGTTCTTGGCCTGTAGTCCCGGTTCAAATGGCGAGTTATCAAATAATGGGGTAAGTGGGCCAGGTCTGCGTACCAATCCAAGTTTACCTTGCAGCGGGTCCCAGGTCTCCAGGAGATGCCTTGCCAGGAAGGGCATAGACTCCCTCTGGTGTCCGGGGAGAGGTGCAGCCCATGCCAATGCAGTGGGATTAAATGGGGATAGCGATTTCTCGAGCTGCACCCATAGTTTATCCCCTGCTCTACGTTTCCAATCAACTATCCGCAATGTTATATTTTTATTGGGGTGGGATTTTTCTCTTTTTTTGGATGTGGAGGGGGGAAGGCGGGTTGAGGTTATAACATCTTTTTGGTGTGGGGGAATTTTGATTTGGAATTGGCTTGTATTGTAGTGTAATAATTTGTTTAAATTGCATAAATAAAGAGCAAATTATTTTACAATCAAATAGGCCTTATATACCACTTTTTTATTGGTATTAGAATGTTGTACTTCATACAATTACCCTGAAGGTTATGCTGCTCTTGTGTGTGTGTGTATTATGCCGGTGTATGTCTTATGTAGATATATATACCCCCCAACTCTTGAGGATTAAAAAAAGGGGGAGAAAAGTGTTTTGTGTGATTAAGCCACGCCCCCAACCACACCAAATTTTACACCAATTCACCCAGCTTTCTCGAAGGCGGAGCAGATCCTGTTTTGGCTGGCCCTGGAGCCTAAAAGATGTCCCCTCTTTGCTGCACCTTGATTTGAGATGTGAATCCTCTGGGGTTTCTAGTGATCCCTCAGTGCATGTTTCAGCCACAGTGGCATCCCTCTGCCCGATGCATTTAGAATAGATGCCAGGTGATGCAATCTGCATACAGGACAACAATTAGAAAATATTCTGAACCAAATGGTTTGCTCAAATCCCCTTCCAATCACCCCATTTCAGGCAGTGTGCAGAATCACCCCATTACAGGCAGTGTGCAGAATCACCCCATTACAGGCAGTGTGCAGAATCACCCCATTACAGGCAGTGTGCGGAATCACCCCATTACAGGCAGTGTGCAGAATCACCCCATTACAGGCTGTGTGCGGAATCACCCCATTACAGGCAGTGTGCAGAATCACCCCATTACAGGCAGTGTGCAGAATCACCCCATTACAGGCAGTGTGCAGAATCACCCCATTACAGGCAGTGTGCAGAATCACCCCATTATAAGCAGTGTGCAGAATCATCCCATTACAGGCAGTGTGCAGAATCACTCCATTACAGGCAGTGAGTGGCACCCCCATTACAGGCAGTGAGGGGCATCCCCCATTACAGGCAGTGAGAGGCATCCCCCATTACAGGCAGTGAGGGGCATCCCCCATTACAGGCATAGTGCAGCCCCCCCTCCCCCAGAAAGCTGGACAATAACAAGGCAGTTATTTTTTTCAGTGTTGCAACTCTTTAAACTGGAACGCTTATTTTAGAAAAAAAAGGGTGTTCTGAGTGTAGGGAGGCATCCTGATTGCCGATACCCCACCCCCCCCCCCCTTGCAGTTGGAAAAGAAAGGTAGCGGCCATTTTGGAGCTTCCTCTCCCAACTGACATAACTGAAATGAACAGTAACAGGAAGCCCAGCATGACTTCCTGTTTGCAGGTGGCCTACAAGCCCATGAGCTGCCATCTTGTTTTTATAATTGACCCCAGCAGGTGTTAGAAACATATCAATCACTTTTTATGTGCTGTATTCTAAATTGACCTGAAAAGGGAAACATATGACCTCTGTTTGCTGGTTTGGTCTGATTTAATTTATTTTTTAATGTTGGTCCGCTTTAACAGCGTTAAATAGGAGAAATCTTACCTTTCCTACCATTCAACAGCAATTGGGATGCCTCCCTGCACTCAGGACACAACCCTGTGAAAAATGGTTGTTCCACGTCCAGACAAAAAAATACAATTTTGTGATTACTCACCTGTAAATTGGGTATTATAAGTATGTCACACACCCCGCTTCCATAATCATAACATGTGGGTTATGGCCAGTAGAGGGCGAACTTTGCAGAGATGACAGGAAAAAAAGGAGCCCCTCCCAGTCCATAAATACGTGGGACCTCCCACACATTCCCCAGTATAGGACAGCAGTAAGGGGACCAGGAAGAGCCAAATATAAACAATCATAAAACTAAAAGGTTCACCATATAAAAGATCCAAAATACCAATAAGGGCGGGATGAAGCGGGGTGTGTGACATACTTATAATACCCATTTTACAGGTGAGTAATCACAAAATGGTATTATTCCAAGTATGTCACACACCCCGCTTCCATAATCTTGACATGTGGGACATCCAATAGTGTCCGTCATGGGTGGGAACCGAAAACAGTAAAAGAATGTACCAACTTAAACCACTGCAGCTTGCAGAACCTCGCGGCCCAAAACAGCATCCGCTGAAGCCCGCACATCAACCTTGTAAAACTTGGAAAAAGTATGAACGGAAGACCAAGTAGCAGCCTTACAAACCTGTTCAACTGAAGCCTGGTGCTGAAAAACCCAGGATGCACCAACAGCACGAGTAGAATGCGCAGTGAACTTAAAAGAGGGAGTCCTCCCCTTGGCAGAATAGGCCCCAACAATGGCCTGACGTATCCATTTACTAATGGTAGACTTGGCAGGCGCCAAACCTTTCCGGGCCCGGAGGGCACCACGAACAAGGCATCCGTCTTACGAAAGGAAGAAGTAGCCACCAAATAGTACTTCACACAACGAACCACATCCAAAGAGTGCAGGACCCTCTCCTTGTGATTGCTAGGCTTAGGACACAAGGAAGGGAGAACTATATCCTGATTGAGATGGAAGGCAGAAACCAACTTAGGAAGGAAATCTGGCTTAAAACGAAAAACCACCTTTTCCTGGTGTCTCTCAAAGTAAGGGGCTTGAATGGAAAGAGCCGCCAACTCAGAGACACGTCGAACAGAGGTAATAGCCACCAAAAAAGGCAATCCTTTGTGTAAGCATAGAAAGTGCAACATCCTGCACCGGCTCAAAAGGAGGCCCCTGGAGGGCCGACAGAACCAAATTCAAATCCCAAACAGGCAACAAAGGCTTTCGAGGGGGCCGCACATGAGTGACCCCCTGGAAAAAAGTTTTAACCAAAGGATGAAGAGCAAAGGACCTTTGAAAGAAGACCGCCCTTTCAAGGTACTAAGCTGGAACCCCAGGTCCAGACCGTGTTGAAGAAAATCCAAAATCCTAGGGATCGAAAATACCCTGCAAGGCAAGGCCCTAGCCTCACACCAATCAATATAGGACCTCCAAGCACTCTAACCAGTGTCTGAATCACAGCATCAGACAAACCTTCTTCTTTTAAGATGGAGGTTTCAGCAGCCACGCCGTCAAAGCCAGCGTTTGTAAATTGGGGTAACAAAGTGATCAGATCCGGAAACGGGCAACCTGTACTGATATACCGCCAGCCGTACGAGGTCCGTGAACCAAACCTGTCTTGGCCACCTTGGGGCCACCAGAATTGCTGGCGCACCCTCTTGAGCCAGCTTGCGCACCACCTTGCCCACCATGGAGATGGGGGGAAACAGATACAGGAACCCCAGATCCCTCCAGGCAAGAGACATGGTGTCTGCTACCAGGGCCAGAGAATCCTGAGACAAGTGACACAAACATTGGGAGCTTGTGATTGTGACGTGAGGCAGAGATCCACCTCCGGAAACCCCCACGTGTGACAGAGGGACTGGAATACCATGTGGATGAGAGACCATTCCCCTCGACGAGAGGATCCCCTGCTCAGGGAGTCTGCCTCCGCGTCCCCTCATTGCTGAGCTGGTTTGGCAGCAGGCTTGGGCTTGGAACCCCAGTTAAAGCCTGGACGTGCGCGTCCTCTGCCTCTGTTCCAGGAATCACCACTGAAATTAGGGTAGACAAAGCCTCTGCCTGCTCTGGCACCGCGAAAGGAAGGATTGAAGGAGCCTGCCCCCCGAAAGGGGCGACGCTACTTCTTACGCTGAGGTAACTTTCCACCTTTCGCCACTGAATCCAATTTATCTCCGAACAGCCTCATACCCAGGAAGGGTAGCGCTGCGAGTGATTTCTTAGCCACAATGTCAGCCGGCCACTGGCGTAGCCAGACCTATCGGCGAATAGCCACCAGCAATGCCGAGGTTCTACTACACATAATAATCGCGTCATCCTTAGATAAAACAAAGGTCCCAAATAATTTACACCGCTTAAGGGCTGTGAAATCATCACTGGCCGGGTTAAGCTGGGAACCACTCATTAGGCCCCTAACCACAGACCTGGTAGCCACAGTCGCGAGCGCAGAGGCACAAACAGGCCGCAAGGCTGAACCCACACTGGCAAAGGCATGGCATGCCATCTGATCAAAGCTTTTGTCCTCACCATCTTTAAGAGTGGTGGCGTCTGGAGAATGTACAACGGAGGTGTTGGACAATCCCAGAACGGGCGCATCGACCTCGGGAGGGGACGACCAGCGCTTCACCGCATCCACCGGGAAGGGATACTTCCTATCCCATCCCTGAGGAACACCGGGGAGCCGGCTAGGCCCCTCCCATTCCTAAAGAATCATGCAATCAAAATGATTCTAATTTGGGAACTCCGAGCGGGGCTTAGAAGTCCCAAAAAATTCCCACTTCTGCGGGGGGGTCTCCGCTGGTGGAGAAATATCCAGTACCTCAAATAGGTGGGCCAGGATCTTGGGTGTATCCACGGCATCCCCCAGTGCTTGCCCAGTATCAGTATCCAAAAAACTGCTGATCCTCAGCATCAGATTCCTCAAACAATTCCCCCTCCTTGAGTGGGGAATAATCAGACCAGTCAAGGGAATCATAGTCATCAAGATCCAGTACCGGCGCGGCCGGCGACAGATGCCTTCTCTTAGCGGGGGCCTTTCTGGCCGCAGAGCTAGAAATCAACTTTTCGATGTTGGCCAGCCTAGCACAAAACATCAGCTTGCGACTCCCTGCTAATGACAGTGTCACTTGGGGTACGGATAAGGCGGGGTGGGGTAGGTGATGAGGCCGGCGCCACGGACCCAGACGCCTGGGACCCCGACTGCCGCGTAATGGCCTGCTGTGCACATGGAATGCAAATAAACACATTATCCCCCACAAACCACACACTGCCGGGGTTGCCCCGAAGGGAGCCCGAGCCCGGTATCCTGGGAAGCCTCCATATGGTGATTTTTTTATTATTCTTTATTTAGTTTTGCCATATACAACAAAGGGTAGGTCAACAGGAAAAGAAGGGTAGGAGCAGAATTGTCCACGGATCCAAATCACAATTCACAGTCTTTACACGTTAGGGATATTGTCGTCATCAAACCAACACTTTACAAAAGCTTTATCACAAGTGCATTAGCATACCAACCGTTACATAATCAACTAGATCACTTTGTAATACAATACTTATGATTGAGACTATGTGAACGCTTAACGCAGGCTTTTCCCTTGTTGTGATCATATCCCATCTCTCCTTAGCAAACTGGGGCCTATTTCTCCCCTTATTAATTCTAGCTTGACTTTTCTCGAATCCGTTCGGGCTACAAGGGGAAGGGGACACAAGAGGGGGGGTAGATTGTGGGGGTAAGTGAGGAGGGAGGGATACGGGGTAGGAAAACACAATAGGGTGGGATTCCCCCCTCCCTACTGTCCTCTGGTTCCCGCCAGTGTGTGGGCCTGTCCACCTCACCTCTCCCCTCTATCGCCTGTAACGCGTCTCAAATTGCTGCTGATCCCGTTGGTCCATCTCCAGCCAGCGTGCAAAATTCCCCAGATTCCTGGAATATTAGCCATGGGAGCCAGGTATTCCTAAATTGATCGTCTCTCTCATGTAGGGACAGAGTCAAATCCTCCATTTCCTTAATGGATATAACCTTATTAAGCCAATCCCTAATTGAAGGGGCCTTTCTCTGTTTCCCATATGGTGATTTTTCATGGTAGTCACAATGACCAGTGGAAATTACGCCAGTAAGCTACCCGGGATGCCCCTTAACGTCCGTTAGTGGGAGGATTTGTAAAGCCCCTATTTGAGTGAGGGACCTAAGGACCGGGAGAACCCCCTTTTAACTATCAAGGAAGGTAATCCCCCTGAAAGACATAATATAAAAGGGTACCATAAGCAGGAAGTCATTACAGCAATCATACATCCAGATATAAACACAGTCATACAAAAGTATATGTCAAGGATAACGCAGCATACAAGGCACCACAATAGAAAAATGATTATGCATAACAAAAAAGGCAGATAATAGAACGAGCCCCACAGGGCACTCACAGTTGGGATGCAAATAGCGATCGGACACCCAGCAGCAGCAGCAGCATCAGACAGGCCAGGGGAAGAGAAGGAGGGCGGGACAGCGCGGATCGTGCGCCGCGCGTGGCCCCACCCCCTCCTGCTGGGGAGAGTAACCGCCATTGCTCCAAAAGAGAGGGGGGCGTGCCGCATCAGTGCGCCGAGTGCCCGGCCCCGCCCCCTCTCCTGACTAACATGGGAAGCAAAAAACATGGCCGTGCTCCCACAAGGTTGCGGAGCCGGCCCGTGATCCGGGCCGCCGTCTAACAGACGCGGCCCAGCAACAAGTGAAGCAAACAGCTTCACATATACACTCATACCACACTGACAGCTAATTGGCCAGGCAAAGTTTGAGGTAGAAAATTGGAGGGACATGCCCCCCTCCCCCCCCATGATCCAGGGACAGGGAGCAACGGGTGGGGAAAGTCCCAAGCCACCTAATGCAGCGCAGGGAAAATGACGGACAGGGCATCCCAAACCAGGATCCCGAACCTGTTATCCGCCTACCCCTTGGAGGGGGTCTCACGGAGGAGCATGGCTCCAAGTTATCACACCACTAAGGTGTATCCTACCTTCACCCTGACCAACAGCCAGGGCTGGGAGGCATAGGGGCTTAATAAAAAACAAGGTCCGGGCAGAAATAGGGAAATAAAATGGCCGGGTGTAAACCCGGCTTACCTGCAAGGAGGAGACAGCCATTTCTGACTTGCTCGCCGTCTGCAGAGACGATTACTGGGGAATGTGTGGGAGGTTCCAGGTATTTATGGACTGGGAGGGGCTCCTTTTTTTCCCTGTCATCTCTGCAAAGTTCGCCCTCTACTGGCCATAACCCACATGTCATGATTATGGAAGCGGGGTGTGTGACATACTTGGAATATGATTAGACATACACTCCCGCACAGCTTTTAGACTACAGGTCCTAAGATGTATTATGTTACCCTGGGTTATGTTTGGTTGCTTCCATCTTTTAAAAAAGACTTCTGGTAAAAAATGACTGTAGGTCCACTCAGCCCCACAACAGGGAGGCATTCTATTTTTGTATGCAATAAGCAAGTGAAAAATCTGCGTTTATTGATCAAACTCAGCGCTACCATATCATGTAATATAACCAATGACAACTTTTACAAGTCTGACGACCACGTATCCAGCACGTCGGCGAAATCAGTGTGTTAAATGTCTGCCCTATGCTAGATACGGGGTGGAAAGAGGGAGGTTTCCCCGGTCTTTAGGGGGAGTGTTGGCCATGCGAGGCTCTTTTACTTACCTAGCCGAGCTCGCTCCAGTGCTGCACGAGGTTTGGACCGAGATGCCCATCAATGCCAGGTTAATGCTGTTCATCTTCTGAGATGTCCACCTGCCGAGATGCCGGTTAGCCTCCCTGAGATGCCACAAGCTATTCCGCCGCATGCCCACCAGCCTGCCTGCATAGCCAGCTACCTAACTGCCCAACCACCTGTCTGCCATCATGCCTGCCCATCCACCCACCTGCCTTCCATCATGCCCGCCTATGCCGCCGCCTGCCTGCCTTCATGCCCACCTCCCTTCCCACTTGCCAACCTACCTGCCCTCCATTATGCCTGTTCATCCACCTGCCTGCCATTATGTCCAATTACCTTTCTGCATGCCCACCTGCATGCCATCGTGCCCACCTGCATGCCCACCTCTGTGACATCATGCCCATCCACCCACCTGCATGCCATTATGCCCACTTACCCACCTGCAAGCCCACCTCTGTGACATCATGCCCATCCATCCACCCGTCTGCCATCATGCCCAATTATCCACCCGTCTGCATGCCCACCTACCTTCTGGCCACTCACTGACTTTCATTCCTGCACACCCACCTACCGACCTGACCACCCAGCCACCTACCCGTCTATCTGCTTGCCTACTCACCTCCCTGACTACCCATCCACTTGTCTGCCCCTCCACATCCCCGCCTACCTGCTCTCCCTCCCACCTACATGTCTGCCTGACCGCTGGAACACGAGGACAAAAATGTTCTGATCCTCAAGGCTAAATGTAGGTGGGTCATTAAGTGGTTAAAAAGCATTTCAGAAACCGGAGATATGCGCCATTTTTATTCACATAAGAGACAGATTCCAGATCTGCAATAAAAAAAAGACATTTTCGGGACGGCTTCTTCATTTTTTATGTGTCAGTTAAGGGATTCAAAACCTGGGATTGTCACTCTTTGGGATGCCCTGCTGCATGACACCCCACCGATCGACCGATTTACATACCTTGCCAACATTCCCCTTGCACAGTCGCGGCTCTCCTCCAATCAGTTTCTTCTGCCATGCATATTAATGTGAGGCTGGAGAAGCTGAATGAAATTATAGCCGCGCTGGCGACTGTCGCGCACAGTCTCAGGAAAAAGCCAGTGATGCCAACTGTGCATATGCTGTGGGCTCATTAGTGAGGTAAGCATATCGGGACACTGGGGGGGGGGGGTCACACAGCCCAAATCAGGAGTGAATACAAGCTGGACTAGGCTAAAACCCATTGCCTGCTGGTATCTATACTATTTCAGGGCCGCTAGATAACCTTCCCCCTGGGAAATCCCAATTTGGGATGCCCCGCTGTGTGAAACCCGGGCTGGTGTGCTTGGTGCATTTCGGCTGCTCAAACGAGCCTAGACAAGTGTGTGTTAGTGCATTAGAGCATGCTGATTGGATGCATGCGCCGTAGGACCGGGGAAAGGTGTGTTGGAGTGGGCTACCTGGAGGGTTTCACACGGTGGGGCATCCCGAATCGGGGGAAGGGTCCAAAACCCGGGATAGTCAATGGCCCACTTTAAAACAGCTAAAAAGTTTTTACTGGGGATCTGAGGGTTTCACAAAGCGGGGAATTACAATTCTCATGTTTTGTTCCTCTTTAAAGTGGGCCAAGACCAATACTGAAGTCTGGGTTCCTCTAGGGCCGGCTAATTCCCTCTCCCCAGGGTATCCCGATCTCGGGTGCACCGTTGTGTGAAACGCCCAGTTTATCCGTAATTCTTACCTTTTGGGCCGGCGCCGGCATCACTAGCATCCTATCCTGGCTGTGCGTGGCCACGCCCCCCACAAATGAATGGCTGTGATTGGGCGCACACAGCCGGAGGATGCGAGCGATGCCGCGCGCCGCTATTGAGTGCAGCTGGGGATTCCATTCAGCTTCTCCAGGTGTACATTAATATGCACAGCCAGAGGAACTGATTGGACGAGAGGCCGCGCATGCACCGTTGGGTTTACAAGCGCTGAAATAGGAGTAATCCTCCATGGCGGATAAACAAAGGATTATTAATTTTATTTTTTATGAAATCTTTAAAGTGGACCAAAACCCAGGGTTTGGACTATGCCGGGTTTTAATCCCTGCCCTCGTTTTGGAATCCCTCCAGGTCGCCCAACGTAACTCACCTTCCCCTGGTTCTACGGCACATGTACGGAATGATTATAAACCAAAGCAGGGGAGCGTGCCGGACGCATCCTCGCTACAGGACGCATTCTTGCTCCGCCCATTTACAAATGTCTGGCACTGGCTCCGTGACCACGGATTGCGCATGCACCATGTGATCAGGAAGAAGGTATGTGACTGGGGGGTACACAGCAGGGCATCCCGTTTCAGTATGCCCAGGGGGAAGGAATCAGGCCACCCAGGAATCTTATAGATTCCAGGGCTGCCAACCGTGAGCGACTATAAAGCGAACCTGGGATTCATCTGTGTTACTGGGGCATCCCAATATGGTAATCAGACGCCATTTTTGTCTAGTGGGCTGGAGACAACTGGAAGTGGATGTCCATACTCCACTTAAACCTGTTTGATGGGAAAAAAAAGTTACAAACATAGAAGGAAGGGGAGTCACGGGAGCAGTGGGCTAGGCCGGGGGCGTGGCTGGTGGCCATACTGGGCTGCAGCATGGGGAGGGAGGGGAGACAATGGCTGGGAGCACCGAGGCCTGGGCGTGGCTGGGAGACGCGGCCATTAAACTGTGAGGCCTGGCCACGCTGAAGTGGAGCGCAGCCGCAACACCGCAAGCCACGCCCCGGGCCCACACACATATAGGACAGCGCTATGATGAGGCTGCGCTCCACAGAGGAACGCAGCACGCCAAGGGGGGGGGGGGGCAGACGCACACGCTGCACATCAGGGAAGTTTAGTCTGCCGCCCACAATGTAAAAAATACATTATTAAAAAATAAATATTCTCTTGGCCTCCTGAGGGTTGTCCCCCCCGTCCCGTTTCCGTAGCGGCACTGCGCATGTGCGAGCCGCGTCTGACGCCACTTGTGAGGTGTGACTGGGCCTCAGCAGGTGGGAGCAATGGCCGCTGTTCTGCAGACCTAGCAGAGCCTTGGTCACTAAGGAATTTGCTGCATCAGTGAAGACCGCCACACAGGCTTATTTTTTTAAATAAAATATTTATAATTTTTTAATAATAATATGATAAGAAAAATATAACGTTGGAGAAAGTACGCTTTTGATTTTTTGGGGGGCATAAAAGAAAAAAATGAAATAAATATAAGAAATGAAAAATAAAATGGACATCATTTTATCACAAAGAAAATGACACTTTAATAATTGGCATCAAAAATATAATAAAAATAAGTCATAATAAAGTAAAAAAAATATAATGTTGGGGAAAGTGCACTTTGGATGACAGAGCTCAACTGCTTTCTAAGGTGTTGCGCAACACTCGCACATGCGCAGTGGAAATGTCGCCTCTGCCTCAGCGTAACCAGCCTGTGAGTGGGCATGCGCATAACACAGAGCGCTCCTATTGTAACAGAAGCGGGAATGGTCGGCGTCTGCTGATGCGATGCTGGCCCGGCATCAGAGATCTGCATAGCCCCGCCCCCCACTTCCTCACACCACTCACCCACCCATAGCTATGTAGGGCTCCGCCTCATTCCCCAGTGATGATGCGGCAGTTTATAAAGCAGTTTCAGTGCACCTGTACTTGGGCAGCGTGTGGCGCGAGCAGCTGGTGCACGTACCGATCATGGTCACTTGGTCACGGTTCAAATCCCGATGAACCCGGTGCCCTTGATGTGCCTTGTTTGCTGTTAGGACCCTCACAGGCTTGCCCATTTTTTTTATTAATAGGGAAAATAGAACGTTGGGGAAATGCACTTTTTAGGCCAAGTGTCATTTTCTTTGTGCCAAAACGATGTCCACTTTTTTCTTTTTTGTACAAAAAAACAATTGTCATCCTAAGTGCACTTTCCCCGATATTATATCTTTCTTATTTTCTAATTAATCAAATTTGGTGCTGAATGTCTATATTTTGGGACATAAGCTATTGCTATGTGTATGATTATCTAGCCCCATCCTGTGGCCATTAAGGTTTTTTTTTTTATGTAAAACACGTTTATTTGTCAGTGATATATATTGTGCTGATTTTATGGCAGATTTTTGTTGAATAGTAAAAAAAAGATTTTGAATATTTTTTTTTTAATACATAAAAAAAATAAACGTTTTACTAATAATTAAGAAGGAAAAAACAAGCGGCCGGGCATTGTCCACTTCTCTTATTTGCCGCCTATTAATGGGCCTTGAGTGGGATTCGATCCGGTGGACTCGGCTACTTCCGAGTAAGCCAGCCGCACAGGACATTAGCTTACTGCGCCACAGGGCCAGTGGGTGGGCGTGGCCGAGATGCGGTGGGTGACGTCAGCTCGCCAGGAGACGCCAGTGCAGTGTGTTGCTGCTGAGAGTGATGGGCTCGCTGATCAGCGCTCAGGCAGCACTAGTTGCAGCAGCATCAGGCAGCACTAGTTGCAGGAGCAGAGACAGGGCAGATCGGTGCAGAGCCGTGTGACAGCTTCTCCTGGAGTCTCGCCGCCGCCGCCGCCATCATCCTCTGCCATTCAGAGAACATTTACAGAAAGGGGCCTTTTCCCATCTGATCGGAGGTCTGATTATAGGAGATTATGTAGCAGTAGAATAAAGTTTAATTTAATTAAAGAAAATAAAAATCCCTAAATACAAATAGGATAATAAAGGAGGGAGTGATTTGCACTTAGGGATTTTTTTCTAATATCTCATGTAATAACTTTTAAAACTGGGCTAAAAAGACTTATTTTACAGAGAAACCAGGGATGTGGCTGCCCCCACTTTCTATGCCACCAAATTATCCTAAAATGACGGCTTTATTCCATGCATTAGGATGCACCACATAAATCCCTGATTGGACGAGAGCCAGCGCATGCGCCATGGGAATGGCGGGATGGTGAGTTGAGTGGGTGATCACACATCCTAAATCGGGATGCCCCAGGGACAAGGACCAATCACCAGGATAGTGAAAAGAATGCTGATTGGTCCACTTGTATGAGCCCTAGGAAGCCAAATTGCATCATGAAGCTCTGATGGTGGAGCGGAGACAGCTGCACACCAGGATGAAGCATGTCTCCTGGTGGAGGTGTGTGTGGGTGCATTTGTGCACCAGCTGCTTCCTGTCCCCCATCGGATGGATGGAAATGGTGAGTATTTCTCTAATGCACTGGCGGTGTGAGGGGGTAGATTGGGTTGTTTTAGTTTCCCCATGGAGCAACAGAGTAGCCAGGAGGCGTGTAGGTCTGCTTTAAAGTATACCAAAACCAGACCTATAAGACGCTAGGTGCGGTTAGATACCCAGCCCTGGGGCATCCAGATTTGGCCTGCTCTGCTGTGTGACACCTCGCTGGATATTCTCACCTCGCCAGCGGCACCATTTCTTGCATCTTACTAGGTCTGTGTGCAGCCGCACTCTCCATAAATGAATTGCCGCCATAAAGGGATGCAGGGGAGGCCGCGCACCCATCTCCAGTGCGACTACACTTCCATTCAGTTTTATTAGCTGCACATGCATGGCCAAAGAAGCTGATTGGAGCTGCGCCTGTGCCGTGGGAACTCCAACGAGGTATATGGGGTATGAATGGGGGGCATCCCAAATAGGGTATTCTGAATGGAATCCTGGCTGCAGTCGGGATCCCCAAGCTGTGCACAGTTATGGCAGCTATTCAGTTATGGCAGAGCCCGGGAGAGATGCCGCCACTGGCTGCACATGTTGGATAGGTAAGAATATCAGGTAACTAGAGGGGTTTCATATAATGGGGCATCCCAAATGGGGATACCCCAGGGGTGGTTGGGTAACTAGTGCCTATAAAACTCTAGCTCTGGTTAGACAACTACCCCATGATATATGGTCCACATTAATATTAAATATATTATTGCTCTCGGTGTGTGTAATCCTGGAGATCACTGCGTTTACTCACCTTTCCGGCAATCCCGTGTCACATGCACAGACAGGCAGCCAATCAGCATGCTCCTCTCTATTCACGTTCTGCTAGTCACTCTGATGTCTGAACGTCCCACATACGAAATGGAGCGAGCGCGTTTTGCAGTCAGCTCCTGTGTGGACAAGGGCTCCCCCTGCTGATTGGAGGCAGAGGCACATCACATGCAGAATAGAGCCAGTAGGGGGTCAGGTAAGTATAGTTGTTTCTTAATATGCCCCAGACAAACCCTTTAATGTTGCTTTCTGAAAAATGGGAAGAGAGAAAATTATTTTCATTCCTTTGACATTTTTTGATATTTAATTATTCATAATTTTAAAGTGTTGCTCATTTAAAGAGGAACAACACCCCCTTGATTCCTCTTTATGGGGCATCCCTAATTGGAATGCCTCGCTTTGTGAAAGCCTGGGGTCACCCGAATTAGTCACCTCTTCCCTGAGCCCTCACCACATCTTGTTGCCATGGCAGCATCCCCGGAATACCTCTAGCTAGGCTCTCATCAGGCCATCACAGCAGGAGGTGAGCGGGGATGCGGCCGGCGTCACTCGCTCTAATCAGATTTTCTTGCCGCTCTGAGCACAGGAAATTTGATTGGAACGAGCGCTACTGATTGGCTGTACACACAGTGGGGTGAGGGCTCAGGGAATGGCAATACACACAGTGGGGGCATCCCAAATTAAGATGCCCCCATCAGAAGGAACAAAACCCAATAAAGTGAAAGTCTTGTTAATCTTTAAAGTGTTGCAAAAGTCTAAACCGAGCCAGAGATTGGCCTACCTACTCACCTTTTCCTGGGATCCCGCAGTCTGTAATTAAATGCAGCACAGAGCAGAGAAGCAGCATCCCGGCGCTCTCCGCTCTGCACGCCACCGGCAGAAGATCATCAGGTTTTTGGAGGCACAGAGCAGAGGAAGCCACAAGAAGGTGAGTAGGTGGCCTGATCTCAGGCTTTCAGTACCATTATACACGGTTAGGGATGCTCCATAGGGACCTTAAGCAGTGATCCAGGCGTCTGTTTAGACTTTTGTTCTCATTGGCATTACAGTAGTAAATTCTATCGACGTGTGAACAAACGTATAAGTGGACCTAAACCATTTATAGGCTGCTGTGTTTCCCATCCCCCAGTTATCTGGAATGGCTGTCCAAGGCCAAAATATGGCCAAGAAACTCACCCTCTCCACCCTCTCTTGGGATTGTGAGATTTTTGGTTCTCTTTAAGCATGATACTGGCCAATGATACTCAACTGCTTCCATATTCTCTCATTACTTGGGTGTCAGCTTGCTGCTCCATGCAGGTGTTCACATGGGACAGCCAACTGGTGTCTGGATTGGATCCAGCAGAAGCTCTGGCCACTTGTGTTTCTTTCTGGATTTAAATAAATGGGGATATGGTTGCAGATACCCCTGCCACTCACATGCAATGTGACAAATTTATAGCCCACGGCACAATCAGCACTGAATTCCCCGCATAGAGAGCGGAAAGAATGGCCGCATACCTGGACTCCCTCCGGATGATGCGCCTGCTCCGATGCCAGCTTATCTGCATGGCTGGGTGCCAGAGCCCGCATCAGCCGTAAGATGCAGGGGATGCGGCCCGTGCTGCACCATGGGGTTGCCGTCGATGTGAGTACACTGCCGATCCAGGAGGATTTCATTCAGTGGGACACCCTAAATTAGGATGCCCCAGAGGTAGAGAATTGAGAGAGTTTGGTCCATCCTAATTGGAGCCTGAAGGCACACGGCTATCTGTTGGGTACCTTGGAGCGATGCAGCTGATTCACCTCTTTCAGCTTTGCTTTGAGTTTGCAGGTGGGGTGATTATAAGTGCCCCGTGCCCCACACTATTACAAAGTGCAATCACATATCATAGCAGCAACGTGGCAACGTTGGCACAGCCCCGAGAAAGGGTCCGTTAGGACCTGAAACAGCCATAAGGTTATTACACTCTGTAAGCTCGCCATTATGCTGCTATGATATGTGATTGCACTTTGTAAGCTCGCCATTATGCTGCTATGATGTCCTTGTGACTTTGCCATGTGATTATCTGTAAACACTATATGCTGCTTACTGAGAGCTTTGATTCTATAGGTATTTATGTGTATTATCTTTATGCATTTGCACAGGCAAATGGAGAAAAATCCATTGGTGTCACTGGAGGTCCCCTCCCCACCACTGCAAAATCAGCGACTGAATTGGGGAAACATCGCCAGTGAGAAGACGATTGAGGCCGACAGAAGTGAAGATGGCAGAACCGCTGAACTGTACAGCAGCCGGGCGGGATGTGAGCTTGAATCTGAGCAGAGATGTCACCACAATATTGGCGAGAGGTGACACTTTTTCGGCCATTCCCTGATTCGTCCTGCGGGCTGACTCCCGGCTCTCACGACATCCATCTAACCGGATGTTTCTTTGCAGAGGTGTCTCTGTATGGACACTGGGACGCACGTTCTGGCGCCTTTACACCTTGCGTCATGGCTCCTCCTGCTTAATTGCAAAGATTGCGCAATAAAATTGTCAGGCTGCTATTTAACATTCATGGGTCTGGCTGTTGCTATCCATGCAGGAATTTGCACATTAACCCTAAACTTACTTTCCACATAAGGAATAGCGCGCTAGCAAATGCGGTTTAGGATCTGAAAGCCCCTCCTCCTTTTTTAAACTCGGTCCATAATCACCCGCAAATCGCTATACAGTATAGCTTGAGGTCTATCTATGAGCCGGGAGTGTGGTGCGTGAGTGCAGCGTGTGCAAGTGTGCGGGGGACCCCTGTGGGACACAACAACAGTGTACGTTTATTCTAAGTATGTCTCACACCCTGCTTCGGAAGTAGTCATTACACTTGGGTTATGTCCAGTAGAGGGCGAACTTCTGCAGAGATGACTAGAAAAAAGAAGCCCCTCCCTGGCCCATAAATACCTGGGACCTCCCACACATCTCCCAGTTTAGTCTCTGCAGATGGCGAGCAAGTCAGAAGATGATGCCTCCTCCTTGCACAGGGGGATTTCAGGTAGCCGGGATGACTCCCGGCCCTCTATTTTCTCTATTTCCGCCGGATCCCTCCTTTGATCCCCATGCCTCCCAGCCTAGACTGCTGGTCCGGGTGAGGGTAGAATGGCACCTTAGGTGCTTAGGAGCCAATGCTCCACCGTGAGACCCTATATTAGAGGGTAGGCGGTTAACCGGGTTGGTGACCCCGGTTTGGGATGCCCTGTCCGTTCCCCCTTTTGGCTACTGCTATAGTTGGGGATCCCTCCCTCACTTTATTCCCTGTGGAATGGGGAGGGGGGGCTGTGACTTTCCCTTACCCATTTGTCAGGGGCATCGGGAAGTAAGAGTGTTAGTGTGTGTATGTGTTTTAACTGTGTGTTTCAACTGTATTTGTTAGCGACAGCATCTGGAAGTAATCCCTCAATGAGCACTGCCAGAGCTGGCCGCACTGTCATGGCGGCTGGTGCGGTGGCTGAGGGAAGCTTCTCCCTCTCCTTGCTGTGAGGAGAAGGGGGCGGGGCCGGCCGCTTGGCGCGCTGGCGGAAGCCGCCCCACTCTTTCTGACGCTCTCTGCGGCATGACTGGTAGGGGGCGGGGCCGGGCGCTCCTCGCGCCGGCGGCCCGCCCGACTCCACTCTCGGGCGCCCTCTGCCCGGTTCCTTGACTAGGGAGGGGGCGGGGCCGGGCGCCCCTCGCGCCGGGGGTGGCCCGCCCCACTCTGCTCTCGGGCGCCCGGTCCTTTTACTAGGGAGGGAGCGGGGCCGGGCGCTCCTCGCACCGGCGCCCGGTGTCTGCTCTCGGGCGCACTCTGAGGCGCCCGGTGTCTTGACTGGTAGGGGGCGGGGCCGGGCTCTCCTCGCGCCGGCCCGCCCCGCTCTGCTCTCGGGCGCACTTTGAGGCGCCCGGTGTCTTGACTGGTAGGGGGCGGGGCCGGGTTCTCCTCGCGCCGGCCCGCCCCGCTCTGTTCTCGGGCGCACTTTGAGGCGCCCGGTGGCTTGACTGGTAGGGGGCGGGGCCGGGCTCTCCTCGCGCCGGCCCGCCCCGCTCTGTTCTCGGGCACACTCTCAGGCGCCCCGTGTCTTGACTGGTAAGGGGGCGCGGTGCGGGATCCGCTCCGGCCCGCTCTTCTTCCTGGCCGTCAAACTGTGGAGGATTGTATCTCCTGCGCATGGCTGGTGGTGAGTGCCCTGCGGGGCTTTGCTTGCATTGTTTTTAGTATTATGCATTTCATGATATATATATATATGTATTTATATGCCACTTTCTGTTTGCCTTTTGCGTGTATGTGTGCTTGTCTTGCTACCTTATTTATGGGGGCCCCCCTTGTCATTGTGTCCTGGGGTCCTTTGGGCCTGCAAATCCTCCCACTACCGGACTTAAAGGGCATCCCGGGTTGCTTCTAGCGTAATTCCCGCTGGTCGTTGCGACTACCATTCCAATCACCATTTGGAGGCTCCCCTGATCCGGGCTCTGGCTCCCGGCAATGTGTGGGTTGGGGGTATCCCTTGTTGGGATACTGTGCTGGTGCATACTATGTTTTCAGCAGGCCATATCACGGCAGTTGGGGGCGCGGACGCCTGGGTTAGTGCCGACGGCCTCATCGCCTACTTCACCTTAAATTATTCGTACCCCATGTGACTTGTCACTAGCGGGGAGTCGCAATCTGATGTATGTGCTGGATTGGCCAACATCGATAAATTGTTTACTAGCTCTGTGGCCAAGCATGTGCACGGCCCAGCGGTTAGAGCATATGCTTATTGGACTTTATTCCCCAGCGGTGCAGGTTCAAATCCTTATATATATAAATATACTTTATGGCCTCGACTAAGTGAAGACATCCGTCACTGGTAGTGCCGGTTATTGATGTTCATGATTCCCTTGACTGGTCTGTTTATTTTCCGCTTGCGGAAGGACCTGTTTACGGAATCTGAGGATCAGCAGTTTGGGATGCTGATGCCGGGCAGAGGATTGGGGATGCTGTGGTTATCCCCAAGTTCCCGGGCCATTTATTTGAGGTGCTGGCTATTCCTCCTCCGGCGAAGTCCCCTCCGCGGAAGGGAAAATAATTTTTTTCTTGAGACCTCTAAGCCTCATCTGGGTGCCCAACTCAGCTTCATTCTAATATGTGATTATTGCGGTTCGGCAGGGATCTAGCCGGCTTCTTGGTTTCCCTCTGGAACGGGATAGAAGGTATCCCTGTACGGTGATCGAGGTGAAACGCTGGTCATCTCCTCCCTAGGTTGATGCGTCTGGTACTGGGATTGCACAACGCACCTGCGGTGCACTCTCTAGACGCCTCCACGATTGAGGATCGTGAGGACCGTCGTGGTGATCAGCTGGCTTGACGAGCCCTTGCTGGCGTGGGTTCTGCCTTGCGGCCTGTTTATATTTCTGTACTCATGGTTGTGGTTGTCAGGTCTATGCTTTGGGGCCAGTTGCGGGGTCCCAGCTGGACCCAGCCAGCGCTGATTTGGCAGCGTTTAGGCGGCGTGTATAGTTCCTGTCCATGGTCTTGTTTGCCTGGATGACACTATATGTCTGTATGGCGGAGCCTCAGCTTTGCTTTTGACTATATGACGCTCTGTCTGGTTGCGCCGGTGGCGGCTAACATTGGCTATCCTTCGGGGTATGCGGCTTTTTGGAGTCATATTGGACTCTGTTGCGTAAGGAGGCAGGCTTCCGCCACGCTAGAAGCGGCTCCCCTATTCCTTCCTTTCACGGTGCCAGAGCTGGCAGAGGTGCTGCCTTCTCTATCTTCAGGGGTGATTCCTCTGTTCTCGGGTTTCCTCGGTCCCACGGGCTGTGCAAGAGGTCGGGGCTATTGTTTCAGCCCTTGTGGTTTGTGACAGACGCTCTGTCTTTTGGATGTCATCACTATTCAGTTGCCCACCGGGTCATTCACTGGCCTTTTCTTAATTAGGTCATTGTAGTTTGGATTGTATTATAAACTGCCTTTGTGTTAATTGATTACGTCACAGGCAATGGCATTGTTCTGATTGAGTGTATTACAGACGCCTATTGTTTTGCTGATTGCGTCACCGGCAGAGTTGGTCTGTGTATTTGTCATGAGGTCCACGGGGGAGGTCCCATTGCATGGAGACTTGTGTATATAAGGCCTAGAGTGGCACTAATAAAAACACTTCACCTTCACCCTCAATACTGAGTTCTGTCTCTTATTGGGGGAAACGCTATATTACAGTTCACTAGCCCTTGTAAGGGCTGTTCCTGTTTCCTCACGGACGACTCTGGAATTCCAGCAGCACCTCTCACCATTGGGAAAGGACGTCTCGGGCGGTGAAGCCCTCCGGCGATAAGGGTTATCGCTACAATTGGTGGCAAGCGGTCGGATGGTCCTTTGTACCCAGAGAGAGTGCTACCCTGATGGAGAGTCAGTAGGACAAGTTGAAAAGGCTGACCCTGAAGGATCTACTCGAGAGCCGGGGAAGGTCAGCTAGCAACCGCCCACGTCAGGAACTGATAGCCGAGCTGATCGAAATGGATCATGCAGCAGTGAGGACTGAAACCAATATAGAGATCGATGAAGACGCTGCTCTTGTTCAAGCGGTTCGGAACAGATTGTCGGTCTATGGCCCGAATCCATCACAGGAACTGATCGACCGAGTCTTCGCCGCAGCGGAGGCAGAGGCCAGTAAGCGAAGGGAAGATCGGCGACTTTCAACCCAGCAGCCTCTCAGCCTCAGTTACACTGGGGGGAAAAAGATTCCATTTGCAGCATTTAAGTCCTTCCAGGAAAGTGACGACGAGATTGACGGATTTTTGGCCGATTTTGAACGCCAGTGCGCTTTACACCGGGTACCCACGGAGGAATGGGTCACCATATTATCTGGGAAACTATCTGGGAAAGCTTCCGATGCTTTTCGGGCCATCCCTGATGCGGACTTACCACACTACCATCTGGTAAAGGAGGCTTTGTTAGCCCGGTACGCTGTCACCCCGGAAGCCTACAGGCGACGATTTCGGGGATCCCAAAAGAAGGGAGGGGATTCTTACACGGAGTGGGCATGTCGCCTCCATCGTACAGCATCACACTGGGTCACTGGATGCAAAGCCACGACCGCTGAGGATGTACTACAGTTGTTTTTACTAGAACATTTTCTCAATGCCCTGCAACCAGAGCTAAGAGAGTGGGTACGTGACCGGAGGCCTCTAACGCTACCTGAGGCTGCTCGTCTAGCCGACGAGTACACTGATGCTCGCCGGACAGAACACTCCGCTCCAAAACCACAACCTCCCATCAAATTTCAAGCACCTGTGGCTTCAGCGCCAACTCGTGACTCTGGGCCACATAGGCCAGCGCAGCAACCGAACCTCTCCACAGTTCAGTGCCATCGTTGCAAACAATGGGGACATTATCGCAGTGATTGCGCCCTAGAGCCTCCCCGAAACACGTGGGGGCAAAAGCAACCTTCCACCTCCCGTACTCCTGTGGCACACTGTTTGGAAGCTGAGAGCAGTTCGGAAGAGTATCTGGGGGTACTGTATGAAGCTGATCCCGTACAAGCGGCCATCCAAGACAACCGACAGCACCATTGCCAGGAGGTACGAGTCAATGGGCGCACCGCGCAAGGATTACGCGACACCGGAGCCACACTTACCTTGCTTCAACCTCATTTGGTCAAGAACAAAGACCGCACTGGACACACCGTTGCAGTAAGGGTGGCGGGAGGAGCTGTGTTTCGACTCCCCACCGCCCGAGTACATCTTGACTGGGGCGCTGGATCCGGCAGGGTACAGGTGGGACTTATGGACAACTTACCAGCAGAAGTACTATTGGGAAATGATCTAGGACCAATGACTTCTGCCTACGCTACCTCTGGACCAGCCAGCGTCAACCCTGTTACAACCCGGTCTCCAGCCCGAGCTGCCGACTCCAGCCCACTGGTCGGGGAGACCCAGGGGTTTCGTCTGCATCACGTCATGTCTGTTACAAGAAGCCAAGAAGAGGATCAGCCATCAGGTTACGTCCTTCCAGAAGGGAAACGTATGCCAAACACTATTTTTGTTGGGGGCATTGGCCGTCGGATTAATCAGCCTGAAATTAAGGATGTTTTTTCAAAGTATGGCGCTGTAAAGAGTGTCAAAATTATTAGGGATGCCTCTGGCGTTTCTAAGGGTTATGGTTTTGTCTACTTTTACGATGATGTAGATGTGCAGAAGATTGTGGATTCTCCGATCAGCTACCATGGAAAGAGATTGAAACTTGGGCCAGCTATAAGAAAGCAGAGCACCTGTGCACACATCCAACCAAGGACTTTGGTGCTGAACTCACCAACGCCACAATATCCCAATGTTTGGACCCCACCCATGACCGATTCCTATGTACAGCCCACGTCAATGTTTAGTCCGGTTACTCACTATGTGCAGACTTGTCCTTACACAGAACTCTGCCCATAACAAGAGTCCGGACAGCCCCACGTTAACCCGAACAGGGTCAATCCGGGTCTGCCGGGTGTTCCACAAAAAGGGGGCATTGTGACAGACGCTCTGTCTTTTGGATGTCATCACTATTCAGTTGCCCACCGGGTCATTCACTGGCCTTTTCTTAATTAGGTCATTGTAGTTTGGATTGTATTATAAACTGCCTTTGTGTTAATTGATTACGTCACAGGCAATGGCATTGTTCTGATTGAGTGTATTACAGACGCCTATTGTTTTGCTGATTGCGTCACCGGCAGAGTTGGTCTGTGTATTTGTCATGAGGTCCACGGGGGAGGTCCCATTGCATGGAGACTTGTGTATATAAGGCCTAGAGTGGCACTAATAAAAACACTTCACCTTCACCCTCAATACTGAGTTCTGTCTCTTATTGGGGGAAACGCTATATTACAGTTCACTAGCCCTTGTAAGGGCTGTTCCTGTTTCCTCACGGACGACTCTGGAATTCCAGCAGCACCTCTCACCATTGGGAAAGGACGTCTCGGGCGGTGAAGCCCTCCGGCGATAAGGGTTATCGCTACATGGTTCTCTAACGGGATGGATCCTTCAGAACCATTCTGGTTTTTGAGGCCTTTCTACAGGTTCATCAGAACCCAGAAGTTCTGCATGGAGACTCTGCGCTCAGTCATCAATTCCCTTCATCAGGGGGATTTCGTGACATTTATAGCCATCAAGGTTATTTGCCTTTATGTAACTACCTACCCCGCTCGCCAGAGATTTCTCAGGTTTGGGGTGGAAGATCGGCGGTTTCACTTGTGGCCCCCCCTTTCTGGTTGCCTTCGGTGCCAAGGGTGTTCGCCAAGGGGCTGGGGGGCATAATGGCCCTTATCAGAGCCCAGGGCGTTTACAATGGGCTGTATCTGGATGACCTACTCATTACAGCATCTTTTCTATGCTGGGTGGCGATGGCCTCCAGGGTAGTTACGTCGCTGCAAAAGTTTGGAGGGGTGATGACCCACCCCAAGTTCTCTGGCATGGATCTGGTTCCGGTCGGGCCAGAGGGTTCCTTCTTCACCCTAAGGTGCAGAGGTTTTTAGGACCTGATATTTGTTCTCCTGGACAATCCTCGCCTTTCTTTCTGGCTAGGGAAGTATCTGGCAGGATTGATGGTGGCTTTCCTTCTAGACAATCCCCTTTGCTCAGTTCCTCATGCGGTCGCTCTAACTCCGTCTATGGAGGACTTGGGACGGCTGTTCCCGGTGCTTGGCTCGGTTTTTTTCTGCTGTCTCCCAGGGTCCGGCAATCCTTTTCAGTGGTGGCTGGAGCTTAGCGGTCTGAGGGGCAGGTCCTTTTTGGCCCCTTGTTGGGAGCCGGTTACCTCGAATGCCAGCCTGTCGGGCTGGGGAGGTTTCTGGATGGATTTTCAGTTCCAGGGGCTGGGGAGTCTTCGGGAGGCTCACGCTCCCATCTCTGTTTTTGGAGTTCAGAGCTATTTGTGTGATACTGTCATGCTGATTGCATCATTTACAGGTTTTGCCGGTTCAGGTTCCTTTGGACGATTGAACTGCGGTCGCTTTCGTCGATCACCAAGGAGGGTCTCGCAGCAGGAGTGCCCTCAGGGAAGCTTCGCTGATCCTTGCATGGGCGGAGAGCGATGTTCCATGCATTTCAGCTGCGTTCTCTCTGGGAGTGGATAACACGGAGGCGGATTCCTTGAGCAGGGGATCCTCTCAGTGTGGGAGTTGTTCTTTCTTCTGCAAGGTGTTCCGGTCCTTCTGTCGCAAGTGGTAGATTCCGGAGGTGGTTTTCTTTGCCTCATGTTGCTATCACTAGCTCCCAACGTTTGGTTTTCGGTCTCAGGTTCCTCTGCCTCCAGCAGTGGTCGTCATATCTTTTGCCTGGAGGGGTCTGGGGTTCCTGTACCTGTTTCCGCCAAGGTGGTGCGCTAGCTGGCTCCTGAGGGTGCGTCAGCAATGCTAGTGGCTCCAGGGTGGCCAAGATAGGCTTGGTTCTGCAGTTGCATACGCTGGCTTTGGCGGCGTGGCTGCTGCAACCTCCTCCATTTTCATAGAGGAAGTTGTCTGATGTTGTGCTTCAGACCCTTGTTTGGGCTAGGAAGTAGTCTTCCTTTAACTTTTCTACAGGACTTGCGGTCCTATATTGATGGGTGTGAGGCTAGGGCCTTGCGTTGCAGGGTGTTTTTTGTTCACCAGGTTTTTGGGCTTCCGTCGGTACGGTCTGGGGCTCCAGCTTAAGTGCTTTGCTGGGGCAGGCCTCTGTCCTGGTGGTCTTCTTCTAGGGACTTCTGTCCTCTAACAGCCTTGCGTCTGTTTGGGATTTGTGTTTGTGCCTACACTACAGATTGCCTTTTGGTGGCTAGTGCCTCTGTTCGCTGTGTTTCCATCTCTTTAGGGATGTGGTTCTTCTTCCTTGTGTCCTTGGTCTAGCTTTGACGAGGAGAGGGCCCTTCTGAGGGTCCTGTTTACGTTCTATTTCTTGGCTACTTCCCTTTTCTGTAGGAAGGAAGTCTTGTTTGTGGTGCCCTCTGGCCCCTGACGGGTTTGGCATCGTCAAGGTTACCATTCTTAATGGATGTGTCTGGTCCTTGTGTGGGCTTATTTTGCTAAGGGGAGGGTTCCCCTTTTCAGTTTAGCAGATTAAGTGGTGCGACTGCTACTTGGTCTTCTATTCATACCTTTTACAAGTCCTTGTAAGGTTGCTGTGCGGACCTTAGTGGATTATGTTTTTGGCCGTAAAGTTATTCAAACGGCAGGGGTTTTCATTGGTGCTTTTTTGCCTATTAGGATCCCCACCCTTTTTGGACACTGCTGTTGGATGTCCCAAGTGTAATGACTACTTCCGAAGCAGGGTGTGAGACATACTTAGAATAATACCATTTTGTGAATACTCACCTTGTAAAATGGGTATTATAAGTATGTCTCACACCCTGCTTCGCCCCGCCCTGAGTTGTATTTTGGATCCTCTTTGGTGTTACTGTTTTTCTTGTAGTTTTTATTGGCTCTTCCTGGTCCCCTTACTGCTTTCTTATACTGGGAGATGTGTGGGAGGTCCTAGGTATTTATGGGCCAGGGAGGGGCTTCTTTTTTCTAGTCATCTCTGCAGAAGTTCGCCCTCTACTGGACATAACCCAAGTGTAATGACTACTTCCGAAGCAGGGTGTGAGACATACTTATAATACCCATTTTACAAGGTGAGTATTCACAAAATGGTATTTTATTGAGGTGGGATTTATTCTAAGCATACAGCACGTCCTGCTCCAGATATAGTAATAACATGTGGGTAGTCCTCCGCCTCCGGCGCCGTGCACTGCAGACATGCAGAAAACAAGCTCCTCCCGGCCCTACATATACCGAGGGACCTCCCACAAATCCCCAGATTTCTCTGCAGTGCTGGAACTGCGAAGACATGAAGTATCACGCTCTCGCAGGCGAGCGGGGCTTGACAGCCCGAGGCCCTGCGGGACTATTTCCACCCGTCCTCATTGTGAATTAATGCCTCCCAGCCTGGGCTGCGTTGGTCGGGTGAAGGTAGGCAGCACCTAGTGTGCTTACGGAGCTAGTCTCCACCGCAATCCCCCACCATAGGGTAGGCGGTTAAGGCGAATGGTGAGCCTTCAGTTGGTTGCCCCTCCCGCACCAGTGCCCCCACGCCCCATGTATCGATGAACCCTGAATATTGGGTCACCTTCCTCCCTAGATTCCCCCGTTAGTGGGAGGAAAAAGAGGGGGGGGTCGTGTGTACGATGGCCTAACCTTGCCCTAATTACACTAGAGACCTATAGCCTTTAACGGTTACTGGGTGTCAGAGCGCGATTCACATTTAAGTTTTTAGTTAACCGCAGCGCTTTTACTGTATTCTACTTGGCGCATACGGCAGCTCTGTTTTTTTTTTTTTTTTTATCCCTGTATTCACCCTGTCAGATTTTTTCTCTGAGGTGATTTCTAGCATAACTACTGTTTCTTCTGATTGGCTGCGCGCCTTCGAGCTTCGCGCTCTCCGGGGCGGGAGGGGCGTGGTTCGGTTTGGTGCGTTCCGCGTCATCGCCCGCTCTGGCCCGCCCTTTGAGGTTCGCTGGGCGCCATTTCCTTCTCACATGCGCGTGGTGAAGACGGTCCTCCCTCGCAGATCCATAAGTGCCCTCATGGGCGACTTTTTCCCTAGCTTTGCTTCTTCGCGCTTAGCTCTGACATCCCTGTTCCCCTTGTGTCTTTCAGACCGCGGACTTCGGTGGCTTCTCCTGGCCCGGTGTAGCGCACGGTCCAGACCATTTTAAGAAATCACTCCCACTTCCCAGCGGGTTATTGGGGCATCCAGGGTTGCTTTATAGCGTCAATCCCTACTGGCATATTGAACTTAATAATCACCATATGGAGGCATCTCAGGATATTGTGAACGGGGTTCCTTTGGGACAAGCCCGTCTGTGTGTAGCTTGTGGGGTCTTACCTAGCAGCGGTGACAATGCACGGGTCTGCGTCCCTTGTGCCCAGCAGGCGCTAGCCGGTCTCCCCACCTCTTCCGAGGCTGGGCCCGCACCTCGCCTTACTTCCCCTACTCCCCCAAGCTTGAGCCTAACCCCCAATACTAGTGGGGACTCTCACGCTGATTTGGCCACTAGACTGGCTAGTGTGGAAAACTTAATCGCTGGCTCCTTGGCGCGCAAGGCTACTGCCAAGAGGCGTCATTTGAATCCTGAATCTACCATTCTTCCTGTAGAATCTGACGATTTACTGCTTTCCTATGCACATTCCCCATCAGAGGAAGGGGAACTGTTCTCTGACTCAGGGTCCTACGACGACGAGTCCAGGAGTCAGGATGAGTCTGGTTCTGATCATTGGTCCCAGGACGACATTGATAGACTGCTGACCCAGATCTTTGATGTGTTATCCCTCTCTCCCCCTCCCGCGGCTCCTCGGCAAAGGGGTGATCTGTTTCATACTGCTAGGGTGCGGTTGGAGTTTCCCAAACAAACTCATTTTAATAGCCTAGTGCTGAAAGAATGGGAACATCCCAGCAAACTCCAGGGGATTCCTAAAGCTGTGGATAAGAAGTATCCATTTCCTGCCGATCTGGTTAAGTGTTGGACATCGCCGCCCGAGGTCGATGCCCCAATTCTGAGTCTGTCCAACACCTCTATTATGCACTCCCCTGACACTACTACGCTGCAGGATTTAGAGGATCGGCGAGTTGATCAATTGGCATGTCATGCCTTTGCATTTGGGGGAGCGTCGCTCCGCCCGGTTTGGCGCTCAGGACTGTGGTTAAGACTGCTCTGGAAGGGGCGGATGACTTGCCCTCTGATGCCGCCAATGCTCTGGCCACCTGTGAGACCTTTGTGAATTATATCCTATCTGCATCGGACGATGCTATTAAGCTGAGCGCTAGATCCTCTGCTCTGGTGGTAGCCATACGCCGTGCGGTCTGGTTACGCCAGTGGGCTGCTGACATTGTCGCCAAGAAGGCCCTTACGGGGCTTCCATTTAAAGGGCTGTGCCTGTTTGAAGAAAGGTTAGATATCTTTGCCAAGGGTGGCAAGTTGCCTCAGCGCAAGCGTCAGATTCGGCCCTTTCGTGGCCCAAGCTCCCATTCGACCCCCTACCGTGGGGCCAAGCAGGGTAGAGGGGTGTCCTTCGCTGGGTCTCGCGCAGATTCCTGGAACAAGAACAGAGGATGCCGTCTCGGTTCCTCCTGGGGGCCCAAGCCCAAAGCCCCCCCCCCAAGACCCCCAAGCATGAAGGGGCGCCCTCGCCGTCAGGGTGGGGGGACGTCTACAGCACTTCGAGCATGTCTGGAGATGCCTCGTCCCAGACCGGTGGATTCAGGAGGTAGTGTCCTCCGGTTACAAGATAGAATTTGCTGTACTGCTCCCTACCAGGTTCGTTGGGTCTCGGATCCCACAGGACCCTGCCTCAGCTCGAGTCTTGATGCTGGCTGTGCAGGACCTTCTGGATCTCGGGGTCATTTGCAAGGTTCCCTTAAGAGACAGGGGCATGGGGTTTTATTCCAACCTTTTCACGGTGCCCAAAAAGGACGGGTCAGTCAGACCCATTCTGGATTTGAAAATCCTAAACAGGTTTGTCAGAAACAGGCATTTTCGTATGGAAACTCTGCGCTCGGCCATTACCTCGCTGCGCCCAGGGGACTTCATGACATCTGTGGACATCAAGGATGCTTACCTGCCCGTTCTGGTGTTTCCAGGGCACCAAAGGTTTCTCAGATTTGCGCAGTTGCGCAACATTATCAGTTCATGGCTCTGCCATTCGGCCTTACGTCGGCTCCCAGGGTGTTCACCAAGGTGCTGGCAGGGGTGATGTCTCTCTTAAGACTAAAGGGCATACGCGTGTTGCCCTACCTGGACGATATACTCATCACCTCTCGGTCTCTGCCGCAGGCAGAGCTGGACACTCGGTTGGTGGTGTCCACCCTGGAGTCCTTCGGCTGGGTAATCAATTACCCAAAGTCCTCTCTGTCCCCCTCCTCAGTGACCCCGTTTTTGGGGATGATTGTGGACTCGGTTCAGTCAAGGATATTCCTTCCTCCTCAGAAGATGGAAGCTCTGACAACGCAGGCGAGGTCCCTGCTCTCGAACCCTCATCCCTCCATCCGACAGGGCATGCAGTTGGTGGGCTCGATGGTGGCAAGCTTCGAGGCGGTGCCCTTTGCCCAGTTCCATTTGAGAACCCTGCAGCTTCACCTTCTGCCAGTATGAAACAAGGACCCAGCGTCCTTGGACGAGATCTGGGTGCTTCTCCCCTCGGTCAGACAATCCCTTGCGTGGTGGTTGGACCACAGGAACCTGACAAGGGGCAGATCCTTCCTGGCTCCCTCTTGGGAGACGGTCACAACGGATGCCAGTCTTTCAGGCTGGGGGGATTCTGGAAGTCCCTGCGCTTCCAGGGGAGGTGGGGCCCTCAGGAGGCCCATCTTCCTATCAATGTCCTGGAACTCAGGGTGGTCAGATTGGTGTTGGAACGATTGACCCAGCACCTGAAGGGTCTGGCGGTTCAGGTACGCTCAGACAACAGGACGGCGGTAGCCTACATCAATCATCAGGGAGGAACCCGGAGCAAGGGTGCTCTCCAGGAGGTGTCTCTGATTCTAACATGGGCAGAGACCAATGTACAATGCATCTCGGCTGTCTACATTCCGGGGGTGGAGAATCTGCTAGCAGATGCTCTGAGCAGGGGGTCGTCCCGTCAGGGGGAATGGTCCCTCTGCGACAGGGTATTTCAGTCCCTGTGTCAACGTTGGGGTGTGCCAGACGTGGATCTCTTTGCGTCACGTCACAATCACAAGCTAACGAGCTTTGCATCCCTGTCTCAGGATCCTCTGGCTCTGGCTTCGGATGCCCTATCAATGTCTTGGAGGGAGTTTCCACCAATTCCCCTTCTGGACAGAGTGCTGCGCAAGATCGTTCTGGAAGGGGTACCCGCGATTATGGTGGCCCCAAGGTGGCCAAGAAGAGTGTGGTTCGCAGACGTGGTTCAAATGGCAGTAGATCAGTACGATCTGCCAAGGTTGCCAGATCTTCTAACTCAGGGGTCTCTACGCCATCCCAATTTACTAACGCTGGCTTTGACGGCTTGCCTATTGAAACCTCCATCTTAAGGGAAAAAGGTTTGTCTGCATCTGTTGTGGCTACTATGGTGCAAGTCAGGAAGAAGACTTCGGCCGCCATCTATTATAGAGTATGGCGTGCTTACATTGACTGGTGTGAATCCAGGTCTCTTCCCTGCCGGGAATTCTTAGTCTCCAGAGTGCTGGAGTTTTTACAACATGGTTTAGACTTAGGTCTTAAGCTTAGTACCTTGAAGGGCCAGGTTTCGGCCCTGTCTATCTTCTTTCAGAAGACCTTTGCCCAGCACCCTCATATCAAGACCTTCTTTCAGGGGGTCACTCATGTGCGTCCTCCTCGGAAACCTATGGTTCCTGTTTGGGATCTGAACTTGGTGTTGTCGGCCCTGCAGGGGGCTCCTTTTGAGCCTATTCATGAGGCCGCTCTCACCGTGCTCACGCTCAAGGTTGTCTTCCTGGTAGCTATCACTTCGGTCAGAGTGTCTGAGTTGGCTGCTTTGTCTATTCAGCCTCCCTACTTTGAGAGACACCGGGATAAGGTGGTGTTTCGCTTCAAGCCAGACTTCCTGCCTAAAGTTGTGTCTGCATTTCATTTGAATCAAGATACTGCACTTCCTTCCTTGTGCCCTAATCCTAGTAACCCTAAGGAAAGGGTTTTGCATTCCTTGGATGTGGTTAGGTGTGTCAAGGCTTACCTGGTTACCACTCAGGCCTTTAGGAAGACGGATGCTCTCTTCGTTGTGCCTCATGGGCCTAGGAAGGGTTTGGCTCCCGCCAAGTCTACCATCAGTAAATGGATTCGTCAGGCTGTGGTTCAAGCCTATACTACTAAGGGGAAGACTCCCCCCTTTCGTCTTACTGCTCATTCTACTAGAGCTGTTGGGACTCTTGGGCTTTTCAGCACCAGGCCTCTGTGGAGCAAGTTTGCAGGGCCGCTACTTGGTCTTCCGTTCATACCTTTACAAAGTTTTACAAGGTTGATGTTAGGGCCTCAGCTGACGCTGTGTTTGGCCGCAAGGTTTTGCAGGCGGCAGTAGTTTAAACTGCTTGCTGTTGCCTTCTGTTGGGGATCCCACCCTTCTTTACGGACACTGCTATTGGATGTCCCACATGTTATTACTACTACTGGAGCAGGACGTGCTGTATGCTTAGAATAATACAACTCTGTGAAGTACTCACCTGTAGAGTTGATATTATATGCATACAGCACGTCCTGCTCCACCCCACCCTGTTTCACCTTGTTCTGGATCCCCTGTTGGTGATTGTTATCTTTAGTATTATTGCCAGTCTCTGGGTGGTTGTTTTCTCCTGGCCTCTCCTTCTCACTGCTTTTCAGTGCTGGGGATTTGTGGGAGGTCCCTCGGTATTTGTAGGGCCGGGAGGAGCTTGTTTTCTGCATGTCTGCAGTGCACGGCGCCGGAGGCGGAGGATTACCCACATGTTATTACTATATCTGAAGCAGGACGTGCTGTATGCATATAATATCAACTCTACAGGTGAGTACTTCACAGAGTTGTATTTTTCTCTTTTTGGAGTGGGGCATGTAGCTGGTGGCACACTCGGTGAGTGATAGCAAGTGCGCTGATTGGCTGAGAGCACCGCTCTGTCAATCAGCGCCCTCGCCTGAGCCTGCATCGTGGGAGCAGAAGGAAGGTAAGTGACCTGGGGGACACACACACAGCGGGGCATTACAATTTGGGATGCCACCGCACGGAGTAACAACACACAGGACGGTGAAATTCCTGTGTGTTCCACTTTAAGGCACCAGGCAAAAATGTCATAGGACCAAGAAAGGTGGGCACAACAATACTGGGGGCCAGCCGTTTCCCCCCTGCGTGTTCATCTGCTCTAACAAATGCTCAGAGGAAGATCCCTAATAGCAGACAGCGACACTGGGGAGAACAGAAGAGAGAACAGTAGAAGAGATAGTAAGAGGCAAAACAGAAAAGAAAAGATGAGAGAAAGTAAATGGCAATAAATATCAACCATACAAAAACTAAAACTATCCACAGTACAAATAAACACCTCTCTTCTTACAAAAGTACATTGTGACAGTGTAAATATAATGATAAACCATAGTGCTAATGATAATGATAAACCATAGCCAAGGATGTGAACGTTCTCTTAAAACAATAGATTCCAATTTCACGCTGACCCATTCTTTATCCATCAACATCTGGTGCCCAATGCATATAGACTATTCCAATTTCAATGTGACAACCAACGCTCATAGATACTTACGTATTGTGCCCACAATATGACCCAGTGACAGAAAAAAACACCATAAGTACATGAGAAAAAAAAGGAACTATAAATATGTGTAATAGCCAACCTATTCACATCAACCCAAAAAAGGTGTAAATTCAATATCCTCCACCCCAGAGGTGTTTGCGTATCTAAACAATTAATCTAATATAGTAACCTCCTCTGCATCCCCCCCCCCCCACTTTCCAAATCATCTAGTGGTCGGTGCTCATCAAAAGGTTGAGCGCCCCTGCTATAGAGACTGTGCAATAAATGTTAAATTGTTTTTATGATTTTTTTTTTTAATTTGCCACCCAGGATATTAGCAAAATTAAAGTTTTTCAGATTGAGAAATCCCCCAGGTCGCCCATAAACTCACCTGCTTTCCCGGTCCAGCGGTACATGGCGAGTGGTAGCCGCATCCTCGCACTGATTGGAAGAGCGGCCGCGTATGTGCCGTAGGATCGGGAAAAGGTGAGTTTGTTTGGGCAACCTGGGGAGTTTCACACAGCGGGGCACCCCCGGTCGGGGGGCAGGGACCTAAAGCCAGGATAGTCAAAATCTTTTGGAATGGTTTTAGCCCACTTTGAAACCCCTGGAGCTATACAACCCATGTAGTTTAGTCACACATGAATACTGTTTAATCCTAATCTGTTGGTTGGTATTGTAAACTTCCAGTTGGATCTTCTTGATATACGTTCCTTGTTTATCCAACCATTTTTGGCATCCCAGTAGTGGAGAGTGTGTGGTGGATAAGGTAATGTTGACAGGGGTAGACTCCATATAAAATCTGCTCCATACCATGGACACCCTTAAAGAGGAACATCATCTGGGTCCCACTCCCTGGGGTATCTCAAATTGGGATTGCCTTTGTGAAACCCCCCAGATCACACGTTCCACTCACCTGTTCCTGTAGCCCTTGCCGTGTCTCGGGGCCACAGTTCTCACCTTCTTTCCCATGAAACATGATCTTCCCAGAACGTTGCTCCCAGTGCCCCTCATATCAATCACAATCGCTGTTTAGTCATGGAGCAGGTGACCCATCGTCATGTGCTATGATGGACCCCCTGTTGTATAAGCTACCTGTAACTCCGATGGATGGGGGCTATGGGGCAGGTGGAATAATTGATCAAAATATAATGTGTGACCGGGCGTGGTTAAGATGGCCGCCTAGACGGACATATCTGCTAGGGGCTCCTGGAAAAAATCCTGACTTATTGCCTTCTGGGCTATTTTGAGTGCATCCAAACACCTCAACCCCACTCACCTGGGCTAGAAGATCGTGCCTGTGGCTGGGAGAACCTGTGGCTGCGCGGCGGCGGAGGCGGCCCTCGAGTGTTGCTGGCGGCCTACGAGATCCGGAGCTGCGGCGGGCTGGTGGCGGGAGCGTGCGGCCCCATCACGTGGTGACCAGGCTGAGGCGGGTGAGCGGGGCATCGACCCCTGGGAGACCCGGGCGGCGGAGAAGAGTGTGGAGGGGTGCCCGGAGCTCGCGGTGGCATATCCCCGCAGAGTTGTCGGCGGCGGTGTGGTCCGAGCGGTGGTCGGCCGGTGGAGGGGGCGGGCGGCCCCATTGTGAGCGGGGAGTCCGGCGGCGGAGGAGAGTCAACCCCTGTGTAACCCGGGCGGCGGCGGTGATAGCTGGGGATCCCCCCGGGAGCGCTGGGTGTCTCCCAGCAGAAGACCGCAACAGGCCGCGGTTTGGCGCGAAACCGGGGGAGAGGCCGGCGCCATTTTGGAGCGGTGGCGGGGAGCTGCGGCTGCCACCGGGACTTTCACTTTCACTCATACCTGCACATCCTGGGTTGCTCCTGCCGCTGTACCCCCTCATTGTGAAGCACGGGCGGCCAGAGAAGGGCAAATAAGTCCCCCTGAAAGTGTGCGGCTCCTCAATCCCATACTGGAGCGGTTGGGGTGGGTTCCCCGGCCCCCCAGCCCCCCGCGGCGAATCGGTGCAGCAGTTAATCCCCTGGCCACATATAGAGGCAGCGCGGAGGTGGATTTCTGGGGCTCTGAATGGCGGCTGGGGTCTCTGCCGTCTCCACACCATAGATCCCCGACGTCTGGGAAGCAGCAGCAAGTATCCTGGGAGCCAATATTTGGGACAGTACCTACGGGTCCCCCTGCCCCCCCCGGCCCCGAGCGACCCACATACCTGTGCTCCTTGAAATCCCCAACTTGTGCGGTGCCCACGGGCACCCTGAGCCCTATATCACCTCAGCACCTGCAAGCTTCTTTGATCCCCATATCTGTGCCGCTAAACCGGCTCCCCTGGGACCTGTATCTGTGCAGCATCTGAGAGCTCCTTAAACCCTATATCTGTGCCGCTAAACAAGCTCCTTGGACCCTATATCTGTGCGGCGTCTGAGAGCTCCTTGAACCCTAGATCTGTGCAGCTTCTGAGTGCTCCTCGATCCCTATATCTGTGCAGCATCCGAGAGCTCCTTGAACCCTATATCTGTATCTATACCGCAAAACAAGCTCCTTGAACCCTATATCTGTGCAGCATCTGAGGGCTCCTTGAATCCTATATATCTGCTGAGGAATAAGCCCCTTGAACCCTACATCTGCATAGCATCTGAAGCGCTCCTTGAACCCTAGATTGGCGCCGGAAAAAAAAAACAAGCTCCTTGAAACCTATATCTGTGCAGCATCAGAGTACCCTCCTGATCCCTATATCAGTGCCGCAAAACAAGCTCCGGGAACCCTATATCTGTGCAGCATCAAAGTACCCCTCTGAACCCCATAACAGTGCCGTGAAATAAGCTCCAAGAACCCTATATCTGTGCAGTATCTAGGTGCTTCTTGAACTCTATACCAGTGCCGCAAAACAACCTCCTTGAATCATACCGGTACAGCACCTGAGAGCCCCTTTAACCCTGTATCTGAGCCGCTAAACTAGCTCCCTGAACCTTCTATCTGTGCAGCAGCTGGGTGCTCCTCGAACCCTGTATCTGGGTACCGCAAAACAAGCTCTTTAAACCTCATATTCTAAGTATGTCACACACCCCGCTTCAAGATATCCATAACGTGGGTAATACCGACCTGAAGAGTGCGTTCTGCAGAGATGATAGGAAAAAGAAAGCCCCTCCCGGTCCATAAATACCTGGGACCTCCCACTCATTACCCAGTCTTTCATCTCTGCAGACGGCGTGCAAGTCAGAAGATGATGCCTCCTCCTTGCATAGGGGGACTTGAGGTAGCCGGGATTTTTATTCTATTTCCGCCCAGATGCCCCTTATTATTACTATACATGCCTCCCAGCCTTGGCTGAGGTCTGGGCGAGGGTAGAATGGCACATTAGGTGCCCAGGAGCTAAGCTCCACCGTGAGACCCTGTGTCAGAGGGTATAGCCTCATCCCGGCTAGGGATGAGGCTGGTGGGGTTGATGGTGGCCTCATTCGAGGCAGTTCCCTTTGCACAGTTTCACACAAGGACGCTCCAGCTCCATCTGTTGATGGTTTGGGACAAGTCTCCACTATCGTTGGATCAGTCCTTCCAGATGACCCCCCAAGTTCGTTGATCCCTGCAATGGTGGCTGGGGTCTGTCAATCTGTTGAAGGGCAGATCTTTTCTGGCACCGTGTTGGGAGACAGTCACCACGGATGCCAGTCTGTCAGGTTGGGGGGGTGTCTGGAAGGATCTTCATTTTCAGGGTCTGTGGGGCCCGCAGGAGGCTCACGAGCCCATCAATGTTCTGGAATTGAGAGCCATCAGGTTGGTTCTGTTTCGCTTGACTCATCAGTTGCAGGGCCTGCCAGTTCAGGTTCGGTCGGACAATCGGATGGCGGTTGCTTACATCAATCACCAGGGAGGGACTCGCAGCAGGAGTGCCCTCAGGGAAGTGTCTTTGATTTTGGACTGGGCGAAGAGCCACGTCCCGTGTATATCAGCAGTCTACATTCCGGGAGTGGAGAACACGGAGGCGGACTCTCTGAGCAGGGCCTCCTCTCGCCAGGGGGAGTGGTCTCTCAGTCCCCAGGTGTTTCGCTCGATTTGCCTCAGGTGGGGGTTCCCGGCGGTGGACCTCTTTGCCTCTCGTCACAATCACAAGCTTCCGGTATTTGTGTCTCTCTCGCAGGATCCACTGGCTCTGGCGGTGGATGCCATGTCCCTGAACTGGAGGGATCTGGGGTTTCTTTACCTGTTCCCTCCGTTTCCAATGGTAGCCAGAGTGGTGCGCAAGCTGGCCCTGGAGGGCGCGTCGGCGATTCTAGTGGCACCAAGGTGGCCAAGACAGGTCTGGTTCGCAGACCTGGTCAGGCTGGCAGAGGATCAGTTCGTTCTGCCTCTGCTGCCGGACCTGCTCACCCAGGGTCGGCTACGTTATCCCAATTTACCGTCGCTGGCTTTGACGGCGTGGCTGCTGAAACCTCCATCTTGAAGGAGGAAGGTCTTTCTGATGCGGTGATTCAGACTCTTATTAGCGCCAGGAAGCGGTCTTCCTCTACCGTTTACTATAGGACCTGGAGGTCCTATATTGACTGGTGTGAGGGTAGGTCTTTCCCGTGTAGGGAGTTTTCCATTTCCAGGATTCTGGAGTTTCTTCAGCATGGTCTGGATCTGGGGCTCCAGCTCAGTACCTTGCAGGGGCAGGTTTCTGCCCTGGCGGTGTTCTTTCAAAGGTCCTTTGCACTTCATCCCTTGGTTAAGACTTTTTTCCAAGGGGTTACGCATGTTCGGCCTCCTAGGAAGCCCTTGGTTCCAGTTTGGGATTTGAACTTGGTTCTTTCTGCTCTTCAGGGTCCTCCGTTTGAGCCCTTGAATGAGGTTGCCTTGTCTTCACTTACTCAAAAGGTAGCCTTTTTGGTAGCTATCACTTCTGTTAGGCGTGTTTCTGAGTTGGCAGCCTTGTCCATTAAAGCTCCGTACTTCGAAAGGCATCAGGACAAGGTGGTCTTTCGTTTCAAGCCGGATTTTCTTCCTAAGGTGGTTTCTGCCTTTCATCTGAATCAGGACATTGTTCTGCCCTCTCTATGTCCTAATCCCAGCAACGACAAGGAAAGGGCTCTGCATTCCTTGGATGTAGTTCGCGTTGTAAAATACTATCTGGTGGTTACGTCTTCTTTTCGTAAGACTGATGCTTTCTTTGTGGTGCCCTTTGGGCCTAGGAAAGGTTTGGCTCCTGCCAAATCTTCCATTAGTAAATGGATTCGTCAGGCCATCATTGGGGCCTATTCTGCCAAGGGGAGGAGTCCCCCTTTTCGTGTTACTGCTCATTCTACTCGTGCGGTTGGAGCGTCCTGGGCTTTTCAGCACCAGGCCTCGGTTGAGCAAGTTTGTAAGGCCGCTACTTGGTCCTCTGTTCACACTTTTTCCAAGTTTTACAAGGTTGATGTTCGGGCCTCAGCGGATGCTGTTTTTGGCCGCAAAGTTCTGCAAGCTGTTGTGGTTTAGGTTGTGCCTTGTTGCCTTGTTTTGGATCCCCGCCCTTTTATGGACACTGCTATTAGATGTCCCACATGTTATGGATATCTTGAAGCGGGGTGTGTGACATACTTAGAATAATACCATTTTGTGAAATACTCACCTGTAAAATGGGTATTATAAGTATGTCACACACCCCGCTTCACCCGCCGTTCTCGTATTCTGGATCCTTTATATTGTGAACTTTGCGTTGCTTTGGTTTATATTTGCCTCTTCCTGGTCCCTTACCTTACTGCTTTCTTTATACTGGGTAATGAGTGGGAGGTCCCAGGTATTTATGGACCGGGAGGGGCTTTCTTTTTCCTATCATCTCTGCAGAACGCACTCTTCAGGTCGGTATTACCCACATGTTATGGATATCTTGAAGCGGGGTGTGTGACATACTTATAATACCCATTTTACAGGTGAGTATTTCACAAAATGGTATTATCTGCGCAGCATCTGCGGGCTTCTGGAACCCTGCATTTGGGCACTGCAAAAACAAGCACCTTGAACCCTGTACGCCTTGCTTCTTACGTATGTCAGGCAATAGGAAGCGTAAATCCACAGTGGTCAGTTGCAGCACGCAAACAATGGAAACTCCAGGTGGAGCCGGGCCGGAGCCCTCTAATCCGGACACAGCAGTGATCATGGCTGCCATAGCCTCTTGTCAAAACGCCCTTACAACTAAATTTGACACTCTTCAGGAGCAATTCAATTATTTTCGTCACGACCTGGATAAGATTCGGGACCGCACAGGGGAGAATGAAAGGAGAATTGAGGAGACGGAGGATCGCTTGTCTGTGCAGGCGGGGGAGCTGGCAACCTTACGAAGACAGGTGACTGTCCTATTGGGAAGGGCCGAGGACTCTGAAAACAGGAATAGGAGAAATAATGTTAGAATCCTGGGACTGCCCGAAAAATCGGAGGGCTCTTCCCTGGAGGAGTTTGCTGAAAACCTTGTAAGGGATACCCTGGCGCCCAGGAACCTGACCAAATTTTTCACAATAGAGAGAGCACATAGAATCCCGCTGAGATCCCCCCCGCCCGGGGCCCCGCCAAGACCATTTATATTTAAAGTCCTCCATTATAAGGACAGAGACGCTATACTCGCCGCGGCCAGGACGAAAGGCGCGGTGTCTTATGAGAACGCCCGGCTGTCTTTTTATCCGGATTTCACATCGGAAGTCCAGAAATTGTGGCGCTCATTCAACGGTGTTAGAGAACGGCTTAGAAAGAAAAAGATTAAATATGCCATGCTGTTCCCGTGCTGGGGATATGATGCTCGCCAAGGTTGGGGAGTGGTGGAGCGGGGTGGGGGGTGGGCTCGGGAGGAGGTTACAGTTAAAATGTTGTATTATCTGTTCTGTTAGTTGTTGTCTGTGTGTGGGTATGACTGCGATGTATGATTGCTGGACTCGAGTTATAGGAAGATCTCTGGGGGGGATGGAGGACCGCAGGGAGGCGGCCTTTGATAGTAACACTTTACGCGGTAATAATGGGTGAGTGTAAATTTCTCTCCTGGGATGTCTGGAATGTCCGGGGGCTTAACGATAAGATCAAGAGGGCCACTGCCCTCCAGTTTGTTAAGAAGTACAAACCGAATGTAGTTATTCTCCAAGAGACCCATCTGGTGGGCCAGAGGGTGTTGGCATTGAAGAGGCCATGGATCCAGAGCTCCTTTCATGCCCCATTCTCAGCCTACTCAAGAGGAGTATCAGTGTTGATTTCTAAGGGTACCCCGTTTATGTTGCTCTCAGTACACGTTGACCGGGAGGGTTGTTATGTTATTCTTCATGCCAAATTAATGGATACTGTTATGATAATAGTCGGAGTGTATGTTCCCCCACCATTTTCTGCTAGGATTCTAAATAAAATAATGGAGAAAGTACTTTCCTACCCTACCCCCCAGCCCCGATACTGCTGTTAGGCGACTTTAATATGGTTTTGGATTCGGCGCTGGACAGGCTGAGTAAGAATCCAGGTCCCAAGACCCAACTGGCGAACTGGGCAGAAACGCTGGGGCTGCAGGAGCTTTGGAGGTGGAAGCACCCCACCGACAGGGCGTTCTCCTGTCACTCGGTTACACACAAGTCCCTGTCCAGAATTGACCTTGCGTTCTCCTCGCCTGAATTTCTAACCAAGGTGGCGACCTGTAGTTATCTCCCGAGAGGGATCTCGGACCACTCACCCTTACTGATCACAGCTGGATTGTCACTGAGGCGGGAGAACTGGGTGGGATGGAACCTGAACCCTCTATGGTTGGAAGCCCCCAACATTAAGAGTAGTCTGAAATCCTCTACCGAGGCGTTCTGGGGCTGTAATACGGTGGAGACGTCGGTGGAAGTTAGATGGGATGCCTTCAAAGCTGTTACCAGAGGGGCGGCCATTAGCGCTATCGCTGCAGCTCGGAGGAAGAAGGGGAGGGAAGTGGCAGATCTTGAGAGTAAACTTGCGCGGGCGGAGGAGAAGTTTAGTACAACCTCGGATAGCAGAGACCATTCAACACTGTTGGCATTAAGAGGGAATATAATCTGCTTCTGACCGACTCGGTTAGGAAATTACTGCTATATAAGCAGGCAACAATTTTTGATAAAGGGGATAAGAACGGTAAGACCCTGGCCTACCTAGCGAGAGCCGAAAGCCAACCCAACCACATTGCTGAAATCCTAGATAATGGGACGAGAGTGACGGGGGGGGAGGAGATAGCCCAGAGGTTTCTGGAGTACTACTCGGCCTTGTATTCCTCGAGGGCGAGCTATGGGACGACTGATCTGGGTAACTATCTGGACCAGATCGTCTTTCCGAGGCTGACTGAGGAAGATCGGGAGGCTTTGAACTCCCCTATCACCATGGATGAGGTCTCTGGCGCAATTAGGATGCTTTCTAGCAGGAAGGCGCCAGGACCAGATGGGATGCCGGCCGAGTGGTATAAACAGGACCTTGAACAAGTAACTCCAAAGTTGTGGGAAGTGCTGAAACAAGCGCTTGAAAGTGAGTGCCTCCTCATTTATAAGGAAGGGAGACCCCCTGACTCCTGTGCGTCTTACCGTCCCATATCCCTGTTGAACCAAGATGCAAAAATATTAGCCAAGATACTGGCCACTAGGCTAAACAAAGTTATTCTACATTTGATCGGGCCAGATCAGTCAGGGTTTATGCCAGGGCGTACCACGTGTGTGAACCTCCGCAGACTGATGTCCAATCTCCAAATTATACATGATAACCATGGGAAACGGGTGGTAATATCATTAGATAATGAGAAAGCCTTCGACTCGGTAGAATGGGAATATCTTTGGGCAGTTTTAGAAAGATTTGGGCTTCCTGCTAGTTTTATTACATATATCAAATTATTATATGAACGGCCAACTGCCCGGATACGGGTTAATGGGTGTTACTCTAATTCATTTGCCTTGCACAGGGGGACAAGACAGGGGTGTCCATTATCGCCGCTGCTCTTTGCTTTAGCTATCGAACCCTTGGCGATCATTGTCAGGAATTCCCCAAGCATCTCTGGATGGAAGTTAGGAGCAGTAGAGGAAAAGATATCCCTCTATGCAGACGACACACTGCTGTACCTTGCGGATGGCCATAAGTGTCTGGACGCAGCTCTGGACACTATTGGAGTGTTTGGGAAGTTCTCAGAACTGAGGATTAACTGGGATAAATCCAGTCTAATGTTAGTGGATGATATATATACAGAATTTCTGTATATATATCAGGCCTCGCCAGTGTTGCTGCCCTTCTCCCACTTTAAGACGTTGGATTCAATTCTGTTTGGCTTTATTTGGGGGCAGTCTCCACCTAGGCTTAACAGACAAATAATGAAAGCACAGGTGGCGGAGGGGGGTCTAGTGGAATGTATTTTTATTCTACGCAGCTCCTGTTTGTGCACTGGTGGCTCTGTCAGCCGCAAAACAACACGGTGGTAGGTCTGGAAGTGGCGGTGTTGGGTTCTCCTGAGAAACTATCCCTCTTGGTGTATAGGGGGGTTCGGGGGGTCCGGGAGGAAACCGGTTGTATGTAGGCAGTGTGTAACATATGGGAAAGGGTGGCCAAGCTGAACAGGAAGCCGGACGAGGCCCAGCATTGGTCCCCCTTTGCTCCTCTCTGGAACAACCCCAAGCTCCCTGAGTTGGTTTCAATGCAGGATCCGCAGTTTTGGGATGGAAGGGGCCTCCAGACGCTGGGCCAGGTGTACAGGGATGAAGTGCTTATGTCGTTTGACCAAATTAGGGAGACCTTTCGAGTTTCCCACCGGGACTTCTTTCGCTACCTGCAACTCAGGCACGCTCTGCAAACTCAATTCTGCAGGGACAGTCCGAATTTTTCGGTGTCCCAGGTGGAGAATGCGGTGAGAGGGACGGACTTGGGGAAACCGGTCTCTACATTGTATAGGTGCCTGGTTGCTGGGCTGGAGTCCCCCAGGGGGACGGTTGAAAGCAGGTGGCGGACCCTGGACCAATCCTTAGACCGGGATGACTGGGAAGAAATCTTAGATAACCTACACTCATCGGTCATAGAAGCCAGAGACAGATTTATCCAGACCAAGTGGATACATCAAGCCTACATCACGCCGATACGGCTGCATAAGATGGGATTACTGGCTAATGATTTATGTCCCAGGTGTGAGAGGGAGACTGGTACATGGGAACATGTGACCTGGTCCTGTGAGGTCCTGGTGAGATATTGGGGAGAGGTGATGGATTTGATTGGTAGAGTGGTGGGCACCCGGATCACCGTCTCGATTTCCTTATGTCTTCTGGGGGTGGTCGAATCACTGTCGCTGTCGAGGCCGCTGAAATCATTATTTAAGCTGCTGCTCTTTTATGCCAGGAAATGTGTTCTGCTTAATTGGAAACACCCGGCCAAACCATCCGTACAGGCGTGGAGGGCTCTAGTCAACCAGAAACTCACTATGTACAAACTGACATACACAGCTCGGGGGGTGCCTGATAAGTTTGAGAAGGTATGGGGTCCCTGGCTGCAGAGTCAGGACACCGCTTCAGAGGACGATTAGGGAGGGGAAAGGTCTACTTAAAGAGGACCAACACCCAGGGGTGATCGGCCCGGAAATCTATAAGATTCCCGGGCCGATCACCTCCCACCCCGCGGGACATCCGAGATCGGGATGTCCCGCGGGGTGAAACCCCCCAGAAACCCCAAAAACACCTTACCTGATCCGCCGCCGCTTCCGCCGCCGCCGCCTCCCGCGCGCCCCTCCAGACGTGCGCGCGCCCGCGCCGGCCCTCTGTGAATGGCCGGCGGGGGCGCGCGCGCGCCGAGAGTGACGCGCGGGAGGCGGCGGCGGCGGAAGCGTCTTGGACGTTCCTGATCCCCGCCTGGACGTTGGCGGGGATTGGCTGCGGCGCTCACGTGGGAGCGCTGAGAGGTGAGTTTTTTGGGGTTTCTGGGGGGTTTCACACAGCGGGGCACCCCCGATCGGGGTGCCCCGCCGAAGTGGACCAAAACCCAGGATAGTCAAAATCCTGGGTGTTGGTCCACTTTAAAGGGGCGAGGCTGCTCACCTATAGTAGGTTGAGTTATTGAGCGAGTTAAAGTGGAATTAGGGAGACGGGAGAAGCATCCTGGAGATGTGACTCCCCGACTGGTCCTCCCATCCCGGTGAATAGTTAACTAGATATCCGAGTCCAGAATGTATGTGTGTTGAGTGAATGGTTGTCGTGTCGAAATGTTTATTGAAACTATGCTACTGAACTGGGTGCCTGCGGCATCTCAATGTGATATGTGACTTGTATTCGTGTTTGATGTTTGTTGAACTGCAATAAAAAGAAACTTTAAAAAAAATATATATAATGTGTGACCATTTGGTGATTATGTTTTATATCGGCTACGCCTGTACATACAGAAGCAACATGCTTGCCCCCATGCATTGGACTGTGCCTACAGTAGCAACAATCTGTTCAGTTAATAAGTTGGTCGTGGTTTCAGTTTTCAGACCGGCAGCAATGAGAAGAAGAGATTTATGCTGATGCTCCTGATGATCCTATCAGGAGAACTCTAATGTCAGATCCAGTTATCCTGCCGTCCTCCCTTGTAACAGTGGAAAGGTCAACTAGTGTTCGACATCTACTAAGGTAATAACAAAATGTAAAGCAGGTATAGTGTTTCTCCTTAAAGTGATGCTACACCCAGAAAGGAAGTTTATGTGGTCACCTCCTATCCCTAGCCCAGTCCCCCTAAACAGCCTGCGTTTCTTTTAAACTAAAGCCTTTTCCCAATGTTCACAAAAAAAACTTAACAGGATGGAGTTTGATGTCCGAATGGCTGTCCTATGCTTATTAAATCAGCTACAACTAAACTGTCACATAATGGTTGTTAAAGCAGAACAAAACTCCACCAGCCGCTGACCTGGAATCAAAAAAGATTTCAGGAGTGGCTGCTGGCTTTCCCCCAGGTCATCAAGAATCGCATCACCGGCAGCGTGCACATGCTCTCGCTCCAGCCATTCATATACGCATGCACCCAATTCGGGATGGCACAGAAAGTCAAATTTCTGGGTTTTGTTCTGCTTTAATTTATTATTTCTAACCCATTCACCTTTTAACCTTTATAATATGCAACAGTTCAAATGAAACCTAGGCCCACATTCATTGTATTGGCAAAGGACATTTATTTTAGCTGCAACTTTTGTTTCTTTTCTCTTACCTTTCATTTGAATGGGATTTGGTGATGGTGTCTTAATCACTGCCTTTGGGCAGCAGCCACCAGGATTGACCTTGGAGTGGAGCAATGGTGGTTAAATAATGCTGAATATAGAGGGCTGCAGAAGACTCTGATGTGAGATCTGTTGGAAAATCTACCCAAAAGTATAGTTTTCTGTATTAAATTGCATACCCGTAACTCATATATGTTCTATATCTGCTTTTAACCTACATAGGTCCCTGTCTGACCTGCTCCTTCCATCAGGTTGCTCTTCTGGGGAGGTTACTCCAGGCAGTGGTGTGCCATAAGGAACGGCACTATTGGTGGCCCTAGTCATTATATATATTGTGGTAAGGTGGTGCAAGGGGCCGTCATTGACGGCAGGTATGTAGCACCAATGTTTTCCAGCATCAGCTGCTGGTGGCAGTTTGCTGCTGATGATTTAGAATAGCCGAAAGGCTAACCTGGGACGGCTTTACTGGGATGGAGCAGAGCAGGGTGGGACTCCATCCCACTACCCAGGTCCGGGTTTTGCGGGCTGTTTAAATAGCCTGGGGAATCAGCTGTGGCCTGTCCTTTGTCTAGAGCTCACATGGGAGTTAGACTCTGTGAGCCTGGCTGAAATCTCCTGTGGAGGCTGTTTCATGCGGACCTGAGGCCTATTTGGACTGTAAACAGGATTTTTGCTCAAGGACTAAAAGCTGTTTGCCTGATTGAATCATTTATGCTGCGGTTTCCTGAAAAGGTGATGTAACCTGTATGGACATATGCTTTTGTGGATTTTTGTGTGAAATAAACACAGACTTTACTTTGAACTGTTTGCCTCCGCCTCTATACTGCTGACACCCGGTCGCCTACCAGAGCTAATCTCCACAATATATTTCTTATATATATACATGTCTTGGTATAGATCTATACCATGAGGTGAGGGTACCCGCCTCACACCAAGTTGGATTCAGGCGTTATTTCGTCCTTTCTGCCTTGGACGGATCCTCTGGTCTCGGGACTATGATCTAAATTACTATGAGATGAAAGGGATCTGTGCCCCTCTACTGGGGTTAGAGATCTGCCGGAACTGTCTTGTCCCTGATGGGATCTTATCTTGGGGTCTACTGGTGCCCCCTTCTTGAAGTACCGGATTGTTTCCATGGATTAAGGGCCCTCTGGCCTGGTCCTATTCGGTTGGTCGTCCTTCCGGACCTGTAGGACTCGTTCGGCTCTACTGAATATTGTTGTTAGCACTTCTGTTGGTTCCGTCTGCGACCTGGACATGTATTCCCCGTTGGGAAAAGTTTTGAGTTACCATGGCTACCCCCTCTTGTTATTTTGGCCTATCCTTCTAGAGGAAGATTCTTCCTCCCTATTGTTTTTCGTTCTTTTACTATTAGTGCTTGGCTTGCCCTGTAGCACTATGTTCTGGCGATCAAGCTGGCTAGTCCGCTGCTTGCGCTCAGTTCTCCCTTTACAAGGTTCAAAGGTTGAGGTTAGAGCATTGCTCTCGTTGTTGATAGCATGGTTAAGGGTGATAGCGCTTTACTGTTGGCTGTGCCTTTTCACGGGGATCCCACCCTATTGTGGACACTGCTATTGGATGTCCCATAGTTTATGAATATGTTCTGGAGCAGGACGTGCTGTATGCTTAGAATAATACAATTCTGTGAGAATCTCACCTGTAGAATTGGTATTATATGCATACAGCACGTCCTGCTCCACCCCACCCAGGTTTCACTTTGTTCTGGATCCCCTGTATGGTGATTGTACTCACTTGGTGTTATTGCCAGACATTCTGGGTGGTTTGTTTCTCCTGGCTTCTCTTCTCACTGCTTTTCAATGCTGGGGATTGTGGGAGGTCCTCCGGTATATGTAGGGCCGGGAGGAGCTTGTTTTCTTCATGATCTGCAGTGCACGGCGCTGAAGGCGGAGTTATACCCATACGTTATGAATATGTTCTGGAGCAGAACGTGCTGTATGCATATAATACCAATTCTACAGGTGAGATTCTCACAGAATTGTATTTTTTTGTGCCCACATTGCTTTGCTGTCCCATTCCCAGGTGACCGCCGGCAGCCAGTGATGTTCACGTGGCAAGTTGCCCAGTGTGTGCCTGCAGTGATCATGTCAGGGTGGCACGCTCCAGTGGATTGCAGATGTAGGCAAGTCTCAGGGCCAGGGAACGGCCTGGTGTATAATGTGGGGCATGCTGCAATTGTATGCCTCTCAGTGTGTCTCAGAGGATCTTTTTGAGTGTTGCAACTTTTTAAACTGGAACACTTATTTTAGAAAAAAAAAAAGGGTGTTCTGAGTGTAGGGAGGCATCCTGATTGCCGATGCCTGTACCCGTGAATTTAACAGCGTTAAATAGGAGAAATCAGCAATTGGGAGGCCTTCCTGCACTCCGGACACAACCCTGTGAAAAATGGTTGTTCCGCGTCCAGACAAAATGAATAAACATACACTCCCGCACAGCTTTTAGACTACAGGGCCTAAGATTTTTTATGTAAAATGATAAGAAAGAATGATAAGTAAGTGACTAAAAACTTAAAATATATTAATTTTAGATACTGGGGGATAGTTTTTTAAGGGGTTAAAATGCATGTCAGTAACCGGAGATATGCGCCACCTTTATCACGTAAGATACAGATTACAGATCTACAATAAAAAAACGAGACATTTTCTTCAAAAAACAAGACGGCTTTTTCATTTTTCATGCGTCAGTTAAGTGGTTCAAAACCTGGGATTTTCACTCTTTGGGATGCCCTGCTGCATGACACCCCTCCGATCGACCAATTTACACACCTTGCCAACATTTCGCTTGCACAGGTGCGGCTCTCCTCCAATCAGCCGCTACATTCCCTCCCGTCTGGGGCATCCAGATTCGGGATGTCCCGCTGTGTGAAACCCCCCCATGGTCATCCGGTATACTCACCTTCTCTCCCGCTCCAATGGCGCATGTGCAAGCAGTGGCCGCATCCCCGCTATCTCTTTAGGCATTTAGAGGGCAGCAGGGATGCTGCGCCACGTGCTCGGCCTAGTTTGGCTACTCAAACAAGCCTAGACAAGCGTGTGTGCTGATTGGATGCATGCGCCGTAGGACCAGGTAAAGGTGTATTGGAGTGGACGACCTGGAGGGTTTCACATGGTGGGTCTTCCCGAATCGTGGTGCCCCCGGGAAAAGGTCCAAAATCCGGGATAGTCATAATCCTGGGTTTTGGGCCACTTTAAAACAGCCTGAAAGTATAAAAGTTTTATTTTTCATTTTTTTACTTTAAGAGTTAAAAATGAAAAAGTTCCTTAATAATCATGCAAACCACTTAATGACCTACTCACCTTACCAGGCTGCTGGCTCCCGTACCTCTCGCGCCGACATCTTGCTACACCGGGAAGTATATATCCCACAGTGTACGGCAGTGGCTATGACAGGGGCGAGTGCGAGGTGAGAGCTTCGGTGGCGGGGGACCTCCGGAATTGTAGCTGCTGGATGGTTCATGTAGCACGATTTACCGCACTACATGAATCCGGAAGCAGCTGGAAAAAGCAGCAGCACAGCCGAAAGTAGTCTGCTGTGTGCTGCGGGACCATCCGGACCTGCACCTGGGAGGGGATTAAAGTAGAGTTCCAGCCCAGCAGGGGAAAGAATAATAAGTGAGCAACTAAAAACTTAATATTAATTTTAGATGCTGGGGAATAGTTTTTTAAAGTGGACCAACACCCAGGATTTTGACTATCCTGGGTCTTGGTCCACTTCGGTGGGGCACCCCCGATCGGGGTGCCCCGCTGTGTGAAACCCCCCCGAACCCCCCGAACTCACCTCTGTCAGCGGCGACGGACAAGCCGCGGACAAGCGGCTCCTCCGCCGCCGCCTCCCGCGCGTCCCTGTTGACGCGCGCGTGCCCGCGCCGGCCATTCACAGGCGCGCGCACGACTAGAGGGGCGCGAGGGAGGCGGCGGCGGCCGGCCGCCGCCGAAACTAAGGTAAGGAGTTTGGGGGGTTTGGGGGGGTTTCACCCCGCGGGACATCCCGATCTCGGATGTCCCGCGGGGAGGGAGGTGATCGGTCCGGGAATCTTATAGATTCCCGGGCCGATCACGGGTGGGTGTTGGTCCACTTTAAGGGTTTGGGCTTTTCATGAAATCATGCTGAAGGTCCAGTTTAAGTCCTCTGGCCTCTTTTTTTGCTTTTGGTATACTTTATAATATTCTAGATGCTAGATGCGGTTTTGGCCCCCTTTAAAGACAAACACTGGACAGTCTGGTGAGTTCTCAAGAAATCCCCAAACTTCGCCATTTGTTCCCTTTGCTTCTGCATTTGGCAGGTTAAACTTACCTGTCTTCTGCTCTTCCTCCTGCACTCCACCAATCTTCTTGAATGCTTTCTGTAGGGCAGCGCCATCTTGTCTTTATCTCTGTCCCATGATGCACTGCACTGCCCTGAGATCTCGCATCTGCGCAGTGAAGTGCTCATCTCGATCCTCAGTACAAACTTACCTTTTCCCCTATGCTCGGCGGTGCGTTTAGGCCAGCGCTCAGCAATCAGGAGCAGGAGTGGCAGCATCACCAGTTTCCTGTAGACGTGGGCACGCTCCTGTCCCTAGCCTATCTGATTGTTTTCATCACTGAGGATTACTGTGGATTAGTACATTTCTCCCCTAAACTTTCTTTTTAGACTTGAGGTCCACATTAAAATGGACCAGTTACCACCTGCACCAGTCCTGGAGTCTTAATGACTCTAGGCTGGCAGGATTAGGTGCCCCTGGTGCATACTGATTTGGGATGCCCCACTGTTTGAACCCCAACCCACTCCCATTGATTGCCAGTAAGCCCCTTACCTTTCCACTGCTCCCTCTCTAGATAGCCCCAAAACGCGGCACTCCACAGGTTAGCCAAAACGGGATACCCCCGGGGGCACGGACCAATCACCAGGATAGTCATAATCCTGTTGTTTGGTCCACTTTTAGGGTAAGGTTTAGATTAGAATATTGAATATGATTATACATGTAAATGTTGGTTATATGTAGTGTAATACTTTTATTGATATATGAATATCTACCACATATTAAACATAATTATTTATGAGCATATTGGTGGATAATAGTAAATCAAATCATTATATGGGGCAATAGTTTAACAATTACCATGAAAAGTGCACTTTCCCCAACAATATATTTTTATAATGTTATCATTAGATTAGATGAGCCTAGCCGAGTTCGCGTTGGCGCAGTCAATCACGTTGATTGGACGGGAGGCCACGCATGTGCCGTGGGGCTGAGGAAAGGTGAGTTACTTCGGGCGACCTGGGGGGGTTTCACACAGCGGGGCATCCCCGATCGGGCTGCCCCAGGGGTGAGGATCAAAGGGGTTTTGGTCCACTTTCAAATAGATCAGGATCACCTATTATTGGCAGCTGATAATCAGAACTATTGCCCCATATAATGATTTGATTTATGATTATCCACCAATATGCTCATAAATAAGAAAAAAAACAATAATTTCACCATCATTTTTATAATTATGTTTAATATGTGGTATAGATATTCATATATCAATAAAAGTATTACGCTACATATAACCAACATTTACATGTATAATCACATTCAATATTGTGCTCTAAACCTTACCCTAAAAGTGGACCAATCATCAGGATTTTGATGATGCTGGTGATTGGTCCCTGCCCCCGGGGGTATCCCCCCAGATTGCCAACTCCACTCACCTTTCCACCGGTCCCACGGTGCATGCACGGGCGCTCATCCAATCAGCGCGTATACTAATGAAGGGCATAAATCCTTTGTTTTGGACTGTGTGTCGGCATAGTGAATGCCAGCGGCCATATCACTGCCTAACCTGTGGGCTATCTAGCCAGGGAGCAGTCGAAAGGTAAGGGGCTTGCTGGCAATGGGGGGTTCACACAGTGGGGCATCCCAAATCAGAAAGCCCCAGGGCACCTAGTCGGGCAGTCATTAATACTCCAGGACCGGCGCGGTTGGTGACTGGTCCGTTTTAATGTGGACCTCGAGTCAAAAAAGAACGTTTACGATATAAGTTTACAAAACCACCACCCCCTCTGCTGATAAGTGGAACAAACCCAGAGTGGTCAGCCCAGGATTCTAAAAGATTCAAGGGTCGGCTGCTGCCCTATCCCTGGGGCTGTGTGAAACGCCCCCTCTTGGCAGCTCACTCGGTAATGATTGCTGAGCGCTGGTCTATACAGACTGTATTACTGGGGATCTGGGGGTTTCACATAGCGGGGAATTTTAATTGGGAGGAACAGACCTCAAAAAAGTAAAATTTTCATGTTTTGTTCCTCTTAAAAGTGGACCAAAACCCAGTGTTTGGACTATCCCGGGTATTAATCCCTGCCCCCATTTTGGAATCCCTCCAGGTCGCCCAATGTAACTCACCTTCCCCCGGTTCTACGGCACATGTACGGGACGATTATGACCCAAAGCAGGCGAGCGTGCCGGCGGACGCATCCTCGCTACAGGACGCATTCTTGCTCCGCCCATTTACAAATGTCTGGCACTGGCTCCGCGACCGTGGCATGCGCATGCACCATGTGATCAGGCAGAAGGTATGTGGGGGGGGGTCACACAGCAGGGCATCCCGTTTCAGTATGCCCAGGGGGGGGGGAGAATCAGGCCACCCAGGATTGTTATAGATTCCAGGGCTGCCAACCATGAGCGACTATAAAGCGGACCTGGGATTCATCTGTGTTACTGGGGCATCCCAATATGGTGATCAGACACCATTTTTGTCTAGAGGGCTGGAGACAACTGGAAGTGGATGCCCATACTCCACTTAAAGTGGACCAACACCCACGGGTGATCGGCCCGGGAATCTATAAGATTCCCGGGCCGATCACCTCCCTCCCCGCGGGACATCCGAGATCGGGATGTCCCGCGGGGTGAAACCCCCCCAAACACCCCAAACTCCTTACCTTATCTTCCCTCCCTCACGCCCCTCTAGACGTGCCCGCGCCGGCCGTCTGTGAATGGCCGGCGCAGGCACGCGCGCGTCAAGAGGGACGCGCGGGAGGCGGCTTGTCCGTCAGCGCTGGGAGCGGGGAGAGGTGAGTTGTTCGGGGAGGTTTCACACAGCGGGGCACCCCGATCGGGGGTGCCCCACCGAAGTGGACCAAGACCCAGGATAGTCAAAATCCTGGGTGTTGGTCCACTTTAAACCTGTTTGATGCAGACCTAGCAGAGCCTTGGTCACTAAGGAATTTGCTGCATCAGTGAAGGCCGCCACACAGGCTTATTTTTTAAATAAAATTATTATAATTTTTTTATAATAATATAAGAAAAATATAACGTTGGGGAAAGTGCGCTTTTGATTTTTTGGGGGGCATAAAAGAAAAAATGAAATAAATATAAGAAATGAAAAATAAAAATAAAATGGACATCATTTTATCACAAAGAAAATGACACTTTAATAATTGGCATCAAAAGTATAATAAAAAAGTAATAATAAAATGATAAAAATATAATGTTGGGGAAAGTGCACTTTGGATGACAGAGCTTAACTGCTTTATAAGTTGCGCAACACTCGCACATGCGCAGTGGAAATGTCGCCTCTGCCTCAGCGTAACCAGCCTGTGAGTGGGCATGCACATAACACAGAGCGCTCCCATTGTAACAGAAGCGGGAATGGTCGGCGTCTGCTGATGCGATGCTGCCCCGGCATCATAGATTTGCATAGCCCCGCCCCCTACTTCCTCACACCACTCACCCACCCATAGCTATATAGGGCTCCGCCTCATTCCCCAGTAATGTGCCCAGAGAAGGACTGCAGCAGTTGGGAGAACTCCATTGCGCATGTGCGAGTGTTGCGCAAACACCTTATAAAGCAGTTTCCATCCTTCAGTACCTGAGCAGCCTGTGGCGCGAGCAGCTAGTGAACACGCCTGTCATGATTTGTCCACGGGTTCGAATCCGACCCTGTGCCTTGATCTGCAGGTGTTGCCGTGTTTCTCGGGACCGTCCAGGCTGGCTCATTTTTTATTAATAGGGAAAATAGAACGTTGGGGAAAATGCACTTTTTAGGCCAAGTGTCATTTTCTTTGTGCCAAAACGATGTCCACTTTATTTATTTCTTCTTTGTGCAAAAAAACAATTGTCATCCTAAGTGCACTTTCCCCAATATTATATTTTTCTTATTTTCTTATTAATAAAATATGGTGCCGAATGCCTATATTTTGGGACATAAGCTATTGCTATGTGTATGATTATCTAGCCCCATCCTGTGGCCATTAAGGTTTTTTTTTTATGTAAAACACGTTTATTTGTCAGTGATATATATTGTGCTGATTGTACGGCAGATTTTTGTTAAATAGTAAAAAAAAAGATTTTTAATATATTTTTTAATACATGAAAAGATAAACGTTTTACTAGTAATTAGAAAGAAAAAACAGCCGGCTGGGCATTGTCCACTTCTCATATTTGCCGCCTACTAATGGGCCTTGAGTGGGATTCGATCCGGTGGACTCGGCTACTTCCGAGTAAGCCAGCCGCACAGGACATTAGCTTACTGCGCCACAGGGCCAGTGGGTGGGCGTGGCCGAGATGCGGTGGGTGACGTCAGCTCGCCAGGAGACGCCAGTGCAGTGTGTTGCTGCTGAGAGTGATGGGCTCGCTGATCAGCGCTCAGGCAGCACTAGTTGCAGCAGCATCAGGCAGCACTAGTTGCAGGAGCAGAGACAGGGCAGATCGGTGCAGAGCCGTGTGACAGCTTCTCCTGGAGTCTCGCCGCCGCCATCATCCTCTGCCATTCAGAGAACATTTACACAAAGGGGCCTTTTCCCATCTGATCTGAGGTTTGATTATAGGAGGAGTTTATGTAGCAGTAGTGAAAGTTTTATTTAATTAAAGTGGACCAACACCCAGGGGTGATCGGCCCGGAAATCTATAAGATTTCCGGGCCGATCACCTCCCACCCCGCGGGACATCCGAGATCGGGATGTCCCGCGGGGTGAAACCCCCCAGAATCCCCAAAAAGATCTTACCTGATTCGCCGCCGCCACCTCCCGCACGCCCCTCCAGACGTGCGCGCGCCCGCGCCGGCTCTCTGTGAATGGCCGGCGGGGGCGCGCGCGCGCCGAGAGTGACGCGCGGGAGGCGGCAGCGGCGGAAGCGGCTTGGACGTTCCTGTCCCCCGCCTGGACGTTGGCGGGGATTGGCTGCGGCGTTCACGTGGGAGCGGGGAGAGGTGAGTTTTTTGGGGGTTCTGGATCGGGGTGCCCCGCCGAAGTGGACCAAAACCCAGGATAGTCAAAATCCTGGGTGTTGGTCCACTTTAAAGAAAATAAAAAACCCTAAATACAAATAGGATAATAAAGGAGGGAGTGATTTGCAATTAGGGATTTTTTCCTAATATCTCATGTAATAACTATTAAAACTGGGCTAAAAGACTTATTTTACAGGGAAACCAGGGATGTGGCTGCCCCCACTTTCTATGCCACCAAATTATCCTAAAATGACGGCTTTATTCCATGCATTAGGATGCACCACATAAAGCCCTGATTGGACGAGAGCCAGCGCATGCGCCATGGGAATGGCAGGATGGTGAGTTGAGTGGGTGATCACACATCCTAAATCGGGATGCCCCAGGGACAAGGACCAATCACCAGGATAGTGACAATAATGGTGATTGGTCCACTTGTATGATCCCTAGGAAGCCAAATTGCTTCATGAAGCTCTGATGACGGAGCGGAAACAGCTGCACACCAGGATGAAGCATGTCTCCTGGTGGAGGAGAGGTGGCTGCTGCATGTGTGCACCAGCTGCTTCCTGTCCCCCATCAGATGGACGGAAATGGTGAGTATGTCTCTAATGCACTGGCGGTGTGAGGGGGTAGATTGGGTTGTTTTAGTGTCCCCATGGAGCAACAGAGTAGCCAGGAGGCGTGTAGGTCTGCTTTAAAGTATACCAAAACCAGACCTATAAGACGCTAGGTGCGGTTAGATACCCAGCCCTGGGGCATCCAGATTTGGCCTGCTCTGCTGTGTGACACCTCGCTGGATATTCTCACCTCGCCAGCGGCACCATTTCTTGCATCTTACTAGGTCTGTGTGCAGCCGCACTCTCCATAAATGAATTGCCGCCATAAAGGGATGCAGGGGAGGCCGCGCACCCATCTCCAGATGGGATAAGCTTGTAAGTCTGGCTGTGGGGCATCCCAAATCAGGATGCCTCCTGGGAATAGTATTAATCAGTCCAACAAGACCCAGTATTTCCACTATCCCCAGTTTTGGATTGTCCCCTGGGGCATCCCAATGTGAGATGTCCCCGCTGTGTGAAATCCCCTGGTTCATCCGATCTACATATATCACAGGACTTGTCTCTCCTCCAATCAGCTTCTTAGTCTGCGCATATTAATGTGCGGCTGGAGAAGCTGTAACTCGCCGCACTCTCCAGGCTGTGCACGGCCAGATATTCAGTTATGGCAGGAGCTGCCGTACGGGAGAGATGCCGCCACTGGCTGCACATGCTGCATAGGTAAGAAAAGGGGGCAACTGGAGAGATTTCATATAATGGGGCATCCCGGCACAATGTGTAACCCTTGTTGTATTTACTCACCTTCATAGGGTATGAACCGAGAGTGTTTCGCACGGGGGGCATCCCGAATTGGGTATGCGCCAAGGGTACCGACCAAAACCCAGGATAGTGAAAATCTGTTCTACTTTAAAGTGGACCTACGCTGGCCCTAGAATCTGTGAGACACTAGTGGCAGCTGAATACCTGCCATTATTTGGGATGCCCCAGAACTCCTAGTTCACTGAAAGAAAGCAGATAGGACGAGTCTGCGTATGCGCCGTGGGATGGCTAATGAGGTAAATAAACCAGAAGAGCGGCATTCAGATCACCCCTCCGGCTGTGGCGCGTGGGGCCCCGGTGTCACATTACAGGTTATGAGGGGGCTCAGATACTATAGGCTCTATGGTCTGGGCCCCCGTAGCCTATATGTGATGGGTAGGCCCCATGTTTTCATTGAAATGAATGGGGAGCGCATCTGCTTCTGCCACAGCCATTCAGATAGACTGTGGCGGGATCGCACACAGCGCCGGGGATACAGGGGATGCGGCATTACGCGCTTCCCATTTATTTCAGTGAGAGCAACTTGCGACTCTCATCAAACAAGAGTCGGTGCATGTGCCAGTGGGGTGGGGTAAGGTGAGATTTTACGGGCTAACTGGGGGTGGGGGGGGTCTCACAGCGGGGCATGAAACGAATTCCGAGAAAGTTACATTCAGAGGTTTTGTTCCACTTTAAAGCGGACCTTTACTCTGAATAGGATTCTATCTTATATGTTTCCCACACCCTGTACATACAGATTGCTCACATTAAAAATCATTCTACCTGCATCTACTGCATGTTATGAGCCTTTAAACATCCAAGATGGCGGCTTATGGAACATCAGGCAAACAGGAAGAGCCTTCTGACTGTGCTGCTCTGCATTCTGGGATTGCTGACCTTTTCCTGACCCCAGCTCTGCTCTATCTGAGCAAAGCACAGCTATAACCCACCCCCCCTGTACTTTATCCCACTCTCCTCTCCTCATTCCTCAGTAAGTGTGATGCTTCTGAGTCAAGATGGCGGCGCCCGTGTCCTAAGTCCTGAACAGAGTTGCAGCCCAGTGGGGGAAAGAATAAGTAAGTGACTAAAAACTTAAAATATATTAACTTTAGATGCTGGGGAATCTTTTTTTAAGGGTTTGGGCTTTTCAATAAATCATGGTGAAGGTCCGGTTTAAGTGTCTCAGATTTGACCCTCTGAAAATATGGTCAGCTTAGCCTGAGGCAAGGAGGGGTCCGATAAGAGTTGACTGTATGAGACATTAAGGGGCCCCATTTAATGTTTGCACCAGGGCCCCGCCACATTTAGTTACACCCCTGCTGCTCACCAGGAGATGGAACAGGGAGGAGAGTTATTTCACTGAATTTAATTTCTATTTACTGTTACTAAATAAATGTGTTATTTGCCTTTCTATGGCTTATGGGGGGTAATTAATTATCTAATTATATATTTAATTGGTATTAATGGGGGACTTTATATAGTGTAAATATAATGTATGTGTATTTTATTTGTATTATATATTTAATTGATTAAATGAACTGGATATTTGATTCGTAGGGGACATCCCGACTTGGGCGGTGCACCCACCTAGACGCCATTCACCCCTATATTCCTATGTGGCACAGGATGTGCCCGCTCCCCTGCAGTGCACACCCTTCATACCTGACAGGGGGCGCCGCTGTGTGCACTTAGGAATAGAGGTGGAACGCAGGTGAGTGCGCTGCTCGGACGCGGGATAGGCTTGCGATTTCTGGCTGTGGGGCATCCCAAATCAGGATACCGCCTAAGAATCATAATAACCAGTCCAAAATTGAAGTGGAACAAGATCTGATCCTGGGAGATGTCCCGCTGTGTGAGATCCCCCAGATTACTCGATCTACATAACACTCCAGCGTTCCCACAGCGCAGACGGGGCTCTCCTCCAATCAGCTTCTTAGTCTGCGCATATTAATGTGCGGCTGGAGAAGCTGTAAGGAATCCTGGCCGCACTCGCAATCCCCAGGCTGTGCACAGTTATGGCAGCTATTCAGTTATGGCACAGAGCGTGTCCTCTGCCTTGAGAAAGTGACAATACGTCAGGAAAACGCATTGGCTTTTTCCTCGGGGGACGAGTGGCGGCCTGTACCATGGACACTGTGTATTTGTAAGATAAGTGTATTTCTTTCATGTCTTTGCACCTACCTCGTATCATTTATTGCATATTTTTGCACTATACTCATCTGATTGTTTATTAGGTTTTGATGCACTTTATTGGGAAGCACAAGCACTTTACATTTTATTAATGATTATTGCCCTTAGAAGGGCCCAGGTTATTGAGCTTTATTTAACATTTTTATGGCTGCCCTGTACAACAGCGCCCCCCCATGGCAGATTGTGAGAATGTTGTTGTCTTGTATGTCTTTTAAACTGTCTTTTTAGATATATTGTATTATGTGGATCAAATAAATTTTTGATAAACTATTTGAGTGTGTGCAACGCCAAGTCTCTGGTTTGGGCTATTTTGGGGGATTTGGGCACCCCCACTTTCAATAGTGTTTCAGCATTCTGAGTGGCACCCAGAGCATTGCACCACATTTATTAGTAACTAGTTAGTGTCATCCAATCTTTGTATTAGTACAGTTATGGCAGAGCCCGGGAGAGATGCCGCCACTGGCTGCACATGTTGGATAGGTAAGTAAATCAGGCAACTGGAGGGGTTTCATATAATGTGGCATCCCAAATGGGGATACCCCAGGGGGTGGTTGTTTAATTGGACCTAGTGCCTATAAGACTCTAGGTCCGGTTAGACGACTACCCCATGATATATGGTCCACTTTAATATTAAATATATTATTGCTCTCAGTGTGTAATCCTGGAGATCGCCGCGTTTACTCACCTTTCCGCCAATCCCGTGTCACATGCACAGACAGGCAGCCAATCAGCATGCTCCTCTCTATTCACCTTCTGCTAGTCACTCTGATGTCTGAGCGTCCCACAAACGAAATGGAGCGAACACGTCACAGGCCGCATCCCCACTCCTCCGTGTACCCGCACCAGCCATCCAGAAATGGGGGGAGTGGGAACCCGCCTCAGCTAAAGGCATAGTGGGGATGCAGCCGCTGCCGGCACATGCACCGTGAGGTCACCGGCCATGTTAGTTGTCTCTGATCCGGATATGGGATGCCCCTGGAATGAGGAAATCGGCCATTGCTCCTCTGTAACGGATGGCAGGAGAGAAAGAGGAATAATAATTTAGAGTAACACATTTATATTTCTTTATATTGAATTTATTATAATTGCTTTTGGGCCAAGAAAAAACTTTACCTGAATGTTTTATATTCTTTTGCAGTCAGCTCCTGTGTGGACAAGGGCTCCCCCTGCTGATTGGAGGCAGAGGCACATCACATGCAGAATAGAGCCAGTAGGGGGTCAGGTAAGTATAGTTGTTTCTTAATATGCCCCAGACAAACCCTTTGTGAAAAATGGGAAGAGAGAAAAAAGTCATTTTTTGATATTTAAATATTCATAATTTTAAAGTGTTGATCAACACCCCCTTAATTTTTCATGGGGCGATATTCTACCTCTTTATGGGGCATCCCTAATTCGGATGCCTCGCTTTGTGAAACCCTGGGGTCACCCGAATTAGTCACCTCTTCCCTGAGCTCTCACCACATCTTGTTGCCATGGCTGCATCCCCGGAATACCTCTAGCTAGGCTCTCATCAGGCCATCACAGCAGGAGGTGAGCGGGGATGCGGCCGGCGTCACTCGCTCTAATCAGATTTTCTTGCCGCTCTGAGCACAGGACATTTGATTGGAACGAGCGCTACTGATTGGCTGAGAGACCTGCACTTGGGGAACGAGGGAAAAGTAAGTTCACAGGGCAATACACACAGTGGGGGCATCCCAAATTAAGATGCCCCCATCAGAAGGAACAAAACCTAATAAAGTGAAAGCTTTAAGTTTTGTTCATCTTTAAAGTGTTGCAGAAGAGCCAGAGATTGGCCTACCTACTCACCTTTTCCTGGGATCCCGCAGTCTGTAATTAAATGCAGCACAGAGCAGAGAAGCAGCATCCCGGCGCTCTCCGCTCTGCACGCCACCGGCAGAAGATCATCAGGTTTTTGGAGGCACAGAGCAGAGGAAGCCACAAGAAGGTGAGTAGGTGGCCTGATCTCAGGCTTTCAGTACCATTATACACGGTTAGGGATGCTCCATAGGGAACCTAGGCAGTGATCCAGGAGTCTGTTTAGATGTTTGTTCTCATTGGCATTACAGTAGTAAATTCTATCGACGTGTGAACAAACATTTAAGTGGACCTAAACCATTTATAGGCTGCTGTGTTTCCCATCCCCCAGTTATCTGGATTTACGATGGCTGTCCAAGGCCAAAATATGGCCAAGAAACTCACCCTCTCCAAGGCAGCTGGGCAGTCTGCCCATGTACCCAGTAGGGTTTGCCAGTCTTCTGCAGCGAAACATTTGCTGATGCCAATCCATGTGCAACAGGGGAACGGAGAGGGTAAGTTCTTACATAAGATCCTCTGGTTCTCCAGTGGCCCGGTCTGAGCCTGGGTCTTTGTATTGGTGGGATCAGGTCCAGAAGGTGGGAGGATTGAGGCTCATTCCTTCCAATGTTTCTTTTTTCTTTCAATATGTCTTTATTGAGTTTTGCATGAAAATCAAGAACAATACATGTAAACAGTAATAAACACACAAAGAGAATTGCGGGGTCAGGACGTAACAGCAGTCAACAAATAATACAGCCTCAAGCGGGCTAAAGAGGCCGGGCACATTAAATGCTCAAGGAACCGGGAGCGACAGGAGCGCAGGCCCAGAGCTCCGCAGCCCGCGACTCCTACCACACCCCAGACACCATAGCCAACCTAGATTCTTCTTCCATATAGGCCGACCTCCGGCAAGACCAGAATATAGTGACCGCACCCGTCCCTCCCGCAACCCCGAAAATAAGGGAAATTGTAGAGAAGAAGAAGGGTAGATAGGAGGGAGCAAGGGAAGAAAAAGAAAATAGGGATATAGGGCAGAAAGAGAGAGAGAAAGTAGATAAGAGACAATAGGAAGGAGGACACAACAGACAGACAAAGAGACACAAACCTAGGGAAGGATGACCACATCACATCCCCGCTCCGACCCCCCCCCAAGGGTCGCGGCAGGACCGACCCCGGCCCAACCATCCACCGTCCGACTCATCCCGGGGCTCATTCCCGCTCCAATAACGCTCGGAAATCAGGGGACTCCCGAGAAACCTCCCAGAGAGTCCACGTCTTAAGAAACCTCTGAGTGCCCCCCTCCACCCCCTCCAGAGACAGCTCCTCCATCCTCTTGATGGTCTCAACTTCCCCGTACCACTCCAGCATAGACGGGACAGCAGTGGAGCGCCAGTGTCTGGGAATCACCGATCTAGCAGCAGTGAGTAGGTGCCTCAACAACCCTTTTTTATTAGTCGACACCGATGAAAAATTAAAAAACAGTGGGAAACTCCCCTAGGGTATAAGTATGTAGGCTCTGCCCCTAAAACCCATATGTACTTGGGGCGCCCAGCTAACCTCTATAACTACTGCATGACTCACACAAATACAGACATCTGGTTATTTGCTGAGCTGGCCAATAACCATACTGACAAAATTAGCAAAAAATGAACTCACTTTTAATGGTATTGAAAATGGACTCATAACGCATATGACAAACAAGACTTACTGACACACACTAATTATGCGTTATGAGTCCGTTTTCAACACCATTAAAAGTGAGTTCATTTTTTGCTAATTTTGTCAGTATGGTTATTAGTCGACACCGACCCTGGGAGCATGGACAAAAGGGCGACCTGTGGCGTGCGGGGGAGCTTTTCGAGTGACAGGTGCTCATACATTCCTAACACCCGCTCCCAGAAGTCCCGCACCGACGGACACTCCCACCAAATATGTACCATGGTCCCAGGAGCCCCTGTACATCTCCAACAATCACCAGTATCCACCCCTCCAAATTTTAGAAGATCCGATGGGCACCTATACCATCTTGCCAGAATCTTATAGTTCCGTTCCTGGGCTCTAGAAGCGACAGACAGTTTGTGGGTAAGTGCAAAGGATTTCTCCCATTCATCGGGTTCAAATACCTGTCCCAGGTCCTCCTCCCATCTCCCGCAGAACCGTTGCATTCCCTCACCCTCCTCCTCATCCCGAAGGATCTTATACAGGGCAGAAATCACGCGTGTAGGGGGGGAAGGGTCCCGGAGGACACTCTCCAGGGGAGTTAGTGCGCAAGAGAGGTTCGAGATTGGCGTAAGAGACCTGATAAAGGCCACCAACTGAGCATGTAGAAACCATGAGATATTCCGAAGCCCACTCCGAACCCCCAAATCAGAGAGGGAAGGAGGACCCGCCCTCGACATTATGTCCCCAAGTCTAATATCCTGAGAGGCTTCCCATACAAGAAAGGACCTAGAGTTCAGACCCGGGGGGAAGGCCGGGTTGTCAAACAGCGGGGTGAGGGGGCCCGGTCTAAGCGAGAGCTTCCCCCGCCTCAAGAATCCGTCCCAGACTTTCAACAACGGGCCCGCTAAGTAAGGCAGCTCCTGGGGCCCAGGCCTGTCTAGAGGAGAAACCCAAGGCAGGGCTGTCAAATTGAAAGGGGAAATTGCCCTCTCGATAGCCACCCAGCCTTTATCATCCTTATGGTGGAACCAGTCCGATAGACGCACCAGTACAGAGGCAGCGTGATAGGTTCTAAGGTCCGGGACCCCCAGCCCCCCCCTCACTTTAGATCTGAAGAGTGTGGCCCTCCCAATCCTGGGCTTCCCGTTGCCCCAGATGAATTTAAAGAGGCTCCTCTGTAAAGATTGGAAAAACCCCCGCTCCGGGGCCAAGGGGATTGTCTGGAATATATAAAGAAACCTGGGGAGGATGTCCATTTTAAGGATATTAATGCGACCCAACCACGAGTACTGCTTCTTATTATAGGAGGCAAGGCCTGCGGCCGTGGACTGTAGGAGCGGAGCGTAGTTGAGTTTATATAATTTCCCCAAGTCCGAGGGCAACTGAACCCCCAAGTATGTAATGGCCTCCCCCTGCCACTTGAAGGGGAAGTTAGTCTGGATGAGGAGTCGGGTCTGATCATTCAATGAAATGTTTAAAATCTCAGTCTTAGACAAGTTCACTTTAAAATTGCTCAAGTCACCAAAGCGCTTGAATTCCGCCAGGATAGAAGGCATAGAGATGTGGGGTGAGGTCACGTACATAAGCAGGTCATCGGCGAAGAGAGAGAGCTTGTGCTCCCTCCCTCCGCAAACAACCCCATGCACAGACGGGTTAGCCCTCAACGCATTAGCCAAATGCTCCATTACCAACACATAAAGCAACGGGGACAGGGGGCAACCCTGGCGAGTACCGTTCCGAATTGGAAAGGGACCAGACAGAGAGCCATTAACCTTCACCCTTGCGGTAGGTTCCTGATATAGAGCCATTATTCTGGCCAGCATAACCGGGCCTAGTCCAATCTGGCTCAGTGCAGCCCTCAGGAACCCCCAATACACTCTGTCGAATGCTTTCTCCGCATCGACTGCTAGTAGACAAGTCGGGATACCCCGTGACTGCGCGTAATGGATTAGGGATATCGCCTTAATGGTATTGTCTCTCGCTTCCCTTCCCGAGACAAACCCCACCGGATCCAGATTGACCAGCGTGGAGAACAGAGGTTGCATCCTAAGAGCAATGATTTTAGCGTAAATTTTCAGATCCACATTGATCAGTGAGATTGGTCTATAGCTCCCAGGTAGGGTAGCATCCTTACCGGGCTTTAATATGACTGCAATGTGCGCCTCCAAGGCCTGTCTCGGGAAGGAACAGTCGTTCGATATAGAGTTAAACACCCTAACCAGAAAGGGGGTTAGCAAAGCTCCAAGTGTCTTGTAGAATCTGGGGGTGAACCCATCAGGACCGGGACTTTTACCTACGGGGGTCCCCCTTATTGCCCGACCCACCTCTTCTAGGTCAAATGGGTCCTCCAAAAAATCACTGTCTGCCGAAGGTAAGGTCGGAAGGGCCGTCTCCCGGACATAGTCCAACATCGCGGCGCCCCCCCCTGGCTGCGAACCCCGGGCAGAGGGGCATTCAAGGTTATATAGTTTAGAATAAAAGGCCTGAAATTCACCCGCTATCTGCGGTGTCTTGTGGTGGTCGGCACCGGCGCCCCCCTTTAGGACGGGTATAAAGGTACAACCCTGTCTGGGGTGAAGAGATCTAGCCAGCATCCTGCCGCACTTGTCGGAGTGTTCGTAGATACGGGCTCTAAACCTATCACGGTATTTAAGAAAGCACTGATCATATAAATTCTTGAGGCCCTGCCTAGCATCTAACAATTCCCTTAAGACAGCAGGCGCGGGGGAAGTCTTGTGCGCTTCCTCCAACTCCCCAATACGTGCCAAGGCCCCCTTAATCCGATGCACCCTGTCTCTCTTGAGCCTGGACCCGTGTTTGATGAGGATCCCTCGAAGCACGCATTTAAGAGCCTCCCATTGCCATGGCAACGGGGTCGGGTCATTTGCATGGTCCGATAAAAAGTTCCTAATGGAAGTCTTGACTTCAGCTAGGCATTCGGCATCCTTCAGCAGATTGTCATTCAGGCGCCAATTGTATTGCCTAGGAATCATGTCCGGGATCGGGAGGCTCAAGAAGACAGGGGCATGGTCCGACCAGAGGATCTGCCCTATAGAGGTGTCGGGGTCATACGAGAGCACATGGTGGCTAAGGAATACATAGTCTAGCCTACTATACGTGTTATGAGGGTGGGAGAAAAACGTTTAGTCCCTTGCCCCCCCGTGCTGAATCCTCCAAGTGTCCACTACCTGAAGAGCCCGGAGAGCGCCCCGGAGACTGTTCAGCTTAGAGAAGGGTATAGCCGACTTACCTTGAGAGGAGTCAAGTCTCGGGTCAAGGGCCAGGTTAAGATCTCCCCCTATCACTAAGGTACCCTCCGTAAATCCCTCCAACACGTGAAGTATCTTAAGGCCCACCTCCACCTGAGCCTGGTTAGGTAAGTATAGATTAGCGAGGGTGTACATTGCCCCGCGAAGAAACAAGTATCTACCATTGGGGTCAACCTTTGATTCCAACGTTTCCAGAGGGACAGCTCTATGAAGAGCAATAGAGACCCCCTTAGATTTGTTATCCGGGTTAGGGCTATGAAACCATCTGTCATAATACTTGTTTTTGATCTCCGGGATTTTCCCCTGACAGAAATGGGTCTCCTGGAACAGAATAATATCAACCCGTTCCCTATGAAACCCATACAATATTTTCGCCCTTTTTTCCGGAACGTTCAGCCCCTTAGCGTTGAAAGTGCAAATCTTAAGGCCCGCCATGCCGGTCTGAAGCTAGAGTTACAGAGCCAAGGAGGTGCACCCCAGCAGCCAAGAGGGTCAGAAGGTCAGGGGCGCCCAGGGAGCGGGGTCCGCTACAGAGACCAAACCCCGGAGAAGGACGGAGCGGGACACCAAACAGACAAACAAAAGGGAACGGACCAGAGGCCCAGTAGGACACAGAAGACAGAGGAGGGAAGAGTAGAGAATGGGAGAGAGAAGGAAAACAAAGAAACAGAAAAGCCCGAAGAGCCCTTTCCTTACAGAGGAGGGCAGGCAAGAAAATTGAGGGCAATGCCCTCAGACACCACGCACTATCTGCCGATCAAGGTCCGGCAGAGAAGCGCGGGGAAACTTGTTGTGGAAGGTGGCCAGGCAGCCCAGGAGCCAACCCCAATTATACATAACCATCATTCAAACCCCCAAAACCACCCCGCCCGCCTAGAAGGGGAAGGAAATCCCATTCAGCCACGGGAATGACCACTGCGAATCCTCAGGAACTCTCTAACCCGCGTTAAAGCGGAAACCATTATACAAATCAATAGAAACAGCCCCAGAACACACCCTAAACTCGTCCCCCACAGGGAGACCATTGGCAACAACTAAGAGGGAACCCCTCCCTCCACCAACCAACAGCACAACACCCCGCATCCCCCGACCCCGCCACCCACCCACCGATGCACAGACCACCCCCCCCCCCCAGCCCACCGCGGCAACCGCGTCATGGACCAAGGGGAGGGAGGAAGGCCCGATCCCCCCGACACCACCCAAACAGTCGGGCCCCGCCGAGGAGCTGGACATGGGATTAATGAGACAGCTCAGAGTCCTTCTGGAGCACGGAGTCCGCTGTAGAATGTCCACAAAGGGGGGGAAAGCACGGGCCAGGGGGCATCAAGAGGGCCGAGCAGCGATCAAAGCCGCCAGGAAGGAGGGGGGGGAGCAATACGGGGGTCTCAGAGCAAGAGTGGTTACAGCTAACGGCCCCGGATCGGTCCAGGGGCGCCTCTCGCCCGATCCCGAGCCAACCGGGGTCTCCGTGGGGCTCGCTGCGGCAGAGGGGGCAAGGGGTCGTACGCCAGCCAGTCCGGCAACGGGAAGGGATCCAGGCCCAGGAAAATAAACACCCCCGGAAGGTCCGCCTTGCTTCTGACGGTGTACGTGGAGTTGTCCTTGCGAACGACGAGGTGAAACGGGTGTCCCCACTTATAGGAGGCTCCAACCTCCCGTATCCCATCAAGGAGAGGTCGCAGCACACGTCTCATCTGTAGGGTGCAACGCGAGACATCAGGTAGGATAGTGATTTGCGAACCCCTCCAAGCAACTCTTCCCCTCTCCCAGGCCAGACGCAGAATGTCCTCCTTGATGAGAAAAAAATGGACTCTGCAGAGAACATCTCTAGGAGCCTGGGGGTCGCCAGCTGGACGCCCGCTAACCCGATGGATCCGGTCCTGAATCAACTCAGCATCTGGCGATCGCCCCAGCAGGTCGTTGAATAATTCTGTCGCCCATGAGCGCAGGTCCTCCGATCTCACCGATTCTGGAATACCCCGGAGCTTCAGATTGTTACGTCTGTTTCTGTTCTCTTGATCATCCGTCTGAAGTCTAACGTCCACCAGTTGTTGATGAAACAGCTCTTGATTTCTTTCAAGGGTCAGTAAGCGCGACTCATGATCTGAGCGGGACTCCTCCAGTGAGACAACTTTAGAGTCCAGAGCGGAGGACTTTTGTTGCAAATCCTCAATTTCCCGGCGCAGGGCACGCTCTATTCTAGTAGCCACGGCTTCCAGATCCGCCTTCAATTCAGCTTTGGTCGGAAGGCATTGGAGAAGGTCCCGTAGAGAAGTATCCACAACAGGCCGAGGGAGCGGCTGCCCGATTGGAGATTGGACTGAGGGCATCCCAGAGACGGGCCCACAAGGCGCCATATCCGCAGAGGAGACTTCTGCTGGGCTCAGGCCTCCAGGATCCGCCCCGTGAGGAGACAGGCCGTCTGGAGGGTCAGCACTGGGGCCCGGGGACCACTCCAAGTGCGTAGCGTCTATAGAGGACTGGGGAGATTGGCCTGGCCCAGACCACTCGGGGGCCCGATGGACATCCGCCCAGACAGTCTTTTTGCCCGGTCCCGGGCTGCCTCCCCAGGAGTGTGGTGTGTGGTCAGGCTGCACTGGAGACGGCCACTCAGGAGCTAAGGGATCCAGCCAGGCAGGGGAACCCAGGACAGCCCGCCCCTTTGGACTCTCGGGTGAGGGGCACAACTCCAGGTCTGGGCCAGTCACAGAGGCATCGCTGCGCTGAGGCGGTGAAGCAGCAGCTGTCATCTGAGAATGTGTAGACGGGGGCACAGCGCTGCCCGCACTCCCAGCCCTCCGCTCCCCGATGACGTCACCCTGCTCCGCCGGCGTCCGCCCCCGACCGCCGCCGGTTTCAACAGGGGCTTCTCCCGACGGGATGGAAGGATGTCCGGGCCGGCGGGGCCCCTGCGGGGAGGGTCCCGTGCCGCCCCCAGACCCCCCACGGCTCTCCCCCGTGCCATCCACCCGCGAACCGCTCGGTGACGTCACTCCTGGGCAGACCGCGGCCGCGCCACCCTCCGGGCTCGTGACGGGAGACGCCTGGTTAGAGGTAAGCTGCTGGGCAGGTATACCGGGGGGTACCTCACAGTCCGGAGCCGTTCCCGTCCCTCTGCGGCAAGCTCCCGGGCGCTCCTCCTCTGCACATGGGCGGCCGGGCGCCATCTTGGCCGGCTGGGTCCTCCGGTCCACCAGGTCCCGGCGTTCAAAAAATGCCCCAATGTCTTTCTTCAGGGGTCTCTTCGTGGATGTCCCGGCTCTCTTCTTCCTCCCGCTCCCCATGGTGTCAGGCAGGGAGGTCCAGAGGGGGTTAAATCAGCTGCAAAGTCGGGGTATAGGGCAGAGCCGGCAGAAGCACGTCCTCACTCCTGCATAGCCAGGCCACGCCCCCCAATGTTTCTTTTTTAAACTGGAGCTGGCTGTGGGTGCTCCATGATTTGGGTCTGGGGGAGAGGAGGGAGAGCCACTTGCCTTCTCACATCTGCTCTGATAGTGTAGTTTTATGGAGAATGAAAGTTTTGGACCTTGTCTCTGGGTGATGCCAGTTTGGGATGCCCTGCTGTGTGAAATCCTGCTGGTCTCCCATAAAACATTTCTCTGCTCCAATCAGTTTCTTTGGCTGCACATATAAATGAGCAGCTAAAGAAGCTGAATGGAAGCTTAGCCGATCATGTGATCCGCAGCACATCCCCTCTATGGCTCTGTGTGGCTGCACCAGTCATTAAGTTGGCACAGCCATGCACAGACTAGAGGGATGCGGGAGATGCCACTGCTGACTCTACAAGCACCCGTTGTGTGAAACTTCCCAGAAAGACATTTTCCACTCACCTCTTTCTCGCTCCGGTGATGCGCATGTGCGGGGTCTTGTACAATGAGAGCCGCCTGCTGTGACTATGTCATTTACATGAAAGCTGCTCTCACTGTTGTGGATGGGGAACATGTGCTGCCACTTCCCCAGAGCACGCACGCCGCCAGGGATGCGGTAGCGCACGCTCCCCATTCTACTCAATAAGAGCTATTTGCTGAATGACATAGTCACGGCTGAGGGCACTCAATTGGCAAGAGCCCGCGCATGCACCGTTGGAGCAGGGAAAGGTGAGTATTTATGTATACCCCAGTGGGCTCCACACAGCAGGGCAGTGGTGGTGGGAGAAAGATGGGATTACAGCATAAATGTGTGTGTCAGGTAAGTCTGCTTTACAATACCAAAGTAAATGTCTTAGGAAAAAAGGGCTCTAACCCTGTCCCACGCTATCAAAAATAAAGGGCTCTAACCCTGTCCCACGCTATCAAAAATAAAGGGCTCTAACCCTGTCCCACGCTATCAAAAACATCTGTGAAAAAGCAAGGGAGGTGACAGAGACAAGTAAACAGAAAGTAGGAGAAAGGGAATAAAGAAGCAGAAGAGGGAAACAGATGAGAAAAAGTAGAAGAGATATAAAAAGCAGGGCCAGCCTTTGGTAAAGGTCCGCCTGTACAAGATGTTAGGATGACTGGCTCCAGACTCACACATATATTCACCTTGAGAAGAGAAAGAAGAGAAAGCAGCAACAAAAAATAAGGTGTATGATGCACAGAACAAGAAAGAACGTCTAAAGTAAGATAGAAAAGAGAGACGTGTAAATCTTGAAAAAGAGGAATACATACGGAAAATGAAAGAAAGGTAGCAAGAAAAAGAGGAATGTGGAAAAGAGAGGAAGACATAGAAAAGGTGAAACAATGGTTGGGGGGGGGGGGGGTGACAAGAGAAAGAGATGGACAAAATGCGTAAAGGAGAGGCGAAGGCAATGGGTAATAAAACATGAGCCGAAAAAAGTAGACAAAAGAGGGTGAGTGTGGAAAAACAATAGGAGGACATAGAGAAGATTAAATAAGAGAGAGAGTGAAGAAAGGTGACAAGAGACAGAAAGAAAGAATGTGGAAGAGAAATAGAAAGTGTAAATAAAAGCAGAAGATGATTTGGGAATGATAAAAAGAACCAACGTAGGAGGAGGGATTGTAAAAATTAGAGCAGGACGAAGGGGAAAAGAAATGATTAAAGGGGATTTAAAGAAACCCGTTGTGTGTGCGGTGCGCCCATTCAGAAAGCCCAAGCGCGGGTGCATGCAGAGGTGAGCCGGGATGCGGCCGTGCTGTAGAGACACGGTGAAGGGTACAAGGTGAGTGAAATGGGGCTTCTGGGGAGGGGGGGGGTTACGCAGCGGGGAATCCCAGGTCAGGATACCTCAAGGAGTGAAACTTGGATGGCCCTGGAGTCTCCGATATTCCTCTTTAAAGTGGACCAAAACCCTGGTTCTTGACTATCCTGGGTTTTGGTCCTTTCCCCGGGGGCACCCTGATCGTAGTTGTCCCTCTGTGTGAAACCCCCCAGATCGCCCAATCCTACTCACCTCTTCCTGGTCCTACGGCGCATGCGTGGCTGCTCGTCCAATCAGCATGCTCTAAGATCTAAGATGGCGTCTAAGGCCAGTGGCTCCAATTATGCTGGCAGCCGCATCCTCCGCTTCCCTCGAGCAGGTCGCATGCCCGCGCTGGCCATTCACAAACACACACGCGGGCATGCGTCCTGCTAGAGGGATAGCGGGGATGCGGCAGCGGTTTGCGCATGTGCCGTTGGACCGGGTTGAAGGTAAGTGAACAGGGCGACCTGGGGGGGGGTGTCACACAGCGGGGCATCCTGATTTTGGATGCCCCAGGAGGAGGGAATCGATAGGCCCTGGAATCTTATAGATGGGGAAGGAGCCCAGCTGGCCAGATGACTGCAGAAACAAAAAAAAACATTTTTTTTCCAGATCGGCCGCGGGGCACCCACGCGCGCATGCGTCCTGCGGGCATGCAAGCGCATCTGTGATTAACCATGATTAAAAGTTAGAGCCATCTACACATGAGGACTATTTATTTAGGATGTTGTTCATTCAGCTTGATGCAGAGTAGAACAACTACTCAAACATGCCGCATACCTGGAATCCATCATCCGGATGCGGATCTCTCCGGATGATGCGCCTGCTCCGATGCCAGCTTATCTGCATGGCTGGGTGCCAGAGCCCGCATCAGCCGTAAGATGCAGGGGATGCGGCCCGTGCTGCACCATGGGGTTGCCGGTGATGTGAGCTTGCTGCCGATCCAAGAGGATTTAATTCAGTGGAACACCCTAAATTAGGATGCCCCAGAGGTAGAGAATTGAGAGAGTTTGGTCCATCCTAATTGGAGCCTGAAGGCACACGGCTATCTGTTGGGTACCTTGGAGCGATGCAGCTGATTCACCTCTTTCAGCTTTGCTTTGAGTTTGCAGGTGGGGTGATTATAAGTGCCCCGTGCCCCACACTATTACAAAGTGCAATCACATATCATAGCAGCAACGTGGCAACGTTGGCACAGCCCCGAGAAAGGGTCCGTTAGGACCTGAAACAGCCATAAGGTTATTACACTCTGTAAGCTCGCCATTATGCTGCTATGATATGTGATTACACTCTGTAAGCTCACCATTATGCTGCTATGATATGTGATTGCACTTTTGCCTCGATTCAGAGACACATTCGTCCGGACTTCCGTAGTTGTCTGTGAAAGTTTTGGTGGGTGTTTGTCATTTTTTTGCTTTTTTTCGTCCATCTTCTACTCGCACGAACGTTCGGGAATGCGCTTCCGATGAACGGAAGCAAATCGGAACATTTCCATTAGTTCGGATCATTTTCCAAACAAAAACGGAAATTTTCCGTTCGTTCAGAAAACTTCCGTTGCTGGGATGGGTTTCTGTCTGATTCAGAGAGCTGATTTCCGACGGACCACCACCCTATAAATCCGTTTCATTTCCGATCCACTTACGAGACCTTTGAGGGCTCGGATTGCTATTGTTGAATATGTTTTGCGGCTATGTGGAGGAGTCTGCGCGCCTTTAGCACCAAGGCATTGCATGTATCAGCATGGCCGAGGCCATAAATTGTATAGCAATGCATACCTGAATCAATACATTTCATGTATGCCTTATAGATGCATTTTAATGCTGACCTTAATTAGTCCTTAGTATATAAACATTTATACTCTAAGTATGTCACACACCCCACTTCAGACATTAATTATTACACTTGAGTTATACCACCAGCAGGTGGCGACGTTGCAGAGAAGTCATGAAAAAAAAACGAGCCCCTCCTGGTCTATACATACCTGGTACCTCCCACTCATTCCCCAGTGTTTCTTCTCTGCAAGATGGCGACAAGACAGAAGAAAGAAGTCTCCTGCTTGCAGGTAGCCGGGGTCAGACCCCGGCACCCCCCCATGGTCTATTTCTGCCCGGCCTTTTTTGTTATCAGCCCCTTGTTGTATGTGTAGCCTCCCAGTTTAGGCTGTCGGCTGGGCAAAGCGTAGACGGCACTTAAGGTGCCTAGGAGATTAGCTCCTCCGCTCTACCCCATATTATGGGGCATAGTGGTTATCCGGCCTGGTGATCCGGATGGGGGATGCCCCAGTGTTAGGTAGGTCAGGTCCCCCTTTTGGCTTTCCCCTGTGGCTTTTTTTATTATCTTTTATATATGTGTGTGATTTGTGCATACTGTGGACCCGTCGGCCCGCCTGGCTCTTGCCGATTGGGGGGGGCTTCTTAGCCCCCGGGACGGCTGCTTTCGGTGTTCGGGGGGGCGGGTCGGGCGGCGTTGTGCCACCGGCCCGACGCCCTTCTCCAGAGGTCAGGCGCCATTCTCTGGCGCCTGCCTCGCGGTCTGATCTCCAGGCGATGCGCCGCCAGTCCGCCTGGCTGTGGGGGCGCCGAATGTCAGTCTCGGCGCCCGCTGGCGAGGTATTTGGTGCGGGCGGGTCCGGGCGGCGTGTAGGCCGCCGGCCCGCCTGACGGCGCTTGCAAGCGCCGTTCTGGGGCGCCCGCTGTTGGCGCGGTTCCGGAGGGGTGGGCGGGGCCGCGTGCTGCGCGGCCCGCGCCGTGTCTGACGGCCTGGTGAGGGGCGGGGCCATAGCGTCTCCCGCTTCTGGCTGGGCCCGCCCTTCGTCTCCACGATCTCCTCCGGGGCGCAGCCGCCATTTCTGCTCTGAGTCAGGTAGGCGGTGTTGTGCTTGTCCTTCTGGAGGTTACTGTCCGGGGGGGGGGGACAGCTCAGGTTTGGCCCCCTTCCTCGCCGATTGGGGGGGGGCGGCATTCCCCATATCCCGGCTCTGGGCCAGTTGACAGGGAGCCACTGCTGCCCTGGGCCATGACAGCTTATTAGTATATATATATATATATATATATATATTCCTTTATTCCCCCTTCTAATATATAGATATATATATATATTTTTATATATAATTGGTTTTCTATGTTTATGCAGATTCCTATGTCTCTTCATTTAGTTATTCAGGTGCTTATTGTGTATTTGGTTGACGGTTGTCTTTGGTTTTCAGATCCTGGGATCCCACGCTGCAGGGCTCTCCCGGTCTTAGATACCTGGCTAGTTGGGGGGGCCATTGTTTGACTAAATTTCAATTTTTTTGAGATTAGCTATTTAGTCAGTACAGAAGGGGCATCCCGCGTCGCTTTAGGCGTAAATCCCTGGTTACTGCATATACCATAATTTCACCATATGGAGGCTACCAAAGATACCGGAAATTGCTCTTCGGGGCAGTCCAGGCTCTGTGGGGGGTGTGGGACTCCGCTCCCAGGGGATGATGTCATTTTATGTATTCCATGTGCACGGCGGAACATTGAGCGCCAGTCCGGCACCCCGGTGACCGGTACTTCCCCGGCCGCACCATCTCCCTCCCCTCCTTGCCTGTTCCGGACCCCGTGTGACGTTGTCGTTGGGGGTGATTCGCAGTCCGAGGTTTGCGCCCGATTGGCCAGCCTCGAGAAGATGTTTTCCGCTGTGGTCGCTCAGAAGGCTCTGGCTAAGCGGAAACACTTGTCTCCGCCTCCGTCTGACTCAGATGATGAGGTTGTTGAGGCTCTGGATTGGTCAGATCGTCCCCTTGAAGAGGGTGAGTTTATTGAGGATTTAGATGATCCTAAGGTTCAGCAGCTGCTGGGTGCTGAGGATGACCAGGCCACGGGGTCGGTCCCCGACACGTCTTCCATTCTGGCCCTAATGTTTGAGGTTTTGGATTTGGACCCTCCTGAAGCTGCTCCTCGGCCTAAGGGTCAGCTTTTTGGGGTGACCAAGCCGCGCTTGAAGTTCCCCAGTCAACAGCTTTTCGTGGATGTTGTCCTTAAGGAATGGGAGCAACCTACGCGTCTCGTTGGGGTGCCGCCTAGCTGGGATGGAAAGTATCCCTTTCCGGCGGACTTGGTGAAGCGTTGGTCTGTCCCACCCGAGGCTGATGCTCCGGTTTTGGGACTATCTAATACGGCGGTTGTACTTTCTCCTGACACGACTTCTCTTATGGACGGCGAGGATCGCCGGATTGATCAGCTGGCCCGCCATGGTTTTGTCCGTGCGGGTACGGTCTTGAGGCCTGTTTGTGCTTCGGCACTTTTATGGTTGGCGGTTAGGTCTATTGTCAGGGATTTATGTGTGGATCTTGATCTTACTTGTTTTGAGTTTTCTTGCCCTTAAGCGTTGTGAATCCTTCGTTTCATTTATTCTTGCCGCTCAGGATGATGCCATGTTAATGTGTGGCAGGGCTACTGCTCTGTTGGTAGCTATCCGCCGCTCAGTGTGGCAGTGGACTGCTGATTTTAATTTTAAGAGATCGCTCACGGCTCTTCCCTTTCTGGGTTTGAGACTTTTCGGTGAGAAGCTTGATGCTGTTGCCAAGGGAGGTAAGTTACCTCAGCGCAAGAAGTTTCTTCACTCCTTTTGGGGGGTGGCCCCCTTCAATCCTTCCTTTCGGGGAGCCAGAGCTGGCAGGGGTGCGGGCTTCTCGGCTGCCAGGGGTGCCAGCTGGAACAGGAGTAAGGCCGTGGCCGTCCCGTTCACGTCTGGGGCGCCAAGCCCAAGCCAGCTGCCAAGCCCGCTCAGCAATGCGGGGGCGCCCTCACCCTTACGGGTGGGAGGACGGCTGCGACTCTTCTCCCGGGTATGGGACCAGGAGGTCTCGGACAGATGGATCCGGGAGGTGGTGTCGGCCGGTTACAAGTTGGAGTTCGAGTCCCGCACTCCTCCAAGGTTTCTCAGGTCTCGTGTCCCTTCAGATCCTTTGGCCGCGCAGGGGCTCCTGGCAGCGGTAAGGAATCTTCTGGAAATGGCAGTCATCTGCCCGGTCCCTCCTTCGGAGGTGGGGCACGGGTATTATTCCAGTCTCTTCACAGTGCCCAAAAAGGATGGGTCGTTCCGTCCCATCCTGGATTTGGAGTTTCTCAACCTGTTTGTTTGTCCCAGGAAGTTTAGCATGGAAACTCTGCGGTCTGCGATCAATTCGCTTCGGCAGGGGGACTTTATGATGTCCATAGACATCACGGATGCATACCTTCACATTCCGATCTTTCCAGCTCACCAGAGGTTTCTTTGGTTTGTGGTGGAGGATCGGTATTTTCAGTTTGTGGCTCTTCCATTCGGTCTCACCTCGGCTCCGAGAGTTTTCACCAAGGTGTTGGCGGGTGTGATGGCCCTGCTCAGAGCTCAGGGGACTCGCATTGTGCCTTATCTGGACGATCTTCTCATCATGGCTCCTTCCTTCAGTCAAGCGGATGGGGACACCAGCACGGTGGTGTCCACTCTGGAGAGGTTCAGCTGGGTGATCATCTACCCCAAGTCCTCTCTGGTTCTGGCCAGGGTGGTGACCTTTCTGGGGATGTCCTTGGACTCTTGCCAGCACAGAGTCTTTCTCCCTCAGGCCAATGTTCTTTTGATTCAGGAATTGGCTCCGCTTCTTCTTCTTTCAAATTCTCGCCCGCCCATCCGTCTAGAGATGTGACTGGTGGGGCTGATGGTAGCTTCTTTTGAGGCAGTTCCCTTCGCGCAGTTTCACACGCGGACGCTTCAGCTTCATCTGTTGGCATCTTGGGACCGGCGACCGCGGCCGTTGGATCGGTCCTTCCGGATGTCCCCCCGGGTTCGGCAGTCTCTACTGTGGTGGTTGGTCTTGGACAATCTCTTGAAGGGCAGGTCATTTCTGACCCTGCTTTGGGAAACTGTCACCACGGACGCCAGTTTGTCAGGAGGGGGAGGTTTCTGGAAGGATCTTCGGTTCCGGGGGCGGTGGGGTCCTCAGGAAGCCCACTTGCCCATCAATGTTTTGGAGTTGAAAGCCATCAGGTTGGTTCTGTCTCACTTGACGCAGCATTTACAGGGCTTGCCTGTTCAGGTTCGATCGGACAATCGGACGGCGGTTGCTTACATCAATCACCAAGGAGGGACTCGCAGTCTGGGTGCCCTCAGAGGGGTGTCTCTGTTCCTAGTTTGGGCAGAGACTCAGGTTCTTTGCATTTCGGCAATGTACATTCCAGGAGTGGAAAACACGGAGGCGGACATTCTGAGCCGGTGTTCTTCGCTCCGGTGGGGGACGCCGGAGGTGGATCTGTTCGCCTCTCGTCACAATCACAAGTTTCCGACATTCGTGTCGCTTTCCCTGGATCCTCTGGCTATGGCGGCGAATGCCATGGGCTTGAGCTGGGGGGACCTGGGGTTTCTTTGTCTGTTTCCTCCGATCCCCATGCTAGGCAGGGTGCTGCGAAAGTTGGTTTTTGGAAGGGGTTCCCGCCATTCTTGTGGCTCCAAGGTGGCCAAGGCGGGTGTGGTTCGCAGACATCGTTCGTCTGGCAGTGGATCAGTTTGATCTGCCTTTTCGGACGGATCTCCTCACTCAGGGTCATCTGTGCTACCCCAGTTTACCATCGCTGGATTTGACGGCTTGGCTGCTGAAACCTCCATCTTAAAGGAGGAGGGTCTTTCGGATTCGGTCATTCGGACTCTTCTTAATGCCAGGAAGAGATCCTCTTCTTCCATCTATTATAGGGCTTGGAGATCTTATATTGATTGGTGTGAGGCTAGATCTTTGCCCTGTCGGGTCTTTTCTGTTTCTAGGATTTTGGAATTTCTTCAATCGGGGCTGGACTCTGGTCTTCAGCTGAGTATTTTGATGGGGCAGGTTGCTGCCTTGTCTGACTGTTTTTCAAAAGTCCTTTGCGTTTCATAGAAACATAGAAACATAGAAGGTTGACGGCAGAAGGAGACCATACGGTCCATCTAGTCTGCCCTTGTCTGCCCTTTGGTCAAGAATTCTTCCAGGGGGTCTCGCATTGCGGTCTCCTAGGAGGCCTTTTCTCTCTTTTTGGGTTTTTGAATTTGGTTATCTCTGCTCTTCAGGCTCCTCCTTTGAGCCTTTGCAGGTTATTGCTCTTTCTACTCTGACTCAGAAGGTTGCCTTGTCGGTTCAGGCTACTCACTTTGAGAGACATCAGGATAAAGTGGTTTTCCGCTTCAAACCTGACTTTTTTCCTTAGGTGGTCTCTGCTTTTCTTCTTAACCAGGACATTGTTTTTCCTTCCTTGGGTCCTAAGCCTAGGAACGACAAGGAGAGGGTTTGCACTGTTTGGATGTGGTACGCTGTGTGTAGTATTGTTTGTTTACTACACCTCCTTTTCGCAAGACTGATGCCTTTTTCGTGGTGCCCTGTGGGCCTAGGAAAGGTTTTGGCTCCTGCCAAAGTCTTCCATTAGCAAATGGATTCGTTGGGCTGTGGTTGGGGCCTATTCTGCCAAGGGGAAGGTTCCCCCTTTTCGTATCACTGCTCATTCTATTTGTGCTGTTGGAGCGTCTTGGGCTTTTCAGCACCAGGCTTCTGTGGAACAAGTTTGTAAGGCTGCTACTTGGTCTTCTGTTCCCACCTTTTCCAAGTTTTTACAAGGTTGATGTGCGGGCTTCAGCGGATGCTGTGTTTGGCCGCAAGGTTCTGCAAGCTGCAGTGGTTTGAGTCTTGCTTTATGGCCTTGTTGGATACCCGCCCTTTTCTGGACACTGCTGTTGGATGTCCCAAGTGTAATAATTAATGTCTGAAGTGGGGTGTGTGACATACTTAGAATAATACCATTTTGTGAATACTCACCTGTAAAATGGGTATTATAAGTATGTCACACACCCCACTTCACCCGCCCTTTTTGGTATCCTGGATTCTTTTTAGGGTGATGTTTCGTTTACAGTTTGAGGGTTTCCTATGGGTTTTTTCCTGGTACCTTGTCTTTACTGCTGTTTGAATACTGGGGAATGAGTGGGAGGTACCAGGTATGTATAGACCAGGAGGGGCTGTTTTTTTTTTCATGACTTCTCTGCAACGTCGCCACCTGCTGGTGGTATAACCCAAGTGTAATAATTAATGTCTGAAGTGGGGTGTGTGACATACTTATAATACCCATTTTACAGGTGAGTATTCACAAAATGGTATTTTTTCCACACATCCATATAACTGCTATATTTTTTTAGACTTATGTCCTTTGTGAATTATATTTGGATTGTTGAACTTGAATCTTAATTTGTTGTAGGAGTTATTTTTTTAGTTGGTTACCTTTGCTTTGTGTAATTATTTTATATTTGGTTGCAGGAACCGCAAGATGTGCCACTCGCCCTTGCTCCTGATGCCCGTTCTTTGCCAGGAGAATGCGGGCCAGGGGTTCTCTAATCCTGCACTATGCAAAACCCGGGCCGTGGTGGCGAGGGCCCTCTGGCTTTTGAAGTCCAGATTTCGCTGTTTGGACCATACAGGGGGGGGGGGGCACTGCAGTATGACCCCAACAAGATTATACCAACATTTTAATTTACGTTTTTTAACAGGGACCACACGTGCCAGAGTGGCACAACTGACTGTCAGGGTCCTTCAGTTGGTGGGCGAGATGCAGGAGCTGCGCAACTTGTTGGGGACCACAGATGAAGAATAATGTTCAGTGGCCTGCCATTGCTATGTATTTAGTTTTTTATAGTTGTTAAAATTATAATTTTTCAAAATTTTTAACAATTTTATGATGGAATAAAAAAAAAATGTTACATTGTCATTTCATTTACAAAATACATTAACACAAAACTAATGGGCCCAGAAATATTTAAAGATGAATATTCACATGACCGAGAAGGGATTTGGGTAAGTTTTAGGGGGCTAAAATGGAAGAAGAACCTAACCAAGAAGTGGTTTGGGTGTGCTTTAAGGGTTCAAAAGGGAAGATGGAGGATAGTGCTAAGTGGTTTAGCTAAACATTGTAGTAGAAGTGAGGGTGGCAAATATGTAGGCGAGCACTTTAATGAGTTAAGTTTGTAGTGCGCAGGCGCAAGATCGTAAGGATTTCCGTCTGGACGAATAATTATTGAAAAAGGGAAACAGAATCGGACGGGAAACGTAAAGGATTCGTGGGAGGATACAATGGGAAAAGGGCAAAAACGAAAGCCTACGTTGTAACATGTGAAATTGAAACGGAAAAGTCTGGATGGAAAATTACATCCACGTATTCGTAATCTGCCGTACGAACGGACGGAAACTTTACATAAGGTTTTCAATGCATGCATAGAATCGCTCGAACGCTCATACGAGAACGGAAACATTTCACAAAAAAAACAGATCGGAACTAAAACGGAAGTTTTTTTTGTCTCTCTGAATCGAGGCTTTTGTAAGCTCGCCATTATGCTGCTATGATATGTGATTGCACTTTGTAAGCTCGCCATTATGCTGCGATGATGTCCTTGTGATTTTGCCATGTGATTATCTGTAAACACTATATGCTGCTTACTGAGGGGTTTGATTCTATAGGTATTTATGTGTATTATCTTTTGCACAGGCACTTTATCCAACCCTGACAAAGCTCCACGGGAGGAGCGAAACGCATCGGTGTCACTGGAGGTCCCCTGCCCACCACTCCCGCTCCGCACGCCATGCCGGGTTAGCTGGAAGTTGAAGGATAAATCAGCCACTGAATTGGGGAAACATCGCCAGTTAGAAGACAATTGAGGTGGACAGAAGGGAAGATGGCAGAACCGGTAATCTGTACAGCAGCCGGGCGGGATGTGAGCTTGAGTCTGAGCAGACATGTCACCACAGTATTGGTGAGAGGTGACACTGTTTCGGCCATTCCCTGATTCGACCTGCGGGCTGACTCCCGGCTCCCAGCAACATCCATCTAGCTCTCTGCAGAGGTGTCTCTGTATGGACACTGGGACGCACATGCTGCTCCTTTACACCTTGCGTCATGGCTCCTCCTGCGTAATTGCAAAGATTGTGCAATATAATTGTCAGGCTGCTATTTAATATTCATAGGTCTGGCTGTTGCTATCCATGCAGGAATTTTCACATTAACCCTAAACTTACTTTTCACATATAGAATAGCGCGCTAGCAAATGTTCTTTAGGGTCTGAAAGCCCCTCCTCCTCCTTTTTCCAACTCGGTCCATCATCACCCGCAGCCGGCAGTGTGGTGTGTGAGTGCAGAGTGTGCAAGTGTGCGGGGGACCCGCCTGTGGGACACAACAATGTTATATTTTCTTAGTATAATCAGACTTTATTGATTTTCAATGAATAAAACAAAACAAAAGAAGTACATACAATTAGTGGTTGAGAAACAGGAGGATGGAAATACAAGGGGGTAGGAAAAAAAAAATTATAGGGAAATACTATACATATTGAGATAACGATGCTCAAGCCAATAACAGTAATGGTATCAGTAATAGTGATAACAATGATGAACCCACTCTCCTCCAGAACCGATGATCTATGTTGACCCTTGATTATAAAGACATGTTCTGATGCACAAATTGCTCCAGAAGGTGGGCCCAACAGAATTCCCGAGGAGAGTATCAAACTGGCGGCTTGAGGGTAGTAGGGATGGAGGCAGAGGAAGTGACAGTGGGAGGGAGGGCAAGGTAGGAAGGAAGGGGAAGTGGGGAATGTACGGGAAAGAAGGAAGGGCCAGTGGAAGCTGTTAAGCAAAAAGTGAGCAATTATTAACGGTCATATTCTCCTCATTCATCCTAGGCTATCTGATTCACTGGGCACCAGATTGGAGCAAGGCAGGGAGATGTGTGTCTCGATAGAGTATCCAGCACGTCCAGGTTAACAAAAATTGCTCTGTGGTGTCTCTGTTTACTGCGGCTAACTCCTCCATGGTGCGGATTGCCTCTAACTCTTGCACCCAATCCATCAATGTGGGGGGCACCTGCATCTTCCACCTCCTAGGGATAATGGCTTTCATGGCTGCTATAAAGTGTCTCAGGATACCTTTTTTTATCCCAGATATTGGCCCAGGGACAAGTGAGAGGAGCGCTACCTGTGGTGTGTTTTCAACCCTGGACCCAGTGACCTCTTCGTAGATGGTGAAGATCCGGTCCCAGAGAGCTTTGACAGTCGGACAGCTCCACCAAATATGTGTCATATTACCCAGTGGTCCTCAACCCTGTCCTCAAGGCCCACCAACATGTCATGTTTTTTGGATCTCCAAATAGCCAGCTCTATTGCTCTGCAGCTGCACTACCGTATTTTTCGCCCTATAAGACGCACCTGCCCATAAGACACACCTAGGATTTGGGGGAAGAAAATAAGAAAAAAAAATTTTAAACCAAAAACGCACCATTACAGACAGTGTGGCATTCCCCTATCCAATTCCCATAGGCTGTGTGGCATACCCCTCCCCCCATTCCCATAGGCTGTGTGGCATCCCCCCATTCCCATAGGCTGTGTGGCATCCCCCTCCCCCCATTCCCATAGGCTGTGTGGCATACCCCTCCCCCCATTCCCAAAGGCTGTGTGGCATCCCCCTCCCCCCATTCCCATAGGCTGTGTGGCATACCCCTCCCCCCATTCCCATAGGCTGTGTGGCATACCCCTCCCCCCATTCCCAAAGGCTGTGTGGCATCCCCCCATTCCCATAGGCTGTGTGGCATCCCCCTCCCCCCATTCCCATAGGCTGTGTGGCATCCCCATCCCCCCATTCCCATAGGCTGTGTGGCATACCCCTCCCCCCATTCCCAAAGGCTGTGTGGCATCCCCATAGGCTGTGTGGCATACCCCTCCCCCCATTCCCAAAGGCTGTGTGGCATCCCCCTCCCCCCATTCCCATAGGCTGTGTGGCATCCCCCTCCCCCCATTCCCAAAGGCTGCGTGGCATACCCCTCCCCCCATTCCCAAAGGCTGTGTGGCATCCCCCTCCCCCCCATTCCCATAGGCTGTGTGGCCCCTCTCCTCCCATTAGAATAGGCTGTGTGGCCCCTCTCCCCCCATTCCCACCCCCCTCCCCCCATTAGTATAGGCAGGCGCCATATTAAAAAAAAAAAGTTAAACTCACCTGTCCGCTGACACCGCTGCACTGAGCGGCCGGCTCCGTGAATGGGGTGGGCGTGGCCTGCGCCGCAGCGTCGACGCAGGCCACGCCCACCCCATTCACGAGCTGGCTCTGTCCCGCCCCGCCGCTGCGATCGCTGTCTTTTCAGGCAGCGATGACAGCGGCGGTGCCTGAGACAGAGCCCCTGACGCTCCTCCATCTGCTTCTCCACATGCGAGCACGAAGGTCCGGGCAGCGGGTGGGCGTGGCCTGCGCCGGCGCAGGCCACGCCCACCCACTGCCGGGACCTTCGTGCTCGCGTGTGCTCTGAGCCCGGCAGCAGATGGAGGAGCGGCAGGGGCTCTGTCTCTGGCACCGCCGCTGTCATCGCTGCCTGAAAAGACAGCGATCGCAGCGGCGGGGCCGGGACAGAGCCCCCGCCGCTCCTTTGGCCTTTCGCGGACTCACCCGGGACGGGTGAGTTTTTTTTATTTATTTTTTTTACATTCGCCCGATAAGGCGCACTGACATTTTTCCCCCACTTTTGGGGAAAAAAAAGTGCGTCTTATAGGGCGAAAAATACGGTAATTACTCCACCTGTGCATCTTTGTGGAGATCTGCAAAACCTGGCCTGTTGGTGGGCCTTGAGGACAAGGTTGGGGACCACTGATATTACCCACTTCCCTCTGGCATCTCCAGCACTTATCAGACTGCGATGCTGCAAATCGATGGATATCAACCGGGCATCTATACCATCTGACAAGTACTTTGTAGCTCCTTTCCTGAACTGAGCCTGCCAGGGACGAGCCGTGTGTGCTCACGAATATTTTAGTAAGGTCGGTCTCTGAGAAATGCGTCCCCAGTTCCCTTTCCCATTTTCCTATATAAGTCGGTGGAGAGGGTTGAGTTGTTCTATTCAGCAGTGAGTAAATGGATGATATTACTCGGGTTGGAGGGTCATTTTGGCTAACTAGGGATTCTAGCTCTTTGGGGGGCTTCGAGACAGGGCAATAAGGTTATTGGCCTTTATAAATGTAAGTAGCTGTCTATGAAGGAGCCACGATATGTGTCTACCCCCCGCCTTCTCTCTTAGATCTGCCAGCGAAGGTACCTCCCCGGAGTTTACTATGTGACCAATTGATGTATTGTCAGAGGCACTCCAAATTAGAAAGTTCTTGGCCTGTAGTCCCGGTTCAAATGGCGAGTTATCAAATAATGGGGTAAGTGGGCCAGGTCTGCGTACCAATCCAAGTTTACCTTGCAGCGGGTCCCAGGTCTCCAGGAGATGCCTTGCCAGGAAGGGCATAGACTCCCTCTGGTGTCCGGGGGGAGGTGCAGCCCATGCCAATGCAGTGGGATTAAATGGGGATAGCGATTTCTCGAGCTGCACCCATAGTTTATCCCCTGCTCTACGTTTCCAATCAACTATCCGCAATGTTATATTTTTTATTGGGGTGGGATTTTTCTCTTTTTTTGGATGTGGAGGGGGGAAGGCGGGTTGAGGTTATAACATCTTTTTGGTTCGGGGGAATTTTGATTTGGAATTGGCTTGTATTGTAGTGTAATAATTTGTTTAAATTGCATAAATAAAGAGCAAATTATTTTACAATCAAATAGGCCTTATATACCACTTATTTATTGGTATTAGAATGTTGTACTTCATACAATTACCCTGAAGGTTATGCTGCTCTTGTGTGTGTGTGTGTATTATGCCGGTGTATGTCTTATGTAGATATATATACCCCCCAACTCTTGAGGATTAAAAAAAGGGGGAGAAAAGTGTTTTGTGTGATTAAGCCACGCCCCCAACCACACCAAATTTTACACCAATTCACCCAGCTTTCTCGAAGGCGGAGCAGATCCTGTTTTGGCTGGCCCTGGAGCCTAAAAGATGTCCCCTCTTTGCTGCACCTTGATTTGAGATGTGAATCCTCTGGGGTTTCTAGTGATCCCTCAGTGCATGTTTCAGCCACAGTGGCATCCCTCTGCCCGATGCATTTAGAATAGATGCCAGGAGATGCAATCTGCATACAGGACAACAATTAGAAAATATTCTGAACCAAATGGTTTGCTCAAATCCCCTTCCAATCACCCCATTTCAGGCAGTGTGCAGAATCACCCCATTACAGGCAGTGTGCAGAATCACCCCATTACAGGCAGTGTGCAGAATCACCCCATTACAGGCAGTGTGCGGAATCACCCCATTACAGGCAGTGTGCAGAATCACCCCATTACAGGCAGTGTGCGGAATCACCCCATTACAGGCAGTGTGCAGAATCACCCCATTACAGGCAGTGTGCAGAATCACCCCATTACAGGCAGTGTGCATAATCACCCCATTACAGGCAGTGTGCAGAATCACCCCATTACAGGCAGTGTGCAGAATCACCCCATTATAGGCAGTGTGCAGAATCATCCCATTACAGGCAGTGTGCAGAATCACTCCATTACAGGCAGTGAGTGGCACCCCCATTACAGGCAGTGAGAGGCATCCCCCATTACAGGCAGTGAGGGGCATCCCCCATTACAGGCATAGTGCAGCCCCCCCCCCCCCCAGAAAGCTGGACAATAACAAGGCAGTTATTTTTTTCAGTGTTGCAACTCTTTAAACTGGAACGCTTATTTTAGAAAAAAAAAGGGTGTTCTGAGTGTAGGGAGGCATCCTGATTGCTGATACCCCCCCTTGCAGTTGGAAAAGAAAGGTAGCGGCCATTTTGGAGCTTCCTCTCCCAACTGACATAACTGAAATGAACAGTAACAGGAAGCCCAGCATGACTTCCTGTTTGCAGGTGGCCTACAAGCCCATGAGCTGCCATCTTGTTTTTATAATTGACCCCAGCAGGTGTTAGAAACATATCAATCACTTTTTATGTGCTGTATTCTAAATTGACCTGAAAAGGGAAACATATGAGCTCTGTTTGCTGGTTTGGTCTGATTTAATTTATTTTTTAATGTTGGTCCGCTTTAACAGCGTTAAATAGGAGAAATCTTACCTTTCCTACCATTCAACAGCAATTGGGAAGCCTCCCTGCACTCAGGACACAACCCTGTGAAAAATGGTTGTTCCACGTCCAGACAAAAAAAATACCATTTTGTGATTACTCACCTGTAAAATGGGTATTATAAGTATGTCACACACCCCGCTTCCATAATCATGACATGTGGGTTATGGCCAGTAGAGGGGGAACTTTGCAGAGATGACAGGAAAAAAAGGAGCCCCTCCCAGTCCATAAATACGTGGGACCTCCCACACATTCCCCAGTATAGGACAGCAGTAAGGGGACCAGGAAGAGCCAAATATAAACAATCATAAAACTAAAAGGTTCACCATATAAAAGATCCAAAATACCAATAAGGGCGGGATGAAGCGGGGTGTGTGACATACTTATAATACCCATTTTACAGGTGAGTAATCACAAAATGGTATTATTCCAAGTATGTCACACACCCCGCTTCCATAATCTTGACATGTGGGACATCCAATAGTGTCCGTCATGGGTGGGAACCGAAAACAGTAAAAGAATGTACCAACTTAAACCACTGCAGCTTGCAGAACCTCGCGGCCAAAAACAGCATCCGCTGAAGCCCGCACATCAACCTTGTAAAACTTGGAAAAAGTATGAACGGAAGACCAAGTAGCAGCCTTACAAACCTGTTCAACTGAAGCCTGGTGCTGAAAAACCCAGGATGCACCAACAGCACAAGTAGAATGCGCAGTGAACTTAAAAGGGGGAGTCCTCCCCTTGGCAGAATAGGCCCCAACAATGGCCTGACGTATCCATTTACTAATGGTAGACTTGGCAGGCGCCAAACCTTTCCGGGGCCCGAAGGGCACCACGAACAAGGCATCCGTCTTACGAAAGGAAGAAGTAGCCACCAAATAGTACTTCACACAACGAACCACATCCAAAGAGTGCAGGACCCTCTCCTTGTCATTGCTAGGCTTAGGACACAAGGAAGGGAGAACTATATCCTGATTGAGATGGAAGGCAGAAACCAACTTAGGAAGGAAATCTGGCTTAAAACGAAAAACCACCTTTTCCTGGTGTCTCTCAAAGTAAGGGGCTTGAATGAAAGAGCCGCCAACTCAGAGACACGTCGAACAGAGGTAATAGCCACCAAAAAAGGCAATCCTTTGTGTAAGCATAGAAAGTGCAACATCCTGCACCGGCTCAAAAGGAGGCCCCTGGAGGGCCGACAGAACCAAATTCAAATCCCAAACAGGCAACAAAGGCTTTCGAGGGGCCGCACATGAGTGACCCCCTGGAAAAAAGTTTTAACCAAAGGATGAAGAGCAAAGGACCTTTGAAAGAAGACTGCCAGGGCAGAGACCTGCCCTTTCAAGGTACTAAGCTGGAGCCCCAAGTCCAGACCGTGTTGAAGAAAATCCAAAATCCTAGGGATCGAAAATACCCTGCAAGGCAAGGCCCTAGCCTCACACCAATCAATATAGGACCTCCAAGTCCTGTAGTAGATGTTAGAGGAAGATCACTTCCTAGCCCTAACCAGTGTCTGAATCACAGCATCAGACAAACCTTCTTCTTTTAAGATGGAGGTTTCAGCAGCCACGCCGTCAAAGCCAGCGTTTGTAAATTGGGGTAACAAAGTGATCAGATCCGGAAACGGGCAACCTGTACTGATATACCGCCAGCCGTACGACGTCCGTGAACCAAACCTGTCTTGGCCACCTCGGGGCCACCAGAATTGCTGGCGCACCCTCTTGAGCCAGCTTGCGCACCACCTTGCCCACCATGGAGAAGGGGGGAAACAGGTACAGGAACCCCAGATCCCTCCAGGCAAGAGACATGGCGTCTGCTGCCAGGGCCAGAGAATCCTGAGACAAGAGACACAAACATTGGGAGCTTGTGATTGTGACGTGAGGCAGAGATCCACCTCCGGAAACCCCCACGTGTGACAGAGGGACTGGAATACCATGTGGATGAGAGACCATTCCCCTCGACGAGAGGATCCCCTGCTCAGGGAGTCTGCCTCCGCGTTTTCCACTCTCGGAATGTACACTGCTGAGATGCATGGAACATTGCTCTCTCCGCCCATGCAAGAATCAGAGAAACTTCCAAATACGGAACAATGTGAATGCCCTGGGCTCTGAGAAGGGCCATTATGCCCGCCAGCACCTTGGTGAACACCCTTGGTGCCGAAGTCAACCCGAAAGGGAGGACCACAAACTGAAAATGCTGATCTCCCACCACAAACCTGAGAAATCTCTGGTGTGCTGGGTAGATTGGTACATGAAGGTAAGCATCCTTGATGTCTATGGATGTCATGAAATCCCCCTGACGAAGGGAATTGATGACTGAGCGCAGAGTCTACATGCGGAACTTCTTGGTTCTGATGAATCAGAAATCCAGAATGGGCCTTATGGATCCATTCTTTTTGGGAACCGTGAAGAGGTTGGAATAATAGCCCGGCCTCTCTCTGAGAAAGGCATCGGGCATATGACATCCATGACCAGAAGATTCTTTACAGCCAACAGGAGCCCCTGTGCAGCCCGGGGTTCCGAGGGGACCCGAGACCTTAGGAATCTGGGAGGAGGCCGGTACTCGAACTCCAGTTTGTACCCGGAAGAGACCACTTCCAAGATTGTCTGTGACCTCCTGGGCCCAGACCAGGAAGAAGTGCCGCAGCCGTAGCCCCACCCGCAAGGGTGAGGGCGTACCCTCATTGCTGAGCTGGTTTGGCAGCAGGCTTGGGCTTGGAACCCCAGTTAAGGCCTGGACGTGCGCGTCCTCTGCCTCTGTTCCAGGAATCACCTCTGAAATTAGGGTAGACAAAGCCTCTGCCTGCTCTGGCACCGCGAAAGGAAGGATTGAAGGAGCCTGCCCCCCCGAAAGGGGCGACGCTACTTCTTACGCTGAGGTAACTTTCCACCTTTCGCCACTGAATCCAATTTATCTCCGAACAGCCTCATACCCAGGAAGGGTAGCGCTGCGAGTGATTTCTTAGCCACAATGTCAGCCGGCCACTGGCGTAGCCAGACCTATCGGCGAATAGCCACCAGCAATGCCGAGGTTCTACTACACATAATAATCGCGTCATCCTTAGCAGATAAAACAAAGGTCACAAATAATTTACACCGCTTAAGGGCTGTGAAATCATCACTGGCCGGGTTAAGCTGGGAACCACTCATTAGGCCCCTAACCACAGACCTGGTAGCCACAGTCGCGAGCGCAGAGGCACAAACAGGCCGCAAGGCTGAACCCACACTGGCAAAGGCATGGCATGCCATCTGATCAAAGCTTTTGTCCTCACCATCTTTAAGAGTGGTGGCGTCTGGAGAATGTACAACGGAGGTGTTGGACAATCCCAGAATGGGCGCATCGACCTCGGGAGGGGACGACCAGCGCTTCACCGCATCCACCGGGAAGGGATACTTCCTATCCCATCCCTGAGGAACACCGGGGAGCCGGCTAGGCCCCTCCCATTCCTAAAGAATCATGCAATCAAAATGATTCTAATTTGGGAACTCCGAGCGGGGCTTAGAAGTCCCAAAAAATTCCCCCTTCTGCGGGGGGGTCTCCGCTGGTGGAGAAATATCCAGTACCTCAAATAGGTGGGCCAGGATCTTGGGTGTATCCACGGCATCCCCCAGTGCTTGCCCAGTATCAGTATCCAAAAAACTGCTGATCCTCAGCATCAGATTCCTCAAACAATTCCCCCTCCTTGAGTGGGGAATAATCAGACCAGTCAAGGGAATCATAGTCATCAAAATCCAGTACCGGCACGGCCGGCGACAGATGCCTTCTCTTAGCTGGGGCCTTTCTGGCCGCAGAGCTAGAAATCAACTTTTCGATGTTGGCCAGCCTAGCACAAAACATCAGCTTGCGACTCCCTGCTAATGACAGTGTCACTTGGGGTACGGATAAGGCGGGGTGGGGTAGGTGATGAGGCCAGCGCCACGGACCCAGACGCCTGGGACCCCGACTGCCGCGTAATGGCCTGCTGTGCACATGGAATGCAAATAAACACATTATCCCCCACAAACCACACACTGCCGGGGTTGCCCCGAAGGGAGCCCGAGCCCGGTATCCTGGGAAGCCTCCATATGGTGATTTTTTTATTATTCTTTATTTAGTTTTGCCATATGCAACAAAGGGTAGGTCAACAGGAAAAGAAGGGTAGGAGCAGAATTGTCCACGGATCCAAATCACAATTCACAGTCTTTACACGTTAGGGATATTCTAAGTATGTCACACACCCCACTTCAAACATTAATAATTACACTAGGGTTAACGCACCTCTAGGTGGCAGCATTGCAGAGAACTTCTCCAAAAAACTTCAACAGGCCCCTCCCGGTCTATACATACCTGGTACCTCCCAAGAACCTCCCAGTGTTGTTCTCTGCAAGGTGGCGACAAGACAGAAGAAAGAAGTCTCCTGCTTGCAGGTAGCCGGGGTATCCCCCCGGCCCCCCCCCGTGGTCTATTTCTGCCCGGCTTTGTTTGAATGTGTTCTATGTAATGGCAGCCTCCCAGCTTTGGCTGTAGGCCGGGCAATAAGGTAGCCGGCACCATTGGTGCCTAGGAGATTAGCTCCTCCGCTCGACCCTTCATTGCGGGGCATAGCGGGATTCCCGGAGTGGTGATCCGGATGTGGGATGCCCCATTTTATAGGAGTTAGTGGTCAGGTTTTGTCCTTGCCCTGGGGTATTGTGTCTCTTCCGGGGTGTGGGACGCGCTGGGGACAGTGTCATGCTTTTACTATGCACATGCTGTGTGAGTGTGCTGCTGCGCTCTTTCTTGTGATTCCCTTTGTGATTTTACTTGGTGATTTCACTGTCTGTTCTTTCTCCCATGGCTGTGTGTGTGTTTCTCCCCTCAGGAGCCGGGGGGGGCGGGGCCTCGCGGCGTGCTGCGCCGCGGTCCCGCTGGTGGCTGGGCGCCGTATTCGGCGCCTGCAGCCTGCTTGCCCGGCTGCTCAGGGGGGACATTTTATCAGTGTGTGGGTCTGTGTTACTCCGGCGCTGTTCTCCGGGAGCCGGCGGGTGGCGCCGCCGGCCCCGTGATCGAGGTCTGATTGCGGTTCCCGCAGGCAGACGCTGACGCTGCCTGGGGGCGGGGTCGCGCGCGCGCGGGCCGCGCACGGATTGGACGGCCGGAGGGGCGGGGCCTTCTCGGCTCCCGCGCTCCCGGAGCTTCTCTTCCTCCGTCCTCGGTGTGCTGGCCGCCATCTTCTGCTGGATGCGCGGTTCCTCTTCTCTCCAGGTAGGCGTTCTTAGGCTATGTCAGTGACCCCTCGGATCCTTCCCTCTCCCTTGCCTCCCTCCTCGCCCCGGCGCAGCTTGTTGGTGCTGGTTGGCATTAACCATTTCCGTTGCTCTGGTTAATGAGGGGGGGGGGTGTAGGGGGGTTTTGTATATTATGCGGTGTTTTGGCATGGTGCTGATTGACGCCTGTCTCTCTCCCTTTGTGTTTTTCAGATCCTGGGATCCCGTCTGGCAGGGCTCTCCCGGTCATATATACCTGGCTCGTGGGGGGTGTTTTTGGCTTTGCAATATATTTATATATATATACACTTATTTGTATTTTTATAAGGGTCTTATGCTATTCCCCTGGGTCAGGATCTTGTGACTGTCCTTAGACAAGTGTTAGGTTATTAAGGGGCATCCCGGGTCGCATACCGCATAAATCCCTGGGTTCTGCAAATACCATAATTTCACCACATGGAGGTTGCCACAGATACCGGGAATGGTTCTTCGGGACAATCCAAGGTGTGCGGGGGTTGTGGGGCTCCGCTCCAGGGAGATGATGTCATTTTGTGTATCCCTTGTGCACAGCAGAACATTGCACGGCAGTCCAGTACGCCGGTGCCTAGCACTTCGTCAGCCGCGCCATCTCCCTCTCCCCCTCGCTTATTCCGGACCCCGTGTGACGTTGTCCTGGGCGGGGATTCTCAGGCTGAGGTATGTGCCCGCTTGACCAGCCTTGAGAAGCGGTTTTCTGCTATAGCCGCTCAGAAGGCTTCAGCTAAGCGGAAGCATCTGTCTCCGCCTCCGCCGGATTCAGATGAGGAAGTTGTGGGAGATCTGGATTGGTCGGATCGTCCCCGTGAAGAAGGTGAGCTCATTGAGGATGAAGATTCTGATGTTCAGCAGTTGCTGGGTTCTGAGGGAGATCAGGATGATGGCCTCCCTCTCGATTCCTCTACCATTTTGAGCCAGATGTTTGAGGTTTTGGATTTGGAGCCTCCGGTGGTTGCTCCCAGGCCCAAGGGTCAGCTTTTTGGGGTGTCCAAGCAGCGTCTGGAATTTCCCAGCCAACAGCATTTTGAAGAAATTGTCTTCAAGCAATGGGAGCAACCTACACGTCTTGTTGGTGTGCCGTCTAGCTGGGATAGGAAGTATCCTTTTCCGGCGGAATTGATGAAGCGTTGGTCTGTCCCCCCTGAGGTAGATACTCCGGTCTTGGGACTGTCCAACACGGCGGTCGTGCATTCTCCTGACACGACTTCGCTCAGGGACGGTGAGGATCGCCGGGTTGATCAGCTTGCCCGTCATGGTTTTGTATGTGCGGGTTCGGTGTTAAGGCCTGTCTGTGCTTCGGCTCTTTTGACTTTTGCTGTCAGGTCTATTGTCAGGGACTTGGGGGTGGATCTCGAGCCCACCAGTGATGAGTCCCTTGGGCTTAAGCGCTGTGATGCTTTTTTGTCCTTTATCCTGGCCACTCAGGAGGATGCCATGCTGATGTGTGGCAGGGCTACTGCCTTGCTGGTAGCTATCCGGCGCTGTGTGTGGTTGAGACAGTGGACGGCCGATTTTAATTCTAAAAGATCGCTCACGGCTCTGCCCTTTCTGGGTTTGAGGCTTTTTGGTGAGAGGCCAAGGGAGGTAAGTTACCTCAGCGCAAGAAATTTCGCCGTTCCTTTCGGGGGATGGTTTCGTTCAATCCGTCCTTTCGGGGAGTTGGCGCCGGTAGAGGTGCGGGCTCCTCGGCCCCCAGGGGCGGCAGTTGGAATAGGGGCAGAGGCCGTGGCCGCCCCACTCGCGTCTGGGGTGCCAAGCCCAAGCCGGCTGCCAAGCCCATCCAGCAATGAGGGGGCGCCCTCACCCGTTCGGGTGGGGGGACGGTTGCAACTTTTCTCCCGGGTGTGGGACCAGGAGGTCCCGGACAGATTGATCCGGGAGGTGGTTTCGGCCGGTTACAAGTTGGAGTTCGAGTCCCTTCCTCCTCCAAGGTTCTTCAGGTCTCGGGTGTCTTTGGATCCTTTGGCCGCGCAGGGGCTCCTGGCACACACGGCAGTAAGGAATCTTCTGGATTTGGCCGTCATTTGCCCGGTTCCTCCTTCAGAGGTGGGGCGCGGGTTTTATTCCAATCTCTTCACGGTCCCCAAAAAGGACGGGTCCTTCCGTCCTATTCTGGATTTGAAGTTTCTCAACAGGTTTATTCGTCCTCGGAAGTTTCGCATGGAAACCCTGCGGTCGGCGATCGGTTCGCTTCGGCAGGGGGACTTTATGACGTCCATAGACATCAAGGATGCGTACCTGCACGTGCCGATCTTTCCTGCTCATCAGCGGTTCCTCCGTTTCGTGGTGGGGGATCGGCATTTTCAGTTTGTGGCTCTTCCATTCGGTCTCACCTCTGCTCCGAGAGTGTTCACCAAGGTGTTGGCGGGGGTGATGGCCCTGCTCAGAGCTCAGGGGATTTGCATTGTGCCTTACCTGGACGATCTTCTCATCATGGCTCCTTCCTTCAGTCAAGCAGAGGGGGACACCAGCACGGTGGTGTCTATGTTGGAGAGGTTCGGCTGGGTGATCAATTACCCCAAGTCCTCGCTGGTTCCGGCCAGGGTGGTGACCTTTCTGGGGATGTCGCTGGACTCCTGCCAGCACAGAGTGTTTCTTCCTCAGGCCAAGGTTCTGATGATTCAGGAATTGGCCCGGCTGCTCCTCTCCCATCCTCATCCGTCCATTCGTCTGGGGATGAGACTGGTGGGGTTGATGGTGGCCTCGTTCGAGGCAGTTCCCTTTGCTCAGTTTCATACGAGGACTCTTCAACTTCATCTTTTGGCGTCTTGGAACCGGTGTCCGGGGTCGTTGGATCGGTCCTTCCGGTTGTCCCCTCGGGTTCGGCAGTCCCTTCTGTGGTGGTTGGTCTCGGACAACCTTCTGAAGGGCAGGTCGTTTCTGACTCCACTTTGGGAAACTTTCACCACGGATGCCAGTCTGTCAGGCTGGGGAGGTTATTGGAAGGATCTTCGGTTTCAGGGGCAGTGGGACCCTCAGGAGGTCCACTTGCCCATCAATGTTCTGGAATTGCGAGCCATCAGGTTGGTTCTGTCTCACTTGACGCATCATTTACAAGGTCTGCCGGTTCAGGTTCGCTCAGACAATCAGACGGCGGTTGCTTACATCAATCACCAAGGAGGGACTCGCAGTCTGGGTGCCCACAGGGAAGTGTCTCTGATTTTGGTCTGGGCGGAGACTCATGTCCCTTGCATCTCGGCAGTTTACATTCCGGGTGTGGAAAACACAGAGGCGGATTTTCTGAGCCGGTGTGCGTCCCGTCGGGGGGAGTGGTCTCTCCATCCCCAGGTGTTTCGGTCACTTTGTCTCCGGTGGGGGACGCCGGAGGTGGATCTGTTTGCCTCTCGTCACAATCACAAGCTTCCGTCCTTTGTGTCCCTGTCCCGGGACCCTCTGGCTCTGGCGGTGGATGCCATGTCCCTGAGCTGGAGGGACCTGGGGTTTCTTTATCTGTTTCCTCCGATTCCCATGCTAGGCAGGGTTCTGCGAAAGTTGGTTCTGGAAGGAGTTCCCGCCATTCTCGTGGCTCCAAGGTGGCCAAGGCGGGTGTGGTTCGCGGACATCGTCCGTCTGGCCGTAGATCAGTTCGATCTGCCTCTTCGGCCAGATCTTCTCACTCAGGGTCATCTCTGTTACCCCAGTTTACAAACGCTGGCTTTGACGGCTTGGCTGCTGAAACCTCCATCTTAAAGGAGGAGGGTCTTTCGGATGCGGTCATTCAGACTCTTATTAGTGCCAGGAAGAGATCTTCTTCTTCCATCTATTACAGGTATTGGAGATCTTATATTGATTGGTGTGAGGCTAGGTCTTTGCCCTGCCGGGTCTTTTCTGTGTCTAGGATTTTGGAGTTCCTTCAGGCGGGTCTGGACTCTGGTCTTCAGTTGAGTACCTTGAAGGGGCAGGTTTCTGCTTTGTCAATTTTTTTCCAGAAATCTTTCGCTAGTCATTCCTTGGTCAAGACTTTTTTTCCAGGGGGTCTCGCATGTGCGGCCTCCTAGGAAGCCTTTGCTCCCAGTGTGGGATTTGAATTTGGTTCTTTCTGCTCTTAAGGCTCCTCCTTTTGAGCCTTTGCGGGATGTTGCTTTGTCCATTCTTACTCAGAAGGTTGCCTTTCTGGTGGCCATTACTTCGGTTAGGCGTGTTTCAGAGCTGGCTGCTTTGTCTATTCAGGCTCCTTATTTTGAGGATCATCAGGACAAAGTGGTTTTTCGTTACAAGTCAGATTTTCTCCCTAAAGTGGTTTCTGCTTTTCATCTTAACCAGGACATTGTTCTTCCTTCTTTGTGTCCTAAGCCTAAGAATGTCAAGGAGAGTGCTTTGCACTGCTTGGATGTGGTACGTTGTGTCAGGTACTATCTACGTGCGACGTCTTCTTTTCGTAAGACTGATGCCTTTTTCGTTGTGCCATGTGGGCCTAGGAAGGGTTTGGCTCCGGCCAAGTCCTCCATTAGTAAATGGATTCGTCAGGCCATTGTTGGTGCTTATTCGGCCAAGGGGAAGGATCCTCCTTTCCGAGTTACTGCTCATTCTACTCGTGCGGTTGGTGCGTCCTGGGCTTTTCAGCACCAGGCTTCTGTTGAACAAGTGTGTAAGGCTGCAACTTGGTCTTCTGTTCATACCTTTTCTAAGTTCTATAAGGTTGATGTGCGGGCTTCAGCGGATGCTGTTTTTGGCCGCAAGGTTTTGCAGGCTGCAGTGGTTTGAATTTTTTCTGCGTTATTGCCTGTTAGGATACCCACCCTTTTCTGGACACTGCTGTTGGATGTCCCTAGTGTAATTATTAAGTCTGAAGTGGGGTGTGTGACATACTTAGAATAATACCATTTTGTGAATACTCACCTGTAAAATGGGTATTATAAGTATGTTACACACCCCACTTCACCCGCCCTTTTTGGTATCCTGGCTCTCTATTTGGTGAAGTTTGGTTCTTTACGTTGAGGGTTAAATTGTTTGGTTCTGGTACCTTGTCTTACTGCTGTTCTAATACTGGGAGGTTCTTGGGAGGTACCAGGTATGTATAGACCGGGAGGGGCCTGTTGAAGTTTTTTGGAGAAGTTCTCTGCAATGCTGCCACCTAGAGGTGCGTTAACCCTAGTGTAATTATTAATGTTTGAAGTGGGGTGTGTGACATACTTATAATACCCATTTTACAGGTGAGTATTCACAAAATGGTATTATTGTCGTCATCAAACCAACACTTTACAAAAGCTTTATCACAAGTGCATTAGCATACCAACCGTTACATAATCAACTAGATCACTTTTGAATACAATACTTATGATTGAGACTATGTGAACGCTTAACGCAGGCTTTTCCCTTGTTGTGATCATATCCCATCTCTCTTTAGCAAACTGGGGCCTATTTCTCCCCTTATTATTTCTAGCTTGACTTTTCTCGAATCCGTTCGGGCTACAAGGGGAAGGGGACACAAGAGGGGGGGTAGATTGTGGGGGTAAGTGAGGAGGGAGGGATACGGGGTAGGAAAACACAATAGGGTGGGATTCCCCCCTCCCTACTGTCCTCTGGTTCCCGCCAGTGTGTGGGCCTGTCCACCTCACCTCTCCCCTCTATCGCCTGTAACTCGTCTCAAATTGCTGCTGATCCCGTCGGTCCATCTCCAGCCAGCGTGCGAAATCCCCAGATTCCTGGAATATTAGCCACGGGAGCCAGGTATTCCTAAATTGATCGTCTCTCTCATGTAGGGACAGAGTCAAATCCTCCATTTCCTTAATGGATATAACCTTATTAAGCCAATCCCTAATTGAAGGGGCCTTTCTCTGTTTCCCATATGGTGATTTTTTATGGTAGTCACAATGACCAGTGGAAATTAGACCAGTAAGCTACCCGGGATGCCCCTTAACGTCCGTTAGTGGGAGGATTTGTAAAGCCCCTATTTGAGTGAGGGACCTAAGGACCGGGAGAACCCCCTTTTAACTATCAAGGAAGGTAATCCCCCTGAAAGACATAATATAAAAGGGTACCATAAGCAGGAAGTCATTACAGCAATCATACATCCAGATATAAACACAGTCATACAAAAGTATATGTCAAGGATAACGCAGCATACAAGGCACCACAATAGAAAAATGATTATGCATAACAAAAAAGGCAGATAATAGAACGAGCCCCACAGGGCACTCACAGTTAGGATGCAAATAGCGACCGGACACCCAGCAGCAGCAGCAGCAGCCAGGCCAGGGGAAGAGAAGGAGGGCGGGACAGCGCGGATCGTGTGCCGCGCGTGGCCCCACCCCCTCCTGCTGGGGAGAGTAACCGCGGTTCCCAGCCATTGCAGGGAACCTCCGTGGGCGCCAAAAGAGAGGGGGCGTGCCGCATCAGTGCGCCGAGTGCCCGGCCCCGCCCCCTCTCCTGACTAACATGGGAAGCAAAAAACATGGCCGTGCTCCCACAAGGTTGCGGAGCCGGCCCGTGATCCGGGCCGCCGTCTAACAGACGCGGCCCAGCAACAAGTGAAGCAAACAGCTTCACATATACACTCATACCACACTGACAGCTAATTGGCCAGGCAAAGTTTGAGGTAGAAAATTGGAGGGACATGCCCCCCTCCCCCCCCATGATCCAGGGACAGGGAGCAACGGGTGGGGAAAGTCCCAAGCCACCTAATGCAGCGCAGGGAAAATGACGGACAGTGCATCCCAAACCAGGATCCCGAACCTGGTATCCGCCTACCCCTTGGAGGGGGTCTCACGGAGGAGCATGGCTCCAAGTTATCACACCACTAAGGTGTATCCTACCTTCACCCGGACCAACAGCCAGGGCTGGGAGACATAGGTGCTTAATAAAAAACAAGGTCCGGGCAGAAATAGGGAAATAAAATGGCCCGGTGTAAACCCGGCTTACCTGCAAGGAGGAGACAGCCATTTCTGACTTGCTCGCCGTCTGCAGAGACGATTACTGGGGAATGTGTGGAAGGTTCCAGGTATTTATGGACTGGGAGGGGCTCCTTTTCCCTGTCATCTCTGCAAAGTTCGCCCTCTACTGGCCATAACCCACATGTCATGATTATGGAAGCGGGGTGTGTGACATACTTGGAATATGATTAGACATACACTCCCGCACAGCTTTTAGACTACAGGTCCTAAGATGTATTATGTTACCCTGAGTTATGTTTGGTTGCTTCCATCTTTTAAAAAAGACTTCTGGTAAAAAATGACTGTAGGTCCACTCAGCCCCACAACAGGGAGGCATTCTATTTTTGTATGCAATAAGCAAGTGAAAAATCTGGGTTTATTGATCAAACTCAGCGCTACCATATCATGTAATATAACCAATGACAACTTTTACAAGTCTGACGACCACGTATCCAGCACGTCGGCGAAATCAGTGTGTTAAATGTCTGCCCTATGCTAGATACGGGGTGGAAAGAGGGAGGTTTCCCCGGTCTTTAGGGGGAGTGTTGGCCATGCGAGGCTCTTTACTTACCTAGCCGAGCTCGCTCCAGTGCTGCACGAGGTTTGGCCGAGATGCCCAACAATGCCAGGTTAATGCTGTTCATCTTCTGAGATGTCCACCTGCCGAGATGCCGGTTAGCCTCCCTGAGATGCCACAAGCTACTCCGCCTGCCTGCATGCCCACCAGCCTGCCTGCATAGCCAGCTACCTAACTGCCCAACCACCTGTCTGCCATCATGCCTGCCCATCCACCCACCTGCCTTCCATCATGGCCGCCTATGCTGCCGCCTGCCTGCCTTCATGACCACCTCCCTTCCCACTTGCCAACCTACCTGCCCTCCATTATGCCTGTTCATCCACCTGCCTGCCATTATGTCCAATTACCTTTCTGCATGCCCACCTGCATGCCATCGTGCCCACCTGCATGCCCAGCTCTGTGACATCATGCCCATCCACCCACCTGCATGCCATTATGCCCACTTACCCACCTGCAAGCCCACCTCTGTGACATCATGCCCATCCATCCACCCGTCTGCCATCATGCCCAATTATCCACCCGTCTGCATGCCCACCTACCTTCTGGCCACCCACTGACTTTCATTCCTGCACACCCACCTTCCGACCTGACCACCCAGCCACCTACTCTTCTGTCCACCAACCTACATGCTTGCCGCCAAGCTATCGATCCACCCACCTACCGACCTGACCACCCAGCCACCTACCCGTCTATCTGCTTGCCTACTCACCTCCCTGACTACCCATCCACTTGTCTGCCCCTCCACATCCCCGCCTACCTGCTCTCCCTCCCACCTACATGTCTGCCTGACCGCTGGAACACGAGGACAAAAATGTTCTGATCCTCAAGGCTAAATGTAGGTGGGTCATTAAGTGGTTAAAAAGCATTTCAGAAACCGGAGATATGCGCCATTTTTATTCACATAAGAGACAGATTCCAGATCTGCAATAAAAAAAAGACATTTTCGGGACGGCTTCTTCATTTTTTATGTGTCAGTTAAGGGATTCGAAACCTGGGATTGTCACTCTTTGGGATGCCCTACTGCATGACACCCCACCGATCGACCGATTTACATACCTTGCCGACATTCCCCTTGCACAGTCGCGGCTCTCCTCCAATCAGTTTCTTCTGCCATGCATATTAATGTGAGGCTGGAGAAGCTGAATGAAATTATAGCCGCGCTGGCGACTGTCGCGCACAGTCTCAGGAAAAAGCCAGTGATGCCAACTGTGCATATGCTGTGGGCTCATTAGTGAGGTAAGCATATCGGGACACTGGGGGGGTCACACAGCGGGGCATCCCAAATCAGGAGTGAATACAAGCTGGACTAGGCTAAAACCCATTGCCCGCTGGAATCTATACTATTTCAGGGCCGCTAGATAACCTTCCCCCTGGGAAATCCCGATTTGGGATGCCCCGCTGTGTGAAACCCGGGCTGGTGTGCTTGGTGCATTTCGGCTGCTCAAACGAGCCTAGACAAGTGTGTGTTAGTGCATTAGAGCATGCTGATTGGATGCATGCGCCGTAGGACCGGGGAAAGGTGTGTTGGAGTGGGCTACCTGGAGGGTTTCACACGGTGGGGCATCCCGAATCGGGGGAAGGGTCCAAAACCCGGGATAGTCAATGGCCCACTTTAAAACAGCTAAAAAGTTTTTACTGGGGATCTGAGGGTTTCACAAAGCGGGGAATTACAATTCTCATGTTTTGTTCCTCTTTAAAGTGGGCCAAGACCAATACTGAAGTCTGGGTTCCTCTAGGGCCGGCTAATTCCCTCTCCCCAGGGTATCCCGATCTCGGGTGCACCGGTGTGTGAACCCCCCCAGTTTATCCGTAATTCTTACCTTTTGGGCCGGCGCCGGCATCACTCGCATCCTATCCTGGCTGTGCGTGGCCACGGCCACCACAAGTGAATGGCTGTGATTGGGCGCACACAGCCGGAGGATGCGAGTGATGCCACGCGCCGCTATTGAGTGCAGCTGGGGATTCCATTCAGCTTCTCCAGGTACATTAATATGCACAGCCAGAGAAACTGATTGGATGAGAGGCCGCGCAGGCACCGTTGGGTTTACAAGTGCTGAAATAGGAGTAATCCTCCATGGCGGATAAACAAAGGATTATTAATTTTATTTTTTATGAAATCTTTAAAGTGGACCAAAACCCAGGGTTTGGACTATGCCGGGTTTTAATCCCTGCCCTCGTTTTGGAATCCCTCCAGGTCGCCCAACGTAACTCACCTTCCCCTGGTTCTACGGCACATGTACGGAATGATTATAAACCAAAGCAGGGGAGCGTGCCGGACGCATCCTCGCTACAGGACGCATTCTTGCTCCGCTCATTTACAAATGTCTGGCACTGGCTCCGTGACCGTGGCTTGCACATGCACCATGTGATCAGGAAGAAGGTATGTGACTGGGGGGTCACACAGCAGGGCATCCCGTTTCAGTATGCCCAGGGGGAAGGAATCAGGCCACCCAGGAATCTTATAGATTCCAGGGCTGCCAACCGTGAGCGACTATAAAGCGAACCTGGGATTCATCTGTGTTACTGGGGCATCCCAATATGGTGATCAGACGCCATTTTTGTCTAGTGGGCTGGAGACAACTGGAAGTGGATGCCCATACTCCACTTAAACCTGTTTGATGGGAAAAAAAAGTTAAAAACATAGAAGGAAGCGGAGTCACGGGAGCAGTGGGCTAGGCCGGGGGCGTGGCTGGTGGCCATACTGGGCTGCAGCATGGGGAGGGAGGGGAGACAATGGCTGGGAGCACCGAGGCCTGGGCGTGGCTGGCAGACGCGGCCATTACACTGTGAGGCCTGGCCACGCTGAAGTGGAGCGCAGCCGCACCACCGCAAGCCACGCCCCCCGGGCCTACACACACATAGGACAGCGCTATGATGAGGCTGCGCTCCACAGAGGAACGCAGCACGCCAAGGGGGGGGGGGGGCAGATGCACACGCTGCACATCAGGGAAGTTTAGTCTGCCGCCCACAATGTAAAAAATACATTATTAAAAAATAAATATTCTCTTGGCCTCCTGAGGGTTGTCCCCCCCGACCCGTAGTGGCACTGCGCATGTGCGAGCCGCGCCTGACGCCACTTGTGAGGTGTGACTGGGCCTCAGCAGGTGGGAGCAATGGCCGCTGCTCTGCAGACCTAGCAGAGCCTTGGTCACTAAGGAATTTGCTGCATCAGTGAAGACTGCCACACAGGCTTATTTTTTTAAATAAAATATTTATAATTTTTTAATAATAATATGATAAGAAAAATATAACGTTGGAGAAAGTACGCTTTTGATTTTTTGGGGGGCATAAAAGAAAAAAATGAAATAAATATAAGAAATGAAAAATAAAATGGACATCATTTTATCACAAAGAAAATGACACTTTAATAATTGGCATCAAAAATATAATAAAAATAAGTCATAATAAAGTAAAAAAAATATAATGTTGGGGAAAGTGCACTTTGGATGACAGAGCTCAACTGCTTTCTAAGGTGTTGCGCAACACTCGCACATGCGCAGTGGAAATGTCACCTCTGCCTCAGCGTAACCAGCCTGTGAGTGGGCATGCGCGTAATAGCGAGCGCTCCCATTGTAACAGAAGCAGGAATGGTCGGCGTCTGCTGATGCGATGCTGCCCCGGCATCATAGATTTGCATAGCCCCGCCCCCCACTTCCTCACACCACTCACCCACCCATAGCTATGTAGGGCTCTGCCTCATTCCCTAGTGATGATGCGGCAGTTTATAAAGCAGTTTCAGTGCATCTGTGATTGGGCAGCCTGTGGCGCGAGCAGCTGGTGCACGTACCGATCATGGTCACTTGGTCACGGTTCGAATCCCGATGAACCCGGTGCCCTTGATGTGCCTTGTTTGCTGTTAGGACCCTCACAGGCTTGCCCTTTTTTTATTAATAGGGAAAATAGAACGTTGGGGAAAATGCACTTTTTAGGCCAAGTGTCATTTTCTTTGTGCCAAAACGATGTCCACTTTTTTCTTTTTTGTGCAAAAAAACAATTGTCATCCTAAGTGCACTTTCCCCGATATTATATCTTTCTTATTTTCTTATTCTTATTAATAAAATATGGTGCTGAATGCCTATATTTTGGGACATAAGCTATTGCTATGTGTATGATTATCTAGCCCCATCCTGTGGCCATTAAGGTTTTTTTATGTAAAACACGTTTATTTGTCAGTGATATATATTGTGCTGATTGTATGGCAGATTTTTGTTGAATAGTAAAAAAAAGATTTTGAATATTTTTTTTTTAATAAATAAAAAAATAAACGTTTTACTAATAATTAAGAAGGAAAAAGCATGCGGCCGGGCATTGTCCACTTCTCTTATTTGCTGCCTATTAATGGGCCTTGAGTGGGATTCGATCCGGTGGACTCGGCTACTTCCGAGTAAGCCAGCCGCACAGGACATTAGCTTACTGCGCCACAGGGCCAGTGGGTGGGCGTGGCCGAGATGCGGTGGGTGACGTCAGCTCGCCAGGAGACGCCAGTGCAGTGTGTTGCTGCTGAGAGTGATGGGCTCGCTGATCAGCGCTCAGGCAGCTCTAGTTGCAGCAGCATCAGGCAGCACTAGTTGCAGGAGCAGAGACAGGGCAGATCGGTGCAGAGCCGTGTGACAGCTTCTCCTGGAGTCTCGCCGCCGCCATCATCCTCTGCCATTCAGAGAACATTTACAGGAAGGGGCCTTTTCCCATCTCATCTGAGGTCTGATTATAGGAGGAGTTTATGTAGCAGTAGTAAAAGTTTTATTTAATTAAAGATAATAAAAATCCCTAAATACAAATAGGATAATAAAGGAGGGAGTGATTTGCACTTAGGGATTTTTTCCTAATATCTCATGTAATAACTATTAAAACTGGGCTAAAAGACTTATTTTACAGGGAAACCAGGGATGTGGCTGCCCCCACTTTCTATGCCACCAAATGATGGCTTTATTCCATGCATTAGGATGCACCACATAAAGCCCTGATTGGACGAGAGCCAGCGCATGCGCCATGGGAATGGCGGGATGGTGAGTTGAGTGGGTGATCACACATCCTAAATCGGGATGCCCCAGGGACAAGGACCAATCACCAGGATAGTGACCATAATGATGATTGGTCCACTTGTATGAGCCCTAGGAAGCCAAATTGCATCATTAAGCTCTGATGGTGGAGTGGAAACAGCTGCACACCAGGATGAAGCATGTCTCCTGGTGGAGGAAGGGTGGCTGCTGCATGTGTGCACCAGCTGCTTCCTGTCCCCCATCAGATGGACGGAAATGGTGAGTATGGCTCTAATGCACTGGCGGTGTGAGGGGGTAGATTGGGATGGTTTAGTGTCCCCATGGAGCAACAGAGTAGCCAGGAGGCGTGTAGGTCTGCTTTAAAGTATACCAAAACCAGACCTATAAGACGCTAGGTGCGGTTAGATACCCAGCCCTGGGGCATCCAGATTTGGCCTGCTCTGCTGTGTGACACCTCGCTGGATATTCTCACCTCGCCAGCGGCACCATTTCTTGCATCTTACTAGGTCTGTGTGCAGCCGCACTCTCCATAAATGAATTGCCGCCATAAAGGGATGCAGGGGAGGCCGCGCACCCATCTCCAGATGGGATAAGCTTGTAAGTCTGGCCGTGGGGCATCCCAAATCAGGATGCCTCCTGGGAATAGTATTAATCAGTCCAACAAGACCCAGTATTTCCACTATCCCCAGTTTTGGATTGTCCCCTGGGGCATCCCAATGTGAGATGTCCCCGCTGTGTGAAATCCCCTGGTTCATCCGATCTACATATCTCACAGGACGTGTCTCTCCTCCAATCAGCTTCTTAGTCTGCGCATATTAATGTGCGGCTGGAGAAGCTGTAACTCGCCGCACTCTCCAGGCTGTGCGCGGCCAGATATTCAGTTATGGCAGGAGCTGCCGTACGGGAGAGATGCCGCCACTGGCTGCACATGCTGCATAGGTAAGAAAAGGGGGCAACTGGAGGGATTTCATATAATGGGGCATCCCGGCACAATGTGTAACCCTTGTTGTATTTACTCACCTTCATAGGGTATGAACCGAGAGTGTTTCGCACGGGGGGCATCCCGAATTGGGTATGCGCCAAGGGTACCGACTAAAACCCAGGATAGTGAAAATTCTAGGTTTTGTTCTACTTTAAAGTGGACCTACGCTGGCCCTAGAATCTGTGAGACACTAGTGGCAGCTGAATACCTGCCATTATTTGGGATGCCCCAGAACTCCTAGTTCACTGAAAGAAAGCAGATAGGACGAGTCTGCGTATGCGCCGTGGGATGGCTGATGAGGTAAATAAACCAGACGGGCGGCATTCAGATCACCCCTCCGGCTGTGGCGCGTGGGGACCGGTGTCACATTACAGGTTATGAGGGGGCTCAGATACTATAGGCTCTATGGTCTGGGCCCCCGTAGCCTATATGTGATGGGTAGGCCCCATGTTTTCATTGAAATGAATGGGGAGCGCATCTGCTTCTGCCACAGCCATTCAGATAGACTGTGGCGGGATCGCACACAGCGCCGGGGATACAGGGGATGCGGCATTGCGCGCTTCCCATTCATTTCAGTGAGAGCAATCTGCGACTCTCATCAAACAAGAGTCGGTGCATGTGCCAGTGGGGTGGGGTAAGGTGAGATTTTACGGGGTAACTGGGGGTGGGGGGGGGTCTCACAGCGGGGCATGAAACGAATTCCGAGAAAGTTACATTCAGAGGTTTTGTTCCACTTTAAAGCGGACCTTTACTCTGAATAAGAGTCTATCTTATATGTTTCCCCCACCCTGTACATACAGATTGCTCACATTAAAAATCATCCTACCTGCATCTACTGCATGTTATGAGCCTTTAAACATCCAAGATGGCGGCTTATGGAACATCAGGCAAACAGGAAGAGCCTTCTGACTGTGCTGCTCTGCATTCTGGGATTGCTGACCTTTTCCTGACCCCAGCTCTGCTCTGTCTGAGCAAAGCACAGCTATTACCCCCCCTGTACTTTATCCCACTCTCCTCAGTCCTCAGTAAGTGTGATGCTTCTGAGTCAAGATGGCGGCGCCCGTGTCCTAAGTCCTGAACAGAGTTGCAGCCCAGTGGGGGAAAGAATAAGTAAGTGACTAAAAACTTAAAATATATTAACTTTAGATGCTGGGGAATCATTTTTTAAGGGTTTGGGCTTTTCAATAAATCATGGTGAAGGTCCGGTTTAAGTGTCTCAGATTTGACCCTCTGAAAATATGGTCAGCTTAGCCTGGGGCAAGGAGGGGTCCGATAAAAGTTGACTGTATGAGACATTAAGGGGCCCCATTTAATGTTCGCACCAGGGCCCCGCCACATTTAGTTGCGCCCCTGCTGCTCACCAGGAGATGGAACAGGGAGGAGAGTTATTTCACTGAATTTAATTTCTATTTACTGTTACTAAATAAATGTGCTATTTGCCTTTCTACGGCTTATGGGGGGTAATTAATTCTCTATTTAATTATATATTTCATTGGTATTAATAACTGAATGAGAGGGAAGTGGGACTTTATATAGTGTAAATATAATGTATGTGTATCTTATTTGTGTTATATATTTAATTGATTAAATGAACTGGATATTTGATTCGTAGGGGACATCCCGACTTGGGCGGCGCACCCACCTAGACGCCATTCACCCCTATATTCCTATGTGGCACAGGATGTGCCCGCTCCCCTGCAGTGCACACCCTCCATACCTGACAGGGGGCGCCGCTGTGTGCACTTAGAAATAGAGGTGGAACGCAGGTGAGTGCGCTGCTCGGACGCGGGATAGGCTTGCGATTTCTGGCTGTGGGGCATCCCAAATCAGGATACCGCCTAAGAATCATAATAACCAGTCCAAAATTGAAGTGGAACAAGATCTGATCCTGGGAGATGTCCCGCTGTGTGAGATCCCCCAGATTACTCGATCTACATAACACTCCAGCGTTCCCACAGCGCAGACGGGGCTCTCCTCCAATCAGCTTCTTAGTCTGCGCATATTAATGTGCGGCTGGAGAAGCTGTAAGGAATCCTGGCCGCACTCGCGATCCCCAGGCTGTGCACAGTTATGGCAGCTATTCAGTTATGGCACAGAGCGTGTACTCTGCCTTGAGAAAGTGACAATACGTCAGGAAAACGCATTGGCCTTTTCCTGGGGAGACGAGTGGCGGCCTGTACCATGGACACTGTGTATTTGTAAGATAAGTGTATTTCTTTCATGTCTTTGCACCTACCTCGTATCATTTATTGCATATTTTTGCACTATACTCTGCGAATGGCCGGCGGGGGCGCGCGCGCGCCGAAAGTGACGCGAGGGAGGCGGCGGCAGCCGCTTGGACGTTCCTGATCCCCGCCTGGACGTTGGCGGGGATTGGACCGTCCAGTCACGTGGGAGCGGGGACAGGTAAGATTTTGGGGCTTTCTGGGGGGTTTCACACAGCGGGGCACCCCCGATCGGGGTGCCCCACCGAAGTGGACCAAAACCCAGGATAGTCAAAATCCTGGGTGTTGGTCCACTTTAACATTTTTATGGCTGCCCTGTACAACATCGCCCCCCCATGGCAGATTGTGAGAATGTTGTTGTCTTGTATGTCTTTTAAACTGTCTTTTTAGATATATTGTATTATGTGGATCAAATACATTTTTGATAAACTATTTGAGTGTGTGCAACGCCAAGTCTCTGGTTTGGGCTCTTTTGGGGGATTTGGGCACCCCCACTTTCAATAGTGTTTCAGCATTCTGAGTGGCACCCAGAGCATTGCACCACATTTATTAGTAACTAGTTAGTGTCATCCAATCTTTGTATTAGTACAGTTATGGCAGAGCCCGGGGAGATGCTGCCACTGGCTGCACATGCTGGATAGGTAAGTAAATCAGGCAACTGGAGGGGTTTCATATAATGGGGCATCCCAAATGGGGATACCTCAGGGGGTGGTTGTTTAACTGGACCTAGTGCCTATAAGACTCTAGGTCTGATTAGACAACCACTCCTGGATTTGTGGTCCACTTTAATATTAAATATATTATTGCTCTCAGTGTGTAATCCTGGAGATCGCCGTGCTTACTCACCTTTCTGCCAATCCCGTGTCACATGCGCAGACAGGCAGCCAATCAGCATGCTCCTCTCTATTCACCTTCTGCTAGTCACTCTGATGTCTGAGCGTCGCACAAACGAAATGGAGCGAGCGCGTCACAGGCCGCATCCCCACCCCTCCGTGTACCCGCACCAGCCATTCAGAAATGGGGGGAGTGGGAACCCGCCTCAGCTAAAGGCATAGTGGGGATGCAGCCGCTGCCGGCACATGCACCGTGAGGTCACCGGCCATGTTAGTTGTCTCTGATCCGGATATGGGATGCCCCTGGAATGAGGAAATCGGCCATTGCTCCTCTGTAACGGATGGCAGGAGAGAAAGAGGAATAATAATTTAGAGTAACATATTTATATTTCTTTATATTGAATTTATTATAATTGCTTTTGGGCCAAGAAAAAACTTTACCTGAATGTTTTATATTCTTTTGCAGTCAGCTCCTGTGTGGACAAGGGCTCCCCCTGCTGATTGGAGGCAGAGGCACATCACATGCAGAATAGAGCCAGTAGGGGGTCAGGTAAGTATAGTTGTTTCTTAATATGCCCCAGACAAACCCTTTGTGAAAAATGGGAAGAGAGAAAAAAGTCATTTTTTGATATTTAAATATTCATAATTTTAAAGTGTTGATCAACACCCCCTTAATTTTCATGGGGCAATATTCTAACTCTTTATGGGGCATCCCTAATTCGGATGCCTCGCTTTGTGAAAGCCTGGGGTCACCCGAATTAGTCACCTCTTCCCTGAGCCCTCACCACATCTTGTTGCCATGGCTGCATCCCCGGAATACCTCTAGCTAGACTCTCATCAGGCCATCACAGCAGGAGGTGAGCGGGGATGCGGCCGGCGTCACTCGATCTAATCAGATTTTCTTGCCGCTCTGAGCACAGGAAATTTGATTGGAACGAGCGCTACTGATTGGCTGAGAGACCTGCACTTGGGGAACGAGGGAAAAGTAAGTTCACAGGGCAATACACACAGTGGGGGCATCCCAAATTAAGATGCCCCCATCAGAAGGAACAAAACCTAATAAAGTGAAAGCTTTAAGTTTTGTTCATCTTTAAAGTGTTGCAGAAGAGCCAGAGATTGGCCTACCTACTCACCTTTTCCTGGGATCCCGCAGTCTGTAATTAAATGCAGCACAGAGCAGAGAAGCAGCATCCCGGCGCTCTCCGCTCTGCACGCCACCGGCAGAAGATCATCAGGTTTTTGGAGGCACAGAGCAGAGGAAGCCACAAGAAGGTGAGTAGGTGGCCTGATCTCAGGCTTTCAGTACCATTATACACGGTTAGGGATGCTCCATAGGGAACCTAGGCAGTGATCCAGGAGTCTGTTTAGACTTTTGTTCTCATTGGTATTACAGTAGTAAATTCTATCGACGTGTGAACAAACATTTAAGTGGACCTAAACCATTTATAGGCTGCTGTGTTTCCCATCCCCCAGTTATCTGGAATGGCTGTCCAAGGCTTAAATATGGCAAAGAAACTCACCCTCTCCAAGGCAGCTCGGCAGTCTGCCCATGTACCCAGTAGGGTTTGCCAGTCTTCTGCAGTGAAACATTTGCTGACGCCAATCCATGTGCAACAGGGGAACGGAGAGGGTAAGTTCTTACATAAGATCCTCTGGTTCTCCAGTGGCCCAGTCTGAGCCTGGGTCTTTGTATTGGTGGGATCAGGTCCAGAAGGTGGGAGGATTGAGGCTCATTCCTTCCAATGTTTCTTTTTTAAACTGGAGCTGGCTGTGGGTGCTCCATGATTTGGGTCTGGGGGAGAGGATGGAGGGCCACTTGCCTTCTCACATCTGCTCTGATAGTGTAGTTTTATGGGGAATGAAAGTTTTGGACCTTGTCTCTGGGTGATGCCAGTTTGGGATGCCCCGCTGTGTGAAATCCTGCTGGTCTCCCATAAAACATTCCTCTGCTCCAATCAGTTTCTTTGGCTGCACATATAAATGAGCGGCTAAAGAAGCTGAATGGAAGCTTAGCCGATCATGTGATCCGCAGCACATCCCCTCTATGGCTCTGTGTGGCTGCACCAGTCATTAAGTTGGCACAGCCATGCACAGACTAGAGGGATGCGGGAGATGCCACTGCTGACTCTACAAGCACCCGTTGTGTGAAACTTCCCAGAAAGACATTTTCCACTCACCTCTTTCTCGCTCCAGTGATGCGCATGTGCGGGGTCTTGTACAATGACAGCCGCCTGCTGTGACTATGTCATTTACATGAAAGCTGCTCTCACTGTTGTGGATGGGGAACATGTGCTGCCACATCCCCAGAGCACGCACGCCGCCAGGGATGCGGTAGCGCACGCTCCCCATTCTACTCAATAAGAGCTATTTGCTGAATGACATAGTCACGGCTGAGGGCACTCAATTGGCAAGAGCCCGCGCATGCACGCCAGGGAAAGGTGAGTATTTATGTATACCCCAGTGGGCTCCACACAGCAGGGCAGTGGTGGTGGGAGAAAGATGGGATTACAGCATAAATGTGTGTGTCAGGTAAGTCTGCTTTACAATACCAAAGTAAATGTCTTAGGAAAAAAGGGCTCTAACCCTGTCCCACGCTATCAAAAATAAAGGGCTCTAACCCTGTCCCACGCTATCAAAAATAAAGGGCTCTAACCCTGTACCACGCTATCAAAAACATCTGTGAAAAAGCAAGGGAGGTGACAGAGACAAGTAAACAGAAAGTAGGAGAAAGGGAATAAAGAAGCAGAAGAGGGAAACAGATGAGAAAAAGTAGAAGAGATATAAAAAGCAGGGCCAGCCTTTGGTAAAGGTCCGCCTGTACAAGATGTTAGGATGACTGGCTCCAGACTCACACATATATTCACCTTGAGAAGAGAAAGAAGAGAAAACAGCAACAAAAAATAAGGTGTATGATGCACAGAACAAGAAAGAACGTCTAAAGTAAGATAGAAAAGAGAGACGTGTAAATCAGGAAAAAGAGGAATACATACGGAAAATGAAAGAAAGGTAGCAAGAAAAAGAGGAATGTGGAAAAGAGAGGAAGACATAGAAAAGGTGAAACAATGGTGGGGGGGGGGGGTGACAAGAGAAAGAGATGGACAAAATGCGTAAAGGAGAGGTGAAGGCAATGGGTAATAAAACATGAGCCGAAAAAAGTAGACAAAAGAGGGTGAGTGTGGAAAAACAATAGGAGGACATAGAGAAGATTAAATAAGAGAGAGAGTGAAGAAAGGTGACAAGAGACAGAAAGAAAGAATGTGGAAGAGAAATAGAAAGTGTAAATAAAAGCAGAAGATGATTTGGGAATGATAAAAAGAACCAACGTAGGAGGAGGGATTGTAAAAATTAGAGCAGGACGAAGGGGAAAAGAAATGATTAAAGGGGATTTAAAGAAACCCGTTGTGTGTGCGGTGCGCCCATTCAGAAAGCCCAAGCGCGGGTGCATGCAGAGGTGAGCCGGGATGCGGCCGTGCTGTAGAGACACGGTGAAGGGTACAAGGTGAGTGAAATGGGGCTTCTGGGGGGGGGGGGGGGTTACACAGCGGGGAATCCCAGGTCAGGATACCTCAAGGAGTGAAACTTGGATGGCCCTGGAGTCTCCGATATTCCTCTTTAAAGTGGACCAAAACTCTGGTTCTTGACTATCCTGGGTTTTGGTCCTTTCCCCGGGGGCACCCTGATCGTAGTTGTCCCTCTGTGTGAAACCCCCCAGATCGCCCAATCCTACTCACCTCTTCCTGGTCCTACGGCGCATGCGTGGCTGCTCGTCCAATCAGCATGCTCGAAGATCTAAGATGGCGTCTAAGGCCAGTGGCTCCAATTATGCTGGCAGCCGCATCCTCCGCTTCCCTCGAGCAGGTCGCATGCCCACGCTGTCCATTCACAAACACACACGCGGGCATGCGTCCTGCTAGAGGGATAGCGGGGATGCGGCAGCGGTTTGCGCATGTGCCGTTGGACCGGGTTGAAGGTAAGTGAACAGGACGACCTGGGGGGGGGGGGTGTCACACAGCGGGGCATCCTGATTTTGGATGCCCCAGGAGGAGGGAATCGATAGGCCCTGGAATCTTATAGATGGGGAAGGAGCCCAGCTGGCCAGATGACTGCAGAAACAAAAAAACCTTTTTTTTTCCAGATCGGCCGCGGGGCACCCACGCGCGCATGCGCCCTGCGGGCATGCAAGCGCATCTGTGATTAACCATGATTAAAAGTTAGAGCCATCTACACATGAGGACTATTTATTTAGGATGTTGTTCATTCAGCTTGATGCAGAGTAGAACAACTACTCAAACATGCCACATACCTGGAATCCATCATCCGGATGATGCGCCTGCTCCGATGCCAGCTTATCTGCATGGCTGGGTGCCAGAGCCCGCATCAGCCGTAAGACGCAGGGGATGCAGCCCGTGCTGCACCATGGGTTTGCCGGTGATGTGAGCTTGCTGCCGATCCAAGAGGATTTAATTCAGTGGAACACCCTAAATTAGGATGCCCCAGAGGTAGAGAATTGAGAGAGTTTGGTCCATCCTAATTGGAGCCTGAAGGCACACGGCTATCTGTTGGGTACCTTGGAGCGATGCAGCTGATTCACCTCTTTCAGCTTTGCTTTGAGTTTGCAGGTGGGGTGATTATAAGTGCCCCGTGCCCCACACTATTACAAAGTGCAATCACATATCATAGCAGCAACGTGGCAACGTTGGCACAGCCCCGAGAAAGGGTCCATTAGGACCTGAAACAGCCATAAGGTTATTACACTCTGTAAGCTCGCCATTATGCTGCTATGATATGTGATTGCACTTTAGCCTCGATTCAGAGACACATTCGTCCGGACTTCCGTAGTTCTCTGTGAAAGTTTTGGTGGGTGTTTGTCATTTTTTTGCTTTTTTTCGCCCATCTTCTACTCGCACGAACGTTCGGGAATGCGCTTCCGATGAACGGAAGCAAATCGGAACATTTCCATTAGTTCGGATCATTTTCCAAACAAAAACTGAAATTTTCCGTTCGTTCAGAAAACTTCCGTTGCTGGGATGGGTTTCTGTCTGATTCAGAGAGCTGATTTCCGACGGACCACCACCCTATAAATCCGTTTCATTTCCGATCCACTTACGAGACCTTTGAGGGCTCGGATTGCTATTGTTGAATATGTTTTGCGGCTATGTGGAGGAGTCTGCGCGCCTTTAGCACCAAGGCATTGCATGTATCAGCATGGCCGAGGCCATAAATTGTATAGCAATGCATACCTGAATCAATACATTTCATGTATGCCTTATAGATGCATTTTAATGCTGACCTTAATTAGTCCTTAGTATATAAACATTTATATTCTAAGTATGTCACACACCCCACTTCAGACATTAATTATTACACTTGAGTTATACCACCAGCAGGTGGCGACGTTGCAGAGAAGTCATGAAAAAAAAACGAGCCCCTCCTGGTCTATACATACCTGGTACCTCCCACTCATTCCCCAGTGTTTCTTCTCTGCAAGATGGCGACAAGACAGAAGAAAGAAGTCTCCTGCTTGCAGGTAGCTGGGGTCAGACCCCGGCACCCCCCCATGGTCTATTTCTGCCCGGCCTTTTTTGTTATCAGCCCCTTGTTGTATGTGTAGCCTCCCAGTTTAGGCTGTCGGCTGGGCAAAGCGTAGACGGCACTTAAGGTGCCTAGGAGATTAGCTCCTCCGCTCGACCCCATATTATGGGGCATAGTGGTTATCCGGCCTGGTGATCCGGATGGGGGATGCCCCAGTGTTAGGTAGGTCAGGTCCCCCTTTTGGCTTTCCCCTGTGGCTTTTTTTATTATTTTTTATATGTGTGTGTGATTTGCGCATACTGTGGACCCGTCGGCCCGCCTGGCTCTTGCCGATTGGGGGGGGCTTCTTAGCCCCCGGGACGGCTGCTTTCGGTGTTCGGGGGGGGCGGGTCCGTCGGCGTTGTGCCACCGGCCCGCCGCCCTTCTCCGCAGGTCAGGCGCCATTCTCTGGCGCCTGCCTCGCGGTCTGATCTCCAGGCGATGCGCCGCCAGTCCGCCTGGCTGTGGGGGCACCGAATGTCAGTCTCGGCGCCCGCTGGCGAGGTATTTGGTGCGGGCGGGTCCGGGCGGCGTGTAGGCCGCCGGCCCGCCTGACGGCGCTTGCAAGCGCCGTTCTGGGGCGCCCGCTGTTGGCGCGGTTCCGGAGGGGTGGGCGGGGCCGCGTGCTGCGCGGCCCGCGCCGTGTCTGACGGCCTGGTGAGGGGCGGGGCCATAGCGTCTCCCGCTTCTGGCTGGGCCCGCCCTTCGTCTCCACGATCTCCTCCGGGGCGCAGCCGCCATTTCTGCTCTGAGTCAGGTAGGCGGTGTTGTGCTTGTCCTTCTGGAGGTTACTGTCCGGGGGGGGGGGACAGCTCAGGTTTGGCCCCCTTCCTCGCCGATTGGGGGGGGCGGCATTCCCCATATCCCGGCTCTGGGCCAGTTGACAGGGAGCCACTGCTGCCCTGGGCCATGACAGCTTATTAGTATATATATATATATATATATATATATATATATATATTCCTTTATTCCCCCTTCTAATATATAGATATATATATATATTTTTATATATAATTGGTTTTCTATGTTTATGCAGATTCCTATGTCTCTTCATTTAGTTATTCAGGTGCTTATTGTGTATTTGGTTGACGGTTGTCTTTGGTTTTCAGATCCCGGGATCCCACGCTGCAGGGCTCTCCCGGTCTTAGATACCTGGCTAGTTGGGGGGGCCATTGTTTGACTAAATTTCAATTTTTTTGAGATTAGCTATTTAGTCAGTACAGAAGGGGCATCCCGCGTCGCTTTAGGCGTAAATCCCTGGTTACTGCATATACCATAATTTCACCATATGGAGGCTACCAAAGATACCGGAAATTGCTCTTCGGGGCAGTCCAGGCTCTGTGGGGGGTGTGGGACTCCGCTCCCAGGGGATGATGTCATTTTATGTATTCCATGTGCACGGCGGAACATTGAGCGCCAGTCCGGCACCCCGGTGACCGGTACTTCCCCGGCCGCACCATCTCCCTCCCCTCCTTGCCTGTTCCGGACCCCGTGTGACGTTGTCGTTGGGGGTGATTCGCAGTCCGAGGTTTGCGCCCGATTGGCCAGCCTCGAGAAGATGTTTTCCGCTGTGGTCGCTCAGAAGGCTCCGGCTAAGCGGAAACACTTGTCTCCGCCTCCGTCTGACTCAGATGATGAGGTTGTTGAGGCTCTGGATTGGTCAGATCGTCCCCTTGAAGAGGGTGAGTTTATTGAGGATTTAGATGATCCTAAGGTTCAGCAGCTGCTGGGTGCTGAGGATGACCAGGCCACGGGGTCGGTCCCCGACACGTCTTCCATTCTGGCCCTAATGTTTGAGGTTTTGGATTTGGACCCTCCTGGAGCTGCTCCTCGGCCTAAGGGTCAGCTTTTTGGGGTGACCAAGCCGCGCTTGAAGTTCCCCAGTCAACAGCTTTTCGTGGATGTTGTCCTTAAGGAATGGGAGCAACCTACGCGTCTCGCTGGGGTGCCGCCTAGCTGGGATGGAAAGTATCCCTTTCCGGCGGACTTGGTGAAGCGTTGGTCTGTCCCACCCGAGGCTGATGCTCCGGTTTTGGGCGGTTGTACTTTCTCCTGACACGACTTCTCTTATGGACGGCGAGGATCGCCGGATTGATCAGCTGGCCCGCCATGGTTTTGTCCGTGCGGGTACGGTCTTGAGGCCTGTTTGTGCTTCGGCACTTTTATGGTTGGCGGTTAGGTCTATTGTCAGGGATTTATGTGTGGATCTTGATCTTACTTGTTTTGAGTTTTCTTGCCCTTAAGCGTTGTGAATCCTTCGTTTCATTTATTCTTGCCGCTCAGGATGATGCCATGTTAATGTGTGGCAGGGCTACTGCTCTGTTGGTAGCTATCCGCCGCTCAGTGTGGCAGTGGACTGCTGATTTTAATTTTAAGAGATCGCTCACGGCTCTTCCCTTTCTGGGTTTGAGACTTTTCGGTGAGAAGCTTGATGCTGTTGCCAAGGGAGGTAAATTACCTCAGCGCAAGAAGTTTCTTCGCTCCTTTTGGGGGGTGGCCCCCTTCAATCCTTCCTTTCGGGGAGCCAGAGCTGGCAGGGGTGCGGGCTTCTCGGCTGCCAGGGGTGCCAGCTGGAACAGGAGTAAGGCCGTGGCCGTCCCGTTCACGTCTGGGGCGCCAAGCCCAAGCCAGCTGCCAAGCCCGCTCAGCAATGCGGGGGCGCCCTCACCCTTACGGGTGGGAGGACGGCTGCGACTCTTCTCCCGGGTATGGGACCAGGAGGTCTCAGACAGATGGATCCGGGAGGTGGTGTCGGCCGGTTACAAGTTGGAGTTCGAGTCCCGCACTCCTCCAAGGTTTCTCAGGTCTCGTGTCCCTTCAGATCCTTTGGCCGCGCAGGGGCTCCTGGCAGCGGTAAGGAATCTTCTGGAAATGGCAGTCATCTGCCCGGTCCCTCCTTCGGAGGTGGGGCACGGGTATTATTCCAGTCTCTTCACAGTGCCCAAAAAGGATGGGTCGTTCCGTCCCATCCTGGATTTGGAGTTTCTCAACCTGTTTGTTTGTCCCAGGAAGTTTAGCATGGAAACTCTGCGGTCTGCGATCAATTCGCTTCGGCAGGGGGACTTTATGATGTCCATAGACATCACGGATGCATACCTTCACATTCCGATCTTTCCAGCTCACCAGAGGTTTCTTTGCTTTGTGGTGGAGGATCGGCATTTTCAGTTTGTGGCTCTTCCATTCGGTCTCACCTCGGCTCCGAGAGTTTTCACCAAGGTGTTGGCGGGTGTGATGGCCCTGCTCAGAGCTCAGGGGACTCGCATTGTGCCTTATCTGGACGATCTTCTCATCATGGCTCCTTCCTTCAGTCAAGCGGATGGGGACACCAGCACGGTGGTGTCCACTCTGGAGAGGTTCAGCTGGGTGATCATCTACCCCAAGTCCTCTCTGGTTCTGGCCAGGGTGGTGACCTTTCTGGGGATGTCCTTGGACTCTTGCCAGCACAGAGTCTTTCTCCCTCAGGCCAATGTTCTTTTGATTCAGGAATTGGCTCAGCTTCTTCTTCTTTCAAATTCTCGCCCGCCCATCCGTCTAGAGATGTGACTGGTGGGGCTGATGGTAGCTTCTTTTGAGGCAGTTCCCTTCGCGCAGTTTCACACGCGGACGCTTCAGCTTCATCTGTTGGCATCTTGGGACCGGCGACCGCGGCCGTTGTATCGGTCCTTCCGGATGTCCCCCCGGGTTCGGCAGTCTCTACTGTGGTGGTTGGTCTTGGACAATCTCTTGAAGGGCAGGTCATTTCTGACCCTGCTTTGGGAAACTGTCACCACGGACGCCAGTTTGTCAGGAGGGGGAGGTTTCTGGAAGGATCTTCGGTTCCGGGGGCGGTGGGGTCCTCAGGAAGCCCACTTGCCCATCAGTGTTTTGGAGTTGAAAGCCATCAGGTTGGTTCTGTCTCACTTGACGCAGCATTTACAGGGCTTGCCTGTTCAGGTTCGATCGGACAATCGGACGGCGGTTGCTTACATCAATCACCAAGGAGGGACTCGCAGTCTGGGTGCCCTCAGAGGGGTGTCTCTGTTCCTAGTTTGGGCAGAGACTCAGGTTCTTTGCATTTCGGCAATGTACATTCCAGGAGTGGAAAACACGGAGGCGGACTTTCTGAGCCGGTGTTCTTCGCTCCGGTGGGGGACGCCGGAGGTGGATCTGTTCGCCTCTCGTCACAATCACAAGTTTCCGACATTCGTGTCGCTTTCCCTGGATCCTCTGGCTATGGCGGCGAATGCCATGGGCCTGAGCTGGGGGGACCTGGGGTTTCTTTGTCTGTTTCCTCCGATCCCCGTGCTAGGCAGGGTGCTGCGAAAGTTGGTTTTTGGAAGGGGTTCCCGCCATTCTTGTGGCTCCAAGGTGGCCAAGGCGGGTGTGGTTCGCAGACATCGTTCGTCTGGCAGTGGATCAGTTTGATCTGCCTTTTCGGACGGATCTCCTCACTCAGGGTCACCTGTGCTACCCCAGTTTACCATCGCTGGATTTGACGGCTTGGCTGCTGAAACCTCCATCTTAAAGGAGTCTTTCGGATTCGATCATTCGGACTCTTCTTAATGCCAGGAAGAGATCCTCTTCTTCCATCTATTATAGGGCTTGGAGATCTTATATTGATTGGTGTGAGGCTAGATCTTTGCCCTGTCGGGTCTTTTCTGTTTCTAGGATTTTGGAATTTCTTCAATCGGGGCTGGACTCTGGTCTTCAGCTGAGTATTTTGATGGGGCAGGTTGCTGCCTTGTCTGACTGTTTTTCAAAAGTCCTTTGCGTTTCATCCTTTGGTCAAGAATTCTTCCAGGGGGTCTCGCATTGCGGTCTCCTAGGAGGCCTTTTCTCTCTTTTTGGGTTTTTGAATTTGGTTATCTCTGCTCTTCAGGCTCCTCCTTTGAGCCTTTGCAGGTTATTGCTCTTTCTACTCTGACTCAGAAGGTTGCCTTGTCGGTTCAGGCTACTCACTTTGAGAGACATCAGGATAAAGTGGTTTTCCGCTTCAAACCTGACTTTTTTCCTTAGGTGGTCTCTGCTTTTCTTCTTAACCAGGACATTGTTTTTCCTTCCTTGGGTCCTAAGCCTAGGAACGACAAGGAGAGGGTTTGCACTGTTTGGATGTGGTACGCTGTGTGTAGTATTGTTTGTTTACTACACCTCCTTTTCGCAAGACTGATGCCTTTTTCGTGGTGCCCTGTGGGCCTAGGAAAGGTTTTGGCTCCTGCCAATGTCTTCCATTAACAAATGGATTCGTCGGGCTGTGGTTGGGGCCTATTCTGCCAAGGGGAAGGTTCCCCCTTTTCGTATCACTGCTCATTCTATTTGTGCTGTTGGAGCGTCTTGGGCTTTTCAGCACCAGGCTTCTGTGGAACAAGTTTGTAAGGCTGCTACTTGGTCTTCTGTTCCCACCTTTTCCAAGTTTTTACAAGGTTGATGTGCGGGCTTCAGCGGATGCTGTGTTTGGCCGCAAGGTTCTGCAAGCTGCAGTGGTTTGAGTCTTGCTTTATGGCCTTGTTGGATACCCGCCATTTTCTGGACACTGCTGTTGGATGTCCCAAGTGTAATAATTAATGTCTGAAGTGGGGTGTGTGACATACTTAGAATAATACCATTTTGTGAATACTCACCTGTAAAATGGGTATTATAAGTATGTCACACACCCCACTTCACCCGCCCTTTTTGGTATCCTGGATTCTTTTTAGGGTGATGTTTCGTTTACAGTTTGAGGGTTTCCTATGGGTTTTTTCCTGGTACCTTGTCTTTACTGCTGTTTGAATACTGGGGAATGAGTGGGAGGTACCAGGTATGTATAGACCAGGAGGGGCTGGTTTTTTTTTCATGACTTCTCTGCAACGTCGCCACCTGCTGGTGGTATAACCCAAGTGTAATAATTAATGTCTGAAGTGGGGTGTGTGACATACTTATAATACCCATTTTACAGGTGAGTATTCACAAAATGGTATTTTTTCCACACATCCATATAACTGCTATATTTTTTTAGACTTATGTCCTTTGTGAATTATATTTGGATTGTTGAACTTGAATCTTAATTTGTTGTAGGAGTTATTGTTTTAGTTGGTTACCTTTGCTTTGTGTAATTATTTTATATTTGGTTGCAGGAACCGCAAGATGTGCCACTCGCCCTTGCTCCTGATGCCCGTTCTTTGCCTGGAGAATGCGGGCCAGGGGTTCTCTAATCCGGCACTATGCAAAACCCGGGCCGTGGTGGCGAGGGCCCTCTGGCTTTTGAAGTCCAGATTTCGCTGTTTGGACCATACGGGGGGGGGGGGGGGGGGGCACTGCAGTATGACCCCAACAAGATTATACCAACATTTTAATTTACGTTTTTTAACAGGGACCACACGTGCCAGAGTGGCACAACTGACTGTCAGGGTCCTTCAGTTGGTGGGCGAGATGCAGGAGCTGCGCAACTTGTTGGGGACCACAGATGAAGAATAATGTTCAGTGGCCTGCCATTGCTATGTATTTAGTTTTTTATAGTTGTTAAAATTATAATTTTTCAAAATTTTTAACAATTTTATGATGGAATAAAAAAAAAATGTTACATTGTCATTTCATTTACAAAATACATTAACACAAAACTAATGGGCCCAGAAATATTTAAAGATGAATATTCACATGACCGAGAAGTGATTTGGGTAAGTTTTAGGGGGCTAAAATGGAAGAAGAACCTAACCAAGAAGTGGTTTGGGTGTGCTTTAAGGGTTCAAAAGGGAAGATGGAGGATAGTGCTAAGTGGTTTAGCTAAACATTGTAGTAGAAGTGAGGGTGGCAAATATGTAGGCGAGCACTTTAATGAGTTAAGTTTGTAGTGCGCAGGCGCAAGATCGTAAGGATTTCCGTCTGGACGAATAATTATTGAAAAAGGGAAACAGAATCGGACGGGAAACGTAAAGGATTCGTGGGAGGATACAATGGGAAAAGGGCAAAAACGAAAGCCTACGTTGTAACATGTGAAATTGAAACGGAAAAGTCTGGATGGAAAATTACATCCACGTATTCGTAATCTGCCGTACGAACGGACGGAAACTTTACATAAGGTTTTCAATGCATGCATAGAATCGCTCGAACGCTCATACGAGAACGGAAACATTTCACAAAAAAAACAGATCGGAACTAAAACGGAAGTTTTTTTTGTCTCTCTGAATCGAGGCTTTTGTAAGCTCGCCATTATGCTGCTATGATATGTGATTGCACTTTGTAAGCTCGCCATTATGCTGCGATGATGTCCTTGTGATTTTGCCATGTGATTATCTGTAAACACTATATGCTGCTTACTGAGGGGTTTGATTCTATAGGTATTTATGTGTATTATCTTTTGCACAGGCACTTTATCCAACCCTGACAAAGCTCCACGGGAGGAGCGAAACGCATCGGTGTCACTGGAGGTCCCCTGCCCACCACTCCCGCTCCGCACGCCATGCCGGGTTAGCTGGAAGTTGAAGGATAAATCAGCCACTGAATTGGGGAAACATCGCCAGTTAGAAGACAATTGAGGTGGACAGAAGGGAAGATGGCAGAACCGGTAATCTGTACAGCAGCCGGGCGGGATGTGAGCTTGAGTCTGAGCAGACATGTCACCACAGTATTGGTGAGAGGTGACACTGTTTCGGCCATTCCCTGATTCGTCCTGCGGGCTGACTCCCGGCTCCCAGCAACATCCATCTAGCTCTCTGCAGAGGTGTCTCTGTATGGACACTGGGACGCACATGCTGCTCCTTTACACCTTGCATCATGGCTCCTCCTGCGTAATTGCAAAGATTGTGCAATATAATTGTCAGGCTGCTATTTAATATTCATAGGTCTGGCTGTTGCTATCCATGCAGGAATTTTCACATTAACCCTAAACTTACTTTTCACATATAGAATAGCGCGCTAGCAAATGTTCTTTAGGGTCTGAAAGCCCCTCCTCCTCCTTTTTCCAACTCGGTCCATCATCACCCGCAGCCGGCAGTGTGGTGTGTGAGTGCAGAGTGTGCAAGTGTGCGGGGGACCCGCCTGTGGGACACAACAATGTTATATTTTCTTAGTATAATCAGACTTTATTGATTTTCAATGAATAAAACAAAACAAAAGAAGTACATACAATTAGTGGTTGAGAAACAGGAGGATGGAAATACAAGGGGGTAGGAAAAAAAAAATTATAGGGAAATACTATACATATTGAGATAATGATGCTCAAGCCAATAACAGTAATGGTATCAGTAATAGTGATAACAATGATGAACCCACTCTCCTCCAGAACCGATGATCTATGTTGACCCTTGATTATAAAGACATGTTCTGATGCACAAATTGCTCCAGAAGGTGGGCCCAACAGAATTCCCGAGGAGAGTATCAAACTGGCGGCTTGAGGGTAGTAGGGATGGAGGCAGAGGAAGTGACAGTGGGAGGGAGGGCAAGGTAGGAAGGAAGGGGAAGTGGGGAATTTACGGGAAAGAAGGAAGGGCCAGTGGAAGCTGTTAAGCAAAAAGTGAGCAATTATTAACGGTCATATTCTCCTCATTCATCCTAGGCTATCTGATTCACTGGGCACCAGATTGGAGCAAGGCAGGGAGATGTGTGTCTCGATAGAGTATCCAGCACGTCCAGGTTAACAAAAATTGCTCTGTGGTGTCTCTGTTTACTGCGGCTAACTCCTCCATGGTGCGGATTGCCTCTAACTCTTGCACCCAATCCATCAATGTGGGGGGCACCTGCATCTTCCACCTCCTAGGGATAATGGCTTTCATGGCTGCTATAAAGTGTCTCAGGATACCTTTTTTTATCCCAGATATTGGCCCAGGGACAAGTGAGAGGAGCGCTACCTGTGGTGTGTTTTCAACCCTGGACCCAGTGACCTCTTCGTAGATGGTGAAGATCCGGTCCCAGAGAGCTTTGACAGTCGGACAGCTCCACCAAATATGTGTCATATTACCCAGTGGTCCTCAACCCTGTCCTCAAGGCCCACCAACATGTCATGTTTTTTGGATCTCCAAATAGCCAGCTCTATTGCTCTGCAGCTGCACTACCGTATTTTTCGCCCTATAAGACGCACCTGCCCATAAGACGCACCTAGGATTTGGGGGAAGAAAATAAGAAAAAAAAAATTTAAACCAAAAACGCACCATTACAGACAGTGTGGCATTCCCCTATCCAATTCCCATAGGCTGTGTGGCATACCCCTCCCCCCATTCCCATAGGCTGTGTGGCATCCCCCCATTCCCATAGGCTGTGTGGCATCCCCCTCCCCCCATTCCCATAGGCTGTGTGGCATACCCCTCCCCCCATTCCCATAGGCTGTGTGGCATACCCCTCCCCCCATTCCCAAAGGCTGTGTGGCATCCCCCTCCCCCCATTCCCATAGGCTGTGTGGCATACCCCTCCCCCCATTCCCATAGGCTGTGTGGCATACCCCTCCCCCCATTCCCAAAGGCTGTGTGGCATCCCCCCATTCCCATAGGCTGTTTGGCATCCCCCTCCCCCCATTCCCATAGGCTGTGTGGCATCCCCATCCCCCCATTCCCATAGGCTGTGTGGCATACCCCTCCCCCCATTCCCAAAGGCTGTGTGGCATCCCCATAGGCTGTGTGGCATCCCCCTCCCCCCATTCCCAAAGGCTGCGTGGCATACCCCTCCCCCCATTCCCAAAGGCTGTGTGGCATCCCCCTCCCCCCCATTCCCATAGGCTGTGTGGCCCCTCTCCTCCCATTAGAATAGGCTGTGTGGCCCCTCTCCCCCCATTCCCACCCCCCTCCCCCCATTAGTATAGGCAGGCGCCATATTAAAAAAAAAAAGTTAAACTCACCTGTCCGCTGACACCGCTGCGCTGAGCGGCCGGCTCCGTGAATGGGGTGGGCGTGGCCTGCGCCGCAGCGTCGACGCAGGCCACGCCCACCCCATTCACGAGCTGGCTCTGTCCCGGCCCCGCCGCTGCGATCGCTGTCTTTTCAGGCAGCGATGACAGCGGCGGTGCCAGAGACAGAGCCCCTGCCGCTCCTCCATCTGCTTCTCCACATGCGAGCACGAAGGTCCGGGCAGCGGGTGGGCGTGGCCTGCGCCGGCGCAGGCCACGCCCACCCACTGCCGGGACCTTCGTGCTCGCGTGTGCTCTGAGCCCGGCAGCAGATAGAGGAGCGGCAGGGGCTCTGTCTCTGGCACCGCCGCTGTCATCGCTGCCTGAAAAGACAGCGATCGCAGCGGCGGGGCCGGAACAGAGCCCCCGCCGCTCCTCTGGCCTTTCGCGGACTCACCCGGGACGGGTGAGTTTTTTTTATTTTTTTTTTTTACATTCGCCCGATAAGGCGCACTGACATTTTTCCCCCACTTTTGGGGAAAAATAAGTGCGTCTTATAGGGCGAAAAATACGGTAATTACTCCACCTGTGCATCTTTGTGGAGATCTGCAAAACCTGGCCTGTTGGTGGGCCTTGAGGACAGGGTTGGGGACCACTGATATTACCCACTTCCCTCTGGCATCTCCAGCACTTATCAGACTGCGATGCTGCAAATCGATGGATATCAACCGGGCATCTATACCATCTGACAAGTACTTTGTAGCTCCTTTCCTGAACTGAGCCTGCCAGGGACGAGCCGTGTGTGCTCACGAATATTTTAGTAAGGTCGGTCTCTGAGAAATGCGTCCCCAGTTCCCTTTCCCATTTTCCTATATAAGTCGGTGGAGAGGGTTGAGTTGTTCTATTCAGCAGTGAGTAAATGGATGATATTACTCGGGTTGGAGGGTCATTTTGGCTAACTAGGGATTCTAGCTCTGTGGGGGGGCTTCGAGACAGGGCAATAAGGTTATTGGCCTTTATAAATGTAAGTAGCTGTCTATGGAGGAGCCACGATATGTGTCTACCCCCCGCCTTCTCTCTTAGATCTGCCAGCGAAGGTACCTCCCCGGAGTTTACTATGTGACCAATTGATGTATTGTCAGAGGCACTCCAAATTAGAAAGTTCTTGGCCTGTAGTCCCGGTTCAAATGGCGAGTTATCAAATAATGGGGTAAGTGGGCCAGGTCTGCGTACCAATCCAAGTTTACCTTGCAGCGGGTCCCAGGTCTCCAGGAGATGCCTTGCCAGGAAGGGCATAGACTCCCTCTGGTGTCCGGGGGGAGGTGCAGCCCATGCCAATGCAGTGGGATTAAATGGGGATAGCGATTTCTCGAGCTGCACCCATAGTTTATCCCCTGCTCTACGTTTCCAATCAACTGTCCGCAATGTTGTATTTTTTATTGGAGTGTGATTTTTCTCTTTTTTTGGATGTGGAGGGGGGAAGGCGGGTTGAGGTTATAACATCTTTTTGGTGTGGGGGAATTTTGATTTGGAGTTGGCTTGTATTGTAGTGTAATAATTTGTTTAAATTGCATAAATAAAGAGCAAATTATTTTACAATCAAATAGGCCTTATATACCACTTTTTTATTGGTATTAGAATGTTGTACTTCATACAATTACCCTGAAGGTTATGCTGCTCTTGTGTGTGTGTGTATTATGCCGGTGTATGTCTTATGTAGATATATATACCCCCCAACTCTTGAGGATTAAAAAAAGGGGGAGAAAAGTGTTTTGTGTGATTAAGCCACGCCCCCAACCACACCAAATTTTACACCAATTCACCCAGCTTTCTCGAAGGCGGAGCAGATCCTGTTTTGGCTGGCCCTGGAGCCTAAAAGATTTCCCCTCTTTGCTGCACCTTGATTTGAGATGTGAATCCTCTGGGGTTTCTAGTGATCCCTCAGTGCATGTTTCAGCCACAGTGGCATCCCTCTGCCCGATGCATTTAGAATAGATGCCAGGTGATGCAATCTGCATACAGGACAACAATTAGAAAATATTCTGAACCAAATGGTTTGCTCAAATCCCCTTCCAATCACCCCATTACAGGCAGTGTGCAGAATCACCCCATTACAGGCAGTGTGCAGAATCACCCCATTACAGGCAGTGTGCAGAATCACCCCATTACAGGCAGTGTGCAGAATCACCCCATTACAGGCAGTGTGCAGAATCACCCCATTACAGGCAGTGTGCAGAATCACCCCATTACAGGCAGTGTGCAGAATCACCCCATTAGAGGCAGTGTGCAGAATCACCCCATTACAGGCAGTGTGCGGAATCACCCCATTACAGGCAGTGTGCAGAATCACCCCATTACAGGCAGTGTGCAGAATCACCCCATTACATGCAGTGTGCAGAATCACCCCATTACAGGCAGTGTGCAGAATCACCCCATTACAGGCAGTGTGCAGAATCACTCCATTATAGGCAGTGTGCAGAATCATCCCATTACAGGCAGTGTGCAGAATCACTCCATTACAGGCAGTGAGTGGCACCCCCATTACAGGCAGTGAGGGGCATCCCCCATTACAGGCAGTGAGAGGCATCCCCCATTACAGGCAGTGAGGGGCATCCCCCATTACAGGCATAGTGCAGCCCCCCCCCCCCCCCCCAGAAAGCTGGACAATAACAAGGCAGTTATTTTTTTCAGTGTTGCAACTCTTTAAACTGGAACGCTTATTTTAGAAAAAAAAAGGGTGTTCTGAGTGTAGGGAGGCATCCTGATTGCCGATACCCCCCCTTGCAGTTGGAAAAGAAAGGTAGCGGCCATTTTGGAGCTTCCTCTCCCAACTGACATAACTGAAATGAACAGTAACAGGAAGCCCAGCATGACTTCCTGTTTGCAGGTGGCCTACAAGCCCATGAGCGCCCATCTTGTTTTTATAATTGACCCCAGCAGGTGTTAGAATTATATCAATCACTTTTTATGTGCTGTATTCTAAATTGACCTGAAAAGGGAAACATATGAGCTCTGTTTGCTGGTTTGGTCTGATTTAATTTATTTTTTAATGTTGGTCCGCTTTAACAGCGTTAAATAGGAGAAATCTTACCTTTCCTACCATTCAACAGCAATTGGGAAGCCTCCCTGCACTCAGGACACAACCCTGTGAAAAATGGTTGTTCCACGTCCAGACAAAAAAATACTATTTTGTGATTACTCACCTGTAAAATGGGTATTATAAGTATGTCACACACCCCGCTTCCATAATCATGACATGTGGGTTATGGCCAGTAGAGGGCGAACTTTGCAGAGATGACAGGAAAAAAAGGAGCCCCTCCCAGTCCATAAAATACGTGGGACCTCCCACACATTCCCCAGTATAGGACAGCAGTAAGGGGACCAGGAAGAGCCAAATATAAACAATCATAAAACTAAAAGGTTCACCATATAAAAGATCCAAAATACCAATAAGGGCGGGATGAAGCGGGGTGTGTGACATACTTATAATACCCATTTTACAGGTGAGTAATCACAAAATGGTATTATTCCAAGTATGTCACACACCCCGCTTCCATAGTCTTGACATGTGGGACATCCAATAGTGTCCGTCATGGGTGGGAACCGAAAACAGTAAAAGAATGTACCAACTTAACCACTGCAGCTTGCAGAACCTCGCGGCCAAAAACAGCATCCGCTGAAGCCCGCACATCAACCTTGTAAAACTTGGAAAAAGTATGAACGGAAGACCAAGTAGCAGCCTTACAAACCTGTTCAACTGAAGCCTGGTGCTGAAAAACCCAGGATGCCCCAACAGCACGAGTAGAATGCGCAGTGAACTTAAAAGAGGGAGTCCTCCCCTTGGCAGAATAGGCCCCAACAATGGCCTGACGTATCCATTTACTAATGGTAGACTTGGCAGGCGCCAAACCTTTCCAGGGCCCGGAGGGCACCACGAACAAGGCATCCGTCTTACGAAAGGAAGAAGTAGCCACCAAATAGTACTTCACACAACGAACCACATCCAAAGAGTGCAGGACCCTCTCCTTGTCATTGCTAGGCTTAGGACACAAGGAAGGGAGAACTATATCCTGATTGAGATGGAAGGCAGAAACCAACTTAGGAAGGAAATCTGGCTTAAAACGAAAAACCACCTTTTCCTGGTGTCTCTCAAAGTAAGGGGCTTGAATGGAAAGAGCCGCCAACTCAGAGACACGTCGAACAGAGGTAATAGCCACCAAAAAAGGCAATCCTTTGTGTAAGCATAGAAAGTGCAACATCCTGCACCGGCTCAAAAGGAGGCCCCTGGAGGGCCGACAGAACCAAATTCAAATCCCAAACAGGCAACAAAGGCTTTCGAGGGGGCCGCACATGAGTGACCCCCTGGAAAAAAGTTTTAACCAAAGGATGAAGAGCAAAGGACCTTTGAAAGAAGACCGCCCTTTCAAGGTACTAAGCTGGAACCCCAGGTCCAGACCGTGTTGAAGAAAATCCAAAATCCTAGGGATCGAAAATACCCTGCAAGGCCCTAGCCTCACACCAATCAATATAGGACCTCCAAGCACTCTAACCAGTGTCTGAATCACAGCATCAGACAAACCTTCTTCTTTTCAAGAACAGTCCAGGAGGGCAGGTGCACACTTACCTTGAGTATGTCGGGTGCCAAGGCCGCGGTGGCGCCGCTTTACAACAAGTTAGATAAAGGGCCAGCACACCAATAGTTAAATCAAATAGACTTGTATTAAATGATATCCAGCAAGATGAGGTACATACAGACCATTCAGCTGCATCAAAGTCCATAAGATAGGGTAGGTGATAGCAGAACAGTGTCCATAAGCCGACGTTTCGGGGGTGTAAAAAACCCCCTTCCTCAGGGCAGACAAACAACAGTGGCAAGACCGCAGCTTGCCTTTTAAAGGTCAGAGGTGCTGTGATTACCACCTGACGTGATATGACGTCAGAGGGTCAAACTGTAGCACACTAAATGGACAAAAATTGTTAATCAAAAGAATGAAAAATACTCACCAAGCCGTCGGAGCGTGCCACTGGGGCACAACTCCGTCACCGCCAGAGACCGATCACATAGTGACCGGCAACGTTCCTGTCTGCCCAGGAAGGGGAGATGACGCTGGGCTCCAAATCTGCCCAGTAACTGGTGACAGGGCAGCAGGGGCGACCGGATAGGCCGCGCCTGCTGTCCGTCATCAAGCTCGCAGGGGCAGACGTCACCCTTGCAAGGCGTCCGCTGGCATGGAAACCATGTCAGCGGCGCCCTCTCCAGTGACCCTGCGCCGTCAGCTCACCTTACCTTAGGTGAGCTGGTCAGAGTGAAGGTCCGCTTTAAAACACAAACCGGAGCTATCATTTGGAACTACCCCTTCTCTTACACGCCTTCTCCCAACCGAAAGGAGGTTTTTTCTGCTATTTTTCTGCTTTTAATCTATTAAGCTAATTTTGTCCGCCGTGTTCCTCCCTCAGTAAAGTAGAACTTTTTGGAACTTTTAGTTATTCCGTTTTCTCCTCACTTTAATAATTGTCCCTTACCCTGTGACTTACCTTTTTCACACTGAGTTTTCATTCGTCATAAAATCTTTTATTTATTCCTAACATTAAATCTAATAAAAAAATTCTTTTATTCTTCTCTGATGTTTTGCCGAGATAAATGATTACAGGAAGCAAGAAAACATTTAAAGCCTCCAGCAACAAAAAAGCCGTCCATTTAGTGTGCTACAGTTTGACCCTCTGACGTCATATCACGTCAGGTGGTAATCACAGCACCTCTGACCTTTAAAAGGCAAGCTGCGGTCTTGCCACTGTTGTTTGTCTGCCCTGAGGAAGGGGGTTTTTTACACCCCCGAAACGTCGGCTTATGGACACTGTTCTGCTATCACCCACCCTATCTTATGGACTTTGATGCAGCTGAATGGTCTGTATGTACCTCATCTTGCTGGATATCATTTAATACAAGTCTATTTGATTTAACTATTGGTGTGCTGGCCCTTTATCTAACAAACCTTCTTCTTTTAAGATGGAGGTTTCAGCAGCCACGCCGTCAAAGCCAGCGTTTGTAAATTGGGGTAACAAAGTGATCAGATCCGGAAACGGGCAACCTGTACTGATATACCGCCAGCCGTACGACGTCCGTGAACCAAACCTGTCTTGGCCACCTTGGGGCCACCAGAATTGCTGGCGCACCCTCTTGAGCCAGCTTGCGCACCACCTTGCCCACCATGGAGATGGGGGGAAACAGGTTCAGGAACCCCAGATCCCTCCAGGCAAGAGACATGGCGTCTGCTGCCAGGGCCAGAGAATCCTGAGACAAGAGACACAAACATTGGGAGCTTGTGATTGTGACGTGAGGCAGAGATCCACCTCCGGAAACCCCCACGTGTGACAGAGGGACTGGAATACCATGTGGATGAGAGACCATTCCCCTCGACGAGAGGATCCCCTGCTCAGGGAGTCTGCCTCCGCGTCCCCTCATTGCTGAGCTGGTTTGGCAGCAGGCTTGGGCTTGGAACCCCAGTTAAAGCCTGGACGTGCGCGTCCTCTGCCTCTGTTCCAGGAATCACCACTGAAATTAGGGTAGACAAAGCCTCTGCCTGCTCTGGCACCGCGAAAGGAAGGATTGAAGGAGCCTGCCCCCCGAAAGGGGCGACGCTACTTCTTACACTGAGGTAACTTTCCACCTTTCGCCACTGAATCCAATTTATCTCCGAACAGCCTCATACCCAGGAAGGGTAGCGCTGCGAGTGATTTCTTAGCCACAATGTCAGCCGGCCACTGGCGTAGCCAGACCTATCGGCGAATAGCCACCAGCAATGCCGAGGTTCTACTACACATAATAATCGCGTCATCCTTAGCAGATAAAACAAAGGTCACAAATAATTTACACCGCTTAAGGGCTGTGAAATCATCACTGGCCGGGTTAAGCTGGGAACCACTCATTAGGCCCCTAACCACAGACCTGGTAGCCACAGTCGCGAGCGCAGAGGCACAAACAGGCCGCAAGGCTGAACCCACACTGGCAAAGGCATGGCATGCCATCTGATCAAAGCTTTTGTCCTCACCATCTTTAAGAGTGGTGGCGTCTGGAGAATGTACAACGGAGGTGTTGGACAATCCCAGAACGGGCGCATCGACCTCGGGAGGGGACGACCAGCGCTTCACCGCATCCACCGGGAAGGGATACTTCCTATCCCATCCCTGAGGAACACCGGGGAGCCGGCTAGGCCCCTCCCATTCCTAAAGAATCATGCAATCAAAATGATTCTAATTTGGGAACTCCGAGCGGGGCTTAGAAGTCCCAAAAAATTCCCCCTTCTGCGGGGGGGTCTCCGCTGGTGGAGAAATATCCAGTACCTCAAATAGGTGGGCCAGGATCTTGGGTGTATCCACGGCATCCCCCAGTGCTTGCCCAGTATCAGTATCCAAAAAACTGCTGATCCTCAGCATCAGATTCCTCAAACAATTCCCCCTCCTTGAGTGGGGAATAATCAGACCAGTCAAGGGAATCATAGTCATCAAAATCCAGTACCGGCGTGGCCGGCGACAGATGCCTTCTCTTAGCGGGGGCCTTTCTGGCCGCAGAGCTAGAAATCAACTTTTCGATGTTGGCCAGCCTAGCACAAAACATCAGCTTGCGACTCCCTGCTAATGACAGTGTCACTTGGGGTACAGATAAGGCGGGGTGGGGTAGGTGATGAGGCCGGCGCCACGGACCCAGACGCCTGGGACCCCGACTGCCGCGTAATGGCCTGCTGTGCACATGGAATGCAAATAAACACATTATCCCCCACAAACCACACACTGCCGGGGTTGCCCCGAAGGGAGCCCGAGCCCGGTATCCTGGGAAGCCTCCATATGGTGATTTTTTTTATTATTCTTTATTTAGTTTTGCCATATACACCAAAGGGTAGGTCAACAGGAAAAGAAGGGTAGGAGCAGAATTGTCCACGGTTCCAAATCACAATTCACAGTCTTTACACGTTAGGGATATTGTCGTCATCAAACCAACACTTTACAAAAGCTTTGTCACAAGTGCATTAGCATACCAACCGTTACATAATCAACTAGATCACTTTGTAATACAATACTTATGATTGAGACTATGTGAACGCTTAACGCAGGCTTTTCCCTTGATGTGTCATATCCCATCTCTCCTTAGCAAACTGGGGCCTATTTCTCCCCTTATTAATTCTAGCTTGACTTTTCTCGAATCCGTTCAGGCTACAAGGGGAAGGGGACACAAGAGGGGGGGGGGGGGTAGATTGTGGGGGTAAGTGAGGAGGGAGGGATACGGGGTAGGAAAACCCAATAGGGTGGGATTCCCCCCTCCCTACTGTCCTCTGGTTCCCGCCAGTGTGTGGGCCTGTCCACCTCACCTCTCCCCTCTATCGCCTGTAACTCGTCTCAAATTGCTGCTGATCCCGTTGGTCCATCTCCAGCCAGCGTGCAAAATTCCCCAGATTCCTCGAATATTAGCCATGGGAGCCAAGTATTCCTAAATTGATCGTCTCTCTCATGTAGGGACAGAGTCAAATCCTCCATTTCCTTAAAGGATATAACCTTATTAAGCCAATCCCTAATTGAAGGGGCCTTTCTCTGTTTCCCATATGGTGATTTTTCATGGTAGTCACAATGACCAGTGGAAATTACGCCAGTAAGCTACCCGGGATGCCCCTTAACGTCCGTTAGTGGGAGGATTTGTAAAGCCCCTATTTGAGTGAAGGACCTAAGGACCGGGAGAACCCCCTTTTAACTATCAAGGAAGGTAATCCCCCTGAAACACATAATATAAAAGGGTACCATAAGCAGGAAGTCATTACAGCAATCATACATCCAGATATAAACACAGTCATACAAAAGTATATGTCAAGGATAACGCAGCATACAAGGCACCACAATAGAAAAATGATTATGCATAACAGAAAAGGCAGATAATAGAACGAGCCCCACAGGGCACTCACAGTTGGGATGCAAATAGCGATCGGACACCCAGCAGCAGCAGCATCAGACAGGCCAGGGGAAGAGAAGGAGGGCGGGATAGCGCGGATCGTGCGCCGCGCGTGGCCCCACCCCCTCCTGCTGGGGAGAGTAACCGCGGTTCCCAGCCATTGCTGGGAACCTCCGTGGGCGACAAAAGAGAGGGGGGCGTGCCGCATCAGTGCGCCGACTGCCCGGCCCCGCCCCCTCTCCTGACTAACATGGGAAGCAAAAAACATGGCCGTGCTCCCACAAGGTTGCGTCTAACAGACGCGGCCCAGCAACAAGTGAAGCAAACAGCTTCACATATACACTCATACCACACTGACAGCTAATTGGCCAGGCAAAGTTTGAGGTAGAAAATTGGAGGGACATGCCCCCCTCCCCCCCCATGATCCAGGGACAGGGAGCGACGGGTGGGGAAAGTCCCAAGCCACCTAATGCAGCGCAGGGAAAATGACGGACAGGGCATCCCAAACCAGGATCCCGAACCTGGTATCCGCCTACCCCTTGGAGGGGGTCTCACGGAGGAGCATGGCTCCAAGTTATCACACCACTAAGGTGTATCCTACCTTCACCCTGACCAACAGCCAGGGCTGGGAGGCATAGGGGCTTAATAAAAAACAAGGTCCGGGCAGAAATAGGGAAATAAAATGGCCGGGTGTAAACCCGGCTTACCTGCAAGGAGGAGACAGCCATTTCTGACTTGCTCGCCGTCTGCAGAGACGATTACTGGGGAATGTGTGGGAGGTTACAGGTATTTATGGACTGGGAGGGGCTCCTTTTTTTCCCTGTCATCTCTGCAAAGTTCGCCCTCTACTGGCCATAACCCACATGTCATGATTATGGAAGCGGGGTGTGTGACATACTTGGAATATGATTAGACATACACTCCCGCACAGCTTTTAGACTACAGGACCTAAGATGTATTATGTTACCCTGAGTTATGTTTGGTTGCTTCCATCTTTTAAAAAAGACTTCTGGTAAAAAATGACTGTAGGTCCACTCAGCCCCACAACAGGGGGGCATCCTATTTTTGTATGCAATAAGCAAGTGAAAAATCTGGGTTTATTGACTGCTTTAGAGCCTATAGATCAAACTCAGCGCTACCATATCATGTAATATAACCGATGACAACTTTTACAAGTCTGAAACCATATTAACCCCCTAAGTGACGACCACATATCCAGCACGTCGGCGAAATCAGTGTGTTATATGTCTGCCCTATGCTAGACACGGGGTGGAAAGAGGGAGGTTTCCCCGGTCTTTAGTGTGCAGGGGGGAGTGTTGGCCATGCGAGGCTCTTTTATTTACCTAGCCGAGCTCGCTCCAGTGCTGCACAAGGTTTGGACCGAGATGCCCATCAATGCCAGGTTAATGCTGTTCATCTTCTGAGATGTCCACCTGCCGAGATGCCGGTTAGCCTCCCTGAGATGCCACAAGCTACTCCACCTGCCTGCATGCCCACCAGCCTGCCTGCATAGCCAGCTACCTAACTGCCCAACCACCTGTCTGCCATCATACCTGCCCATCCACCCACCTATCTTCCATCATGTCCGCCTACGCCGCCGCCTGCCTGCCTTCATGCCCACCTCCCTTCCCACCTGCCAACCTACCTGCCCTCCATTATGCCTGTTCATCCACCTGCCTGCCATTATTTCCAATTACCTTTCTGCATGCCCACCTGCATGCCATCGTGCCCACCTGCATGCCCACCTCTGTGACATCATTCCCATCCATCCACCCGTCTGCCATCATGCCCAATTATCCACCCGTCTGCATGCCCACCTACCTTCTGGCCACCCACTGACTTTCATTCCTGCACACCCACCTACCGACCTGACCACCCAGCCACCTACTCTTCTGTCCACCAACCTACATGCTTGCCGCCAAGCTATCGATCCACCCACCTACCGACCTGACCACCCAGCCACCTACCCGTCTATCTGCTTGCCTACTCACCTCCCTGACTACCCATTCACTTGTCTGCCCCTCCACATCCCCGCCTACCTGCTCTCCCTCCCACCTACATGTCTGCCTGACCGCTGGAACACGAGGACAAAAATGTTCTGATCCTCAAGGCTAAATGTAGGTGGGTCATTAAGTGGTTAAAAAGCATTTCAGGGGGCGTGGTCTGGCGCGCGAATGGAGTGGCAGCACTAGAGTGAGCTCCTGACCGATCTGGGTTTAAAACATCTATTAAGAGGCAAGAGGACACCCCAGACTTATCGAAATGCCAAGCAGAAAGCACAAGAGGAGAGGGGGAGATAGAAGCACACCGCAGACCGGCGGTAGCAGCAGAGGAACGTCGGCGGTCTTACCCGGCATGGAGGACAGGAAGCGCGGGGAGAGGACGGCGTCATCTTCGTCGTCGACGGCCTCCTCGGCGGGGAACCCTGCTGGGGAGGAGGAGAGGCGCTGGACGGAGGCGGGCGGCGCGGCCCGGGGAGCCGAGAAGAGGCAGGAGACAGACGGCGGAGCGGACCCCGCCGAATCGCGAAGCACAGGGGTGACAGCTGCGCCGGTCAAGATGGCGGCCGGACCCGACGAGCGGAGGAGGCCCCCCGCCCCCCCCGGCGTGCGAGCGGAGGTTTCGGGAGCCGCAGCGGCCGACGACGGCGGCACCCCTGACGTGGGCTCCGGTCACGGCGGCACTGGAGATAGACGCGTGAGTGACGGTGCTTCCCGCTGCAGAGGTGAGAGATCTCGGTGGGAGATGGGCCGTGATGGCGGCCGCGCCGGGGGGTCGAGCGAAGCCTGGCAGCAACCATGGCGTGACGGGGGGGGAGACTCGACCCCAACACGGGAGGGAGAGATGGACCTGCCACCCACCAATGTGCCTGAGCATCCAGCCCCTGAGCCCCGGCCAACGCACGCTGATAAATGGCGGGAATCAGCCTCCATTAAACTGGGGAAGTATGCATTCCTCCCTGGGGCAGGGGACCCGGAAATCCATTTAGCCCCCAAAGCAGCACAGGGGCCAGCGGGCTTCCCTGGCCATCTGCAGGGGGTAGCACTACCGCAGAGACCCAGAAGCCGCTCCAGAGCAAAAGGGGGGAGGGCCCCCAGCCGGGACCAAATATCAGCCGTAGGTGCAAGCGCGGCACGGACATCTAGTCCTTCACCCCAACCCCCTCTGGACACCTCAGGGGCATGGCCGAATCTGGGGGACATCACCACCCCCAGCCCCCCGACATCGCTGTCTCTCTCCCGGGCAGAATCTTACCACCCTTTGGAGGAATTTTCCGCGCCGGAGGAAATTGCTCTCCCTCCCCCTGACACCTCTCTCACATGGACCCCTCCAAGAAGCTCTAGAGGAGGCGCAGAAGCCACGACACAGGCCAGCAATATACATAGTGAAACCCTCTCTTTCTTACGGTCCATCCCGACCAGGGCCGACTTCGAGGCGCTCATTTCTAAATACGAAACAGCCTATAAGAAGGATATCGCAGAAGTGAGGGGCCAGATCCGGGCCCTTGACTCCAGGGTCTCATCCCATCAATCAGCTAATGAGGTGGCTATCGCTGACCTGGCAAAACGAGTAGAGGCACAAAATTTGCAGATTCTCCAGCTCCAATTACAACACGACGACCTGGAGAATAGGCACCGGAGGAACAACCTGCGCCTGCGGGGCATCCCGGAAGCCTCCTCGGGCGAAGATGTTAAACAGATCATTACCACCATATTCAACAGGCTCCTCGAGAGAGACATCAACTCCCCGATCGAGATTGATAGAGCCCACAGGGCCTTGGGTCCCCGCAACCCGGACCCGGCACACCCGAGGGATGTGGTGTGCAGGATCCACTTCTATAAGATCAAGGAGGAGATAGCTAGAAGGGCCTGGAGGCATGGGCCCGTAGACTTTGATGGGGCCAGCATACAAATACTCCCGGACCTCTCCAGACGGACTTTACAAATGAGGAGAATGCTGCGGCCGGTTCTGGAAATTATTAGAGGCGCCGGTGCATCATACCGCTGGGGCTTCCCTTTCCACCTAATTGTGTCCAAGAACCGGGAAGCGTTCCTCCTCAAAACGCACCAGGATCTGGAGGGCCTCTTTTCCTTCCTGGGCTGTGACCCGATCCAGACACCTAACTGGCTGCTCCCGAACACAGAGCAAAACCAACTGCGATCACGAGGAGGACCCCCGCACGGATCCAGAGTATCCAGATCCAGGATGTCCAGACCCCGAGTGAGACGAGAAGGACGCCCCGGTCCCACGGACAGTGAACCCTGACCAGCCCCCATTGGAATGCTCAGGAACTGTTGGGACTATTCAGTTGTATTAATGCTTTAGTTTCGTGCTTGACAGTTCCCCTGGTCTTCGGATCCTCTTGCTCAGGTGAAATCTATGTTTGTTGTGTACCCAGTTGGTCTATGAGACGGTTACTCCAGACCCGCATCTAGACACAACCCCCACCTAGGCTGTATCAACTCCCCCCCGACGGAGGAGAGCTGATATATTGAGCACTTGCTCATTAGAGTTGTACCCCCCAGCCCGGACGGGCAATTGTTCTGTTTTGTTTTGGTTTATTGGTTACCCTCCCCCCACAAAACCCCCCCCCCCCAACTCCCCCCGCCTACCCTACCCCCCTCACCCCCCTGGTAAGACCGTTACCCCCCCACGAGCAGAGTAAACAATCTCGGGATGGGTGAGGTGGTGATAAGCTCCTTCAACGTGAAGGGCCTCAATATCCCCGAAAAAAGATCAAAAATCCTGTATGACTTGCACAAGCAGAAAGCGAAAATAATCCTCCTTCAAGAAACCCACTTTAAGACGGATCATATCCCTAACATCCGGGACAGATATTATACGACATGGCACCACTGCCCCAACCCGGAAGGGAAAACAAAGGGCGTTTCCATAGCTCTTCATAAATCGCTACCGCATGAGACCCTAGATATTAAGTCCCACCCTCAGGGCAGATTCCTGTTTCTAAAAATTAGACTCTTCAACAGGATCTATACCATAGCTAATATTTATGCCCCGAACACTGACCAGGTTAAATTTGTCTTACAGACCCTTAGAGGGTTGGAAGAATTTGCAGAGGGAGTGGTTATCGTTGGGGGGGACCTGAATGTCACTCTTAACCCCTTGATGGACTCATCCTCCGGGAGGGCGTCCGTGTCGCTGAGCAGAATCAACAGTCTGAGGAAAGCACTAGCTAATCTCCATTTAGTCGACGCGTGGAGGATACTGAACGGCACGAGAAGGGACTATACTTTTTTCTCCCATTCAGCGGGATCCTATAGTAGGATTGACTATCTGTTCACTAGTCACCACGCGCTGGACTGGGACCCCAAAACGTGGATTGGACCCATTCTGTGGTCTGATCACGCTCCGATCTTTATTTCATTGTCCCTTCCCGGCCTCACCCCCGCGCGTTGGTCGTGGAGACTTAATGACAATCTGCTCGGCGACGCGGCCTGTTCCTCCGAGGTGGATCGTACGATAGAGCTCTTTATGGACGATCACAAAAACGACCCCACCCCTCTGCCTTTCCAGTGGGAGGCTTTGAAATGTGTTCTCAGGGGGGTGCTTATTAAGCAGGGATCCAGAATCAAAAGGGAGAGGACGGCGCTTATTGGGAAGACTCTAAACGATGTTCACACCCTGGAGTTAGAACACAAAAGCAAGCCGACAAATATTAAACTCCTGGAACTTCAGGAGGCGAGGGAGAGGTTACAAAAACTATATAACCAATCCTACTTGGGCTATAGGGATAGGGGGAGAGCGCAATTATACAGATCGGCCAACAAATGCGGCAGGATGCTGGCCAGGACCCTTAACCCGCGGCCCACTGCCCCTTACATACCGGCGCTTAGGACACATGACGGGGACTTAGCTCAAACCCCCTCAGAAATAGCATCCACTTTTAGGGAATATTATAAATCCCTCTACAACATTAACGGCTCCCTCGGTTCCCCCTCTGCAGCGATAGACGAATATATAACTAGCACCCCACTACCTCCAATCTCCCCAGAGGAAACGGAGTCCTTGGAGATGCCTTTCTCCAACATAGAGGTGTCAGCTGCAATAAAAGAATCACCAGCAGGCAAGTGCCCGGGGCCGGATGGCTACACCCCAAAATTTTATAAACACTTCGAGGCTCGCCTAACTCCATTCTTAACAAGGGTTTTCAATTCCATAGGGGATAACTGTCCTTTCCCTAAACAATCTCTAGAGGCCACAGTCTCGGTCCTCCCCAAGCCAGGTAAGGACACAATGATATGCGGAAACTATAGACCGATCTCGATTATCAACATCGACTTGAAATTATATGCAAAGACCATTGCCCAGAGATTGCAACCGCTGCTTCCGCACTGGATTCACCTGGACCAGGTGGGCTTCGTGCCGGGGAGGGAGGCCAGGGACAACACCAATAAACTGTTCACCCTGATCTCATACATATCTGCTTCTAGGACCCCTGCGTGCCTCCTCGCCTGTGATGCAGAGAAGGCGTTTGATAGGGTGAAGTGGGACTTTATGGCAGCCACATTGAAGCAGGCTGGTGTTGGCCCTGGCCTCCTCTCTAAGATCATGGCCCTGTATGATAGCCCCACCGCCAGAGTCAAGGTTAACGGACTCTGCTCAGACCCATTCCCTATCAGTAATGGTACTAGACAGGGCTGCCCCCTCTCCCCACTCCTATACGTTATGACAATGGAGCACCTGGCGATAGCCATCCGCCAAAATCCGGACATTAAAGGCATTCAAATAGGGGAAAAACACCTCAAAACATCCCTGTTTGCCGATGATTTGTTGCTGCAGGTCTCAGCCCCCCTTATTTCGTTCCCAGTCCTCTTAAAGGAATTTGATCGCTTCAGCGCGGTAAGCAATTTTAAGATTAACTTCTCCAAAACTGAAGCGCTCAACCTCTCCCTTCCCCGCCAGGAAGTGAGCCAACTAGAGGCAAACTTTCCATTTAAATGGAAAGCGCAGGCCATCAAATATCTTGGCATCCAAATTCCTGCAGACCTAACCAAGATCTACGAATTGAACTATGCCCCAATCCTGGCCAAAATAGGACAAGATTTGGAAGCTTACACTAGGCGCCCAATATCCTGGTTTGGAAGGGTCAACAGCCTAAAAATGGATATTCTCCCTAAGCTCCTCTATCTCTTCCAGGCGGCCCCGATAGGACTACCCAGTAGCTTTTTTAGAAAACTGAAGTCCCTGTTTTCGAAATTTGTTTGGGGGTCATCGAAACCTAGGATAAGACTAGCGACACTCTCCAGGGGCAGAGGGGAGGGAGGTATGGGATTACCCGACCCGAAAACTTACCACGCAGCCGCAGTCCTTCAGAGAGTGGTGGACTGGACTAGGAGGGGGAAGGAGAAACTCTGGGTTCAATTGGAAAAGTCGCTTTCACAGTTTAACCCCACCACCATAGCCTGGGCGGCCCCATTAACTAAGGCGCAAAAAGGTGCTTTACCCTTTCTTATGCAACAATTCCTGGACATATGGGATCCCCTCCAAGACAAATACAATCTAGTCCGCAGGCCTGGCCCTTTTACCCCGATATTCGACAACCCAGCCTTTGAACCTGGATTAGCATCCAGAAGTTTTCTCATCTGGGAGGCCTGCGAGGAAACTTCTGTGAGTCAAGTGATGCAAAACGGAACTATCCCATCCCTGGAAGAACTGAGGGCTAGAGCAGGGAACAAACGTCTCTCGTGGCTCCTGCACAGACAACTCCACACCTTCCTATCATCTAACGACATGGTTAAAAGGCTCAGGCAGCCCCCCACAGAATTGGAGTCCATGATCACACAAGCAGCACCGCCTTCCCACACTATCTCGGGGCTCTACAACCTCCTTACCAAATCGTTCCACTTGGGGCCCCCTAAATTCATAGATAAATGGGAGAGGGAATTGGGTGTCGAGTTCTCAGAGGCCGACCTGAGGAAAATATTCACATGTACCCTCAGCTCCTCCATTGCCACTCCCATCAACGAGCGTAACTACAAGATCCTAACCAGGTGGTACAGGTGTCCTGTAGACATCCACAGATTCGCGGAGGCCACCCCTAGCACATGTTGGAGATGTCAGAGAGAGGAGGGGACCATGACTCATATATGGTGGAGTTGCCCTAAGATTAAAGCTCTTTGGGACGAAATTTTCCTCATTTACGAGCAGGTGTCGGGCAACTCCATCACTAACACACCCCAATCCGCTCTGTTGTCACTCACCCCTAAATCTGTGGCTAATTTCAAGAAGGATGTATTGCGTTTTTTCCTGGCCGCCATGAGAGCTATTATTCCTAGGCATTGGAAGAAAACAGACTCTCCCACTCTGGCTGAATGGGTGCAGGAGCTGGAATTGATCCGTTACCTAGAGAGCCTAATTGCTAGCGATACGAGATCTAACAAAAGTTACCTGATGATCTGGGCAAGCTGGTTGGACTATCGCGACACTCGCCTTCCTGCTCTTCTGCAGTCTCTCGAGTAGTAGCGGATACGGCGCACTATAGAAGCTCAATTGCTGACCGCTCGGCTGGCCGAGATCATCAGTATGGAGGGGGCAGGCACAAAAGCGCCCCTTGTCATGAGGGACTGAGCCCCGGATCCACCCATCCTCCAATAGTTTCCCCGGGACCTGGTCCCGATCCAGGTGGGGCGGGGGTCCTTCACAGAACCAGGGAGCGTCTCTCTTCCGCCGCCTGGGCACGCTGCCCCAATCTCATAGATGTGTCCATTCTTCACGGGGACTCCGTGGGGCGGGGGGGCCGGGGGGCCCGCGCCTGCCGCGGGCCTCGTCGGTCCCTTAGCTCGCCGGCCTCGGGCTGGGCCGCGGTACCCCTTCTCCCTGGGCGGGGGGCGCGGGCGGTGGTGGAGTGGACGCTTTACTCTTGTATCTGATGTGAGGCGCTCCTCTCCTTCTGTGGGGAGGCCTCCTTCCCAGCCTGTTTTTCGACTTGGCAGCTTGCCGACCGAGGAGGGGCCTGGGTACTGTCTCTGTCCAACCAAAGGTATTTAGAATGGTGCACACTGATGTCAATGAGCACCCTCCATTGTCTTATTAGCCTTTTTGACCGATGTATGCTTGTATAAATCGCCCCCTCCCCCCCCCCAACCCTCCTCCCTCTTGCCTTCTGTATCCCTTTCCTCCCCCCCCCTCATTCGTTCCTCTGTTTTTGTAATTTGAAAAATCAATAAACTTTGATTACACTAAAAAGCATTTCAGAAACCGGAGATATGCGCCATTTTTATTCACATAAGAGACAGATTCCAGATCTGCAATAAAAAAAAGACATTTTCGGGACGGCTTCTTCATTTTTTATGTGTCAGTTAAGGGATTCAAAACCTGGGATTGTCACTCTTTGGGATGCCCTGCTGCATGACACCCCACCGATCGACCGATTTACATACCTTGCCGGCATTCCCCTTGCACAGGCGCGGCTCTCCTCCAATCAATTTCTTCTGCCATGCATATTAATGTGAGGCTGGAGAAGCTGAATGAAATTATAGCCGCGCTGGCGACTGTCGCGCACAGTCTGAGAAAAAAGCCAGTGATGCCAACTGTGCATATGCTGTGGGCTCATTGGTGAGGTAAGCATATCGGGACACTGGGGGGGGGGGGGGGGGGTCACACAGCGGGGCATCCCAAATCAGGAGTGAATACAAGCTGGACTAGACTAAAACCCATTGCCTGCTGGAATCTATACAATTTCAGGGCCGCTAGATAACCTTCCCCCTGGGGAATCCAGATTTGGGATGCCCCGCTGTGTGAAACCCGAGCTGGTGTGCTTGGTGCATTTCGGCTGCTCAAACGAGCCTAGACAAGTGTGTGTTAGTGCATTAGAGCATGCTGATTGGATGCATGCCCCGTAGGACCGGGGAAAGGTGTGTTGGAGTGGGCTACCTGGAGGGTTTCACACGGTGGGGCATCCCGAATCGGGGGAAGGGTCCAAAACCCTGGATAGTCAATGGCCCACTTTAAAACAGCTAAAAAGTTTTTACTGGGGATCTGAGGGTTTTACAAAGAGGGGAATTACAATTCTCATGTTTTGTTCCTCTTTAAAGTGGGCCAAGACCAATACTGAAGTCTGGGTTCCTCTAGGGCCGGCTAATTCCCTCTCCCCAGGGTATCCCGATCTCGGGTGCACCGTTGTGTAAAACCCCCAGTTTATCCATAATTCTTACCTTTTGGGCCGGCGCCGGCATCACTCGCATCCTATCCTGGCTGTGCGTGGCCACGCCCCCCACAAATGAATGGCTGTGATTGGGCGCACACAGCCGGAGGATGCGAGCGATGCCGCGCGCCGCTATTGAGTGCAGCTGGGGATTCCATTCAGCTTCTCCAGGTGTACATTATTATGCACAGCCAGAGGAACTGATTGGATGAGAGGGGCCGCGCATGCACCATTGGGTTTACAAGCGCTGAAATAGGAGTAATCCTCCATGGCGGATAAACAAAGGATTATTAATTTTATTTTTTATGAAATCTTTAAAGTGGACCAAAACACAGGGTTTGGACTATCCCGGGTTTTAATCCCTGCCCCCGTTTTGGAATCACTCCAGGTCGCCCAACGTAACTCACCTTCCCCCGGTTCTACGGCACATGTACGGAATGGTTATAAACCAAAGCAGGGGAGCGTGCCGGACGCATCCTCGCTACAGGACGCATTCTTGCTCCGCCCAAATGTCTGGCACTGGCTCCGTGACCGCGGATTGCGCATGCACCATGTGATCAGGAAGAAGGTATGTGACTTGGGGGGTCACACAGCAGGGGGAGGGAATCAGGCCACCCAGGAATCTTATAGATTCCAGGGCTGCCAACCGTGAGCGACTATAAAGCGAACCTGGGATTCATCTGTGTTACTGGGGCATCCCAATATGGTAATCAGACGCCATTTTTGTCTAGAGGGCTGGAGACAACTGGAAGTGGATGTCCATACTCCACTTAAACCTGTTTGATGGGAAAAAAAGTTAAAAACATAGAAGGAAGGGGAGTCACGGGAGCAGTGGGCTAGGCCGGGGGCGTGGCTGGTGGCCATACTGGGCGGCTGCAGTATGGGGAGGGAGGGGAGACAATGGCTGGGAGCACTGAGGCCTGGGCATGGCTGGCGGACGCTGAAGTGGAGCGCAGCCGCACCACCGCAAGCCACGCCCCCGGGCCTACACACACATAGGACAGCGCTATGATGAGGCTGCGCTCCACAGTGGAACGCAGCACGCCAAGGGGGGGGGGGGACAGACGCAAGTGCTGCACATCACGGAAGTTTAGTCTGCCGCCCACAATGTAAAAAATACATTATTAAAAAATAAATATTCTCTTGGCCTCCTGAGGGTTGTCCCCCCCGACCCGTTTCCGTAGCGGCACTGCGCATGTGCGAGCCGCGCCTGACGCCACTTGTGAGGTGTGACTGGGCCTCAGCAGGTGGGAGCAATGGCCGCTGCTCTGCAGACCTAGCAGAGCCTTGGTCACTAAGGAATTTGCTGCATCAGTGAAGACTGCCACACAGGCTTATTTTTTAAATAAAATATTTATAATTTTTTAATAATAACATGATAAGAAAAATATAACGTTGGGGAAAGTGCGCTTTTGATTTTTTTAGGGGCATAAAAGAAAAAAATGAAATAAATATAAGAAATGAAAAATAAAAATAAAATGGACATCATTTTATCACAAAGAAAATGACACTTTAATAATTGGCATCAAAAGTATAATAAAAAAAAATATAATGTTGGGGAAAGTGCACTTTGGATGACAGAGCTCAAGTGCTTTATAAGGTGTTGCGCAACACTCGCACATGCGCAGAGGAAATGTCGCCTCTGCCTCAGCTAACCAGCCTGTGAGTGGGCATGCGCATAACACAGAGCGCTCCTATTGTAACAGAAGCGGGAATGGTCGGCGTCTGCTGATGCGATGCTGCCCAGGCATCATAGATTTGCATAGCCCCGCCCCCCACTTCCTTACACCACTCACCCACCCATAGCTATATAGGGCTCCGCCTCATTCCCCAGTAATGTGCGCAGAGAAGGACTGTGGCAGATGGGAGGATTCCACTGCGCATGTGCGAGTGTTGCTCAGACACCTTATAAAGAAGTTTTATTCTTTCTAAACTTGAGCAGCCTGTGGCGTGAGCGACTGGTGAACATAGATCATGATCATCTCGTCGCGGGTTCGAATCCGAGGCCGAACCCGATGCCGGTTTGCTATGACCGTCCAGGCTGGCTCATTTTTTATTAATAGTAGTAGTAAATTAATATTAATAGTTAATTAATATTTTCCATAGAACGTTGGGGAAAATGCACTTATTAGGCCAAGTGTCATTTTCTTTGTGCCAAAACGATGTCCACTTTATTTCTTTTTTGTGCAAAAAAACAATTGTCATCCTAAGTGCACTTTCCCCAATATTATATTTTTCTTATTAATAAAATTTGGTGCTGAATGCCTATATTTTGGGACATAGGCTATTGCTATCTGTATGATTATCTAGCCCCATCCTGTGGCCATTAAGGTTTTTTTTTTATGTAAAACACGTTTATTTGTCAGTGATATATATTGTGCTGATTGTATGGCAGATTTTTGTTAAATAGTAAGAAAAAGATTTTGAATATTTTTTTTAATACATAAAAAAAATAAACGTTTTACTAATAATTAAAAAGAAAAAACAAGCGGCCGGGCATTGTCCACTTCTCTTATTTGCCGCCTATTAATGGGCCTTGAGTGGGATTCGATCCGGTGGACTCGGCTACTTCCGAGTAAGCCAGCCGCACAGGACATTAGCTTACTGCGCCACAGGGCCAGTGGGTGGGCGTGGCCGAGATGTGGTGGGTGACGTCAGCTCGCCAGGAGACGCCAGTGCAGTGTGTTGCTGCTGAGAGTGATGGGCTCGCTGATCAGCGCTCAGGCAGCACTAGTTGCAGCAGCATCAGGCAGCACTAGTTGCAGGAGCAGAGACAGGGCAGATCGGTGCAGAGCCGTGTGACAGCTTCTCCTGGAGTCTCGCCGCCGCCATCATCCTCTGCCATTCAGAGAACATTTACAGGAAGGGGCCTTTTCCCATCTGATCTGAGGTCTGATTATAGGAGGAGTTTATGTAGAAGTAGTAAACGTTTTATTTAATTAAAGATAATAAAAATCCCTAAATACAAATAGGATAATAAAGGAGGGAATGATTTGGACTTAGGGATTTTTTCCTAATATCTCATGTAATAACTTTTAAAACTGGGCTAAAAAGACTTATTTTACAGGGAAACCAGGGATGTGGCTGCCCCCACTTTCTATGCCACCAAATTATCCTAAAATGACGGCTTTATTCCATGCATTAGGACGCACCACATAAAGCCCTGATTGGACGAGAGCCAGCGCATGCGCCATGGCAATGGCGGGATGGTGAGTTGAGTGGGTGATCACAAATTCTAAATCGGGATGCCCCAGGGACAAGGACCAATCACCAGGATAGTGAAAAGAATGCTGATTGGTCCACTTGTATGAGCCCTAATTGCATCATGAAGCTCTGATGGAGGAGCGGAAACAGCTGCACACCAGGATGAAGCATGTCTCCTGGTGGAAGAAGGATGGCTGCTGCATGTGTGCACCAGCTGCTTCCTGTCCCCCATCAGATGGACGGAAATGGTGAGTATGTCTCTAATGCACTGGCGGTGTGAGGGGGTAGATTGGGTTGGTTTAGTGTCCCTGTGGAGCAACAGAGTAGCCAGGAGGTGTGTAGGTCTGCTTTAAAGTATACCAAAACCAGACCTATAAGACGCTAGGTGCGGTTAGATACCCAGCCCTGGGGCATCCAGATTTGGCCTGCTCTGCTGTGTGACACCTCGCTGGATATTCTCACCTCGCCAGCGGCACCATTTCTTGCATCTTACTAGGTCTGTGTGCAGCCGCACTCTCCATAAATGAATTGCCGCCATAAAGGGATGCAGGGGAGGCCACGCACCCATCTCCAGTGCGGCTACACTTCCATTCAGTTTTATTAGCTGCACATGCATGGCCAAAGAAGCTGATTGGAGCCGCGCCTGTGCCGTGGGAACTCCGACGAGGTATATAGGGTATGAATGGGGGGCATCCCGAATCGGGTATTCTGAATGGAATCCTGGCTGCAGTCGGGATCCCCAGGCTGTGCACAGTTATGGCAGCTATTCAGTTATGACAGAGCCCGGGGAGAGATGCCGCCACTGGCTGCACATGTTGGATAGGTAAGAATATCAGGCAACTGGAGGGGTTTCATATAATGGGGCATCCCAAATGGGGATACCCCAGGGGATGGTTGTTTAACTAGTGCCTATAAGACTCTAGCTCCGGTTAGACAACTACCCCATGATATATGGTCCACTTTAATATTAAATATATTATTGCTCTCAGTGTGTAATCCTGGAGATCACTGCGTTACGACGTTGCGACAGGCAGCCAATCAGCATGCTCCTCTCTATTCACCTTCTGCTAGTCACTCTGATGTCTGAACGTCCCACAAACGAAATGGAGCGAGCGCGTTTTGCAGTCAGCTCCTGTGTGGACAAGGGCTCCCCCTGCTGATTGGAGGCAGAGGCACATCACATGCAGAATAGAGCCAGTAGGGGGTCAGGTAAGTATAGTTGTTTCTTAATATGCCCCAGACAAACCCTTTAATGTTGCTTTCTGAAAAATGGGAAGAGAGAAAATTATTTTCATTCCTTTGACATTTTTTGATATTTAATTATTCATAATTTTAAAGTGTTGCTCATTTAAAGAGGAACAACACCCCCTTGATTCCTCTTTATGGGGCATCCCTAATTGGATTGCCTCGCTTTGTGAAAGCCTGGGGTCACCCGAATTAGTCACCTCTTCCCTGAGCCCTCACCACATCTTGTTGCCATGGCAGCATCCCCGGAATACCTCTAGCTAGGCTCTCATCAGGCCATCACAGCAGGAGGTGAGCGGGGATGCGGCCGGCGTCACTCGCTCTAATCAGATTTTCTTGCCGCTCTGAGCACAGGAAATTTGATTGGAACGAGCGCTACCGATTGGCTGTACACACAGTGGGGTGAGGGCTCAGGGAATGGCAATACACACAGTGGGGGCATCACAAATTAAGATGCCCCCATCAGAAGGAACAAAACCCAATAAAGTGAAAGTCTTGTTAATCTTTAAAGTGTTGCAAAAGTCTAAACCGAGCCAGAGATTGGCCTACCTACTCACCTTTTCCTGGGATCCCGCAGTCTGTAATTAAATGCAGCACAGAGCAGAGAAGCAGCATCCCGGCGCTCTCCGCTCTGCACGCCACCGGCAGAAGATCATCAGGTTTTTGGAGGCACAGAGCAGAGGAAGCCACAAGAAGGTGAGTAGGTGGCCTGATCTCAGGCTTTCAGTACCATTATACACGGTTAGGGATGCTCCATAGGGACCTTAGGCAGTGATCCAGGCGCCTGTTTAGACTTTTGTTCTCATTGGCATTACAGTAGTAAATTCTATCGACGTGTGAACAAACGTATAAGTGGACCTAAACCATTTATAGGCTGCTGTGTTTCCCATCCCCCAGTTATCTGGAATGGCTGTCCAAGGCCAAAATATGGCCAAGAAACTCACCCTCTCCACCCTCTCTTGGGATTGTGAGATTTTTGGTTCTCTTTAAGCATGATACTGGCCAATGATACTCAACTGCTTCCATATTCTCTCATTACTTGGGTGTCAGCTTGCTGCTCCATGCAGGTGTTCACATGGGACAGCCAACTGGTGTCTGGATTGGATCCAGCAGAAGCTCTGGCCACTTGTGTTTCTTTCTGGATTTAAATAAATGGGGATATGGTTGCAGATACCCCTGCCACTCACATGCAATGTGACAAATTGTTAGCCCACGGCACAATCAGCACTGAATTCCCCGCATAGAGAGCGGAAAGAATGGCCGCATACCTGGACTCCCTCCGGATGATGCGCCTGCTCCGATGCCAGCTTATCTGCATGGCTGGGTGCCAGAGCCCGCATCAGCCGTAAGATGCAGGGGATGCGGCCCGTGCTGCACCATGGGGTTGCCGGTGATGTGAGCTTGCTGCCGATCCAGGAGGATTTAATTCAGTGGGACACCCTAAATTAGGATGCCCCAGGGGTAGAGAATTGAGAGAGTTTGGTCCATCCTAATTGGAGCCTGAAGGCACACGGCTATCTGTTGGGTACCTTGGAGCGATGCAGCTGATTCACCTCTTTCAGCTTTGCTTTGAGTTTGCAGGTGGGGTGATTATAAGTGCCCCGTGCCCCACACTATTACAAAGTGCAATCACATATCATAGCAGCAACGTGGCAACGTTGGCACAGCCCCGAGAAAGGGTCCATTAGGACCTGAAACAGCCATAAGGTTATTACACTCTGTAAGCTCGCCATTATGCTGCTATGATATGTGATTGCACTTTGTAAGCTCGCCATTATGCTGCTATGATGTCCTTGTGATTTTGCCATGTGATTATCTGTAAACACTATATGCTGCTTACTGAGGGGTTTGATTCTATAGATATTTATGTGTATTATCTTTATGCATTTGCACAGGCAAATGGAGCAAAATGCATCGGTGTCACTGGAGGTCCCCTCCCCACCACTGCGAAATCAGCGACTGAATTGAGGAAACATCGCCAGTGAGAAGACGATTGAGGCCGACAGAGGTGAAGATGGCAGAACCGGTGAACTGTACAGCAGCCGGGCGGGATGCAAGGTTGAGTCTGAGCAGAGATGTCACCACAGTATTGGAGAGAGGTGACACTGTTTCGGCCATTCCCTGATTCGTCCTGCGGGCTGACTCCCGGCTCCCATCTAGCCGGATGTTTCTCTGCAGAGGTGTCTCTGTATGGACACTGGGACGCACGTGCTGCTCCTTTACACCTTGCGTCATGGCTCCTCCTGCTTAATTGCAAAGATTGCGCAATAAAATTGTCAGGCTGCTATTTAACATTCATGGGTCTGGCTGTTGCTATCCATGCAGGAATTTGCACATTAACCCTAAACTTACTTTCCACATAAGGAATAGTAGGCTATCAAATGTGGTTTAGGATCTGAAAGCCCCTCCTCCTTTTTTAAACTCGGTCCATCATCAGTCGCAAATCGCTATACAGTATAGCTTGAGGTCTATCTATGAGCCGGGAGTGTGGTGTGTGAGTGCAGCGTGTGCAAGTGTGCGGGGACCCCTGTGGGACACAACAACAGTGTACGTTTTTATTGGGGTGGGATTTTTTCTCTTTTTGGAGCGGGGCATGTAGCTGGTGGCACACTCGGCTCCCTCCGGCGCCACTCGGGGGCTTAGCCGCCCACAGGGTCGATGGGAGCCGAGTGATAGCAAGTGCGCTGATTGGCTGAGAGCACCGCTCTGTCAATCAGCGCACTTGCCTGAGCCTGCATCGTGGGAGCAGAAGGAAGGTAAGTGTATGGGGCGACATGGGGAGATACACACAGCGGGGCATTACAATTTGGGATGCCACCGCACGGAGGAACAACACACAGGATGGTGAAATTCCTGTGTGTTCCTCTTTAAGGCACCAGGCAAAAAGGTCATAGGACCAAGAAAGGTGGGCACAACAATACTGGGGGCCAGCCGTTCCCCCCTGCGTGTTCATCTGCTCTAACAAATGCTCAGAGGAAGATCCCTAATAGCAGACAGCGACACTGGGGAGAACAGATAGTAGAAGAGATAGTAAGAGGCAGAAAAGAAAAGATGAGAGAAAGTAAATGGCAATAAATATCAACCATACAAAAACTAAAACTATCCACAGTACAAATAAACACCTCTCTTCTTACAAAAGTACATTGTGACAGTGTAAATATAATATTATAGTGCTAATAGCCAAGGATGTGAATGTCCCCTTAAAACAATGGATTCCAATTTCTTGCTGATCCATTCTTTATCCATCAACATCTGGTGCCCAATGCATATAGACTATTCCAATATTCTAAGCATACAGCACGTCCTGCTCCAGATATAGCAATAACATGTGGGTAATCCTCCGCCTTCGGCGCCATGCACTGCAGACATGTAGAAAACAAGCTCCTCCCGGCCCTACATATAGCGGAGGACCTCCCACAAATCCCCAGATTTCTCTGCAGTGCTGAACTGCGAAGACATGAAGTATCACGCTCTCGCAGGCGAGCGGGCCTTACAGCCCAAGGTCCTGTGGGACTATTTCCACCCGTCCTTTCTGTGAAGAATATGCTCCCCAGCCTGGGCTGCGTTGGTCGGGTGAAGGTAGGCAGCACCTTGTGTGCTTAACGGAGCCATGCTCCACAGAAATCCCCACCATAGGGTAGGCGGTTTAGGCTGATGGTGAGCCTTCAGTGGATGCCCCTCCCGCATTATTGCCCCACGCCCCGTGTAGCGGTGAACCCCGAGTGCTGGGTCACCTTCTTCCTTGTTCCCCCCGTTAGCGGGGGGGGAAAAAGAGGGGGGGGTTGTGTACGTTGCCCGATCCTTGCCCTATTACACTGTATGATTAGAAGCCGCACTTCAAACATTATTTTAATGTTGGCCGCAGCGCCTTTAATGTATTTTGACTTGGCGCGTACGGCGGCTTGGTTTTGCGACGCTATGGCGTTTATTACTGTCTTCTTTTCCTGTCTTGTTACGCGCTTAGAGTTTCGCGCTCTCCGGGGTGGGCGTGGTCTGGTTTGGTGCGTCATCCGTAGCTCTGGCCCGCCCTTCGAGGTTCGCTTGGCGCCATTTTGTCGGCCTTCCCGCGCACGCGTGGTCTTCCTCCTCCTTCCTTGGCTACTGTAAGTGCCCTCACGGGCGTTTTGGTTATCTTTTTTCTTCCTGTGCTGCGCCTGGCTCTGACACCCTTTTCTTCTCCTTATGTCTTTCAGACGCCAAGATTCCAGTGGCTTCTCCCGGCCTGATATATATATCTTAGCGGGTTTATATTTAAATTCTCCAACATTCCCAGCGGGTTTTGGGGCATCCAGGGTTGCTTACAGCATAAATCCCTACTGGCATATTACCTTGATTAATCACCATATGGAGGCATCTCAGAACTATGTGTCCGGGGTCCCGCGGGGACAAGACCGGCTGTGTACTATGTGTTGACAATCCCATGCCGATGCTGACAGAGCGCGGGTCTGCGGACCGTGTGCTGATCAAGTGCTGGCCCTGCAATCAGGTTTACCGGTAGCTGCACCTCGCTTCAATACTCCTGTCTCCCCGTGCTTAAATCTCACTCCAGATGAGTCGCACTCGAGCGGGGATGACCAGCAGGTGGTGCCGCGCAGGCTACCCACAGCGGAGCAGGTGATGTCTGGTTTGGCGGAGCGCTTGGGCGCTGGAAAGAAACGGTCCCTGACCCCCCTAGTTCTAGGGTTCCCACTGAAACTGAGGAGTCTGCCGCTATGCAGGACCTTGATCCTTCTGATGATGGTGAACTGTTATCAGGTTCCAGTTCCTCACACGAGATGTCTTGGACCCGTGACAGTTCTGGCCCTGGTTCTTGGGGCCTGTGTGACACTGATGAGTTACTTATAAAGATCTTTGAAGTACTGTCCATCTCTCCTCCGGGAGAGTCTCCCAAGCCCAAGAGGGAGAGTTTCCACATGGCGACGCCTCGCCTGGAATTTCTGGAACAGGATCATTTCCAGAACCTTATATCTAAGGAATGGGAATCACCTTGTAAACTTACAGGGGTTCCGGGGGTCTGGGACTGGAAGTACCCGTTTCCCCATGATTTAGTTGATCGATGGTCAGTCCCTCCCGAGGTGGATGCGCCTATTATTGGGGTTGCTAACCCTCCCTTCATGGCAGCTTCTACCCCTCGTACCCTTCGGGATGCTGAGGACTGGCGCATTGACATATTGGCTTCCCACGCCTTTTCGAGTGCAGGGACGGCTCTGCGCCCGGTCTGTGCTGCGCCCGTCACCGCGGTGGCCGCCAGGACCCTTTTTAGGAAGATACTTGACCAACAACCGGAGGATCTCCCTTGCGAGGTCTTTAATGCACTGTCTGATTGTGATGTTTTTGTGAGGTTTATTCTCTCAGCGATGGATGACACTATTAAAATGTGTGCTAGAACCTCGGTTCTTGTGGTGGCTATTCGCCGCCTGCTTTGGTTGCGACAGTGGGGGGCTGACAATCAGACTAAAAAGGCTCTTACTGGTCTTCCCTTTAGAGGACGACGCTTATTCGGGGCTAGGTTGGACCTTTTTGGAAGAAAGGGTAAGGCGCCCTTGCGCAGAAGGCCGTCCTGGCCGCCCAGGGGCAGGGACACCCCTCCCCCTCCCTACGTTAGTGTCAAGCGAGAACCAGAAGTGTGCTTCCAACTTTTTGGAGTGGAGGCCCGCCCCAGAGGGGCGAAACCAAAGTCTGCCAAAACCACTCAAGCATGAAGGGACGCCCTCGCCCTGTTGGGCGAGGGGGCTGCCGAAGCACTTGGCTCCTATTGCAGGGCGCCATGCTTCGTTCAGGTTGTTATAGGAGTTAGTCTCCCTGGATGCAGAATGGAGTTGCTGGGCAGTCCCTTTCTGAGGTTGTCAGGGGTCCTCTAGTCCCTGTTTTTCCCTTCGGGAGTTGACGCAGGCTGAGTTTGGCGGGCTGGGTCTGGGCTCTCTTTCAGGTTGGCCTTTGGCTGGTGTTTGCATCCACATTTCCTTTTCCCTCTGGGATGAAGCAGTCTGACCAGGACTGGCATTCAGGGCCTAGTATTTTTAGTTTTCACAGGCAGTTCCTACATGGTATCCACCTGTTGGGCCGCGGGCGCCCTTGTCCAGTGGACCTCTTGATGCCTGCAAGGATCTATATCCCTTTGGAGTCCCTGGTGCCTTCAGGACACCCAGGCCATTTCCAGCTAGTGTTACAGGACCAATTCTGCGGATTAGGGTCTTGTCTTGGGGTCCTTCCCCTGCTCCCACGGCTCGCCAAGGCGAGTATGGGAGCGTTGTCTTGGATGTGCACCTGTGACGTCTGCGTTAGTTTTACTTGATTGTCATTCTTTTCCAATTTTTGCATCAGGCCGCGTTGGCTGTTAACTCGGGGCTCCTTGGGAGTCTTTTGGATTGGTGCTCTGGCATATCACCTTCTTAGTGTACCCTGGTTCGGTATCTCATGGCCTCAGTATGAAAGGGCCTTGCCCTCCTTGTGATCACACTAATTTCACCTTGCAGCTGGTGGGCCTGTTGTGCGGCCTGGACGCTGTCCTTTATCCACTGGTGCCCTTGGACCATGCGACAACTTTGGTTATTTATCCTGGACGGGTTTCCAACTTAAAATGGGTCTGTGAACAGGTCCTGAACAGGTGACCCTTCAGGAGGGGTCTAGTTCTGATCTCAGTGGGGGTTTACATTGCTTGCACCCCATTAGTATTGGCTTGTTGGCTGTCCTACTGTGTTAGGAGGGCCTGTTCTAGTGTCTCGCTGAACCCCTACTGGTGGCCCCGTGGGGCCCCGGGGATATTACAAGGACTCTGTCCTGGTTATTGTCATGATCATTGTCCTGGTCTATGGTTCTGGGTTATTGTTCCAGGACTCTCTGGCCTTGGTCATGGGACCTAGTATGGCTCTGGCAGGACATTATTCTCTATATGTCTTATCTTCTTCACCCCGCTAGGTGGGTTTCTGCACAAGATTGCTGTAGCAGGGGTGGACCGTTACACTGGGGGCCCTGGGTGGCCCAGTGGAGTGCGGTTCGCAGATTCTGCTGACGACAGTTGTACTGGGTGCCCTCCCACGAGGGCTGTTCGGCCTATTCAGGCTCCTTACTACGTCACCCCTATCTACTGGGATCCGGCGGTTTGTTCTTCACCCTCTTGGAGATGGATCTCTCTGGGTGTCCTTTCCGTTTGGAGGGTTAGACCTAGCTCCCTCCTCTTCTTCTTCTCCCTTCTCTACCGACTATGTTGGGAGATGTCGCTCTAGTTGCGTGCTTGGACTCTCCCCCCTGCGGGATGTTGCCTTATCCCTGGGTCCTAGAGTTATTACAGCATGGCTGAGGTTGGTTCCTCAACTCAGTGCTCTGGGGGGTTCCAGGGCTCGCCCTGTTTGCCCACTGCAGAGCCTAGTTCAATCGTCTGTGTTGAGCATTCCCCAGGGGTTGCTCAGGTGCATTCCACAGGGATTTCTAAAACTCCCTGTGGGGGGGTTACTTATCCTGATGCCCTGCTAAGGGTTCCCCTGGGTCTTATTCAGGTTTTTGTCAGACCTGTTCCTTCCCTCACATCATTCTTCCGGGGCGATTACTTCATTCAGAAGTATGCCATAGGGGACGGCTCTTTTAGTCTAGTCACTATATGTATTACATATATGTTTTTTTATCTGTACACCATTAGGTGAGGACGTTGGGTCCAGGCAGAGTTTTTTATTCTCCTTATTCCAGACCCTCCGGCCTCCGGGCTAGTGTCTTGCTTACTCTGCGCTTACAGGGATCTGTATCCCTCGACAGGCATTGGAGACTCCTGGACTGTTCCCTGTCCATGGTTGGGATTATGCCTTTGGGGCTTTTAGGCGTTCCATCCTTTATGCAACGGTTTCTGATTGCCTACATGGTGTAGGAGCTCTTTTGATTGGTTGCTCGGTTGGATTGTCCTTCTGAGCCTAAAGTTAACGTTTCGGCCTTGCTGAGCCTTGTTAGCGTTGTCTTTCAGTATTTCCGCTGGTCCCGCTTAGACCAGGCTTCGTTTTCCCTGACGGGGAAGGTTCTAAGGTTGCCATGACTGCCCTGTTGTTTGCAGTAGCGTGGTTAGGCTGTTACTCTGGCCTATTGTTTAGGGGAGATTCATTTTCTCTCTTCTATTTGTGCTTGGCTTGAGCCTTCAGCACTCGGTTTTGTTCAGCAGGCTGACTAGTTCGCTGCTTGTGTTTCGCTTAGCCTTTGTAAGGTTCAGAAGTTGAGTTAGAGCATTGCTCACGTTGCTCTTGGTAGCAAGGTTGCGGGTGACAGTGCTGTTACTGTTGGCTGTGCCTTTTCTCTTGGGGATCCCACCCTACCTTATGGGCACTGCTATTGGATGTCCCACATGTTATTACTATATCTGGAGCAGGACGTGCTGTATGCTTAGAATAATACAACTCTATGAAGTACTCACCTGTAGAGTTGATATTATACACATACAGCACGTCCTGCTCCACCCCACCCTGGTTCACCTTGTTCTGGATCCCCTGTATGGTGATTATTATCTTGATATTATTGCCAGTCTCTGGGTGGTTGTTTCCTCCCGGCTTCTCTTTCTGACTGCTTGTCAATGCTGGGGATTCGTGGGAGGTCCCTCGGTATATGTAGGGCCGGGAGGAGCTTGTTTTCTACATGTCTGCAGTGCACGGCTCCGAAGGCGGAGGATTACCCACATGTTATAACTATATCTGGAGCAGGACGTGCTGTATGCGTATAATATCAACTCTACAGGTGAGTACTTCACAGAGTTGTATTTTCAATGTGCCAACCAACTCTCATAGATACTTAATACCCAACCTATTCACATCAACCCAAAAAAGGTGTAAATTCGATATCCTCCACCCCAGAGGTGTTTGCGTATCTAAACAATTAATCTAATATAGTAACCTCCTCTGCGCCCCCCCCCTCCCCCCACTTTCCAAATCATCTAGTGGTCGGTGCTCATCAAAAGGCTGAGCTCCCCTGCTATAGAGACTGTGCAATAAATGTTACATTGTTTTTATGATTTTTTTTAATTTGCCACCCAGGATATTAGCAAAATTAAAGTTTTCCAGATTGAGAAATCTCCCAGGTCGCCCATAAACTCACCTGCTTTCCCGGTCCAGCGGTACATGGCGAGTGGTAGCCGCATCCTCGCACTGATTGGAAGAGCGGCCGCGTATGTGCCGTAGGATCGGGAAAAGGTGAGTTTGTTTGGGCAACCTGGGGAGTTTCACACAGCGGGGCACCCCCTGGTCGGGGGGCAGGGACCTAAAGCCAGGATAGTCAAAATCTTTTTGAATGGTTTTGGTCCACTTTAAAACCCCTGGAGCTATACAACCCATGTAGTTTAGTCACACATGAATACTGTTTAATCCTAATCTGTTGGTTGGTATTGTAAACTTCCAATTGCATCTTCTTGATATACGTTCCTTGTTTATCCAACCATTTTTGGCATCCCAGTAGTGGAGAGTGTGTGGTGGATAAGGTAATGTTGACAGGGGTAGACTCCATATAAAATCTGCTCCATACCATGGACACCCTTAAAGAGGAACATCATCTGGGTCCCACTCCCTGGGATATCTCAAATTGGGATTGCCTTTGTGAAACCCCCCAGATCACACGTTCCACTCACCTGTTCCTGTAGCCCTTGCCATGTCTCGGCGCCAGAGTTCCCACCTTCTTTCCCATGAAACATGATCTTCCCAGAACGTCGCTCCCAGTGCCCCTCACATCAATCACAATCGCTGTTTAGTCATGGAGCAGGTGACCCATCGTCATGTGCTATGATGGACCCCCTGTTGTATAAGCTACCTGTAACTCTGTGAATCTGATGGATGGGGGGCTATGGGGCAGGTGGAATAATTGATCAAAATATAACGTGTGACCATTTGGTGATTATGTTTTATATCGGCTGCGCCTGTACAGACAGAAGCGACATGCTTGCCCCCATGCATTGGACTGTGCCTACAGTAGCAACAATCTGTTCAGTTAATAAGTTGGTCGTGGTTTCAGTTTTCAGACCGGCAGCAATGAGAAGAAGAGATTTATGCTGATGCTCCTGATGAGTTTCTTGATCCTATCAGGAGAACTCTAATGTCAGATCCAGTTATCCTGCCGTCCTCCCGTGTAACAGTGGAAAGGTCAACTAGTGTTCGACATCTACTAAGGTAATAATAAAATGTGAAGCAGGTATAGTGTTTCTCCTTAAAGTGATGCTACACCCAGAAAGGAAGTTTATGTGGTCACCTCCTATCCCTAGCCCAGTCCCCCCAAACAGCCTGTGTTTCTTTTAAACTAAAGCCTTTTCCCAATGTTCACAAAAAAAACTTAACAGGATGGAGTTTGATGTCCGAATGGCTGTCCTATGCTTATTAATTCAGCTACAACTAAACTGTCACATAATGGTTGTTAAAGCAGAACAAAACTCCACCAGCCGCTGACCTGGAATCAAAAAAGATTTCAGGAGTGGCTGCTGGCTTTCCCACAGGTCATCAAGAATCGCATCACCGGCGGCGTGCACATGCTCTCGCTCCAGCCATTCATATACGCATGCACCCAATTCGGGATGGCACAGAAAGTCAAATTTCTGGGTTTTGTTCTGCTTTAATTTATCATTTCTAACCCATTCACCTTTTAACCTTTATAATATGCAACAGTTCAAATGAAACCTAGGTCCACATTCATTGTATTGGCAAAGGACATTTATTTTAGCTGCAACTTTTGTTTCTTTTCTCTTACTTTTCATTTGAATGGGATTTGGTGATGGTGTCTTAATCACTGCCTTTGGGCAGCAGCCACCAGGAGTGACCTTGGAGTGGAGCAATGGTGGTTAAATAATGCTGAATATAGAGGGCTGCAGAAGACTCTGATGTGAGATCTGTTGGAAAATCTACCCAAAAGTATAGTTTTCTGTATTAAATTGCATACCCGTAACTCATATATGTTCTATATCTGCTTTTAACCTACAGTGATCAGACTGACATTTGTCAACCAAAGTCCTCTTACAATGGATTAGGTCAAGCCAAATCCTGAATTAATTATGAAAGAATCTCAGAGTGGCTGTCCGAACGCAAGCTGTGCTGTGAAAATACATCAAACCAATGTTTGTAGAGGCATGATGTTGGCAGAGGATTGTACACGACACTCTTCCAGCGCGCAGGAACAATGGCTTTTTATTCAGCAACAGTCAGGAGCCTAAATATTAACAAGATACATCAGCAACACATCTGAACATGAAGCAAAGCTGCTTTCTGTTAGCAGGCTAAACACACTATGCATACAGTCACATGGTCTGCATAAAACTTCCTGGTTAAACAAACTTTTTTTAACATCCTAACAAGCAGACAGTCACATACAGGATGTAGTTGTTGTATTAAACCTATTCCAACACATGAAATAGCTCCAAGCTAAAAATCACATCTCGGATCTTCGCCATAAAACTGTCATAGCAATAGTTGAAGATTTGATGCAGCAATCCAGCAAATCCAGACATGCTGGGGATGTGGGCACCGCGGTTTACATCACCGTGGGAGCTGCTGGCAAAGGTGAGTTTTGTGGGCAACACCTGGGGTTTTACACAGCCAAGCACTGGGGGAAGGCCAGTGGCTGGTTCTGGGGTCTTTTAGACTCCAGGGCCAGATGCTTAGGGTTTGTTCCACTTTAGAGCCCAATTCCAGGTAGGGCAACTGTTGCTCTTCCACAATGAGACTGCACTTAAAGCGACACAAAACCCTTTAAAGCGGACCAAAACCCACTGAACTTGCGAAATACATTTGTCCGAAGCCGCTGCCGATACTCCCTTCTTACAGTGTAGAACTAGAAATGGATATTTTGACTTTACGAGTTGTCCTGGATCACTGATTTTTTTTGCTGTCCCTCTCTGTAAGATGGTAGATGACCAGCCATTGCATCAGAGCGGCAATGAATGGAGGAGGTGGAGCTTTACAGCTAAAACAGGCGCCAATATCTGGGGTTAGAGTGAAGCAGGAGCAGTGAAAATTGGCAAAATGTTCTCTTCATGAGGGGAGCAGTTCAGGGGATGATAGTAAAATATGTGGGTTTTGGTCTACTTTAGGTGCATAAATATCCTCGGCATCTACTTGCACTTTCGCAACCTCCTGCAAATTATGTGTTATATTAGCCTAGACTGTCCCTTTAAAGAGGACTAGAAATCTTGGCTGTTGTTTTTGGAACAGCTAAACCTGTAGGCCAACCATGGGGTATGCGAGGTGCCATCGCACAGGGCGCCATGATCAGCTGCAGCTGGACCTGCCCGCTTAATACCCTAACCCGTCTAATATTAATGCAGGGCATAGAGGCCGGCATAGAAAGCTGGAAGCAGCCGGCATCCCTGGTATGGTCTGTTCATGCATCATGGGATTGCTTTTGAGGCGACTATACCAGTGATCCCGGGTGGTTTCACACAGTGGGGCATCCCACATTAGAATGACACGGAGATAGAGAATCACACGGCTCCAGAGTCTTTTAGACTTCAGGTGGGAAAACACTTAAATAATTATTCAACATAAAGAAAATAAATTATTGTATCTCTTTGGGATTTAGTGCCGTTATGACCCTAGGTGCAGTTAGACAATTTGGGATGAGAATCCCTCCAGTTGCCCCCTTTTCTTACCTATGCAGCATGTGCAGCCAGTGGCGGCATCTCTCCCGTACGGAAGCTCCTGCCATAACTGAATAGCTGGCCGTGCACAGCCTGGGGAGTGCGGCTAGGATTCCTTACAGCTTCTCCAGCTGCACATTAATATGCGCAGACTAAGAAGCTGATTGGAGGAGAGATCCGTCCAGTGAGATATGTAGATCGGATGAACCGGGGGATTTTACACAGCAGGGGCATCTCAAATTGGGATGCTCAGGGGACAAACCAAAACTGGGCATAGTGGAAATACTGGGTCTTGTTCCACTTTAATTTTGGACTGGTTATTACTATTCCCAGGAGGCATCCTGCTTTGGGATGCCCCACAGCCAGAAATGCAAGCTTATCCCGTGTCCGAGCAGCGCACTCAACAGCGTTACACCTCTATTTCTTTGTGGCAAAGAAAGTGCGCACAGCGGCGCCCACCTGTCTGGTATGGAGGGTGTGCACTGCAGGGGAGGATCCTCTGCCACATAAGAATGTAGTGGTGAATTGCGTCTAGGTGGGTGCGCCGCCCAAATCGGGATGCCCTTTAAAATCAAATGTCCAGTTCATATCAAATAAATACATAATATAAATAAAATACTCATACATTATATTTACACTATTTAAAGCACCCCTTCCCCCTCATTAAGTTATTAAAACAACTAAAAATATACAGTGTTTTTCGCACTACGAGATGCACTTTTTCCACCAAAAACGAGTGTCAGTGCGTCTTATTGTGTGATTGTAAAAAAGAAAAAACGGCAAAAAAGTAAACTTACATGACCCTTGGGGCCGGCAGGGAGAGGGCAGGGTAACTGAACCAGCGGGTGGACGTGCTCTGTGTCCGCTTCCATTGTCCTCAATGGACTCTGATACAAGCCACGCCCACCTGCTGCACAGACCCGGGTGTGTGTCCCCGCAGGGCCCTCTGCCGCCTGACACTCCTCCATCGACTGGCCTCCGGTGGCCACAGCACGGGAGTGAGGATCAAGTAAGTTTACTTTTTTTTTGTTCTCTGGCGTCGAGGTGGGGGGGGGGATTCTGCCCCACTGCTAATGGGATTGGGGCAATGTCTCACTGCCTATGGGAATGTGATGGCGGGAATGCCACACGTCCTTTGGGAATGGGATGGGGGAATGCCACACTGCCTATGGGAATGGGATGGGGGAATGCCACACTGCCTATGGGGAATGGGATGGGGGAATGTGGCACTGCTTATGGGAATGGGATGGGGGAATGCCACACGTCCTTTGGGAATGGGATGAGGGAATGCCACACGTCCTTTGGGAATGGGATGGGGGAATGCCACACGTCCTTTGGGAATGGGATGAGGGAATGCCACACGTCCTTTGGGAATGGGATGAGGGAATGCCACACGTCCTTTGGGAATGGGATGGCAGGAATGCCACACGTCCTTTGGGAATGGGATGAGGGAATGCCACACGTCCTTTGGGAATGGGATGAGGGAATGCCACACGTCCTTTGGGAATGGGATGGGGGAATGCCACACTGCCCATGGGGAACTGGAAGGGGGGGATGTCACACTGCCTATGGGATGGGGGGGAATGTCACACTGCCTATGGGGAATGGCATGGGGAGGAGGTCACACTGCCTATGGGAATGGGATGGGGGGGAATGTCACACTGCCTATTGGAATGGGATGATACCCCCGAAGCTTAAAGCGAAACAAAACACAGTGCAGCCAGCCCTGGAACTTAAAAGATGCCATTCCCCGCTCATCCTAAATCAGGATGCCACATTGTGTAACCCCTCCCCAGGCTTCGGCAAAACTGACCTACTTCCGGGCTCCCAACCTCATCCAGGATCCTGTGCTGCCCAGAAATCCCGGCTCTGGGCACCAAAATCTTGGATCTGCTGCAGCTTTCCAGTCTTTGCGCGACTCGCTAACTTGCAGGAGAAGCAGCTCTGTGCACAGTTCGTGCGGCCGCCACAGAAGCGCCAAGGACTTGGTTGTATCCAGGGTTAAGTATGGAGTTATTTATTACGGTGCCTGCAGTGGGAGGTATCCATATCTCACTTAAATTTTTTGTGCCCACATTGCTTTGCTGTCCCATTCCCAGGTGACCTCCGGCAGCCAGTGATGTTCACGTGGCAACTTGCCCAGTGTGTGCCTGCAGTGATCATGTCAGGGTGGCACGCTCCAGTGGATTGCAGATGTAGGCAAGTCTCAGGGCCAGGGAACGGCCTGGTGTATAATGTGGGGCACGCTGCAATTGTATGCCCCTCAGCGTGTCTCAGAGGATCTTTTTGAGTGTTGCAACTTTTTAAACTGGAACGCTTATTTTAGAAAAAAGAAAAGAAAAAAGAGTGTAGGGAGGCATCCTGATTGCTGATGTCTGTACCCGTGAATTTAACAGCGTTAAATAGGAGAAATCAGCAATTGGGAGGCCTTCCTGCACTTCGGACACAACCCTGTGAAAAATGGTTGTTCCGCGTCCAGACAAAATGAATAAACATACACTCCCGCACAGCTTTTACACTACAGGGCCTAAGATTTTTTATGTAAAATGATAAGAAAGAATGATAAGTAAGTGACTAAAAACTTAAAATATATTAATTTTAGATACTGAGGGATAGTTTTTTAAGGGTTTAAGGGGTTAAAATGCATGTCAGTAACCGGAGATATGCACCACCTTTATCACATAAGATACAGATTACAGATCTACAATAAAAAAACGAGACATTTTCTTCAAAAAACGAGACGGCTTTTTCATTTTTCATGCGTCAGTTAAACCGGACCTTCACCATGATTTAATGAAAAGCCCAAACTCTTAAAAAACAATTCCTCAGCATCTAAAATTAATATATTTTACATGTTTAGTCACTAATTTATTATACTTTTCCCCACTGGGCTGCAACTCTGTTCGGGAATTTAGGATACGGGCGCCGCCATCTTGACTCAGAAGCATCACACTTACTGAGGAGAGGAGAGTGGGATAAGGTACAGGGGGGCAGGTTATAGCTGTGCTTTGCTCAGACAGAGCAGAGCTGGGGTCAGGGAAAGGTCAGCAGTCCCAGAATGCAGAGCAGCACAGTCACTTCCTGTTTGCAGGCACTTCCTGTTTGCAGGCTGCCTGCAAAAATGGCAGCTTCCATAAGCTGCCATCTTGGATGTTTAAAGGCTTATAAAATGCAGTAGATGCAGGTAGGATGATTTTTAATGTGAGCAATCTGTATGTACAGGGTGTGGGAAACATATAAGATAGACTCTTATTTAGAGTGAAGGTCCGCTTTAAGTGGCTCAAAACCTGGGATTTTCACTCTTTGGGATGCCCTGCTGCATGACACCCCTCCGATCGACCAATTTACACACCTTGCCAACATTTCGCTTGCACAGGTGCGGCTCTCCTCCAATCAGCCGCTACATTCCCTTCCCTCTGGGGCATCCAGATTCGGGATGTCCCGCTGTGTGAAACCCCCCCATGGTCATCCGGTATACTCACCTTCTCTCCCGCTCCAATGGCGCATGTGCAAACAGTGGCCGCATCCCCGCTATCTCTTTAGGCATTTAGAGGGCAGCAGGGATAATGCGCCACGTGCTCGGCCTAGTTTGGCTGTTGAAACAAGCCTAGACAAGCGTGTGTGCTGATTGGATGCATGCGCCGTAGGACCAGGTAAAGGTGTATTGGAGTGGGCGACCTGGAGGGTTTCACACGGTGGATCATCCCGAATCGTGGTGCCCCGGGGAAAAGGTCCAAAATCCGGGATAGTCAAAATCCTGGGTTTTGGCCCACTTTAAAACAGCCTGAAAGACTAAAAGTTTTATTTTTAACTTTTTACTTTAAGTTAAAAATGAGTTAAAAAATGAAAAAGTTCCTTAATAATCATGCAAACCACTTAATGACCTACTCACCTTACCAGGCTGCTGGCTCCCGTACCTCTCGCGCCGACATCTTGCTACACCGGGAAGTATATATCCCACAGTGTACGGCAGTGGCTATGGCAGGGGCGAGTGCGAGGTGAGAGCTTCGGCGGCGGGGGACCTCCGGAATTGTAGCTGCTGGATGGTTCATGTAGCACGATTTACCGCACTACATGAATCCGGAAGCAGCTGGAAAAAGCAGCAGCACAGCCGAAAGTAGTCTGCTGTGTGCTGCGGGACCATCCGGACCTGCACCTGGGAGGGGATTAAAGCGGACCTTCACTCTTAATAAGAGCATATCTTATATGTTTCTCACACACCGCGTACATAAAGATTGCTCACATTAAAAATCATCCTACCTTCATCTACTGTATGCTATGAGCCTTTAAACATCCAAGATGGCGGCTCATGGAGCATCAGGCAGCCTGCAAACAGAAGGTGTCTTCTGACTGTGTTGCTCTGCATTCTGGGATTGCTATCCTTTCCCTGACCCCAGCTCTGCTCTGTCTGTGCAAAGCACAGCTATAACCCCACCCCCTGTACTTTATCCCTCTCTCCTCAGTATGTGTGATGCTTCTGAGTCATGGTGGCGGCGTCCATATCCTAGGGTCCTGAAGAGAGTTGCAGCCCACCAGGGGAAAGAATAATAAGTGAGCAACTAAAAACTTAATATTAAATTTTATATGCTGGGGAATAGTTTTTTAAGGGTTTGAGCTTTTCATGAAATCATGCTGAAGGTCCAGTTTAAGTCCTCTGGCCTCTTTTTTTGCTTTTGGTATACTTTAAAATATTCTAGATGCTAGATGCGGTTTTGGCCCCCTTTAAAGACAAACACTGGACAGTCTGGGGAGTTCTCAAGAAATCCCCAAACTTCGCCATTTGTTCCCTTTGCTTCTGCATTTGGCAGGTTAAACTTACCTGTCTTCTGCTCTTCCTCCTGCACTCCACCAATCTTCTTGAATGCTTTCTGTAGGGCAGCGGCATCTTGTCTTTATCTCTGTCCCATGATGCACTGCACCGCCCCTGAGATCTCGCATCTGCGCAGTGAAGTGCTCATCTCGATCCCCAGTACAAACTTACCTTTTCCCCTATGCTCGGCAATACGGTGCGTTTAGGCCAGCGCTCAGCAATCAGGAGCAGGAGTGGCAGCATCACCAGTTTCCTGTAGACGTGGGCACGCTCCTGTCCCTAGTCTATCTGATTGTTTTCATCACTGAGTGGGTGATGTGGGTGGGGGGGCTTTCACACAGGATGCCCCAGGGAAAGGTCAGCAGCCGGCCCTTGAATCTTATACAATGCCGGGCCGGCCACTCTGGTTTTTGTTTTGCTTTTAACAGGTTCCGCCACTCATCAGCAGAAGGGGTGGATTAGTACATTTCTCCCCTAAACTTTCTTTTTTGACTTGAGGTCCAAATTAAAATGGACCAGTTACCACCTGCGCCGGTCATGGAGTCTTATTGACTCTAGGCCTGCAGGATTAGGTGCCCCTGGTGCATGCTGATTCGGGATTCCCCACTGTTTGAACCCCAACCCACCCCCATTGATTGCCCTTACCTTTCCACTGCTCCCTCTCTAGATAGCCCCAAAACGCGGCACTCCACAGGTTAGCCAAAACGGGATACCCCCGGGGGCACGGACCAATCACCAGGATAGTCATAATCCTGTTGATTGGTCCACTTTTAGGGTTTAGAGCAGAATATTGAATATGATTATACATGTAAATGTTGGTTATATGTAGTGTAATACTTTTATTGATATATGAATATCTACCACATATTAAACATAATTATAAAAATGATGGTAATTTTTTTTTTTTTTCTTATTTATGAGCATATTGGTGGATAATAGTAAATCAAATCATTATATGGGGCAATAGTTTAACAATTACCATGAAAAGTGCACTTTCCCCAACAATATATTTTTATAATGTTATCATTAGATTAGATAAGCCTAGCCGAGTTCACTTTGGCGCAGTCAATCACGTTGATTGGACGGGAGGCCACGCATGTGACGTGGGACTGGGGAAAGGTGAGTTACTTCAGGTGACCTGGGGGTTTCACACAGCGGGGCATCCCCGATCAGGCTGCCCCAGGGGTGAGGATCAAAAGTGTTTTGGTCCACTTTCAAATAGATCAGGATCACCTATTATTGGCAGCTGATAATCAGAACTATTGCCCCATATAATGATTTGATTTATGATTATCCACCAATATGCTCATAAATAAGAAAAAAAAAAATAAATAAGAATTCACCATCATTTTTATAATTATGTTTAATACGTGGTATAGATATTCATATATCAATAAAAGTATTACGCTACATATAACCAACATTTACATGTATAATCACATTCAATATTGTGCTCTAAACCTTACCCTAAAAGTGGACCAATCACCAGGATTTTGATGATGCTGGTGATTGGTCCCTGCCCCCGGGGGTATCCCCCCAGATTGCCAACTCCACTCACCTTTCCACCGGTCCCACGGTGCATGCACGGGCGCTCATCCAATCAGCACGTATACTAATGAAGGGCATAAAGCCTTTGCTTTGGACTGTGTGTCGGCCTAGTGAATGCCAGCGGCCATATCACTGCCTAACCTGTGGGCTATCTAACCAGGGAGCAGTGGAAAGGTAAAGGGCTTGCTGACAATGGAGGGGGTGGGGGTTCACACAGTGGGGCATCCCGAATCAGAAAGCCCCAGGGCACCTAGTCGGGCAGTCATTAATACTCCAGGACCAGCGCGGTTGTTGACGGGTCTGTTTTAAAGTGGACCTCGAGTCAAAAAAGAAAGTTTAGGGGATACGTTTACAAAATCACCCCCTCTGCTGCTGAGTGGTGTAAACTGTGAAAAGTGGAACAAAACCCAGAGTGGCCAGCCCAGGATTCTAAAAGATTCAAGGGCCGGCTGCTACCCTATCCCTGGGGCTGTGTGAAACAACCCCCCCCCCCCCCGGGCAGCTCACTCGGTAATGATTGCTGAGTGCTGGTCTATACAGACTGTATTGCCAAGCATAGGGGAAAAGGTAAGTTTTTACTGGGGATCTGGGGGTTTCACAAAGCGGGGCATTTTAATTGGGAGGAACAGACCTCAAAAAAGTTACATTCTCATGTTTTGTTCCTCTTTAAAGTGGGCCAGGACCAACACTGAAGTCTGAGAGTCTCCAGGGCCGGCTAATTCCCTCTCCCCAGGGTATCCCGATCTCGGGTGCCCCGGTGTGTGAAACCCCCCAGTTTATCCGCAATTCTTACCTTTTGGGCTGGCGCATCCAATTCCGGTTGTGCGTGGCCACGCCCACCACAAGTGAATGGCTGTGATTGGGCGCAAACAGCCAGAGGATGCGAGTGATGCTGCGCGCCGCTATTGAGTGCAGCTGGGGATTCCATTCAGCTTCTCCAGGTACATTAATATGCACAGCCAGAGGAACTGATTGGACGAGAGGCCGCGCATGCACCGTTGGGTTTACAAGCGCTGAAATAGGAGTAATCCTCCATGGTGGATAAAAAAAGGATTATTAATTTTATTTTTTATGAAATCTTTAAAGTGGGCCAAAACCCAGGGTTTGGACTATCCCGGGTTTTAATCCCTGCCCCCGTTTTGGAATCCCTCCAGGTCACCCAACGTAACTCACCTTCCCCCGGTTCTACGGCACATGGACGGGATGATTATAACCCAAAGCAGGCGAGCGTGCCGGCGGACGCATCCTCGCTACAGGACGCATTCTTGCTCCGCCCATTTACAAATGCCTGGCACTGGCTCCGCGACCGCGGCTTGCGCATGCACCAGGTGATCAGGAAGAAGGTATGTGACTGGGGGGGTCACACAGCAGGGCATCCCGTTTCAGTATGCCCAGGGGGAGGGAATCAGGCCACCCAGGAATCTTATAGATTCCAGGGCTGCCAACCGTGATCGACTATAAAGCGGACCTGGGATTCATCTGTGTTACTGGGGCATCCCAATATGGTGATCAGACACTATTTTTGTCTAGAGGGCTGGAGACAACTGGAAGTGGATGCCCATACTCCACTTAAACCTGTTTGATGGGAAAAAAAAGTTAAAAATAATAAAAAACATAGAAGGAAGGGGAGTCACGGGAGCAGTGGGCTAGGCCGGGGGCGTGGCTGGTGGCCATACTGGGCGGCTGCAGTATGGGGAGGGAGGGGAGACAATGGCTGGGAGCACTGAGGCCTGGGTGTGGCTGGCAGACATTGCCATTACACTGTGAGGCCTGGCCACGCTGAAGTGGAACGCAGCCGCACCACCGCAAACCACGCCCCCGGGCCTACACACACATAGGACAGCGCTATGATGAGGCTGCGCTCCACAGTGTAACGCAGCACGCCAAGGGGGGGGGGGGCAGACGCACGCGCTGCACATCAGGGAAGTTTAGCCCATAATGTAAAAAATAAGTTATTAAAAAATAAATATTCACTTGGCCTCCTGAGGGTTGTCCCCCCCAACCCGTTTTCCGTAGCGGCACCGCGCATGTGCGAGCCGCGCCTGACGCCACTTGTGAGGTGTGACTGGGCCTCAGCAGGTGGGAGCAATGGCCGCTGCTCTGCAGACCTAGCAGAGCCTTGGTCACTAAGGAATTTGCTGCATCAGTGAAGACCGCCACACAGGTTTATTTTTTAAATAAAATATTTATAATTTTTTAATAATAATATGATAAGAAAAATATAACGTTGGGGAAAGTGCGCTTTTGATTTTTTGGGGGGCATAAAAGAAAAAATGAAATAAATATAAGAAATGAAAAATAAAAATAAAATGGACATCATTTTATCACAAAGAAAATGACACTTTAATAATTGGCATCAAAAGTATAATAAAAAAAAAGTCATAATAAAAAAAATATAATGTTGGGGAAAGTGCACTTTGGATGACAGAGCTCAACTGCTTTATAAGGTGTTGGGCAACACTCGCACATGCGCAGTGGAAATGTCGCCTCTGCCTCAGCGTAACCAGCCTGTGAGTGGGCATGCGCATAACACAGAGCGCTCCCATTGTAACAGAAGCGGGAATGGTCGGCGTCTGCTGATGCGATGCTGCCCCGGCATCAGAGATTTGCATAGCCCCGCCCCCCACTTCCTCACACCACTCACCCACCCATAGCTATATAGGGCTCCACCTCATTCCCCAGTAATGTGCGCAGAGAAGGACTGCGGCAGACAGGAGTACTCCACTGCGCATGTGCGAGTGTTGCTCAAACACCTTATAATGCAGTTTTATTCGTGCTGTACATGAGCCGCCTGTGGCGCGAGCGACTGGTGATCATGCCTGTCATGATTAGTCCTTGGCGCGGGTTCGAATCCCGACCTGATGCTTTGTTTGCCATGACCGTCCAGGTGGGCTCAATTTTATCAATAGGGAAAATGCACTTTTTATGCCAAGTGTCATTTTCTTTGTGCCAAAACGATGTCCACTTTATTTCTTTTTTGTGCAAAAAAACAATTGTCATCCTAAGTGCACTTTCCCCAATATTATATTTTTCTTATTAATAAAATATGGTGCTGAATGCCTATATTTTGGGACATAAGCTATTGCTATGTGTATGATTATCTAGCCCCATCCTGTGGCCATTAAGGTTTTTTTTTTATGTAAAACACGTTTATTAGTCAGTGAGATATATTGTGCTGATTGTATGGCAGATTTTTGTTGAATAGTAAAAAAAAGATTTTGAATATTTTTTTTTTAATACATAAAAAAAATAAACGTTTTACTAATAATTAAGAAAGAAAAAACATGCGGCCGGGCATTGTCCCACTTCTCTTATTTGCCGCCTATTAATGGGCCTTGAGTGGGATTCGATCCGGTGGACTCGGCTACTTCCGAGTAAGCCAGGCGCACAGTACATTAGCTTACTGCGCCACAGGGTCAGTGGGTGGGCGTGGCCGAGATGCGGTGGGTGACGTCAGCTCTCCAGGAGACGCCAGTGCAGTGTGTTGCTGCTGAGAGTGATGGGCTCGCTGATCAGCGCTCAGGCAGCACTAGTTGCAGCAGCATCAGGCAGCACTAGTTGCAGGAGCAGAGACAGGGCAGATCGGTGCAGAGACAGGGCAGATCGGTGCAGAGCCGTGTGACAGCTTCTCCTGGAGTCTCGCCGCCGCCATCATCCTCTGCCATTCAGAGAACATTTACAGAAAGGGGCCTTTTCCCATCTGATCTGAGGTCTGATTATAGGAGGAGTTTATGTAGCAGTAGTAAAAGTGTTATTTAATTAAAGATAATAAAAATCCCTAAATGCAAATAGGATAATGAGGAAGTGATTTGCACTTAGGGATTTTTTCCTAATATCTCATGTAATAACTTTTAAATCTGGGCTAAAAAGACTTATTTTACAGAGGAACAGCCGCTCCCTGATATTCTTGGGGCATCCCAAATTGCTAGCGCACTCCCCTCTGTCCCCGCTTTGCCTGTAACTGGGGCACGCACCCGCGCCAAGCATTTCTGAATTCCCGCCCACAGATAAAGGGGAACGGGGATGGGGCCTTCATTCAGGTTTACTTGCCGGTCAAGGAAATGTGAATGGAACGAGGGATGCTGATTGGCGCATGTGCCGTGGGAACGGAGAGGAGGTGAGTTTACAGGTCATCCTGGGAGATACAGCAGGGCATCCCAAATTGCCCCCAACTGGAGGAACTAAACCCAAGAGAGGGAAAATGTTGGTTTTGTTTTTCTCTAAATTGGAACAAAACTTGGAATTTGAATTTCCAGCATTTTGTTCCACTCCCCCGCGGCATCCCGACTTGTGCTGCCCAGACACCGCTTTTCACTCAACTCATCCTGGTTCCAACGGCACATGAACGGGCTCTCGTCCAATGAGAGCTCTCTGCTGTGACTGTATTCAGCAAACGGCTCTCATTGACTAGAATGGGGAGCGCGCACGCTGCAGGGGATGCGGCAGCGCGCTATTCACGGCAATGAGAGCTGGTTGCTGAATGGCATAGGTGCAGCAGACGGCTCATTGTACAAGAGCCCATGTGCTGCTGGATTGGGAAAAGGTGAGTGTATACGGGCACCCGGAGGAGTTTGGCACAGCGGGCATCCTGATTTTAGATTCCCTGTGGGAAGGCCAGCGGTGAGCCCTGGAATCCAAAAGGTTTCAATCCTCTTTAATGCAGAATAAAACCCACCCGGAATCTAAATGACTCCAGGGCTGGGCGCTAGCCTATCCTAAATCAGGATGCCCCGCTGTGTGAAACCCCGGGGGTTGCCCATGCACTCACCTTTACCCGTGGCTCACACTATGTTCGTTGTGCTCCCACATCGCCGGCATCCCTGTAGCTGTGCGCGCCCCTGTCCCCAGCTATTCAGACAGGCCGGGCGCGGGAGCTCAAGCTCAGCAACAAAGCCGGAGTTGCCGCCAGCCTGATACATGTCGACTCAGCACCTATGTGATAAGCCGATCAGTGATCTCAAAAGTGCTGTGGGTAGTGGGAAAAGGTGTTTTTATTTAAAATCGGGGTCACCGCTGCATCACCCGAGGTCCTCAGGCGGGTGGGGGCCCAGGAAGGGTTTTGTTCTGCTTTAAAGAGGAACAACTCCTGGGATTTTCTCTCTCCCGGGTGCTGTTCCTCTCTGGTGAAGCATCCCCCGATTTGGGAACATACACTGTTTGAAAGAAGACTCCGGCACTGAGAAGCAGGACGGCCACATCCCCGGCCTCCCTGCGCTCTGCAGCATGCTCCCAGCCTTCTGAATGGCTGGGGACGGGAGCGCGCCACAGACCACAGGGAGGCCGGGGATGCACCCGCTCCCTCATGCTGGGCTTTGTCACAACATTAAAATGCATACAGTGCTGATTGGACAAGAGCCCGCGCATGTGCTGCGGGAGCATCGGGAAGGTGCATTTTAGGGGCCCTGCGATGGGTTTCACTCAGTGGGGCATCACAGATTAGGAGACAAGGACCAGAACCCAGGATAGCGGATATTCAGAGTTTTGGTCCACTTTAACGGCAGAGTAGATCTTCCAGATCAAGCGTTTATTTTGGGCCACTGGTGCCCCAGCTCTGGAGGATCTGCTCTCCCCATCAGTTTAGGGGGTTCTGGATATTTGGGGTTGGGGGCGGGATCTGCTCTGGAATGCTGCATATTCATTTTAGGTTGGGGGGTTTGGGTCCACTTCCAGAACCAAGCCTCACTTTCAGCATGTACAGCCCCGGGGAGGACAACCTCTCCTTCCGGGCACATGAGCCTCAATAGCCAATAACAGGCCGTCACCCATCAGACTAGGCTCAAGAATTACAGTCATTATCCAGCTGCTTCTGTCCCCTCAGGTGTGGGTGCGCCCAGCCTGTATCTGCAGAAGCCAGGAGTCATTGGAAAGCTCTCGGAAAGGACATCACAAGGAGGAACATTAGAGCTGGTGAGCTTTCACTTTCTGTCCACAGGAAACTTATGTAACAGAAATGCCATGGGTGTCCCTAATACAGCAAAGCCCATGTATGCTTATGGAGGCTATACTGTGATTTAGGCTGCAGTTCCACCTCTCTCCATAGGGTGTCACTGTTTAGTGCTACTGATTGGCTGAGAGACCTGCACTTGGGAAACAAAGGGAAAGTAAGTTCACAGGGCAATACACACAGTGGGGCATCCCAAATTAGCCCCATCAGAAGGAACAAAACCCAATAAAGTAATAAAAAGTTTTGTTCATCTTTAAGTGTTGCAAAAGTCTAAACCGAGCCAGAGATTGGCCTACCTACTCACCTTTTCCTGGGATCCCGCAGTCTGTAATTAAATGCAGCACAGAGCAGAGAAGCAGCATCCCGGCGCTCTCCGCTCTGCACGCCACCGGCAGAAGATCATCAGGTTTTTGGAGGCACAGAGCAGAGGAAGCCACAAGAAGGTGAGTAGGTGGCCTGATCTCAGGCTTTCAGTACCATTATACACGGTTAGGGATGCTCCATAGGGAACCTAGGCAGTGATCCAGGAGTCTGTTTAGACTTTTGTTCTCATTGGCATTACAGTAGTTAATTCTATCGACGTGTGAACAAACATTTAAGTGGACCTAAACCATTTATAGGCTGCTGTGTTTCCCATCCCCCAGTTATCTGGAATGGCTGTCCAAGGCCAAAATATGGCCAAGAAACTCACCCTCTCCAAGGCAGCTCGGCAGTCTGCCCATGTACCCAGTAGGGTTTGCCAGTCTTCTGCAGCGAAACATTTGCTGACGCCAATCCATGTGCAACAGGGGAACGGAGAGGGTAAGTTCTTACATAAGATCCTCTGGTTCTCCAGTGGCCCAGTCTGAGCCTGGGTCTTTGTATTGGTGGGATCAGGTCCAGAAGGTGGGAGGATTGAGGCTCATCCCTTCCAATGTTTCTTTTTTAAACTGGAGCTGGCTGTGGGTGCTCCATGATTTGGGTCTGGGGGAGAGGATGGAGGGCCACTTGCCTTCTCACATCTGCTCTGATAGTGTAGTTTTATGGGGAATGAAAGTTTTGGACCTTGTCTCTGGGTGATGCCAGTTTGGGATGCCCCGCTGTGTGAAATCCTGCTGGTCTCCCATAAAACATTCCTCTGCTCCAATCAGTTTCTTTGTCTGCACATATAAATGAGCGGCTAAAGAAGCTGAATGGAAGCTTAGCCGATCATGTGATCCGCAGCACATCCCCTCTATGGCTCTGTGTGGCTGCACCAGTCATTAAGTTGGCACAGCCATGCACAGACTAGAGGGATGCGGGAGATGCCACTGCTGACTCTACAAGCACAGAGGGCTCGCCGGTGAGATACGTACAACGAGTGACCACCAGGTTTTTACACAGTGGAGCATCTAACATCGGGAATCCCCCGGGATGGATTGTGTGATTTTGACTGCTAGACCTCTTTAAAGCTGACCCAGTTGAGCGATTATGTGTTTTGGTCCCTAGGACATTTATTTGGAATGCCCTGCAGTGGGAAACCCTCTGAATAGCTGTCAGAACTCACCTATTCCAGCTATCCCAGAGCACAAAAATAAAAGTGATCAGGGCTTCTGCTGGATCCATTTATCAGATGTAGTCAGTGTCGTAACTAAATGTGACAGGGCCCCGGTGCGAACATTAAAAGCGGCTCTTTCACCGCAAATACAGTAAATTATTTTTCTGTCTTTTAACTCAATTGGATGCAGCAAGACAACAATGACTGAAACAGCAGAGACAAATGGTGCTTCCTTTATCTAAATGATGCCTAGTGAGCACAAGTATGTTATAAAGGTGGAGGATCAACAATAATGTGGTCCCTCCATCCAATCCCTGCCTCCCTCCCAGCCCTCCATCCTCTTCCCCACTCTACCCCCTCACCCAATCAACCCCAGCCTCTTGCCCCCCCAGTCCTCCATCCTCTTCCCCACTCTACCCCCTCACCCAATCAACCCCAGCCTCTTGCCCCCCCCCAGTCCTCCATCCTCTTCCCCACTCTACCCCCTCACCCAATCAACCCCAGCCTCTTGCCCCCCCCAGTCCTCCATCCTCTTCCCCACTCTACCCCCTCACCCAATCAACCCCAGCCTCTTGCCCCCCCCAGTCCTCCATCCTCTTCCCCACTCTACCCCCTCACCCAATCAACCCCAGCCTCTTGCCCCCCCCCCCCTAATGATTTAGCCTCATCCTTGGAGCACACTGATTGACTGGCCAGGAAGCTGCAGAGATGCCACTGGCTGGTCATGGGCAGGTCAGGTGCTGGTAAAATCCTGGGCTGATTTTTGGTCCCAGTCCTGCCACTGATTCCCAGTAATTGTAATTTATGATAAATATATTCTTTGCACTTTAACGCCTCTCAACGTTGATATCGGTACAACACACATTATTGGACGGCGATTCACTGCGCGCTCTGTAGTCATGACGCACCATGACGGAGTGATTTCATTGGCTTTACTAGTACGGGGGGGGGGGGGGCGTGATTTTGCCTAGTTACCTCATAGGCCAATAGGTTATGACATGCCTTCCTGTTCTTCAATTTCATTGGTGGTTCTTCAATCCTGTTATTTGGCTCCTGGGAATAGACTAACTATGAGCGTCATACTATCAGACTATTTATTTAGGATTTTGTTCATTCAGCACTAGGCTTGATGCAGAGTAGAATAACTACTCAAACATGTCGCATGGTGGGAATATGAGGACTACCTCTACTTTTAACCCCTGACATGCTATTTTAAAATGGACTCAGTAATAACTGCATCTGATAATTGGATCCAGCAGAAGCTCTGGCCACTTGTGTTTCTTTCTGGATTTAAATAAATGGGGATATGGTTGCAGATACCCCTGCCACTCACATGCAATGTGACAAATTTATAGCCCACGGCACAATCAGCACTGAATTCCCTGCATAGAGAGCGGAAAGAATGGCCGCATACCTGGACTCCCTCCGGATGATGCGCCTGCTCCGATGCCAGCTTATCTGCATGGCTGGGTGCCAGAGCCCGCATCAGCCGTAAGACGCAGGGGATGCGGCCCGTGCTGCACCATGGGGTTGCCGTCAATGTGAGTACACTGCCGATCCAGGAGGATTTCATTCAGTGGAACACCCTAAATTAGGATGCCCCAGAGGTAGAGAATTGAGTTTGGTCCATCCTAATTGGAGCCTGAAGGCACACGGCTATCTGTTGGGTACCTTGGAGCGATGCAGCTGATTCACCTCTTTCAGCTTTGCTTTGAGTTTGCAGGTGGGGTGATTATAAGTGCCCCGTGCCCCACACTATTACAAAGTGCAATCACATATCATAGCAGCAACGTGGCAACGTTGGCACAGCCCCGAGAAAGGGTCCGTTAGGACCTGAAACAGCCATAAGGTTATTACACTCTGTAAGCTCGCCATTATGCTGCTATGATATGTGATTGCACTTTGTAAGCTCGCCATTATGCTGCTATGATGTCCTTGTGATTTTGCCATGTGATTATCTGTAAACACTATATGCTGCTTACTGAGGGGTTTGATTCTATAGGTATTTATGTGTATTATCTTTTGCACAGGCACTTTATCCAACCCTGACAAAGCTCCACGGGAGGAGCGAAACGCATCGGTGTCACTGGAGGTCCCCTGCCCACCACTCCCGCTCCGCACGCCATGCCGGGTTAGCTGGAAGTTGAAGGATAAATCAGCCACTGAATTGGGGAAACATCGCCAGTGAGAAGACAATTGAGGTGAACAGAAGTGAAGATGGCAGAACCGGTAAACTGTACATCAGCCGGGCGGGATGTGAGCTTGAGTCTGAGCAGATATGTCACCACAGTATTGGAGAGCGCGCCTTTCGGCCAATCGGCGCTCTTACCTGAGTCTGCACTGTGGGAACGGAAGAAAGGTAAGTGTATGTGGCGACCTGGGGGATAGACACAGCGGGGAAAGTTACATTTCTGTGTGTTGTTCCTTTATAAGGCACCAGGCAAAAAGGTCATAGGACCAAGAAGGGCAAGAACAACAATATGAGGGGCCAGCCGGTCACCCCTGCATGTTCATCTGCTCTAAAGAAAGATCCCTAATAGCAGACAGTGACACTGGGCAGAACAGGTAGTAGAAGAGATAGTAAGAGGCAGAACAGAAAAGAAAAGATGAGAGAAAGTAAATGGCAATAAATATCAACCATATCTACAGTGCAATGAAATATCTCCCTTCTTACATTGTGACAGTGTAAATATAATGATAAACCATAGTGCTAATAGCCAAGGATGTGAATGTCCCCTTAAAACAATGGATTCCAATGACATACTGACCCATTCTTTATCCATCAATATCTGGTGCCCAATGTATGTAGACTATTCCAATTTCAATTCACTCCTCCAATCCCAGAGGTGTTTGCGCATCTAAACAATGAATCTAATATAATTCCCTCTGCTGTAACCTCCTCTTCACATCTCCACCTCTGATCTCTAAATTCACTTTTTCCAAAGCTCTGACCTGCATACTCCTGGGACTGCCCCCTTAAAAAAGAAAGACCACTGGTGAAATGCTTTTACCCACTTGTTGGTCCTGTTCTGGCAACCTGCTGTTTGCTCTGCTCCCGACTCCTCCAGCATCTGGGGGGTGATTCTACCACACTGCCTATGGGGAATGGGATGGGGGAATGCCACACTGCCTATGGGGAATGGGATGGGGGATGCCACACTGCCTATGGGGAATGGGATGGGGAATGCCACACTGCCTATGGGGAATGGGATGGGGAATGCCACACTGCCTATGGGGAATGGTATGGGGGAATGCCACACTGCCTATGGGAATGGGATGGGGGAATGCCACACTGCCTATGGGGAATGGGATGGGGAATGCCACACTGCCTATGGGGAATGGGATGGGGAATGCCACACTGCCTATGGGGAATGGTATGGGGGAATGCCACACTGCCTATGGGAATGGGATGGGGGAATGCCACACTGCCTATGGGGAATGGGATGGGGGAATGCCACACTGCCTATGGGGAATGGGATGGGGGATGCCACACTGCCTATGGGGAATGGTATGGGGGAATGCCACACTGCCTATGGGGAATGGGATGGGGAATGCCACACTGCCTATGGGGAATGGGATGGGGAATGCCACACTGCCTATGGGGAATGGTATGGGGGAATGCCACACTGCCTATGGGAATGGGATGGGGGAATGCCACACTGCCTATGGGGAATGGGATGGGGGAATGCCACACTGCCTATGGGGAATGGGATGGGGGATGCCACACTGCCTATGGGGAATGGTATGGGGGAATGCCACACTGCCTATGGGAATGGGATGGGGGAATGCCACACTGCCTATGGGAATGGGATGGGGGAATGCCACACTGCCTATGGGAATGGGATGGGGGAATGCCACACTGCCTATGGGGAATGGGATGGGGGAAGGCCACACTGCCTATGGGAATGGGATGGGGGAATGCCACACTGCCTATGGGGAATGGGATGGGGGAAGGCCACACTGCCTATGGGGAATGGGACGGGGGAATGTCACACTGCCTATATGGGGAATGGGACAGGGGAATGTCACACTGCCTATGGGGAATGGGATGGGGGAATGCCACACTGCCTATGGGAATGGGATGGGGGAATGCCACACTGCCTATGGGAATGGGATGGGGGAAGGCCACACTGCCTATGGGAATGGGATGGAGGGAAGGCCACACTGCCTATGGGGAATGGGACGGGGGAATGTCACACTGCCTATATGGGGAATGGGAGGGGGGAATGCCACACTGCCTATGGGAATGGGATGAGGGGAATGCCACACTGCTTTTGGGCATGGGATGGGGGGAATTATTAATTAGTTTATTAGTTTATATTATAGAAAAAGTAAATAGAAAACAGAAAACTAAGCAGGGGTTCAATATGTAGCCGGCTGTGCCTGCTCCCCGCACAGCAACACAACACTATACGGCAAATGGCTATGTAAAGGAACTCCCAATACCATGAGTTGCAATAAGTGACTGATATTTAATCAGAAAGGTGCAAAAAAATATATAGCAAGGTTAGTGGTTGGTAGTTGGCACACCTTACAGAGTAAATGAGCAAATAATTTAGTAGGGGTGCTCATAAGATCCAGGGGGCATCACCACATCTGCCCCCAAATAAACTCAACAATAGGATTTTTTGGATCAAAGGCACACCAATACACAAGTTTTGCTTTGCAAATAAAAAGGTTGTATTAAGGATAAATATATACAAGAATACAAGACTAATAGTAGGTTTCTAGTGTACAACAAAATTGTCAGAAAAGGATACAATTAAATTGCTCCATGTGAGCGAAGGTCAAGATGTCATCAGGAGCGTTTGAACACCTCGTGCAAAGAGAGCACAAGTATCATTAGCACTAACATGTACTATGTCTTATGACAACTATTACTATACAACGGTAACAAAAGATTACCATGAATCTATGAGGTGCTGCTGTCACGGACCTGATGAATGGTATGGAGTGCAGGCTGATCGGATAGGTCAAGGAGAATAATAAATGGCATGCAAAGATTAATGCTACAATACTTTCTGGTCAGTATATTCGATCAGCGCCCTGCATCATACCAGAATAATACCTTCAATGTACAAGTAAAGCATGATCAAAATATATATACAGTGCATAGAAAATCCATATGCAGTAAATGATATACAACAAGAACAACAGTGGTATGAATGAATATACTGCGTCCTAAGCATTAGGGGATATCCCAAATGATGAGAATTAAATGCATATAGACTGCAATTAATCAAAGCAGAAGCTGACACAGTATATCAAAGCAAAAACAGGCACAAATGCATACACAAGAGCAAAGATAACAAATGTATAATAATGATCAATAAGGAACAGAGTACCTAAGTTGGATGACAGACTAAACCCTCAACATTTCAGTTAGAGAACCTTCATCAAGAGGGAAAGCTGTGGGGGGGATGCCACATTGCCTATGGGAATGAGATGGGGAGAATGCCACACTGCCTATAGGATGGGGGGGATGCTACACTGCCTATGGGAATGAGATGGAGAATGCCACACTGCCTATGGGGAATGGGATGGGGGAATGCCACACTGCCTATGGGGAATGGGATGGGGGAATGCCACACTGCCTATGGGGAATGGGATGGGGGAATGCCACACTGCCTATGGGGAATGGGATGGGGGAATGCCACACTGCCTATATGGGAATCGGATGGGGAATGCCACACTGCCTATATGGTAATCGGATGGGGAATGCCACACTGCCTATGGCAAATGGGATGGGGGAATGCCACACTGCCTATGGGAATGAGATGGAGAATGCCACACTGCCTATGGCAAATGGGATGGGGGAATGCCACATTGCCTATGGGAATGAGATGGAGAATGCCACACTGCCTATGGGGAATGGGATGGGGGAATGCCACACTGCCTATGGGGAATGGGATGGGGGAATGCCACACTGCCTATATGGGAATCGGATGGGGAATGCCACACTGCCTATATGGGAATCGGATGGGGAATGCCACACTGCCTATGGCAAATGGGATGGGGGAATGCCACACTGCCTATGGGAATGAGATGGAGAATGCCACACTGCCTATGGGGGATGGGATGGGGGAATGCCACACTGCCTATATGGGAATCGGATGGGGGAATGCCACATTGCCTATGGGAAGGAGATGGGGAGAATGCCACACTGCCTATAGGATGGGGGAATGTCACACTGCCTATAGGATGGGGAGAATGCCACACTGCCTATAGGATGGAGGGGATGCTACACTGCCTATGGGAATGAGATGGAGAATGCCACACTGCCTATGGGAATGAGATGGAGAATGCCACATTGCCTATGGGGAATGGGATGGGGGAATGCCACACTGCCTATATGGGAATCGGATGGGGATTGCCACACTGCCTATATGGGAATCGGATGGGGAATGCCACACTGCCTATAGGATGGAGGAAATGTCACACTGCCTGTAATGGGGTGTTTTAGAACATTTAGTTTAGAATATTTTTTTCTAATTTCCCTCCTCCAAATCCTTGGTGCCTGTTAGGGGCAGTTGCGTCTTAAAGGGCGAAAAGTATGGTACATTAAATAGAGAATAAATTACTAATCCCCCCATAAGCTATAGAAAGACAAATACCACATATGTATTTAGTAACAAAGAAATTACATTGACGGAAATAACTCCCCCTCCCTGTTCCATCTGTGCAGTGGCAGTGGCATAACTAAATGTAGCTGGGCCCTGGTGCAAACATTAAATGGGGCCTTTTCATTTAGTCAACTGTTTTTCTGTCTTCTAACCCAGTTGGATGCAGCTAGACAACTAGAGAGTGAAACAGCAGAGATGAATGGTGCTTCCTTTCTCTAAATGATGCCAAGTGATCACACATATGATAAATAAGGATGGAGGAGCAACATTGATGGGGTCCCCTGACCACTAGGGCCCCAGTGCAGTCGCATCCCCTGCAACTCCTATAGTTACGCCCCTGGTGAGCAGCAAACAATCAGCACAGAATGAAAGGCTGCATGTGCCGGCCCTCCTTGCCCCAGGGTACGCTGAACATTTTTCCAGAGCAGCAAAACTGGAACACTTAAAGAGGACCAAAACCCATGGCCATCAACCCTGGATAACCCCCCCCCCCCCCCCCCCCGGACATCCAGAATCAGAATGCCCCACTGTGTGATACCATCCAGGTTGCCCGAAACTCACTTTCTACCCTGGTCCAATGGCGCATGCAGAAGCTGCGTCCACTTCCCCGCTATCCCTAGCATAAAATGCCTGCCACTGGCGCACATAGCAGAGAGCGTGCCGGGGCGAAGGCAATTGTGAATGGCTGGCGCAGGCACACTCCATGGTAGAGGGTAGCGGGTTCTGCTCCTTTAGATGACGGGGACGGGAGCGCATCTGAGCCTGCTGATTGGACAAGAGGCTGTGTATACGCCGTAGGACCAGGGAAAGGTGAGTCAGTTTGGGCGACCTGGGGGGTTTCACACAGAACCGACAGGGGCCTCTCATTAAAATAAATGGTGAGCGAGCCGCCGGTGATGCGGCAGTGCCCTGATCCCACATCGGGGTGTCCTGGGGGCAAGGACCACAACCCAGGATACTCAACATCCTGGGTTTTGGTCCAATTTAATGTTGCTTTGTGGAAGATGGGGAGAGAGAAGATTATTTTAAGTCATTTTTCATTCATTTCAAGGTCATTTTAACGGACCTATACTCTTCCACAAAACTCTGTCTTCGGTGGGGTGGCAGCGTATAGGGTAATTTGTTAAAGAGGACCAACACCCCTTTGATTCTACATGGGACGATTGTCTACCTCACATGTGCTCAACCTGTGGCCCAGAAGTAAACCCATGAGGCCTGCATGGGCCACATCCCCGGCTTATCCAGCTGATGCGCTGCCTCTCTGGAAGCAAACCAGCTTTCTATGCCGGCCTCTGTGGACAAAGAGTTCTATGCCCTGCATTAATATTAGGCGGGGTAGAGCATGGAGCGGGCAGGCCCAGCTGCAGATGACCATGGCGCCCTGTGCGATGGCACACCTCACATACCCCAAAGGCCAGAGGCCCTGATTCACCTGCAGCCAGGATTTTATTAGTCCTCTTTAAAGGGACAGTCCAGGCTAACACATCATTTGCAGGAGGCTGCGGAAGTGCAAGTGGATGCCGAGGGTGACTGTGCACTCAAAGGATTTTGCGCCCCTTTAAGCGCAGTCTCATTGTGGAAGAGCAAATCGCCGTACCTAGAATTGGGCTTTAAAGCGGAACAAAGCCCTAAGCAGCTGGCCCTGGAGTCTAAAAGACCATAGAACCGGCCGCTGGGCTTTCCCCAGGTCTTGGGGTTTTTTTTGTCTTTCGCCTTCCCTTATTTGTGGGTTAGGCGGCAGTACAAAAGGGGGCGGGGTTCTTTTTTCCTCTATACCTTGTTTCTGACTTATAACGTGTCTTTCCTGGCTCTTTAATAACCCATTACTGATTTGTACAATTCAAAATAAAACAATGAGTAAATAAATCTAATTGATCACAGATAACATAAATTCTCAGTTTTTCATTTATTTATTGCAATTGGTTCACATTCGTCTGTTTAGGTCAGCTTTGTAGCAAGTGATACACAAGTTTGTAGCAAATGGTTAATACCCTTAGTAAGGTGTAGACGCGTTTCGCACTTTAAATGCTTCCTCAGTACACCATTTTACTACAATACAAAAGAATTATATATTACAGACTATGGCCTCGATTCAATAAAGGTAGAAAAAAATTCTCATGGTAGTAAAAGATTCAGTTCATGAGAAAAAAGCCTGAGAATTTCACTGTTGCTGAATCACCAGCTAAGAAAACAATGAAAGTCAATGGCACTTTTTACTCCTAAGAAAAGTAGAGAACTGTTTACTCCTGTTTACTGCTGCCATTGACTTTCATTGTCTTTTTATCTATCAAGGAACAAAACCTGGGATAGTCAAAATACCAGGTTTTGTTCAGCTTTAAATAGAAACTAAGTCAGCCAAAGCTTATCACCTCCTTATCCCTTTGTATAGCTGCCAATCAAGCGACCACTGGCAACCAATCAAGGTTTATGCGCAAGCCCTCCAGGCCATCTGATTGGTCACCAGTGGTTATGTGATTGGCAGGCATAAAAGGCAATGAAGAAGGGGTAAACCTTGGCTGACTTGATTATAGTTCCTCGTCCCCCTGAGCAGGGGGGACAGGCATAGATGGGGCTGAGCTTGGGCAGGGGAAAGGATTGGATGGAGCAACAAGCCAGAGAAACAAGGTTCGTGTGTACCTTGCAATGCCACTTCCTGCCCGTGCAGTACTTCATATTGCAATGCTAGGTGCCAGGGAGCCATGACACTGCCAGGGAGACTAAGCACTAAATCACTGATCAAGCTGACAGCTCTGAGCACGGCAACACAAAGGGGCGGGGGGGCCGGAAATCTGGGGGCGAGGTCCACATTCTGACCCTGGTCCACCAGTTGAGTATCGCTGGACTACAGGACCCCATGGCTTTACAGGCACTTTAAGATGTAAACCTGAGACATATTTCCGCCTTTTAAAGTGGACTTTGGATAAAAATGGAGGTTAACTCAGCCCCACAATGGGGGGGGGGCATCCTAATTTTGTATGGAGTAAGAGAGTGAAAAATCTGGATTTATGGAATATTTTAGAGCCTATTGATCAAACTCAATGCTACCATATCATGTAATATAACCGATGACAACTTTTACATCTATAAGTCTGAAATCATGTTAACCCCCTAAGTGACGACCCCATATCCAGCACGTCAGCAGAAACTGCCCTGTGCTATATACGGGGTGGAAAGGGGGGGTTCACAAGTCCCTAGAGGGGATAGTGTGGCTGGGGAGTGTGCAGGGGATAAGCGTACCTAGCCCCCCTCACTGGATGAGGTTTCCTCCCCCCCCCCCCCCGCCCCACTGATCCATTGCATCCATTGCCCTCCACAGCTCCAGCCGCCATTCCCTGGAGGACCAGCGAGGGAGCAGTGGCTGGAGCTGTGTCAGCAGAGGAGCATGGAATGGGGCAGCAGAGAAGGAACCATGCTTGCCCGCACAACCATCTTCAGTGCCGCTCTTCCGGCGCCAGTCACCGCCCTAGCCCACCCCACCAAGATGAAAGTTATCACCCACCAAGATGGCAGCCGCCATCTAAGAGATGCTCAGGGAGCCACAGCACTCAACCCTGTTAGCTTGCAGACAAACCTATAATCTGTCCCAAATCTGGTTAAAAGCAGAGGTCTCGGTCCACACACATCTGAAGAAGTAGCTGAAGCTGCACCACCAAGCGCCAAGGTGCCTCTGTGAGGTGCAGTCCTAACTCTAATCTCTGAGAACCCCCTTTGGGATTAGGATATACAAGTCTTAAAGGAGCCACTCAACCCTGCTAGCTTGCAGACAAAGGTTGTTGCAGGTTTGTCTGCAAGCTAACAGGGTTGAGTGCTGTGGCTCCTTTAAGACTAATTGCCCTGCTAATGTGCATCTCCCAGGTTAGTTATAAAATGGTCTGACTGGCTGCCACCGCTGTTTCATCTAAGAGACGCTGTGTGCCTTCTGGGATGCCCATCACTGCCATCTTGAGCTGTAAGACAGCTCTCCCTCCCGGGTGACTTGTTACCGGCGCCCCCGCTCCCAGCAATCACAGGTGGGAGGGGGTTTAAGGAACCCTATACCCCGCCTGCAGGAGCAGTGACCCAGGGTAAGCTCACTTGTACCTGCTCTAGATTTCTTGTCTACAAACCCAAATCTTGCCCTAAAGTGGACCAAGATCCCCATCACCGGCGCATTGATGCCGTCCACCCGCCGAGATGTCCGCCATACCGAGATGCCGTCCACCCGCTGAGATGTCCGCCATACAGAGATGCCGTCCACCCGCCAAGATGTCCGCCATACCGAGATGCCGTCCACCCGCCGAGATGTCCGTCATACCGAGATGCCGTCCACCCGCCGAGATGTCCGCCATGCCGAGATGCTGTCCACCCGCCGAGATGTCCGCCATACCGAGATACCGTCCACCCGCCGAGATGTCCGCCATACAGAGATGCCGTCCACCCGCCGAGATGTCGGTAAGCCTCTCTCATATGCCAGCGCTACCCTGCCTGCCTGCATGCCCACCAGCCTGTCTGAATAGCCAACTACCTAACTGCCCAACCACCTGCCAGCCACCATTCCCACCTACCTGCCATCATGCCTGCCCAACCACCCACCTGCCTACCCACCTATCTGCCATTATGCCCATCCAAAGACATCCTATCCTCCCACCTGCCTGCCTTCATGCCCACCTACTTGCCCACCATCAACCTGCTTGCCATCATGCAAACGCCTGCATGCTCACACGCCTGCCTGCCATCATGTCCACTTACCCACCTGCATGCCATCATGCCCACCCATCCACCCACCTGCCATCATGCCACACATTACCGATGTGGGGGGCGGGGGCGTTTCACACAGTGAGGCATCCCGATGCCCCAAGGAAAGGTCAGCAGCCGGCCCTTGAATATTTTACAATCCTGGGCCAGCCACTCTGGTTTTTGTTCTGTATTTCAGGTTCCGCCACTCATCAGCAGAGGAGGCGGATTAGTACATTTCTCCCCTAAACTTTTTTTTTTGACTCGTGGTCCACATTAAAATAGACCAGTTACCACCTGTGTCGGTCCTGGAGTCTTAATGACTCTAGGCTGGCAGGATTAGGGGCATGCTGCTTCGGGATGCCCCACTGTTTGAACGCCACCCCTCCCCCACTGATTGTCAGTAAGCCCCTTACCTTTCCACTGCTCCCTCGCTATATAGCCCCAGAGCGCGCACTCTACAGGGTAGCTAAAATGGGATACCCCCCGGGGGCACGGACCAATCACCAGCATTGTCAGAATCCTGTTGATTGGTCCACTTTTAGGGTTTAGAGCAGAATATTGAATGTGATTATACATGTAAATGTTGGTTATATGTAGTGTAATACTGTTAGGGCGAGCGCTGCACGCCCGTCTCACAGCATTTCACCTACCTCCATGGCTGCATGCAGCCGTCATCCATCTTCCCTCAGGGCTGCTTCCAGCTGCCGCCCTTCCCCCAATGCTTCCTCCTTGCATGGTCAGGTGCGCACACGTCTCCGTCCACTAGAGGGCGAGCGCACAGGATCCCTGAGATTTAAAGGGCCTACAGCACTGATTGGTGTTTATGTCATCCAATCCTGCATCATCTTCCCCTATTTAAACAGGCACTTCCTTCCTTCAGTGCTGGATCTTGGTCTCTCCATGCTTGTTGAAAGTCAGACATACTTGGACTGCTCACCCGTGTACCGATCTCTGCCTGTCCCCGACTCTGAACCTTTGCTGCCTGCCCTGACCTCGGCTACTCACCTTTTCTGTGAACCTGTGCTGCCAGCCCCGACCTCTGCCTGTACTTACTACGCCTTTTGCCTGCCACTTGTGTACCTCGCTGAACCTCGGCTGACTGTGGGACTGGGCCGCTGTTGGGGGGTAGCGACCTGGGGTCACTCGCCGCACGAGACCAACCTGCCTTGCGGTGGGCTCTGGTGAATACCGGTGGCCCCTTAGACTCCGCTCCCCTGACACGGTACCCGCCATTGGTTCCACAGTTAAAGCGGATCCACACCCGAGTCCGCTCCACCCGGTCCGTGACAAATACTTTTATTGATATATGAATATCTATACCACATATTAAACATAATTATAAAAATGATGGTGAATTATTTTTTCTTATTTATGAGCATATTGGTGGATAATAGTAAATCAAATCATTATATGGGGCAATAGTTACCATGAAAAGTGCACTTTCCCCAACGATATATTTTGTTATGTTATTATTAGATTAGATGAGCCTAGCCGAGTTCGGGTTGGTGCAGTCAAGCGCGTTGATTGGACGGGAGGCAGCGCATGTGACGTGGGACTGGGGAAAGGTGAGTTACTTCAGGTGACCTGGGGGTTTCACACAGCGGGGCATCCCCGATCGGGCTGCCCCAGGGGTGAGGATCAAAAGGGTTTTGGTCCACTTTCAAATAGATCAGGATCACCTATTATTGCCAGCAGATAATCAGAACTATTGCCCCATATAATGATTTGATTTATGATTATCCACCAATATGCTCATAAATAAGAAAAAAAAAACAATAAGAATTCACCATCATTTTTATAATTACGTTTAATATGTGGTAGATATTCATATATCAATAAAAGTATTACGCTACATATAACCAACATTTACATGTATAATCACATTCAATATTGTGCTCTAAACCTTACCCTAAAAGTGGACCAATCACCAGGATTTTGATGATGCTGGTGATTGGTCCCTGCCCCCGGGGGTATCCCCCCAGATTGGCAACTCCACTCACCTTTCCACCGGTCCCACGGTGCATGCACGGGCGCTCATCCAATCAGCGCGTATACTAATGAAGGGCATAAAGCCTTTGCTTTGGACTGTGTGTCGACATAGTGAATGCCAGCGGCCATATCACTGCCTAACCTGTGGGCTATCTAACCAGGGAGCAGCGGAAAGGTAAGGGGCTTGCTGACAATGGAGGGGGTTCACACAGTGGGGCATCCCGAATCAGAAAGCCCCAGGGCACCTAGTCGGGCAGTCATTAATACTCCAGGATCAGCGCGGTTGGTGACTGGTCCGTTTTAAAGTGGACCTCGAGTCAAAAAAGAAAGTTTAGGGCTGAAGCTTACTAAACCACCCCCTCTGCTGATGAGCGGTGTAACCTGTGTGAAACAACCCCCCCCCCCCCCCCCCCCCGGGCAGCTCACTCGGTAATGATTGCTGAGTGCTGGTCTATACAGACTGTATTGCCAAGCATAGGGGAAAAGGTAAGTTTTTACTGGGGATCTGGGGGTTTCACATAGCGGGGAATTTTAATTGGGAGGAACAGACCTCAAAAAAGTTAAATTCTCATGTTTTGTTCCTCTTTAAAGTGGGCCAAGACCAACACTGAAGTCTGAGAGCCTCCAGGGCCGGCTAATTCCCTCTCCCCAGGGTATCCCGATCTCGGATGCCCCGGTGTGTGAAACCCCCCAGTTTATCGGCAATTCTTACCTTTTGGGCCGGCGCATCCTATTCCGGTTGTGCGTGGCCACGCCCACCACAAGTGAATGGCTGTGATTGGGCGCACACAGCCAGAGGATGCGAGTGATGCAGCGCGCCGCTATTGAGTGCAGCTGGGGATTCCATTCAGCTTCTCCAGGTACATTAATATGCACAGCCAGAGGAACTGATTGGACGAGAGGCCGCGCATGCACCGTTGGGTTTACAAGCGCTGAAATAGGAGTAATCCTCCATGGTGGATAAAAAAAGGATTATTAATTTTATTTTTTATGAAATCTTTAAAGTGGACCAAAACACAGGGTTTGGACTATCCCGGGTTTTAATCCCTGCCCCCGTTTTGGAATCCCTCCAGGTCGCCCAACGTAACTCACCTTCCCCCGGTTCTACGGCACATGTACGGAATGATTATAAACCAAAGCAGGCGAGCGTGCCGGCGGACGCATCCTCGCTACAAGACGCATTCTTGCTCCGCCCATTTACAAATGTCTGGCCCGCGGCTTGCGCATGCACCATGTGATCAGGAAGAAGGTATGTGACTGGGGGGGTCACACAGCAGGGCATCCCGTTTCAGTATGCCCAGGGGGAGGGAATCAGGCCACCCAGGAATCTTATAGATTCCAGGGCTGCCAACCGTGAGAGACTATAAAGCGGACCTGGGATTCATCTGTGTTACTGGGGCATCCCAATATGGTGATCAGACACTATTTTTGTCTAGAGGGCTGGAGACAACTGGAAGTGGATGTCCATACTCCAAAGCCCCGCCTTCACTTAAACCGGACCTTCAGACTGATTCAATGAAAAGCCCAAACCCTTAAAAAACGATTCCCCAGCATCTAAAATTAACATATTTTAAGTTTTTAGTCACTTACTTATTATTTTTCCCCCACTGGGCTGCAACTCTGTTCAGGACTTTAGGATACGGGTGCCACCATTTTGACTCAGAAGCATCAAACTTACCGAGGAGAGGAGAGAGGGATAAAGTACAGGGGGTGGGGTTATAGCTGTGTTTTGCACAGACAGAGCAGAGCTGGGGTCAGGGAAAGGACAGCAATCCTAGAATGCAAAGCGACACAGTCAGAAGACACTTCCTGTTTGCAGGCTGCCTGATGCTCCATGAGCTGCCATCTTGGATGTTTAAAGGCTCATAACATGTAGTAGATGCAGGTAGGATGATTTTCAATGTGAGCAATCTGTATGTAAAGGGTGTGGGAAACATATAAGATAGACTCTTTTTCAGGGTGAAGGTCCGCTTTAAACCTGTTTTGATTGGAGAAAAAGTGAAAAATAAAAAAAAACATAGAAGGAAGGGAGTCACGGGAGCAGTGGGCTAGGCCGGGGGCGTGGCTGGTGGCCATACTGGGCGGCTGTAGCATGGGGAGGGAGGGGAGCCAATGGCTGGGAGCACTGAGGCCTGGGCGTGGCTGGCGGACGCGGCCATTACACTGTGAGGCCTGGCCACGCTGAAGTGGAACGCAGCCGCACCACCGCAAGCCACGCCCCCGGGCCTACACACACATAGGACAGCGCTATGATGAGGCTGCGCTCCACAGTGGAACGCAGCACGCCAAGGGGGGGGGGGGCAGACGCAAGCGCTGCGCATCAGGGAAGTTTAGTCTGCCACCCATAGTGTAAAAAATATAACGGGGAAAGTGCGCTTTTGATTTTTTTTTTTTTTTTGCATAAAAGAAAAAAATGAAATAAATATAAGAAACGAAAAGTAAAAATAAAATGGACATCATTCTAGCACAAAGAAAATGACATGTTCATAATTGGCATCAAAAGTATAATAAAAAAAAAGTCATAATAAAATAAAAAAAATACAGAGCTCAACTGCTTTATAAGGTGTTGCGCAGCACTCGCACATGCGCAGTGGAAATGTGGCCTCTGCCTCAGCGTAACCAGCCTGTGAGTGGGCATGCGCATAACACAGAGCGCTCCCATTGTAACAGAAGCGGGAATGGTCGGCGTCTGCTGATGCGATGCTGCCCCGGCATCAGAGATTTGCATAGCCCCGCCCCCACTTCCTCACACCACTCACCCACCCATAGCTATATAGGGCTCCGCCTCATTCCCCGGTAATGTGTGCAGAGAAGGACTGCAACAGATGGGAGAACTTCAGTACGCATGTGCGAGTGTTGCGCAAACACCCTATAAAGCAGTTTTGGTCGTCTTGTACTTGAGCAACTTGTGGCGCGAGCGACTAGTGCACGTGCCTGTCGATTCCCGAAGTTGTGTTTCGGTAGCGCCTCGCGATGATCGTCACAGGTTGGCTCCTTTTTATTAATAGGAAAAATAGAACGTTGGAGAAAATGCACTTTTTATGCCAAGTGTCATTTTCTTTGTGCCAAAACGATGTCCACTTTATTTCTTTTTTGTGCAAAAAAAACAATTGTCATCCTAAGTGCACTTTCCCCGATATTATATTTTTCTTATTCTTATTAATAAAATATGGTGCTGATATATATTTTGGGACATAAGCTATTGCTATGTGTATGATTAGCCCCATCCTGTGGCCATTAAGGTTTTTTTTTGTATGTAAAACACGTTTATTTGTCAGTGATATATATTGTGCTGATTGTATGGCAGATTTTTGTTAAATAGTAAAAAAAAAGATTTTTAATATTCTTTTTTTAATACATAAAAATAATAAGAAAGAAAAAACATGCGGCCGAGCATTGTCCACTTCTCTTATTTGCCGCCTATTAATGGGCCTTGAGTGGGATTCGATCCGCTGGACTCGGCTACTTCCGAGTAAGCCAGCCGCACAGGACATTAGCTTACTGCGCCACAGGGCCAGTGGGTGGGCGTGGCCGCGATGCGGTTGGTGACGTCAGCTCGCCAGTTGACGCCAGTGCAGTGTGTTGCTGCTGAGAGTGATGGGCTCGCTGATCAGCGCTCAGGCAGCACTAGTTGCAGCAGCATCAGGCAGCACTAGTTGCAGCAGCATCAGGCAGCACTAGTTGCAGGAGCAGAGACAGGGCAGATCGGTGCAGAGCCGTGTGACAGCTTCTCCTGGAGTCTCGCCGCCGCCATTATGCTCTGTCATTCAGAGTACATTTACAGAAAGGGGCCTTTTCCCATCTGATCTGAGGTCTGATTATAGGAGGAGTTTATGTAGCAGTAGTAAAAGTGTTATTTAATTAAAGATAATAAAAATCCCTAAATGCAAATAGGATAATGAGGAAGTGATTTGCACTTAGGGATTTTTCCTAATATCTCATGTAATAACTATTAAAACTGGACTAAAAGACTTACTTTACAGGGAAACCAGGGATGTGGCTGCCCCCACTTTCTATGCCACCAAATGACGGCTTTATTCCATGCATTAGGATGCACCACATAAAGCCCTGATTGGACGAGAGCCAGCGCATGCGGAAGCCAAAATTGCTTCATAAAGCTCTGATGGCGGAGCGGAAACAGCTGCACACCAGGATGAAGCATGTCTCCTGGTGAAGGCAGGGTGGCTGCGGCATTTGTGCACCAGCTGCTTCCTGTCCCCCATCAGATGGACGGAAATGGTGAGTATGGCTCTAATGCACTGGCGGTGTGAGGGGGTAGATTGGGTTGTTTTAGTGTCCCCATGGAGCAACAGAGTAGCCAGGAGGCGTGTAGGTCTGCTTTAAAGTATACCAAAACCAGACCTATAAGACGCTAGGTGCGGTTAGATACCCAGCCCTGGGGCATCCAGATTTGGCCTGCTCTGCTGTGTGACACCTCGCTGGATATTCTCACCTCGCCAGCGGCACCATTTCTTGCATCTTACTAGGTCTGTGTGCAGCCGCACTCTCCATAAATGAATTGCCGCCATAAAGGGATGCAGGGGAGGCCGCGCACCCATCTCCAGATGGGATAAGCTTGTAAGTCTGGCTGTGGGGCATCCCAAATCAGGATGCCTCCTGGGAATAGTATTAATCAGTCCAAGACCCAGTATTTCCACTATCCCCAGTTTTGGATTGTCCCCTGGGGCATCCCAATGTGAGATGTCCCTGCTGTGTGAAATCCCCTGGTTCACCCGATCTACATATCTCACAGGACGTGTCTCTCCTCCAATCAGCTTCTTAGTCTGCGTATATTAATGTGCGGCTGGAGAAGCTGTAACTCGCCGCACTCTCCAGGCTGTGCACGGCCAGATATTCAGTTATGGCAGGAGCTGCCGTACGGGAGAGATGCCGCCACTGGCTGCACATGCTGCATAGGTAAGAAAAGGGGGCAACTGGAGGGATTTCATATAATGGGGCATCCCGGCACAATGTGTAACCCTTGTTGTATTTACTCACCTTCATAGGGTATGAACCGAGAGTGTTTCGCACGGGGGGCATCCCGAATTGGGTATGCGCCAAGGGTACCGACCAAAACCCAGGATAGTGAAAATTCTAGGTTTTGTTCTACTTTAAAGTGGACCTACGCTGGCCCTAGAATCTGTGAGACACTAGTGGCAGCTGAATACCTGCCATTATTTGGGATGCCCCAGAACTCCTAGTTCACTGAAAGAAAGCAGATCGGACGAGTCTGCGTATGCGCCGTGGGATGGCTGATGAGGTAAATAAACCAGACGGGCGGCATTCAGATCACCCCTCCGGCTGTGGCGCGTGGGGCCCCGGTGTCACATTACAGGTTATGAGGGGGCTCAGATACTATAGGCTCTATGGTCTGGGCCCCCGTAGCCTATATGTGATGGGTAGGCCCCATGTTTTCATTGAAATGAATAGGGAGTGCATCTGCTTCTGCCACAGCCATTCAGATAGACTGTGGCGGAATCGCGCACCGCCGGGGATACAGGGGATGCGGCATTGCGCGCTTCCCATTCATTTCAGTGAGAGCAACTTGCGACTCTCATCAAACAAGAGTCGGTGCATGTGCCAGTGGGGTGGGGTAAGGTGAGATTTTACGGGGTAACTGGGGGGGGGTCTCACAGCGGGGCATGAAACGAATTCCGAGAAAGTTACATTCAGAGGTTTTGTTCCACTTTAAAGCGGACCTTCACTCTGAATAAGAGTCTATCTTATATGTTTCCCACACCCTGTACATACAGATTGCTCACATTAAAAATCATCCTACCTGCATCTACTGCATGTTATGAGCCTTTAAACATCCAAGATGGCGGCTTATGGAACATCAGGCAAACAGGAAGAGCCTTCTGACTGTGCTGCTCTGCATTCTGGGATTGCTGACCTTTTCCTGACCCCAGCTCTGCTCTGTCTGAGCAAAGCACAGCTATAACCCACCCCCCCTGTACTTTATCCCACTCTCCTCTCCTCAGTCCTCAGTAAGTGTGATGCTCCTGAGTCAAGATGGCGGCGCCCGTGTCCTAAGTCCTGAACAGAGTTGCAGCCCAGTGGGGGAAAGAATAAGTAAGTGACTAAAAACTTAAAATATATTAACTTTAGATGCTGGGGAATCTTTTTTTAAGGGTTTGGGCTTTTCAATAAATCATGGTGAAGGTCCGGTTTAAGTGTCTCAGATTTGACCCTCTGAAAATATGGTCAGCTTAGCCTGGGGCAAGGAGGGGTCCGATAAGAGTTGACTGTATGAGACATTAAGGGGCCCCATTTAATGTTCGCACCAGGGCCCCGCCACATTTAGTTGCGCCCCTGCTGCTCACCAGGAGATGGAACAGGGAGGAGAGTTATTTCACTGAATTTAATTTCTATTTACTGTTACTAAATAAATGTGTTATTTGCCTTTCTATGGCTTATGGGGGGTAATTAATTATCTAATTATATATTTCATTGGTATTAATGGGGGACTTTATATAGTGTAAATATAATGTATGTGTATTTTATTTGTATTATATATTTAATTGATTAAATGAACTGGATATTTGATTCGTAGGGGACATCCCGACTTGGGCGGCGCACCCACCTAGACGCCATTCACCCCTATATTCCTATGTGGCACAGGATGTGCCCGCTCCCCTGCAGTGCACACCCTCCATACCTGACAGGGGGCGCCGCTGTGTGCGCTTAGAAATAGAGGTGGAACGCAGGTGAGTGCGCTGCTCGGACGCGGGATAGGCTTGCGATTTCTGGCTGTGGGGCATCCCAAATCAGGATACCGCCTAAGAATCATAATAACCAGTCCAAAATTGAAGTGGAACAAGATCTGATCCTGGGAGATGTCCCGCTGTGTGAGATTCCCCAGATTACTCGATCTACATAACACTCCAGAGTTCCCACAGCGCAGACGGGGCTCTCCTCCAATCAGCTTCTTAGTCTGCGCATATTAATGTGCGGCTGGAGAAGCTGTAAGGAATCCTGGCCGCACTCGCGATCCCCAGGCTGTGCACAGTTATGGCAGCTATTCAGTTATGGCACAGAGCGTGTACTCTGCCTTGAGAAAGTGACAATACGTCAGGAAAACGCATTGGCTTTTTCCTGGGGGGACGGGTGGCGGCCTGTACCATGGACACTGTGTATTTGTAAGATAAGTGTATTTCTTTCATGTCTTTGCACCTACCTCGTATCATTTATTGCATATTTTTGCACTATACTCATCTGATTGTTCATTAGGTTTTGATGCACTTTATTGGGAAGCACAAGCACTTTACATTTTATTAATGATTATTGCCCTTAGAAGGGCCCAGGTTATTGAGCTTTATTTAACATTTTTATGGCTGCCCTGTACAACAGCGCCCCCCCATGGCAGATTGTGAGAATGTTGTTGTCTTGTATGTCTTTTAAACTGTCTTTTTAGATATATTGTATTATGTGGATCAAATAAATTTTTGATAAACTATTTGAGTGTGTGCAACGCCAAGTCTCTGGTTTGGGCTATTTTGGGGGATTTGGGCACCCCCACTTTCAATAGTGTTTCAGCATTCTGAGTGGCACCCAGAGCATTGCACCACATTTATTAGTAACTAGTTGGTGTCATCCAATCTTTGTATTAGTACAGTTATGGCAGAGCCCGGGAGAGATGCCGCCACTGGCTGCACATGCTGGATAGGTAAGTAAATCAGGCAACTGGAGGGGTTTCATATAATGGGGCATCCCAAATGGGGATACCACAGGGGGTGGTTGTTTAACTGGACCTAGTGCCTATAAGACTCTAGGTCCGGTTAGACGACTACCCCATGATATATGGTCCACTTTAATATTAAATATATTATTGCTCTCAGTGTGTAATCCTGGAGATCGCCGCGTTTACTCACCTTTCCGCCAATCCCGTGTCACATGCACAGACAGGCAGCCAATCAGCATGCTCCTCTCTATTCACCTTCTGCTAGTCACTCTGATGTCTGAGCGTCCCACAAACGAAATGGAGCGAGCGCGTCACAGGCCGCATCCCCACCCCTCCGTGTACCCGCACCAGCCATCCAGAAATGGGGGGAGTGGGAACCCGCCTCAGCTAAAGGCATAGTGGGGATGCAGCCGCTGCCGGCACATGCACCGTGAGGTCACCGGCCATGTTAGTTGTCTCTGATCCGGATATGGGATGCCCCTGGAATGAGGAAATCGGCCATTGCTCCTCTGTAACGGATGGCAGGAGAGAAAGAGGAATAATAATTTAGAGTAACACATTTATATTTCTTTATATTGAATTTATTATAATTGCTTTTGGGCCAAGTAAAAACTTTACCTGAATGTTTTATATTCTTTTGCAGTCAGCTCCTGTGTGGACAAGGGCTCCCCCTGCTGATTGGAGGCAGAGGCACATCACATGCAGAATAGAGCCAGTAGGGGGTCAGGTAAGTATAGTTGTTTCTTAATATGCCCCAGACAAACCCTTTGTGAAAAATGGGAAGAGAGAAAAAAGTCATTATTCTAAGTATGTCACACACCCCACTTCAGACTTAATAATTACACTAGGGTTAACGCACCTCTAGGTGGCAGCATTGCAGAGAACTTCTCCAAAAAAAACTTCAACAGGCCCCTCCCGGTCTATACATACCTGGTACCTCCCAAGAACCTCCCAGTGTTGTTCTCTGCAAGGTGGCGACAAGACAGAAGAAAGAAGTCTCCTGCTTGCAGGTAGCCGGGGTATCCCCCCGGCGCCCCCCCCCACCCGTGGTCTATTTCTGCCCGGCTTTGTTTGAATGTGTTCTATGTAATGGCAGCCTCCCAGCTTTGGCTGTAGGCCGGGCAATAAGGTAGCCGGCACCATTGGTGCCTAGGAGATTAGCTCCTCCGCTCGACCCTTCATTGCGGGGCATAGCGGGATTCCCGGAGTGGTGATCCGGATGTGGGATGCCCCCTTTTTTTTATAGGAGTTAGTGGTCAGGTTTGTCCTTGCCCTGGGGGGTTGTGTCTCTTCCGGGGTGTGGGACGCGCTGGGGACAGTGTCATGCTTTTACTATGCACATGCTGTGTGAGTGTGCTGCTGCGCTTTCCCTTTGTGATTTTACTTGTGATTTTACTTTGTGATTTTACTTGTGATTTCACTGTCTGTTCTTCTCCCATGGCTGTGTGTGTGTGTTTCTCCCCTCAGGAGCCGGGGGGGGCGGAGCCTCGCGGCGTGCTGCGCCGCGGTCCCGCGGGTGGCTGGGCGCCGTATTCGGCGCCTGCAGCCTGCTTGCCCGGCTGCTCAGGGGGGACATCTGATCAGTGTGTGGGCCTGTGTTTCTTTGGCGCGGTACTCCGGGTGGCGCCGCCGGCCCCGTGATCGAGGTCTGATTGCGGTCCCCGCAGACAGACGCTGACGCTGCCTGGGGGCGGGGTCGCGCGCGCGCGGGCCGCGCACGGATTGGACGGCCGGAGGGGCGGGGCCTTCTCGGCTCCCGCGCTCCCGGAGCTTCTCTCTTCCTCCGTCCTCGGTGTGCTGGCCGCCATCTTCTGCTGGCTGCGCGGTTCCTCTTCTCTCCAGGTAGGCGTTCTTAGGCTATGTCAGTGACCCCTCGGATCCTTCCTTCTCCCTTGCCTCCCTCCTCGCCCCGGTGCAGCTTGATGGTGCTGGTTGGCATTAACCATTTCCGTTGCTCTGGTTAATGGGGGGGGGGGGTGGTGTAAGGGGGTTTTTTTGTATATTTTGCGGTGTTTTTTGGCATGGTGCTGATTGACGCCTGTCTCTCTCTCCCTTTGTGTTTTTCAGATCCTGGGATCCCGTCTGGCAGGGCTCTCCTGGTCATATATTCCTGGCTCGTGGGGGGTGTTTTTTGTCCTTGCAATATATTTATATATATATATATACATTTATTTGTATTTTTATAAGGGTCTTATGCTATTCCCCTGGGTCAGGATCTTGTGACTGTCCTTAGACTAGTGTTAGGTTATTAAGGGGCATCCCGGGTCGCGTACCGCATAAATCCCTGGGTTCTGCGAATACCATAATTTCACCACATGGAGGTTGCCACAGATACCGGGAATGGTTCTTCGGGACAATCCAAGGTGTGCGGGGGTTGTGGGGCTCCGCTCCAGGGAGATGATGTCATTTTGTGTATCCCTTGTGCACAGCAGAACATTGCACGGCAGTCCAGTACTCCGGTGCCTAGCACTTCGTCAGCCGCGCCATCTCCCTCTCCCCCTCGCTTATTCCGGACCCCGTGTGACGTTGTCCTGGGCGGGGATTCGCAGTCTGAGGTATGTGCCCGTTTGACCAGCCTTGAGAAGCGGTTTTCTGCTATAGCTGCTCAGAAGGCTTCAGCTAAGCGGAAGCATCTGTCTCCGCCTCCGCCGGATTCAGATGAGGAAGTTGTGGGAGATCTGGATTGGTCGGATCGTCCCTGTGAAGAAGGTGAGCTCACTGAGGATGAAGATTCTGATGTTCAGCAGTTGCTGGGTTCTGAGGGAGATCAGGATGATGGCCTCCCTCTCGATTCCTCTGCCATTTTAAGCCAGATGTTTGAGGTTTTGGATTTGGAGCCTCCGGTGGTTGCTCCCAGGCCCAAGGGTCAGCTTTTTGGGGTGTCCAAGCAGCGTCTGGAATTTCCCAGCCAACAGCATTTTGAAGAAATTGTCTTCAAGCAATGGGAGCAACCTACACGTCTTGTTGGTGTGCCGTCTAGCTGGGATAGGAAGTATCCTTTTCCGGCGGAATTGATGAAGCGTTGGTCTGTCCCCCCTGAGGTAGATACTCCGGTCTTGGGACTGTCCAACACGGCGGTCGTGCATTCTCCTGACACGACTTCGCTCAGGGACGGTGAGGATCGCCGGGTTGATCAGCTTGCCCGTCATGGTTTTGTATGTGCGGGTTCGGTGTTAAGGCCTGTCTGTGCTTCGGCTCTCTTGACTTTTGCTGTCAGGTCTATTGTCAGGGACTTGGGGGTGGATCTCGAGCCCACCAGTGATGAGTCCCTTGGGCTTAAGCGCTGTGATGCTTTTTTGTCCTTTATCCTGGCCGCTCAGGAGGATGCCATGCTGATGTGTGGCAGGGCTACTGCCTTGCTGGTAGCTATCCGGCGCTGTGTGTGGTTGAGACAGTGGACGGCCGATTTTAATTCTAAAAGATCGCTCACGGCTCTGCCCTTTCTGGGTTTGAGGCTTTTTGGTGAGAGGCTGGACTCGGTTGCCAAGGGAGGTAAGTTACCTCAGCGCAAGAAATTTCGCCGTTCCTTTCGGGGGATGGTCTCGTTCAATCCGTCCTTTCGGGGAGTTGGCGCCGGTAGAGGTGCGGGCTCCTCGGCCCCCAGGGGCGGCAGTTGGAATAGGGGCAGAGGCTGTGGCCGCCCCACTCGCGTCTGGGGTGCCAAGCCCAAGCCGGCTGCCAAGCCCATCCAGCAATGAGGGGGCGCCCTCACCCGTTCGGGTGGGGGGACGGTTGCAACTTTTCTCCCGGGTGTGGGACCAGGAGGTCCCGGACAGATGGATCCGGGAGGTGGTTTCGGCCGGTTACAAGTTGGAGTTCGAGTCCCTTCCTCCTCCAAGGTTCTTCAGGTCTCGGGTGTCTTTGGATCCTTTGGCCGCGCAGGGGCTCCTGGCGGCAGTAAGGAATCTTCTGGATTTGGCCGTCATTTGCCCGGTTCCTCCTTCAGAGGTGGGGCGCGGGTTTTATTCCAATCTCTTCACGGTCCCCAAAAAGGACGGGTCCTTCCGTCCTATTCTGGATTTGAAGTTTCTCAACAGGTTTATTCGTCCTCGGAAGTTTCGCATGGAAACCCTGCGGTCGGCGATCGGTTCGCTTCGGCAGGGGGACTTTATGACGTCCATAGACATCAAGGATGCGTACCTGCACGTGCCGATCTTTCCTGCTCATCAGCGGTTCCTCCGTTTCGTGGTGGGGGATCGGCATTTTCAGTTTGTGGCTCTTCCATTCGGTCTCACCTCTGCTCCGAGAGTGTTCACCAAGGTGTTGGCGGGGGTGATGGCCCTGCTCAGAGCTCAGGGGATTCGCATTGTGCCTTACCTGGACGATCTTCTCATCATGGCTCCTTCCTTCAGTCAAGCAGAGGGGGACACCAGCACGGTGGTGTCTATGTTGGAGAGATTCGGCTGGGTGATCAATTACCCCAAGTCCTCGCTGGTTCCGGCCAGGGTGGTGACCTTTCTGGGGATGTCGCTGGACTCCTGCCAGCACAGAGTGTTTCTTCCTCAGGCCAAGGTTCTGATGATTTAGGAATTGGTCCGGCTGCTCCTCTCCCATCCTCATCCGTCCATTCGTCTGGGGATGAGACTGGTGGGGTTGATGGTGGCCTCGTTCGAGGCAGTTCCCTTTGCTCAGTTTCATACGAGGACTCTTCAACTTCATCTTTTGGCGTCTTGGAACCGGTGTCCGGGGTCGTTGGATCGGTCCTTCCGGTTGTCCCCTCGGGTTCGGCAGTCCCTTCTGTGGTGGTTGGTCTCGGACAACCTTCTGAAGGGCAGGTCGTTTCTGACTCCACTTTGGGAAACTGTCACCACGGATGCCAGTCTGTCAGGCTGGGGAGGTTATTGGAAGGATCTTCGGTTTCAGGGGCAGTGGGACCCTCAGGAGGCCCACTTGCCCATCAATGTTCTAGAATTGCGAGCCATCAGGTTGGTTCTGTCTCACTTGAAGCATCATTTACAAGGTCTGCCGGTTCAGGTTCGCTCAGACAATCAGACGGCGGTTGCTTACATCAATCACCAAGGAGGGACTCGCAGTCTGGGTGCCCACAGGGAAGTGTCTTTGATTTTGGTCTGGGCGGAGACTCATGTCCCTTGCATCTCGGCAGTTTACATTCCGGGTGTGGAAAACACAGAGGCGGATTTTCTGAGCCGGTGTGCGTCCCGTCGGGGGGAGTGGTCTCTCCATCCCCAGGTGTTTCGGTCACTTTGTCTCCGGTGGGGGACGCCGGAGGTGGATCTGTTTGCCTCTCGTCACAATCACAAGCTTCCGTCCTTTGTGTCCCTGTCTCGGGACCCTCTGGCTCTGGCGGTGGATGCCATGTACCTGAGCTGGAGGGACCTGGGGTTTCTTTATCTGTTTCCTCCGATTCCCATGCTAGGCAGGGTTCTGCGAAAGTTGGTTCTGGAAGGAGTTCCCGCCATTCTCGTGGCTCCAAGGTGGCCAAGGCGGGTGTGGTTCGCGGGCATCGTCCGTCTGGCCGTAGATCAGTTCGATCTGCCTCTTCGGCCAGATCTTCTCACTCAGGGTCATCTCTGTTACCCCAGTTTACAAACGCTGGCTTTGACGGCTTGGCTGCTGAAACCTCCATCTTAAAGGAGGAGGGTCTTTCGGATGCGGTCATTCAGACTCTTATTAGTGCTAGGAAGAGATCTTCTTCTTCCATCTATTACAGGTATTGGAGATCTTATATTGATTGGTGTGAGGCTAGGTCTTTGCCCTGCCGGGTCTTTTCTGTGTCTAGGATTTTGGAGTTCCTTCAGGCGGGTCTGGACTCTGGTCTTCAGTTGAGTACCTTGAAGGGGCAGGTTTCTGCTTTGTCAATTTTTTTCCAGAAATCTTTTGCTAGTCATTCCTTGGTCAAGACTTTTTTCCAGGGGGTCTCGCATGTGCGGCCTCCTAGGAAGCCTTTGCTCCCAGTGTGGGATTTGAATTTGGTTCTTTCTGCTCTTAAGGCTCCTCCTTTTGAGCCTTTGCGGGATGTTGCTTTGTCCATTCTTACTCAGAAGGTTGCCTTTCTGGTGGCCATTACTTCGGTTAGGCGTGTTTCAGAGCTGGCTGCTTTGTCTATTCAGGCTCCTTATTTTGAGGATCATCAGGACAAAGTGGTTTTTCGTTACAAGTCAGATTTTCTCCCTAAAGTGGTTTCTGCTTTTCATCTTAACCAGGACATTGTTCTCCCTTCTTTGTGTCCTAAGCCTAAGGATGTCAAGGAGAGTGCTTTGCACTGCTTGGATGTGGTACGTTGTGTCAGGTACTATCTACGTGCGACGTCTTCTTTTCGTAAGACTGATGCCTTTTTCGTTGTGCCATGTGGGCCTAGGAAGGGTTTGGCTCCGGCCAAGTCCTCCATTAGTAAATGGATTCGTCAGGCCATTGTTGGTGCTTATTCGGCCAAGGGGAAGGATCCTCCTTTCCGAGTTACTGCTCATTCTACTCGTGCGGTTGGTGCGTCCTGGGCTTTTCAGCACCAGGCTTCTGTTGAACAAGTGTGTAAGGCTGCAACTTGGTCTTCTGTTCATACCTTTTCTAAGTTCTATAAGGTTGATGTGCGGGCTTCAGCGGATGCTGTTTTTGGCCGCAAGGTTTTGCAGGCTGCAGTGGTTTGAATTTTTTCTGCGTTATTGCCTGTTAGGCTACCCACCCTTTTCTGGACACTGCTGTTGGATGTCCCTAGTGTAATTATTAAGTCTGAAGTGGGGTGTGTGACATACTTAGAATAATACCATTTTGTGAATACTCACCTGTAAAATGGGTATTATAAGTATGTCACACACCCCACTTCACCCGCCCTTTTTGGTATCCTGGCTCTCTATTTGGTGAAGTTTGGTTCTTTACGTTGAGGGTTAAATTGTTTGGTTCTGGTACCTTGTCTTACTGCTGTTCTATTACTGGGAGGTTCTTGGGAGGTACCAGGTATGTATGGACCGGGAGGGGCCTGTTGAAGTTTTTTTTGGAGAAGTTCTCTGCAATGCTGCCACCTAGAGGTGCGTTAACCCTAGTGTAATTATTAAGTCTGAAGTGGGGTGTGTGACATACTTATAATACCCATTTTACAGGTGAGTATTCACAAAATGGTATTTTTTGATATTTAAATATTCATAATTTTAAAGTGTTGATCAACACCCCCTTAATTTTTCATGGGGTGATATTCTACCTCTTTATGGGGCATCCCTAATTCGGATGCCTCGCTTTGTGAAAGCCTGGGGTCACCCGAATTAGTCTCTTCCCTGAGCCCTCACCACATCTTGTTGCCATGGCTGCATCCCCGGAATACCTCTAGCTAGGCCCTCATCAGGCCATCACAGCAGGAGGTGAGCGGGGATGCGACCGGCGTCACTCGCTCTAATCAGATTTTCTTGCCGCTCTGAGCACAGGAAATTTGATTGGAACGAGCGCTACTGATTGGCTGAGAGACCTGCACTTGGGGAACGAGGGAAAAGTAAGTTCACAGGGCAATACACACAGTGGGGGCATCCCAAATTAAGATGCCCCCATCAGAAGGAACAAAACCCAATAAAGTGAAAGTTTTGAGTTTTGTTCATCTTTAAAGTGTTGCAAAAGTCTAAACCGAGCCAGAGATTGGCCTACCTACTCAGCTTTTCCTGGGATCCCGCAGCCTGTAATTAAATGCAACACAGAGCAGAGAAGCAGCATCCCGGCGCTCTCTGCTCTGCACGCCACCGGCAGAAGATCATCAGGTTTTTGGAGGCACAGAGCAGAGGAAGCCACAAGAAGGTGAGTAGGTGGCCTGATCTCAGGCTTTCAGTACCATTATACACGGTTAGGGATGCTCCATAGGAACCTAGGCAGTGATCCAGGAGTCTGTTTAGACTTTTGTTCTCATTGGCATTACAGTAGTAAATTCTATCGACGTGTGAACAAACATTTAAGTGGACCTAAACCATTTATAGGCCGCTGTGTTTCCCATCCCCCAGTTATCTGGATTTACGATGGCTATCCAAGGCTTAAATATGGCCAAGAAACTCACCCTCTCCAAGGCAGCTCGGCACTCTGCCCATGTACCCAGTAGGGTTTGCCAGTCTTCTGCAGCGAAACATTTGCTGACGCCAATCCATGTGCAACAGGGGAACGGAGAAGGTAAGTTCTTACATAAGATCCTCTGGTTCTCCAGTGGCCCAGTCTGAGCCTGGGTCTTTGTATTGGTGGGATCAGGTCCAGAAGGTGGGAGGATTGAGGCTCATTCCTTCCAATGTTTCTTTTTTAAACTGGAGCTGGCTGTGGGTGCTCCATGATTTGGGTCTGGGGGAGAGGATGGAGGGCCACTTGCCTTCTCACATCTGCTCTGATAGTGTAGTTTTATGGAGAATGAAAGTTTGGGACCTTGTCTCTGGGTGATGCCAGTTTGGGATGCCCTGCTGTGTGAAATCCTGCTGGTCTCCCATAAAACATTTCTCTGCTCCAATCAGTTTCTTTGGCTGCACATATAAATGAGCGGCTAAAGAAGCTGAATGGAAGCTTAGCCGATCATGTGATCCGCAGCACATCCCCTCTATGGCTCTGTGTGGCTGCACCAGTCATTAAGTTGGCACAGCCATGCACAGACTAGAGGGATGCGGGAGATGCCACTGCTGACTCTACAAGCACCCGTTGTGTGAAACTTCCCAGAAAGACATTTTAGGATGACTGGCTCCAGACTCACACATATATTCACCTTGAGAAGAGAAAGAAGAGAAATCAGCAACAAAATATAAGGTGTATGGTGCACAGAACAAGAAAAAACGTCTAAAGTAAGGTAGAAAAGAGAGACGTGTAAATCAGGAAAAAGAGGAATACATACGGAAAATGAAAGAAAGGTAGCAAGAAAAAGAGGAATGTGGAAAAGAGAGGAAGACATAGAAAAGGTGAAAAAATGGTGGGGGGGGGGTGACAAGAGAAAGAGATGGACAAAATGCGTAAAGGAGAGGTGAAGGCAATGGGTAATAAAACATGAGCCGAAAAAAGTAGACAAAAGAGGGTGAGTGTGGAAAAACAATAGGAGGACATAGAGAAGATTAAATAAGAGAGAGAATGAAGAAAGGTGACAAGAGACAGATAGAAAGAATGTGGAAGAGAAATAGAAAGTGTAAATAAAAGCAGAAGATGATTTGGGAATGATAAAAAGAACCAACGTAGGGGGAGGGATTGTAAAAATTAGAGCAGGACGAAGGGGAAAAGAAATGATTAAAGGGGATTTAAAGAAACCCGTTGTGTGTGCGGTGCGCCCATTCAGAAAGCTCAAGCGCGGGTGCATGCAGAGGTGAGCCGGGATGCGGCCGTGCTGTAGAGACACGGTGAAGGGTACAAGGTGAGTGAAATAGGGCTTCTGGGGGGGGGGGGGTTACACAGCGGGGAATCCCAGGTCAGGATACCTCAAGGAGTGAAACTTGGATGGCCCTGGAGTCTCCGATATTCCTCTTTAAAGTGGACCAAAACCCAGGTTCTTGACTATCCTGGGTTTTGGTCCTTTCCCCGGGGGCACCCTGATCATAATTGTCCCTCTGTGTGAAACCCCCCAGATCGCCCAATCCTACTCACCTCTTCCTTGTCCTACGGCGCATGCGTGGCTGCTCGTCCAATCAGCATGCTCGAAGATCTAAGATGGCGTCTAAGGCCAGTGGCTCCAATTATGCTGGCAGCCGCATCCTCCGCTTCCCTCGAACAGGTAGCATGCCCGCGCTGTCCATTCACAAACACACACGCAGGCATGCGTCCTGCTAGAGGGATAGAGGGGATGCGGCAGCGGTTTGCGCATGTGCCGTTGGACCGGGGTTGAAGGTAAGTGAACAGGGCGACCTGGGGGGGGTGGGGGTCACACAGCGGGGCATCCTGATTTTGGATGCCCCAGCAGGAGGGAATCGATGGGCCCTGGAATCTTATAGATGGGGAAGGAGCCCAGCTGGCCAGATGACTGTAGAAACAAAAAAACCTTTTTTTTTCTAGATCGGCCGCGGGGCACCCACGCGCACATGCGTCCTGCGGGCATGCAAGCGCATCTGTGATTAACCATGATTAAAAGTTAGAGCCATCTACACATGAGGACTATTTATTTAGGATGTTGTTCATTCAGCTTGATGCAGAGTAGAACAACTACTCAAACATGCCGCATACCTGGAATCCATCATCCGGATGATGCGTCTGCTCCGATGCCAGCTTATCTGCATGGCTGGGTGCCAGAGCCCGCATCAGCCGTAAGATGCAGGGGATGCGGCCCGTGCTGCACCATGGGGTTGCCGGTGATGTGAGTACTCTGCCGATCCAAGAGGATTTCATTCAGTGGGACACCCTAAATTAGGATGCCCCAGAGGTAGAGAATTGAGTTTGCTCCATCCTAATTGGAGCCTGAAGGCACACGGCTATCTGTTGGGTACCTTGGAGCAATGCAGCTGATTCACCTCTTTCAGCTTTGCTTTGAGTTTGCAGGTGGGGAGATTATAAGTGCCCCGTGCCCCACACTATTACAAAGTGCAATCACATATCATAGCAGCAACGTGGCAACGTTGGCACAGCCCCGAGAAAGGGTCCGTTAGGACCTGAAACAGCCATAAGGTTATTACACTCTGTAAGCTCGCCATTATGCTGCTATGATATGTGATTGCACTTTGTAAGCTCGCCATTATGCTGCTATGATGTCCTTGTGATTTTGCCATGTGATTATCTGTAAACACTATATGCTGCTTACTGAGGGCTTTGATTCTATAGGTATTTATGTGTATTATCTTTTGCACAGGCACTTTATCCAACCCTGACAAAGCTCCACGGGAGGAGCGAAACGCATCAGTGTCACTGGAGGTCCCCTGCCCACCACTCCCGCTCCGCACGCCATGCCGGGTTAGCTGGAAGTTGAAGGATAAATCAGCCACTGAATTGGGGAAACATCGCCAGTGAGAAGACAATTGAGGTGAACTGTACAGCAGCCGGGCGGGATGTGAGCTTGAGTCTGAGCAGAGATGTCACCACAGTATTGGAGAGAAGTGACACTGTTTCGGCCATTCCCTGATTCGTCCTGCGGGCTGACTCCCGGCTCCCACCGACATCCATCTAACCGGTTGTGTGTCTGCAGAGGTGTCTCTGTATGGACACTGGGACGCACGTGCTGCTCCTTTACACCTTGCGTCATGGCTCCTCCTGCTTAATTGCTGAAAATGTTCTTTAGGGTCTGAAAGCCCCTCCTCCTCCTATTCTAAGCCTACAGCACGTCCTGCTCCAGAATAGTAATAACATAACAAGCTCCTCCCGGCCCTACATATACCGAAGGACCTCCCACAAATCCCCAGATTTCTCTGCAGTGCTGAACTGCAAAGACATGAAGTATCACGCTCTCGCAGGCGAGCGGGGCTTTACAGCCTGAGGCCCTGCGGGACTATTTCCACCCGTCCTCTTTGTAGAAGATTATGCCTCCCAGCCTGGGCTGCGCGGGTCGGGTGAAGGTAGGCAGCACCTGGTGTGCTGAACGGAGCCACGCTCCACCGCAATCCCCCTCCATAGGGTAGGCGGTCAGGCCGATGGTGAGCCTCTAGTGGATGCCCCTCCCGCATTATTGCCCGTGGCCCTCACAGACTTAGTCCATGGGCGCCGTCCGCTTCTCCCTCGCTTCCTCCCGTAACTCGGGGGAAAAGAAGGGGGAGGGTATGGCTGCGCATGGCACTGACTCCACCCCTCTTGTCCCATTATGTCTTTCAGACGCCAGGACTTCGGTGGCTTCTCCCGGCCTAACATATATTACAGCAGGTCCACATAACAAATTCTCCCACATTACTAGCGGGTTTTGGGGCATCCAGGGTTGCCTATTGCGTAAATCCCTGTGGTCATACTGCTTAATAATCACCATATGGAGGCATTTCAGAATTATGTAACCGGGGTCCCTCCGGGACATGACCGGCTGTGTGCAGTGTGTGGCCAGCCCCAGGCTGAGGCTGACAGGGCACGGGTCTGCGGACAGTGTGCAGAACAGGCAGGTTTGCCAACGGAGGCACCTCTCTTCCTTACTCCCGTCTCCCCGCTCCCAAATATCACTCCTGATGAGTCCCACTCGAGCGGGGATGACCTGCAATCCGCGCCGCGCGTGCTGCCTACAGCGGAGCAGGTGCTTTCTGGAATGGCGGAGCGTATGGGCCCTGGTAAAAAGCGGTCCCTGGCGCCTCCTGGCTCTCCGGTTCCTGACGATACCGATGACTCTGCTGATATGCAGGACCTTGATCCTTCTGAGGAAGGTAAGCTATTCTCAGATTCGGGCTCCTCGAACGAAATGCCCGGGGGCTGTGATGATTCTGGGCCCGGTTCTTGGGGCATGTGTGACACAGATGAAATTCTTATTAAGATTTTTGAGGTTTTGTCAATCTCCCCCCCTGGGGAGACCCCCAAGCCTAAGAAGGGGAGTTTCCATACAGCGCCGCCGCGCTTGGAGCTCCTAGAACAGGAACATTTCCAGAATCTTATATCCCAAGAATGGGAATCGCCTTGTAAGCTTAAAGGGGTCCCAGGGGTCTGGGAATGGAAGTACCCTTTCCCTCCTGATGTGGTTAATTTATGGTCAGCACCCCTGGTGGTGGACGCACCGGTTATAGGGGTCACAAACCCCCCTTTCATGACGGCTCCCTTTTACCGTACCCTTCGGGATGCTGAGGACCGGCGCATTGACAGACTGGCTTCCCACGCCTTTTCGTGTGCTGGGACGGCTCTGCGCCCGGTCTGTGCCGCTGCCATCACTGCGGTGGCCGCCAGGACTGTTAGAAAAATACTAGATCACCGTCCTGAGGACCTCCCTTGGGGGGTGTTTAATGCGCTATCAGACTGTGATGCGTTTGTGAAGTTTATTCTATCAGCACTGGACGACACCATTAAGATGTGTGCTAGAACCTCTGCCCTTGTGGTAGCTATTCGCCACCTGGTCTGGCTGCGACAGTGGGGTGCTGACGAGGCTACAAAAAAGGCTCTCACTTGCCTTCCCTTCAGAGGACGGCAGTTATTTGGGGCCCGTTTGGACCTTTTTGGGAAAAAGCGTAAAGCACCCTTGCGCAGAAGGCCACTCCGGCCTCCACGAGGCAGGGTCACCCCTCCACCTCCCTACGTTAGTGTCAAACGCGAACCGGAGGTGTGCTTCCAACTGTTCGGTGTGGATTTCCACCATGGGGTGGGCAGGCAGCGCCCTGGGCCCTCTGGCAGTCCAAATCTGCGAAGACCTCCCAAGCATGAAGGGACGCCCTCGCCCTTCTGACAACCCTGGTTGTCAGGGTGCTTCTTGCCCCTGCTTTTCCTTCAGGAATTGGCGCGGGCCGTACTGGGCCTACAGAGTTTGGGCTTACTTATAGGTTGCCCTTAACAGTATGGGGCTATGGCCTCCTTCCCTCTTCAGTATGGGGCAGTCTGGACCACGCTGGCCTATGGTAGGCCTGGCAATTCTACTCTCACAGGTAGTCCCTATGTGACACCTCTGTCTTAGGACACCGGCGCCTGTGCAAGGGGGGCTTCCTGCCTCCTGTGCAGTACTAGATCTTCTCAGTTCCCCTTGTGTCTGCTGGACACCAAGACCATTACTAGACGGTGTTGCAGGACCACCCCTGCGGGTTGAGGCATTAATTGGGGCCTCTCTTTCGCTCCCAGGCTACTCGCCATGGCGCGAATGGGGGTAATGTCTCGGACATACCTGGGGGGGGCGTCTACATTAGGACCTACCGGGTCGTCTTTCCTTACTCCCCAGTCCCTAGGTCAGGCCTAGTGGATTGGTCAGCCAGCGGTACTCCCTGCGAATTACTGGATGGGTGCCCAGTCACCTCAATCCCTCATCGTCCCTTATCCGCTATCCCTATTCCTGGGATTCGGTTCAGGCGTGAGCCTTCTTCTCTGGCAACAAGGGGACTCCCGGTTACGGGGGTACTGTCCCCCTTTTTTTACTGACATCTTACTTTCACCAGGCGGGATGACAGCTGGCCCGTTGGTGGCATATCTGATAATGTCCCTTATATACCGAGCCCTTGGACCCTCCGGCACAGTAGGTTTGTGTGCTTACATGGGGTTCCAGCTCCCCTGGGGCTTGGTCTGTGCTCATGCCCCCTTGGTAAGGCGGTTCCTCTTGAGCTGATCATATTCAAGGGCCCCGTCAGGGGGCACCCCCTTCCTTACTTGCATCTTCCAGTGAATGGTCAACTTGGGTACCAAGTCTCGCAGGTTGGCGCGGGAGGGGAATTTCTGCCACAATCCCCCGTGGTTCCTAGGTAGGGTCCCCTAGAGGGTCCATCTTACCTGCTGGTTTTGTTGAAATGGTGTGCCTTCCGTTGACTCTATACGGCTGGACTTCTCCTCTTTTAGGATCTGTCTATTGGGGACTCCTGGTCTGTTGGATGACAATGGCCTGTTTTATTATTGGTCTGGAGATTGAGGCAGGATGCTCCCTCTGGAGGGTCCCTGATCCTGCCTTGGGCGGGGGTCTACGTCCCTTGCTTCTCAGCGGTATTCGCTCCAATGGATGCTCTTTAGCGGCAGGTTATGCTATCCTGGTGTAGCCCAGGTCGCTTCTCTGGGGGCTCCTGACTCTATAGATAGATAGATAGATAGATAGATAGATAGATAGAGATAGATATATAGATATATATAGATATATATATACAGATATATATGTCTATAGGCACCCCATGCCGTGGGGGTGTTCCTTCTTACGTCGGGCCTCCGGTCCAAGTGGTCTATAGGATCATTGTTTTAGTCTAACTATGGACATTATTCTTAATAATACTAATATGAGGGGCTACATTCCCTCTACAGGTGTTGCAATTTTCCCCATGAGGGTTTCCATGTCCCTTAGGGGGACTGATGCTCTTGGAGTCTGCGGGCGCCTCTTTATGTATGCGCCTGATATCTCCTGTTTCAGCGCCACTGCGCCCTTTGGATTAATCCTTCTTGGATGTCTCCTGGTCCTGAGTAAAGCCCTTGGCTTTGTGTTAGGGGTCAGTATTCCCGCCTTGGTCGGGTGACCTGTTCTATTTCCCTTAGGGGGTGTTACATGTTTTCCACGAGGCTTCTGTTGCCTGTGGGCTGGTTGGGTCGTTACATTGGCCTATTTCCTCTTTAGGGGAAAGAATCTCCCCTTTTTCAGTTTATTCCGTTATATAGGTGCTTGGGCACCACTGGCCCTTCAGCACTAGGGTTTTTTTCTGTTGAATAAGTTGCTAGACTTATGGCTTGTCTCTGTTCATACCTTCAAGGTCTTGTTATGAGATTGACGTTAGAGCCTCTGCTCATGTCATGCCTGTTGCAAGTTTTTGCAGGTGACAGCACCTTTACTGTCCGCTGTGCCTTGTTTTTTCCTGGGGATCCCACCCTGCTTTACGGACACTGCTATTGGATGTCCCACATGTTATTACTATATCTGGAGCAGGACGTGCTGTATGCTTAGAATAATACAATTCTGTGAAGTACTCGCCTGTAGAGTTGATATTATATGCATACAGCACGTCCTGCTCCACCCCACCCTGGTTTCACTTGTTCTGTATCCCCTGTATGGTGATTGTTATCAATTGATATTATTACCAGTTTTCTGGGTGGTTTATTCCTCCCGGCTTCTCTTCTCACTGCTTTTCAATGCTGGGGATTTGTGGGAGGTCCTTCGGTATATGTAGGGCCGGGAGGAGCTTGTTTTCTACATGTCTGCAGTGCACGGCGCCTGAGGCGGAGGATTACCCACATGTTATTATTATCCTGGAGCAGGACGTGCTGTATGCGTATAATACCAACTCTACAGGTGAGTACTTCACAGAGATGTATTTTTTCCAACTCGGTCCATCATCACCCGCAGCCGGCAGTGTGGTGTGTGAGTGCAGAGTGTGCGAGTGTGCGGGGGACCCGCCTGTGGGACACAACAATGTTGTATTTTTTATTGGAGTGTGATTTTTCTCTTTTTTTGGGATGTGGAGGGGGGAAGGTGGGTTGAGGTTATAACATCTTTTTGGTGTGGGGGAATTTTGATTTGGAATTGGCTTGTATTGTAGTGTAATAATTTGTTTAAATTGCATAAATAAAGAGCAAATTATTTTACAATCAAATAGGCCTTATATACCACTTTTTTATTGGTATTAGAATGTTGTACTTCATACAATTACCATGAAGGTTATGCTGCTCTTGTGTGTGTGTATTATGCCGGTGTATGTCTTATGTAGATATATATACCCCCCAACTCTTGAGGATTAAAAAAAGGGGGAGAAAAGTGTTTTGTGTGATTAAGCCACGCCCCCAACCACACCAAATTTTACACCAATTCACCCAGCTTTCTCGAAGGCGGAGCAGATCCTGCTTTGGCTGGCCCTGGAGCCTAAAAGATTTCCCCTCTATGCTGCACCTTGATTTGTGAAACCTCTTCTTTTCTAGTTTTTCTAGGATTTTCTAGGATTTCTAGTGATCCCTCAGTGCATGTTTCAGCCACAGTGGCATCCCTCTGCCCGATGCATTTAGAATAGATGCCAGGTGATGCAATCTGCATACAGGACAACAATTAGAAAATATTCTGAACCAAATGGTTTCCTCAAATCCCCCTCCCAATTACCCCATTACAGGCAGTGTGCATAATCACCCCATTTCAGGCAGTGTGCAGAATCACCCCATTAAAGGCAGTGTGCAGAATCACCCCATTACAGGCAGTGTGCAGAATCACCCCATTACAGGCAGTGTGCAGAATCACCCCATTACATGCAGTGTGCAGAATCACCCCATTACAGGCAGTGTGCAGAATCACTCCATTACAGGCAGTGAGTGGCACCCCCATTACAGACAGTGAGGGGCATCCCCCATTACAGGCAGTGAGAGGCATCCCCCCATTACAGGCATAGTGCACCCCCCCCCCCCAGAAAGCTGGACAATAACAAGGCAGTTATTTTTTTCTGTGTTGCAACTCTTTAAACTGGAACGCTTATTTTAGAAAAAAAAGGGTGTTCTGAGTGTAGGGAGGCATCCTGATTGCCGATGCCCCCCCTTGCAGTTGGAAAATAAAGGTAGCGGCCATTTTGGAGCTTCCTCTCCCAACTGACATAACTGAAATGAACAGTAACAGGAAGCCCAGCATGACTTCCTGTTTGCAGGTGGCCTACAAGCCCATGAGCGCCCATCTTGTTTTTATAATTGACCCCAGCAGGTGTTAGAAACATATCAATCACTTTTTATGTGCTGTATTCTAAATTGACCTGAAAAGGGAAACATATGAGCTCTGTTTGCTGGTTTGGTCTGATTTAATTTATTTTTTAATGTTGGTCCGCTTTAACAGCGTTAAATAGGAGAAATCTTACCTTTCCTACCATTCAACAGCAATTGGGAAGCCTCCCTGCACTCAGGACACAACCCTGTGAAAAATGGTTGTTCCACGTCCAGACAAAAAAATACCATTTTGTGATTACTCACCTGTAAATTGGGTATTATAAGTATGTCACACACCCCGCTTCCATAATCATGACATATGGGTTATGGCCAGTAGAGGGCGAACTTTGCAGAGATGACAGGAAAAAAAGGAGCCCCTCCCAGTCCATAAATACGTGGGACCTCCCACACAGTCCCCAGTATAGGACAGCAGTAAGGGGACCAGGAAGAGCCAAATATAAACAATCATAAAACTAAGGTTCACCATATAAAAGATCCAAAATACCAATAAGGGCGGGATGAAGCGGGGTGTGTGACATACTTATAATACCCATTTTACAGGTGAGTAATCACAAAATGGTATTATTCCAAGTATGTCACACACCCCGCTTCCATAATCATGACATGTGGGACATCCAATAGTGTCCGTCATGGGTGGGAACCGAAAACAGTAAAAGAATGTACCAACTTAAACCACTGCAGCTTGCAGAACCTCGCGGCCAAAAACAGCATCCGCTGAAGCCCGCACATCAACCTTGTAAAACTTGGAAAAAGTATGAACGGAAGACCAAGTAGCAGCCTTACAAACCTGTTCAACTGAAGCCTGGTGCTGAAAAACCCAGGACGCCCCAACAGCACAAGTAGAATGCGCAGTGAACTTAAAAGTGGGAGTCCTCCCCTTGGCAGAATAGGCCCCAACAATGGCCTGACAAATCCATTTACTAATGGTAGACTTGGCAGGCGCCAAACCTTTCCGGGGCCCGGAGGGCACCACGAACAAGGCATCTGTCTTACGAAAGGAAGAAGTAGCCACCAAATAGTACTTCACACAACGAACCACATCCAAAGAGTGCAGGAAACCTCTCCTTGTCATTGCTAGGCTTAGGACACAAGGAAGGGAGAACCACATGCTGATTGAGATGGAAAGCAGAAACCACCTTAGGAAGGAAATCTGGCTTAAAACGAAAAACCACCTTGTCCTGGTGTCTCTCAAAGTAAGGGGCTTGAATGGAAAGAGCCGCCAACTCAGAGACACGTCGAACAGAGGTAATAGCCACCAAAAAAGGCAATCCTTTGTGTAAGCATAGAAAGTGCAACATCCTGCACCGGCTCAAAAGGAGGCCCCTGGAGGGCCGACAGAACCAAATTCAAATCCCAAACAGGCAACAAAGGCTTTCGAGGGGGCCGCACATGAGTGACCCCCTGGAAAAAAGTTTTAACCAAAGGATGAAGAGCAAAGGACCTTTGAAAGAAGACCGCCAGGGCAGAGACCTGCCCTTTCAAGGTACTAAGCTGGAGCCCCAAGTCCAGACCGTGTTGAAGAAAATCCAAAATCCTAGGGATCGAAAATACCCTGCAAGGCAAGGCCCTAGCCTCACACCAATCAATATAGGACCTCCAAGTCCTGTAGTAGATGTTAGAGGAAGATCACTTCCTAGCCCTAACCAGTGTCTGAATCACAGCATCAGACAAACCTTGGTTTCAGCAGCCACGCCGTCAAAGCCAGCGTTTGTAAATTGGGGTAACAAAGTTGACCTTGAGTGATCAGATCCAGTAACCGGGGCAACCTGTACTGATATACCGCCAGCCGTACGACGTCCGCGAACCAAACCTGTCTTGGCCACCTTGGGGCCACCAGAACTGCTGGCGCACCCTCTTGAGCCAGCTTGCGCACCACCTTGCCCACCATGGAGAAGGGGGGAAACAGGTACAGGAACCCCAAATCCCTCCAGGCAAGAGACATGGCGTCTGCTGCCAGGGCCAGAGACTCCTGAGAAAGAGACACAAACATTGGGAGCTTGTGATTGTGACCTGAGGCAGAGATCCACCTCCGGAAACCCCCACGTGTGACAGAGGGACTGGAATACCATGTGGATGAGAGAACATTCCCCTCGACGAGAGGATCCCCTGCTCAGGGAGTCTGCCTCCGTGTTTTCCACTCCCGGAATGTACACTGCTGAGATGCATGGAACATTGTTCTCCGCCCATGGAAGAATCAGAGAAACTTCCAAATACGGAACAATGTGAACGCCCTGGGCTCTGAGAAGGGCCATTATGCCCGCCAGCACCTTGGGGAATACCCTTGGTGCCGAAGTCAACCCGAAAGGGAGGACCACAAACTGAAAATGCTGATCTCCCACCACAAACCTGAGAAATCTCTGGTGTGCTGGGAAGATTGGTACATGAAGGTAAGCATCCTTGATGTCTATGGATGTCATGAAATCCCCCTGACGAAGGGAATTGATGACTGCGCGCAGAGTCTCCATGCAGAACTTCTTGGTTCTGATGAACCTGTTGATAAGCTTCAAATCCAGAATGGGCCTTATGGATCCATCCTTTTTGGAAACCGTGAAGAGGTTGGAATAATAGCCCAGCCTCTCTCTGAGAAAGGCACCGGGCATATGACATCCATGACCAGAAGATTCTTTACAGCCAACAGGAGCAGCCCGGGGTTCCGAGGGGACCCGAGACCTTAGGAATCTGGGAGGAGGCCGGTACTCTAACTCCAGTTTGTACCCGGAAGAGACCACTTCCAAGATTGTCTGTGACCTCCTGGGCCCAGACCAGGAAGAAGTGCCGCAGCCGTAGCCCCACCTGCTAGGGTGAGGGCGTCCCATCATTGCTGAGCTGGTTTGGCAGCAGGCTTGGGCTTGGAACCCCAGTTAAGGCCTGGACGTGAGCGTCCTCTGCCTCTGTTCCAGGAATCACCTCTGAAATTAAAGTAGGCAAAGCCTCTGCCTGCTCTGGCACCGCGAAAGGAAGGATTGAAAGAGCCTGCCCCACGAAAGGGGCGACGCTACTTCTTACACTGAGGTAACTTTCCACCTTTCGCCACTGAATCCAATTTATCTCCGAACAGCCTCATACCCAGGAAGGGTAGCGCTGAGAGTGATTTCTTAGCCACAATGTCAGCCGGCCACTGGCATAGCCAGACCTATCGGCGAATAGCCACCAGCAATGCCGAGGTTCTACTACACATAATAATCGCGTCATCCTTAGCAGATAAAACAAATGTCACAAATATTTTACACTGCTTAAGGGCTGTGAAATCATCACTGGCCGGGTTAAGCTGGGAACCACTCAACAGGCCCCTAACCACAGAACTGGTAGCCACAGTCGCGAGCGCCAAGGCACAAACAGGCGGCAAGGCTGAACCCACACTGGCAAAGGCATGGCATGCCATCTGATCAAAGCGTTTGTCCTCACCATCTTTAAGAGTGGTGGCGTCTGGAGAATGTACAACAGAGGTGTTGGACAATCCCAGAACGGGCGCATCGACCTCGGGAGGCCATCGACCAGCGCTTCACCGCGTCCACCGGGAAGGGATACTTCCTATCCCATCCCTGAGGAACACCGGGGAGCCGGCTAGGCCTCTCCCATTCCTAAAGAATCATGCAATCAAAATGATTCTAATTTGGGAACTCCAAGCGGGGCTTAGAAGTCCCAAAAAATTCCCCCTTCTGCGGGGGGGGTCTCCCCTGGTGGAGAAATATCCAGTACCTCAAATAGATGGGCCAGGACCTTGGGGGTATCCATGGCATCCCCCAGCGCTTGCCCAGTATCAGTATCCAAAAAACTGCTGATCCTCAACAATTCCCCCTCCTCGAGTGGGGAATAATCAGACCAGTCAAGGGAATCATAGCCATCAAAATCCAGTACCGGCGCGGCCGGCGACAGATGCCTTCTCTTAGCTGGGGCCTTTCTGGCCGCAGAGCTAGAAATCAACTTTTCGATGTTGGCCAGTCTAGCACAAAACATCAGCTTGCGACTCCCTGCTAATGACAGTGTCACTTGGGGTACGGATAAGGCGGGGTGGGGTAGGTGATGAGGCCGGCGGCACGGACCCAGACGCCTGGGACCCCGACTGCCGCGTAATGGCCTGCTGTGCACATGGAATACAAATAAACACATTATCCCCCACAAGGGATGCCCCACAAACCACACACTGCCGGGGTTGCCCCGAAGGGAGCCCGAGCCCGGTATCCTGGGAAGCCTCCATATGGTGATTTTTTATGGTAGTCGCAATGACCAGTGGGAATTACGCCAGTAAGCTACCCGGGATGCCCCTTAACGTCCGTTAGTGGGAGGATTTATAAAGCCCCTATTTGAGTGAGGGACCTAAGGACCGGGAGAACCCCCTTTTAACTATCAAGGAAGGTAATCCCCCTGAAAGACATAATATAAAAGGGTACCATAAGCAGGAAGTCATTACAGCAATCATACATCCAGATATAAACAAAGTCATACAAAAGTATATGTCAAGGATAACGCAGCATACAAGGCACCACAATAGAGATACGATTATGCATAACAAAAAAGGCAGATAATAGAACGAGCCCCACAGGGCACTCACAGTTAGGATGCAATATGGCGACCTGACACCCAGCAGCAGCAGCATCAGCCAGGCCAGGGGAAGAGAAGGAGGGCGGGCCAGCGCGGATCGTGCGCTGCGCGTGGCCCCGCCCCCTCCTGCTGGGGAGAGTAACTGCGGTTCCCAGCCATTGCTGGGAACCTCCGTGGGCGCCAAAAGAGAGGGGGGCGGGCCGCATCAGCATGCCAAGTGCCCGGCCCCGCCCCCTATCCTGACTAACATGGGAAGCAAAAAACATGGCCGCGCTCCCACAAGGTTGCGGAGCCGGCCCGTGATCCGGGCCACCGTCTAACAGACGCGGCCCAGCAACAAGTGAAGCAAACAGCCACACACACACATACACTCATACCACACTGACAACTAATTGGCCAGGCAAAGTTTGAGGTAAAAAATTGGAGGGACATGCCCCCCCCCATGATCCAGGGACAGGGAGCAACGAGTGGGGGAAGTCCCAAGCCACCAAATGCAGCGCAGGGAAAATGTCGGCCAGGGCAACCCAAACCAGGATCCCAAACCTGGTATCCGCCTACCCCTTGGAGGGGGTCTCACGGAGCATGGCTCCAAGTTATCACACCACTAAGGTGTATCCTACCTTCACCCGGACCAACAGCCAGGGCTGGGAGGCATAGGGGCTTAATAAAAAACAAGGTCCGGGCAGAAATAGGGAAATAAAATGGCCGGGTGTAGACCCGGCTTACCTGCAAGGAGGAGACAGCCATCTTCTGACTTGCTCGCCGTCTGCAGAGACGATTACTGGGGAATGTGTGGGAGGTTCCAGGTATTTATGGACTAGGAGGGGCTCCTTTTTTTCCTGTCATCTCTGCAAAGTTCGCCTTCTACTGGCCATAACCCACATGTCATGATTATGGAAGCGGGGTGTGTGACATACTTGGAATATGATTAGACATACAGTCCCGCACAGCTTTTAGACTACAGGACCTAAGATGTATTATGTTACCCTGAGTTATGTTTGGTTGCTTCCATCTTTTAAAAAAGACTTCTGGTAAAAAATGACTGTAGGTCTACTCAGCCCCACAACAGGGGGGCATCCTATTTTTGTATGCAATAAGCAAGTGAAAAATCTGGGTTTATTGACTGCTTTAGAGCCTATAGATCAAACTCAGCGCTACCATATCATGTAATATAACCGATGACAACTTTTACAAGTCTGAAACCATATTAACCCCCTAAGTGACGACCACATATCCAGCACGTCGGCGAAATCAGTGTGTTATATGTCTGCCCTATGCTAGACACGGGGTGGAAAGAGGGAGGTTTCCCCGGTCTTTAGTGTGCAGGGGGGAGTGTTGGCCATGCGAGGCTCTTTTATTTACCTAGCCGAGCTCGCTCCAGTGCTGCACGAGGTTTGGACCGAGATGCCCATCAATGCCAGGTTAATGCTGTTCCTCTTCTGAGATGTCCACCTGCCGAGATGCCGGTTAGCCTCCCTGAGATGCCACAAGCTACTCCGCCTGCCTGCATGCCCACCAGCCTGCCTGCATAGCCAGCTACCTAACTGCCCAACCACCTGTCTGCCATCATACCTGCCCATCCACCCACCTACCTTCCATCATGTCCGCCTATGCTGCCGCCTGCCTTCATGCCCACCTCCCTTCCCACCTGCCAACCTACCTGCCCTCCATTATGCCTGTTCATCCACCTGCCTGCCATTATTTCCAATTACCTTTCTGCAAGCCCACCTGCATGCCCACCTCTGTGACATCATGCCCATCCACCCACCTGCATGCCATTATGCCCACTTACCCACCTGCATGCCCACCTCTGTGACATCATGCCCATCCATCCACCCGTCTGCCATCATGCCCATCCATTCACCCGTCTGCATGCCCACCTACCTTCTGGCCACCCACTGACTTTCATTCCTGCACACCCACCTACCGACCTGACCACCCAGCCACCTACTCTTCTGTCCACCAACCTACATGCTTGCCGCCAAGCTATCGATCCACCCACCTACCGACCTGACCACCCAGCCACCTACCCGTCTATCTGCTTGCCTACTCACCTCCCTGACTACCCATCCACTTGTCTGCCCCTCCACATCCCCGCCTACCTGCTCTCCCTCCCACCTACATGTCTGCCTGACCGCTGGAACACGAGGACAAAAATGTTCTGATCCTCAAGGCTAAATGTAGGTGGGTCATTAAGTGGTTAAAAAGCATTTCAGAAACCGGAGATATGCGCCATTTTTATTCACATAAGAGACAGATTCCAGATCTGCAATAAAAAAAAGACATTTTCGGGACGGCTTCTTCATTTTTTATGTGTCAGTTAAGGGATTCAAAACCTGGGATTGTCACTCTTTGGGATGCCCTGCTGCATGACACCCCACCGATCGACCGATTTACATACCTTGCCGGCATTCCCTTTGCACAGGCGCGGCTCTCCTCCAATCAGTTTCTTCTGCCATGCATATTAATGTGAGGCTGGAGAAGCTGAATGAAATTATAGCCGCGCTGGCGACTGTCGCGCACAGTCTGAGAAAAAAGCCAGTGATGCCAACTGTGCATATGCTGTGGGCTCATTGGTGAGGTAAGCATATCGGGACACTGGGGGGGGTGTCACACAGCGGGGCATCCCAAATCAGGAGTGAATACAAGCTGGACTAGACTAAAACCCATTGCCCACTGGAATCTATACTATTTCAGGGCCGCTAGATAACCTTCCCCCTGGGAAATCCCGATTTGGGATGCCCCGCTGTGTGAAACCCGGGCTGGTGTGCTTGGTGCATTTCGGCTGCTCAAACGAGCCTAGACAAGTGTGTGTTAGTGCATTAGAGCATGCTGATTGGATGCATGCGCCGTAGGACCGGGGAAAGGTGTGTTGGAGTGGGCTACCTGGAGGGTTTCACACGGTGGGGCATCCCGAATCGGGGGAAGGGTCCAAAACCCGGGATAGTCAATGGCCCACTTTAAAACAGCTAAAAAGTTTTTACTGGGGATCTGAGGGTTTCACAAAGCGGGGAATTACAATTCTCATGTTTTGTTCCTCTTTAAAGTGGGCCAAGACCAATACTGAAGTCTGGGTTCCTCTAGGGCCGGCTAATTCCCTCTCCCCAGGGTATCCCGATCTCGGGTGCACCGTTGTGTGAAACGCCCAGTTTATCCGTAATTCTTACCTTTTGGGCCGGCGCCGGCATCACTCGCATCCTATCCTGGCTGTGCGTGGCCACGCCCCCCACAAATGAATGGCTGTGATTGGGCGCACACAGCCGGAGGATGCGAGTGATGCCGCGCGCCGCTATTGAGTGCAGCTGGGGATTCCATTCAGCTTCTCCAGGTGTACATTATTATGCACAGCCAGAGGAACCGATTGTATGAGAGGCTGCGCATGCACCATTGGGTTTACAAGCGCTGAAATAGGAGTAATCCTCCATGGCGGATAAACAAAGGATTATTAATTTTATTTTTTATGAAATCTTTAAAGTGGACCAAAACACAGGGTTTGGACTATCCCAGGTTTTAATCCCTGCCCCCGTTTTGGAATCACTCCAGGTCGCCCAACGTAACTCACCTTCCCCCGGTTCTACGGCACATGTACGGAATGATTATAAACCAAAGCAGGGGAGCGTGCCGGACGCATCCTCGCTACAGGACGCATTCTTGCTCCGCCCATTTACAAATGTCTGGCACTGGCTCCGTGACCGCGGATTGCGCATGCACCATGTGATCAGGAAGAAGGTATGTGACTTGGGGGGTCACACAGCAGGGGGAGGGAATCAGGCCACCCAGGAATCTTATAGATTCCAGGGCTGCCAACCGTGAGCGACTATAAAGCGAACCTGGGATTCATCTGTGTTACTGGGGCATCCCAATATGGTAATCAGACGCCATTTTTGTCTAGAGGGCTGGAGACAACTGGAAGTAGATGTCCATACTCCACTTAAACCTGTTTGATGGGAAAAAAAGTTAAAAACATAGAAGGAAGGGGAGTCACGGGAGCAGTGGGCTAGGCCGGGGGCGTGGCTGGTGGCCATACTGGGCGGCTGCAGTATGGGGAGGGAGGGGAGACAATGGCTGGGAGCACTGAGGCCTGGGCATGGCTGGCGGACGCGGCCATTACACTGTGAGGCCTGGCCACGCTGAAGTGGAGCGCAGCCGCACCACCGCAAGCCACGCCCCCGGGCCTACACACATATAGGACAGCGCTATGATGAGGCTGCGCTCCACAGTGGAACGCAGCACGCCAAGGGGGGGGGGGGGACAGACGCAAGTGCTGCACATCACGGAAGTTTAGTCTGCCGCCCACAATGTAAAAAATACATTATTAAAAAATAAATATTCTCTTGGCCTCCTGAGGGTTGTCCCCCCCGACCCGTTTCCGTAGCGGCACTGCGCATGTGCGAGAAACGCCTGACGCCACTTGTGAGGTGTGACTGGGCCTCAGCAGGTGGGAGCAATGGCCGCTGCTCTGCAGACCTAGCAGAGCCTTGGTCACTAAGGAATTTGCTGCATCAGTGAAGACCGCCACACAGGCTTATTTTTTAAATAAAATATTTATAATTTTTTAATAATAACATGATAAGAAAAATATAACGTTGGGGAAAGTGCGCTTTTGATTTTTTTAGGGGCATAAAAGAAAAAAATGAAATAAATATAAGAAATGAAAAATAAAAATAAAATGGACATCATTTTATCACAAACAAAATGACACTTTAATAATTGGCATCAAAAGTATAATAAAAAAAATATAATGTTGGGGAAAGTGCACTTTGGATGACAGAGCTCAAGTGCTTTATAAGGTGTTGCGCAACACTCGCACATGCGCAGTGGAAATGTCGCCTCTGCCTCAGCGTAACCAGCCTGTGAGTGGGCATGCGCATAACACAGAGCGCTCCCATTGTAACAGAAGCGGGAATGGTCGGCGTCTGCTGATGCGATGCTGGCCCGCCCCCCACTTCCTCACACCACTCACCCACCCATAGCTATATAGGGCTCCGCCTCATTCCCCAGTAATGTGCGCAGAGAAGGACTGCGGCAGATGGGAGGATTCCACTGCGCATGTGCGAGTGTTGCTCAGACACCTTATAAAGAAGTTTTATTCTTTCTATACTTGAATCCGAGTCCGAACCCGATGCCGGTTTAGCTATGACCGTCCAGGCTGGCTCACTTTTTATTAATAGGGAAAATAGAACGTTGGGGAAAATGCACTTTTTAGGCCAAGTGTCATTTTCTTTGTGCCAAAACGATGTCCACTTTATTTCTTTTTTGTGCAAAAAAACAATTGTCATCCTAAGTGCACTTTCCCCAGTATTATATTTTTCTTATTTTCTTAATAAAATATGGTGCTGAATGCCTATATTTTGGGACATAAGCTATTGCTATCTGTATGATTATCTAGCCCCATCCTGTGGCCATTAAGGTTTTTTTTTTTATGTAAAACACGTTTATTTGTCAGTGATATATATTGTGCTGATTGTATGGCAGATTTTTGTTAAATAGTAAGAAAAAGATTGTGAATATTTTTTTTTTAATACATAAAAAAAATAAACGTTTTACTAATAATTAAAAAGAAAAAACAAGCGGCTGGGTATTGTCCACTTCTCTTATTTGCCGCCTATTAATGGGCCTAGAGTGGGATTCGATCCGGTGGACTCGGCTACTTCCGAGTAAGCACAGGACATTAGCTTACTGCGCCACAGGGCCAGTGGGTGGGCGTGGCCGAGATGCGGTGGGTGACGTCAGCTCGCCAGGAGACGCCAGTGCAGTGTGTTGCTGCTGAGAGTGATGGGCTCGCTGATCAGCGCTCAGGCAGCACTAGTTGCAGCAGCATCAGGCAGCACTAGTTGCAGGAGCAGAGACAGGGCAGATCGGTGCAGAGCCGTGTGACAGCTTCTCCTGGAGTCTCGCCGCCGCCATCATCCTCTGCCATTCAGAGAACATTTACACAAAGGGGCCTTTTCCCATCTGATCTGAGGTCTGATTATAGGAGGAGTTTATGTAGCAGTAGTAAAAGTTTTATTTAATTAAAGATAATAAAAATCCCTAAATACAAATAGGATAATAAAGGAGGGAATGATTTGCACTTAGAGATTTTTTCCTAATATCTCATGTAATAACTTTTAAAACTGGGCTAAAAAGACTTATTTTACAGGGAAACCAGGGATGTGGCTGCCCCCACTTTCTATGCCACCAAATTATCCTAAAATGACGGCTTTATTCCATGCATTAGGATGCACCACATAAAGCCCTGATTGGACGAGAGCCAGCGCATGCGCCATGGCAATGGCGGGATGGTGAGTTGAGTGGGTGATCACAAATCCTAAATCGGGATGCCCCAGGGACAAGGACCAATCACCAGGATAGTGAAAAGAATGCTGATTGGTCCACTTGTATGAGCCCTAATTGCATCATGAAGCTCTGATGGAGGAGCGGAAACAGCTGCACACCAGGATGAAGCATGTCTCCTGGTGGAAGAAGGATGGCTGCTGCATGTGTGCACCAGCTGCTTCCTGTCACCCATCGGATGGACGGAAATGGTGAGTATGTCTCTAATGCACTGGTGGTGTGAGGGGGTAGATTGGGTTGTTTTAGTGTCCCCATGGAGCAACAGAGTAGCCAGGAGGCGTGTAGGTCTGCTGTAAAGTATACCAAAACCAGACCTATAAGACGCTAGGTGCGGTTAGATACCCAGCCCTGGGGCATCCAGATTTGGCCTGCTCTGCTGTGTGACACCTCGCTGGATATTCTCACCTCGCCAGCGGCACCATTTCTTGCATCTTACTAGGTCTGTGTGCAGCCGCACTCTCCATAAATGAATTGCCGCCATAAAGGGATGCAGGGGAGGCCGCGCACCCATCTCCAGTGCGGCTACACTTCCATTCAGTTTTATTAGCTGCACATGCATGGCCAAAGAAGCTGATTGGAGCTGCGCCTGTGCCGTGGGAACTCCGACGAGGTATATGGGGTATGAATGGGGGGCATCCCGAATCGGGTATTCTGAATGGAATCCTGGCTGCACTCGGGATCCCCAAGCTGTGCACAGTTATGGCAGCTATTCAGTTATGGCAGAGCCCGGGAGAGATGCCGCCACTGGCTGCACATGTTGGATAGGTAAGAATATTAGGCAACTGGAGGGGTTTCATATAATGGGGCATCCCAAATGGGGATACCCCAGGGGGTGGTTGTTTAACTAGTGCCTATAAAACTCTAGCTCTGGTTAGACAACTACCCCATGATATATGGTCCACATTAATATTAAATATATTATTGCTCTCAGTGTGTGTAATCCTGGAGATCACTGCGTTTACTCACCTTTCCGGCAATCCCGTGTCACATGCACAGACAGGCAGCCAATCAGCATGCTCCTCTCTATTCACCTTCTGCTAGTCACTCTGATATCTGAGCGTCCCACAAACGAAATGGAGCGAGCGCATTTTGCAGTCAGCTCCTGTGTGGACAAGGGCTCCCCCTGCTGATTGGAGGCAGAGGCACATCACATGCAGAATAGAGCCAGTAGGGGGTCAGGTAAGTATAGTTGTTTCTTAATATGCCCCAGACAAACCCTTTAATGTTGCTTTCTGAAAAATGGGAAGAGAGAAAATTATTTTCATTCCTTTGACATTTTTTGATATTTAATTATTCATAATTTTAAAGTGTTGCTCATTTAAAGAGGAACAACACCCCCTTGATTCCTCTTTATGGGGCATCCCTAATTGGATTGCCTCGCTTTGTGAAAGCCTGGGGTCACCCGAATTAGTCACCTCTTCCCTGAGCCCTCACCACATCTTGTTGCCATGGCTGCATCCCCGGAATACCTCTAGCTAGGCTCTCATCAGGCCATCACAGCAGGAGGTGAGCGGGGATGCGGCCGGCGTCACTCGCTCTAATCAGATTTTCTTGCCGCTCTGAGCACAGGAAATTTGATTGGAACGAGCGCTACTGATTGGCTGTACACACAGTGGGGTGAGGGCTCAGGGAATGGCAATACACACAGTGGGGGCATCACAAATTAAGATGCCCCCATCAGAAGGAACAAAACCCAATAAAGTGAAAGTCTTGTTAATCTTTAAAGTGTTGCAAAAGTCTAAACCGAGCCAGAGATTGGCCTACCTACTCACCTTTTCCTGGGATCCCGCAGTCTGTAATTAAAGAGAAGCAGCATCCCGGCACTCTCCGCTCTGCACGCCACCGGCAGAAGATCATCAGGTTTTTGGAGGCACAGAGCAGAGGAAGCCACAAGAAGGTGAGTAGGTGGCCTGATCTCAGGCTTTCAGTACCATTATACACGGTTAGGGATGCTCCATAGGGAACCTAGGCAGTGATCCAGGAGTCTGTTTAGACTTTTGTTCTCATTGGCATTACAGTAGTAAATTCTATCGACGTGTGAACAAACGTATAAGTGGACCTAAACCATTTATAGGCTGCTGTGTTTCCCATCCCCCAGTTATCTGGAATGGCTGTCCAAGGCCAAAATATGGCCAAGAAACTCACCCTCTCCACCCTCTCTTGGGATTGTGAGATTTTTGGTTCTCTTTAAGCATGATACTGGCCAATGATACTCAACTGCTTTCATATTCTCTCATTACTTGGGTGTCAGCTTGCTGCTCCATGCAGGTGTTCACATGGGACAGCCAACTGGTGTCTGGATTGGATCCAGCAGAAGCTCTGGCCACTTGTGTTTCTTTCTGGATTTAAATAAATGGGAATATGGTTGCAGATACCCCTGCCACTCACATGCAATGTGACAAATTTATAGCCCACGGCACAATCAGCACTGAATTCCCCGCATAGAGAGCGGAAAGAATGGCCGCATACCTGGACTCCCTCCGGATGATGCGCCTGCTCCGATGCCAGCTTATCTGCATGGCTGGGTGCCAGAGCCCGCATCAGCCGTAAGATGCAGGGGATGCGGCCCGTGCTGCACCATGGGGTTGCCGTCGATGTGAGTACACTGCTGATCCAAGAGGATTTCATTCAGTGGGACACCCTAAATTAGGATGCCCCAGAGGTAGAGAATTGAGAGAGTTTGGTCCATCCTAATTGGAGCCTGAAGGCACACGGCTATCTGTTGGGTACCTTGGAGCGATGCAGCTGATTCACCTCTTTCAGCTTTGCTTTGAGTTTGCAGGTGGGGTGATTATAAGTGCCCCGTGCCCCACACTATTACAAAGTGCAATCACATATCATAGCAGCAACGTGGCAACGTTGGCACAGCCCCGAGAAAGGGTCCGTTAGGACCTGAAACAGCCATAAGGTTATTACACTCTGTAAGCTCGCCATTATGCTGCTATGATATGTGATTGCACTTTGTAAGCTCGCCATTATGCTGCTATGATGTCCTTGTGACTTTGCCATGTGATTATCTGTAAACACTATATGCTGCTTACTGAGAGCTTTGATTCTATAGGTATTTATGTGTATTATCTTTATGCATTTGCACAGGCAAATGGAGAAAAATCCATTGGTGTCACTGGAGGTCCCCTCCCCACCACTGCAAAATCAGCGACTGAATTGGGGAAACATCGCCAGTGAGAAGACGATTGAGGCCGACAGAAGTGAAGATGGCAGAACCGCTGAACTGTACAGCAGCCGGGCGGGATGTGAGCTTGAATCTGAGCAGAGATGTCACCACAATATTGGCGAGAGGTGACACTTTTTCGGCCATTCCCTGATTCGTCCTGCGGGCTGACTCCCGGCTCTCACGACATCCATCTAACCGGATGTTTCTTTGCAGAGGTGTCTCTGTATGGACACTGGGACGCACGTTCTGGCGCCTTTACACCTTGCGTCATGGCTCCTCCTGCTTAATTGCAAAGATTGCGCAATAAAATTGTCAGGCTGCTATTTAACATTCATGGGTCTGGCTGTTGCTATCCATGCAGGAATTTGCACATTAACCCTAAACTTACTTTCCACATAAGGAATAGCGCGCTAGCAAATGCGGTTTAGGATCTGAAAGCCCCTCCTCCTTTTTTAAACTCGGTCCATAATCACCCGCAAATCGCTATACAGTATAGCTTGAGGTCTATCTATGAGCCGGGAGTGTGGTGCGTGAGTGCAGCGTGTGCAAGTGTGCGGGGGACCCCTGTGGGACACAACAACAGTGTACGTTTATTCTAAGTATGTCTCACACCCTGCTTCGGAAGTAGTCATTACACTTGGGTTATGTCCAGTAGAGGGCGAACTTCTGCAGAGATGACTAGAAAAAAGAAGCCCCTCCCTGGCCCATAAATACCTGGGACCTCCCACACATCTCCCAGTTTAGTCTCTGCAGACGGCGAGCAAGTCAGAAGATGATGCCTCCTCCTTGCACAGGGGGATTTCAGGTAGCCGGGATGACTCCCGGCCCTCTATTTTCTCTATTTCCGCCCGGATCCCTCCTTTGATCCCCATGCCTCCCAGCCTAGACTGCTGGTCCGGGTGAGGGTAGAATGGCACCTTAGGTGCTTAGGAGCCAATGCTCCACCGTGAGACCCTATATTAGAGGGTAGGCGGTTAACCGGGTTGGTGACCCCGGTTTGGGATGCCCTGTCCGTTCCCCCTTTTGGCTACTGCTATAGTTGGGGATCCCTCCCTCACTTTATTCCCTGTGGAATGGGGGGGGGGGGGGCTGTGACTTTCCCTTACCCATTTGTCAGGGGCATCGGGAAGTAAGAGTGTTAGTGTGTGTATGTGTTTTAACTGTGTGTTTCAACTGTATTTGTTAGCGACAGCATCTGGAAGTAATCCCTCAATGAGCACTGCCAGAGCTGGCCGCACTGTCATGGCGGCTGGTGCGGTGGCTGAGGGAAGCTTCTCCCTCTCCTTGCTGTGAGGAGAAGGGGGCGGGGCCGGCCGCTTGGCGCGCTGGCGGAAGCCGCCCCACTCTTTCTGACGCTCTCTGCGGCATGACTGGTAGGGGGCGGGGCCGGGCGCTCCTCGCGCCGGCGGCCCGCCCGACTCCACTCTCGGGCGCCCTCTGCCCGGTTCCTTGACTAGGGAGGGGGCGGGGCCGTGCGCCCCTCGCGCCGGGGGTGGCCCGCCCCACTCTGCTCTCGGGCGCCCTTGGCGGCGCCCGGTCCTTTTACTAGGGAGGGAGCGGGGCCGGGCGCTCCTCGCACCGGCGCCCGGTGTCTGCTCTCGGGCGCACTCTGAGGCGCCCGGTGTCTTGACTGGTAGGGGGCGGGGCCGGGCTCTCCTCGCGCCGGCCCGCCCCGCTCTGCTCTCGGGCGCACTTTGAGGCGCCCGGTGGCTTGACTGGTAGGGGGCGGGGCCGGGCTCTCCTCGCGCCGGCCCGCCCCGCTCTGTTCTCGGGCGCACTTTGAGGCGCCCGGTGGCTTGACTGGTAGGGGGCGGGGCCGGGCTCTCCTCGCGCCGGCCCGCCCCGCTCTGTTCTCGGGCACACTCTCAGGCGCCCCGTGTCTTGACTGGTAAGGGGGCGCGGTGCGGGATCCGCTCCGGCCCGCTCTTCTTCCTGGCCCTCAAACTGTGGAGGATTGTATCTCCTGCGCATGGCTGGTGGTGAGTGCCCTGCGGGGCTTTGCTTGCATTGTTTTTAGTATTATGCATTTCATGATATATATATATATGTATTTATATGCCACTTTCTGTTTGCCTTTTGCGTGTATGTGTGCTTGTCTTGCTACCTTATTTATGGGGGCCCCCCTTGTCATTGTGTCCTGGGGTCCTTTGGGCCTGCAAATCCTCCCACTACCGGACTTAAAGGGCATCCCGGGTTGCTTCTAGCGTAATTCCCGCTGGTCGTTGCGACTACCATTCCAATCACCATTTGGAGGCTCCCCTGATCCGGGCTCTGGCTCCCGGCAATGTGTGGGTTGGGGGGTATCCCTTGTTGGGATACTGTGCTGGTGCATACTATGTTTTCAGCAGGCCATATCACGGCAGTTGGGGGCGCGGACGCCTGGGTTAGTGCCGACGGCCTCATCGCCTACTTCACCTTAAATTATTCGTACCCCATGTGACTTGTCACTAGCGGGGAGTCGCAATCTGATGTATGTGCTGGATTGGCCAACATCGATAAATTGTTTACTAGCTCTGTGGCCAAGCATGTGCACGGCCCAGCGGTTAGAGCATATGCTTATTGGACTTTATTCCCCAGCGGTGCAGGTTCAAATCCTTATATATATAAATATACTTTATGGCCTCGACTAAGTGAAGACATCCGTCACTGGTAGTGCCGGTTATTGATGTTCATGATTCCCTTGACTGGTCTGTTTATTTTCCGTTTGCGGAAGGACCTGTTTACGGAATCTGAGGATCAGCAGTTTGGGATGCTGATGCCGGGCAGAGGATTGGGGATGCTGTGGTTATCCCCAAGTTCCCGGGCCATTTATTTAAGGTGCTGGCTATTCCTCCTCCGGCGAAGTCCCCTCCGCGGAAGGGAAAATAATTTTTTTCTTGAGACCTCTAAGCCTCATCTGGGTGCCCAACTCAGCTTCATTCTAATATGTGATTATTGCGGTTCGGCAGGGATCTAGCCGGCTTCTTGGTTTCCCTCTGGAACGGGATAGAAGGTATCCCTGTACGGTGATCGAGGTGAAACGCTGGTCATCTCCTCCCTAGGTTGATGCGTCTGGTACTGGGATTGCACAACGCACCTGCGGTGCACTCTCTAGACACCTCCACGATTGAGGATCGTGAGGACCGTCGTGGTGATCAGCTGGCTTGACGAGCCCTTGCTGGCGTGGGTTCTGCCTTGCGGCCTGTTTATATTTCTGTACTCACGGTTGTGGTTGTCAGGTCTATGCTTTGGGGCCAGTTGCGGGGTCCCAGCTGGACCCAGCCAGCGCTGATTTGGCAGCGTTTAGGCGGCGTGTATAGTTCCTGTCCATGGTCTTGTTTGCCTGGATGACACTATATGTCTGTATGGCGGAGCCTCAGCTTTGCTTTTGACTATATGACGCTCTGTCTGGTTGCGCCGGTGGCGGCTAACATTGGCTATCCTTCGGGGTATGCGGCTTTTTGGAGTCATATTGGACTCTGTTGCGTAAGGAGGCAGGCTTCCGCCACGCTAGAAGCGGCTCCCCTATTCCTTCCTTTCACGGTGCCAGAGCTGGCAGAGGTGCTGCCTTCTCTATCTTCAGGGGTGATTCCTCTGTTCTCGGGTTTCCTCGGTCCCCCGGGCTGTGCAAGGGGTCGGGGCTATTGTTTCAGCCCTTGTGGTTCTCTAACGGGATGGATCCTTCAGAACCATTCTGGTTTTTGAGGCCTTTCTACAGGTTCATCAGAACCCAGAAGTTCTGCATGGAGACTCTGCGCTCAGTCATCAATTCCCTTCATCAGGGGGATTTCGTGACATTTATAGCCATCAAGGTTATTTGCCTTTATGTAACTACCTACCCCGCTCGCCAGAGATTTCTCAGGTTTGGGGTGGAAGATCGGCGGTTTCACTTGTGGCCCCCCCTTTCTGGTTGCCTTCGGTGCCAAGGGTGTTCGCCAAGGGGCTGGCGGGCATAATGGCCCTTATCAGAGCCCAGGGCGTTTACAATGGGCTGTATCTGGATGACCTACTCATTACAGCATCTTTTCTATGCTGGGTGGCGATGGCCTCCAGGGTAGTTACGTCGCTGCAAAAGTTTGGAGGGGTGATGACCCACCCCAAGTTCTCTGGCATGGATCTGGTTCCGGTCGGGCCAGAGGGTTCCTTCTTCACCCTAAGGTGCAGAGGTTTTTAGGACCTGATATTTGTTCTCCTGGACAATCCTCGCCTTTCTTTCTGGCTAGGGAAGTATCTGGCAGGATTGATGGTGGCTTTCCTTCTAGACAGTCCCCTTTGCTCAGTTCCTCATGCGGTCGCTCTAACTCCGTCTATGGAGGACTTGGGACGGCTGTTCCCGGTGCTTGGCTCGGTTTTTTTCTGCTGTCTCCCAGGGTCCGGCAATCCTTTTCAGTGGTGGCTGGAGCTTAGCGGTCTGAGGGGCAGGTCCTTTTTGGCCCCTTGTTGGGAGCCGGTTACCTCGAATGCCAGCCTGTCGGGCTGGGGAGGTTTCTGGATGGATTTTCAGTTCCAGGGGCTGGGGAGTCTTCGGGAGGCTCACGCTCCCATCTCTGTTTTTGGAGTTCAGAGCTATTTGTGTGATACTGTCATGCTGATTGCATCATTTACAGGTTTTGCCGGTTCAGGTTCCTTTGGACGATTGAACTGCGGTCGCTTTCGTCGATCACCAAGGAGGGTCTCGCAGCAGGAGTGCCCTCAGGGAAGCTTCGCTGATCCTTGCATGGGCGGAGAGCGATGTTCCATGCATTTCAGCTGCGTTCTCTCTGGGAGTGGATAACACGGAGGCGGATTCCTTGAGCAGGGGATCCTCTCAGTGTGGGAGTTGTTCTTTCTTCTGCAAGGTGTTCCGGTCCTTCTGTCGCAAGTGGTAGATTCCGGAGGTGGTTTTCTTTGCCTCATGTTGCTATCACTAGCTCCCAACGTTTGGTTTTCGGTCTCAGGTTCCTCTGCCTCCGGCAGTGGTCGTCATATCTTTTGCCTGGAGGGGTCTGGGGTTCCTGTACCTGTTTCCGCCAAGGTGGTGCGCTAGCTGGCTCCTGAGGGTGCGTCAGCAATGCTAGTGGCTCCAGGGTGGCCAAGATAGGCTTGGTTCTGCAGTTGCATACGCTGGCTTTGGCGGCGTGGCTGCTGCAACCTCCTCCATTTTCATAGAGGAAGTTGTCTGATGTTGTGCTTCAGACCCTTGTTTGGGCTAGGAAGTAGTCTTCCTTTAACTTTTCTACAGGACTTGCGGTCCTATATTGATGGGTGTGAGGCTAGGGCCTTGCGTTGCAGGGTGTTTTTTGTTCACCAGGTTTTTGGGCTTCCGTCGGTACGGTCTGGGGCTCCAGCTTAAGTGCTTTGCTGGGGCAGGCCTCTGTCCTGGTGGTCTTCTTCTAGGGACTTCTGTCCTCTAACAGCCTTGCGTCTGTTTGGGATTTGTGTTTGTGCCTACACTACAGATTGCCTTTTGGTGGCTAGTGCCTCTGTTCGCTGTGTTTCCATCTCTTTAGGGATGTGGTTCTTCTTCCTTGTGTCCTTGGTCTAGCTTTGACGAGGAGAGGGCCCTTCTGAGGGTCCTGTTTACGTTCTATTTCTTGGCTACTTCCCTTTTCTGTAGGAAGGAAGTCTTGTTTGTGGTGCCCTCTGGCCCCTGACGGGTTTGGCATCGTCAAGGTTACCATTCTTAATGGATGTGTCTGGTCCTTGTGTGGGCTTATTTTGCTAAGGGGAGGGTTCCCCTTTTCAGTTTAGCAGATTAAGTGGTGCGACTGCTACTTGGTCTTCTATTCATACCTTTTACAAGTCCTTGTAAGGTTGCTGTGCGGACCTTAGTGGATGATGTTTTTGGCCGTAAAGTTATTCAAACGGCAGGGGTTTTCATTGGTGCTTTTTTGCCTATTAGGATCCCCACCCTTTTTGGACACTGCTGTTGGATGTCCCAAGTGTAATGACTACTTCCGAAGCAGGGTGTGAGACATACTTAGAATAATACCATTTTGTGAATACTCACCTTGTAAAATGGGTATTATAAGTATGTCTCACACCCTGCTTCGCCCCGCCCTGAGTTGTATTTTGGATCCTCTTTGGTGTTACTGTTTTTCTTGTAGTTTTTATTGGCTCTTCCTGGTCCCCTTACTGCTTTCTTATACTGGGAGATGTGTGGGAGGTCCTAGGTATTTATGGGCCAGGGAGGGGCTTCTTTTTTCTAGTCATCTCTGCAGAAGTTCGCCCTCTACTGGACATAACCCAAGTGTAATGACTACTTCCGAAGCAGGGTGTGAGACATACTTATAATACCCATTTTACAAGGTGAGTATTCACAAAATGGTATTTTATTGAGGTGGGATTTATTCTAAGCATACAGCACGTCCTGCTCCAGATATAGTAATAACATGTGGGTAGTCCTCCGCCTCCGGCGCCGTGCACTGCAGACATGCAGAAAACAAGCTCCTCCCGGCCCTACATATACCGAGGGACCTCCCACAAATCCCCAGATTTCTCTGCAGTGCTGGAACTGCGAAGACATGAAGTATCACGCTCTCGCAGGCGAGCGGGGCTTGACAGCCCGAGGCCCTGCGGGACTATTTCCACCCGTCCTCATTGTGAATTAATGCCTCCCAGCCTGGGCTGCGTTGGTCGGGTGAAGGTAGGCAGCACCTAGTGTGCTTACGGAGCTAGTCTCCACCGCAATCCCCCACCATAGGGTAGGCGGTTAAGGCGAATGGTGAGCCTTCAGTTGGTTGCCCCTCCCGCACCAGTGCCCCCACGCCCCATGTATCGATGAACCCTGAATATTGGGTCACCTTCCTCCCTAGATTCCCCCGTTAGTGGGGGGAAAAAGAGGGGGGGGTCGTGTGTACGATGGCCTAACCTTGCCCTAATTACACTAGAGACCTATAGCCTTTAACGGTTACTGGGTGTCAGAGCGCGATTCACATTTAAGTTTTTAGTTAACCGCAGCGCTTTTACTGTATTCTACTTGGCGCATACGGCAGCTCTGTTTTTTTTTTTTTTTTTTATCCCTGTATTCACCCTGTCAGATTTTTTCTCTGAGGTGATTTCTAGCATAACTACTGTTTCTTCTGATTGGCTGCGCGCCTTCGAGCTTCGCGCTCTCCGGGGCGGGAGGGGCGTGGTTCGGTTTGGCGCGTTCCGTGTCATCGCCCGCTCTGGCCCGCCCTTTGAGGTTCGCTGGGCGCCATTTCCTTCTCACATGCGCGTGGTGAAGACGGTCCTCCCTCGCAGATCCATAAGTGCCCTCATGGGCGACTTTTTCCCTAGCTTTGCTTCTTCGCGCTTGGCTCTGACATCCCTGTTCCCCTTGTGTCTTTCAGACCGCGGACTTCGGTGGCTTCTCCTGGCCCGGTGTAGCGCACGGTCCAGACCATTTTAAGAAATCACTCCCACTTCCCAGCGGGTTATTGGGGCATCCAGGGTTGCTTTATAGCGTCAATCCCTACTGGCATATTGAACTTAATAATCACCATATGGAGGCATCTCAGGATATTGTGAACGGGGTTCCTTTGGGACAAGCCCGTCTGTGTGTAGCTTGTGGGGTCTTACCTAGCAGCGGTGACAATGCACGGGTCTGCGTCCCTTGTGCCCAGCAGGCGCTAGCCGGTCTCCCCACCTCTTCCGAGGCTGGGCCCGCACCTCGCCTTACTTCCCCTACTCCCCCAAGCTTGAGCCTAACCCCCAATACTAGTGGGGACTCTCACGCTGATTTGGCCACTAGACTGGCTAGTGTGGAAAACTTAATCGCTGGCTCCTTGGCGCGCAAGGCTACTGCCAAGAGGCGTCATTTGAATCCTGAATCTACCATTCTTCCTGTAGAATCTGACGATTTACTGCTTTCCTATGCACATTCCCCATCAGAGGAAGGGGAACTGTTCTCTGACTCAGGGTCCTACGACGACGAGTCCAGGAGTCAGGATGAGTCTGGTTCTGATCATTGGTCCCAGGACGACATTGATAGACTGCTGACCCAGATCTTTGATGTGTTATCCCTCTCTCCCCCTCCCGCGGCTCCTCGGCAAAGGGGTGATCTGTTTCATACTGCTAGGGTGCGGTTGGAGTTTCCCGAACAAACTCATTTTAATAGCCTAGTGCTGAAAGAATGGGAACATCCCAGCAAACTCCAGGGGATTCCTAAAGCTGTGGATAAGAAGTATCCATTTCCTGCCGATCTGGTTAAGTGTTGGACATCGCCGCCCGAGGTCGATGCCCCAATTCTGAGTCTGTCCAACACCTCTATTATGCACTCCCCTGACACTACTACGCTGCAGGATTTAGAGGATCGGCGAGTTGATCAATTGGCATGTCATGCCTTTGCATTTGGGGGAGCGTCGCTCCGCCCGGTTTGGCGCTCAGGACTGTGGTTAAGACTGCTCTGGAAGGGGCGGATGACTTGCCCTCTGATGCCGCCAATGCTCTGGCCACCTGTGAGACCTTTGTGAATTATATCCTATCTGCATCGGACGATGCTATTAAGCTGAGCGCTAGATCCTCTGCTCTGGTGGTAGCCATACGCCGTGCGGTCTGGTTACGCCAGTGGGCTGCTGACATTGTCGCCAAGAAGGCCCTTACGGGGCTTCCATTTAAAGGGCTGTGCCTGTTTGAAGAAAGGTTAGATATCTTTGCCAAGGGTGGCAAGTTGCCTCAGCGCAAGCGTCAGATTCGGCCCTTTCGTGGCCCAAGCTCCCATTCGACCCCCTACCGTGGGGCCAAGCAGGGTAGAGGGGTGTCCTTCGCTGGGTCTCGCGCAGATTCCTGGAACAAGAACAGAGGATGCCGTCTCGGTTCCTCCTGGGGGCCCAAGCCCAAAGCCCCCCCCCCAAGACCCCCAAGCATGAAGGGGCGCCCTCGCCGTCAGGGTGGGGGGACGTCTACAGCACTTCGAGCATGTCTGGAGATGCCTCGTCCCAGACCGGTGGATTCAGGAGGTAGTGTCCTCCGGTTACAAGATAGAATTTGCTGTACTGCTCCCTACCAGGTTCGTTGGGTCTCGGATCCCACAGGACCCTGCCTCAGCTCGAGTCTTGATGCTGGCTGTGCAGGACCTTCTGGATCTCGGGGTCATTTGCAAGGTTCCCTTAAGAGACAGGGGCATGGGGTTTTATTCCAACCTTTTCACGGTGCCCAAAAAGGACGGGTCAGTCAGACCCATTCTGGATTTGAAAATCCTAAACAGGTTTGTCAGAAACAGGCATTTTCGTATGGAAACTCTGCGCTCGGCCATTACCTCGCTGCGCCCAGGGGACTTCATGACATCTGTGGACATCAAGGATGCTTACCTGCACGTTCTGGTGTTTCCAGGGCACCAAAGGTTTCTCAGATTTGCGCAGTTGCGCAACATTATCAGTTCATGGCTCTGCCATTCGGCCTTACGTCGGCTCCCAGGGTGTTCACCAAGGTGCTGGCAGGGGTGATGTCTCTCTTAAGACTAAAGGGCATACGCGTGTTGCCCTACCTGGACGATATACTCATCACCTCTCGGTCTCTGCCGCAGGCAGAGCTGGACACTCGGTTGGTGGTGTCCACCCTGGAGTCCTTCGGCTGGGTAATCAATTACCCAAAGTCCTCTCTGTCCCCCTCCTCAGTGACCCCGTTTTTGGGGATGATTGTGGACTCGGTTCAGTCAAGGATATTCCTTCCTCCTCAGAAGATGGAAGCTCTGACAACGCAGGCGAGGTCCCTGCTCTCGAACCCTCATCCCTCCATCCGACAGGGCATGCAGTTGGTGGGCTCGATGGTGGCAAGCTTCGAGGCGGTGCCCTTTGCCCAGTTCCATTTGAGAACCCTGCAGCTTCACCTTCTGCCAGTATGAAACAAGGACCCAGCGTCCTTGGACGAGATCTGGGTGCTTCTCCCCTCGGTCAGACAATCCCTTGCGTGGTGGTTGGACCACAGGAACCTGACAAGGGGCAGATCCTTCCTGGCTCCCTCTTGGGAGACGGTCACAACGGATGCCAGTCTTTCAGGCTGGGGGGATTCTGGAAGTCCCTGCGCTTCCAGGGGAGGTGGGGCCCTCAGGAGGCCCATCTTCCTATCAATGTCCTGGAACTCAGGGTGGTCAGATTGGTGTTGGAACGATTGACCCAGCACCTGAAGGGTCTGGCGGTTCAGGTACGCTCAGACAACAGGACGGCGGTAGCCTACATCAATCATCAGGGAGGAACCCGGAGCAAGGGTGCTCTCCAGGAGGTGTCTCTGATTCTAACATGGGCAGAGACCAATGTACAATGCATCTCGGCTGTCTACATTCCGGGGGTGGAGAATCTGCTAGCAGATGCTCTGAGCAGGGGGTCGTCCCGTCAGGGGGAATGGTCCCTCTGCGACAGGGTATTTCAGTCCCTGTGTCAACGTTGGGGTGTGCCAGACGTGGATCGCTTTGCGTCACGTCACAATCACAAGCTACCGAGCTTTGCATCCCTGTCTCAGGATCCTCTGGCTCTGGCTTCGGATGCCCTGTCAATGTCTTGGAGGGAGTTTCCACCAATTCCCCTTCTGGACAGAGTGCTGCGCAAGATCGTTCTGGAAGGGGTACCCGCGATTATGGTGGCCCCAAGGTGGCCAAGAAGAGTGTGGTTCGCAGACGTGGTTCAAATGGCAGTAGATCAGTACGATCTGCCAAGGTTGCCAGATCTTCTAACTCAGGGGTCTCTACGCCATCCCAATTTACTAACGCTGGCTTTGACGGCTTGCCTATTGAAACCTCCATCTTAAGGGAAAAAGGTTTGTCTGCATCTGTTGTGGCTACTATGGTGCAAGTCAGGAAGAAGACTTCGGCCACCATCTATTATAGAGTATGGCGTGCTTACATTGACTGGTGTGAATCCAGGTCTCTTCCCTGCCGGGAATTCTTAGTCTCCAGAGTGCTGGAGTTTTTACAACATGGTTTAGACTTAGGTCTTAAGCTTAGTACCTTGAAGGGCCAGGTTTCGGCCCTGTCTATCTTCTTTCAGAAGACCTTTGCCCAGCACCCTCATATCAAGACCTTCTTTCAGGGGGTCACTCATGTGCGTCCTCCTCGGAAACCTATGGTTCCTGTTTGGGATCTGAACTTGGTGTTGTCGGCCCTGCAGGGGGCTCCTTTTGAGCCTATTCATGAGGCCGCTCTCACCGTGCTCACGCTCAAGGTTGTCTTCCTGGTAGCTATCACTTCGGTCAGAGTGTCTGAGTTGGCTGCTTTGTCTATTCAGCCTCCCTACTTTGAGAGACACCGGGATAAGGTGGTGTTTCGCTTCAAGCCAGACTTCCTGCCTAAAGTTGTGTCTGCATTTCATTTGAATCAAGATACTGCACTTCCTTCCTTGTGCCCTAATCCTAGTAACCCTAAGGAAAGGGTTTTGCATTCCTTGGATGTGGTTAGGTGTGTCAAGGCTTACCTGGTTACCACTCAGGCCTTTAGGAAGACGGATGCTCTCTTCGTTGTGCCTCATGGGCCTAGGAAGGGTTTGGCTCCCGCCAAGTCTACCATCAGTAAATGGATTCGTCAGGCTGTGGTTCAAGCCTATACTACTAAGGGGAAGACTCCCCCCTTTCGTCTTACTGCTCATTCTACTAGAGCTGTTGGGACCCTTGGGCTTTTCAGCACCAGGCCTCTGTGGAGCAAGTTTGCAAGGCCGCTACTTGGTCTTCCGTTCATACCTTTACAAAGTTTTACAAGGTTGATGTTCGGGCCTCAGCTGATGCTGTGTTTGGCCGCAAGGTTTTGCAGGCGGCAGTAGTTTAAACTGCTTGCTGTTGCCTTCTGTTGGGGATCCCACCCTTCTTTACGGACACTGCTATTGGATGTCCCACATGTTATTACTACTACTGGAGCAGGACGTGCTGTATGCTTAGAATAATACAACTCTGTGAAGTACTCACCTGTAGAGTTGATATTATATGCAGACAGCACGTCCTGCTCCACCCCACCCTGTTTCACCTTGTTCTGGATCCCCTGTTGGTGATTGTTATCTTTAGTATTATTGCCAGTCTCTGGGTGGTTGTTTTCTCCTGGCCTCTCCTTCTCACTGCTTTTCAGTGCTGGGGATTTGTGGGAGGTCCCTCGGTATTTGTAGGGCCGGGAGGAGCTTGTTTTCTGCATGTCTGCAGTGCACGGCGCCAGAGGCGGAGGATTACCCACATGTTATTACTATATCTGAAGCAGGACGTGCTGTATGCATATAATATCAACTCTACAGGTGAGTACTTCACAGAGTTGTATTTTTCTCTTTTTGGAGTGGGGCATGTAGCTGGTGGCACACTCGGCTCCCTTCGGCGCCGCTCGGGGGGCTTAGCCGCCCACAGGGTAGATGGGAGCCGAGTGATAGCAAGTGCGCTGATTGGCTGAGAGCACCGCTCTGTCAATCAGCGCCCTCGCCTGAGCCTGCATCGTGGGAGCAGAAGGAAGGTAAGTGACCTGGGGGACACACACACAGCGGGGCATTACAATTTGGGATGCCACCGCACGGAGTAACAACACACAGGACGGTGAAATTCCTGTGTGTTCCACTTTAAGGCACCAGGCAAAAATGTCATAGGACCAAGAAAGGTGGGCACAACAATACTGGGGGCCAGCCGTTTCCCCCCTGCGTGTTCATCTGCTCTAACAAATGCTCAGAGGAAGATCCCTAATAGCAGACAGCGACACTGGGGAGAACAGAAGAGAGAACAGTAGAAGAGATAGTAAGAGGCAAAACAGAAAAGAAAAGATGAGAGAAAGTAAATGGCAATAAATATCAACCATACAAAAACTAAAACTATCCACAGTACAAATAAACACCTCTCTTCTTACAAAAGTACATTGTGACAGTGTAAATATAATGATAAACCATAGTGCTAATGATAATGATAAACCATAGCCAAGGATGTGAACGTTCTCTTAAAACAATAGATTCCAATTTCACGCTGACCCATTCTTTATCCATCAACATCTGGTGCCCAATGCATATAGACTATTCCAATTTCAATGTGACAACCAACGCTCATAGATACTTACGTATTGTGCCCACAATATGACCCAGTGACAGAAAAAAACACCATAAGTACATGAGAAAAAAAAGGAACTATAAATATGTGTAATAGCCAACCTATTCACATCAACCCAAAAAAGGTGTAAATTCAATATCCTCCACCCCAGAGGTGTTTGCGTATCTAAACAATTAATCTAATATAGTAACCTCCTCTGCATCCCCCCCCCCCCCCACTTTCCAAATCATCTAGTGGTCGGTGCTCATCAAAAGGTTGAGCGCCCCTGCTATAGAGACTGTGCAATAAATGTTAAATTGTTTTTATGATTTTTTTTTTTAATTTGCCACCCAGGATATTAGCAAAATTAAAGTTTTTCAGATTGAGAAATCCCCCAGGTCGCCCATAAACTCACCTGCTTTCCCGGTCCAGCGGTACATGGCGAGTGGTAGCCGCATCCTCGCACTGATTGGAAGAGCGGCCGCGTATGTGCCGTAGGATCGGGAAAAGGTGAGTTTGTTTGGGCAACCTGGGGAGTTTCACACAGCGGGGCACCCCCGGTCGGGGGGCAGGGACCTAAAGCCAGGATAGTCAAAATCTTTTGGAATGGTTTTAGCCCACTTTGAAACCCCTGGAGCTATACAACCCATGTAGTTTAGTCACACATGAATACTGTTTAATCCTAATCTGTTGGTTGGTATTGTAAACTTCCAGTTGGATCTTCTTGATATACGTTCCTTGTTTATCCAACCATTTTTGGCATCCCAGTAGTGGAGAGTGTGTGGTGGATAAGGTAATGTTGACAGGGGTAGACTCCATATAAAATCTGCTCCATACCATGGACACCCTTAAAGAGGAACATCATCTGGGTCCCACTCCCTGGGGTATCTCAAATTGGGATTGCCTTTGTGAAACCCCCCAGATCACACGTTCCACTCACCTGTTCCTGTAGCCCTTGCCGTGTCTCGGGGCCACAGTTCTCACCTTCTGAAACATGATCTTCCCAGAACGTTGCTCCCAGTGCCCCTCATATCAATCACAATCGCTGTTTAGTCATGGAGCAGGTGACCCATCGTCATGTGCTATGATGGACCCCCTGTTGTATAAGCTACCTGTAACTCCGATGGATGGGGGCTATGGGGCAGGTGGAATAATTGATCAAAATATAATGTGTGACCGGGCGTGGTTAAGATGGCCGCCTAGACGGACATATCTGCTAGGGGCTCCTGGAAAAAATCCTGACTTATTGCCTTCTGGGCTATTTTGAGTGCATCCAAACACCTCAACCCCACTCACCTGGGCTAGAAGATCGTGCCTGTGGCTGGGAGAACCTGTGGCTGCGCGGCGGCGGAGGCGGCCCTCGAGTGTTGCTGGCGGCCTACGAGATCCGGAGCTGCGGCGGGCTGGTGGCGGGAGCGTGCGGCCCCATCGCGTGGTGACCAGGCTGAGGCGGGTGAGCGGGGCATCGACCCCTGGGAGACCCGGGCGGCGGAGAAGAGTGTGGAGGGGTGCCCGGAGCTCGCGGTGGCATATCCCCGCAGAGTTGTCGGCGGCGGTGTGGTCCGAGCGGTGGTCGGCCGGTGGAGGGGGCGGGCGGCCCCATTGTGAGCGGGGAGTCCGGCGGCGGAGGAGAGTCAACCCCTGTGTAACCCGGGCGGCGGCGGTGATAGCTGGGGATCCCCCCGGGAGCGCTGGGTGTCTCCCAGCAGAAGACCGCAACAGGCCGCGGTTTGGCGCGAAACCGGGGGAGAGGCCGGCGCCATTTTGGAGCGGTGGCGGGGAGCTGCGGCTGCCACCGGGACTTTCACTTTCACTCATACCTGCACATCCTGGGTTGCTCCTGCCGCTGTACCCCCTCATTGTGAAGCACGGGCGGCCAGAGAAGGGCAAATAAGTCCCCCTGAAAGTGTGCGGCTCCTCAATCCCATACTGGAGCGGTTGGGGTGGGTTCCCCGGCCCCCCAGCCCCCCGCGGCGAATCGGTGCAGCAGTTAATCCCCTGGCCACATATAGAGGCAGCGCGGAGGTGGATTTCTGGGGCTCTGAATGGCGGCTGGGGTCTCTGCCGTCTCCACACCATAGATCCCCGACGTCTGGGAAGCAGCAGCAAGTATCCTGGGAGCCAATATTTGGGACAGTACCTACGGGTCCCCCTGCCCCCCCCGGCCCCGAGCGACCCACATACCTGTGCTCCTTGAAATCCCCAACTTGTGCGGTGCCCACGGGCACCCTGAGCCCTATATCACCTCAGCACCTGCAAGCTTCTTTGATCCCCATATCTGTGCCGCTAAACCGGCTCCCCTGGGACCTGTATCTGTGCAGCATCTGAGAGCTCCTTAAACCCTATATCTGTGCCGCTAAACAAGCTCCTTGGACCCTATATCTGTGCGGCGTCTGAGAGCTCCTTGAACCCTAGATCTGTGCAGCTTCTGAGTGCTCCTCGATCCCTATATCTGTGCAGCATCCGAGAGCTCCTTGAACCCTATATCTGTATCTATACCGCAAAACAAGCTCCTTGAACCCTATATCTGTGCAGCATCTGAGGGCTCCTTGAATCCTATATATCTGCTGAGGAATAAGCCCCTTGAACCCTACATCTGCATAGCATCTGAAGCGCTCCTTGAACCCTAGATTGGCGCCGGAAAAAAAAAACAAGCTCCTTGAAACCTATATCTGTGCAGCATCAGAGTACCCTCCTGATCCCTATATCAGTGCCGCAAAACAAGCTCCGGGAACCCTATATCTGTGCAGCATCAAAGTACCCCTCTGAACCCCATAACAGTGCCGTGAAATAAGCTCCAAGAACCCTATATCTGTGCAGTATCTAGGTGCTTCTTGAACTCTATACCAGTGCCGCAAAACAACCTCCTTGAATCATACCGGTACAGCACCTGAGAGCCCCTTTAACCCTGTATCTGAGCCGCTAAACTAGCTCCCTGAACCTTCTATCTGTGCAGCAGCTGGGTGCTCCTCGAACCCTGTATCTGGGTACCGCAAAACAAGCTCTTTAAACCTCATATTCTAAGTATGTCACACACCCCGCTTCAAGATATCCATAACGTGGGTAATACCGACCTGAAGAGTGCGTTCTGCAGAGATGATAGGAAAAAGAAAGCCCCTCCCGGTCCATAAATACCTGGGACCTCCCACTCATTACCCAGTCTTTCATCTCTGCAGACGGCGTGCAAGTCAGAAGATGATGCCTCCTCCTTGCATAGGGGGACTTGAGGTAGCCGGGATTTTTATTCTATTTCCGCCCAGATGCCCCTTATTATTACTATACATGCCTCCCAGCCTTGGCTGAGGTCTGGGCGAGGGTAGAATGGCACATTAGGTGCCCAGGAGCTAAGCTCCACCGTGAGACCCTGTGTCAGAGGGTATAGCCTCATCCCGGCTAGGGATGTTCTGGAATTGAGAGCCATCAGGTTGGTTCTGTTTCGCTTGACTCATCAGTTGCAGGGCCTGCCAGTTCAGGTTCGGTCGGACAATCGGATGGCGGTTGCTTACATCAATCACCAGGGAGGGACTCGCAGCAGGAGTGCCCTCAGGGAAGTGTCTTTGATTCTGGACTGGGCGAAGAGCCACGTCCCGTGTATATCAGCAGTCTACATTCCGGGAGTGGAGAACACGGAGGCGGACTCTCTGAGCAGGGCCTCCTCTCGCCAGGGGGAGTGGTCTCTCAGTCCCCAGGTGTTTCGCTCGATTTGCCTCAGGTGGGGGTTCCCGGCGGTGGACCTCTTTGCCTCTCGTCACAATCACAAGCTTCCGGTATTTGTGTCTCTCTCGCAGGATCCACTGGCTCTGGCGGTGGATGCCATGTCCCTGAACTGGAGGGATCTGGGGTTTCTTTACCTGTTCCCTCCGTTTCCAATGGTAGCCAGAGTGGTGCGCAAGCTGGCCCTGGAGGGCGCGTCGGCGATTCTAGTGGCACCAAGGTGGCCAAGACAGGTCTGGTTCGCAGACCTGGTCAGGCTGGCAGAGGATCAGTTCGTTCTGCCTCTGCTGCCGGACCTGCTCACCCAGGGTCGGCTACGTTATCCCAATTTACCGTCGCTGGCTTTGACGGCGTGGCTGCTGAAACCTCCATCTTGAAGGAGGAAGGTCTTTCTGATGCGGTGATTCAGACTCTTATTAGCGCCAGGAAGCGGTCTTCCTCTACCGTTTACTATAGGACCTGGAGGTCCTATATTGACTGGTGTGAGGGTAGGTCTTTCCCGTGTAGGGAGTTTTCCATTTCCAGGATTCTGGAGTTTCTTCAGCATGGTCTGGATCTGGGGCTCCAGCTCAGTACCTTGCAGGGGCAGGTTTCTGCCCTGGCGGTGTTCTTTCAAAGGTCCTTTGCACTTCATCCCTTGGTTAAGACTTTTTTCCAAGGGGTTACGCATGTTCGGCCTCCTAGGAAGCCCTTGGTTCCAGTTTGGGATTTGAACTTGGTTCTTTCTGCTCTTCAGGGTCCTCCGTTTGAGCCCTTGAATGAGGTTGCCTTGTCTTCACTTACTCAAAAGGTAGCCTTTTTGGTAGCTATCACTTCTGTTAGGCGTGTTTCTGAGTTGGCAGCCTTGTCCATTAAAGCTCCGTACTTCGAAAGGCATCAGGACAAGGTGGTCTTTCGTTTCAAGCCGGATTTTCTTCCTAAGGTGGTTTCTGCCTTTCATCTGAATCAGGACATTGTTCTGCCCTCTCTATGTCCTAATCCCAGCAACGACAAGGAAAGGGCTCTGCATTCCTTGGATGTAGTTCGCGTTGTAAAATACTATCTGGTGGTTACGTCTTCTTTTCGTAAGACTGATGCTTTCTTTGTGGTGCCCTTTGGGCCTAGGAAAGGTTTGGCTCCTGCCAAATCTTCCATTAGTAAATGGATTCGTCAGGCCATCATTGGGGCCTATTCTGCCAAGGGGAGGAGTCCCCCTTTTCGTGTTACTGCTCATTCTACTCGTGCGGTTGGAGCGTCCTGGGCTTTTCAGCACCAGGCCTCGGTTGAGCAAGTTTGTAAGGCCGCTACTTGGTCCTCTGTTCACACTTTTTCCAAGTTTTACAAGGTTGATGTTCGGGCCTCAGCGGATGCTGTTTTTGGCCGCAAAGTTCTGCAAGCTGTTGTGGTTTAGGTTGTGCCTTGTTGCCTTGTTTTGGATCCCCGCCCTTTTATGGACACTGCTATTGGATGTCCCACATGTTATGGATATCTTGAAGCGGGGTGTGTGACATACTTAGAATAATACCATTTTGTGAAATACTCACCTGTAAAATGGGTATTATAAGTATGTCACACACCCCGCTTCACCCGCCGTTCTCGTATTCTGGATCCTTTATATTGTGAACTTTGCGTTGCTTTGGTTTATATTTGCCTCTTCCTGGTCCCTTACCTTACTGCTTTCTTTATACTGGGTAATGAGTGGGAGGTCCCAGGTATTTATGGACCGGGAGGGGCTTTCTTTTTCCTATCATCTCTGCAGAACGCACTCTTCAGGTCGGTATTACCCACATGTTATGGATATCTTGAAGCGGGGTGTGTGACATACTTATAATACCCATTTTACAGGTGAGTATTTCACAAAATGGTATTATCTGCGCAGCATCTGCGGGCTTCTGGAACCCTGCATTTGGGCACTGCAAAAACAAGCACCTTGAACCCTGTACGCCTTGCTTCTTACGTATGTCAGGCAATAGGAAGCGTAAATCCACAGTGGTCAGTTGCAGCACGCAAACAATGGAAACTCCAGGTGGAGCCGGGCCGGAGCCCTCTAATCCGGACACAGCAGTGATCATGGCTGCCATAGCCTCTTGTCAAAACGCCCTTACAACTAAATTTGACACTCTTCAGGAGCAATTCAATTATTTTCGTCACGACCTGGATAAGATTCGGGACCGCACAGGGGAGAATGAAAGGAGAATTGAGGAGACGGAGGATCGCTTGTCTGTGCAGGCGGGGGAGCTGGCAACCTTACGAAGACAGGTGACTGTCCTATTGGGAAGGGCCGAGGACTCTGAAAACAGGAATAGGAGAAATAATGTTAGAATCCTGGGACTGCCCGAAAAATCGGAGGGCTCTTCCCTGGAGGAGTTTGCTGAAAACCTTGTAAGGTATACCCTGGCGCCCAGGAACCTGACCAAATTTTTCACAATAGAGAGAGCACATAGAATCCCGCTGAGATCCCCCCCGCCCGGGGCCCCGCCAAGACCATTTATATTTAAAGTCCTCCATTATAAGGACAGAGACGCTATACTCGCCGCGGCCAGGACGAAAGGCACGGTGTCTTATGAGAACGCCCGGCTGTCTTTTTATCCGGATTTCACATCGGAAGTCCAGAAATTGTGGCGCTCATTCAACGGTGTTAGAGAACGGCTTAGAAAGAAAAAGATTAAATATGCCATGCTGTTCCCGTGCTGGGGATATGATGCTCGCCAAGGTTGGGGAGTGGTGGAGCGGGGTGGGGGGTGGGCTCGGGAGGAGGTTACAGTTAAAATGTTGTATTATCTGTTCTGTTAGTTGTTGTCTGTGTGTGGGTATGACTGCGATGTATGATTGCTGGACTCGAGTTATAGGAAGATCTCTGGGGGGGATGGAGGACCGCAGGGAGGCGGCCTTTGATAGTAACACTTTACGCGGTAATAATGGGTGAGTGTAAATTTCTCTCCTGGAATGTCTGGAATGTCCGGGGGCTTAACGATAAGATCAAGAGGGCCACTGCCCTCCAGTTTGTTAAGAAGTACAAACCGAATGTAGTTATTCTCCAAGAGACCCATCTGGTGGGCCAGAGGGTGTTGGCATTGAAGAGGCCATGGATCCAGAGCTCCTTTCATGCCCCATTCTCAGCCTACTCAAGAGGAGTATCAGTGTTGATTTCTAAGGGTACCCCGTTTATGTTGCTCTCAGTACACGTTGACCGGGAGGGTTGTTATGTTATTCTTCATGCCAAATTAATGGATACTGTTATGATAATAGTCGGAGTGTATGTTCCCCCACCATTTTCTGCTAGGATTCTAGATAAAATAATGGCCTGATAAGTTTGAGAAGGTATGGGGTCCCTGGCTGCAGAGTCAGGACACCGCTTCAGAGGACGATTAGGGAGGGGAAAGGTCTACTTAAAGGGGCGAGGCTGCTCACCTATAGTAGGTTGAGTTATTGAGCGAGTTAAAGTGGAATTAGGGAGACGGGAGAAGCATCCTGGAGATGTGACTCCCCGACTGGTCCTCCCATCCCGGTGAATAGTTAACTAGATATCCGAGTCCAGAATGTATGTGTGTTGAGTGAATGGTTGTCGTGTCGAAATGTTTATTGAAACTATGCTACTGAACTGGGTGCCTGCGGCATCTCAATGTGATATGTGACTTGTATTCGTGTTTGATGTTTGTTGAACTGCAATAAAAAGAAACTTTAAAAAAAATATATATAATGTGTGACCATTTGGTGATTATGTTTTATATCGGCTACGCCTGTACATACAGAAGCGACATGCTTGCCCCCATGCATTGGACTGTGCCTACAGTAGCAACAATCTGTTCAGTTAATAAGTTGGTCGTGGTTTCAGTTTTCAGACCGGCAGCAATGAGAAGAAGAGATTTATGCTGATGCTCCTGATGAGTTTCTTGATCCTATCAGGAGAACTCTAATGTCAGATCCAGTTATCCTGCCGTCCTCCCTTGTAACAGTGGAAAGGTCAACTAGTGTTCGACATCTACTAAGGTAATAACAAAATGTAAAGCAGGTATAGTGTTTCTCCTTAAAGTGATGCTACACCCAGAAAGGAAGTTTATGTGGTCACCTCCTATCCCTAGCCCAGTCCCCCTAAACAGCCTGCGTTTCTTTTAAACTAAAGCCTTTTCCCAATGTTCACAAAAAAAACTTAACAGGATGGAGTTTGATGTCCGAATGGCTGTCCTATGCTTATTAAATCAGCTACAACTAAACTGTCACATAATGGTTGTTAAAGCAGAACAAAACTCCACCAGCCGCTGACCTGGAATCAAAAAAGATTTCAGGAGTGGCTGCTGGCTTTCCCCCAGGTCATCAAGAATCGCATCACCGGCAGCGTGCACATGCTCTCGCTCCAGCCATTCATATACGCATGCACCCAATTCGGGATGGCACAGAAAGTCAAATTTCTGGGTTTTGTTCTGCTTTAATTTATTATTTCTAACCCATTCACCTTTTAACCTTTATAATATGCAACAGTTCAAATGAAACCTAGGCCCACATTCATTGTATTGGCAAAGGACATTTACTTTAGCTGCAACTTTTGTTTCTTTTCTCTTACCTTTCATTTGAATGGGATTTGGTGATGGTGTCTTAATCACTGCCTTTGGGCAGCAGCCACCAGGATTGACCTTGGAGTGGAGCAATGGTGGTTAAATAATGCTGAATATAGAGGGCTGCAGAAGACTCTGATGTGAGATCTGTTGGAAAATCTACCCAAAAGTATAGTTTTCTGTATTAAATTGCATACCCGTAACTCATATATGTTCTATATCTGCTTTTAACCTACATAGGTCCCTGTCTGACCTGCTCCTTCCATCAGGTTGCTCTTCTGGGGAGGTTACTCCAGGCAGTGGTGTGCCATAAGGAACGGCACTATTGGTGGCCCTAGTCATTATATATATTGTGGTAAGGTGGTGCAAGGGGCCGTCATTGACGGCAGGTATGTAGCACCAATGTTTTCCAGCATCAGCTGCTGGTGGCAGTTTGCTGCTGATGATTTAGAATAGCCGAAAGGCTAACCTGGGACGGCTTTACTGGGATGGAGCAGAGCAGGGTGGGACTCCATCCCACTACCCAGGTCCGGGTTTTGCGGGCTGTTTAAATAGCCTGGGGAATCAGCTGTGGCCTGTCCTTTGTCTAGAGCTCACATGGGAGTTAGACTCTGTGAGCCTGGCTGAAATCTCCTGTGGAGGCTGTTTCATGCGGACCTGAGGCCTATTTGGACTGTAAACAGGATTTTTGCTCAAGGACTAAAAGCTGTTTGCCTGATTGAATCATTTATGCTGCGGTTTCCTGAAAAGGTGATGTAACCTGTATGGACATATGCTTTTGTGGATTTTTGTGTGAAATAAACACAGACTTTACTTTGAACTGTTTGCCTCCGCCTCTATACTGCTGACACCCGGTCGCCTACCAGAGCTAATCTCCACAATATATTTCTTATATATATACATGTCTTGGTATAGATCTATACCATGAGGTGAGGGTACCCGCCTCACACCAAGTTGGATTCAGGCGTTATTTCGTCCTTTCTGCCTTGGACGGATCCTCTGGTCTCGGGACTATGATCTAAATTACTATGAGATGAAAGGGATCTGTGCCCCTCTACTGGGGTTAGAGATCTGCCGGAACTGTCTTGTCCCTGATGGGATCTTATCTTGGGGTCTACTGGTGCCCCCTTCTTGAAGTACCGGATTGTTTCCATGGATTAAGGGCCCTCTGGCCTGGTCCTATTCGGTTGGTCGTCCTTCCGGACCTGTAGGACTCGTTCGGCTCTACTGAATATTGTTGTTAGCACTTCTGTTGGTTCCGTCTGCGACCTGGACATGTATTCCCCGTTGGGAAAAGTTTTGAGTTACCATGGCTACCCCCTCTTGTAGCGGCATGGTTAGGCAGTTATTTTGGCCTATCCTTCTAGAGGAAGATTCTTCCTCCCTATTGTTTTTCGTTCTTTTACTATTAGTGCTTGGCTTGCCCTGTAGCACTATGTTCTGGCGATCAAGCTGGCTAGTCCGCTGCTTGCGCTCAGTTCTCCCTTTACAAGGTTCAAAGGTTGAGGTTAGAGCATTGCTCTCGTTGTTGATAGCATGGTTAAGGGTGATAGCGCTTTACTGTTGGCTGTGCCTTTTCACGGGGATCCCACCCTATTGTGGACACTGCTATTGGATGTCCCATAGTTTATGAATATGTTCTGGAGCAGGACGTGCTGTATGCTTAGAATAATACAATTCTGTGAGAATCTCACCTGTAGAATTGGTATTATATGCATACAGCACGTCCTGCTCCACCCCACCCAGGTTTCACTTTGTTCTGGATCCCCTGTATGGTGATTGTACTCACTTGGTGTTATTGCCAGACATTCTGGGTGGTTTGTTTCTCCTGGCTTCTCTTCTCACTGCTTTTCAATGCTGGGGATTGTGGGAGGTCCTCCGGTATATGTAGGGCCGGGAGGAGCTTGTTTTCTTCATGATCTGCAGTGCACGGCGCTGAAGGCGGAGTTATACCCATACGTTATGAATATGTTCTGGAGCAGAACGTGCTGTATGCATATAATACCAATTCTACAGGTGAGATTCTCACAGAATTGTATTTTTTTGTGCCCACATTGCTTTGCTGTCCCATTCCCAGGTGACCGCCGGCAGCCAGTGATGTTCACGTGGCAAGTTGCCCAGTGTGTGCCTGCAGTGATCATGTCAGGGTGGCACGCTCCAGTGGATTGAGAATGTAGGCAAGTCTCAGGGCCAGGGAACGGCCTGGTGTATAATGTGGGGCATGCTGCAATTGTATGCCTCTCAGTGTGTCTCAGAGGATCTTTTTGAGTGTTGCAACTTTTTAAACTGGAACACTTATTTTAGAAAAAAAAAAGGGTGTTCTGAGTGTAGGCAGGCATCCTGATTGCCGATGCCTGTACCCGTGAATTTAACAGCGTTAAATAGGAGAAATCAGCAATTGGGAGGCCTTCCTGCACTCCGGACACAACCCTGTGAAAAATGGTTGTTCCGCGTCCAGACAAAATGAATAAACATACACTCCCGCACAGCTTTTAGACTACAGGGCCTAAGATTTTTTATGTAAAATGATAAGAAAGAATGATAAGTAAGTGACTAAAAACTTAAAATATATTAATTTTAGATACTGGGGGATAGTTTTTTAAGGGGTTAAAATGCATGTCAGTAACCGGAGATATGCGCCACCTTTATCACGTAAGATACAGATTACAGATCTACAATAAAAAAACGAGACATTTTCTTCAAAAAACAAGACGGCTTTTTCATTTTTCATGCGTCAGTTAAGTGGTTCAAAACCTGGGATTTTCACTCTTTGGGATGCCCTGCTGCATGACACCCCTCCGATCGACCAATTTACACACCTTGCCAACATTTCGCTTGCACAGGTGCGGCTCTCCTCCAATCAGCCGCTACATTCCCTCCCGTCTGGGGCATCCAGATTCGGGATGTCCCGCTGTGTGAAACCCCCCCATGGTCATCCGGTATACTCACCTTCTCTCCCGCTCCAATGGCGCATGTGCAAGCAGTGGCCGCATCCCCGCTATCTCTTTAGGCATTTAGAGGGCAGCAGGGATGCTGCGCCACGTGCTCGGCCTAGTTTGGCTACTCAAACAAGCCTAGACAAGCGTGTGTGCTGATTGGATGCATGCGCCGTAGGACCAGGTAAAGGTGTATTGGAGTGGACGACCTGTAGGGTTTCACATGGTGGGTCTTCCCGAATCGTGGTGCCCCCGGGAAAAGGTCCAAAATCCGGGATAGTCATAATCCTGGGTTTTGGGCCACTTTAAAACAGCCTGAAAGTATAAAAGTTTTATTTTTCATTTTTTTACTTTAAGAGTTAAAAATGAAAAAGTTCCTTAATAATCATGCAAACCACTTAATGACCTACTCACCTTACCAGGCTGCTGGCTCCCGTACCTCTCGCGCCGACATCTTGCTACACCGGGAAGTATATATCCCACAGTGTACGGCAGTGGCTATGACAGGGCGAGTGCGAGGTGAGAGCTTCGGCGGCGGGGGACCTCCGGAATTGTAGCTGCTGGATGGTTCATGTAGCACGATTTACCGCACTACATGAATCCGGAAGCAGCTGGAAAAAGCAGCAGCACAGCCGAAAGTAGTCTGCTGTGTGCTGCGGGACCATCCGGACCTGCACCTGGGAGGGGATTAAAGTGGAGTTGCAGCCCAGCAGGGGAAAGAATAATAAGTGAGCAACTAAAAACTTAATATTAATTTTAGATGCTGGGGAATAGTTTTTTAAAGTGGACCAACACCCAGGATTTTGACTATCCTGGGTCTTGGTCCACTTCGGTGGGGCACCCCCGATCGGGGTGCCCCGCTGTGTGAAACCCCCCCGAACCCCCCGAACTCACCTCTGTCAGCGGCGACGGACAAGCCGCGGACAAGCGGCTCCTCCGCCGCCGCCTCCCGCGCGTCCCTGTTGACGCGCGCGTGCCCGCGCCGGCCATTCACAGACGGCCGGCGCGGGCGCGCGCGCGACTAGAGGGGCGCGAGGGAGGCGGCGGCGGCCGGCCGCCGCCGAAACTAAGGTAAGGAGTTTGGGGGGTTTGGGGGGGTTTCACCCCGCGGGACATCCCGATCTCGGATGTCCCGCGGGGAGGGAGGTGATCGGTCCGGGAATCTTATAGATTCCCGGGCCGATCACGGGTGGGTGTTGGTCCACTTTAAGGGTTTGGGCTTTTCATGAAATCATGCTGAAGGTCCAGTTTAAGTCCTCTGGCCTCTTTTTTTGCTTTTGGTATACTTTATAATATTCTAGATGCTAGATGCGGTTTTGGCCCCCTTTAAAGACAAACACTGGACAGTCTGGTGAGTTCTCAAGAAATCCCCAAACTTCGCCATTTGTTCCCTTTGCTTCTGCATTTGGCAGGTTAAACTTACCTGTCTTCTGCTCTTCCTCCTGCACTCCACCAATCTTCTTGAATGCTTTCTGTAGGGCAGCGCCATCTTGTCTTTATCTCTGTCCCATGATGCACTGCACTGCCCTGAGATCTCGCATCTGCGCAGTGAAGTGCTCATCTCGATCCTCAGTACAAACTTACCTTTTCCCCTATGCTCGGCGGTGCGTTTAGGCCAGCGCTCAGCAATCAGGAGCAGGAGTGGCAGCATCACCAGTTTCCTGTAGACGTGGGCACGCTCCTGTCCCTAGCCTATCTGATTGTTTTCATCACTGAGGATTACTGTGGATTAGTACATTTCTCCCCTAAACTTTCTTTTTAGACTTGAGGTCCACATTAAAATGGACCAGTTACCACCTGCACCAGTCCTGGAGTCTTAATGACTCTAGGCTGGCAGGATTAGGTGCCCCTGGTGCATACTGATTTGGGATGCCCCACTGTTTGAACCCCAACCCACTCCCATTGATTGCCAGTAAGCCCCTTACCTTTCCACTGCTCCCTCTCTAGATAGCCCCAAAACGCGGCACTCCACAGGTTAGCCAAAACGGGATACCCCCGGGGGCACGGACCAATCACCAGGATAGTCATAATCCTGTTGTTTGGTCCACTTTTAGGGTAAGGTTTAGATTAGAATATTGAATATGATTATACATGTAAATGTTGGTTATATGTAGTGTAATACTTTTATTGATATATGAATATCTACCACATATTAAACATAATTATTTATGAGCATATTGGTGGATAATAGTAAATCAAATCATTATATGGGGCAATAGTTTAACAATTACCATGAAAAGTGCACTTTCCCCAACAATATATTTTTATAATGTTATCATTAGATTAGATGAGCCTAGCCGAGTTCGCGTTGGCGCAGTCAATCACGTTGATTGGACGGGAGGCCACGCATGTGCCGTGGGGCTGAGGAAAGGTGAGTTACTTCGGGCGACCTGGGGGGGTTTCACACAGCGGGGCATCCCCGATCGGGCTGCCCCAGGGGTGAGGATCAAAGGGGTTTTGGTCCACTTTCAAATAGATCAGGATCACCTATTATTGGCAGCTGATAATCAGAACTATTGCCCCATATAATGATTTGATTTATGATTATCCACCAATATGCTCATAAATAAGAAAAAAAACAATAATTTCACCATCATTTTTATAATTATGTTTAATATGTGGTAGATATTCATATATCAATAAAAGTATTACGCTACATATAACCAACATTTACATGTATAATCACATTCAATATTGTGCTCTAAACCTTACCCTAAAAGTGGACCAATCACCAGGATTTTGATGATGCTGGTGATTGGTCCCTGCCCCCGGGGGTATCCCCCCAGATTGCCAACTCCACTCACCTTTCCACCGGTCCCACGGTGCATGCACGGGCGCTCATCCAATCAGCGCGTATACTAATGAAGGGCATAAATCCTTTGTTTTGGACTGTGTGTGTCGGCATAGTGAATGCCAGCAGCCATATCACTGCCTAACCTGTGGGCTATCTAGCCAGGGAGCAGTCGAAAGGTAAGGGGCTTGCTGGCAATGGGGGGTTCACACAGTGGGGCATCCCAAATCAGAAAGCCCCAGGGCACCTAGTCGGGCAGTCATTAATACTCCAGGACCGGCGCGGTTGGTGACTGGTCCGTTTTAATGTGGACCTCGAGTCAAAAAAGAACGTTTACGATATAAGTTTACAAAACCACCACCCCCTCTGCTGATAAGTGGAACAAACCCAGAGTGGTCAGCCCAGGATTCTAAAAGATTCAAGGGTCGGCTGCTGCCCTATCCCTGGGGCTGTGTGAAACGCCCCCTCTTGGCAGCTCACTCGGTAATGATTGCTGAGCGCTGGTCTATACAGACTGTATTGCCAAGCATAGGGGAAAAGGTAAGTTTTTACTGGGGATCTGGGGGTTTCACATAGCGGGGAATTTTAATTGGGAGGAACAGACCTCAAAAAAGTAAAATTTTCATGTTTTGTTCCTCTTAAAAGTGGACCAAAACCCAGTGTTTGGACTATCCCGGGTATTAATCCCTGCCCCCATTTTGGAATCCCTCCAGGTCGCCCAATGTAACTCACCTTCCCCCGGTTCTACGGCACATGTACGGGACGATTATGACCCAAAGCAGGCGAGCGTGCCGGCGGACGCATCCTCGCTACAGGACGCATTCTTGCTCCGCCCATTTACAAATGTCTGGCACTGGCTCCGCGACCGTGGCATGCGCATGCACCATGTGATCAGGAAGAAGGTATGTGGGGGGGGGGGTCACACAGCAGGGCATCCCGTTTCAGTATGCCCAGGGGGGGGGGGAATCAGGCCACCCAGGATTGTTATAGATTCCAGGGCTGCCAACCATGAGCGACTATAAAGCGGACCTGGGATTCATCTGTGTTACTGGGGCATCCCAATATGGTGATCAGACACCATTTTTGTCTAGAGGGCTGGAGACAACTGGAAGTGGATGCCCATACTCCACTTAAAGTGGACCAACACCCACGGGTGATCGGCCCGGGAATCTATAAGATTCCCGGGCCGATCACCTCCCTCCCCGCGGGACATCTGAGATCGGGATGTCCCGCGGGGTGAAACCCCCCCAAACACCCCAAACTCCTTACCTTATCTTCCCTCCCTCACGCCCCTCTAGACGTGCCCGCGCCGGCCGTCTGTGAATGGCCGGCGCAGGCACGCGCGCGTCAAGAGGGACGCGCGGGAGGCGGCTTGTCCGTCGGCGCTGGGAGCGGGGAGAGGTGAGTTGTTCGGGGAGGTTTCACACAGCGGGGCACCCCGATCGGGGGTGCCCCACCGAAGTGGACCAAGACCCAGGATAGTCAAAATCCTGGGTGTTGGTCCACTTTAAACCTGTTTGATGCAGACCTAGCAGAGCCTTGGTCACTAAGGAATTTGCTGCATCAGTGAAGGCCGCCACACAGGCTTATTTTTTAAATAAAATTATTATAATTTTTTTATAATAATATAGGAAAAATATAACGTTGGGGAAAGTGCGCTTTTGATTTTTTTTTGCATAAAAGAAAAAAATGAAATAAATATAAGAAATGAAAAATAAAAATAAAATGGACATCATTTTATCACAAAGAAAATGACACTTTAATAATTGGCATCAAAAGTATAATAAAAAAGTAATAATAAAATGATAAAAATATAATGTTGGGGAAAGTGCACTTTGGATGACAGAGCTTAACTGCTTTATAAGTTGCGCAACACTCGCACATGCGCAGTGGAAATGTCGCCTCTGCCTCAGCGTAACCAGCCTGTGAGTGGGCATGCGCATAACACAGAGCGCTCCCATTGTAACAGAAGCGGGAATGGTCGGCGTCTGCTGATGCGATGCTGCCCCGGCATCATAGATTTGCATAGCCCCGCCCCCTACTTCCTCACACCACTCACCCACCCATAGCTATATAGGGCTCCGCCTCATTCCCCAGTAATGTGCCCAGAGAAGGACTGCAACAGTTGGGAGAACTCCATTGCGCATGTGCGAGTGTTGCGCAAACACCTTATAAAGCAGTTTCCATCCTTCAGTACCTGAGCAGCCTGTGGCGCGAGCAGCTAGTGAACATACCTGTCATGATTTGTTCACAGGTTCGAATCCGACCCTGTGCCTTGATCTGCAGGTGTTGCCGTGTTTCTCGGGACCGTCCAGGCTGACTCCTTTTTTTATTAATAGGGAAAATAGAACGTTGGGGAAAATGCACTTTTTAGGCCAAGTGTCATTTTCTTTGTGCCAAAACGATGTCCACTTTATTTATTTCTTCTTTGTGCAAAAAAACAATTGTCATCCTAAGTGCACTTTCCCCAATATTATATTTTTCTTATTTTCTTATTAATAAAATATGGTGCCGAATGCCTATATTTTGGGACATAAGCTATTGCTATGTGTATGATTATCTAGCCCCATCCTGTGGCCATTAAGGTTTTTTTTATGTAAAACACGTTTATTTGTCAGTGATATATATTGTGCTGATTGTACGGCAGATTTTTGTTAAATAGTAAAAAAAAAGATTTTTAATATATTTTTTAATACATGAAAAGATAAACGTTTTACTAGTAATTAGAAAGAAAAAACAGCCGGCCGGGCATTGTTCACTTCTCTTATTTGCCGCCTATTAATGGGCGGCATGAGTGGGATTCGATCCGGTGGACTCGGCTACTTCCGAGTAAGCCAGCCGCCCAGGACATTAGCTTACTGCGCCACAGGGCCAGTGGGTGGGCGTGGCCGAGATGCGGTGGGTGACGTCAGCTCACCAGGAGACGCCAGTGCAGTGTGTTGCTGCTGAGAGTGATGGGCTCGCTGATCAGCGCTCAGGCAGCACTAGTTGCAGCAGCATCAGGCAGCACTAGTTGCAGGAGCAGAGACAGGGCAGATCGGTGCAGAGCCGTGTGACAACTTCTCCTGGAGTCTCGCCGCCGCCGCCATCATCCTCTGCCATTCAGAGAACATTTACACAAAGGGGCCTTTTCCCATCTGATCTGAGGTTTGATTATAGGAGGAGTTTATGTAGCAGTAGTGAAAGTTTTATTTAATTAAAGTGGACCAACACCCAGGGGTGATCGGCCCGGAAATCTATAAGATTTCCGGGCCGATCACCTCCCACCCCGCGGGACATCCGAGATCGGGATGTCCCGCGGGGTGAAACCCCCCAGAATCCCCAAAAAGATCTTACCTGATCCGCCGCCGCTGCCTCCCGCGCGCCCCTCCAGACGTGCGCGCGCCCGCGCCGGCTCTCTGTGAATGGCCGGCGGGGGCGCGCGCGCGCCGAGAGTGACGCGCGGGAGGCGGCAGCGGCGGAAGCGGCTTGGACGTTCCTGTCCCCCGCCTGGACGTTGGCGGGGATTGGCTGCGGCGTTCACGTGGGAGCGGGGAGAGGTGAGTTTTTTGGGGGTTCTGGATCGGGGTGCCCCGCCGAAGTGGACCAAAACCCAGGATAGTCAAAATCCTGGGTGTTGGTCCACTTTAAAGAAAATAAAAAACCCTAAATACAAATAGGATAATAAAGGAGGGAGTGATTTGCAATTGGGGATTTTTTCCTAATATCTCATGTAATAACTATTAAAACTGGGCTAAAAGACTTATTTTACAGGGAAACCAGGGATGTGGCTGCCCCCACTTTCTATGCCACCAAATTATCCTAAAATGACGGCTTTATTCCATGCATTAGGATGCACCACATAAAGCCCTGATTGGACGAGAGCCAGCGCATGCGCCATGGGAATGGCAGGATGGTGAGTTGAGTGGGTGATCACACATCCTAAATCGGGATGCCCCAGGGACAAGGACCAATCACCAGGATAGTGACAATAATGGTGATTGGTCCACTTGTATGATCCCTAGGAAGCCAAATTGCTTCATGAAGCTCTGATGGCGGAGCGGAAACAGCTGCACACCAGGATGAAGCATGTCTCCTGGTGGAGGAAGGGTGGCTGCTGCATGTGTGCACCAGCTGCTTCCTGTCCCCCATCAGATGGACGGAAATGGTGAGTATGGCTCTAATGCACTGGCGGTGTGAGGGGGTAGATTGGGTTGGTTTAGTGTCCCCATGGAGCAACAGAGTAGCCAGGAGGCGTGTAGGTCTGCTTTAAAGTATACCAAAACCAGACCTATAAGACGCTAGGTGCGGTTAGATACCCAGCCCTGGGGCATCCAGATTTGGCCTGCTCTGCTGTGTGACACCTCGCTGGATATTCTCACCTCGCCAGCGGCACCATTTCTTGCATCTTACTAGGTCTGTGTGCAGCCGCACTCTCCATAAATGAATTGCCGCCATAAAGGGATGCAGGGGAGGCCGCGCACCCATCTCCAGATGGGATAAGCTTGTAAGTCTGGCTGTGGGGCATCCCAAATCAGGATGCCTCCTGGGAATAGTATTAATCAGTCCAACAAGACCCAGTATTTCCACTATCCCCAGTTTTGGATTGTCCCCTGGGGCATCCCAATGTGAGATGTCCCCGCTGTGTGAAATCCCCTGGTTCATCCGATCTACATATCTCACAGGACGTGTCTCTCCTCCAATCAGCTTCTTAGTCTGCGCATATTAATGTGCGGCTGGAGAAGCTGTAACTCGCCGCACTCTCCAGGCTGTGCACGGCCAGATATTCAGTTATGGCAGGAGCTGCCGTACGGGAGAGATGCCGCCACTGGCTGCACATGCTGCATAGGTAAGAAAAGGGGGCAACTGGAGGGATTTCATATAATGGGGCATCCCGGCACAATGTGTAACCCTTGTTGTATTTACTCACCTTCATAGGGTATGAACCGAGAGTGTTTCGCACGGGGGGCATCCCGAATTGGGTATGCGCCAAGGGTACCGACCAAAACCCAGGATAGTGAAAATCTGTTCTACTTTAAAGTGGACCTACGCTGGCCCTAGAATCTGTGAGACACTAGTGGCAGCTGAATACCTGCCATTATTTGGGATGCCCCAGAACTCCTAGTTCACTGAAATAAAGCAGATAGGACGAGTCTGCGTATGCACCGTGGGATGGCTAATGAGGTAAATAAACCAGACGGGCGGCATTCAGATCACCCCTCCGGCTGTGGCGCGTGGGGACCGGTGTCACATTACAGGTTATGAGGGGGCTCAGATACTATAGGCTCTATGGTCTGGGCCCCCGTAGCCTATATGTGATGGGTAGGCCCCATGTTTTCATTGAAATGAATGGGGAGCGCATCTGCTTCTGCCACAGCCATTCAGATAGACTGTGGCGGGATCGCACACAGCGCCGGGGATACAGGGGATGCGGCATTGCGCGCTTCCCATTCATTTCAGTGAGAGCAACTTGCGACTCTCATCAAACAAGAGTCGGTGCATGTGCCAGTGGGGTGGGGTAAGGTGAGATTTTACGGGCTAACTGGGGGGGGGTCTCACAGCGGGGCATGAAACGAATTCCGAGAAAGTTACATTCAGAGGTTTTGTTCCACTTTAAAGCAGACCTTTACTCTGAATAAGAGTCTATCTTATATGTTTCCCACACCCTGTACATACAGATTGCTCAGATTAAAAATCATCCTACCTGCATCTACTGCATGTTATGAGCCTTTAAACATCCAAGATGGCGGCTTATGGAACATCAGGCAAACAGGAAGAGCCTTCTGACTGTGCTGCTCTGCATTCTGGGATTGCTGACCTTTTCCTGACCCCAGCTCTGCTCTGTCTGAGCAAAGCACAGCTATAACCCACCCCCCCTGTACTTTATCCCACTCTCCTCTCCTCATTCCTCAGTAAGTGTGATGCTTCTGAGTCAAGATGGCGGCGCCCGTGTCCTAAGTCCTGAACAGAGTTGCAGCCCAGTGAGGGAAAGAATAAGTAAGTGACTAAAAACTTAAAATATATTAACTTTAGATGCTGGGGAATCTTTTTTTAAGGGTTTGGGCTTTTCAATAAATCATGGTGAAGGTCCGCTTTAAGTGTCTCAGATTTGACCCTCTGAAAATATGGTCAGCTTAGCCTGGGGCAAGGAGGGGTCCGATAAGAGTTGACTGTATGAGACATTAAGGGGCCCCATTTAATGTTCGCACCAGGGCCCCGCCACATTTAGTTGCGCCCCTGCTGCTCACCAGGAGATGGAACAGGGAGGAGAGTTATTTCACTGAATTTAATTTCTATTTACTGTTACTAAATAAATGTGTTATTTGCCTTTCTATGGCTTATGGGGGGGTAATTAATTATCTAATTATATATTTCATTGGTATTAATGGGGGACTTTATATAGTGTAAATATAATGTATGTGTATTTTATTTGTATTATATATTTAATTGATTAAATGAACTGGATATTTGATTCGTAGGGGACATCCCGACTTGGGCGGCGCACCCACCTAGACGCCATTCACCCCTATATTCCTATGTGGCACAGGATGTGCCCGCTCCCCTGCAGTGCACACCCTCCATACCTGACAGGGGGCGCCGCTGTGTGCGCTTAGGAATAGAGGTGGAACTCAGGTGAGTGCGCTGCTCGGACGCGGGATAGGCTTGCGATTTCTGGCTGTGGGGCATCCCAAATCAGGATACCTCCTAAGAATCATAATAACCAGTCCAAAATTGAAGTGAAACAAGATCTGATCCTGGGAGATGTCCCGCTGTGTGAGATTCCCCAGATTACTCGATCTACATAACACTCCAGAGTTCCCACAGCGCAGACGGGGCTCTCCTCCAATCAGCTTCTTAGTCTGCGCATATTAATGTGCGGCTGGAGAAGCTGTAAGGAATCCTGGCCGCACTCGCGATCCCCAGGCTGTGCACAGTTATGGCAGCTATTCAGTTATGGCACAGAGCGTGTACTCTGCCTTGAGAAAGTGACAATACGTCAGGAAAACGCATTGGCTTTTTCCTGGGGGGACGAGTGGCGGCCTGTACCATGGACACTGTGTATTTGTAAGATAAGTGTATTTCTTTCATGTCTTTGCACCTACCTCGTATCATTTATTGCATATTTTTGCACTATACTCATCTGATTGTTCATTAGGTTTTGATGCACTTTATTGGGAAGCACAAGCACTTTACATTTTATTAATGATTATTGCCTTTAGAAGGGCCCAGGTTATTGAGCTTTATTTAACATTTTTATGGCTGCCCTGTACAACAGCGCCCCCCCTCCCCCCCATGGCAGATTGTGAGAATGTTGTTGTCTTGTATGTCTTTTAAACTGTCTTTTTAGATATATTGTATTATGTGGATCAAATAAATTTTTGATAAACTATTTGAGTGTGTGCAACGCCAAGTCTCTGGTTTGGGCTATTTTGGGGGATTTGGGCACCCCCACTTTCAATAGTGTTTCAGCATTCTGAGTGGCACCCAGAGCATTGCACCACATTTATTAGTAACTAGTTAGTGTCATCCAATCTTTGTATTAGTACAGTTATGGCCGAGCCCGGGAGAGATGCCGCCACTGGCTGCACATGCTGGATAGGTAAGTAAATCAGGCAACTGGAGGGGTTTCATATAATGTGGCATCCCAAATGGGGATACCCCAGTGGGTGGTTGTTTAATTGGACCTAGTGCCTATAAGACTCTAGGTCCGGTTAGACGACTACCCCATGATATATGGTCCACTTTAATATTAAATATATTATTGCTCTCAGTGTGTAATCCTGGAGATCGCCGCGTTTACTCACCTTTCCGGCAATCCCGTGTCACATGCACAGACAGGCAGCCAATCAGCATGCTCCTCTCTATTCACCTTCTGCTAGTCACTCTGATGTCTGAGCGTCCCACAAACGAAATGGAGCGAACACGTCACAGGCCGCATCCCCACCCCTCCGTGTACCCGCACCAGCCATCCAGAAATGGGGGGAGTGGGAACCCGCCTCAGCTAAAGGCATAGTGGGGATGCAGCCGCTGCCGGCACATGCACCGTGAGGTCACCGGCCATGTTAGTTGTCTCTGATCCAGATATGGGATGCCCCTGGAATGAGGAAATCGGCCATTGCTCCTCTGTAACGGATGGCAGGAGAGAAAGAGGAATAATAATTTAGAGTAACATATTTATATTTCTTTATATTGAATTTATTATAATATATTTATTATATCATCCTGTGTGGACAAGGGCTCCCCCTGCTGATTGGAGGCAGAGGCACATCACATGCAGAATAGAGCCAGTAGGGGGTCAGGTAAGTATAGTTGTTTCTTAATATGCCCCAGACAAACCCTTTGTGAAAAATGGGAAGAGAGAAAAAAGTCATTTTTTGATATTTAAATATTCATAATTTTAAAGTGTTGATCAACACCCCCTTAATTTTTCATGGGGCGATATTCTACCTCTTTATGGGGCATCCCTAATTCGGATGCCTCGCTTTGTGAAACCCTGGGGTCACTCGAATTAGTCACCTCTTCCCTGAGCTCTCACCACATTTTGTTGCCATGGCTGCATCCCCGGAATACCTCTAGCTAGGCTCTCATCAGGCCATCACAGCAGGAGGTGAGCGGGGATGCGACCGGCGTCACTCGCTCTAATCAGATTTTCTTGCCGCTCTGAGCACAGGACATTTGATTGGAACGAGCGCTACTGATTGGCTGAGAGACCTGCACTTGGGGAACGAGGGAAAAGTAAGTTCACAGGGCAATACACACAGTGGGGGCATCCCAAATTAAGATGCCCTCATCAGAAGGAACAAAACCTAATAAAGTGAAAGCTTTAAGTTTTGTTCATCTTTAAAGTGTTGCAGAAGAGCCAGAGATTGGCCTACCTACTCACCTTTTCCTGGGATCCCGCAGTCTGTAATTAAATGCAGCACAGAGCAGAGAAGCAGCATCCCGGCGCTCTCCGCTCTGCACGCCACCGGCAGAAGATCATCAGGTTTTTGGAGGCACAGAGCAGAGGAAGCCACAAGAAGGTGAGTAGGTGGCCTGATCTCAGGCTTTCAGTACCATTATACACGGTTAGGGATGCTCCATAGGGAACCTAGGCAGTGATCCAGGAGTCTGTCAGTTAGATGTTTGTTCTCATTGGCATTACAGTAGTAAATTCTATCGACGTGTGAACAAACATTTAAGTGGACCTAAACCATTTATAGGCTGCTGTGTTTCCCATCCCCCAGTTATCTGGATTTACGATGGCTGTCCAAGGCCAAAATATGGCCAAGAAACTCACCCTCTCCAAGGCAGCTGGGCAGTCTGCCCATGTACCCAGTAGGGTTTGCCAGTCTTCTGCAGCGAAACATTTGCTGATGCCAATCCATGTGCAACAGGGGAACGGAGAGGGTAAGTTCTTACATAAGATCCTCTGGTTCTCCAGTGGCCCGGTCTGAGCCTGGGTCTTTGTATTGGTGGGATCAGGTCCAGAAGGTGGGAGGATTGAGGCTCATTCCTTCCAATGTTTCTTTTTTCTTTCAATATGTCTTTATTGAGTTTTGCATGAAAATCAAGAACAATACATGTAAACAGTAATAAACACACAAAGAGAATTGCGGGGTCAGGACGTAACAGCAGTCAACAAATAATACAGCCTCAAGCGGGCTAAAGAGGCCGGGCACATTAAATGCTCAAGGAACCGGGAGCGACAGGAGCGCAGGCCCAGAGCTCCGCAGCCTGCGACTCCTACCACACCCCAGACACCATAGCCAACCTAGATTCTTCTTCCATATAGGCCGACCTCCGGCAAGACCAGAATATAGTGACCGCACCCGTCCCTCCCGCAACCCCGAAAATAAGGGAAATTGTAGAGAAGAAGAAGGGTAGATAGGAGGGAGCAAGGGAAGAAAAAGAAAATAGGGATATAGGGCAGAAAGAGAGAGAGAAAGTAGATAAGAGACAATAGGAAGGAGGACACAACAGACAGACAAAGAGACACAAACCTAGGGAAGGATGACCACATCACATCCCCGCTCCGACCCCCCCCAAGGGTCGCGGCAGGACCGACCCCGGCCCAACCATCCACCGTCCGACTCATCCCGGGGCTCATTCCCGCTCCAATAACGCTCGGAAATCAGGGGACTCCCGAGAAACCTCCCAGAGAGTCCACGTCTTAAGAAACCTCTGAGTGCCCCCCTCCACCCCCTCCAGAGACAGCTCCTCCATCCTCTTGATGGTCTCAACTTCCCCGTACCACTCCAGCATAGACGGGACAGCAGTGGAGCGCCAGTGTCTGGGAATCACCGATCTAGCAGCAGTGAGTAGGTGCCTCAACAACCCTTTTTTATTAGTCGACACCGATGAAAAATTAAAAAACAGTGGGAAACTCCCCTAGGGTATAAGTATGTAGGCTCTGCCCCTAAAACCCATATGTACTTGGGGCGCCCAGCTAACCTCTATAACTACTGCATGACTCACACAAATACAGACATCTGGTTATTTGCTGAGCTGGCCAATAACCATACTGACAAAATTAGCCAAAAATGAACTCACTTTTAATGGTATTGAAAATGGACTCATAACGCATATGACAAACAAGACTTACTGACACACACTAATTATGCGTTATGAGTCCGTTTTCAACACCATTAAAAGTGAGTTCATTTTTTGCTAATTTTGTCAGTATGGTTATTAGTCGACACCGACCCTGGGAGCATGGACAAAAGGGCGACCTGTGGCGTGCGGGGGAGCTTTTCGAGTGACAGGTGCTCATACATTCCTAACACCCGCTCCCAGAAGTCCCGCACCGACGGACACTCCCACCAAATATGTACCATGGTCCCAGGAGCCCCTGTACATCTCCAACAATCACCAGTATCCACCCCTCCAAATTTTAGAAGATCCGATGGGCACCTATACCATCTTGCCAGAATCTTATAGTTCCGTTCCTGGGCTCTAGAAGCGACAGACAGTTTGTGGGTAAGTGCAAAGGATTTCTCCCATTCATCGGGTTCAAATACCTGTCCCAGGTCCTCCTCCCATGTCCCGCAGAACCGTTGCATTCCCTCACCCTCCTCCTCATCCCGAAGGATCTTATACAGGGCAGAAATCACGCGTGTAGGGGGGGAAGGGTCCCGGAGGACACTCTCCAGGGGAGTTAGTGCGCAAGAGAGGTTCGAGATTGGCGTAAGAGACCTGATAAAGGCCACCAACTGAGCATGTAGAAACCATGAGATATTCCGAAGCCCACTCCGAACCCCCAAATCAGAGAGGGAAGGAGGACCCGCCCTCGACATTATGTCCCCAAGTCTAATATCCTGAGAGGCTTCCCATACAAGAAAGGACCTAGAGTTCAGACCCGGGGGGAAGGCCGGGTTGTCAAACAGCGGGGTGAGGGGGCCCGGTCTAAGCGAGAGCTTCCCCCGCCTCAAGAATCCGTCCCAGACTTTCAACAACGGGCCCGCTAAGTAAGGCAGCTCCTGGGGCCCAGGCCTGTCTAGAGGAGAAACCCAAGGCAGGGCTGTCAAATTGAAAGGGGAAATTGCCCTCTCGATAGCCACCCAGCCTTTATCATCCTTATGGTGGACCCAGTCCGATAGACGCACCAGTACAGAGGCAGCGTGATAGGTTCTAAGGTCCGGGACCCCCAGCCCCCCCCTCACTTTAGATCTGAAGAGTGTGGCCCTCCCAATCCTGGGCTTCCCGTTGCCCCAGATGAATTTAAAGAGGCTCCTCTGTAAAGATTGGAAAAACCCCCGCTCCGGGGCCAAGGGGATTGTCTGGAATATATAAAGAAACCTGGGGAGGATGTCCATTTTAAGGATATTAATGCGACCCAACCACGAGTACTGCTTCTTATTATAGGAGGCAAGGCCTGCGGCTGTGGACTGTAGGAGCGGAGAGTAGTTGAGTTTATATAATTTCCCCAAGTCCGAGGGCAACTGAACCCCCAAGTATGTAATGGCCTCCCCCTGCCACTTGAAGGGGAAGTTAGTCTGGATGAGGAGTCGGGTCTGATCATTCAATGAAACGTTTAAAATCTCAGTCTTAGACAAGTTCACTTTAAAGAGACCTGATAAAGGCCACCAACTGAGCATGTAGAAACCATGAGATATTCCGAAGCCCACTCCGAACCCCCAAATCAGAGAGGGAAGGAGGACCCGCCCTCGACATTATGTCCCCAAGTCTAATATCCTGAGAGGCTTCCCATACAAGAAAGGACCTAGAGTTCAGACCCGGGGGGAAGGCCGGGTTGTCAAACAGCGGGGTGAGGGGGCCCGGTCTAAGCGAGAGCTTCCCCCGCCTCAAGAATCCGTTCCAGACTTTCAACAACGGGCCCGCTAAGTAAGGCAGCTCCTGGGGCCCAGGCCTGTCTAGAGGAGAAACCCAAGGCAGGGCTGTCAAATTGAAAGGGGAAATTGCCCTCTCGATAGCCACCCAGCCTTTATCATCCTTATGGTGGAACCAGTCCGATAGATGCACCAGTACAGAGGCAGCGTGATAGGTTCTAAGGTCCGGGACCCCCAGCCCCCCCCTCACTTTAGATCTGAAGAGTGTGGCCCTCCCAATCCTGGGCTTCCCGTTGCCCCAGATGAATTTAAAGAGGCTCCTCTGTAAAGATTGGAAAAAACCCCGCTCCGGGGCCAAGGGGATTGTCTGGAATATATAAAGAAACCTGGGGAGGATGTCCATTTTAAGGATATTAATGCGACCCAACCACGAGTACTGCTTCTTATTATAGGAGGCAAGGCCTGCGGCCGTGGACTGTAGGAGCGGAGCGTAGTTGAGTTTATATAATTTCCCCAAGTCCGAGGGCAACTGAACCCCCAAGTATGTAATGGCCTCCCCCTGCCACTTGAAGGGGAAGTTAGTCTGGATGAGGAGTCGGGTCTGATCATTCAATGAAACGTTTAAAATCTCAGTCTTAGACAAGTTCACTTTAAAGAGACCTGATAAAGGCCACCAACTGAGCATGTAGAAACCATGAGATATTCCGAAGCCCACTCCGAACCCCCAAATCAGAGAGGGAAGGAGGACCCGCCCTCGACATTATGTCCCCAAGTCTAATATCCTGAGAGGCTTCCCATACAAGAAAGGACCTAGAGTTCAGACCCGGGGGGAAGGCCGGGTTGTCAAACAGCGGGGTGAGGGGGCCCGGTCTAAGCGAGAGCTTCCCCCGCCTCAAGAATCCGTTCCAGACTTTCAACAACGGGCCCGCTAAGTAAGGCAGCTCCTGGGGCCCAGGCCTGTCTAGAGGAGAAACCCAAGGCAGGGCTGTCAAATTGAAAGGGGAAATTGCCCTCTCGATAGCCACCCAGCCTTTATCATCCTTATGGTGGAACCAGTCCGATAGATGCACCAGTACAGAGGCAGCGTGATAGGTTCTAAGGTCCGGGACCCCCAGCCCCCCCCTCACTTTAGATCTGAAGAGTGTGGCCCTCCCAATCCTGGGCTTCCCGTTGCCCCAGATGAATTTAAAGAGGCTCCTCTGTAAAGATTGGAAAAACCCCCGCTCCGGGGCCAAGGGGATTGTCTGGAATATATAAAGAAACCTGGGGAGGATGTCCATTTTAAGGATATTAATGCGACCCAACCACGAGTACTGCTTCTTATTATAGGAGGCAAGGCCTGCGGCCGTGGACTGTAGGAGCGGAGCGTAGTTGAGTTTATATAATTTCCCCAAGTCCGAGGGCAACTGAACCCCCAAGTATGTAATGGCCTCCCCCTGCCACTTGAAGGGGAAGTTAGTCTGGATGAGGAGTCGGGTCTGATCATTCAATGAAACGTTTAAAATCTCAGTCTTAGACAAGTTCACTTTAAAGAGACCTGATAAAGGCCACCAACTGAGCATGTAGAAACCATGAGATATTCCGAAGCCCACTCCGAACCCCCAAATCAGAGAGGGAAGGAGGACTCGCCCTCGACATTATGTCCCCAAGTCTAATATCCTGAGAGGCTTCCCATACAAGAAAGGACCTAGAGTTCAGACCCGGGGGGAAGGCCGGGTTGTCAAACAGCGGGGTGAGGGGGCCCGGTCTAAGCGAGAGCTTCCCCCGCCTCATGAATCCGTTCCAGACTTACATCAACGGGCCCGCTAAGTAAGGCAGCTCCTGGGGCCCAGGCCTGTCTAGAGGAGAAACCCAAGGCAGGGCTGTCAAATTGAAAGGGGAAATTGCCCTCTCGATAGCCACCCAGCCTTTATCATCCTTATGGTGGAACCAGTCCGATAGATGCACCATTACAGAGGCAGCGTGATAGGTTCTAAGGTCCGGGACCCCCAGCCCCCCCCTCACTTTAGATCTGAAGAGTGTGGCCCTCCCAATCCTGGGCTTCCCGTTGCCCCAGATGAATTTAAAGAGGCTCCTCTGTAAAGATTGGAAAAACCCCCGCTCCGGGGCCAAGGGGATTGTCTGGAATATATAAAGAAACCTGAGGAGGATGTCCATTTTAAGGATATTAATGCGACCCAACCACGAGTACTGCTTCTTATTATAGGAGGCAAGGCCTGCGGCCGTGGACTGTAGGAGCGGAGCGTAGTTGAGTTTATATAATTTCCCCAAGTCCGAGGGCAACTGAACCCCCAAGTATGTAATGGCCTCCCCCTGCCACTTGAAGGGGAAGTTAGTCTGGATGAGGAGTCGGGTCTGATCATTCAATGAAACGTTTAAAATCTCAGTCTTAGACAAGTTCACTTTAAAATTGCTCAAGTCACCAAAGCGCTTGAATTCCGCCAGGATAGAAGGCATAGAGATGTGGGGTGAGGTCACGTACATAAGCAGGTCATCGGCGAAGAGAGAGAGCTTGTGCTCCCTCCCTCCGCAAACAACCCCATGCACAGACGGGTTAGCCCTCAACGCATTAGCCAAATGCTCCATTACCAACACATAAAGCAACGGGGACAGGGGGCAACCCTGGCGAGTACCGTTCCGAATTGGAAAGGGACCAGACAGAGAGCCATTAACCTTCACCCTTGCGGTAGGTTCCTGATATAGAGCCATTATTCTGGCCAGCATAACCGGGCCTAGTCCAATCTGGCTCAGTGCAGCCCTCAGGAACCCCCAATACACTCTGTCGAATGCTTTCTCCGCATCGACTGCTAGTAGACAAGTCGGGATACCCCGTGACTGCGCGTAATGGATTAGGGATATCGCCTTAATGGTATTGTCTCTCGCTTCCCTTCCCGAGACAAACCCCACCTGATCCAGATTGACCAGCGTGGAGAGCAGAGGTTGCATCCTAAGAGCAATGATTTTAGCGTAAATTTTCAGATCCCCATTGATCAGTGAGATTGGTCTATAGCTCCCAGGTAGGGTAGCATCCTTACCGGGCTTTAATATGACTGCAATGTGCGCCTCCAAGGCCTGTCTCGGGAAGGAACAGTCGTTCGATATAGAGTTAAACACCCTAACCAGAAAGGGGGTTAGCAAAGCTCCAAGTGTCTTGTAGAATCTGGGGGTGAACCCATCAGGACCGGGACTTTTACCTACGGGGGTCCCCCTTATTGCCCGACCCACCTCTTCTAGGTCAAATGGGTCCTCCAAAAAATCACTGTCTGCCGAAGGTAAGGTAGGAAGGGCCGTCTCCCGGACATAGTCCAACATCGCGGCGCCCCCCCCTGGCTGCGAACCCCGGGCAGAGGGGTATTCAAGGTTATATAGTTTAGAATAAAAGGCCTGAAATTCACCCGCTATCTGCGGTGTCTTGTGGTGGTCGGCGCCGGCGCCCCCCTTTAGGACGGGTATAAAGGTACAACCCTGTCTGGGGTGAAGAGATCTAGCCAGCATCCTGCCGCACTTGTCGGAGTGTTCGTAGATACGGGCTCTAAACCTATCACGGTATTTAAGAAAGCACTGATCATATAAATTCTTGAGGCCCTGCCTAGCATCTAACAATTCCCTTAAGACAGCAGGCGCGGGGGAAGTCTTGTGCGCTTCCTCCAACTCCCCAATACGTGCCAAGGCCCCCTTAATCCGATGCACCCTGTCTCTCTTGAGCCTGGACCCGTGTTTGATGAGGATCCCTCGAAGCACGCATTTAAGAGCCTCCCATTGCCATGGCAACGGGGTCGGGTCATTTGCATGGTCCGATAAAAAGTTCCTAATGGAAGTCTTGACTTCAGCTAGGCATTCGGCATCCTTCAGCAGATTGTCATTCAGGCGCCAATTGTATTGCCTAGGAATCATGTCCGGGATCGGGAGGCTCAAGAAGACAGGGGCATGGTCCGACCAGAGGATCTGCCCTATAGAGGTGTCGGGGTCATACGAGAGCGCATGGTGGCTAAGGAAGACATAGTCTAGCCTACTATACGTGTTATGAGGGTGGGAGAAAAACGTATAGTCCCTTGCCCCCCCGTGCTGAATCCTCCAAGTGTCCACTACCTGAAGAGCCCGGAGAGCGCCCCGGAGACTGTTCAGCTTAGAGAAGGGTATAGCCGACTTACCTTGAGAGGAGTCAAGTCTCGGGTCAAGGGCCAGGTTAAGATCTCCCCCTATCACTAAGGTACCCTCCGTAAATCCCTCCAACACGTGAAGTATCTTAAGGCCCACCTCCACCTGAGCCTGGTTAGGTAAGTATAGATTAGCGAGGGTGTACATTGCCCCGCGAAGAAACAAGTATCTACCATTGGGGTCAACCTTTGATTCCAACGTTTCCAGAGGGACAGCTCTATGAAGAGCAATAGAGACCCCCTTAGATTTGTTATCCGGGTTATAGCTATGAAACCATCTGTCATAATACTTGTTTTTGATCTCCGGGATTTTCCCCTGACAGAAATGGGTCTCCTGGAACAGAATAATATCAACCCGTTCCCTATGAAACCCATACAATATTTTCGCCCTTTTTTCCGGAACGTTCAGCCCCTTAGCGTTGAAAGTGCAAATCTTAAGGCCCGCCATGCCGGTCTGAAGCTAGAGTTACAGAGCCAAGGAGGTGCACCCCAGCAGCCAAGAGGGTCAGAAGGTCAGGGGCGCCCAGGGAGCGGGGTCCGCTACAGAGACCAAACCCCGGAGAAGGACGGAGCGGGACACCAAACAGACAAACAAAAGGGAACGGACCAGAGGCCCAGTAGGACACAGAAGACAGAGGAGGGAAGAGTAGAGAATGGGAGAGAGAAGGAAAACAAAGAAACAGAAAAGCCCGAAGAGCCCTTTCCTTACAGAGGAGGGCAGGCAAGAAAATTGAGGGCAATGCCCTCAGACACCACGCACTATCCGCCGATCAAGGTCCGGCAGAGAAGCGCGGGGAAACTTGTTGTGGAAGGTGGCCAGGCAGCCCAGGAGCCAACCCCAATTATACATAACCATCATTCAAACCCCCCAAACCACCCCGCCCGCCTAGAAGGGGAAGGAAATCCCATTCAGCCACGGGAATGACCACAGCGAATCCTCAGGAACTCTCTAACCCGCGTTAAAGCGGAAACCATTATACAAATCAATAGAAACAGCCCCAGAACACACCCTAAACTCGTCCCCCACAGGGAGACCATTGGCAACAACTAAGAGGGAACCCCTCCCTCCACCAACCAACAGCACAACACCCCGCATCCCCCGACCCCGCCACCCACCCACCGATGCACAGACCACCCCCCCCCAGCCCACCGCGGCAACCGCGTCATGGACCAAGGGGAGGGAGGAAGGCCCGATCCCCCCGACACCACCCAAACAGTCGGGCCCCGCCGAGGAGCTGGACATGGGATTAATGAGACAGCTCAGAGTCCTTCTGGAGCACGGAGTCCGCTGTAGAATGTCCACAAAGGGGGGGAAAGCACGGGCCAGGGGGCATCAAGAGGGCCGAGCAGCGATCAAAGCCGCCAGGAAGGAGGGGGGGGAGCAATACGGGGGTCTCAGAGCAAGAGTGGTTACAGCTAACGGCCCCGGATCGGTCCAGGGGCGCCTCTCGCCCGATCCCGAGCCAACCGGGGTCTCCGTGGGGCTCGCTGCGGCAGAGGGGGCAAGGGGTCGTACGCCAGCCAGTCCGGCAACGGGAAGGGATCCAGGCCCAGGAAAATAAACACCCCCGGAAGGTCCGCCTTGCTTCTGACGGTGTACGTGGAGTTGTCCTTGCGAACGACGAGGTGAAACGGGTGTCCCCACTTATAGGAGGCTCCAACCTCCCGTATCCCATCAAGGAGAGGTCGCAGCACACGTCTCATCTGTAGGGTGCAACGCGAGACATCAGGTAGGATAGTGATTTGCGAACCCCTCCAAGCAACTCTTCCCCTCTCCCAGGCCAGACGCAGAATGTCCTCCTTGATGAGAAAAAAATGGACTCTGCAGAGAACATCTCTAGGAGCCTGGGGGTCGCCAGCTGGACGCCCGCTAACCCGATGGATCCGGTCCAGATCAGCATCTGGCGATCGCCCCAGCAGGTCGTTGAATAATTCTGTCGCCCATGAGCGCAGGTCCTCCGATCTCACCGATTCTGGAATACCCCGGAGCTTCAGATTGTTACGTCTGTTTCTGTTCTCTTGATCATCCGTCTGAAGTCTAACGTCCACCAGTTGTTGATGAAGCAGCTCTTGATTTCTTTCAAGGGTCAGTAAGCGCGACTCATGATCTGAGCGGGACTCCTCCAGTGAGACAACTTTAGAGTCCAGAGCGGAGGACTTTTGTTGCAAATCCTCAATTTCCCGGCGCAGGGCACGCTCTATTCTAGTAGCCACGGCTTCCGGATCCGCCTTCAATTCAGCTTTGGTCGGAAGGCATTGGAGAAGGTCCCGTAGAGAAGTATCCACAACAGGCCGAGGGAGCGGCTGCCCGATTGGAGATTGGACTGAGGGCATCCCAGAGACGGGCCCACAAGGCGCCATATCCGCAGAGGAGACTTCTGCTGGGCTCAGGCCTCCAGGATCCGCCCCGTGAGGAGACAGGCCGTCTGGAGGGTCAGCACTGGGGCCCGGGGACCACTCCAAGGGCGTAGCGTCTATAGAGGACTGGGGAGATTGGCCTGGCCCAGACCACTCGGGGGCCCGATGGACATCCGCCCAGACAGTCTTTTTGCCCGGTCCAGGGCTGCCTCCCCAGGAGTGTGGTGTGTGGTCAGGCTGCACTGGAGACGGCCACTCAGGAGCTAAGGGATCCAGCCAGGCAGGGGAACCCAGGACAGCCCGCCCCTTTGGACTCTCGGGTGAGGGGCACAACTCCAGGTCTGGGCCAGTCACAGAGGCATCGCTGCGCTGAGGCGGTGAAGCAGCAGCTGTCATCTGAGAATGTGTAGACGGGGGCACAGCGCTGCCCGCACTCCCAGCCCTCCGCTCCCCGATGACGTCACCCTGCTCCGCCGGCGTCCGCCCCCGACCGCCGCCGGTTTCAACAGGGGCTTCTCCCGACGGGATGGAAGGATGTCCGGGCCGGCGGGGCCCCTGCGGGGAGGGTCCCGTGCCGCCCCCAGACCCCCCGCGGCTCTCCCCCGTGCCATCCACCCGCGGACCGCTCGGTGACGTCACTCCTGGGCAGACCGCGGCCGCGCCACCCTCCGGGCTCGTGACGGGAGACGCCTGGTTAGAGGTAAGCTGCTGGGCAGGTATACCGGGGGGTACCTCACAGTCCGGAGCTGTTCCCGTCCCTCTGCGGCAAGCTCCCGGGCGCTCCTCCTCTGCACATGGGCGGCCGGGCGCCATCTTGGCCGGCTGGGTCCTCCGGTCCACCAGGTCCCGGCGTTCAAAAAATGCCCCAATGTCTTTCTTCAGGGGTCTCTTCGTGGATGTCCCGGCTCTCTTCTTCCTCCCGCTCCCCATGGTGTCAGGCAGGGAGGTCCAGAGGGGGTTAAATCAGCTGCAAAGTCGGGGTATAGGGCAGAGCCGGCAGAAGCACGTCCTCACTCCTGCATAGCCAGGCCACGCCCCCCAATGTTTCTTTTTTAAACTGGAGCTGGCTGTGGGTGCTCCATGATTTGGGTCTGGGGGAGAGGAGGGAGGGCCACTTGCCTTCTCACATCTGCTCTGATAGTGTAGTTTTATGGAGAATGAAAGTTTTGGACCTTGTCTCTGGGTGATGCCAGTTTGGGATGCCCTGCTGTGTGAAATCCTGCTGGTCTCCCATAAAACATTTCTCTGCTCCAATCAGTTTATTTGGCTGCACATATAAATAAGAAGCTGAATGGAAGCTTAGCCGATCATGTGATCCGCAGCACATCCCCTCTATGGCTCTGTGTGGCTGCACCAGTCATTAAGTTGGCACAGCCATGCACAGACTAGAGGGATGCGGGAGATGCCACTGCTGACTCTACAAGCACCCGTTGTGTGAAACTTCCCAGAAAGACATTTTCCACTCACCTCTTTCTCGCTCCAGTGATGCGCATGTGCGGGGTCTTGTACAATGAGAGCCGCCTGCTGTGACTATGTCATTTACATGAAAGCTGCTCTCACTGTTGTGGATGGGGAACATGTGCTGCCACATCCCCAGAGCACGCACGCCGCCAGGGATGCGGTAGCGCACGCTCCCCATTCTACTCAATAAGAGCTATTTGCTGAATGACATAGTCACGGCTGAGGGCACTCAATTGGCAAGAGCCCGCGCATGCACCGTTGGAGCAGGGAAAGGTGAGTATTTATGTATACCCCAGTGGGCTCCACACAGCAGGGCAGTGGTGGTGGGAGAAAGATGGGATTACAGCATAAATGTGTGTGTCAGGTAAGTCTGCTTTACAATACCAAAGTAAATGTCTTAAAAAAGGGCTCTAACCCTGTCCCACGCTATCAAAAATAAAGGGCTCTAACCCTGTCCCACGCTATCAAAAATAAAGGGCTCTAACCCTGTCCCACGCTATCAAAAACATCTGTGAAAAAGCAAGGGAGGTGACAGAGACAAGTAAACAGAAAGGAGGAGAAAGGGAATAAAGAAGCAGAAGAGGGAAACAGATGAGAAAAAGTAGAAGAGATATAAAAAGCAGGGCCAGCCTTTGGTAAAGGTCCGCCTGTACAAAATGTTAGGATGACTGGCTCCAGACTCACACATATATTCACCTTGAGAAGAGAAAGAAGAGAAAGCAGCAACAAAAAATAAGGTGTATGATGCACAGAACAAGAAAGAACGTCTAAAGTAAGATAGAAAAGAGAGACGTGTAAATCAGGAAAAAGAGGAATACATACGGAAAATGAAAGAAAGGTAGCAAGAAAAAGAGGAATGTGGAAAAGAGAGGAAGACATAGAAAAGGTGAAACAATGGTGGGGGGGGGGGTGACAAGAGAAAGAGATGGACAAAATGCGTAAAGGAGAGGTGAAGGCAATGGGTAATAAAACATGAGCCGAAAAAAGTAGACAAAAGAGGGTGAGTGTGGAAAAACAATAGGAGGACATAGAGAAGATTAAATAAGAGAGAGAGTGAAGAAAGGTGACAAGAGACAGAAAGAAAGAATGTGGAAGAGAAATAGAAAGTGTAAATAAAAGCAGAAGATGATTTGGGAATGATAAAAAGAACCAACGTAGGAGGAGGGATTGTAAAAATTAGAGCAGGACGAAGGGGAAAAGAAATGATTAAAGGGGATTTAAAGAAACCCGTTGTGTGTGCGGTGCGCCCATTCAGAAAGCCCAAGCGCGGGTGCATGCAGAGGTGAGCCGGGATGCGGCCGTGCTGTAGAGACACGGTGAAGGGTACAAGGTGAGTGAAATGGGGCTTCTGGGGGGGGGGGGTTACGCAGCGGGGAATCCCAGGTCAGGATACCTCAAGGAGTGAAACTTGGATGGCCCTGGAGTCTCCGATATTCCTCTTTAAAGTGGACCAAAACCCTGGTTCTTGACTATCCTGGGTTTTGGTCCTTTCCCCGGGGGCACCCTGATCGTAGTTGTCCCTCTGTGTGAAACCCCCCAGATCGCCCAATCCTACTCTCCTCTTCCTGGTCCTACGGCGCATGCGTGGCTGCTCGTCCAATCAGCATGCTCGAAGATCTAAGATGGCGTCTAAGGCCAGTGGCTCCAATTATGCTGGCAGCCGCATCCTCCGCTTCCCTCGAGCAGGTAGCATGCCCGCGCTGTCCATTCACAAACACACACACGGGCATGCGTCCTGCTAGAGGGATAGCGGGGATGCGGCAGCGGTTTGCGCATGTGCCGTTGGACCGGGTTGAAGGTAAGTGAACAGGGCGACCTGGGGGGGGGGGTGTCACACAGCGGGGCATCCTGATTTTGGATGCCCCAGGAGGAGGGAATCGATAGGCCCTGGAATCTTATAGATGGGGAAGGAGCCCAGCTGGCCAGATGACTGCAGAAACAAAAAAAACTTTTTTTTTTCCAGATCGGCCGCGGGGCACCCACGCGCGCATGCGCCCTGCGGGCATGCAAGCGCATCTGTGATTAACCATGATTAAAAGTTAGAGCCATCTACACATGAGGACTATTTATTTAGGATGTTGTTCATTCAGCTTGATGCAGAGTAGAACAACTACTCAAACATGCCGCATACCTGGAATCCATCATCCGGATGCGGATCTCTCCGGATGATGCGCCTGCTCCGATGCCAGCTTATCTGCATGGCTGGGTGCCAGAGCCCGCATCAGCCGTAAGACGCAGGGGATGCGGCCCGTGCTGCACCATGGGTTTGCCGGTGATGTGAGCTTGCTGCCGATCCAAGAGGATTTAATTCAGTGGAACACCCTAAATTAGGATGCCCCAGAGGTAGAGAATTGAGAGAGTTTGGTCCATCCTAATTGGAGCCTGAAGGCACACGGCTATCTGTTGGGTACCTTGGAGCGATGCAGCTGATTCACCTCTTTCAGCTTTGCTTTGAGTTTGCAGGTGGGGTGATTATAAGTGTCCCGTGCCCCACACTATTACAAAGTGCAATCACATATCATAGCAGCAACGTGGCAACGTTGGCACAGCCCCGAGAAAGGGTCCGTTAGGACCTGAAACAGCCATAAGGTTATTACACTCTGTAAGCTCGCCATTATGCTGCTATGATATGTGATTGCACTTTAGCCTCGATTCAGAGACACATTCGTCCGGACTTCCGTAGTTGTCTGTGAAAGTTTTGGTGGGTGTTTGTCATTTTTTTGCTTTTTTTCGTCCATCTTCTACTCGCACGAACGTTCGGGAATGCGCTTCCGATGAACAGAAGCAAATCGGAACATTTCCATTAGTTCGGATCATTTTCCAAACAAAAACGGAAATTTTCCGTTCGTTCAGAAAACTTCCGTTGCTGGGATGGGTTTCTGTCTGATTCAGAGAGCTGATTTCCGACGGACCACCACCCTATAAATCCGTTTCATTTCCGATCCACTTACGAGACCTTTGAGGGCTCGGATTGCTATTGTTGAATATGTTTTGCGGCTATGTGGAGGAGTCTGCGCGCCTTTAGCACCAAGGCATTGCATGTATCAGCATGGCCGAGGCCATAAATTGTATAGCAATGCATACCTGAATCAATACATTTCATGTATGCCTTATAGATGCATTTTAATGCTGACCTTAATTAGTCCTTAGTATATAAACATTTATACTCTAAGTATGTCACACACCCCACTTCAGACATTAATTATTACACTTGAGTTATACCACCAGCAGGTGGCGACGTTGCAGAGAAGTCATAAAAAAAAAACGAGCCCCTCCTGGTCTATACATACCTGGTACCTCCCACTCATTCCCCAGTGTTTCTTCTCTGCAAGATGGCGACAAGACAGAAGAAAGAAGTCTCCTGCTTGCAGGTAGCTGGGGTCAGACCCCGGCACCCCCCCATGGTCTATTTCTGCCCGGCCTTTTTTGTTATCAGCCCCTTGTTGTATGTGTAGCCTCCCAGTTTAGGCTGTCGGCTGGGCAAAGCGTAGACGGCACTTAAGGTGCCTAGGAGATTAGCTCCTCCGCTCGACCCCATATTATGGGGCATAGTGGTTATCCGGCCTGGTGATCCGGATGGGGGATGCCCCAGTGTTAGGTAGGTCAGGTCCCCCTTTTGGCTTTCCCCTGTGGCTTTTTTTATTATTTTTTATATGTGTGTGTGATTTGTGCATACTGTGGACCCGTCGGCCCGCCTGGCTCTTGCCGATTGGGGGGGGCTTCTTAGCCCCCGGGACGGCTGCTTTCGGTGTTCGGGGGGGGCGGGTCCGTCGGCGTTGTGCCACCGGCCCGCCGCCCTTCTCCGGAGGTCAGGCGCCATTCTCTGGCGCCTGCCTCGCGGTCTGATCTCCAGGCGATACGCCGCCAGTCCGCCTGGCTGTGGGGGCGCTGAATGTCAGTCTCGGCGCCCGCTGGCGAGGTATTTGGTGCGGGCGGGTCCGGGCGGCGTGTAGGCTGCCGGCCCGCCTGACGGCGCTTGCAAGCGCCGTTCTGGGGCGCCCGCTGTTGGCGCGGTTCCGGAGGGGTGGGCGGGGCCGCGTGCTGCGCGGCCCGCGCCGCGTCTGACGGCCTGGGCCCGCCCTTCGTCTCCACGATCTCCTCCGGGGCGCAGCCGCCATTTCTGCTCTGAGTCAGGTAGGCGGTGTTGTGCTTGTCCTTCTGGAGGTTACTGTCCGGGGGGGGGGGGACAGCTCAGGTTTGGCCCCCTTCCTCGCCGATTGGGGGGGGGGCGGCATTCCCCATATCCCGGCTCTGGGCCAGTTGACAGGGAGCCACTGCTGCCCTGGGCCATGACAGCTTATTAGTATATATATATATATATATATATATATATATATATATATATATTCCTTTATTCCCCCTTCTAATATATAGATATATATATATTTTTTTATATATAATTGGTTTTCTATGTTTATGCAGATTCCTATGTCTCTTCATTTAGTTATTCAGGTGCTTATTGTGTATTTGGTTGACGGTTGTCTTTGGTTTTCAGATCCCGGGATCCCACGCTGCAGGGCTCTCCCGGTCTTAGATACCTGGCTAGTTGGGGGGGCCATTGTTTGACTAAATTTCAATTTTTTGGAGATTAGCTATTTAGTCAGTACAGAAGGGGCATCCCGCGTCGCTTTAGGCGTAAATCCCTGGTTACTGCATATACCATAATTTCACCATATGGAGGCTACCAAAGATACCGGAAATTGCTCTTCGGGGCAGTCCAGGCTCTGTGGGGGGTGTGGGACTCCGCTCCCAGGGGATGATGTCATTTTATGTATTCCATGTGCACGGCGGAACATTGAGCGCCAGTCCGGCACCCCAGTGACCGGTACTTCCCCGGCCGCACCATCTCCCTCCCCTCCTTGCCTGTTCCGGACCCCGTGTGACGTTGTCGTTGGGGGTGATTCGCAGTCCGAGGTTTGCGCCCGATTGGCCAGCCTCGAGAAGATGTTTTCCTCTGTGGTCGCTCAGAAGGCTCCGGCTAAGCGGAAACACTTGTCTCCGCCTCCGTCTGACTCAGATGATGAGGTTGTTGAGGCTCTGGATTGGTCAGATCGTCCCCTTGAAGAGGGTGAGTTTATTGAGGATTTAGATGATCCTAAGGTTCAGCAGCTGCTGGGTGCTGAGGATGACCAGGCCACGGGGTCGGTCCCCGACACGTCTTCCATTCTGGCCCTAATGTTTGAGGTTTTGGATTTGGACCCTCCTGAAGCTGCTCCTCGGCCTAAGGGTCAGCTTTTTGGGGTGACCAAGCCGCGCTTGAAGTTCCCCAGTCAACAGCTTTTTGTGGATGTTGTCCTTAAGGAATGGGAGCAACCTACGCGTCTCGTTTGGGTGCCGCCTAGCTTGGATGGAAAGTATCCCTTTCCGGCGGACTTGGTGAAGCGTTGGTCTGTCCCACCCGAGGCTGATGCTCCGGTTTTGGGACTATCTAATACGGCGGTTGTACTTTCTCCTGACACGACTTCTCTTATGGACGGCGAGGATCGCCGGATTGATCAGCTGGCCCGCCATGGTTTTGTCCGTGCGGGTACGGTCTTGAGGCCTGTTTGTGCTTCGGCACTTTTATGGTTGGCGGTTAGGTCTATTGTCAGGGATTTATGTGTGGATCTTGATCTTACTTGTTTTGAGTTTTCTTGCCCTTAAGCGTTGTGAATCCTTCGTTTCATTTATTCTTGCCGCTCAGGATGATGCCATGTTAATGTGTGGCAGGGCTACTGCTCTGTTGGTAGCTATCCGCCGCTCAGTGTGGCAGTGGACTGCTGATTTTAATTTTAAGAGATCGCTCACGGCTCTTCCCTTTCTGGGTTTGAGACTTTTCGGTGAGAAGCTTGATGCTGTTGCCAAGGGAGGTAAGTTACCTCAGCGCAAGAAGTTTCTTCGCTCCTTTTGGGGGGTGGCCCCCTTCAATCCTTCCTTTCGGGGAGCCAGAGCTGGCAGGGGTGCGGGCTTCTCGGCTGCCAGGGGTGCCAGCTGGAACAGGAGTAAGGCCGTGGCCGTCCCGTTCACGTCTGGGGCGCCAAGCCCAAGCCAGCTGCCAAGCCCGCTCAGCAATGCGGGGGCGCCCTCACCCTTACGGGTCGGAGGACGGCTGCGACTCTTCTCCCGGGTATGGGACCAGGAGGTCTCGGACAGATGGATCCGGGAGGTGGTGTCGGCCGGTTACAAGTTGGAGTTCGAGTCCCGCACTCATCCAAGGTTTCTCAGGTCTTGTGTCCCTTCAGATCCTTTGGCCGCGCAGGGGCTCCTGGCAGCGGTAAGGAATCTTCTGGAAATGGCAGTCATCTGCCCGGTCCCTCCTTCGGAGGTGGGGCACGGGTATTATTCCAGTCTCTTCACAGTGCCCAAAAAGGATGGGTCGTTCCGTCCCATCCTGGATTTGGAGTTTCTCAACCTGTTTGTTTGTCCCAGGAAGTTTAGCATGGAAACTCTGCGGTCTGCGATCAATTCGCTTCGGCAGGGGGACTTTATGATGTCCATAGACATCACGGATGCATACCTTCACATTCCGATCTTTCCAGCTCACCAGAGGTTTCTTTGCTTTGTGGTGGAGGATCGGCATTTTCAGTTTGTGGCTCTTCCATTCGGTCTCACCTCGGCCCCGAGAGTTTTCACCAAGGTGTTGGCGGGTGTGATGGCCCTGCTCAGAGCTCAGGGGACTCGCATTGTGCCTTATCTGGACGATCTTCTCATCATGGCTCCTTCCTTCAGTCAAGCGGATGGGGACACCAGCACGGTGGTGTCCACTCTGGAGAGGTTCAGCTGGGTGATCATCTACCCCAAGTCCTCTCTGGTTCTGGCCAGGGTGGTGACCTTTCTGGGGATGTCCTTGGACTCTTGCCAGCACAGAGTCTTTCTCCCTCAGGCCAATGTTCTTTTGATTCAGGAATTGGCTCAGCTTCTTCTTCTTTCAAATTCTCGCCCGCCCATCCGTCTAGAGATGTGACTGGTGGGGCTGATGGTAGCTTCTTTTGAGGCAGTTCCCTTCGCGCAGTTTCACACGCGGACGCTTCAGCTTCATCTGTTGGCATCTTGGGACCGGCGACCGCGGCCGTTGTATCGGTCCTTCCGGATGTCCCCCCGGGTTCGGCAGTCTCTACTGTGGTGGTTGGTCTTGGACAATCTCTTGAAGGGCAGGTCATTTCTGACCCTGCTTTGGGAAACTGTCACCACGGACGCCAGTTTGTCAGGAGGGGCAGGTTTCTGGAAGGATCTTCGGTTCCGGGGGCGGTGGGGTCCTCAGGAAGCCCACTTGCCCATCAATGTTTTGGAGTTGAAAGCCATCAGGTTGGTTCTGTCTCACTTGACGCAGCATTTACAGGGCTTGCCTGTTCAGGTTCGATCGGACAATCGGACGGCGGTTGCTTACATCAATCACCAAGGAGGGACTCGCAGTCTGGGTGCCCTCAGAGGGGTGTCTCTGTTCCTAGTTTGGGCAGAGACTCAGGTTCTTTGCATTTCGGCAATGTACATTCCAGGAGTGGAAAACACGGAGGCGGACTTTCTGAGCCGGTGTTCTTCGCTCCGGTGGGGGGCGCCGGAGGTGGATCTGTTCGCCTCTCGTCACAATCACAAGTTTCCGACATTCGTGTCGCTTTCCCTGGATCCTCTGGCTATGGCGGCGAATGCCATGGGCCTGAGCTGGGTGGACCTGGGGTATATTTGTCTGTTTCCTCCGATCCCCATGCTAGGCAGGGTGCTGCAAAAGTTGGTTTTTGGAAGGGGTTCCCGCCATTCTTGTGGCTCCAAGGTGGCCAAGGCGGGTGTGGTTCGCAGACATCGTTCGTCTGGCAGTGGATCAGTTTGATCTGCCTTTTCGGACGGATCTCCTCACTCAGGGTCATCTGTGCTACCCCAGTTTACCATCGCTGGATTTGACGGCTTGGCTGCTGAAACCTCCATCTTAAAGGAGGAGGGTCTTTCGGATTCGGTCATTCGGACTCTTCTTAATGCCAGGAAGAGATCCTCTTCTTCCATCTATTATAGGGCTTGGAGATCTTATATTGATTGGTGTGAGGCTAGATCTTTGCCCTGTCGGGTCTTTTCTGTTTCTAGGATTTTGGAATTTCTTCAATCGGGGCTGGACTCTGGTCTTCAGCTGAGTATTTTGATGGGGCAGGTTGCTGCCTTGTCTGACTGTTTTTCAAAAGTCCTTTGTGTTTCATCCTTTGGTCAAGAATTCTTCCAGGGGGTCTCGCATTGCGGTCTCCTAGGAGGCCTTTTCTCTCTTTTTGGGTTTTTGAATTTGGTTATCTCTGCTCTTCAGGCTCCTCCTTTGAGCCTTTGCAGGTTATTGCTCTTTCTACTCTGACTCAGAAGGTTGCCTTGTCGGTTCAGGCTACTCACTTTGAGAGACATCAGGATAAAGTGGTTTTCCGCTTCAAACCTGACTTTTTTCCTTAGGTGGTCTCTGCTTTTCTTCTTAACCAGGACATTGTTTTTCCTTCCTTGGGTCCTAAGCCTAGGAACAACAAGGAGAGGGTTTGCACTGTTTGGATGTGGTACGCTGTGTGTAGTATTGTTTGTTTACTACACCTCCTTTTCGCAAGACTGATGCCTTTTTCGTGGTGCCCTGTGGGCCTAGGAAAGGTTTTGGCTCCTGCCAAAGTCTTCCATTAGCAAATGGATTCGTCGGGCTGTGGTTGGGGCCTATTCTGCCAAGGGGAAGGTTCCCCCTTTTCGTATCACTGCTCATTCTATTTGTGCTGTTGGAGCGTCTTGGGCTTTTCAGCACCAGGCTTCTGTGGAACAAGTTTGTAAGGCTGCTACTTGGTCTTCTGTTCCCACCTTTTCCAAGTTTTTACAAGGTTGATGTGCGGGCTTCTGCGGATGCTGTGTTTGGCCGCAAGGTTCTGCAAGCTGCAGTGGTTTGAGTCTTGCTTTATGGCCTTGTTGGATACCCGCCCTTTTCTGGACACTGCTGTTGGATGTCCCAAGTGTAATAATTAATGTCTGAAGTGGGGTGTGTGACATACTTAGAATAATACCATTTTGTGAATACTCACCTGTAAAATGGGTATTATAAGTATGTCACATACCCCACTTCACCCGCCCTTTTTGGTATCCTGGATTCTTTTTAGGGTGATGTTTCGTTTACAGTTTGAGGGTTTCCTATGGGTTTTTTCCTGGTACCTTGTCTTTACTGCTGTTTGAATACTGGGGAATGAGTGGGAGGTACAAGGTATGTATAGACCAGGAGGGGCTGTTTTTTTTTTCATGACTTCTCTGCAACGTCGCCACCTGCTGGTGGTATAACCCAAGTGTAATAATTAATGTCTGAAGTGGGGTGTGTGACATACTTATAATACCCATTTTACAGGTGAGTATTCACAAAATGGTATTTTTTCCACACATCCATATAACTGCTATATTTTTTTAGACTTATGTCCTTTGTGAATTATATTTGGATTGTTGAACTTGAATCTTAATTTGTTGTAGGAGTTATTGTTTTAGTTGGTTACCTTTGCTTTGTGTAATTATTTTATATTTGGTTGCAGGAACCGCAAGATGTGCCACTCGCCCTTGCTCCTGATGCCCGTTCTTTGCCTGGAGAATGCGGGCCAGGGATTCTCTAATCCGGCACTATGCAAAACCCGGGCCGTGGTGGCGAGGGCCCTCTGGCTTTTGAAGTCCAGATTTCGCTGTTTGGACCATACAGGGGGGGGGGGGGCACTGCAGTATGACCCCAACAAGATTATACCAACATTTTAATTTACGTTTTTTAACAGGGACCACACGTGCCAGAGTGGCACAACTGACTGTCAGGGTCCTTCAGTTGGTGGGCGAGATGCAGGAGCTGCGCAACTTGTTGGGGACCACAGATGAAGAATAATGTTCAGTGGCCTGCATTGCTATGTATTTAGTTTTTTATAGTTGTTAAAATTATAATTTTTCAAAATTTTTAACAATTTTATGATGGAATAAAAAAAAAATGTTACATTGTCATTTCATTTACAAAATACATTAATACAAAACTAATGGGCCCAGAAATATTTAAAGATGAATATTCACATGACCGAGAAGTGATTTGGGTAAGTTTTAGGGGGCTAAAATGGAAGAAGAACCTAACCAAGAAGTGGTTTGGGTGTGCTTTAAGGGTTCAAAAGGGAAGATGGAGGATAGTGCTAAGTGGTTTAGCTAAACATTGTAGTAGAAGTGAGGGTGGCAAATATGTAGGCGAGCACTTTAATGAGTTAAGTTTGTAGTGCGCAGGCGCAAGATCGTAAGGATTTCCGTCTGGACGAATAATTATTGAAAAAGGGAAACAGAATCGGACGGGAAACGTAAAGGATTCGTGGGAGGATACAATGGGAAAAGGGCAAAAACGAAAGCCTACGTTGTAACATGTGAAATTGAAACGGAAAAGTCTGGATGGAAAATTACATCCACGTATTCGTAATCTGCCGTACGAACGGACGGAAACTTTACATAAGGTTTTCAATGCATGCATAGAATCGCTCGAACGCTCATACGAGAACGGAAACATTTCACAAAAAAAACAGATCGGAACTAAAACGGAAGTTTTTTTTGTCTCTCTGAATCGAGGCTTTTGTAAGCTCGCCATTATGCTGCTATGATATGTGATTGCACTTTGTAAGCTCGCCATTATGCTGCGATGATGTCCTTGTGATTTTGCCATGTGATTATCTGTAAACACTATATGCTGCTTACTGAGGGGTTTGATTCTATAGGTATTTATGTGTATTATCTTTTGCACAGGCACTTTATCCAACCCTGACAAAGCTCCACGGGAGGAGCGAAACGCATCGGTGTCACTGGAGGTCCCCTGCCCACCACTCCCGCTCCGCACGCCATGCCGGGTTAGCTGGAAGTTGAAGGATAAATCAGCCACTGAATTGGGGAAACATCGCCAGTTAGAAGACAATTGAGGTGGACAGAAGGGAAGATGGCAGAACCGGTAATCTGTACAGCAGCCGGGCGGGATGTGAGCTTGAGTCTGAGCAGAGATGTCACCACAGTATTGGTGAGAGGTGACACTGTTTCGGCCATTCCCTGATTCGACCTGCGGGCTGACTCCCGGCTCCCAGCAACATCCATCTAGCTCTCTGCAGAGGTGTCTCTGTATGGACACTGGGACGCACATGCTGCTCCTTTACACCTTGCGTCATGGCTCCTCCTGCGTAATTGCAAAGATTGTGCAATATAATTGTCAGGCTGCTATTTAATATTCATAGGTCTGGCTGTTGCTATCCATGCAGGAATTTTCACATTAACCCTAAACTTACTTTTCACATATAGAATAGCGCGCTAGCAAATGTTCTTTAGGGTCTGAAAGCCCCTCCTCCTCCTTTTTCCAACTCGGTCCATCATCACCCGCAGCCGGCAGTGTGGTGTGTGAGTGCAGAGTGTGCAAGTGTGCGGGGGACCCGCCTGTGGGACACAACAATGTTATATTTTCTTAGTATAATCAGACTTTATTGATTTTCAATGAATAAAACAAAACAAAAGAAGTACATACAATTAGTGGTTGAGAAACAGGAGGATGGAAATACAAGGGGGTAGGAAAAAAAAATTATAGGGAAATACTATACATATTGAGATAATGATGCTCAAGCCAATAACAGTAATGGTATCAGTAATAGTGATAACAATGATGAACCCACTCTCCTCCAGAACCGATGATCTATGTTGACCCTTGATTATAAAGACATGTTCTGATGCACAAATTGCTCCAGAAGGTGGGCCCAACAGAATTCCCGAGGAGAGTATCAAACTGGCGGCTTGAGGGTAGTAGGGATGGAGGCAGAGGAAGTGACAGTGGGAGGGAGGGCAAGGTAGGAAGGAAGGGGAAGTGGGGAATTTACGGGAAAGAAGGAAGGGCCAGTGGAAGCTGTTAAGCAAAAAGTGAGCAATTATTAACGGTCATATTCTCCTCATTCATCCTAGGCTATCTGATTCACTGGGCACCAGATTGGAGCAAGGCAGGGAGATGTGTGTCTCGATAGAGTATCCAGCACGTCCAGGTTAACAAAAATTGCTCTGTGGTGTCTCTGTTTACTGCGGCTAACTCCTCCATGGTGCGGATTGCCTCTAACTCTTGCACCCAATCCATCAATGTGGGGGGCACCTGCATCTTCCACCTCCTAGGGATAATGGCTTTCATGGCTGCTATAAAGTGTCTCAGGATACCTTTTTTTATCCCAGATATTGGCCCAGGGACAAGTGAGAGGAGCGCTACCTGTGGTGTGTTTTCAACCCTGGACCCAGTGACCTCTTCGTAGATGGTGAAGATCCGGTCCCAGAGAGCTTTGACAGTCGGACAGCTCCACCAAATATGTGTCATATTACCCAGTGGTCCTCAACCCTGTCCTCAAGGCCCACCAACATGTCATGTTTTTTGGATCTCCAAATAGCCAGCTCTATTGCTCTGCAGCTGCACTACCGTATTTTTCGCCCTATAAGACGCACCTGCCCATAAGACCCCCCAGGATTTGGGGGAAGAAAATAAGAAAAAAAAATTTTAAACCAAAAACGCACCATTACAGACAGTGTGGCATTCCCCTATCCAATTCCCATAGGCTGTGTGGCATACCCCTCCCCCCATTCCCATAGGCTGTGTGGCATCCCCCCATTCCCATTGGCTGTGTGGCATCCCCCTCCCCCCATTCCCATAGGCTGTGTGGCATACCCCTCCCCCCATTCCCAAAGGCTGTGTGGCATCCCCCTCCCCCCATTCCCATAGGCTGTGTGGCATACCCTTCCCCCCATTCCCATAGGCTGTGTGGCATACCCCTCCCCCCATTCCCAAAGGCTGTGTGGCATCCCCCCATTCCCATAGGCTGTGTGGCATCCCCCTCCCCCCATTCCCATAGGCTGTGTGGCATCCCCATCCCCCCATTCCCATAGGCTGTGTGGCATACCCCTCCCCCCATTCCCAAAGGCTGTGTGGCATCCCCCTCCCCCCATTCCCATAGGCTGTGTGGCATCCCCCTCCCCCCATTCCCATAGGCTGTGTGGCATCCCCCTCCCCCCATTCCCAAAGGCTGCGTGGCATACCCCTCCCCCCATTCCCAAAGGCTGTGTGGCATCCCCCTCCCCCCCATTCCCATAGGCTGTGTGGCCCCTCTCCTCCCATTAGAATAGGCTGTGTGGCCCCTCTCCCCCCATTCCCACCCCCCTCCCCCCATTAGTATAGGCAGGCGCCATATTAAAAAAAAAAAAGTTAAACTCACCTGTCCGCTGACACCGCTGCGCTGAGCGGCCGGCTCTGTGAATGGGGTGGGCGTGGCCTGCGCCGCAGCGTCGACGCAGGCCACGCCCACCCCATTCACGAGCTGGCTCTGTCCCGGCCCCGCCGCTGCGATCGCTGTCTTTTCAGGCAGCGATGACAGCGGCGGTGCCTGAGACAGAGCCCCCGCCGCTCCTCCATCTGCTTCTCCACATGCAAGCACGAAGGTCCGGGCAGCGGGTGGGCGTGGCCTGCGCCCAATCAAATAGGCCTTATATACCACTTATTTATTGGTATTAGAATGTTGTACTTCATACAATTACCCTGAAGGTTATGCTGCTCTTGTGTGTGTGTGTATTATGCCGGTGTATGTCTTATGTAGATATATATACCCCCCAACTCTTGAGGATTAAAAAAAGGGGGAGAAAAGTGTTTTGTGTGATTAAGCCACGCCCCCAACCACACCAAATTTTACACCAATTCACCCAGCTTTCTCGAAGGCGGAGCAGATCCTGTTTTGGCTGGCCCTGGAGCCTAAAAGATGTCCCCTCTTTGCTGCACCTTGATTTGAGATGTGAATCCTCTGGGGTTTCTAGTGATCCCTCAGTGCATGTTTCAGCCACCACAGTGGCATCCCTCTGCCCGATGCATTTAGAATAGATGCCAGGTGATGCAATCTGCATACAGGCAGTGTGCGGAATCACCCCATTACAGGCAGTGTGCAGAATCACCCCATTACAGGCAGTGTGCGGAATCACCCCAGTACAGGCAGTGTGCAGAATCACCCCATTACAGGCAGTGTGCAGAATCACCCCATTACAGACAGTGTGCAGAATCACCCCATTATAGGCAGTGTGCAGAATCATCCCATTACAGGCAGTGTGCAGAATCACTCCATTACAGGCAGTGAGTGGCACCCCCATTACAGGCAGTGAGGGGCATCCCCCATTACAGGCAGTGAGAGGCATCCCCCATTACAGGCAGTGAGGGGCATCCCCCATTACAGGCATAGTGCAGCCCCCCCCCCCCCAGAAAGCTGGACAATAACAAGGCAGTTATTTTTTTCAGTGTTGCAACTCTTTAAACTGGAACGCTTATTTTAGAAAAAAAAAGGGTGTTCTGAGTGTAGGGAGGCATCCTGATTGCCGATACCCCCCCTTGCAGTTGGAAAAGAAAGGTAGCGGACATTTTGGAGCTTCCTCTCCCAACTGACATAACTGAAATGAACAGTAACAGGAAGCCCAGCATGACTTCCTGTTTGCAGGTGGCCTACAAGCCCATGAGCTGCCATCTTGTTTTTATAATTGACCCCAGCAGGTGTTAGAAACATATCAATCACTTTTTATGTGCTGTATTCTAAATTGACCTGAAAAGGGAAACATATGAGCTCTGTTTGCTGGTTTGGTCTGATTTAATTTATTTTTTAATGTTGGTCCGCTTTAACAGCGGTAAATAGGAGAAATCTTACCTTTCCTACCATTCAACAGCAATTGGGATGCCTCCCTGCACTCAGGACACAACCCTGTGAAAAATGGTTGTTCCACGTCCAGACAAAAAAATACCATTTTGTGATTACTCACCCGTAAAATGGGTATTATAAGTATGTCACACACCCCGCTTCCATAATCATGACATGTGGGTTATGGCCAGTAGAGGGCAAACTTTGCAGAGATGACAGGAAAAAAAGGAGCCCCTCCCAGTCCATAAATACGTGGGACCTCCCACACATTCCCCAGTATAGGACAGCAGTAAGGGGACCAGGAAGAGCCAAATATAAACAATCATAAAACTAAAAGGTTCACCATATAAAAGATCCAAAATACCAATAAGGGCGGGATGAAGCGGGGTGTGTGACATACTTATAATACCCATTTTACAGGTGAGTAATCACAAAATGGTATTATTCCAAGTATGTCACACACCCCGCTTCCATAATCTTGACATGTGGGCATCCAATAGTGTCCGTCATGGGTGGGAACCGAAAACAGTAAAAGAATGTACCAACTTAAACCACTGCAGCTTGCAGAACCTCGCGGCCAAAAACAGCATCCGCTGAAGCCCGCACATCAACCTTGTAAAACTTGGAAAAAGTATGAACGGAAGACCAAGTAGCAGCCTTACAAACCTGTTCAACTGAAGCCTGGTGCTGAAAAACCCAGGATGCACCAACAGCACAAGTAGAATGCGCAGTGAACTTAAAAGGGGGAGTCCTCCCCTTGGCAGAATAGGCCCCAACAATGGCCTGACGTATCCATTTACTAATGGTAGACTTGGCAGGCGCCAAACCTTTCCGGGGCCCGGAGGGCACCACGAACAAGGCATCCGTCTTACGAAAGGAAGAAGTAGCCACCAAATAGTACTTCACACAACGAACCACATCCAAAGAGTGCAGGACCCTCTCCTTGTCATTGCTAGGCTTAGGACACAAGGAAGGGAGAACTATATCCTGATTGAGATGGAAGGCAGAAAACAACTTAGGAAGGAAATCTGGCTTAAAACGAAAAACCACCTTTTCCTGGTGTCTCTCAAAGTAAGGGGCTTGAATGGAAAGAGCCGCCAACTCAGAGACACGTCGAACAGAGGTAATAGCCACCAAAAAAGGCAATCCTTTGTGTAAGCATAGAAAGTGCAACATCCTGCACCGGCTCAAAAGGAGGCCCCTGGAGGGCCGACAGAACCAAATTCAAATCCCAAACAGGCAACAAAGGCGAGGGGGCCGCACGTGAGTGACCCCCTGGAAAAAAGTTTTAACCAAAGGATGAAGAGCAAAGGACCTTTGAAAGAAGACCGCCAGGGCAGAGACCTGCCCTTTCAAGGTACTAAGCTGGAGCCCCAAGTCCAGACCGTGTTGAAGAAAATCCAAAATCCTAGGGATCGAAAATACCCTGCAAGGCAAGGCCCTAGCCTCACACCAATCAATATAGGACCTCCAAGTCCTGTAGTAGATGTTAGAGGAAGATCACTTCCTAGCCCTAACCAGTGTCTGAATCACAGCATCAGACAAACCTTCTTCTTTTAAGATGGAGGTTTCAGCAGCCACGCCGTCAAAGCCAGCGTTTGTAAATTGGGGTAACAAAGTGATCAGATCCGGAAACGGGCAACCTGTACTGATATACCGCCAGCCGTATGACGTCCGTGAACCAAACCTGTCTTGGCCACCTTGGGGCCACCAGAATTGCTGGCGCACCCTCTTGAGCCAGCTTGCGCACCACCTTGCCCACCATGGAGAAGGGGGGAAACCCCAGATCCCTCCAGGCAAGAGACATGGCGTCTGCTGCCAGGGCCAGAGAATCCTGAGACAAGAGACACAAACATTGGGAGCTTGTGATTGTGACGTGAGGCAGAGATCCACCTCCGGAAACCCCCACGTGTGACAGAGGGACTGGAATACCATGTGGATGAGAGAACATTCCCCTCGACGAGAGGATCCCCTGCTCAGGGAGTCTGCCTCCGCGTTTTCCACTCTCGGAATGTACACTGCTGAGATGCATGGAACATTGCTCTCTCCGCCCATGCAAGAATCAGAGAAACTTCCAAATACGGAACAATGTGAATGCCCTGGGCTCTGAGAAGGGCCATTATGCCCGCCAGCACCTTGGTGAACACCCTTGGTGCCGAAGTCAACCCGAAAGGGAGGACCACAAACTGAAAATGCTGATCTCCCACCACAAACCTGAGAAATCTCTGGTGTGCTGGGTAGATTGGTACATGAAGGTAAGCATCCTTGATGTCTATGGATGTCATGAAATCCCCCTGACGAAGGGAATTGATGACTGAGCGCAGAGTCTCCATGCGGAACTTCTTGGTTCTGATGAACCTGTTGAGAAGCTTCAAATCCAGAATGGGCCTTATGGATCCATCCTTTTTGGAAACCGTGAAGAGGTTGGAATAATAGCCCAGCCTCTCTCTGAGAAAGGCACCGGGCATATGACATCCATGACCAGAAGATTCTTTACAGCCAACAGGAGCCCCTGTGCAGCCCGGGGTTCCCGAGGGGACCCGAGACCTTAGGAATCTGGGAGGAGGCCGGTACTCTAACTCCAGTTTGTACCCGGAAGAGACCACTTCCAAGATTGTCTGTGACCTCCTGGGCCCAGACCAGGAAGAAGTGCCGCAGCCGTAGCCCCACCTGCTAGGGTGAGGGCGTCCCATCATTGCTGAGCTGGTTTGGCAGCAGGCTTGGGCTTGGAACCCCAGTTAAGGCCTGGATGTGAGCGTCCTCTGCCTCTGTTCCAGGAATCACCTCTGAAATTAGAGTAGGCAAAGCCTCTGCCTGCTCTGGCACCGCGAAAGGAAGGATTGAAGGAGCCTGCCCCACGAAAGGGGCGACGCTACTTCTTACACTGAGGTAACTTTCCACCTTTCGCCACTGAATCCAATTTATCTCCGAACAGCCTCATACCCAGGAAGGGTAGCGCTGACAATGTCAGCCGGCCACTGGCATAGCCAGACCTATCGGCGAATAGCCACCAGCAATGCCGAGGTTCTACTACACATAATAATCGCGTCATCCTTAGCAGATAAAACAAATGTCACAAATATTTTACACTGCTTAAGGGCTGTGAAATCATCACTGGCCGGGTTAAGCTGGGAACCACTCAACAGGCCCCTAACCACAGAACTGGTAGCCACAGTCGCGAGCGCCAAGGCACAAACAGGCGGCAAGGCTGAACCCACACTGGCAAAGGCATGGCATGCCATCTGATCAAAGCGTTTGTTCTCACCATCTTTAAGAGTGGTGGCGTCTGGAGAATGTACAACAGAGGTGTTGGACAATCCCAGAACGGGCGCATCGACCTCGGGAGGCCATCGACCAGCGCTTCACCGCGTCCACCGGGAAGGGATACTTCCTATCCCATCCCTGAGGAACACCGGGGAGCCGGCTAGGCCTCTCCCATTCCTAAAGAATCATGCAATCAAAATGATTCTAATTTGGGAACTCCAAGCGGGGCTTAGAAGTCCCAAAAAATTCCCCCTTCTGCGGGGGGGTCTCCCCTGGTGGAGAAATATCCAGTACCTCAAATAGATGGGCCAGGACCTTGGGGGTATCCATGGCATCCCCCAGCGCTTGCCCAGTATCAGTATACAAAAAACTGCTGATCCTCAACAATTCCCCCTCCTCGAGTGGGGAATAATCAGACCAGTCAAGGGAATCATAGCCATCAAAATCCAGTACCGGCGCGGCCGGCGACAGATGCCTTCTCTTAGCTGGGGCCTTTCTGGCCGCAGAGCTAGAAATCAACTTTTCGATGTTGGCCAGTCTAGCACAAAACATCAGCTTGCGACTCCCTGCTAATGACAGTGTCACTTGGGGTACGGATAAGGCGGGGTGGGGTAGGTGATGAGGCCGGCGGCACGGACCCAGACGCCTGGGACCCCGACTGCCGCGTAATGGCCTGCTGTGCACATGGAATACAAATAAACACATTATCCCCCACAAGGGATGCCCCACAAACCACACACTGCCGGGGTTGCCCCGAAGGGAGCCCGAGCCCGGTATCCTGGGAAGCCTCCATATGGTGATTTTTTATGGTAGTCGCAATGACCAGTGGGAATTACGCCAGTAAGCTACCCGGGATGCCCCTTAACGTCCGTTAGTGGGAGGATTTATAAAGCCCCTATTTGAGTGAGGGACCTAAGGACCGGGAGAACCCCCTTTTAACTATCAAGGAAGGTAATCCCCCTGAAAGACATAATATAAAAGGGTACCATAAGCAGGAAGTCATTACAGCAATCATACATCCAGATATAAACAAAGTCATACAAAAGTATATGTCAAGGATAACGCAGCATACAAGGCACCACAATAGAGATACGATTATGCATAACAAAAAAGGCAGATAATAGAACGAGCCCCACAGGGCACTCACAGTTAGGATGCAATATGGCGACCTGACACCCAGCAGCAGCAGCATCAGCCAGGCCAGGGGAAGAGAAGGAGGGCGGGCCAGCGCGGATCGTGCGCTGCGCGTGGCCCCGCCCCCTCCTGCTGGGGAGAGTAACTGCGGTTCCCAGCCATTGCTGGGAACCTCCGTGGGCGCCAAAAGAGAGGGGGGCGGGCCGCATCAGCATGCCAAGTGCCCGGCCCCGCCCCCTATCCTGACTAACATGGGAAGCAAAAAACATGGCCGCGCTCCCACAAGGTTGCGGAGCCGGCCCGTGATCCGGGCCACCGTCTAACAGACGCGGCCCAGCAACAAGTGAAGCAAACAGCCACACACACACATACACTCATACCACACTGACAACTAATTGGCCAGGCAAAGTTTGAGGTAAAAAATTGGAGGGACATGCCCCCCCCCCATGATCCAGGGACAGGGAGCAACGAGTGGGGGAAGTCCCAAGCCACCAAATGCAGCGCAGGGAAAATGTCGGCCAGGGCAACCCAAACCAGGATCCCAAACCTGGTATCCGCCTACCCCTTGGAGGGGGTCTCATGGAGCATGGCTCCAAGTTATCACACCACTAAGGTGTATCCTACCTTCACCCGGACCAACAGCCAGGGCTGGGAGGCATAGGGGCTTAATAAAAAACAAGGTCCGGGCAGAAATAGGGAAATAAAATGGCCGGGTGTAGACCCGGCTTACCTGCAAGGAGGAGACAGCCATCTTCTGACTTGCTCGCCGTCTGCAGAGACGATTACTGGGGAATGTGTGGGAGGTTCCAGGTATTTATGGACTAGGAGGGGCTCCTTTTTTTCCTGTCATCTCTGCAAAGTTCGCCTTCTACTGGCCATAACCCACATGTCATGATTATGGAAGCGGGGTGTGTGACATACTTGGAATATGATTAGACATACAGTCCCGCACAGCTTTTAGACTACAGGACCTAAGATGTATTATGTTACCCTGAGTTATGTTTGGTTGCTTCCATCTTTTAAAAAAGACTTCTGGTAAAAAATGACTGTAGGTCCACTCAGCCCCACAACAGGGGGGCATCCTATTTTTGTATGCAATAAGCAAGTGAAAAATCTGGGTTTATTGACTGCTTTAGAGCCTATAGATCAAACTCAGCGCTACCATATCATGTAATATAACCGATGACAACTTTTACAAGTCTGAAACCATATTAACCCCCTAAGTGACGACCACATATCCAGCACGTCGGCGAAATCAGTGTGTTATATGTCTGCCCTATGCTAGACACGGGGTGGAAAGAGGGAGGTTTCCCCGGTCTTTAGTGTGCAGGGGGGAGTGTTGGCCATGCGAGGCTCTTTTATTTACCTAGCCGAGCTCGCTCCAGTGCTGCACGAGGTTTGGACCGAGATGCCCATCAATGCCAGGTTAATGCTGTTCATCTTCTGAGATGTCCACCTGCCGAGATGCCGGTTAGCCTCCCTGAGATGCCACAAGCTACTCCGCCTGCCTGCATGCCCACCAGCCTGCCTGCATAGCCAGCTACCTAACTGCCCAACCACCTGTCTGCCATCATACCTGCCCATCCACCCACCTACCTTCCATCATGTCCGCCTATGCTGCCGCCTGCCTTCATGCCCACCTCCCTTCCCACCTGCCAACCTACCTGCCCTCCATTATGCCTGTTCATCCACCTGCCTGCCATTATTTCCAATTACCTTTCTGCAAGCCCACCTGCATGCCCACCTCTGTGACATCATGCCCATCCACCCACCTGCATGCCATTATGCCCACTTACCCACCTGCATGCCCACCTCTGTGACATCATGCCCATCCATCCACCCGTCTGCCATCATGCCCAATTATCCACCCGTCTGCATGCCCACCTACCTTCTGGCCACCCACTGACTTTCATTCCTGCACACCCACCTACCGACCTGACCACCCAGCCACCTACCCGTCTATCTGCTTGCCTACTCACCTCCCTGACTACCCATCCACTTGTCTGCCCCTCCACATCCCCGCCTACCTGCTCTCCCTCCCACCTACATGTCTGCCTGACCGCTGGAACACGAGGACAAAAATGTTCTGATCCTCAAGGCTAAATGTAGGTGGGTCATTAAGTGGTTAAAAAGCATTTCAGAAACCGGAGATATGCGCCATTTTTATTCACATAAGAGACAGATTCCAGATCTGCAATAAAAAAAAGACATTTTCGGGACGGCTTCTTCATTTTTTATGTGTCAGTTAAGGGATTCAAAACCTGGGATTGTCACTCTTTGGGATGCCCTGCTGCATGACACCCCACCGATCGACCGATTTACATACCTTGCCGGCATTCCCTTTGCACAGGCGCGGCTCTCCTCCAATCAGTTTCTTCTGCCATGCATATTAATGTGAGGCTGGAGAAGCTGAATGAAATTATAGCCGCGCTGGCGACTGTCGCGCACAGTCTGAGAAAAAAGCCAGTGATGCCAACTGTGCATATGCTGTGGGCTCATTGGTGAGGTAAGCATATCGGGACACTGGGGGGGTGTCACACAGCGGGGCATCCCAAATCAGGAGTGAATACAAGCTGGACTAGACTAAAACCCATTGCCCACTGGAATCTATACTATTTCAGGGCCGCTAGATAACCTTCCCCCTGGGAAATCCCGATTTGGGATGCCCCGCTGTGTGAAACCCGGGCTGGTGTGCTTGGTGCATTTCGGCTGCTCAAACGAGCCTAGACAAGTGTGTGTTAGTGCATTAGAGCATGCTGATTGGATGCATGCGCCGTAGGACCGGGAAAAGGTGTGTTGGAGTGGGCTACCTGGAGGGTTTCACACGGTGGGGCATCCCGAATCGGGGGAAGGGTCCAAAACCCGGGATAGTCAATGGCCCACTTTAAAACAGCTAAAAAGTTTTTACTGGGGATCTGAGGGTTTCACAAAGCGGGGAATTACAATTCTCATGTTTTGTTCCTCTTTAAAGTGGGCCAAGACCAATACTGAAGTCTGGGTTCCTCTAGGGCCGGCTAATTCCCTCTCCCCAGGGTATCCCGATCTCGGGTGCACCGTTGTGTGAAACGCCCAGTTTATCCGTAATTCTTACCTTTTGGGCCGGCGCCGGCATCACTCGCATCCTATCCTGGCTGTGCGTGGCCACGCCCCCCACAAATGAATGGCTGTGATTGGGCGCACACAGCCGGAGGATGCGAGTGATGCCGCGCGCCGCTATTGAGTGCAGCTGGGGATTCCATTCAGCTTCTCCAGGTGTACATTATTATGCACAGCCAGAGGAACCGATTGTATGAGAGGCTGCGCATGCACCATTGGGTTTACAAGCGCTGAAATAGGAGTAATCCTCCATGGCGGATAAACAAAGGATTATTAATTTTATTTTTTATGAAATCTTTAAAGTGGACCAAAACACAGGGTTTGGACTATCCCGGGTTTTAATCCCTGCCCCCGTTTTGGAATCACTCCAGGTCGCCCAACGTAACTCACCTTGCCCCGGTTCTACGGCACATGTACGGAATGATTATAAACCAAAGCAGGGGAGCGTGCCGGACGCATCCTCGCTACAGGACGCATTCTTGCTCCGCCCATTTACAAATGTCTGGCACTGGCTCCGTGACCGCGGATTGCGCATGCACCATGTGATCAGGAAGAAGGTATGTGACTTGGGGGGTCACACAGCAGGGGGAGGGAATCAGGCCACCCAGGAATCTTATAGATTCCAGGGCTGCCAACCGTGAGCGACTATAAAGCGAACCTGGGATTCATCTGTGTTACTGGGGCATCCCAATATGGTAATCAGAAGCCATTTTTGTCTAGAGGGCTGGAGACAACTGGAAGGGGATGTCCATACTCCACTTAAACCTGTTTGATGGGAAAAAAAGTTAAAAACATAGAAGGAAGGGGAGTCACGGGAGCAGTGGGCTAGGCCGGGGGCGTGGCTGGTGGCCATACTGGGCGGCTGCAGTATGGGGAGGGAGGGGAGACAATGGCTGGGAGCACTGAGGCCTGGGCATGGCTGGCGGACGCGGCCATTACACTGTGAGGCCTGGCCACGCTGAAGTGGAGCGCAGCCGCACCACCGCAAGCCACGCCCCCGGGCCTACACACATATAGGACAGCGCTATGATGAGGCTGCGCTCCACAGTGGAACGCAGCACGCCAAGGGGGGGGGACAGACGCAAGTGCTGCACATCACGGAAGTTTAGTCTGCCGCCCACAATGTAAAAAATACATTATTAAAAAATAAATATTCTCTTGGCCTCCTGAGGGTTGTCCCCCCCGACCCGTTTCCGTAGCGGCACTGCGCATGTGCGAGAAACGCCTGACGCCACTTGTGAGGTGTGACTGGGCCTCAGCAGGTGGGAGCAATGGCCGCTGCTCTGCAGACCTAGCAGAGCCTTGGTCACTAAGGAATTTGCTGCATCAGTGAAGACCGCCACACAGGCTTATTTTTTAAATAAAATATTTATAATTTTTTAATAATAACATGATAAGAAAAATATAACGTTGGGGAAAGTGCGCTTTTGATTTTTTTAGGGGCATAAAAGAAAAAAATGAAATAAATATAAGAAATGAAAAATAAAAATAAAATGGACATCATTTTATCACAAACAAAATGACACTTTAATAATTGGCATCAAAAGTATAATAAAAAAAATATAATGTTGGGGAAAGTGCACTTTGGATGACAGAGCTCAAGTGCTTTATAAGGTGTTGCGCAACACTCGCACATGCGCAGTGGAAATGTCGCCTCTGCCTCAGCGTAACCAGCCTGTGAGTGGGCATGCGCATAACACAGAGCGCTCCCATTGTAACAGAAGCGGGAATGGTCGGCGTCTGCTGATGCGATGCTGCCCCGGCATCAGAGATTTGCATAGCCCCGCCCCCCACTTCCTCACACCACTCACCCACCCATAGCTATATAGGGCTCCGCCTCATTCCCCAGTAATGTGCGCAGAGAAGGACTGCGGCAGATGGGAGGATTCCACTGCGCATGTGCGAGTGTTGCTCAGACACCTTATAAAGAAGTTTTATTCTTTCTATACTTGAGCAGCCTGTGGCGCGAGCGACTGGTGAACATAGATCATGATCATCTCGTCGCGGGTTCGAATCCGAGTCCGAACCCGATGCCGGTTTAGCTATGACCGTCCAGGCTGGCTCACTTTTTATTAGTAGGGAAAATAGAACGTTGGGGAAAATGCACTTTTTAGGCCAAGTGTCATTTTCTTTGTGCCAAAACGATGTCCACTTTATTTCTTTTTTGTGCAAAAAAACAATTGTCATCCTAAGTGCACTTTCCCCAATATTATATTTTTCTTATTTTCTTAATAAAATATGGTGCTGAATGCCTATATTTTGGGACATAAGCTATTGCTATGTGTATGATTATCTAGCCCCATCCTGTGGCCATTAAGGTTTTTTTTTTTATGTAAAACACGTTTATTTGTCAGTGATATATATTGTGCTGATTGTATGGCAGATTTTTGTTAAATAGTAAGAAAAAGATTTTGAATATTTTTTTTTTAATACATAAAAAAAATAAACGTTTTACTAATAATTAAAAAGAAAAAACAAGCGGCCGGGTATTGTCCACTTCTCTTATTTGCCGCCTATTAATGGGCCTAGAGTGGGATTCGATCCGGTGGACTCGGCTACTTCCGAGTAAGCACAGGACATTAGCTTACTGCGCCACAGGGCCAGTGGGTGGGCGTGGCCGAGATGCGGTGGGTGACGTCAGCTCGCCAGGAGACGCCAGTGCAGTGTGTTGCTGCTGAGAGTGATGGGCTCGCTGATCAGCGCTCAGGCAGCACTAGTTGCAGCAGCATCAGGCAGCACTAGTTGCAGGAGCAGAGACAGGGCAGATCGGTGCAGAGCCGTGTGACAGCTTCTCCTGGAGTCTCGCCGCCGCCATCATCCTCTGCCATTCAGAGAACATTTACACAAAGGGGCCTTTTCCCATCTGATCTGAGGTCTGATTATAGGAGTTTATGTAGCAGTAGTAAAAGTTTTATTTAATTAAAGATAATAAAAATCCCTAAATACAAATAGGATAATAAAGGAGGGAATGATTTGCACTTAGAGATTTTTTCCTAATATCTCATGTAATAACTTTTAAAACTGGGCTAAAAAGACTTATTTTACAGGGAAACCAGGGATGTGGCTGCCCCCACTTTCTATGCCACCAAATTATCCTAAAATGACGGCTTTATTCCATGCATTAGGATGCACCACATAAAGCCCTGATTGGACGAGAGCCAGCGCATGCGCCATGGCAATGGCGGGATGGTGAGTTGAGTGGGTGATCACAAATCCTAAATCGGGATGCCCCAGGGACAAGGACCAATCACCAGGATAGTGAAAAGAATGCTGATTGGTCCACTTGTATGAGCCCTAATTGCATCATGAAGCTCTGATGGAGGAGCGGGAACAGCTGCACACCAGGATGAAGCATGTCTCCTGGTGGAAGAAGGATGGCTGCTGCATGTGTGCACCAGCTGCTTCCTGTCCCCCATCGGATGGACGGAAATGGTGAGTATGTCTCTAATGCACTGGCGGTGTGAGGGGGTAGATTGGGTTGTTTTAGTGTCCCCATGGAGCAACAGAGTAGCCAGGAGGCGTGTAGGTCTGCTTTAAAGTATACCAAAACCAGACCTATAAGACGCTAGGTGCGGTTAGATACCCAGCCCTGGGGCATCCAGATTTGGCCTGCTCTGCTGTGTGACACCTCGCTGGATATTCTCACCTCGCCAGCGGCACCATTTCTTGCATCTTACTAGGTCTGTGTGCAGCCGCACTCTCCATAAATGAATTGCCGCCATAAAGGGATGCAGGGGAGGCCGCGCACCCATCTCCAGTGCGGCTACACTTCCATTCAGTTTTATTAGCTGCACATGCATGGCCAAAGAAGCTGATTGGAGCCGCGCCTGTGCCGTGGGAACTCCGACGAGGTATATGGGGTATGAATGGGGGGCATCCCGAATCGGGTATTCTGAATGGAATCCTGGCTGCACTCGGGATCCCCAGGCTGTGCACAGTTATGGCAGCTATTCAGTTATGGCAGAGCCCGGGGAGAGATGCCGCCACTGGCTGCACATGTTGGATAGGTAAGAATATCAGGCAACTGGAGGGGTTTCATATAATGGGGCATCCCAAATGGGGATACCCCAGGGGGTGGTTGTTTAACTAGTGCCTATAAGACTCTAGGTCCGGTTAGACGACTACCCCATGATATATGGTCCACTTTAATATTAAATATATTATTGCGCTCAGTGTGTAATCCTGGAGATCGCCGAGTTTACTCACCTTTCCGCCAATCCCGTGTCACATGCACAGACAGGCAGCCAATCAGCATGCTCCTCTTTATTCACCTTCTGCTAGTCGCTCTGATATCTGAGCGTCCCACAAACGAAATGGAGCGAGCGCGTTTTGCAGTCAGCTCCTGTGTGGACAAGGGCTCCCCCTGCTGATTGGAGGCAGAGGCACATCACATGCAGAATAGAGCCAGTAGGGGGTCAGGTAAGTATAGTTGTTTCTTAATATGCCCCAGACAAACCCTTTAATGTTGCTTTGTGAAAAATGGGAAGAGAAAATTATTTTCATTCCTTTGTCATTTGATGATGATATTTAATTATTCATAATGTTAAAGTGTTGCTCATTTAAAGAGGAACAACACCCCCTTGATTCCTCTTTATGGAGCATCCCTAATTGGATTGCCTCGCTTTGTGAAAGCCTGGGGTCACCCGAATTAGTGACCTCTTCCCTGAGCCCTCACCACATCTTGTTGCCATGGCTGCATCCCCGGAATACCTCTAGCTAGGCTCTCATCAGGCCATCACAGCAGGAGGTGAGCGGGGATGCGGCCGGCGTCACTCGCTCTAATCAGATTTTCTTGCCGCTCTGAGCACAGGACATTTGATTGGAACGAGCGCTACTGATTGGCTGTACACACAGTGGGGTGAGGGCTCAGGGAATGGCAATACACACAGTGGGGGCATCCCAAATTAAGATGCCCCCATCAGAAGGAACAAAACCCAATAAAGTGAAAGTTTTGAGTTTTGTTCATCTTTAAAGTGTTGCAAAAGTCTAAACCGAGCCAGAGATTGGCCTACCTACTCACCTTTTCCTGGGATCCCGCAGTCTGTAATTAAATGCAGCACAGAGCAGAGAAGCAGCATCCCGGCGCTCTCCGCTCTGCACGCCACCGGCAGAAGATCATCAGGTTTTTGGAGGCACAGAGCAGAGGAAGCCACAAGAAGGTGAGTAGGTGGCCTGATCTCAGGCTTTCAGTACCATTATACACGGTTAGGGATGCTCCATAGGGACCTTAGGCAGTGATCCAGGCGCCTGTTTAGACTTTTGTTCTCATTGGCATTACAGTAGTAAATTCTATCGACGTGTGAACAAACGTATAAGTGGACCTAAACCATTTATAGGCTGCTGTGTTTCCCATCCCCCAGTTATCTGGAATGGCTGTCCAAGGCCAAAATATGGCCAAGAGACTCACCCTCTCCACCCTCTCTTGGGATTGTGAGATTTTTGGTTCTCTTTAAGCATGATACTGGCCAATGATACTCAACTGCTTCCATATTCTCTCATTACTTGGGTGTCAGCTTGCTGCTCCATGCAGGTGTTCACATGGGACAGCCAACTGGTGTCTGGATTGGATCCAGCAGAAGCTCTGGCCACTTGTGTTTCTTTCTGGATTTAAATAAATGGGGATATGGTTGCAGATACCCCTGCCACTCACATGCAATGTGACAAATTTTTAGCCCACGGCACAATCAGCACTGAATTCCCCGCATAGAGAGCGGAAAGAATGGCCGCATACCTGGACTCTTTCCGGATGATGCGCCTGCTCCGATGCCAGCTTATCTGCATGGCTGGGTGCCAGAGCCCGCATCAGCCGTAAGATGCAGGGGATGCGGCCCGTGCTGCACCATGGGGTTGCCGTCGATGTGAGTACACTGCCGATCCAAGAGGATTTCATTCAGTGGAACACCCTAAATTAGGATGCCCCAGAGGTAGAAAATTGAGAGAGTTTGGTCCATCCTAATTGGAGCCTGAAGGCACACGGCTATCTGTTGGGTACCTTGGAGCGATGCAGCTGATTCACCTCTTTCAGCTTTGCTTTGAGTTTGCAGGTGGGGTGATTATAAGTGCCCCGTGCCCCACACTATTACAAAGTGCAATCACATATCATAGCAGCAACGTGGCAACGTTGGCACAGCCCCGAGAAAGGGTCCGTTAGGACCTGAAACAGCCATAACATTATTACACTCTGTAAGCTCGCCATTATGCTGCTATGATATGTGATTGCACTTTGTAAGCTCGCCATTATGCTGCTATGATATGTGATTGCACTTTGTAAGCTCGCCATTATGCTGCTATGATGTCCTTGTGACTTTGCCATGTGATTATCTGTAAACACTATATGCTGCTTACTGAGGGGTTTGATTCTATAGGTATTTATGTGTATTATCTTTATGCATTTGCACAGGCAAATGGAGCAAAATGCATCGGTGTCACTGGAGGTCCCCTCCCCACCACTGCGAAATCAGCCACTGAATTGAGGAAACATCGCCAGTGAGAAGACGATTGAGGCCGACAGAAGTGAAGATGGCAGAACCGGTGAACTGTACAGCAGCCGGGCGGGATGCAAGGTTGAGTCTGAGCAGAGATGTCACCACAGTATTGGAGAGAGGTGACACTGTTTCGGCCATTCCCTGATTCGCTCTGCGGGCTGACTCCCGGCTCCCACCGACATTCATCTAGCCGGATGTTTCTTTGCAGAGGTGTCTCTGTATGGACACTAGGACGCACGTGCTGCTCCTTTACACCTTGCGTCAGTGCTCCCCCTGCTTAATTGCAAAGATTGCGCAATAAAATTGTCAGGCTGCTATTTAACATTCATGGGTCTGGCTGTTGCTATCCATGCAGGAATTTGCACATTAACCCTAAACTTACTTTCCACATAAGGAATAGTGTGCTAGCAAATGCGGTTTAGGATCTAAAAGCTCCTCCTCCTTTTTTAAACTCGATCCATCATCAGTCGCAAATCGCTATACAGTATAGCTTGAGGTCTATCTATGAGCCGGGAGTGTGGTGTGTGAGTGCAGCGTGTGCAAGTGTGCGGGGGCCCCTGTGGGACACAACAACAGTGTACGTTTTTATTGGGGTGGGATTTTTTCTCTTTTTGGAGCGGGGCATGTAGCTGGTGGCACACTCGGCCCTTCGGCGCCGCTCGGGGGCTTAGCCGCCCACAGGGTCGATGGGAGCTGAGTGATAGCAAGTGCGCTGATTGGCTGAGAGCACCACTCTGTCAATCAGCGCACTTGCCTGAGCCTGCATCGTGGGAGCAGAAGGAAGGTAAGTGTATGGGGCGACATGGGGAGATACACACAGCGGGGCATTACAATTTGGGATGCCACCGCACGGAGGAACAACACACAGGAAGGTGAAATTCCTGTGTGTTCCTCTTTAAGGCACCAGACAAAAAGGTCATAGGACCAAGAATGGTGGGCACAACAATACTGGGGGCCAGCCGTTCCCCCCTGCGTGTTCATCTGCTCTAACAAATGCTCAGAGGAAGATCCCTAATAGCAGACAGCGACACTGGGGAGAACAGATAGTAGAAGAGATAGTAAGAGGCAGAAAAGAAAAGATGAGAGAAAGTAAATGGCAATAAATATCAACCATACAAAAACTAAAACTATCCACAGTACAAATAAACACCTCTCTTCTTACAAAAGTACATTGTGACAGTGTAAATATAATATTATAGTGCTAATAGCCAAGGATGTGAATGTCCCCTTAAAACAATGGATTCCAATTTCTTGCTGATCCATTCTTTATCCATCAACATCTGGTGCCCAATGCATATAGACTATTCCAATATTCTAAGCATACAGCACGTCCTGCTCCAGATATAGCAATAACATGTGGGTAATCCTCCGCCTTCGGCGCCATGCACTGCAGACATGTAGAAAACAAGCTCCTCCCGGCCCTACATATACCGGAGGACCTCCCACGAATCTCCAGATTTCTCTGCAGTGCTGAACTGCGAAGACATGAAGTATCACGCTCTCGCAGGCGAGCGGGCCTTACAGCCCAAGGTCCTGTGGGACTATTTCCACCCGTCCTTTCTGTGAAGAATATGCCTCCCAGCCTGGGCTGCGTTGGTCGGGTGAAGGTAGGCAGCACCTTGTGTGCTTAACGGAGCCATGCTCCACAGCAATCCCCCACCATAGGGTAGGCGGTTTAGGCTGATGGTGAGCCTTCAGTGGATGCCCCTCCCGCATTATTGCCCCACGCCCCGTGTAGCGGTGAACCCCGAGTGCTGGGTCACCCTCTTCCTTGTTCCCCCCGTTAGAGGGGGGGGAAAAAGAGGGGGGGGGGGTTGTGTACTTTGGCCGATCCTTGCCCTATTACACTGTATGATTAGAAGCCGCACTTCAAACATTATTTTAATGTTGGCCGCAGCGCCTTTAATGTATTTTGACTTGGCGCGTATGGCGGCTTGGTTTCGCGACGCTATGGCGTTTATTACCGTCTTCTTTTCCTGTCTTGTTACGCGCTTAGAGCTTCGCGCTCTCCGGGGTGGGCGTGGTCTGGTTTGGTGCGTTCCGCGTCATCCGTAGCTCTGGCCCGCCCTTCGAGGTTCGCTTGGCGCCATTTTGTCGGCCTTCCCGCGCGCGCGTGGTCTTCTTCCTCCTTCCTTGGCTACTGTAAGTGCCCTCACGGGCGTTTTGGTTATCTTTTTTTCTTCCTGTGCTGCGCATGGCTCTGACACCCTCTCTTCTCCTTATGTCTTTCAGATGCCAAGATTCCAGTGGCTTCTCCCGGCCTGATATATATATCTTAGCGGGTTTATATTTAAATTCTCCCACATTCCCAGCGGGTTTTGGGGCATCCAGGGTTGCTTACAGCATAAATCCCTACTGGCATATTACCTTGATTAATTACCATATGGAGGCATCTCAGAATTATGTGTCCGGGGTCCCGCGGGGACAAGACCGGCTGTGTACTATGTGTTGACAATCCCATGCCGATGCTGACAGAGCGCGGGTCTGCGGACCGTGTGCTGATCAAGTGCTGGCCCTGCAATCAGGTTTACCGGTAGCTGCACCTCGCTTCAATACTCCTGTCTCCCCGTGCTTAAATCTCACTCCAGATGAGTCGCACTCGAGCGGGGATGACCAGCAGGTGGTGCCGCGCAGGCTACCCACAGCGGAGCAGGTGATGTCTGGTTTGGCGGAGCGCTTGGGCGCTGGAATGAAGCGGTCCCTGACGCCCCCTGGTTCTAGGGTTCCCACTGAAACTGAGGAGTCTGCCGCTATGCAGGACCTTGATCCTTCTGATGATGGTGAACTGTTATCAGGTTCCAGTTCCTCAGACGAGATGTCTTGGACCCGTGACAGTTCTGGCCCTGGTTCTTGGGGCCTGTGTGACACTGATGAGTTACTTATAAAGATCTTTGAAGTACTGTTCATCTCTCCTCCGGGAGAGTCTCCCAAGCCCAAGAGGGAGAGTTTCCACATGGCGACACCTCGCCTGGAATTTCTGGAACAGGATCATTTCCAGAACCTTATATCTAAGGAATGGGAATCACCTTGTAAACTTACAGGGGTTCCGGGGGTCTGGGACTGGAAGTACCCGTTTCCCCATGATTTGGTTGATCGATGGTCAGTCCCTCCCGAGGTGGATGCGCCTATTATTGGGGTTGCTAACCCTCCCTTCATGGCAGCTTCTACCCCTCGTACCCTTCGGGATGCTGAGGACCGGCGCATTGACAGATTGGCTTCCCACGCCTTTTCGAGTGCAGGGACGGCTCTGCGCCCGGTCTGTGCTGCGGCCGTCACCGTGGTGGCCGCCAGGACCCTTTTTAGGAAGATACTTGACCAACAACCGGAGGATCTCCCTTGCGAGGTCTTTAATGCACTGTCTGATTGTGATGTTTTTGTGAGGTTTATTCTCTCAGCGATGGATGACACTATTAAAATGTGTGCTAGAACCTCGGTTCTTGTGGTGGCTATTCGCCGCCTGCTTTGATTGCGACAGTGGGGGGCTGACAATGAGACTAAAAAGGCTCTTACTGGTCGACGCTTATTCGGGGCTAGGTTGGACCTTTTTGGAAGAAAGGGTAAGGCGCCCTTGCGCAGAAGGCCGTCCCGGCCGCCCAGGGGCAGGGACACCCCTCCCCCTCCCTACGTTAGTGTCAAGCGAGAACCAGAAGTGTGCTTCCAACTTTTTGGAGTGGAGGCCCGCCCCAGAGGGGGCAGGCAACGCCCTGGGATCTCCGGCAGGGCGAAACCAAAGTCTGCCAAAACCACTCAAGCATGAAGGGACGCCCTCGCCCTGTTGGGCGAGGGGGCTGCCGAAGCACTTGGCTCCTATTGCAGGGCACCATGCTTCGTTCAGGTTGTTATAGGAGTTAGTCTCCCTGGATGCAGAATGGAGTTGCTGGGCAGTCCCTTTCTGAGGTTGTCAGGGGTCCTCTAGTCCCTGTTTTTCCCTTCGGGAGTTGACGCAGGCTGAGTTTTGCGGGCTGGGTCTGGGCTCTCTTTCAGGTTGGCCTTTGGCTGGTGTTTGCATCCACATTTCCTTTTCCCTCTGGGATGAAGCAGTCTGACCAGGACTGGCATTCAGGGCCTAGTATTTTTAGTTTTCACAGGCAGTTCCTACATGGTATCCACCTGTTGGGCCGCGGGCGCCCTTGTCCAGTGGACCTCTTGATGCCTGCAAGGATCTATATCCCTTTGGAGTCCCTGGTGCCTTCAGGACACCCAGGCCATTTCCAGCCAGTGTTACAGGACCAATTCTGCGGATTAGGGTCTTGTCTTGGGGTCCTTCCCCTGCTCCCACGGCTCGCCAAGGCGAGTATGGGAGCGTTGTCTTGGATGTGCACCTGTGACGTCTGCGTTAGTTTTACTTGATTGTCATTCTTTTCCAATTTTTGCATCAGGCCGCGTTGGCTGTTAACTCGGGGCTCCTTGGGAGTCTTTTGGATTGGTGCTCTGGCATATCACCTTCTTAGTGTACCCTGGTTCGGTATCTCATGGCCTCAGTATGAAAGGGCCTTGCCCTCCTTGTGATCACACTAATTTCACCTTGCAGCTGGTGGGCCTTCTGTTGGGGATCCCACCCTTCTTACGGACATTGCTATTGGATGTCCCACACGTTATGAATATATCTGGAGCAGGACGTGCTGTATGCTTAGAATAATACAACTCTGAAGTACTCACCTGTAGAGTTGATATTATATGCATACAGCACGTCCTGCTCCACCCCACCCTGGTTTCACCTTGTTCTGGATCCCCTGTTTGGTGATTGTTACCTTTTTAATATGTTTGCCAGTTTTGGGTGGTTGTTTCTCCTGGCCTCTCATTCTCACTGCTCACTCCGCTATATGTGGGGCCGGGAGGAGCTTGTTTTCTTCGTGTTCTGCAGTGCACGGCGCTGGAGGCGGAGGATTACCCACACGTTATGAATATATCTGGAGCAGGACGTGCTGTATGCATATAATATCAACTCTACAGGTGAGTACTCCACAGAGTTGTATTTTTTTGTTCTCTGGCGTCGAGGTGGGGGGGGGGGAATTCTGCCCCACTGCTAATGGGATTGGGGCAATGCCTCACTGCCTATGGGAATTGGATGGTGGAAATGCCACACTGCCAATGGGAATGGGATGGAGGGAATGCCACACTGCCAATGGGAATAGGATCAGGGGAATGACACACTGCCTATGGAGAATGGGATGAGGGAATACCACACTGCATATGGGAATGGAATAAGGGAAATGACACTTTGCCTATGGTGAATGGGATCGGAGGGTGCAACACTGCCTTTGGAGAATAGGATGGGGGAAATAACACACTGCCTATGGAAATTGGATGGGGGAATGCCACACTGCCTGAGGGGAATGGGATTGGGGAATGCCACACTGCCTATAGGGAATGGGATGGCGGGAATGCCACACGTCCTTTGGGAATGGGATGAGGGAATACCACACTGCCTATGGGGAATGTGATGGCGGGAATGCCACACTGCCTATGGTGAATGGGATGGCGAGAATGCCACACGTCCTTTGGGAATGGGATGAGGGAATACCACACTGCCTATAGGGAATGGGATGAGGGAATTCCACACTGCCTATGGGAATGGGATGGGGGGAATGCCACACTGCCTACGGGAAATAAGATGGGGGAATGTCACATTGCCTATGGGGAATGGGATGGGGGGAAGCCACACTGCCTATAGGGAATGGGATGGCGGGAATGCCACACGTCCTTTGGGAATGGGATGGGGGAATGCCACATTGCCTATGGGAATGGGATGGTGGGGATGCCACACTGCCTATGGGAACTGGATGGGGGAATGACACACTGCCTATGCGAATGGGATGGAGGGAATGCCTCACCTCCTATAGGAATGGAATAGGGGAATGCCACACTGCCTATAGGGAATGGGATGGCGGGAATGCCACAGGTCCTTTGGGAATGGGATGAGGGAATACCACACTGCCTATGGGATAGGGGAATGCCACACTGCCTGTGGGAATGGGATGGGGGGGATGTCACACTGCCTATGGGGAATGACATGGGGGGGAATGTCACACTGCCTATGGGGAATGGGATGGGGGGAAGCCACACTACCTATGGGGAATGGCATGGGGAGGAAGTCACACTGCCTATGGGGAATGGCATGGGGGGGAATGTCACACTGCCTATGGGAATGGGATGATACCCCCGAAGCTTAAAGCGCAACAAAACACAGTGCTGCAAGCCCTGGAATTTAAAAGATGCCATCCCCCGGTCATCCTAAATCAGGATGCCACATTGTGTAACCCTTCCCCAGTCATCCGCAAAACTAACCAACTTCCGGGCTCCCTACCTCATCCAGGATCCTGTGCTGCCCCGAAATCCCGGCTCTGGGCACCAAAATCTTGGATCTGCTGCAGCTTTCCAGTCTTTGCGCGACTCGCTAACTTGCAGGAGAAGCAGCTCTGTGCACAGTCCGTACGGCCGCCACAGAAGCGCCAAGGACTTGGTTGTATCCAGGGTTAGGTATGGAGTTATTTATTACGGTGCCTGCAGTGGGAGGTATCTGAGGGATTCCCCACATCTCACTTACATTTTTTGTGCCCACATTGCTTTGTTGTCCCATTCCCAGGTGACCGCCGGCAGCCAGTGATGTTCACGTGGCAAGTTGCCCAGTGTGTGCCTGCAGTGATCATGTCAGGGTGGCACGCTCCAGTGGATTGCAGATGTAGGCAAGTCTCAGAGCCAGGGGAACGGCCTGGTGTATAATGTGGGGCATGCTGCAATTGTATGCCCCTCAGCGTGTCTCAGAGGATCTTTTTGAGTGTTGCAACTCTTTAAACTGGAATGCTTATTTTAGAAAAAAAAAGGGTGTTCTGAGTGTAGGGAGGCATCCTGATTGCCGATGCCTGTACCCGTGAATTTAACGGCGTTAAATAGGAGAAATCAGCAATTGGGAGGCCTTCCTGCACTCCGCACACAACCCTGTGAAAAATGGTTGTTTCGCGTCCAGACAAAATGAATAAACATACACTCCCGCACAGCTTTTACACTACAGGGCCTAAGATTTTTTATGTAAAATCCCCCGGTGGGGGAAAAGATTGATAGGTAAGTGACTAAAAACTTAAAATATATTAATTTTAGATACTGGGGGATAGTTTTTTAAGGGGTTAAAATGCATGTCAGTAACCGGAGATATGCACCACCTTTATCACATAAGATACAGATTACAGATCTACAATAAAAAAACGAGACATTTTCTTCAAAAAACGAGACGGCTTTTTCATTTTTCATGCGCCAGTTAAGTGGTTCAAAACCTGGGATTTTCACTCTTTGGGATGCCCTGCTGCATGACACCCCTTCGAACGACCAATTTACATACCTTGCCAACATTTCGCTTGCACAGGTGCGGCTCTCCAATCAGCCGCTACATTCCCTTCCCTCTGGGGCATCCAGATTTGGGATGTCCCGCTGTGTGAAACCCCCCCCATGGTCATCCGGTATACTCACCTTCTCTCCCGCTCTAATGGCGCATGTGCAAGCAGTGGCCGCATCCCCGCTATCTCTTTAGACATTTAGAGGGCAGCAGGGATGCTGCGCCAGCGTGCTCGGCCTAGTTTGGCTGCTGAAACGAGCCTAGACAAGCGTGTGTGCTGATTTTATGCATGCGCCGTAGGACCAGGTAAAGGTGTATTGGAGTGGGTGACCTGGAGGGTTTCACACGGTGGGTCATCCCGAATCGGGGTGCCCCCGGGAAAAGGTTCAATATCCGGGATAGTCATAATCCTGGGTTTTGGGCCACTGTAAAACAGCCTGAAAGTCTAAAAGTTTTATTTTTCATTTTTTACTTTAAGAGTTAAAAATGAAAAAGTTCCTTAATAATCATGCAAACCACTTAATGACCTACTCACCTTACCAGGCTGCTGGCTCCCGTACCTCTCGCGCCGACATCTTGCTACACCGGGAAGTATATATCCCACAGTGTACGGCAGTGGCTATGACAGGGGCGAGTGCGAGGTGAGAGCTTCGGCGGCGGGGGACCTCCGGAATTGTAGCTGCTGGATGGTTCATGTAGCACGATTTACCGCACTACATGAATCCGGAAGCAGCTGGAAAAAGCAGCAGCACAGCCGAAAGTAGTCTGCTGTGTGCCGCGGGACCATCCGGACCTGCACCTGGGAGGGGATTAAAGTGGACCTTCACTCTGAATAAGAGCATATCTTATATGTTTCTCACACACCGCGTACATAAAGATTGCTCACATTAAAAATCATCCTACCTGCATCTACTGTATGCTATGAGCCTTTAAACATCCAAGATGGCGGCTCATGGAGCATCAGGCAGTTGTCTTCTGACTGTGTTGCTCTGCATTCTGGGATTGCTGTCCTTTCCCTGACCCCAGCTCTGCTTTGTTTGTACAAAGCACAGCTATAACCCCACCCCCTGTACTTTATCCCGCTCTCCTCAGTACGTGTGATGCTTCTGTGTCATGGTGGCGGCGTCCATATCCTAGAGTCCTGAAGAGAGTTGCAGCCCAGCAGGGGAAAGAATAATAAGTGAGCAACTAAAAACGTAATATTAATTTTAGATGCTGGGGAATAGTTTTTTTAAGGGTTTGGGCTTTTCATGAAATCATGCTGAAGGTCCAGTTTAAGTCCTCTGGCCTCTTTTTTTGCTTTTGGTATACTTTATAATATTCTAGATGCTAGATGCGGTTTTGGCCCCCTTTAAAGACAAACACTGGACAGTCTGGGGAGTTCTCAAGAAATCCCCAAACTTCGCCATTTGTTCCCTTTGCTTCTGCATTTGGCAGGTTAAACTTACCTGTCTTCTGCTCTTCCTCCTGCACTCCACCAATCTTCTTGAATGCTTTCTGTAGGGCAGCGCCATCTTGTCTTTATCTCTGTCCCATGATGCACTGCACCGCCCCGGAGATCTTGCATCTGCGCAGTGAAGTGCTCATCTCGATCCCCAGTACAAACTTACCTTTTCCCCTATGCTCGGCAATACGGTGCGTTTAGGCCAGCGCTCAGCAATCAGGAGCAGGAGTGGCAGCATCACCAGTTTCCTGTAGACGTGGGCACGCTCTTGTCCCTAGCCTATCTGATTGTTTTCATCACTGAGTGGGTGATGTGGGTGGGGGGGCTTTCACACAGGATGCCCCAGGGAAAGGTCAGCAGCCGGCCCTTGAAACTTATACAATGCCGGGCCGGTCACTCTGGTTTTTGTTTTGCTTTTAACAGGTTCCGCCACTCATCAGCAGAAGGGGTGGATTAGTACATTTCTCCCCTAAACTTTCTTTTTTCTTTTTTTGACTTGAGGTCCACATTAAAATGGACCAGTTACCACCTGCGCCGGTCATGGAGTCTTATTGACTCTAGGCTGGCAGGATTAGGTGTCCCTGGTGCATGCTGATTTGGGATGCCCCACTGTTTGAACCCCAACCCACCCCCATTGATTGCCAGTAAGCCCCTTACCTTTCCACTGCTCCCTCTCTAGATAGCCCCAAAACGCGGCACTCCACAGGGTAGCCAAAACGGGATACCCCCGGGGGCACGGACCAATCACCAGGATAGTCATAATCCTGTTGATTGGTCCACTTTTAGGGTTTAGAGCAGAATATTGAATGTGATTATACATGTAAATGTTGGTTATATGTAGTGTAATACTTTTATTGATATATGAATATCTATACCACATATTAAACATAATTATAAAAATGATGGAAAATCTTTTTTTATTTTTTCTTATTTATGAGCATATTGGTGGATAATAGTAAATCAAATCATTATATGGGGCAATAGTTTAACAATTACCATGAAAAGTGCACTTTCCCCAACAATATATTTTTATAATGTTATCATTAGATTAGATAAGCCTAGCCGAGTTCACTTTGGCGCAGTCAATCACGTTGATTGGACGGGAGGCCACGCATGTGACGTGGGACTGGGGAAAGGTGAGTTACTTCAGGTGACCTGGGGGTTTCACACAGCGGGGCATCCCCGATCGGGCTGCCCCAGGGGTGAGGATCAAAAGTGTTTTGGTCCACTTTCAAATAGATCAGGATCACCTATTATTGGAAACAGATAATCAAAACTATTGTCCCATATAATGATTTGATTTATGATTATCCACCAATATGCTCATAAATAAGAAAAAAAGCAATAAGAATTCGCCATCATTTTTATAATTATGTTTAATATGTGGTAGATATTCATATATCAATAAAAGTATTAAGCTACATATAACCAACATTTACATGTATAATCACATTCAATATTGTGCTCTAAACCTTACCCTAAAAGTGGACCAATCACCAGGATTTTGATGATGCTGGTGATTGGTCCCTGCCCCCGGGGGTATCCCCCCAGATTGCCAACTCCACTCACCTTTCCATCGGTCCCACGGTGCATGCACGGGCGCTCATCCAATCAGCGCGTATACTAATGAAGGGCATAAAGCCTTTGCTTTGGACTGTGTGTCGGCATAGTGAATGCCAGCGGCCATATCACTGCCTAACCTGTGGGCTATCTAGCCAGGGAGCAGTGGAAAGGTAAAGGGCTTGCTGACAATGGAGGGGGTGGGGGTTCACACAGTGGGGCATCCCGAATCAGAAAGCCCCAGGGCACCTAGTCGGGCAGTCATTAATACTCCAGGACCAGCGCGGTTGTTGACGGGTCTGTTTTAAAGTGGACCTCGAGTCAAAAAAGAAAGTTTAGGGGATACGTTTACAAAATCACCCCCTCTGCTGCTGAGTGGTGTAAACTGTGAAAAGTGGAACAAAACCCAGAGTGGCCAGCCCAGGATTCTAAAAGATTCAAGGGCCGGCTGCTACCCTATCCCTGGGGCTGTGTGAAACAACCCCCCCCCCCCCCCCCGGGCAGCTCACTCGGTAATGATTGCTGAGTGCTGGTCTATACAGACTGTATTGCCAAGCATAGGGGAAAAGGTAAGTTTTTACTGGGGATCTGGGGGTTTCACAAAGCGGGGCATTTTAATTGGGAGGAACAGACCTCAAAAAAGTTACATTCTCATGTTTTGTTCCTCTTTAAAGTGGGCCAGGACCAACACTGAAGTCTGAGAGTCTCCAGGGCCGGCTAATTCCCTCTCCCCAGGGTATCCCGATCTCGGGTGCCCCGGTGTGTGAAACCCCCCAGTTTATCCGCAATTCTTACCTTTTGGGCTGGCGCATCCAATTCCGGTTGTGCGTGGCCACGCCCACCACAAGTGAATGGCTGTGATTGGGCGCAAACAGCCAGAGGATGCGAGTGATGCTGCGCGCCGCTATTGAGTGCAGCTGGGGATTCCATTCAGCTTCTCCAGGTACATTAATATGCACAGCCAGAGGAACTGATTGGACGAGAGGCCGCGCATGCACCGTTGGGTTTACAAGCGCTGGAATAGGAGTAATCCTCCATGGTGGATAAAAAAAGGATTATTAATTTTATTTTTTATGAAATCTTTAAAGTGGGCCAAAACCCAGTGTTTGGACTATCCCGGGTTTTAATCCCTGCCCCCGTTTTGGAATCCCTCCAGGTCACCCAACGTAACTCACCTTCCCCCGGTTCTACGGCACATGGACGGGATGATTATAACCCAAAGCAGGCGAGCGTGCCGGCGGACGCATCCTCGCTACAGGACGCATTCTTGCTCCGCCCATTTACAAATGCCTGGCACTGGCTCCGCGACCGCGGCTTGCGCATGCACCATGTGATCAGGAAGAAGGTATGTGACTGGGGGGGGGGGTCACACAGCAGGGTATCCCGTTTCAGTATGCCCAGGGGGAGGGAATCAGGCCACCCAGGAATCTTATAGATTCCAGGGCTGCCAACCGTGAGCGACTATAAAGCGGACCTGGGATTCATCTGTGTTACTGGGGCATCCCAATATGGTGATCAGACACTATTTTTGTCTAGAGGGCTGGAGACAACTGGAAGTGGATGCCCATACTCCACTTAAACCTGTTTGATGGGAAAAAAAAGTTAAAAATAATAAAAAACATAGAAGGAAGGGGAGTCACGGGAGCAGTGGGCTAGGCCGGGGGCGTGGCTGGTGGCCATACTGGGCGGCTGCAGCCTGGGGAGGGAGGGGAGACAATGGCTGGGAGCACTGAGGCTTGGGCGTGGCTGGCAGACACGGCCATTACACTGTGAGGCCTGGCCACGCTGAAGTGGAACGCAGCCGCACCACCGCAAACCACGCCCCCGGGCCTACACACACATAGGACAGCGCTATGATGAGGCTGCGCTCCACAGTGTAACGCAGCACGCCAAGGGGGGGGGGGGGCAGACGCACGCGCTGCACATCAGGGAAGTTTAGCCCATAATGTAAAAAATAAGTTATTAAAAAATAAATATTCTCTTGGCCTCCTGAGGGTTGTCCCCCCCAACCCGTTTTCCGTAGCGGCACCGCGCATGTGCGAGCCGCGCCTGACGCCACTTGTGAGGTGTGACTGGGCCCAGCAGGTGGGAGCAATGGCCGCTGCTCTGCAGACCTAGCAGAGCCTTGGTCACTAAGGAATTTGCTGCATCAGTGAAGACCGCCACACAGGTTTATTTTTTAAATAAAATATTTATAATTTTTTAATAATAATATGATAAGAAAAATATAACGTTGGGGAAAGTGCGCTTTTGATTTTTTGGGGGGCATAAAAGAAAAAATGAAATAAATATAAGAAATGAAAAATAAAAATAAAATGGACATCATTTTATCACAAAGAAAATGACACTTTAATAATTGGCATCAAAAGTATAATAAAAAAAAAGTCATAATAAAAAAATATAATGTTGGGGAAAGTGCACTTTGGATGACAGAGCTCAACTGCTTTATAAGGTGTTGGGCAACACTCGCACATGCGCAGTGGAAATGTCGCCTCTGCCTCAGCGTAACCAGCCTGTGAGTGGGCATGCGCATAACACAGAGCGCTCCCATTGTAACAGAAGCGGGAATGGTCGGCGTCTGCTGATGCGATGCTGCCCCGGCATCAGAGATTTGCATAGCCCCGCCCCCCACTTCCTCACACCACTCACCCACCCATAGCTATATAGGGCTCCGCCTCATTCCCCAGTAATGTGCGCAGAGAAGGACTGCGGCAGACAGGAGTACTCCACTGCGCATGTGCGAGTGTTGCTCAAACACCTTATAATGCAGTTTTATTCGTGCTGTACATGAGCCGCCTGTGGCGCGAGCGACTGGTGATCATGCCTGTCATGATTAGTCCTTGGCGCGGGTTCGAATCCCGACCTGATGCTTTGTTTGCCATGACCGTCCAGGTGGGCTCAATTTTATCAATAGGGAAAATGCACTTTTTATGCCAAGTGTCATTTTCTTTGTGCCAAAACGATGTCCACTTTATTTCTTTTTTGTGCAAAAAAACAATTGTCATCCTAAGTGCACTTTCCCCAATATTATATTTTTCTTATTAATAAAATATGGTGCTGAATGCCTATATTTTGGGACATAAGCTATTGCTATGTGTATGATTATCTAGCCCCATCCTGTGGCCATTAAGGTTTTTTTTTATGTAAAACACGTTTATTAGTCAGTGAGATATATTGTGCTGATTGTGTGGCAGATTTTTGTTGAATAGTAAAAAAAAGATTTTGAATATTTTTTTTTTAATACATAAAAAAAATAAACGTTTTACTAATAATTAAGAAAGAAAAAACATGCGGCCGGGCATTGTCCACTTCTCTTATTTGCCGCCTATTAATGGGCCTTGAGTGGGATTCGATCCGGTGGACTCGGCTACTTCGAGTAAGCCAGGCGCACAGTACATTAGCTTACTGCGCCACAGGGTCAGTGGGTGGGCGTGGCCGAGATGCGGTGGGTGACGTCAGCTCTCCAGGAGACGCCAGTGCAGTGTGTTGCTGCTGAGAGTGATGGGCTCGCTGATCAGCGCTCAGGCAGCACTAGTTGCAGCAGCATCAGGCAGCACTAGTTGCAGGAGCAGAGACAGGGCAGATCGGTGCAGAGCCGTGTGACAGCTTCTCCTGGAGTCTCGCCGCCGCCATCATCCTCTGCCATTCAGAGAACATTTACACAAAGGGGCCTTTTCCCATCTGATCTGAGGTCTGATTATAGGAGGAGTTTATGTAGCAGTAGTAAAAGTGTTATTTAATTAAAGATAATAAAAATCCCTAAATGCAAATAGGATAATGAGGAAGTGATTTGCACTTAGGGATTTTTTCCTAATATCTCATGTAATAACTTTTATAACTGGGCTAAAAAGACTTATTTTACAGAGGAACAGCCGCTCCCTGATATTCTTGGGGCATCCCAAATTGCTAGCGCACTCCCCTCTGTCCCCGCTTTGCCTGTAACTGGGGCACGCACCCGCGCCAAGCATTTCTGAATTCCCGCCCACAGATAAAGGGGAACGGGGATGGGGCCTTCATTCAGGTTTACTTGCCGGTCAAGGAAATGTGAATGGAACGAGGGATGCTGATTGGCGCATGTGCCGTGGGAACGGAGAGGAGGTGAGTTTACAGGTCATCCTGGGAGATACAGCAGGGCATCCCAAATTGCCCCCAACTGGAGGAACTAAACCCAAGAGAGGGAAAATGTTGGTTTTGTTTTTCTCTAAATTGGAACAAAACTTGGAATTTGAATTTCCATCATTTTGTTCCACTCCCCCGCGGCATCCCGACTTGTGCTGCCCAGACACCGCTTTTCACTCAACTCATCCTGGTTCCAACGGCACATGAACGGGCTCTAGTCCAATGAGAGCTCTCTGCTGTGACTGTATTCAGCAAACGGCTCTCCTTGACTAGAATGGGGAGCGCGCACGCTGCAGGGGATGCGGCAGCGCGCTATTCACGGCAATGAGAGCTGGTTGCTGAATGGCATAGGTGCAGCAGACGGCTCATTGTACAAGAGCCCATGTGCTGCTGGATTGGGAAAAGGGGAGTGTATACGGGCACCCGGAGGAGTTTCACACAGCGGGCATCCTGATTTTAGATTCCCTGTGGGAAGGCCAGCGGTGAGCCCTGGAATCCAAAAGGTTTCAATCCTCTTTAATGCAGAATAAAACCCACCCGGAATCTAAATGACTCCAGGGCTGGGCGCTAGCCTATCCTAAATCAGGATGCCCCGCTGTGTGAAACCCCGGGGGTTGCCCATACACTCACCTTTACCCGTGGCTCACACTATGTTCGTTGTGCTCCCACATCTCTGGCATCCCTGTAGCGGTGCGCGCCCCTGTCCCCAGCTATTCAGACAGGCCGGGCGCGGGAGCTCAAGCTCAGCAACAAAGCCGGAGTTGCCGCCAGCCTGATACATGTCGACTCAGCACCTATGTGATCAGCCGATCAGTGATCTCAAAAGTGCTGTGGGCAGTGAGAAAAGGTGTTTTTATTTAAAATCGGGGTCACCGCTGCATCGCCCGAGGTCCTCAGGCGGGTGGGGGGCACAGGAAGGGTTTTGTTCTGCTTTAAAGAGGAACAACTCCTGGGATTTTCTCTCTCCCGGGTGCTGTTCCTCTCTGGTGGGGCATCCCCCGATTTGGGAACATACACTGTTTGAAAGAAGACTCCGGCACTGAGAAGAAGGACAGCCACATCCCCGGCCTCCCTGCGCTCTGCAGCATGCTCCCAGCCTTCTGAATGGCTGGGGACGGGAGCGCGCCACAGACCACAGGGAGGCCGGGGATGCACCCGCTCCCTCATGCTGGGCTTTGTCACAACATTAAAATGCATACAGTGCTGATTGGACAAGAGCCCGCGTATGTGCTGCGGGAGCATCGGGAAGGTGCATTTTAGGGGCCCTGCATGGGTTTCACTCAGTGGGGCATCACAGATTAGGAGACAAGGACCAGAACCCAGGATAGCGGATATTCAGGGTTTTGGTCCACTTTAACGGCAGAGTAGATCTTCCAGATCAAGCGTTTATTTTGGGCCACTGGTGCCCCAGCTCTGGAGGATCTGCTCTCCCCATCAGTTTAGGGGGCTCTGGATATTTGGGGTTGGGGGCGGGATCTGCTCTGGAATGCTGCATATTCATTTTAGGTTGGGGGTTTGGGTCCACTACCAGAACCAAGCCTCACTTTCAGCATGTACAGCCCCGGGGAGGACAACCTCTCCTTCCGGGCACATGAGCCTCAATAGCCAATAACAGGCCGTCATCCATCAGACTAGGCTCTAGAATTACAGTCATTATCCAGCTGCTTCTGTCCCCTCAGGTGTGGGTGCGCCCAGCCTGTATCTGCAGAAGCCAGGAATCATTGGAAAGCTCTCGGAAAGGACATCACAAGGAGGAACATTAGAGCTGGTGAGCTTTCACTTTCTGTCCACAGGAAACTTATGTAACAGAAATGCCATGGGTGCCCCTAATACAGCAAAGCCCATGTATGCTTATGGAGGCTATACTGTGATTTAGGCTGCAGTTCCACCTCTCTCCATAGGGTGTCACTGTTTAGTGCTACTGATTGGCTGAGAGACCTGCACTTGGGAAACAAAGGGAAAGTAAGTTCACAGGGCAATACACACAGTGGGGCATCCCAAATTAGGATGCCCCATCAGAAGGAACAAAACCCAATAAAGTAATAAAAAGTTTTGTTCATCTTTAAGTGTTGCAAAAGTCTAAACCGAGCCAGAGATTGGCCTACCTACTCACCTTTTCCTGGGATCCCGCAGTCTGTAATTAAATGCAGCACAGAGCAGAGAAGCAGCATCCCGGCGCTCTCCGCTCTGCACGCCACCGGCAGAAGATCATCAGGTTTTTGGAGGCACAGAGCAGAGGAAGCCACAAGAAGGTGAGTAGGTGGCCTGATCTCAGGCTTTCAGTACCATTATACACGGTTAGGGATACTCCATAGGGAACCTAGGCAGTGATCCAGGAGTCTGTTTAGACTTTTGTTCTCATTGGCATTACAGTAGTTAATTTTATTGATGTGTGAACAAACATTTAAGTGGACCTAAACCATTTATAGGCTGCTGTGTTTCCCACCCCCCAGTTATCTGGAATGGCTGTCCAAGGCCAAAATATGGCCAAGAAACTCACCCTCTCCAAGGCAGCTCGGCAGTCTGCCCATGTACCCAATAAAGTTTGCCAGGCTGGCTTCTGCAGCGAAACATTTGCTGACGCCAATCCATGTGCAACAGGGGAACGGAGAGGGTAAGTTCTTACATAAGATCCTCTGGTTCTCCAGTGGTCCAGTCTGAGCCTAGGTCTTTGTATTGGTGGGATCAGGTCCAGAAGGTGGGAGGATTGAGGCTCATTCCTTCCAATGTTTCTTTTTTAAACTGGAGCTGGCTGTGGGTGCTCCATGATTTGGGTCTGGGGGAGAGGAGGGAGGGCCACTTGCCTTCTCACATCTGCTCTGATAGTGTAGTTTTATGGGGAATGAAAGTTTTGGACCTTGTCTCTGGGTGATGCCAGTTTGGGATGCCCCGCTGTGTGAAATCCTGCTGGTCTCCCATAAAACATTCCTCTGCTCCAATCAGTTTCTTTGTCTGCACATATAAATGAGCGGCTAAAGAAGCTGAATGGAAGCTTAGCCGATCATGTGATCCGCAGCACATCCCCTCTATGGCTCTGTGTAGCTGCACCAGTCATTAAGTTGGCACAGCCATGCACAGACTAGAGGGATGTGGGAGATGCCACTGCTGACTCTACAAGTACTGAGGGCTCGCCGGTGAGATATGTACAACGAGTGACCACCAGGTTTTTACACAGTGGGGCATCTAATATCGGGAAGCCCCCGGGATGGATTGTGTGATTTTGACTGCTAGACCTCTTTAAAGCTGACCCAGTTGAGCGATTATGTGTTTTAGTCCCTAGGACATTTATTTGGAATGCCCTGCAGTGGGAAACCCTCTGAATAGCTGTCAGAACTCACCTATTCCAGCTATCCCAGAGCACAAAAAGAAAAGTGATCAGGGCTTCTGCTGGATCCATTTATTAGATGTAGTCAGTGTCGTAACTAAATGTGACAGGGCCCCGGTGCGAACATTAAAAGCGGCTCTTTCACCGCAAATACAGTAAATTATTTTTCTGTCTTTTAACTCAATTGGATGCAGCAAGACAACAATGACTGAAACAACAGAGACAAATGGTGCTTCCTTTATCTAAATGATGCCTAGTGAGCACAAGTATGTTATAAAGGTGGAGGATCAACAATAATGTGGTCCCTCCATCCAATCTCTGCCTCCCTCCCAGCCCTCCATCCTCTTCCCCACTCTACCCCCTCACCCAATCAACCCCAGCCTCTTGCCCCCCCCCAGTCCTCCATCCTCTTCCCCACTCTACCCCCTCACCCAATCAACCCCAGCCTCTTGCCCCCCCCCCCTAATGATTTAGCCTCATCCTTGGAGCACACTGATTGACTGGCCAGGAAGCTGCAGAGATGCCACTGGATGGTCATGGGCAGGTCAGGTGCTGGTAAAATCCTGGGCTGATTTTTGGTCCCAGTCCTGCCACTGATTCCCAGTAATTGTTATTTATGATAAATATATTCTTTGCACTTTAACGCCTCTCAACTTTGATATCGGTACAACACACATTATGGGACGGCGATTCACTGCGCGCTCTGTAGTCATGACGCACCATGACGGAGTGATTTCATTGGCTTTACTAGTACGGGGGGGGGCGTGATTTTGTCTAGTTACCTCATAGGCCAATAGGTTATGACATGCCTTCCTGTTCTTCAATTTCATTGGTGGTTCTTCAATCCTGTTATTTGGCTCCTGGGAATAGACTAACTATGAGCGTCATACTATCAGACTATTGGATTTTGTTCATTCAGCACTAGGCTTGATGCAGAGTAGAATAACTACTCAAACATATCGCATGGTGGGAATATGAGGACTACCTCTACTTTTAACCCCTGACATGCTATTTTAAAATGGACTCAGTAATAACTGCATCTGATAATTGGATCCAGCAGAAGCTCTGGCCACTTGTGTTTCTTTCTGGATCTAAATAAATGGAGATATGGTTGCAGATACCCCTGCCACGCGCCTGCAATGTGACTGTTTTTTCAGGGGAGCACCCAGCAATTTATTTGTTATCCCACGGCACAATCAGCGCTGAATTCCCCGCATAGAGAGTGGAAAGTGTGGCCGCATACCTGGACTCCCTCCGGATGATGCGCCTGCTCCGATGCCAGCTTATCTGCATGGCTGGGTGCCAGAGCCCGCATCAGCCGTAAGATGCAGGGGATGCGGCCCGTGCTGCACCATGGGGTTGCTGTCGATGTGAGTACACTGCCGATCCAAGAGGATTTCATTCAGTGGGACACCCTAAATTAGGATGCCCCAGGGGTAGAGAATTGAGAGAGTTTGGTCCATCCTAATTGGAGCCTGAAGGCACACGGCTATCTGTTGGGTACCTTGGAGCGATGCAGCTGATTCACCTCTTTCAGCTTTGCTTTGAGTTTGCAGGTGGGGTGATTATAAGTGCCCCGTGCCCCACACTATTACAAAGTGCAATCACATATCATAGCAGCAACGTGGCAACGTTGGCACAGCCCCGAGAAAGGGTCCGTTAGGACCTGAAACAGCCATAAGGTTATTACACTCTGTAAGCTCGCCATTATGCTGCTATGATATGTGATTGCACTTTGTAAGCTCGCCATTATGCTGCTATGATGTCCTTGTGATTTTGCCATGTGATTATCTGTAAACACTATATGCTGCTTACTGAGGGCTTTGATTCTATAGGTATTTATGTGTATTATCTTTATGCATTTGCACAGGCACTTTATCCAACCCTGACAAAGCTCCACGGGAGGAGCGAAACGCATCGGTGTCACTGGAGGTCCCCTGCCCACCACTCCCGCTCCGCACGCCATGCCGGGTTAGCTGGAAGTTGAAGGATAAATCAGCCACTGAATTGGGGAAACATCGCCAGTGAGAAGACAATTGAGGTGAACAGAAGTGAAGATGGCAGAACCGGTAAACTGTACAGCAGCCGGGCGGGATGTGAGCTTGAGTCTGAGCAGATATGTCACCACAGTATTGGAGAGCGCGCCTTTCGGCCAATCGGCGCTCTTACCTGAGTCTGCACCATGGGAACGGAAGAAAGGTAAGTGCATGGGGCGACCTGGGGGATAGATACAGCGGGGCATCCCAATTTGTGATGCCGCCGTACGGAGGAACAACACACAGGAAAGTTACATTTCTGTGTGTTGTTCCTTTATAAGGCACCAGGCAAAAAGGTCATAGGACCAAGAAGGGCAAGAACAACAATATGAGGGGCCAGCCGGTCACCCCTGCATGTTCATCTGCTCTAAAGAAAGATCCCTAATAGCAGACAGTGACACTGGGGAGAACAGATAGTTAGAAGAGATAGTAAGAGGCAAAACAGAAAAGAAAAGATGAGAGAAAGTAAATGGCAATAAATATCAACCATATCAACAGTGCAATTAAATATCTCCATTCTTACAAAAGTACATTGTACATTGTGACAGTGTAAATATAATGATAAACCATAGTGCTAATAGCCAAGGATGTGAATGTCCCCTTAAAACAATGCATTCCAATGACATACTGACCCATTCTTTATCCATCAATATCTGGTGCCCAATGTATGTAGACTATTCCAATTTCAATTCACTCCTCCAATCCCAGAGGTGTTTGCGCATCTAAACAATGAATCTAATATAATTCCCTCTGCTGTAACCTCCTCTTCACATCTCCACCTCTGATCTCTAAACTCACTTTTTCCAAAGCTCTGACCTGCATACTCCTGGGACTGCCCCCTTAAAAAAGAAAGACCACTGGTGAAATGCTTTTACCCACTTGTTGGTCCTGTTCTGGCAACCTGCTGTTTGCTCTGCTCCCGACTCCTCCAGCATCTGGGGGGTGATTCTACCACACTGCCTATGGGGAATGGGATGGGGGAATGCCACACTGCCTATGGGGAATGGGATGGGGGAATGCCACACTGCCTATGGGGAATGGGATGGGGGAATGCCACACTGCCTATGGGGAATGGGATGGGGGAATGCCACACTGCCTATGGGGGATGGGATGGGGGATGCCACACTGCCTATGGGAATGGGATGGGGGAATGCCACACTGCCTATGGGGAATGGGAGGGGGGAATGCCACACTGCCTATGGGGAATGGTATGGGGGAATGCCACACTGCCTATGGGGGATGGGATGGGGGATGCCACACTGCCTATGGGAATGGGATGGGGGAATGCCACACTGCCTATGGAGAATGGGAGGGGGGAATGCCACACTGCCTATGGGAATGGTATGGGGGAATGCCACACTGCCTATGGGGAATGGTATGGGGGAATGCCACACTGCCTATGGGGAATGGTATGGGGGAATGCCACACTGCCTATATGGGGAATGGGATGGGGGAATGCCACACTGCCTATGGGGAATGGGATGGGGGAATGCCACACTGCCTATGGGGAATGGGATGGGGGAATGCCACACTGCCTATGGGGAATGGGATGGGGGATGCCACACTGCCTATGGGGAATGGTATGGGGGAATGCCACACTGCCTATGGGGAATGGGAGGGGGGAATGCCACACTGCCTATGGGGGATGGGATGGGGGATGCCACACTGCCTATATGGGGAATGGGATGGGGGAATGCCACACTGCCTATGGGGAATGGGATGGGGGAATGCCACACTGCCTATGGGGAATGGGATGGGGGATGCCACACTGCCTATGGGGAATGGGATGGGGGAATGCCACACTGCCTATGGGGAATGGGATGGGGGATGCCACACTGCCTATGGGGAATGGTATGGGGGAATGCCACACTGCCTATGGGGAATGGGAGGGGGGAATGCCACACTGCCTATGGGGGATGGGATGGGGGATGCCACACTGCCTATATGGGGAATGGGATGGGGGAATGCCACACTGCCTATGGGGAATGGGAGGGGGGAAAGCCACACTGCCTATGGGAATGGTATGGGGGAATGCCACACTGCCTATGGGGAATGGGATGAGGGAATGCCACACTGCCTATGGGGAATGGTATGGGGGAATGCCACACTGCCTATGGGGAATGGTATGGGGGAATGCCACACTGCCTATGGGGAATGGGATGAGGGAATGCCACACTGCCTATGGGAATTGGAGGGGGGAATGCCACACTGCCTATGGGGAATGGGAGGGGGGATGCTACACTGCCTATATGGGGAATGGGATGAGGGAATGCCACACTGCCTATGGGGAATGGGATGGGGGAATGCCACACTGCCTATGGGGAATGGGATGGGGGAATGCCACACTGCCTATGGGGAATGGGATGGGGGAATGCCACACTGCCTATGGGGAATGGGATGGGGGAATGTCACACTGTCTATATGGGGAATGGGATGGGGGAATGCCATACTGCCTATATAGGGAATGGGATGGGGGAATGCCACACTGCCTATGGGGAATGGGATGGGGGAATGCCACACTGCCTATATGGGGAATGGGATGGGGGAATGCCACACTGCCTATGGGGAATGGGATGGGGGAATGTCACACTGCCTATGGGGAATGGGATGGGGGAATGCCACACTGCCTATGGGGAATGGGATGGGGGAATGCCACACTGCCTATGGGGAATGGGATGGGGGAATGCCACACTGCCTATGGGGAATGGGATGGGGGAATGCCACACTGCCTATGGGGAATGGGATGGGGGAATGCCACACTGCCTATGGGGAATGGTATGGGGGAATGCCAAACTGCCTTTGGGGAATGGGATGGGGGAATGCCACACTGCCTATGGGGAATGGGATGGGGGAATGCCACACTGCCTATATGGGGAATGGGATGGGGGAATGCCACACTGCCTATGGGGAATGGGATGGGGGAATGTCACACTGCCTATGGGGAATGGGATGGGGGAATGCCACACTGCCTATGGGGAATGGGATGGGGGAATGCCACACTGCCTATGGGGAATGGTATGGGGGAATGCCACACTGCCTATGGGGAATGGGATGGGGGAATGCCACACTGCCTATGGGGAATGGGATGGGGGAATGCCACACTGCCTATGGGGAATGGTATGGGGGAATGCCAAACTGCCTTTGGGGAATGGGATGGGGGAATGTCACACTGCCTATGGGGAATAGGATGGGGGAATGCCATACTGCCTATATAGGGAATGGGATGGGGGAATGCCACATTGCCTATGGGGAATGGGATGGGGGATGCCATACTGCCTATATAGGGAATGGGATGGGGGAATGCCACACTGCCTATGGGGAATGGGATGGGGGAATGCCATACTGCCTATATAGGGAATGGGATGGGGGAATGTCACACTGCCTATGGGGAATGGGATGGGGGAATGCCATACTGCCTATATAGGGAATGGGATGGGGGAATGTCACACTGCCTATGGGGAATGGGATGAGGGAATGCCACACTGCCTATGGGGAATGGGATGGGGTATTGCCACACTGCCTATGGGAATGGGATGGGGGAATGCCACACTGCCTATGGGGAATGGGATGGGGGAATGCCACACTGCCTATGGGGAATGGGATGGGGGAATGCCACACTGCCTATGGGAATGGGATGGGGGAATGCCACACTGCCTATGGGGAATGGGATGGGGGAATGCCACACTGCCTATGGGGAATGGGATGGGGGAATGCCACACTGCCTATGGGGAATGGGATGGGGGAATGCCACACTGCCTATGGGGAATGGGATGGGGGAATGCCACACTGCCTATGGGAATGGGATGGAGGGAATGCCACACTGCCTATGGGGAATGGGATGGGGGAATGCCACACTGCCTATATGGGGAATGGGATGGGGGAATGCCACACTGCCTATGGGGAATGGGATGGGGGAATGTCACACTGCCTATATGGGGAATGGGATGGGGGAATGCCACACTGCCTATGGGGAATGGTATGGGGGAATGCCACACTGCCTTTGGGGAATGGGATGGGGAAATGTCACACTGCCTATGGGGAATAGGATGGGGGAATGCCACACTGCCTATGGGGAATAGGATGGGGGAATGCCACACTGCCTATGGGGGATGGGATGGGGGATGCCACACTGCCTATGGGGGATGGGATGGGGGAATGTCACACTGCCTATGGGGAATAGGATGGGGGAATGCCACACTGCCTATGGGGGATGGGATGGGGGATGCCACACTGCCTATGGGGGATGGGATGGGGGATGCCACACTGCCTATGGGAATGGGATGGGGGAATGCCACACTGCCTATATGGGGAATGGGATGGGGGAATGCCAAACTGCCTATATGGGGAATGGGATGGGGGAATGCCACACTGCCTATGGGGAATGGGATGGGGGAATGCCACACTGCCTATGGGGAATGGGATGGGGGAATGCCACACTGTCTATATGGGGAATGGGATGGGGGAATGCCATACTGCCTATATAGGGAATGGGATGGGGGAATGCCACACTGCCTATGGGGAATGGGATGGGGGAATGCCACACTGTCTATATGGGGAATGGGATGGGGGAATGCCACACTGCCTATATAGGGAATGGGATGGGGGAATGCCACACTGCCTATGGGGAATGGGATGGGGGAATGCCACACTGCCTATGGGGAATGGGATGGGGGAATGCCACACTGCTTTTGGCATGGGATGAGGGGAATGCCACACTGCTTTTGGCATGGGATGGGGGGAATTATTAATTAGTTTAGGTTACGATTGCACACCATATATTATTGAAAAAGTAAATAGAAAACAGAAAACTAAGCAGGGGTTCAATATGTAGCCGGCTGTGCCTGCTCCACGCACAGCAACACAACACTATACGGCAAATGGCTATGTAAAGGAACTCCCAATACCATGAGTTGCAATAATTGACTGATATTTAATCAGAAAATCCATATGCAGTAAATGATATACAACAAGAACAACAGTGGTATGAATGAATATACTGCGTCCTAAGCGTCAGGGGATATCCCAAATGATGAGAATTAAATGCATACAGACTGCAATTAATCAAAGCAGAAGCTGACACAGTATATCAAAGCAAAAACAGGCACAAATGCATACACAAGAGCAAAGATAACAAATGTATAATAATGATCAATAAGGAACAGAGTACCTAAGTTGGATGACAGACTAGACCCTCAACATTTCAGTTAGAGAACCTTCATCAAGAGGGAAAGCTGTGGGGGGAATGCCACACTGCCTATGGGAATGAGATGAGGGAATGCCACACTGCCTATGGGAATGGGATGAGGGAATGCCACACTGCCTATGGGAATGGAAGGGGAGAATGCCACATTGCCTATGGGAATGAGATGAGGGAATGCCACACTGCCTATGGGAATGGAAGGGGAGAATGCCACACTGCCTATAGGGAATAGGATGGGGGAATGCCACACTGCCTATGGGAATGGAAGGGGAGAATGCCACACTGCCTATGGGAATGGGATGGAGGGAATGCCACACTGCCTATGGGGAATGGGATGGGGGAATGCCACACTGCCTATGGGGGATGGGATGGGGGATGCCACACTGCCTATGGGAATGGGATGGGGGAATGCCACACTGCCTATATGGGGAATGGGATGGGGGAATGCCACACTGCCTATATGGGGAATGGGATGGGGGAATGCCACACTGCCTATATGGGGAATGGGATGGGGGAATGCCACACTGCCTATATGGGGAATGGGATGGGGGATGCCACACTGCCTATATGGGGAATGGGATGTGGGAATGCCACACTGCCTATGGGAATGGGATGGGGGAATGCCACACTGCCTATATGGGGAATTGGATGGCGGGAATGCCACACTGTCTATGGGGAATGGGATGGGGGAATGCCACACTGCCTATGGGGAATGGGATGGGGGAATGCCACACTGCCTATGGGGAATGGGATGGGGGAATGCCACACTGTCTATATGGGGAATGGGATGGGGGAATGCCATACTGCCTATATAGGGAATGGGATGGGGGAATGCCACACTGCCTATGGGGAATGGGATGGGGGAATGCCACACTGTCTATATGGGGAATGGGATGGGGGAATGCCACCCTGCCTATATAGGGAATGGGATGGGGGAATGCCACACTGCCTATGGGGAATGGGATGGGGGAATGCCACACTGCCTATGGGGAATGGGATGGGGGAATGCCACACTGCCTATGGGAATGGGATGAGGGGAATGCCACACTGCTTTTGGGCATGGGATGGGGGGAATTATTAATTAGTTTAGGTTACGATTGCACACCATATATTATAGAAAAAGTAAATAGAAAACAGAAAACTAAGCAGGGGTTCAATATGTAGCCGGCTGTGCCTGCTCCCCGCACAGCAACACAACACTATACGGCAAATGGCTATGTAAAGGAACTCCCAATACCATGAGTTGCAATAATTGACTGATATTTAATCAGAAAATCCATATGCAGTAAATGATATACAACAAGAACAACAGTGGTATGAATGAATATACTGCGTCCTAAGCGTCAGGGGATATCCCAAATGATGAGAATTAAATGCATACAGACTGCAATTAATCAAAGCAGAAGCTGACACAGTATATCAAAGCAAAAACAGGCACAAATGCATACACAAGAGCAAAGATAACAAATGTATAATAATGATCAATAAGGAACAGAGTACCTAAGTTGGATGACAGACTAGACCCTCAACATTTCAGTTAGAGAACCTTCATCAAGAGGGAAAGCTGTGGGGGGAATGCCACACTGCCTATGGGAATGGGATGGGGAGAATGCCACACTGCCTATGGGAATGAGATGAGGGAATGCCACACTGCCTATGGGAATGGGATGAGGGAATGCCACACTGCCTATGGGAATGGAAGGGGAGAATGCCACACTGCCTATAGGGAATAGGATGGGGGAATGCCACACTGCCTATGGGGAATGAGATGGGGAATGCCACATTGCCTATGGGGAATGAGATGGGGAATGCCACATTGCCTATGGGGAATGAGATGGGGAATGCCACACTGCCTATGGGGAATGGGATGGGGGAATGCCACACTGCCTATGGGGGATGGGATGGGGGAATGCCACACTGCCTATGGGGAATGGGATGGGGGAATGCCACACTGCCTATATGGGAATCGGATGGGGAATGCCACACTGCCTATATGGGAATGAGATGGAGGAATGTCACACTGCCTGTAATGGGGTGTTTTAGAACATTTAGTTTAGAATATTTTTTTCTAATTTCCCTCCTCCAAATCCTTGGTGCCTGTTAGGGGCAGTTGCGTCTTAAAGGGCGAAAAGTATGGTACATTAAATAGAGAATAAATTACTAATCCCCCCATAAGCTATAGAAAGACAAATACCACATATGTATTTAGTAACAAAGAAATTACATTGAGTGAAATAACTCCCCCTCCCTGTTCCATCTGTGCAGTGGCAGTGGCATAACTAAATGTGGCTGGGCCCTGGTGCAAACATTAAATGGGGCCTTTTCATTTAGTCAACTGTTTTTCTGTCTTCTAACCCAGTTGGATGCAGCTAGACAACTAGAGAGTGAAATAGCAGAGATGAATGGTGCTTCCTTTCTCTAAATGATGCCAAGTGAGCACAAATATGATAAATAAGAATGGAGGAGCAACATTGATGGGGTCCCCTGACCACTAGGGCCCCAGTGCAGTCGCATCCCCTGCAACTCCTATAGTTACGCCCCTGGTGAGCAGCAAACAATCAGCACAGAGTGAAAGGCTGCATGTGCCGGCCCTCCTTGCCCCAGGGTACGCTGAACATTTTTCCAGAGCAGCAAAACTGGAACACTTAAAGAGGACCAAAACCCATGGCCATCAACCCTGGATAACCCCCCCCCCCCCCCGCCCCCGGGACATCCAGAATCAGAATGCCCCACTGTGTGAAACCATCCAGGTTGCCCGAAACTCACCTTCTACCCTGGTCCAATGGCGCATGCACAAGCTGCGGCCACTTCCCTGCTATCCCTAGCATAAAATGCCTGCCACTGGCGCACATAGCAGAGAGCGTGCCGGGGTGAAGGCAATTGTGAATGGCTGGCGCAGGCACACTCCATGTTAGAGGGTAGCGGGGTCTGCTCCTTTAGACGACGGGGACGGGAGCGCATCTGAGCGTGCTGATTGGACAAGAGGCTGTGTATACGCCGTAGGACCAGGGAAAGGTGAGTCAGTTTGGGCGACCTGGGGGGTTTCACACAGAACCGACAGGTGCCTCTCATTAAAATAAATGGTGAGCGAGCCGCCGGTGATGCGGCAGTGCCCTGATCCCACATCGGGGTGCCCTGGGGGCAAGGACCACAACCCAGGATACTCAACATCCTGGGTTTTGGTCCAATTTAATGTTGCTTTGTGGAAGATGGGGAGAGAGAAGATTATTTTAAGTCATTTTTCATTCATTTCAAGGTCTTAGTCATTTTAACGGACCTATACTCTTCCACAAAACTCTGTCTTCGGTGGGGTGGCAGCGTATAGGGTAATTTGTTAAAGAGGACCAACACCCCTTTGATTCTACATGGGACGATTGTCTACCTCACATGTGCTCAACCTGTGGCCCAGAAGTAAACCCATGAGGCCTGCATGGGCCACATCCCCGGCTTATCCAGCTGATGCGCTGCCTCTCTGGAAGCAAACCAGCTTTCTATGCCGGCCTCTGTGGACAAAGAGTTCTATGCCCTGCATTAATATTAGGCGGGGTAGAGCATGGAGCGGGCAGGCCCAGCTGCAGATGACCATGGCGCCCTGTGCGATGGCACACCTCACATACCCCAAAGGCCGGAGGCCCTGATTCACCTGCAGCCAGGATTTTATTAGTCCTCTTTAAAGGGACAGTCCAGGCTAACACATCATTTGCAGGAGGCTGCGGAAGTGCAAGTGGATGCCGAGGGTGACTGTGCACTCAAAGGATTTTGCGCCCCTTTAAGCGCAGTCTCATTGTGGAAGAGCAAATCGCTGTACCTAGAATTGGGCTTTAAAGCGGAACAAAGCCCTAAGCAGCTGGCCCTGGAGTCTAAAAGACCATAGAACCGGCCGCTGGGCTTTCCCCAGGTCTTGGGGTTTTTTTTGTCTTTCGCCTTCCCTTATTTGTGGGTTAGGCGGAAGTACAAAAGGGGGCGGGGTTCTTTTTTCCTCTATACCTTGTTTCTGACTTATAACGTGTCTTTCCTGGCTCTTTAATAACCCATTATTGATTTGTGCAATTCAAAATAAAACAATGAGTAAATAAATCTAATTGATCACAGATAACATAAATTCTCAGTTTTTCATTTATTTATTGCAATTGGTTCACATTCGTCTGTTTAGGTCAGCTTTGTAGCAAGTGATACACAAGTTTGTAGCAAATGGTTAATACCCTTAGTAAGGTGTAGACGCGTTTCGCACTTTAAATGCTTCCTCAGTACACCATTTTACTACAATACAAAAGAATTATATATTACAGACTATGGCCTCGATTCAATAAAGATAGAAAAAAATTCTCATGGTAGTAAAAGATTCAGTTCATGAGAAAAAAGCCTGAGAATTTCACTGTTGCTGAATCACCAGCTAAGAAAACAATGAAAGTCAATGGCACTTTTTACTCCTAAGAAAAGTAGAGAACTGTTTACTCCTGTTTACTGCTGCCATTGACTTTCATTGTCTTTTTATCTATCAAGGAACAAAACCTGGGATAGTCAAAATACCAGGTTTTGTTCAGCTTTAAATAGAAACTAAGTCAGCCAAAGCTTATCACCTCCTTATCCCTTTATATAGCTGCCAATCAAGCGACCACTGGCAACCAATCAAGGTTTATGCGCAAGCCCTCCAGGCCATCTGATTGGTCACCAGTGGTTATGTGATTGGCAGGCATAAAAGGCAATGAAGAAGGGGTAAACCTTGGCTGACTTGATTATAGTTCCTCGTCCCCCTGAGCAGGGGGGACAGGCATAGATGGGGCTGAGCTTGGGCAGGGGAAAGGATTGGATGGAGCAACAAGCCAGAGAAACAAGGTTCGTGTGCACCTTGCAATGCCACTTCCTGCCCGTGCAGTACTTCATATTGCAATGCTAGGTGCCAGGGAGCCATGACACTGCCAGGGAGACTAAGCACTAAATCACTGATCAAGCTGACAGCTCTGAGCACGGCAACACAAAGGGGCGGGGGGGGCGGAAATCTGGGGGCGAGGTCCACATTCTGACCCTGGTCCACCAGTTGAGTATCGCTGGACTACAGGACCCCATGGCTTTACAGGCACTTTAAGATGTAAACCTGAGACATATTTCCACCTTTTAAAGTGGACTTTGGATAAAAATGGAGGTTAACTCAGCCCCACAATGGGGGGGGCATCCTAATTTTGTATGGAGTAAGAGAGTGAAAAATCTGGATTTATGGAATATTTTAGAGCCTATTGATCAAACTCAATGCTACCATATCATGTAATATAACCGATGACAACTTTTACATCTATAAGTCTGAAATCATGTTAACCCCCTAAGTGACGACCCCATATCCAGCACGTCAGCAGAAACTGCCCTGTGCTATATACGGGGTGGAAAGGGGGGGTTCACAAGTCCCTAGAGGGGATAGTGTGGCTGGGGAGTGTGCAGGGGATAAGCGTACCTAGCCCCCCTCACTGGATGAGGTTTCCCCTCCCCCCCCCCCCGCCCCACTGATCCATTGCATCCATTGCCCTCCACAGCTCCAGCCGCCATTCCCTGGAGGACCAGCGAGGGAGCAGTGGCTGGAGCTGTGTCAGCAGAGGAGCATGGAATGGGGCAGCAGAGAAGGAACCATGCTTGCTCGCACAACCATCTTCAGTGCCGCTCTTCCGGCGCCAGTCACCGCCCTAGCCCACCCCACCAAGATGAAAGTTATCACCCACCAAGATGGCAGCCGCCATCTAAGAGATGCTCAGGGAGCCACAGCACTCAACCCTGTTAGCTTGCAGACAAACCTATAATCTGTCCCAAATCTGGTTAAAAGCAGAGGTCTCGGTCCACACACATCTGAAGAAGTAGCTGAAGCTGCACCACCAAGCGCCAAGGTGCCTCTGTGAGGTGCATCCTAACTCTAATCTCTGAGAACCCCCTTTGGGATTAGGATACACAAGTCTTAAAGGAGCCACAGCACTCAACCCTGCTAGCTTGCAGACAAAGGTTGTTGCAGGTTTGTCTGCAAGCTAACAGGGTTGAGTGCTGTGGCTCCTTTAAGACTAATTGCCCTGCTAATGTGCATCTCCCAGGTTAGTTATAAAATGGTCTGACTGGCTGCCACCGCTGTTTCATCTAAGAGACGCTGTGTGCCTGCTGGGATGCCCATCACTGCCATCTTGAGCTGTAAGACAGCTCTCCCTCCCGGGTGACTTGTTACCGGCGCCCCCGCTCCCAGCAATCACAGGTGGGAGGGGGTTTAAGGAACCCTATACCCCACCTGCAGGAGCAGTGACCCAGGGTAAGCTCACTTGTACCTGCTCTAGATTTCTTGTCTACAAATCCAAGTCTTGCCCTAAAGTGGACCAAGATCCCCATCACCGGCGCATTGATGCTGTCCACCCGCCGAGATGTCCGCCATACCGAGATGCCGTCCACCCGCCAAGATGTCCGCCATACCGAGATGCCGTCCACCCGCCGAGATGTCCGCCATACCGAGATGCCGTCCACCCGCCAAGATGTCCGCCATACCGAGATGCCGTCCACCCGCCGAGATGTCGGTAAGCCTCTCTCATATGCCAGCGCTACCCTGCCTGCCTGCATGCCCACCAGCCTGTCTGCATAGCCAACTACCTAACTGCCCAACCACCTGCCAGCCCCCATGCCCACCTACCTGCCATCATGCCTGCCCAACCACCCGCCTGCCTACCCACCTATCTGCCATTATGCCCATCCAAAGACTTCCTATCCTCCCACCTGCCTGCCTTCATGCCCACCTACTTGCCCACCATCAACCTGCCTGCCATCATGCAAATGCCTGCATGCTCACATGCCTGCCTGCCATCATGTCCACTTACCCACCTGCCATCATGCCCACCCATCCACCCACCTGCCATCATGCCACACATTACCGATGTGTGGGGGGGGGCGTTTCACACAGGGAGGCATCCCGATGCCCCAAGGAAAGGTCAGCAGCCGGCCCTTGAATATTTTACAATCCTGGGCCGGCCACTCTGGTTTTTGTTCTGTATTTCAGGTTCCGCCACTCATCAGCAGAGGAGGCGGATTAGTACATTTCTCCCCTAAACTTTTTTTTTTTGACTCGTGGTCCACATTAAAATGGTCCAGTTACCACCTGTGTTGGTCCTGGAGTCTTAATGACTCTAGGCTGGCAGGATTAGGTGTCCCTGGTGCATGCTGATTTGGGATGCCCCACTGTTTGAACGCCACCCCTCCCCCACTGATTGCCAGTAAGCCCCTTACCTTTCCACTGCTCCCTCTCTAGATAGCCCCAAAACGCGGCACTCCACAGGTTAGCCAAAACGGGATACCCCCGGGGGCAGGGACCAATCACCAGGATAGTCATAATCCTGTTGATTGGTCCACTTTTAGGGTTTAGAGCAGAATATTGAATGTGATTATACATGTAAATGTTGGTTATATGTAGTGTAATACTTTTATTGATATATGAATATCTATACCACATATTAAACATAATTATAAAAATGATGGTGAATTATTTTTTCTTATTTATGAGCATATTGGTGGATAATAGTAAATCAAATCATTATATGGGGCAATAGTTTAACAATTACCATGAAAAGTGCACTTACCCCAAAGATATATTTTGTTATGTTATTATTAGATTAGATGAGCCTAGCCGAGTTCGGGTTGGTGCAGTCAAGCGCGTTGATTGGACGGGAGGCAGCGCATGTGACGTGGGACTGGGGAAAGGTGAGTTACTTCAGGTGACCTGGGGGTTTCACACAGCGGGGCATCCCCAGGGGTGAGGATCAAAAGTGTTTTGGTCCACTTTCAAATAGATCAGGATCACCTATTATTGGCAGCTGATAATCAGAACTATTGCCCCATATAATGATTTGATTTATGATTATCCACCAATATGCTCATAAATAAGAAAAAAAAAACAATAAGAATTCACCATCATTTTTATAATTATGTTTAATATGTGGTAGATATTTATATATCAATAAAAGTATTACGCTACATATAACAAACATTTACATGTATAATCACATTCAATATTGTGCTCTAAACCTTACCCTAAAAGTGGACCAATCACCAGGATTTTGATGATGCTGGTGATTGGTCCCTGCCCCCGGGGGTATCCCCCCAGATTGCCAACTCCACTCACCTTTCCACCGGTCCCACGGTGCATGCACGGGCGCTCATCCAATCAGCGCGTATACTAATGAAGGGCATAAAGCCTTTGCTTTGGACTGTGTGTCGGCATAGTGAATGCCAGCGGCCATATCACTGCCTAACCTGTGGGCTATCTAACCAGGGAGCAGCGGTAAGGTAAAGGGCTTGCTGGCAATGGGGGGTTCACACAGTGGGGCATCCCAAATCAGAAAGCCCCAGGGCACCTAGTCGGGCAGTCATTAATACTCCAGGACCGGTGCGGTTGGTGACTGGTCCGTTTTAAAGTGGACCTCGAGTCAAAAAAGAAAGTTTAGGGCTGAAGCTTACTAAATCACCCCCTCTGCTGCGGAGTGGTGTAACCTGTGAAAAGCAGAACAAACCCAGAGTGGCCAGCCCAGGATTCTAAAAGATTCAAGGGCTGGCTGCTGCCCTATCCCTGGGGCTGTGTGAAACGCCCCCTCTTGGCAGCTCACTCGGTAATGATTGCTGAGTGCTGGTCTATACAGACTGTTTTGCCAAGCATAGGGGAAAAGGTAAGTTTTTACTGGGGATCTGGGGGTTTCACATAGCGGGGAATTTTAATTGGGAGGAACAGACCTCAAAAAAGTTAAATTCTCATGTTTTGTTCCTCTGTAAAGTGGGCCAAGACCAACACTGAAGTCAGAGCCTCCAGGGCCGGCTAATTCCCTCTCCCCAGGGTATCCCGATCTCGGGTGCACCGTTGTGTGAAACGCCCAGTTTATCCGCAATTCTTACCTTTTGGGCCGGCGCCGGCATCACTCGCATCCTATCCTGGCTGTGCGTGGCCACGCCCACCACAAGTGAATGGCTGTGATTGGGCGCACACAGCCAGAGGATGCGAGTGATGCTGCGCGCCGCTATTGAGTGCAGCTGGGGATTCCATTCAGCTTCTCCAGGTACATTAATATGCACAGCCAGAGGAACTGATTGGACGAGAGGCCGCGCATGCACCGTTGGGTTTACAAGCGCTGAAATAGGAGTAATCCTCCATTGCGGAAAAACAAAGGATTATTAATTTTATTTTTTATGAAATCTTTAAAGTGGAGCAAAACCCAGTGTTTGGACTATCCCGGGTATTAATCCCTGCCCCCGTTTTGGAATCCCTCCAGGTCGCCCAACGTAACTCACCTTCCCCCGGTTCTACGGCACATGTACGGAATGATTATAAACCAAAGCAGGCGAGCGTGCCGGCGGACGCATCCTCGCTACAGGACGCATTCTTGCTCCGCCCATTTACAAATGTCTGGCACTGGCTCCACGACCGCGGCTTGCGCATGCACCATGTGATCAGGAAGAAGGTATGTGACTGGGGGGGTCACACAGCAGGGCATCCCATTTCAGTATGCCCAGGGGGAGGGAATCAGGCCACCCAGGAATCTTATAGATTCCAGGGCTGCCAACCGTGATCGACTATAAAGGGGACCTGGGATTCATCTGTGTTACTGGGGCATCCCAATATGGTGATCAGACACTATTTTTGTCTAGAGGGCTGGAGACAACTGGAAGTGGATGTCCATTCTCCAAAGCTCCCCCTTCACTTAAACCGGACCTTCAGCCTGATTCAATGAAAAGCCCAAACCCTTAAAAAAACGATTCCCCAGCATCTAAAATTAACATATTTTAAGTTTTTAGTCACTTACTTATTATTTTTCCCCCACTGGGCTGCAACTCTGTTCAGGACTTTAGGATACGGGTGCCGCCACCATTTTGACTCAGAAGCTTTCCACAGACAGAGCAGAGCTGGGATCAGGGAAAGGACAGCAATCCTAGAATGCAAAGCGACACAGTCAGAAGACACTTCCTGTTTGCAGGCTGCCTGATGTGCCATGAGCCGCCATCTTGGATGTTTACAGGCTCATAACATGCAGTAGATGCAGGTAGGATGATTTTTAATGTGAGCAATCTGTATGTACAGGGTGTGGGAAACATATAAGATAGACTCTTTTTCAGGGTGAAGGTTGCTTTAAACCTGTTTTGATTGGAGAAAAAGTGAAAAATAAAAAAATACAGCAGTAACATAGAAGGAAGGGGAGTCACGGGAGCAGTGGGCTAGGCCGGGGGTGTGGCTGGTGGCCATACTGGGCTGCTGCAGTATGGGGAGGGAGGGGAGACAATGGCTGGGAGCACTGAGGCCTGGGCATGGCTGGCGGACGCGGCCATTACACTGTGAGGCCTGGCAACGCTGAAGTGGAGCGCAGCCGCACCACCGCAAACCACGCCCCCGGGCCTACACACACATAGGACAGCGCTATGATGAGGCTGCGCTCCACAGTGGAACGCAGCATGCCGGGGGGGGGGGGCAGACGCAAGCGCTGCGCATCAGAGAAGTTTAGTCTGCCGCCCACAGTGTAAAAAATATAACGTCGGGGAAAGTGCGCTTTTGATTTTTTTTTTTTTTTGCATAAAATAAAAAAATGAAATAAATATAAGAAATGAAAAAAATAAAATGGACATCATTCTAGCACAACGAAAATGACATTTTAATAATTGGCATCAAAAGTATAATAAAAAAAAGTCATAATAAAATAAAAAAATACAGAGCTCAACTGCTTTATAAGGTGTTGCGCAGCACGCGCACATGCGCAGTGGAAATGTCGCCTCTGCCTCAGCGTAACCAGCCTGTGAGTGGGCATGCGCGTAATACAGAGCTCTCCCATTGTAACAGAAGCGGGAATGGTCGGCGTCTGCTGATGCGATGCTGCCCCGGCATCAGAGATTTGCATAGCCCCGCCCCCCACTTCCTCACACCACTCACCCACCCATAGCTATATAGGGCTCCGCCTCATTCCCCAGTAATGTGCGCGGAGAAGGACTGCGGCAGAAGGGAGAACTCCACTGCGCATGTGCGAGTGTTGCGCACACACCTTATAAAGCAGTTTTAGTGGTCATGCACTTGAGCAACCTGTGGCGCGAGCGACTAGTGCACGTACCTGTCATGCTTACCTTGTCCCAAGGTGGCTACAGGTTCGATTCCCGAAGTTGTGTTTCGGTAGCGCCTCGCGATGATCGTTACAGGTTGGCTCCTTTTCAATTAATAGGAAAAATAGGCACTTTTTAGGCCAAGTGTCATTTTCTTTGTGCCAAAACGGTGTCCACTTTATTTTGTTTATTTTTTGTGCAAAAAACAATTGTCATCCTAAGTGCACTTTCTCCAACATTATATTTTTCTTATTAATAAAATATAGTGCTGAATCCCTATATATTTGCCGCCTATTAATGGGCCTTGAGTGGGATTCGATCCGATGGACTCGGCTACTTCCGAGTAAGCCAGCCGCACAGGAAATTAGCTTACTGTGCCACAGGGCCAGTGGGTGGGCGTGGCCGAGATGCGGTGGGTGACGTCAGCTCGCCAGGAGACGCCAGTGCAGTGTGTTGCTGCTGAGAGTGATGGGCTCGCTGATCAGCGCTCAGGCAGCACTAGTTGCAGCAGCATCAGGCAGCACTAGTTGCAGGAGCAGAGACAGGGCAGATCGGTGCAGAGCCGTGTGACAGCTTCTCCTGGAGTCTCGCCGCCGCCATCATCCTCTGCCATTCAGAGAACATTTACAGAAAGGGGCCTTTTCCCATCTGATCTGAGGTCTGATTATAGGAGGAGTTTATGTAGCAGTAGTAAGTGTTATTTAATTAAAGATAATAAAAATCCCTAAATGCAAATAGGATAATGAGGAAGTGATTTGCACTTAGGGATTTTTCCTAATATCTCATGTAATAAATATTAAAACTGGACTAAAAGACTTATTTTACAGGGAAACCAGGGATGTGGCTGCCCCCACTTTCTATGCCACCAAATGACGGCTTTATTCCATGCATTAGGATGCACCACATAAAGCCCTGATTGGACGAGAGCCAGCGCATGCGGAAGCCAAAATTGCTTCATAAAGCTCTGATGGTGTAGCAGAAACAGCTGCACACCAGGATGAAGCATGTCTCCTGGTGGAGGAAGGGTGGCTGCTGCATGTGTGCACCAGCTGCTTCCTGTCCCCCATCAGATGGACGGAAATGGTGAGTATGGCTCTAATGCACTGGCGGTGTGAGGGGGTAGATTGGGATGGTTTAGTGTCCCCATGGAGCAACAGAGTAGCCAGGAGGCGTGTAGGTCTGCTTTAAAGTATACCAAAACCAGACCTATAAGACGCTAGGTGCGGTTAGATACCCAGCCCTGGGGCATCCAGATTTGGCCTGCTCTGCTGTGTGACACCTCGCTGGATATTCTCACCTCGCCAGCGGCACCATTTCTTGCATCTTACTAGGTCTGTGTGCAGCCGCACTCTCCATAAATGAATTGCCGCCATAAAGGGATGCAGGGGAGGCCGCGCACCCATCTCCAGATGGGATAAGCTTGTAAGTCTGGCTGTGGGGCATCCCAAATCAGGATGCCTCCTGGGAATAGTATTAATCAGTCCAACAAGACCCAGTATTTCCACTATCCCCAGTTTTGGATTGTCCCCTGGGGCATCCCAATGTGAGATGTCCCCGCTGTGTGAAATCCCCTGGTTTACCCGATCTACATATCTCACAGGACGTGTCTCTCCTCCAATCAGCTTCTTAGTCTGCGCATAGTAATGTGCGGCTGGAGAAGCTGTAACTCGCCGCACTCTCCAGGCTGTGCACGGCCAGATATTCAGTTATGGCAGGAGCTGCCGTACGGGAGAGATGCCGCCACTGGCTGCACATGCTGCATAGGTAAGAAAAGGGGGCAACTGGAGGGATTTCATATAATGGGGCATCCCGGCACAATGTGTAACCCTTGTTGTATTTACTCACCTTCATAGGGTATGAACCGAGAGTCTTTCGCACGGGGGGCATCCCGAATTGGGTATGCGCCAAGGGTACCGCCCAAAACCCAGGATAGTGAAAATTCTAGGTTTTGTTCTACTTTAAAGTGGACCTACGCTGGCCCTAGAATCTGTGAGACACTAGTGGCAGCTGAATACCTGCCATTATTTGGGATGCCCCAGAACTCCTAGTTCACTGAAAGAAAGCAGATCGGACGAGTCTGCGTATGCGCCGTGGGATGGCTGATGAGGTAAATAAACCAGACGGGCGGCATTCAGATCACCCCTCCGGCTGTGGCGCGTGGGGCCCCGGTGTCACATTACAGGTTATGAGGGGGCTCAGATACTATAGGCTCTATGGTCTGGGCCCCCGTAGCCTATATGTGATGGGTAGGCCCCATGTTTTCATTGAAATGAATGGGGAGCGCATCTGCTTCTGCCACAGCCATTCAGATAGACTGTGGCGGGATCGCACACAGCGCCGGGGATACAGGGGATGCGGCATTGCGCGCTTCCCATTCATTTCAGTGAGAGCAACTTGGGACTCTCATCAAACAAGAGTCGGTGCATGTGCCAGTGGGGTGGGGTAAGGTGAGATTTTACGGGGTAACTGGGGGGGGGGGGTCTCACAGCGGGGCATGAAACGAATTCCGAGAAAGTTACATTCAGAGGTTTTGTTCCACTTTAAAGCGGACCTTTACTCTGAATAAGAGTCTATCTTATATGTTTCCCCCACCCTGTACATACAGATTGCTCACATTAAAAATCATCCTACCTGCATCTACTGCATGTTATGAGCCTTTAAACATCCAAGATGGCGGCTTATGGAACATCAGGCAAACAGGAAGAGCCTTCTGACTGTGCTGCTCTGCATTCTGGGATTGCTGACCTTTTCCTGACCCCAGCTCTGCTCTGTCTGAGCAAAGCACAGCTATAACCCACCCCCCCTGTACTTTATCCCACTCTCCTCTCCTCAGTCCTCAGTAAGTGTGATGCTTCTGAGTCAAGATGGCGGCGCCCGTGTCCTAAGTCCTGAACAGAGTTGCAGCCCATTGGGGGAAAGAATAAGTAAGTGACTAAAAACTTAAAATATATTAACTTTAGATGCTGGGGAATCATTTTTTAAGGGTTTGGGCTTTTCAATAAATCATGGTGAAGGTCCGGTTTAAGTGTCTCAGATTTGACCCTCTGAAAATATGGTCAGCTTAGCCTGGGGCAAGGAGGGGTCCGATAAGAGTTGACTGTATGAGACATTAAGGGGCCCCATTTAATGTTTGCACCAGGGCCCCGCCACATTTAGTTGCGCCCCTGCTGCTCACCAGGAGATGAAACAGGGAGGAGAGTTATTTCACTGAATTTAATTTCTATTTACTGTTACTAAATAAATGTGTTATTTGCCTTTCTATGGCTTATGGGGGGTAATTAATTATCTAATTATATATTTCATTGGTATTAATGGGGGACTTTATATAGTGTAAATATAATGTATGTGTATTTTATTTGTATTATATATTTAATTGATTAAATGAACTGGATATTTGATTCGTAGGGGACATCCCGACTTGAGCGGCGCACCCACCTAGACGCCATTCACCCCTATATTCCTATGTGGCACAGGATGTGCCCGCTCCCCTGCAGTGCACACCCTCCATACCTGACAGGGGGCGCCGCTGTGTGCACTTAGAAATAGAGGTGGAACGCAGGTGAGTGCGCTGCTCGGACGCGGGATAGGCTTGCGATTTCTGGCTGTGGGGCATCCCAAATCAGGATACCTCCTAAGAATCATAATAACCAGTCCAAAATTGAAGTGGAACAAGATCTGATCCTGGGAGATGTCCCGCTGTGTGAGATTCCCCAGATTACTCGATCTACATAACACTCCAGCGGTCCCACAGCGCAGACGGGGCTCTCCTCCAATCAGCTTCTTAGTCTGCGCATATTAATGTGCGGCTGGAGAAGCTGTAAGGAATCCTGGCCGCACTCGCGATCCCCAGGCTGTGCACAGTTATGGCAGCTATTCAGTTATGGCACAGAGCGTGTACTCTGCCTTGAGAAAGTGACAATACGTCAGGAAAACGCATTGGCTTTTTCCTGGGGGGACGAGTGGCGGCCTGTACCATGGACACTGTGTATTTGTAAGATAAGTGTATTTCTTTCATGTCTTTGCACCTACCTCGTATCATTTATTGCATATTTTTGCACTATACTCATCTGATTGTTCAGGTTTTGATGCACTTTATTGGGAAGCACAAGCACTTTACATTTTATTAATGATTATTGCCCTTAGAAGGGCCCAGGTTATTGAGCTTTATTTAACATTTTTATGGCTGCCCTGTACAACAGCACCCCCCCCCCCCCCATGGCAGATTGTGAGGATGTTGTTGTCTTGTATGTCTTTTAAACTGTCTTTTTAGATATATTGTATTATGTGGATCAAATAAATTTTTGATAAACTATTTGAGTGTGTGCAACGCCAAGTCTCTGGTTTGGGCTCTTTTGGGGGATTTGGGCACCCCCACTTTCAATAGTGTTTCAGCATTCTGAGTGGCACCCAGAGCATTGCACCACATTTATTAGCAACTAGTTGGTGTCATCCAATCTTTGTATTAGTACAGTTATGGCAGAGCCCGGGGAGATGCCGCCACTGGCTGCACATGCTGGATAGGTAAGTAAATCAGGCAACTGGAGGGGTTTCATATAATGGGGGATACCAAATGGGGATACCACAGGGGGTGGTTGTTTAACTGGACCTAGTGCCTATAAGACTCTAGGTCCGGTTAGACGACTACCCCATGATATATGGTCCACTTTAATATTAAATATATTATTGCTCTCAGTGTGTAATCCTGGAGATCGCCGCGTTTACTCACCTTTCCGGCAATCCCGTGTCACATGCACAGACAGGCAGCCAATCAGCATGCTCCTCTCTATTCACCTTCTGCTAGTCACTCTGATGTCTGAGCGTCCCACAAACGAAATGGAGCGAGCGCGTCACAGGCCGCATCCCCACCCCTCCGTGTACCCGCACCAGCCATCCAGAAATGGGGGGAGTGGGAACCCGCCTCAGCTAAAGGCATAGTGGGGATGCAGCCGCTGCCGGCACATGCACCGTGAGGTCACCGGCCATGTTAGTTGTCTCTGATCCGGATATGGGATGCCCCTGGAATGAGGAAATCGGCCATTGCTCCTCTGTAACGGATGGCAGGAGAGAAAGAGGAATAATAATTTAGAGTAACATATTTATATTTCTTTATATTGAATTTATTATAATTGCTTTTGGGCCAAGAAAAAACTTTACCTGAATGTTTTATATTCTTTTGCAGTCAGCTCCTGTGTGGACAAGGGCTCCCCCTGCTGATTGGAGGCAGAGGCACATCACATGCAGAATAGAGCCAGTAGGGGGTCAGGTAAGTATAGTTGTTTCTTAATATGCCCCAGACAAACCCTTTGTGAAAAATGGGAAGAGAGAAAAAAGTCATTTTTTGATATTTAAATATTCATAATTTTAAAGTGTTGATCAACACCCCCTTAATTTTTCATGGGGCGATATTCTAACTCTTTATGGGGCATCCCTAATTCGGATGCCTCGCTTTGTGAAACCCTGGGGTCACCCGAATTAGTCACCTCTTCCCTGAGCCCTCACCACATCTTGTTGCCATGGCTGCATCCCCGGAATACCTCTAGCTAGGCTCTCATCAGGCCATCACAGCAGGAGGTGAGCGGGGATGCGGCCGGTGTCACTCGCTCTAATCAGATTTTCTTGCCGCTCTGAGCACAGGACATTTGATTGGAACGAGCGCTACTGATTGGCTGAGAGACCTGCACTTGGGGAACGAGGGAAAAGTAAGTTCACAGGGCAATACACACAGTGGGGGCATCCCAAATTAAGATGCCCCCATCAGAAGGAACAAAACCTAATAAAGTGAAAGCTTTAAAGTGTTGCAGAAGAGCCAGAGATTGGCCTACCTAATCACCTTTTCCTGGGATCCCGCAGTCTGTAATTAAATGCAGCACAGAGCAGAGAAGCAGCATCCCGGCGCTCTCCGCTCTGCACGCCACCGGCAGAAGATCATCAGGTTTTTGGAGGCACAGAGCAGAGGAAGCCACAAGAAGGTGAGTAGGTGGCCTGATCTCAGGCTTTCAGTACCATTATACACGGTTAGGGATGCTCCATAGGGAACCTAGGCAGTGATCCAGGAGTCTGTTTAGACTTTTGTTCTCATTGGCATTACAGTAGTAAATTCTATCGACGTGTGAACAAACATTTAAGTGGACCTAAACCATTTATAGGCTGCTGTGTTTCCCATCCCCCAGTTATCTGGAATGGCTGTCCAAGGCTTAAATATGGCCAAGAAACTCACCCTCTCCAAGGCAGCTCGGCAGTCTGCCCATGTAGCCAGTAGGGTTTGCCAGTCTTCTGCAGCGAAACATTTGCTGACGCCAATCCATGTGCAACAGGGGAACGGAGAAGGTAAGTTCTTACATAAGATCCTCTGGTTCTCCAGTGGCCCAGTCTGAGCCTGGGTCTTTGTATTGGTGGGATCAGGTCCAGAAGGTGGGAGGATTGAGGCTCATTCCTTCCAATGTTTCTTTTTTAAACTGGAGCTGGCTGTGGGTGCTCCATGATTTGGGTCTGGGGGAGAGGATGGAGGGCCACTTGCCTTCTCACATCTGCTCTGATAGTGTAGTTTTATGGGGAATGAAAGTTTTGGACCTTGTCTCTGGGTGATGCCAGTTTGGGATGCCCTGCTGTGTGAAATCCTGCTGGTCTCCCATAAAACATTCCTCTGCTCCAATCAGTTTCTTTGGCTGCACATATAAATGAGCGGCTAAAGAAGCTGAATGGAAGCTTAGCCGATCATGTGATCCGCAGCACATCCCCTCTATGGCTCTGTGTGGCTGCACCAGTCATTAAGTTGGCACAGCCATGCACAGACTAGAGGGATGCGGGAGATGCCACTGCTGACTCTACAAGCACCCGTTGTGTGAAACTTCCCAGAAAGACATTTTCCACTCACCTCTTTCTCGCTCCGGTGATGCGCATGTGCGGGGTCTTGTACAATGAGAGCCGCCTGCTGTGACTATGTCATTTACATGAAAGCTGCTCTCACTGTTGTGGATGGGGAACATGTGCTGCCACATCCCCAGAGCACGCACGCCGCCAGGGATGCGGTAGCGCACGCTCCCCATTCTACTCAATAAGAGCTATTTGCTGAATGACATAGTCACGGCTGAGGGCACTCAATTGGCAAGAGCCCGCGCATGCACGCCAGGGAAAGGTGAGTATTTATGTATACCCCAGTGGGCTCCACACAGCAGGGCAGTGGTGGTGGGAGAAAGATGGGATTACAGCATAAATGTGTGTGTCAGGTAAGTCTGCTTTACAATACCAAAGTAAATGTCTTAGGAAAAAAGGGCTCTAACCCTGTCCCACGCTATCAAAAATAAAGGGCTCTAACCCTGTACCACTCTATCAAAAGCATCTGTGAAAAAGCAAGGGAGGTGACAGAGACAAGTAAACAGAAAGTAGGAGAAAGGGAATAAAGAAGCAGAAGAGGGAAACAGATGAGAAAAAGTAGAAGAGATATAAAAAGCAGGGCCAGCCTTTGGTAAAGGTCCGCCTGTACAAGATGTTAGGATGACTGGCTCCAGACTCACACATATATTCACCTTGAGAAGAGAAAGAAGAGAAAGCAGCAACAAAAAATAAGGTGTATGATGCACAGAACAAGAAAGAACGTCTAAAGTAAGGTAGAAAAGAGAGACGTGTAAATCAGGAAAAAGAGGAATACATGCGGAAAATGAAAGAAAGGTAGCAAGAAAAAGAGGAATGTGGAAAAGAGAGGAAGACATAGAAATGGTGAAAAAATGGTGGGGGGGGTGACAAGAGAAAGAGATGGACAAAATGCGTAAAGGAGAGGCGAAGGCAATGGGTAATAAAACATGAGCCGAAAAAAGTAGACAAAAGAGGGTGAGTGTGGAAAAACAATAGGAGGACATAGAGAAGATTAAATAAGAGAGAGAGTGAAGAAAGGTGACAAGAGACAGATAGAAAGAATGTGGAAGAGAAATAGAAAGTGTAAATAAAAGCAGAAGATGATTTGGGAATGATAAAAAGAACCAACGTAGGAGGAGGGATTGTAAAAATTAGAGCAGGACGAAGGGGAAAAGAAATGATTAACCCCCCTGGCGTTATGATAGAGGCAAATGTAATGGTAACGAAAGCGTACCATTACATTTGTCTCTGACGCACGGCTCCGCCCCCATGAGCCTCTGCGGCTCACAGAGACGGAACCCGGAAGTGAGATGGACGCCGCAGCCGCGGCTCTCACCTGCGATCGCAGCGGGGACATCGCTGGATCGCAGGGAGAAGGTAAGGAGGCTGCGCCGCCCTGCTCCTCTGCCACATAGATCCCGAGCGTGACTCGGGGTTACCGCTACTTACAGCGCAAATTAACCCCGAGTCACGCTCCGGATCACCGCTAAGGAGGTTAAAGGGGATTTAAAGAAACCTGTTGTGTGTGCGGTGCGCCCATTCAGAAAGCCCAAGCGCGGGTGCATGCAGAGGTGAGCCGGGATGCGGCCGTGCTGTAGAGACACGGTGAAGGGTACAAGGTGAGTGAAATGGGGCTTCTGGGGGGGGGGTTACACAGCGGGGAATCCCAGGTCAGGATACCTCAAGGAGTGAAACTTGGATGGCCCTGGAGTCTCCGATATTCCTCTTTAAAGTGGACCAAAACCCAGGTTCTTGACTATCCTGTATTTTGGTCCTTTCCCCGGGGGCACCCTGATCCTACTCACCTCTTCCTGGTCCTACGGCGCATGCGTGGCTGCTCGTCCAATCAGCATGCTCGAAGATCTAAGATGGCGTCTAAGGCCAGTGGCTCCAATTATGCTGGCAGCCGCATCCTCCGCTTCCCTCGAGCAGGTCGCATGCCCGCGCTGGCCATTCACAAACACACACGCGGGTATGCGTCCTGCTAGAGGGATAGCGGGGATGCGGCAGCGGTTTGCGCATGTGCCGTTGGACCAGGGTTGAAGGTAAGTGAACAGGGCGACCTGGGGGGGGGTGTCACACAGCGGGGCATCCTGATTTTGGATGCCCCAGGAGGAGGGAATCGATAGGCCCTGGAATCTTATAGATGGGGAAGGAGCCCAGCTGGCCAGATGACTGCAGAAACAAAAAAAACATTTTTTTTCCAGATCAGCCGCGGGGCACCCACGCGCGCATGCGCCCCGCGGGCATGCAAGCACATCTGTGATTAACCATGATTAAAAGTTAGGGCCGTCTACACATGAGGACTATTTATTTAGGATGTTGTTCATTCAGCTTGATGCAGAGTAGAACAACTACTCAAACATGCCGCATACCTGGAATCCATCATCCGGATGATGCGCCTGCTCCGATGCCAGCTTATCTGCATGGCTGGGTGCCAGAGCCCGCATCAGCCGTAAGATGCAGGGGATGCGGCCCGTGCTGCACCATGGGGTTGCCGTCGATGTGAGTACACTGCCGATCCAAGAGGATTTCATTCAGTGGGACACCCTAAATTAGGATGCCCCAGAGGTAGAGAATTGAGTTTGGTCCATCCTAATTGGAGCCTGAAGGCACACGGCTATCTGTTGGGTACCTTGGAGCGATGCAGCTGATTCACCTCTTTCAGCTTTGCTTTGAGTTTGCAGGTGGGGTGATTATAAGTGCCCCGTGCCCCACACTATTACAAAGTGCAATCACATATCATAGCAGCAACGTGGCAGCGTTGGCACAGCCCCGAGAAAGGGTCCGTTAGGACCTGAAACAGCCATAAGGTTATTACACTCTGTAAGCTCGCCATTATGCTGCTATGATATGTGATTGCACTTTGTAAGCTCGCCATTATGCTGCTATGATGTCCTTGTGATTTTGCCATGTGCTTATCTGTAAACACTATATGCTGCTTACTGAGGGCTTCGATTCTATAGGTATTTATGTGTATTATCTTTTGCACAGGCACTTTATCCAACCCTGACAAAGCTCCATGGGAGGAGCGAAACGCATCGGTGTCACTGGAGGTCCCCTGCCCACCACTCCCGCTCCGCACGCCATGCCGGGTTAGCTGGAAGTTGAAGGATAAATTAGCCACTGAATTGGGGAAACATCGCCAGTGAGAAGACAATTGAGGTGGACAGAAGGGAAGGTGGCAGAACCGGTGAACTGTACAGCAGCCGGGCGGGATGTGAGCTTGAGTCTGAGCAGAGATGTCACCACAGTATTGGAGAGAGGTGACAATGTTTCGGCCATTCCCTGATTCGCTCTGCGGGCTGACTCCCGGCTCCCACCGACATCCATCTAACCGGTTGTGTGTTTCTGCAGAGGTGTCTCTGTATGGACACTGGGACGCACGTGCTGCTCCTTTACACCTTGCGTCATGGCTCCTCCTGCTTAATTGCTGAAAATGTTCTTTAGGGTCTGAAAGCCCCTCCTCCTCCTATTCTAAGCCTACAGCATGTCCTGCTCCAGAATAGTAATAACATAACAAGCTCCTCCCGGCCCCACATATACCGAAGGACCTCCCACAAATCCCCAGATTTCTCTGCAGTGCTGAACTGCGAAGACATGAAGTATCACGCTCTCGAAGCCGAGCGGGGCTTTACAGCCTGAGGCCCTGCGGGACTATTTCCACCCGTCCTCTTTGTAGAAGAATATGCCTCCCAGCCTGGGCTGCGCGGGTCGGGTGAAGGTAGGCAGCACCTGGTGTGCTGAACGGAGCCACGCTCCACCGCAATCCCCCTCCATAGGGTAGGCGGTCAGGCCGATGGTGAGCCTCTAGTGGATGCCCCTCCCGCATTATTGCCCGTGGCCCTCACAGACTTAGTCCATGGACGCCGTCCGCTTCTCCCTCGCTTCCTCCCGTAACTCGGGGGAAAAGAAGGGGGAGGGTATGGCTGCGCATGGCACTGACTCCACCCCTCTTGTCCCATTATGTCTTTCAGATGCCAGGACTTCGGTGGCTTCCCCCGGCCTAACATATATTACAGCGGGTCCACATAACAAATTCTCCCACTTCCTAGCGGGTTTTGGGGCATCCAGGGTTGCCTATTGCGTAAATCCCTGTGGTCATACTGCTTAATAATCACCATATGGAGGCATTTCAGAATTATGTAACCGGGGTCCCTCCGGGACATGACCGGCTGTGTGCAGTGTGTGGTCAGCCCCAGGCTGAGGCTGACAGGGCACGGGTCTGCGGACAGTGTGCAGAACAGGCAGGTTTGCCAACGGAGGCACCTCTCTTCCTTACTCCCGTCTCCCCGCTCCCAAATATCACTCATGACGAGTCACACTCGAGCGGGGATGACCTGCAATCCGCGCCGCGCGTGCTGCCTACAGCGGAGCAGGTGCTTTCTGGAATGGCGGAGCGTATGGGCCCTGGTAAAAAGCGGTCCCTGGCGCCTCCTGGCTCTCCGGTTCCTGACGATACCGATGACTCTGCTGATATGCAGGACCTTGATCCTTCTGAGGAAGGTGAGCTATTCTCAGATTCGGGCTCCTCGAACGAGATGCCCGGGTGCTGTGATGATTCTGGGCCCGGTTCTTGGGGCCTGTGTGACACAGATGAAATTCTTATTAAGATTTTTGAGGTTTTGTCAATCTCCCCCCCTGGGGAGACCCCCAAGCCTAAGAAGGGGAGTTTCCATACAGCGCCGCCGCGCTTGGAGTTCCTAGAACAGGAACATTTCCAGAATCTTATATCCCAAGAATGGGAATCGCCTTGTAAGCTTAAAGGGGTCCCAGGGGTCTGGGATTGGAAGTACCCTTTCCCTCCTGATGTGGTTAATTTATGGTCAGCACCCCTGGTGGTGGACGCACCGGTTTTAGGGGTCACAAACCCCCCTTTCATGACTGCTCCCTTTTACCGTACCCTCGGGATGCTGAGGACCGGCGCATTGACAGACTGGCTTCCCACGCCTTTTCGTGTGCTGGGACGGCTCTGCGCCCGGTCTGTGCCGCTGCCATCACTGCGGTGGCCGCCAGGACTGTTGTTAGAAAAATACTAGATCACCGTCCTGAGGACCTCCCTTGGGGGGTGTTTAATGCGCTATCAGACTGTGATGCGTTTGTGAATATTCTTTCAGCACTGGACGACACCATTAAGATGTGTGCTAGAACCTCTGCCCTTGTGGTAACTATTCGCTGCCTGGTCTGGCTGCGACAGTGGGGTGCTGACGAGGCTACAAAAAAGGCTCTCACTTGCCTTCCCTTCAGAGGACGGCGGTTATTTGGGGCCCGTCTGGACCTTTTTGGGAAAAAGCGTAAAGCACCCTTGCGCAGAAGGCCGCTCCGGCTCCCCCGGAGCAGGGCCACCCCTCCACCTCCCTACGTTAGTGTCAAACGCGAACCTGAGGTGTGCTTCCAACTGTTCGGTGTGGATTTCCACCATGGGGTGGGCAGGCAGCGCCCTGGGCCCTCTGGCAGTCCAAATCTGCGAAGACCTCCCAAGCATGAAGGGACGCCCTCGCCCTTCTGACAACCCTGCTTTTCCTTCAGGAATTGGCGCGGGCCGTACTGGGCCTACAGAGTTTGGGCTTACTTATAGGTTGCCCTTAACAGTATGGGGCTATGGCCTCCTTCCCTCTTCAGTATGGGGCAGTCTGGACCACGCTGGCCTATGGCAGGCCTGGCAATTCTACTCTCACAGGTAGTCCCTATGTGACACCTCTGTCTTAGGACACCGGCGCCTGTGCAAGGGGGGCTTCCTGCCTCCTGTGGAGTACTAGATCTTCTTAGTTCCCCTTGTGTCTGCTGAACACCAAGACCATTACTAGACGGTGTTGCAGGACCACCCCTGCGGGTTGAGGCATTAATTGGGGCCTCTCTTTCGCTCCCAGGCTACTCGCCATGGCGCGAATGGGGGTAATGTCTCGGACATGCCTGGGGGGGGCGTCTACATTAGGACCTACCGGGTCGTCTTTCCTTACTCCCCAGTCCCTAGGTCAGGCCTAGTGGATTGGTCAGCCAGCGGTACTCCCTGGGAATTACTGGATGGGTGCCCAGTCACCTCAATCCCTCATCGTCCGCTATCCCTATTCCTGGGATTCGGTTCAGGCGTGAGCCTTCTTCTCTGGCAACAAGGGGACTCCCGGTTACGGGGGTACTGTCCCCCTTTTTTTACTGACATCTTACTTTCACCAGGCGGGATGACAGCTGGCCCGTTGGTGGCATATCTGATAATGTCCCTTATATACCGAGCCCTTGGACCCTCCGGCACAGTAGGTTTGTGTGCTTACATGGGGTTCCAGCTCCCCTGGGGCTTGGTCTGTGCTCATTCCCCCTTGGTAAGGCGGTTCCTCTTGAGCTGATCATATTCAAGGGCCCCGTCAGGGGGCACCTCCTTCCTTACTTGCATCTTCCAGTGAATGGTCACCTTGGGTACCAAGTCTCGCAGGTTGGCGGGGGAGGGGAATTTCTGCCACAATCCCCCGTGGTTCCTAGGTAGGGTCTCCTAGAGGGTCCATCTTACCTGCTGGTTTTGTTGAAATGGTGTGCCTTCCTTTGACTCCATATGGCTGGACTTCTCCTCTTTTAGGATCTGTCTATTGGGGGACTCCTGGTCTGTTGGATGACAATGGCCTGTTTTATTATTGGTCTGGAGATTGAGGCAGGTTGCTCCCTCTGGAGCTTCCCTGATCCTGCCTTGGGCGGGGGTCTACGTCCCCTGCTTCTCAGCGGTATTCGCTCCAATGGATGCTCTTTAGTGGCAGGTTATGCTATCCTGGTGTAGCCCGGGGAGCCTAGCGTGGCTCTGTTGGGTCTCCCTCATAACACAGGGGCTCTGCCCTTGTTTCTACTGTCCCAGAATATTCTGACTCTGGTCATGGGGGCTGAGTATTTTAGGCATAGACTTGTTATTTTATATGCCTTCTCTTCATCACCCTATTTGTGGGGTTCTGCGCACGGTTGGCCTGATAGAGTCCCGTGAGATGGATGGCCTGGGTGGCCGTGTGAGCTGTGGTTCGCAGATGCCTCTGCTGAAGTCTGCTGACCTGTTCGCTCTCTCAGGAGTGCGGTTCTGCCCTTGTCAGGCCCTTTCCTTTGTCCCCATATAAGGTCTCCTGTCTGGGGATTGACAGCTGATTCATTCACCCCTTGGAGACGGGACTTATCTTCTGGGTGACTCAGTATAAGGGGGGGGCTGGGAGCAAGCTTCCCCAGCTTCCCCTTCCTCCGTCTATTGGGGTTTTGTGGTATACCCATATTGATTGGCATGAGTCTTGGTCTCTTCCCTGTTAGACGTTCTCGGTCCCCAGGGCCTTTAAAGTCATTACAATGTAAGTTTGGGGTTGGCTCCCCATCTGGGGACTCTGAAGGTGCAGGTTCTGTCCTGGCTGTTTTCCTGCAGGAGTCTGGTTTTGTCTCCCTTGTGGGGAATTCTTTTGGGGATTGCGTAGCTGCATCTCCCAAGTAGTTCCATGGTCCCTGTGAGGATCAATTTTCATTTGTTTACCCTGCGGATTTTTCCTGGGGACTTTTGCTGGACGCTGTCGGAGCTGCTTTTTAGCCCAGGTCGCTTCTCTGGGGGCTCCTGACTCTATATATATATATATATATATATATATATATATATATATATACAGATATATATGTCTATAGGCACCCCATGCCGTGGGGGTGTTCCTTCTTACGCCGGGCCTCCGGTCCAAGTGGTCTATAGGATCATTGTTTTAGTCTAACTATGGACATTATTCTTAATAATACTAATATGAGGGGCTACATTCCCTCTACAGGTGTTGCAATTTTCCCCATGAGGGTTTCCATGTCCCTTAGGGGGACTGATGCTCTTGGAGTCTGCGGGCGCCTCTTTATGTATGCGCCTGATATCTCCTGTTTCAGCGCCACTGCGCCCTTTGGATTAATCCTTCTTGGATGTCTCCTGGTCCTGAGTAAAGCCTTTGGCTTTGTGTTAGGGGTCAGTATTCCCGCCTTGGTCGGGTGACCTGTTCTATTTCCCTTAGGGGGTGTTACATGTTTTCCACGAGGCTTCTGTTGCCTGTGGGCTGGTTGGGTCGTTACATTGGCCTATTTCCTCTTTAGGGGAAAGAATCTCCCCTTTTTCAGTTTATTCCGTTATATAGGTGCTTGGGCACCACTGGCCCTTCAGCACTAGGGTTTTTTTCTGTTGAATAAGTTGCTAGACTTATGGCTTGTCTCTGTTCATACCTTCAAGGTCTTGTTATGAGATTGACGTTAGAGCCTCTGCTCATGTCATGCCTGTTGCAAGTTTTTGCAGGTGACAGCGCCTTTACTGTCCGCTGTGCCTTGTTTTTTCCTGGGGATCCCACCCTGCTTTACGGACACTGCTATTGGATGTCCCACATGTTATTACTATATCTGGAGCAGGACGTGCTGTATGCTTAGAATAATACAATTCTGTGAAGTACTCACCTGTAGAGTTGATATTATACACATACAGCACGTCCTGCTCCACCCCACCCTGGTTTCACTTGTTCTGTATCCCCTGTATGGTGATTGTTATCAATTGATATTATTACCAGTTTTCTGGGTGGTTTATTCCTCCCGGCTTCTCTTCTCACTGCTTTTCAATGCTGGGGATTTGTGGGAGGTCCTTCGGTATATGTAGGGCCGGGAGGAGCTTGTTTTCTACATGTCTGCAGTGCACGGCGCCTGAGGCGGAGAATTACCCACATGTTATTATTATCCTGGAGCAGGACGTGCTGTATGCGTATAATACCAACTCTACAGGTGAGTACTTCACAGAGATGTATTTTTTCCAACTCGATCCGTCATCACCCGCAGCCGGCAGTGTGGTGTGTGAGTGCAGAGTGTGCGAGTGTGCGGGGGACCCGCCTGTGGGACACAACAATGTTGTATTTTTTATTGGAGTGTGATTTTTCTCTTTTTTTGGGATGTGGAGGGGGGAAGGTGGGTTGAGGTTATAACATCTTTTTGGTGTGGGGGAATTTTGATTTGGAATTGGCTTGTATTGTAGTGTAATAATTTGTTTCAATTGCATAAATAAAGAGCAAATTATTTTACAATCAAATAGGCCTTATATACCACTTTTTTATTGGTATTAGAATGTTGTACTTCATACAATTACCCTGAAGGTTATGCTGCTCTTGTGTGTGTGTGTGTGTATTATGCCGGTGTATGTCTTATGTAGATATATATACCCCCCAACTCTTGAGGATTAAAAAAAGGGGGAGAAAAGTGTTTTGTGTGATTAAGCCACGCCCCCAACCACACCAAATTTTACACCAATTCACCCAGCTTTCTCGAAGGCGGAGCAGATCCTGTTTTGGCTGGCCCTGGAGCCTAAAAGATTTCCCCTCTATGCTGCACCTTGATTTGTGAAACCTCTTCTTTTCTAGTTTTTCTAGGATTTTCTAGGATTTCTAGTGATCCCTCAGTGCATGTTTCAGCCACAGTGGCATCCCTCTGCCCGATGCATTTAGAATAGATGCCAGGTGATGCAATCTGCATACAGGACAACAATTAGAAAATATTCTGAACCAAATGGTTTGCTCAAATCCCCCTCCCAATTACCCCATTACAGGCAGTGTGCATAATCACCCCATTTCAGGCAGTGTGCAGAATCACCCCATTAAAGGCAGTGTGCAGAATCACCCCATTACAGGCAGTGTGCAGAATCACCCCATTACAGGCAGTGTGCAGAATCACCCCATTACAGGCAGTGTGCAGAATCACCCCATTACAGGCAGTGTGCAGAATCACCCCATTACAGGCAGTGTGCAGAATCACTCCATTACAGGCAGTGAGTGGCACCCCCATTACAGACAGTGAGGGGCATCCCCCATTACAGGCAGTGAGAGGCATCCCCCCATTACAGGCATAGTGCACCCCCCCCCCCCCCCCCCAGAAAGCTGGACAATAACAAGGCAGTTATTTTTTTCTGTGTTGCAACTCTTTAAACTGGAACGCTTATTTTAGAAAAAAAAGGGTGTTCTGAGTGTAGGGAGGCATCCTGATTGCCGATGCCCCCCCCTTGCAGTTGGAAAATAAAGGTAGCGGCCATTTTGGAGCTTCCTCTGCCAACTGACATAACTGAAATGAACAGTAACAGGAAGCCCAGCATGACTTCCTGTTTGCAGGTGGCCTACAAGCCCATGAGCGCCCATCTTGTTTTTATAATTGACCCCAGCAGGTGTTAGAAACATATCAATCACTTTTTATGTGCTGTATTCTAAATTGACCTGAAAAGGGAAACATATGAGCTCTGTTTGCTGGTTTGGTCTGATTTAATTTATTTTTTAATGTTGGTCCGCTTTAACAGCGTTAAATAGGAGAAATCTTACCTTTCCTACCATTCAACAGCAATTGGGAAGCCTCCCTGCACTCAGGACACAACCCTGTGAAAAATGGTTGTTCCACGTCCAGACAAAAAAATACCATTTTGTGATTACTCACCTGTAAATTGGGTATTATAAGTATGTCACACACCCCGCTTCCATAATCATGACATATGGGTTATGGCCAGTAGAGGGCGAACTTTGCAGAGATGACAGGAAAAAAAGGAGCCCCTCCCAGTCCATAAATACGTGGGACCTCCCACACAGTCCCCAGTATAGGACAGCAGTAAGGGGACCAGGAAGAGCCAAATATAAACAATCATAAAACTAAGGTTCACCATATAAAAGATCCAAAATACCAATAAGGGCGGGATGAAGCGGGGTGTGTGACATACTTATAATACCCATTTTACAGGTGAGTAATCACAAAATGGTATTATTCCAAGTATGTCACACACCCCGCTTCCATAATCATGACATGTGGGACATCCAATAGTGTCCGTCATGGGTGGGAACCGAAAACAGTAAAAGAATGTACCAACTTAAACCACTGCAGCTTGCAGAACCTCGCGGCCAAAAACAGCATCCGCTGAAGCCCGCACATCAACCTTGTAAAACTTGGAAAAAGTATGAACGGAAGACCAAGTAGCAGCCTTACAAACCTGTTCAACTGAAGCCTGGTGCTGAAAAACCCAGGACGCCCCAACAGCACAAGTAGAATGCGCAGTGAACTTAAAAGTGGGAGTCCTCCCCTTGGCAGAATAGGCCCCAACAATGGCCTGACAAATCCATTTACTAATGGTAGACTTGGCAGGCGCCAAACCTTTCCGGGGCCCGGAGGGCACCACGAACAAGGCATCTGTCTTACGAAAGGAAGAAGTAGCCACCAAATAGTACTTCACACAACGAACCACATCCAAAGAGTGCAGGAAACCTCTCCTTGTCATTGCTAGGCTTAGGACACAAGGAAGGGAGAACCACATGCTGATTGAGATGGAAGGCAGAAACCACCTTAGGAAGGAAATCTGGCTTAAAACGAAAAACCACCTTGTCCTGGTGTCTCTCAAAGTAAGGGGCTTGAATGGAAAGAGCCGCCAACTCAGAGACACGTCGAACAGAGGTAATAGCCACCAAAAAAGGCAATCCTTTGTGTAAGCATAGAAAGTGCAACATCCTGCACCGGCTCAAAAGGAGGCCCCTGGAGGGCCGACAGAACCAAATTCAAATCCCAAACAGGCAACAAAGGCTTTCGAGGGGGCCGCACATGAGTGACCCCCTGGAAAAAAGTTTTAACCAAAGGATGAAGAGCAAAGGACCTTTGAAAGAAGACCGCCAGGGCAGAGACCTGCCCTTTCAAGGTACTAAGCTGGAGCCCCAAGTCCAGACCGTGTTGAAGAAAATCCAAAATCCTAGGGATCGAAAATACCCTGCAAGGCAAGGCCCTAGCCTCACACCAATCAATATAGGACCTCCAAGTCCTGTAGTAGATGTTAGAGGAAGATCACTTCCTAGCCCTAACCAGTGTCTGAATCACAGCATCAGACAAACCTTGGTTTCAGCAGCCACGCCGTCAAAGCCAGCGTTTGTAAATTGGGGTAACAAAGTTGACCTTGAGTGATCAGATCCAGAAACGGGGGCAACCTGTACTGATATACCGCCAGCCGTACGACGTCCGCGAACCAAACCTGTCTTGGCCACCTTGGGGCCACCAGAACTGCTGGCGCACCCTCTTGAGCCAGCTTGCGCACCACCTTGCCCACCATGGAGAAGGGGGGAAACAGGTACAGAAACCCCAAATCCCTCCAGGCAAGAGACATGGCGTCTGCTGCCAGGGCCAGAGACTCCTGAGAAAGAGACACAAACATTGGGAGCTTGTGATTGTGACCTGAGGCAGAGATCCACCTCCGGAAACCCCCACGTGTGACAGAGGGACTGGAATACCATGTGGATGAGAGAACATTCCCCTCGACGAGAGGATCCCCTGCTCAGGGAGTCTGCCTCCGTGTTTTCCACTCCCGGAATGTACACTGCTGAGATGCATGGAACATTGTTCTCCGCCCATGCAAGAATCAGAGAAACTTCCAAATACGGAACAATGTGAACGCCCTGGGCTCTGAGAAGGGCCATTATGCCCGCCAGCACCTTGGGGAACACCCTTGGTGCCGAAGTCAACCCGAAAGGGAGGACCACAAACTGAAAATGCTGATCTCCCACCACAAACCTGAGAAATCTCTGGTGTGCTGGGAAGATTGGTACATGAAGGTAAGCATCCTTGATGTCTATGGATGTCATGAAATCCCCCTGACGAAGGGAATTGATGACTGCGCGTCTCCATGCAGAACTTCTTGGTTCTGATGAACCTGTTGAGAAGCTTCAAATCCAGAATGGGCCTTATGGATCCATCCTTTTTGGAAACCGTGAAGAGGTTGGAATAATAGCCCAGCCTCTCTCTGAGAAAGGCACCGGGCATATGACATCCATGACCAGAAGATTCTTTACAGCCAACAGGAGCCCCTGTGCAGCCCGGGGTTCCGAGGGGACCCGAGACCTTAGGAATCTGGGAGGAGGCCGGTACTCTAACTCCAGTTTGTACCCGGAAGAGACCACTTCCAAGATTGTCTGTGACCTCCTGGGCCCAGACCAGGAAGAAGTGCCGCAGCCGTAGCCCCACCTGCAAGGGTGAGGGCGTCCCATCATTGCTGAGCTGGTTTGGCAGCAGGCTTGGGCTTGGAACCCCAGTTAAGGCCTGGACGTGAGCGTCCTCTGCCTCTGTTCCAGGAATCACCTCTGAAATTAGAGTAGGCAAAGCCTCTGCCTGCTCTGGCACCGCGAAAGGAAGGATTGAAGGAGCCTGCCCCACGAAAGGGGCGACGCTACTTCTTACGCTGAGGTAACTTTCCACCTTTCGCCACTGAATCCAATTTATCTCCGAACAGCCTCATACCCAGGAAGGGTAGCGCTGAGAGTGATTTCTTAGCCACAATGTCAGCCGGCCACTGGCATAGCCAGACCTATCGGCGAATAGCCACCAGCAATGCCGAGGTTCTACTACACATAATAATCGCGTCATCCTTAGCAGATAAAACAAATGTCACAAATATTTTACACTGCTTAAGGGCTGTGAAATCATCACTGGCCGGGTTAAGCTGGGAACCACTCAACAGGCCCCTAACCACAGAACTGGTAGCCACAGTCGCGAGCGCCAAGGCACAAACAGGCGGCAAGGCTGAACCCACACTGGCAAAGGCATGGCATGCCATCTGATCAAAGCGTTTGTCCTCACCATCTTTAAGAGTGGTGGCGTCTGGAGAATGTACAACAGAGGTGTTGGACAATCCCAGAACGGGCGCATCGACCTCGGGAGGCCATCGACCAGCGCTTCACCGCGTCCACCGGGAAGGGATACTTCCTATCCCATCCCTGAGGAACACCGGGGAGCCGGCTAGGCCTCTCCCATTCCTAAAGAATCATGCAATCAAAATGATTCTAATTTGGGAACTCCAAGCGGGGCTTAGAAGTCCCAAAAAATTCCCCCTTCTGCGGGGGGGTCTCCCCTGGTGGAGAAATATCCAGTACCTCAAATAGATGGGCCAGGACCTTGGGGGTATCCATGGCATCCCCCAGCGCTTGCCCAGTATCAGTATACAAAAAACTGCTGATCCTCAACAATTCCCCCTCCTCGAGTGGGGAATAATCAGACCAGTCAAGGGAATCATAGCCATCAAAATCCAGTACCGGCGCGGCCGGCGACAGATGCCTTCTCTTAGCTGGGGCCTTTCTGGCCGCAGAGCTAGAAATCAACTTTTCGATGTTGGCCAGTCTAGCACAAAACATCAGCTTGCGACTCCCTGCTAATGACAGTGTCACTTGGGGTACGGATAAGGCGGGGTGGGGTAGGTGATGAGGCCGGCGGCACGGACCCAGACGCCTGGGACCCCGACTGCCGCGTAATGGCCTGCTGTGCACATGGAATACAAATAAACACATTATCCCCCACAAGGGATGCCCCACAAACCACACACTGCCGGGGTTGCCCCGAAGGGAGCCCGAGCCCGGTATCCTGGGAAGCCTCCATATGGTGATTTTTTATGGTAGTCGCAATGACCAGTGGGAATTACGCCAGTAAGCTACCCGGGATGCCCCTTAACGTCCGTTAGTGGGAGGATTTATAAAGCCCCTATTTGAGTGAGGGACCTAAGGACCGGGAGAACCCCCTTTTAACTATCAAGGAAGGTAATCCCCCTGAAAGACATAATATAAAAGGGTACCATAAGCAGGAAGTCATTACAGCAATCATACATCCAGATATAAACAAAGTCATACAAAAGTATATGTCAAGGATAACGCAGCATACAAGGCACCACAATAGAGATACGATTATGCATAACAAAAAAGGCAGATAATAGAACGAGCCCCACAGGGCACTCACAGTTAGGATGCAATATGGCGACCTGACACCCAGCAGCAGCAGCATCAGCCAGGCCAGGGGAAGAGAAGGAGGGCGGGCCAGCGCGGATCGTGCGCTGCGCGTGGCCCCGCCCCCTCCTGCTGGGGAGAGTAACTGCGGTTCCCAGCCATTGCTGGGAACCTCCGTGGGCGCCAAAAGAGAGGGGGGCGGGCCGCATCAGCATGCCAAGTGCCCGGCCCGCCCCCTATCCTGACTAACATGGGAAGCAAAAAACATGGCCGCGCTCCCACAAGGTTGCGGAGCCGGCCCGTGATCCGGGCCACCGTCTAACAGACGCGGCCCAGCAACAAGTGAAGCAAACAGCCACACACACACATACACTCATACCACACTGACAACTAATTGGCCAGGCAAAGTTTGAGGTAAAAAATTGGAGGGACATGCCCCCCCCCCCCATGATCCAGGGACAGGGAGAAACGAGTGGGGGAAGTCCCAAGCCACCAAATGCAGCGCAGGGAAAATGTCGGCCAGGGCAACCCAAACCAGGATCCCAAACCTGGTATCCGCCTACCCCTTGGAGGGGGTCTCACGGAGCATGGCTCCAAGTTATCACACCACTAAGGTGTATCCTACCTTCACCCGGACCAACAGCCAGGGCTGGGAGGCATAGGGGCTTAATAAAAAACAAGGTCCGGGCAGAAATAGGGAAATAAAATGGCCGGGTGTAGACCCGGCTTACCTGCAAGGAGGAGACAGCCATCTTCTGACTTGCTCGCCGTCTGCAGAGACGATTACTGGGGAATGTGTGGGAGGTTCCAGGTATTTATGGACTAGGAGGGGCTCCTTTTTTTCCTGTCATCTCTGCAAAGTTCGCCCTCTACTGGCCATAACCCACATGTCATGATTATGGAAGCGGGGTGTGTGACATACTTGGAATATGATTAGACATACAGTCCCGCACAGCTTTTAGACTACAGGACCTAAGATGTATTATGTTACCCTGAGTTATGTTTGGTTGCTTCCATCTTTTAAAAAAGACTTCTGGTAAAAAATGACTGTAGGTCCACTCAGCCCCACAACAGGGGGGCATCCTATTTTTGTATGCAATAAGCAAGTGAAAAATCTGGGTTTATTGACTGCTTTAGAGCCTATAGATCAAACTCAGCGCTACCATATCATGTAATATAACCGATGACAACTTTTACAAGTCTGAAACCATATTAACCCCCTAAGTGACGACCACATATCCAGCACGTCGGCGAAATCAGTGTGTTATATGTCTGCCCTATGCTAGACACGGGGTGGAAAGAGGGAGGTTTCCCCGGTCTTTAGTGTGCAGGGGGGAGTGTTGGCCATGCGAGGCACCTTTATTTACCTAGCCGAGCTCGCTCCAGTGCTGCACGAGGTTTGGACCGAGATGCCCATCAATGCCAGGTTAATGCTGTTCCTCTTCTGTGATGTCTACCTGCCGAGATGCCGGTTAGCCTCCCTGAGATGCCACAAGCTACTCCACCTGCCTGCATGCCCACCAGCCTGCCTGCATAGCCAGCTACCTAACTGCCCAACCACCTGTCTGCCATCATACCTGCCATCCACCCACCTACCTTCCATCATGTCCGCCTATGCTGCCGCCTGCCTTCATGCCCACCTCCCTTCCCACCTGCCAACCTACCTGCCCTCCATTATGCCTGTTCATCCACCTGCCTGCCATTATTTCCAATTACCTTTCTGCAAGCCCACCTGCATGCCCACCTCTGTGACATCATGCCCATCCACCCACCTGCATGCCATTATGCCCACTTACCCACCTGCATGCCCACCTCTGTGACATCATGCCCATCCATCCACCCGTCTGCCATCATGCCCATCCATCCACCCGTCTGCATGCCCACCTACCTTCTGGCCACCCACTGACTTTCATTCCTGCACACCCACCTACCGACCTGACCACCCAGCCACCTACTCTTCTGTCCACCAACCTACATGCTTGCCGCCAAGCTATCGATCCACCCACCTACCGACCTGACCACCCAGCCACCTACCCGTCTATCTGCTTGCCTACTCACCTCCCTGACTACCCATCCACTTGTCTGCCCCTCCACATCCCCGCCTACCTGCTCTCCCTCCCACCTACATGTCTGCCTGACCACTGGAACACGAGGACAAAAATGTTCTGATCCTCAAGGCTAAATGTAGGTGGGTCATTAAGTGGTTAAAAAGCATTTCAGAAACCGGAGATATGCGCCATTTTTATTCACATAAGAGACAGATTCCAGATCTGCAATAAAAAAAAGACATTTTCGGGACGGCTTCTTCATTTTTTATGTGTCAGTTAAGGGATTCAAAACCTGGGATTGTCACTCTTTGGGATGCCCTGCTGCATGACACCCCACCGATCGACCGATTTACATACCTTGCCGGCATTCCCCTTGCACAGGCGCGGCTCTCCTCCAATCAGTTTCTTCTGCCATGCATATTAATGTGAGGCTGGAGAAGCTGAATGAAATTATAGCCGCGCTGGCGACTGTCGCGCACAGTCTGAGAAAAAAGCCAGTGATGCCAACTGTGCATATGCTGTGGGCTCATTGGTGAGGTAAGCATATCGGGACACTGGGGGGGGTGTCACACAGCGGGGCATCCCAAATCAGGAGTGAATACAAGCTGGACTAGACTAAAACCCATTGCCCACTGGAATCTATACTATTTCAGGGCCGCTAGATAACCTTCCCCCTGGGAAATCCCGATTTGGGATGCCCCGCTGTGTGAAACCCGGGCTGGTGTGCTTGGTGCATTTCGGCTGCTCAAACGAGCCTAGACAAGTGTGTGTTAGTGCATTAGAGCATGCTGATTGGATGCATGCGCCGTAGGACCGGGGAAAGGTGTGTTGGAGTGGGCTACCTGGAGGGTTTCACACGGTGGGGCATCCCGAATCGGGGGAAGGGTCCAAAACCCGGGATAGTCAATGGCCCACTTTAAAACAGCTAAAAAGTTTTTACTGGGGATCTGAGGGTTTTACAAAGAGGGGAATTACAATTCTCATGTTTTGTTCCTCTTTAAAGTGGGCCAAGACCAATACTGAAGTCTGGGTTCCTCTAGGGCCGGCTAATTCCCTCTCCCCAGGGTATCCCGATCTCGGGTGCACCGTTGTGTAAAACCCCCAGTTTATCCATAATTCTTACCTTTTGGGCCGGCGCCGGCATCACTCGCATCCTATCCTGGCTGTGCGTGGCCACGCCCCCCACAAATGAATGGCTGTGATTGGGCGCACACAGCCGGAGGATGCGAGCGATGCCGCGCGCCGCTATTGAGTGCAGCTGGGGATTCCATTCAGCTTCTCCAGGTGTACATTATTATGCACAGCCAGAGGAACTGATTGGATGAGAGGCCGCGCATGCACCATTGGGTTTACAAGCGCTGAAATAGGAGTAATCCTCCATGGCGGATAAACAAAGGATTATTAATTTTATTTTTTATGAAATCTTTAAAGTGGACCAAAACACAGGGTTTGGACTATCCCGGGTTTTAATCCCTGCCCCCGTTTTGGAATCACTCCAGGTCGCCCAACGTAACTCACCTTCCCCCGGTTCTACGGCACATGTACGGAATGATTATAAACCAAAGCAGGGGAGCGTGCCGGACGCATCCTCGCTACAGGACGCATTCTTGCTCCGCCCATTTACAAATGTCTGGCACTGGCTCCGTGACCGCGGATTGCGCATGCACCATGTGATCAGGAAGAAGGTATGTGACTTGGGGGGTCACACAGCAGGGGGAGGGAATCAGGCCACCCAGGAATCTTATAGATTCCAGGGCTGCCAACCGTGAGCGACTATAAAGCGAACCTGGGATTCATCTGTGTTACTGGGGCATCCCAATATGGTAATCAGACGCCATTTTTGTCTAGAGGGCTGGAGACAACTGGAAGTAGATGTCCATACTCCACTTAAACCTGTTTGATGGGAAAAAAAGTTAAAAACATAGAAGGAAGGGGAGTCACGGGAGCAGTGGGCTAGGCCGGGGGCGTGGCTGGTGGCCATACTGGGCGGCTGCAGTATGGGGAGGGAGGGGAGACAATGGCTGGGAGCACTGAGGCCTGGGCATGGCTGGCGGACGCGGCCATTCCACTGTGAGGCCTGGCCACGCTGAAGTGGAGGGCCTACACACATATAGGACAGCGCTATGATGAGGCTGCGCTCCACAGTGGAACGCAGCACGCCAAGGGGGGGGGGGACAGACGCAAGTGCTGCACATCACGGAAGTTTAGTCTGCCGCCCACAATGTAAAAAATACATTATTAAAAAATAAATATTCTCTTGGCCTCCTGAGGGTTGTCCCCCCCGACCCGTTTCCGTAGCGGCACTGCGCATGTGCGAGAAACGCCTGACGCCACTTGTGAGGTGTGACTGGGCCTCAGCAGGTGGGAGCAATGGCCGCTGCTCTGCAGACCTAGCAGAGCCTTGGTCACTAAGGAATTTGCTGCATCAGTGAAGACCGCCACACAGGCTTATTTTTTAAATAAAATATTTATAATTTTTTAATAATAACATGATAAGAAAAATATAACGTTGGGGAAAGTGCGCTTTTGATTTTTTTAGGGGCATAAAAGAAAAAAATGAAATAAATATAAGAAATGAAAAATAAAAATAAAATGGACATCATTTTATCACAAACAAAATGACACTTTAATAATTGGCATCAAAAGTATAATAAAAAAAATATAATGTTGGGGAAAGTGCACTTTGGATGACAGAGCTCAAGTGCTTTATAAGGTGTTGCACAACACTCGCACATGCGCAGTGGAAATGTCGCCTCTGCCTCAGCGTAACCAGCCTGTGAGTGGGCATGCGCATAACACAGAGCGCTCCCATTGTAACAGAAGCGGGAATGGTCGGCGTCTGCTGATGCGATGCTGGCCCGCCCCCCACTTCCTCACACCACTCACCCACCCATAGCTATATAGGGCTCCGCCTCATTCCCCAGTAATGTGCGCAGAGAAGGACTGCGGCAGATGGGAGGATTCCACTGCGCATGTGCGAGTGTTGCTCAGACACCTTATAAAGAAGTTTTATTCTTTCTATACTTGAGCAGCCTGTGGCGCGAGCGACTGGTGAACATAGATCATGATCATCTCGTCGCGGGTTCGAATCTGAGTCCGAACCCAATGCCGGTTTAGCTATGACCGTCCAGGCTGGCTCACTTTTTATTAATAGGGAAAATAGAACGTTGGGGAAAATGCACTTTTTAGGCCAAGTGTCATTTTCTTTGTGCCAAAACGATGTCCACTTTATTTCTTTTTTGTGCAAAAAAACAATTGTCATCCTAAGTGCACTTTCCCCAATATTATATTTTTCTTATTTTCTTAATAAAATATGGTGCTGAATGCCTATATTTTGGGACATAAGCTATTGCTATGTGTATGATTATCTAGCCCCATCCTGTGGCCATTGTTTTTTTTTTTTATGTAAAACACGTTTATTTGTCAGTGATATATATTGTGCTGATTGTATGGCAGATTTTTGTTAAATAGTAAGAAAAAGATTTTGAATATTTTTTTTTTAATACATAAAAAAAATAAACGTTTTACTAATAATTAAAAAGAAAAAACAAGCGGCCGGGTATTGTCCACTTCTCTTATTTGCCGCCTATTAATGGGCCTAGAGTGGGATTCGATCCGGTGGACTCGGCTACTTCCGAGTAAGCACAGGACATTAGCTTACTGCGCCACAGGGCCAGTGGGTGGGCGTGGCCGAGATGCGGTGGGTGACGTCAGCTCGCCAGGAGACGCCAGTGCAGTGTGTTGCTGCTGAGAGTGATGGGCTCGCTGATCAGCGCTCAGGCAGCACTAGTTGCAGGAGCAGAGACAGGGCAGATCGGTGCAGAGCCGTGTGACAGCTTCTCCTGGAGTCTCGCCGCTGCCATCATCCTCTGCCATTCAGAGAACATTTACAGAAAGTGGCCTTTTCCCATCTGATCTGAGGTCTGATTATAGGAGTTTATGTAGCAGTAGTAAAAGTTTTATTTAATTAAAGATAATAAAAATCCCTAAATACAAATAGGATAATAAAGGAGGGAATGATTTGCACTTAGAGATTTTTTCCTAATATCTCATGTAATAACTTTTAAAACTGGGCTAAAAAGACTTAGTTTACAGGGAAACCAGGGATGTGACTGCCCCCACTTTCTATGCCACCAAATTATCCTAAAATGACGGCTTTATTCCATGCATTAGGATGCACCACATAAAGCCCTGATTGGACGAGAGCCAGCGCATGCACCATGGGAATGGCGGGATGGTGAGTTGAGTGGGTGATCACAAATCCTAAATCGGGATGCCCCAGGGACAAGGACCAATCACCAGGATAGTGAAAAGAATGCTGATTGGTCCACTTGTATGAGCCCTAATTGCATCATGAAGCTCTGATGGAGGAGCGGAAACAGCTGCACACCAGGATGAAGCATGTCTCCTGGTGGAAGAAGGATGGCTGCTGCATGTGTGCACCAGCTGCTTCCTGTCCCCCATCGGATGGACGGAAATGGTGAGTATTTCTCTAATGCACTGGCGGTGTGAGGGGGTAGATTGGGTTGGTTTAGTGTCCCCATGGAGCAACAGAGTAGCCAGGAGGCGTGTAGGTCTGCTTTAAAGTATACCAAAACCAGACCTATAAGACGCTAGGTGCGGTTAGATACCCAGCCCTGGGGCATCCAGATTTGGCCTGCTCTGCTGTGTGACACCTCGCTGGATATTCTCACCTCGCCAGCGGCACCATTTCTTGCATCTTACTAGGTCTGTGTGCAGCCGCACTCTCCATAAATGAATTGCCGCCATAAAGGGATGCAGGGGAGGCCGCGCACCCATCTCCAGTGCGGCTACACTTCCATTCAGTTTTATTAGCTGCACATGCATGGCCAAAGAAGCTGATTGGAGCCGCGCCTGTGCCGTGGGAACTCCGACGAGGTATATGGGGTATGAATGGGGGGCATCCCGAATCGGGTATTCTGAATGGAATCCTGGCTGCACTCGGGATCCCCAGGCTATGCACAGTTATGGCAGCTATTCAGTTATGGCAGAGCCCGGGAGAGATGCCGCCACTGGCTGCACATGTTGGATAGGTAAGAATATCAGGCAACTGGAGGGGTTTCATATAATGGGGCATCCCAAATGGGGATACCCCAGGGGGTGGTTGTTTAACTAGTGCCTATAAGACTCTAGGTCCGGTTAGACGACTACCCCATGATATATGGTCCACTTTAATATTAAATATATTATTGCGCTCAGTGTGTAATCCTGGAGATCGCCGAGTTTACTCACCTTTCCGCCAATCCCGTGTCACATGCACAGAAAGGCAGCCAATCAGCATGCTCCTCTCTATTCACCTTCTGCTAGTCACTCTGATATCTGAGCGTCCCACAAACGAAATGGAGCGAGCGCGTTTTGCAGTCAGCTCCTGTGTGGACAAGGGCTCCCCCTGCTGATTGGAGGCAGAGGCACATCACATGCAGAATAGAGCCAGTAGGGGGTCAGGTAAGTATAGTTGTTTCTTAATATGCCCCAGACAAACCCTTTAATGTTGCTTTGTGAAAAATGGGAAGAGAGAAAATTATTTTCATTCCTTTGACATTTTTTGATATTTAATTATTCATAATGTTAAAGTGTTGCTCATTTAAAGAGGAACAACACCCCCTTGATTCCTCTTTATGGAGCATCCCTAATTGGATTGCCTCGCTTTGTGAAAGCCTGGGGTCACCCGAATTAGTCACCTCTTCCCTGAGCCCTCACCACATCTTGTTGCCATGGCTGCATCCCCGGAATACCTCTAGCTAGGCTCTCGTCAGGCCATCACAGCAGGAGGTGAGCGGGGATGCGGCCGGCGTCACTCGCTCTAATCAGATTTTCTTGCCGCTCTGAGCACAGGACATTTGATTGGAACGAGCGCTACTGATTGGCTGTACACACAGTGGGGTGAGGGCTCAGGGAAGGGCAATACACACAGTGGGGGCATCCCAAATTAAGATGCCCCCATCAGAAGGAACAAAACCCAATAAAGTGAAAGTTTTGAGTTTTGTTCATCTTTAAAGTGTTGCAAAAGTCTAAACCGAGCCAGAGATTGGCCTACCTACTCACCTTTTCCTGGGATCCCGTAGTCTGTAATTAAATGCAGCACAGAGCAGAGAAGCAGCATCCCGGCGCTCTCCGCTCTGCACGCCACCGGCAGAAGATCATCAGGTTTTTGGAGGCACAGAGCAGAGGAAGCCACAAGAAGGTGAGTAGGTGGCCTGATCTCAGGCTTTCAGTACCATTATACACGGTTAGGGATGCTCCATAGGGAACCTAGGCAGTGATCCAGGAGTCTGTTTAGACTTTTGTTCTCATTGGCATTACAGTAGTAAATTCTATCGACGTGTGAACAAACGTATAAGTGGACCTAAACCATTTATAGGCTGCTGTGTTTCCCATCCCCCAGTTATCTGGAATGGCTGTCCAAGGCCAAACTATGGCCAAGAGACTCACCCTCTCCACCCTCTCTTGGGATTGTGAGATTTTTGGTTCTCTTTAAGCATGATACTGGCCAATGATACTCAACTGCTTCCATATTCTCTCATTACTTGGGTGTCAGCTTGCTGCTCCATGCAGGTGTTCACATGGGACAGCCAACTGGTGTCTGGATTGGATCCAGCAGAAGCTCTGGCCACTTGTGTTTCTTTCTGGATTTAAATAAATGGGGATATGGTTGCAGATACCCCTGCCACTCACATGCAATGTGACAAATTTTTAGCCCACGGCACAATCAGCACTGAATTCCCTGCATAGAGAGCGGAAAGAATGGCCGCATACCTGGACTCCCTCCGGATGATGCGCCTGCTCCGATACCAACTTATCTGCATGGCTGGGTGCCAGAGCCCGCATCAGCCATAAGATGCAGGGGATGCGGCCCGTGCTGCACCATGGGGTTGCCGTCGATGTGAGCTTGCTGCCGATCCAAGAGGATTTCATTCAGTGGAACACCCTAAATTAGGATGCCCCAGAGGTAGAGAATTGAGAGAGTTTGGTCCATCCTAATTGGAGCCTGAAGGCACACGGCTATCTGTTGGGTACCTTGGAGCGATGCAGCTGATTCACCTCTTTCAGCTTTGCTTTGAGTTTGCAGGTGGGGAGATTATAAGTGCCCCGTGCCCCACACTATTACAAAGTGCAATCACATATCATAGCAGCAACGTGGCAACGTTGGCACAGCCCCGAGAAAGGGTCCGTTAGGACCTGAAACAGCCATAAGGTTATTACACTCTGTAAGCTCGCCATTATGCTGCTATGATATGTGATTGCACTTTGTAAGCTCGCCATTATGCTGCTATGATGTCCTTGTGATTTTGCCATGTGATTATCTGTAAACACTATATGCTGCTTACTGAGGGATTTGATTCTATAGGTATTTATGTGTATTATCTTTATGCATTTGCACAGGCAAATGGAGCAAAATGCATCGGTGTCACTGGAGGTCCCCTCCCCACCACTGCAAAATCAGCGACTGAATTGGGGAAACATCGCCAGTGAGAAGACGATTGAGGCCCACAGAAGTGAAGATGGCAGAACCGGTGAACTGTACAGCAGCCGGGCGGGATGCAAGGTTGAGTCTGAGCAGAGATGTCACCACAGTATTGGAGAGAGGTGACACTGTTTCGGCCATTCCCTGATTCGCCCTGCGGGCTGACTCCCGGCTCCCACCGACATTCATCTAACCGGATGTTTCTCTGCAGAGGTGTCTCTGTATGGACACTGGGACGCACGTGCTGCTCCTTTACACCTTGCGTCATGGCTCCCCCTGCTTAATTGCAAAGATTGCGCAATAAAATTGTCAGGCTGCTATTTAACATTCATGGGTCTGGCTGTTGCTATCCATGCAGGAATTTGCACATTAACCCTAAACTTACTTTCCACATAAGGAATAGTGTGCTAGCAAATGCGGTTTAGGATCTAAAAGCTCCTCCTCCTTTTTTAAACTCGATCCATCATCAGTCGCAAATCGCTATACAGTATAGCTTGAGGTCTATCTATGAGCCGGGAGTGTGGTGTGTGAGTGCAGCGTGTGCAAGTGTGCGGGGGACCCCTGTGGGACACAACAACAGTGTACGTTTTTATTGGGGTGGGATTTTTTCTCTTTTTGGAGCGGGGCATGTAGCTGGTGGCACACTCGGCCCTTCGGCGCCGCTCGGGGGCTTAGCCGCCCACAGGGTCGTTGGGAGCCGAGTGATAGCAAGTGCGCTGATTGGCTGAGAGCACCGCTCTGTCAATCAGCGCACTTGCCTGAGCCTGCATCGTGGGAGCAGAAGGAAGGTAAGTGTATGGGGCGACATGGGGAGATACACACAGCGGGGCATTACAATTTGGGATGCCACCGCACGGAGGAACAACACACAGGAAGGTGAAATTCCTGTGTGTTCCTCTTTAAGGCACCAGGCAAAAAGGTCATAGGACCAAGAAAGGTGGGCACAACAATACTGGGGGCCAGCCGTTCCCCCCTGCGTGTTCATCTGCTCTAACAAATGCTCAGAGGAAGATCCCTAATAGCAGACAGCGACACTGGGGAGAACAGATAGTAGAAGAGATAGTAAGAGGCAAAACAGAAAAGAAAAGATGAGAGAAAGTAAATGACAATAAATATCAACCATACAAAAACTAAAACTATCCACAGTACAAATAAACACCTCTCTTCTTACAAAAGTACATTGTGACAGTGTAAATATAATATTATAGTGCTAATAGCCAAGGATGTGAATGTCCCCTTAAAACAATGGATTCCAATTTCTTGCTGATCCATTCTTTATCCATCAACATCTGGTGCCCAATGCATATAGACTATTCCAATATTCTAAGCATACAGCACGTCCTGCTCCAGATATAGTAATAACATGTGGGTAATCCTCCGCCTTCGGCGCCATGCACTGCAGACATGTAGAAAACAAGCTCCTCCCGGCCCTACATATACCGGAGGACCTCCCACGAATCTCCAGATTTCTCTGCAGTGCTGAACTGCGAAGACATGAAGTATCACGCTCTCGCAGCCGAGTGGGCCTTACAGCCCAAGGTCCTGTGGGACTATTTCCACCCGTCCTTTCTGTGAAGAATATGCCTCCCACCCTGGGCTGCGTTGGTCGGGTGAAGGTAGGCAGCACCTTGTGTGCTTAACGGAGCCATGCTCCACAGCAATCCCCCACCATAGGGTAGGCGGTTTAGGCTGATGGTGAGCCTTCAGTGGATGCCCCTCCCGCATTATTGCCCCACGCCCCGTGTAGCGGTGAACCCCGAGTGCTGGGTCACCTTCTTCCTTGTTCCCCCCGTTAGCGGGGGGGGGTTGTGTACGTTGGCCGATCCTTGCCCTATTACACTGTATGATTAGAAGCCGCACTTCAAACATTATTTTAATGTTGGCCGCAGCGCCTTTAATGTATTTTGACTTGGCGCGTATGGCGGCTTGGTTTCGCGACGCTATGGCGTTTATTACCGTCTTCTTTTCCTGTCTTGTTACGCGCTTAGAGCTTCGCGCTCTCCGGGGTGGGCGTGGTCTGGTTTGGTGCGTTCCGCGTCATCCGTAGCTCTGGCCCGCCCTTCGAGGTTCGCTTGGCGCCATTTTGTCGGCCTTCCCGCGCGCGCGTGGTCTTCTTCCTCCTTCCTTGGCTACTGTAAGTGCCCTCACGGGCGTTTTGGTTATCTTTTTTCTTCCTGTGCTGCGCCTGGCTCTGACACCCTCTCTTCTCCTTATGTCTTTCAGACGCCAAGATTCCAGTGGCTTCTCCCGGCCTGATATATATATCTTAGCGGGTTTATATTTAAATTCTCCCACATTCCCAGCGGGTTTTGGGGCATCCAGGGTTGCTTACAGCATAAATCCCTACTGGCATATTACCTTGATTAATTACCATATGGAGGCATCTCAGAATTATGTGTCCGGGGTCCCGCGGGGACAAGACCGGCTGTGTACTATGTGTTGACAATCCCATGCCGATGCTGACAGAGCGCGGGTCTGCGGACCGTGTGCTGATCAAGTGCTGGCCCTGCAATCAGGTTTACCGGTAGCTGCACCTCGCTTCAATACTCCTGTCTCCCGTGCTTAAATCTCACTCCAGATGAGTCGCACTCGAGCGGGGATAACCAGCAGGTGGTGCCGCGCAGGCTACCCACAGCGGAGCAGGTGATGTCTGGTTTGGCGGAGCGCTTGGGCGCTGGAAAGAAACGGTCCGTGACCCCCCTAGTTCTAGGGTTCCCACTGAAACTGAGGAGTCTGCCGCTATGCAGGACCTTGATCCTTCTGATGATGGTGAACTGTTCTCAGGTTCCAGTTCCTCAGACGAGATGTCTTGGACCCGTGACAGTTCTGGCCCTGGTTCTTGGGGCCTGTGTGACACTGATGAGTTACTTATAAAGATCTTTGAAGTACTGTTCATCTCTCCTCCGGGAGAGTCTCCCAAGCCCAAGAGGGAGAGTTTCCACATGGCGACGCCTCGCCTGGAATTTCTGGAACAGGATCATTTCCAGAACCTTATATCTAAGGAATGGGAATCACCTTGTAAACTTACAGGGGTTCCGGGGGTCTGGGACTGGAAGTACCCGTTTCCCCATGATTTGGTTGATCGATGGTCAGTCCCTCCCGAGGTGGATGCGCCTATTATTGGGGTTGCTAACCCTCCCTTCATGGCAGCTTCTACCCCTCGTACCCTTCGGGATGCTGAGGACCGGCGCATTGACAGATTGGCTTCCCACGCCTTTTCGAGTGCAGGGACGGCTCTGCGCCCGGTCTGTGCTGCGGCCGTCACCGTGGTGGCCGCCAGGACCCTTTTTAGGAAGATACTTGACCAACAACCGGAGGATCTCCCTTGCGAGGTCTTTAATGCACTGTCTGATTGTGATGTTTTTGTGAGGTTTATTCTCTCAGCGATGGATGACACTATTAAAATGTGTGCTAGAACCTCGGTTCTTGTGGTGGCTATTCGCCGCCTGCTTTGATTGCGACAGTGGGGGGCTGACAATGAGACTAAAAAGGCTCTTACTGGTCTTCCCTTTAGAGGACGACGCTTATTCGGGGCTAGGTTGGACCTTTTTGGAAGAAAGGGTAAGGCGCCCTTGCGCAGAAGGCCGTCCCGGCCGCCCAGGGGCAGGGACACCCCTCCCCCTCCCTACGTTAGTGTCAAGCGAGAACCAGAAGTGTGCTTCCAACTTTTTGGAGTGGAGGCCCGCCCCAGAGGGGGCAGGCAACGCCCTGGGATCTCCGGCAGGGCGAAACCAAAGTCTGCCAAAACCACTCAAGCATGAAGGGACGCCCTCGCCCTGTTGGGCGAGGGGGCTGCCGAAGCACTTGGCTCCTATTGCAGGGCGCCATGCTTCGTTCAGGTTGTTATAGGAGTTAGTCTCCCTGGATGCAGAATGGAGTTGCTGGGCAGTCCCTTTCTGAGGTTGTCAGGGGTCCTCTAGTCCCTGTTTTTCCCTTCGGGAGTTGACGCAGGCTGAGTTTGGCGGGCTGGGTCTGGGCTCTCTTTCAGGTTGGCCTTTGGCTGGTGTTTGCATCCACATTTCCTTTTCCCTCTGGGATGAAGCAGTCTGACCAGGACTGGCATTCAGGGCCTAGTATTTTTAGTTTTCACAGGCAGTTCCTACATGGTATCCACCTGTTGGGCCGCGGGCGCCCTTGTCCAGTGGACCTCTTGATGCCTGCAAGGATCTATATCCCTTTGGAGTCCCTGGTGCCTTCAGGACACCCAGGCCATTTCCAGCCAGTGTTACAGGACCAATTCTGCGGATTAGGGTCTTGTCTTGGGGTCCTTCCCCTGCTCCCACGGCTCGCCAAGGCGAGTATGGGAGCGTTGTCTTGGATGTGCACCTGTGACGTCTGCGTTAGTTTTACTTGATTGTCATTCTTTTCCAATTTTTGCATCAGGCCGCGTTGGCTGTTAACTCGGGGCTCCTTGGGAGTCTTTTGGATTGGTGCTCTGGCATATCACCTTCTTAGTGTACCCTGGTTCGGTATCTCATGGCCTCAGTATGAAAGGGCCTTGCCCTCCTTGTGATCACACTAATTTCACCTTGCAGCTGGTGGGCCTGTTGTGCGGCCTGGACGCTGTCCTTTATCCACTGGTGCCCTTGGACCATGCGACACCTTGGGTTATTTATCCTGGACGGGTTTCCAACTTAAAATGGGTCTGTGAACAGGTCCTGAACAGGTGACCCTTCAAGAGGGGTCTAGTTCTGATCTCAGTGGGGGTTTACATTGCTTGCACCCCATTAGTATTGGCTTGTTGGCTGTCCTACTGTGTTAGGAGGGCCTGTTCTAGTGTCTCGCTGAACCCCTACTGGTGGCCCCGTGGGGCCCCGGGGATATTACAAGGACTCTGTCCTGGTTATTGTCATGATCATTGTCCTGGTCTATGGTTCTGGGTTATTGTTCCAGGACTCTCTGGCCTTGGTCATGGGACCTAGTATGGCTCTGGCAGGACATTATTCTCTATATGTCTTATCTTCTTCACCCCGCTAGGTGGGTTTCTGCACAAGATTGCTGTAGCAGGGGTGGACCGTTACACTGGGGGCCCTGGGGGGCCCAGTGGAGTGCGGTTCGCAGATTCTGCTGACGACAGTTGTACTGGGTGCCCTCCCACGAGGGCTGTTCGGCCTATTCAGGCTCCTTACTACGTCACCCCTATCTACTGGGATCGGGCGGTTTGTTCTTCACCCTCTTGGAGATGGATCTCTCTGGGTGTCCTTTCCGTTTGGAGGGTTAGACCTAGCTCCCTCCTCTTCTTCTTCTCCCTTCTCTACCGACTATGTTGGGAGATGTCGCTCTAGTTGCGTGCTTGGACTCTCCCCCCTGCGGGATGTTGCCTTATCCCTGGGTCCTAGAGTTATTACAGCATGGCTGAGGTTGGTTCCTCAACTCAGTGCTCTGGGGGGTTCCAGGGCTCGCCCTGTTTGCCCACTGCAGAGCCTAGTTCAATCGTCTGTGTTGAGCATTCCTCAGGGGTTGCTCAGGTGCATTCCACAGGGATTTCTAAAACTCCCTGTGGGGGGGTTACTTATCCTGATGCCCTGCTAAGGGTTCCCCTGGGTCTTATTCAGGTTTTTGTCAGACCTGTTCCTTCCCTTACATCATTCTTCCGGGGCGATTACTTCATTCAGAAGTATGCCATAGGGGACGGCTCTTTTAGTCTAGTCACTATATGTATTACATATATGTTTTTTTATCTGTACACCATTAGGTGAGGACGTTGGGTCCAGGCAGAGTTTTTTATTCTCCTTATTCCAGACTCTCCGGCCTCCGGGCTAGTGTCTTGCTTACTCTGCGCTTACAGGGATCTGTATCCCTCGACAGGCATTGGAGACTCCTGGACTGTTCCCTGTCCATGGTTGGGATTATGCCTTTGGGGCTTTTAGGCGTTCCATCCTTTATGCAACGGTTTCTGATTGCCTACATGGTGTAGGAGCTCTTTTGATTGGTTGCTCGGTTGGATTGTCCTTCTGAGCCTAAAGTTAACGTTTCGGCCTTGCTGAGCCTTGTTAGCGTTGTCTTTCAGTATTTCCGCTGGTCCCGCTTAGACCAGGCTTCGTTTTCCCTGACGGGGAAGGTTCTAAGGTTGCCATGACTGCCCTGTTGTTTGCAGTAGCGTGGTTAGGCTGTTACTCTGGCCTATTGTTTAGGGGAGATTCATTTTCTCTCTTCTATTTGTGCTTGGCTTGAGCCTTCAGCACTCGGTTTTGTTCAGCAGGCTGACTAGTTCGCTGCTTGTGTTTCGCTTAGCCTTTGTAAGGTTCAGAAGTTGAGTTAGAGCATTGCTCACGTTGCTCTTGGTAGCAAGGTTGCGGGTGACAGCGCTGTTACTGTTGGCTGTGCCTTTTCTCTTGGGGATCCCACCCTACCTTATGGGCACTGCTATTGGATGTCCCACATGTTATTACTATATCTGGAGCAGGACGTGCTGTATGCTTAGAATAATACAACTCTATGAAGTACTCACCTGTAGAGTTGATATTATACACATACAGCACGTCCTGCTCCACCCCACCCTGGTTCACCTTGTTCTGGATCCCCTGTATGGTGATTATTATCTTGATATTATTGCCAGTCTCTGGGTGGTTGTTTCCTCCCGGCTTCTCTTTCTCACTGCTTGTCAATGCTGGGGATTCGTGGGAGGTCCCTCGGTATATGTAGGGCCGGGAGGAGCTTGTTTTCTACATGTCTGCAGTGCACGGCGCCGAAGGCGGAGGATTACCCACATGTTATAACTATATCTGGAGCAGGACGTGCTGTATGCGTATAATATCAACTCTACAGGTGAGTACTTCACAGAGTTGTATTTTCAATGTGCCAACCAACTCTCATAGATACTTACGTATTGTGCCCACAATATGACCCAGTGACAGAAAAAAACACCATAAGTACATGAGAAAAAAAGGAACTATAAATATGTGTAATAGCCAACCTATTCACATCAACCCAAAAAAGGTGTAAATTCAATATCCTCCACCCCAGAGGTGTTTGCGTATCTAAACAATTAATCTAATATAGTAACCTCCTCTGCGCCCCCCCCCTCCCCCCACTTTCCAAATCATCTAGTGGTCGGTGCTCATCAAAAGGCTGAGCTCCCCTGCTATAGAGACTGTGCAATAAATGTTACATTGTTTTTATGATTTTTTTAATTTGCCACCCAGGATATTAGCAAAATTAAAGTTTTCCAGATTGAGAAATCTCCCAGGTCGCCCATAAACTCACCTGCTTTCCCGGTCCAGCGGTACATGGCGAGTGGTAGCCGCATCCTCGCACTGATTGGAAGAGCGGCCGCGTATGTGCCGTAGGATCGGGAAAAGGTGAGTTTGTTTGGGCAACCTGGGGAGTTTCACACAGCGGGGCACCCCCTGGTCGGGGGGCAGGGACCTAAAGCCAGGATAGTCAAAATCTTTTTGAATGGTTTTGGTCCACTTTAAAACCCCTGGAGCTATACAACCCATGTAGTTTAGTCACACATGAATACTGTTTAATCCTAATCTGTTGGTTGGTATTGTAAACTTCCAATTGCATCTTCTTGATATACGTTCCTTGTTTATCCAACCATTTTTGGCATCCCAGTAGTGGAGAGTGTGTGGTGGATAAGGTAATGTTGACAGGGGTAGACTCCATATAAAATCTGCTCCATACCATGGACACCCTTAAAGAGGAACATCCTCTGGGTCCCACTCCCTGGGATATCTCAAATTGGGATTGCCTTTGTGAAACCCCCCAGATCACACGTTCCACTCACCTGTTCCTGTAGCCCTTGCCGTGTCTCGGCGCCACAGTTCTCACCTTCTTTCCCATGAAACATGATCTTCCCAGAACGTCGCTCCCAGTGCCCCTCACATCAATCACAATCGCTGTTTAGTCATGGAGCAGGTGACCCATCGTCATGTGCTATGATGGACCCCTGTTGTATAAGCTACCTGTAACTCTGTGAATCTGATGGATGGGGGCTATGGGGCAGGTGGAATAATTGATCAAAATATAACGTGTGACCATTTGGTGATTATGTTTTATATCGGCTACGCCTGTACAGACAGAAGCGACATGCTTGCCCCCATGCATTGGACTGTGCCTACAGTAGCAACAATCTGTTCAGTTAATAAGTTGGTCGTGGTTTCAGTCTTCAGACCAGCAGCAATGAGAAGAAGAGATTTATGCTGATGCTCCTGATGATTTTCTTGATCCTATCAGGAGAACTCTAATGTCAGATCCAGTTATCCTGCCGTCCTCCCGTGTAACAGTGGAAAGGTCAACTAGTGTTCGACATCTACTAAGGTAATAATAAAATGTGAAGCAGGTATAGTGTTTCTCCTTAAAGTGATGCTACACCCAGAAAGGAAGTTTATGTGGTCACCTCCTATCCCTAGCCCAGTCCCCCCAAACAGCCTGTGTTTCTTTTAAACTAAAGCCTTTTCCCAATGTTCACAAAAAAAAACTTAACAGGATGGAGTTTGATGTCCGAATGGCTGTCCTATGCTTATTAATTCAGCTACAACTAAACTGTCACATAATGGTTGTTAAAGCAGAACAAAACTCCACCAGCCGCTGACCTGGAATCAAAAAAGATTTCAGGAGTGGCTGCTGGCTTTCCCCCAGGTCATCAAGAGTCGCATCACCGGCGGCGTGCACATGCTCTCGCTCCAGCCATTCATATACGCATGCACCCAATTCGGGATGGCACAGAAAGTTAAATTTCTGGGTTTTGTTCTGCTTTAATTTATCATTTCTAACCCATTCACCTTTTAACCTTTATAATATGCAACAGTTCAAATGAAACCTAGGTCCACATTCATTGTATTGGCAAAGGACATTTATTTTAGCTGCAACTTTTGTTTCTTTTCTCTTACTTTTCATTTGAATGGGATTTGGTGATGGTGTCTTAATCACTGCCTTTGGGCAGCAGCCACCAGGAGTGACCTTGGAGTGGAGCAATGGTGGTTAAATAATGCTGAATATAGAGGCTGCAGAAGACTCTGATGTGAGATCTGTTGGAAAATCTACCCAAAAGTATAGTTTTCTGTATTAAATTGCATACCCGTAACTCATATATGTTCTATATCTGCTTTTAACCTACAGTGATCAGACTGACATTTCTCAACCAAAGTCCTCTTACAATGGATTAGGTCAAGCCAAATGAATTAATTATGAAAGAATCTCAGAGTGGCTGTCCGAACGCAAGCTGTGCTGTGAAAATACATCAAACCAATGTTTGTAGAGGCATGATGTTGGCAGAGGATTGTACACGACACTCTTCCAGCGCACAGGAACAATGGCTTTTTATTCAGCAACAGTCAGGAGCCTAAATATTAACAAGATACATCAGCAACACATCTGAACATGAAGCAAAGCTCTTTTCTGTTAGCAGGCTAAACACACTATGCATACAGTCACATGGTCTGCATAAAACTTCCTGGTTAAACAAACTTTTTTTAACATCCTAACAAGCAGACAGTCACATACAGGATGTAGTTGTTGTATTAAACCTATTCCAACACATGAAATAGCTCCAAGCTAAAAATCACATCTCAGATCTTCGCCATAAAACTGTCATAGCAATAGTTGAAGATTTGATGCAGCAATCCAGCAAATCCAGACATGCTGGGGATGTGGGCACCGCGGTTTACATCACCGTGGGAGCTGCTGGCAAAGGTGAGTTTTGTGGGCAACACCTGGGGTTTTACACAGCCAAGCACTGGGGGAAGGCCAGTGGCTGGTTCTGGGGTCTTTTAGACTCCAGGGCCAGATGCTTAGGGTTTGTTCCACTTTAGAGCCCAATTCCAGGTAGGGCAACTGTTGCTCTTCCACAATGAGACTGCACTTAAAGCGACACAAAACCCTTTAAAGCGGACCAAAACCCACTGAACTTGCGAAATACATTTGTCCGAAGCCGCTGCCGATACTCCCTTCTTACAGTGTAGAACTAGAAATGGATATTTTGACTTTACGAGTTGTCCTGGATCACTGATTTTTTTTGCTGTCCCTCTCTGTAAGATGGTAGATGACCAGCCATTGCATAAGAGTGGCAATGAATGGAGGAGGTGGAGCTTTACAGCTAAAACAGGCGCCAATATCTGGGGTTAGAGTGAAGCAGGAGCAGGGAAAATTGGCAAAATGTTCTCTTCATGGGGGGAGCAGTTCAGGGGATACTAGTAAAATATGTGGGTTTTGGTCTACTTTAGGTGCATAATCATCCTCGGCATCTACTTTCGCTAATTATGTGTTATATTAGCCTAGACTGTCCCTTTAAAGAGGAATAAAAATCTTGGCTGTTGTTTTTGGAACAGCTAAACCTGTAGGCCAACCATGGGGTATGCGAGGTGCCATCGCACAGGGCGCCATGATCAGCTGCAGCTGGACCTGCCCGCTTAATACCTTAACCCGTCTAATATTAATGCAGGGCATAGAGGCCGGCATAGAAAGCTGGAAGCAGCCGGCATCCCTGGTATGGTCTGTTCATGCATCATGGGATTGCTTTTGAGGCGACTATACCAGTGATCCCGGGTGGTTTCACACAGTGGGGCATCCCACATTAGAATGACACAGAGATAGAGAATCACACGGCTCCAGAGTCTTTTAGACTTCAGGTGGGAAAACACTTAAATAATTATTCAATATAAAGAAAAATAAATTATCGCATCTCTTTGGGATTTAGTGCCGTTATGACCCTAGGTGCAGTTAGACAATTTGGGATGAGAAGTCCCTCCAGTTGCCCCCTTTTCTTACCTATGCAGCATGTGCAGCCAGTGGCGGCATCTCTCCCGTACGGCAGCTCCTGCCATAACTGAATAGCTGGCCGTGCACAGCCTGGGGAGTGCGGCTAGGATTCCTTACAGCTTCTCCAGCTGCACATTAATATGCGCAGACTAAGAAGCTGATTGGAGGAGAGATCCGTCCAGTGAGATATGTAGATCGGATGAACCGGGGGATTTTACACAGCAGGGGCATCTCAAATTGGGATGCTCAGGGGACAAACCAAAACTGGGCATAGTGGAAATACTGGGTCTTGTTCCACTTTAATTTTGGACTGGTTATTACTATTCCCAGGAGGCATCCTGCTTTGGGATGCCCCACAGCCAGAAATGCAAGCTTATCCCGTGTCCGAGCAGCGCACTCAACAGCGTTACACCTCTATTTCTTTGTGGCAAAGAAAGTGCGCACAGCGGCGCCCACCTGTCTGGTATGGAGGGTGTGCACTGCAGGGGAGGATCCTCTGCCACATAAGAATGTAGTGGTGAATCGCGTCTAGGTGGGTGCGCCGCCCAAATCGGGATGCCCTTTAAAATCAAATGTCCAGTTCATATCAAATAAATACATAATATAAATAAAATACTCATACATTATATTTACACTATTTAAAGCACCCCTTCCCCCTCATTAAGTTATTAAAACAACTAAAAATATACAGTGTTTTTCGCACTACGAGATGCACTTTTTCCACCAAAAACGAGTGTCAGTGCGTCTTATTGTGTGATTGTAAAAAAGAAAAAACGGCAAAAAAGGAAACTTACATGACCCTTGGGGCCGGCAGGGAGACGGCAGGGTAACTGAACCAGCGGGTGGATGTGCTCTGTGTCTGCTTCCATTGTCCTCAATGGACTCTGATACAAGCCACGCCCACCTGCTGCACAGACCCGGGTGTGTGTCCCCGCAGGGCCCTCTGCCGCCTGACACTCCTCCATCGACTGGCCTCCGGTGGCCACAGCGCGGGAGTGAGGATCAAGTAAGTTTACTTTTTTTTTGTTCTCTGGCGTCGAGGTGGGGGGGGGGATTCTGCCCCACTGCTAATGGGATTGGGGCAATATCTCACTGCCTATGGGAATGTGATGGCGGGAATGCCACACGTCCTTTGGGAATGGGATGGGGGAATGCCACACTGCCTATGGGAATGGGATGGGGGAATGCCACACTGCCTATGGGGAATGGGATGGGGGAATGTGGCACTGCTTATGGGAATGGGATGGGGGAATGCCACACGTCCTTTGGGAATGGGATGAGGGAATGCCACACGTCCTTTGGGAATGGGATGGGGGAATGCCACACGTCCTTTGGGAATGGGATGGGGGAATGTCACACTGCCTATGGGAATGGGATGATACCCCCGAAGCTTAAAGCGAAACAAAACACAGTGCAGCCAGCCCTGGAACTTAAAAGATGCCATTCCCCGCTCATCCTAAATCAGGATGCCACATTGTGTAACCCCTCCCCAGGCTTCGGCAAAACTGACCTACTTCCGGGCTCCCAACCTCATCCAGGATCCTGTGCTGCCCAGAAATCCCGGCTCTGGGCACCAAAATCTTGGATCTGCTGCAGCTTTCCAGTCTTTGCGCGACTCGCTAACTTGCAGGAGAAGCAGCTCTGTGCACAGTTCGTGCGGCCGCCACAGAAGCGCCAAGGACTTGGTTGTATCCAGGGTTAGGTATGGAGTTATTTATTACGGTGCCTGCAGTGGGAGGTATCTGAGGGATTCCCCATATCTCACTTAAATTTTTTGTGCCCACATTGCTTTGCTGTCCCATTCCCAGGTGACCGCCGGCAGCCAGTGATGTTCACATGGCAAGTTGCCCAGTGTGTGCCTGCAGTGATCATGTCAGGGTGGCACGCTCCAGTGGATTGCAGATGTAAGCAAGTCTCAGGGCCAGGGGAATGGCCTGGTGTATAATGTGGGGCATGCTGCAATTGTATGCCCCTCAGCGTGTCTCAGAGGATCTTTTTGAGTGTTGCAACTTTTTAAACTGAAGCGCTTATTTTAGAAAAAAGAAAAGAAAAAAGAGTGTAGGGAGGCATCCTGATTGCCGATGCCTGTACCCGTGAATTTAACAGCGTTAAATAGGAGAAATCAGCAATTGGGAGGCCTTCCTGCACTCCGGACACAACCCTGTGAAAAATGGTTGTTCCGCGTCCAGACAAAATGAATAAACATACACTCCCGCACAGCTTTTACACTACAGGACCTAAGATTTTTTATGTAAAATGATAAGAAAGAATGATAAGTAAGTGACTAAAAACTTAAAATATATTAATTTTAGATACTGGGGGATAGTTTTTTAAGGGTTTAAGGGGTTAAAATGCATGTCAGTAACCGGAGATATGCGCCACCTTTATCACATAAGATACAGATTACAGATCTACAATAAAAAAACGAGACATTTTCTTCAAAAAACGAGACGGCTTTTTCATTTTTCATGCGTCAGTTAAGTGGCTCAAAACCTGGGATTTTCACTCTTTGGGATGCCCTGCTGCATGACACCCCTCCGATCGACCAATTTACATACCTTGCCAACATTTCGCTTGCACAGGTGCGGCTCTCCTCCAATCAGCCGCTACATTCCCTTCCCTCTGGGGCATCCAGATTCGGGATGTCCCGCTGTGTGAAACCCCCCCATGGTCATCCGGTATACTCACCTTCTCTCCCGCTCCAATGGCGCATGTGCAAGCAGTGGCTGCATCCCCGCTATCTCTTTAGGCATTTAGAGGGCAGCAGGGATGCTGCGCCACGTGCTCGGCCTAGTTTGGCTGCTGAAACGAGCCTAGACAAGCGTGTGTGCTGATTGGATGCATGCGCTGTAGGACCAGGTAAAGGTGTATTGGAGTGGGCGACCTGGAGGGTTTCACACGGTGGGTTATCCCGAATCGTGGTGCCCCGGGGAAAAGGTCCAAAATCTGGGATAGTCAAAATCCTGGGTTTTGGCCCACTTTAAAACAGCCTGAAAGACTAAAAGTTTTATTTTTAACTTTTTACTTTAAGTTAAAAATGAGTTAAAAAATGAAAAAGTTCCTTAATAATCATGCAAACCACTTAATGACCTACTCACCTTACCAGGCTGCTGGCTCCCGTACCTCTCGCGCCGACATCTTGCTACACCGGGAAGTATATATCCCACAGTGTACGGCAGTGGCTATGACAGGGGCGAGTGCGAGGTGAGAGCTTCGGTGGCGGGGGACCTCCGGAATTGTAGCTGCTGGATGGTTCATGTAGCACGATTTACCGCACTACATGAATCCGGAAGCAGCTGGAAAAAGCAGCAGCACAGCCGAAAGTAGTCTGCTGTGTGCTGCGGGACCATCCGGACCTGCACCTGGGAGGGGATTAAAGCGGACCTTCACTCTGAATAAGAGCATATCTTATATGTTTCTCACACACCGCGTACATAAAGATTGCTCACATTAAAAATCATCCTACCTGCATCTACTGTATGCTATGAGCCTTTAAACATCCAAGATGGTGGCTCATGGAGCATCAGGCAGCCTGCAAACAGAAGGTGTCTTCTGACTGTGTTGCTCTGCATTCTGGGATTGCTATCCTTTCCCTGACCCCAGCTCTGCTCTGTCTGTGCAAAGCACAGCTATAACCCCACCCCCTGTACTTTATCCCGCTCTCCTCAGTACGTGTGATGCTTCTGAGTCATGGTGGCGGCGTCCATATCCTAGGGTCCTGAAGAGAGTTGCAGCCCAGCAGGGGAAAGAATAATAAGTGAGCAACTAAAAACTTAATATTAATTTTAGATGCTGGGGAATAGTTTTTTAAGGGTTTGGGCTTTTCATGAAATCATGCTGAAGGTCCAGTTTAAGTCCTCTGGCCTCTTTTTTTGCTTTTGGTATACTTTATAATATTCTAGATGCGGTTTTGGCCCCCTTTAAAGACAAACACTGGACAGTCTGGGGAGTTCTCAAGAAATCCCCAAACTTCACCATTTGTTCCCTTTGCTTCTGCATTTGGCAGGTTAAACTTACCTGTCTTCTGCTCTTCCTCCTGCACTCCACCAATCTTCTTGAATGCTTTCTGTAGGGCAGCGCCATCTTGTCTTTATCTCTGTCCCATGATGCACTGCACCGCCCCTGAGATCTCGCATCTGCGCAGTGAAGTGCTCATCTCGATCCCCAGTACAAACTTACCTTTTCCCCTATGCTCGGCAATACGGTGCGTTTAGGCCAGCGCTCAGCAATCAGGAGCAGGAGTGGCAGCATCACCAGTTTCCTGTAGACGTGGGCACGCTCCTGTCCCTAGCCTATCTGATTGTTTTCATCACTGAGTGGGTGATGTGGGTGGGGGGGCTTTCACACAGGATGCCCCAGGGAAAGGTCAGCAGCCGGCCCATGAATATAATACAATGCCGGGCCGGCCACTCTGGTTTTTGTTTTGCTTTTAACAGGTTCCGCCACTCATCAGCAGAAGGGGTGGATTAGTACATTTCTCCCCTAAACTTTCTTTTTTCTTTTTTTGACTTGAGGTCCACATTAAAATGGACCAGTTACCACCTGCGCCGGTCATGGAGTCTTATTGACTCTAGGCTGGCAGGATTAGGTGTCCCTGGTGCATGCTGATTTGGGATGCCCCACTGTTTGAGCCCCAACCCACCCCCATTGACTGCCAGTAAGCCCCTTACCTTTCCACTGCTCCCTCTCTAGATAGCCCCAAAACGAGCACTCCACAGGTTAGCCAAAACGGGATACCCCTGGGGGCAGGGACCAATCACCAGGATAGTCATAATCCTGTTGATTGGTCCACTTTTAGGGTTTATAGCAGAATATTGAATGTGATTATACATGTAAATGTTGGTTATATGTAGTGTAATACTTTTATTGATATATGACTATCTATACCACATATTAAACATAATTATAAAAATGATGGTAAATCTTTTTTTATTTTTTCTTATTTATGAGCATATTGGTGGATAATAGTAAATCAAATCATTATATGGGGCAATAGTTTAACAATTACCATGAAAAGTGCACTTTCCCCAACAATATATTTTTATAATGTTATCATTAGATTAGATGAGCCTAGCCGAGTTCACTTTGGCGCAGTCAATCACGTTGATTGGACGGGAGGCCACGCATGTGACGTGGGACTGGGGAAAGGTGAGTTACTTCAGGTGACCTGGGGGTTTCACACAGCGGGGCATCCCCAGGGGTGAGGATCAAAAGGGTTTTGGTCCACTTTCAAATAGATCAGGATCACCTATTATTGGAAACAGATAATCAAAACTATTGCCCCATATAATGATTTGATTTATGATTATCCACCAATATGCTCATAAATAAGAAAAAAAGCAATAAGAATTCGCCATCATTTTTATAATTATGTTTAATATGTGGTAGATATTCATATATCAATAAAAGTATTACGCTACATATAACCAACATTTACATGTATAATCACATTCAATATTGTGCTCTAAACCTTACCCTAAAAGTGGACCAATCACCAGGATTTTGATGATGCTGGTGATTGGTCCCTGCCCCCGGGGGTATCCCCCCAGATTGCCAACTCCACTCACCTTTCCACCGGTCCCACGGTGCATGCACGGGCGCTCATCCAATCAGCACGTATACTAATGAAGGGCATAAAGCCTTTGCTTTGGACTGTGTGTTGGCATAGTGAATGCCAGCGGCCATATCACTGCCTAACCTGTGGGCTATCTAACCAGGGAGCAGTGGAAAGGTAAAGGGCTTGCTGACAATGGAGGGGGTGGGGGTTCACACAGTGGGGCATCCCGAATCAGAAAGCCCCAGGGCACCTAGTCGGGCAGTCATTAATACTCCAGGACCAGCGCGGTTGTTGACGGGTCTGTTTTAAAGTGGACCTCGAGTCAAAAAATAAAGTTTAGGGGATACGTTTACAAAATCACCCCCTCTGCTGCTGAGTGGTGTAAACTGTGAAAAGTGGAACAAAACCCAGAGTGGTCAGCCCAGGATTCTAAAAGATTCAAGGGCCGGCTGCTACCCTATCCCTGGGGCTGTGTGAAACAACCCCCCCCCCCCCCCGGGCAGCTCACTCGGTAATGATTGCTGAGTGCTGGTCTATACAGACTGTATTGCCAAGCATAGGGGAAAAGGTAAGTTTTTACTGGGGATCTGGGGGTTTCACAAAGCGGGGCATTTTAATTGGGAGGAACAGACCTCAAAAAAGTTAAATTCTCATGTTTTGTTCCTCTTTAAAGTGGGCCAGGACGAACACTGAAGTCTGAGAGTCTCCAGGGCCGGCTAATTCCCTCTCCCCAGGGTATCCCGATCTCGGATGCCCCGGTGTGTGAAACCCCCCAGTTTATTTGCAATTCTTACCTTTTGGGCCGGCGCATCCAATTCCGGTTGTGCGTGGCCACGCCCACCACAAGTGAATGGCTGTGATTGGGCGCACACAGCCAGAGGATGCGAGTGATGCAGCGCGCCGCTATTGAGTGCAGCTGGGGATTCCATTCAGCTTCTCCAGGTACATTAATATGCACAGCCAGAGGAACTGATTGGACGAGAGGCCGCGCATGCACCGTTGGGTTTACAAGCGCTGAAATAGGAGTAATCCTCCATGGTGGATAAAAAAAGGATTATTAATTTTATTTTTTATGAAATCTTTAAAGTGGGCCAAAACCCAGTGTTTGGACTATCCCGGGTTTTAATCCCTGCCCCCGTTTTGGAATCCCTCCAGGTCGCCCAACGTAACTCACCTTCCCCCGGTCCTACGGCACATGGACGATATGATTATAACCCAAAGCAGGCGAGCGTGCCGGCGGACGCATCCTCGCTACAGGACACATTCTTGCTCCGCCCATTTACAAATGCCTGGCACTGGCTCCGCGACCGCGGCTTGCGCATGCACCATGTGATCAGGAAGAAGGTATGTGACTGGGGGGTCACACAGCAGGGCATCCCGTTTCAGTATGCCCAGGGGGAGGGAATCAGGCCACCCAGGAATCTTATAGATTCCAGGGCTGCCAACCGTGATCGACTATAAAGCGGACCTGGGATTCATCTGTGTTACTGGGGCATCCCAATATGGTGATCAGACACTATTTTTGTCTAGAGGGCTGGAGACAACTGGAAGTGGATGCCCATACCCAACCTGTTTGATGGGAAAAAAAAGTTAAAAATAAAAAAAAACATAGAAGGAAGGGGAGTCACGGGAGCAGTGGGCTAGGCCGGGGGTGTGGCTGGTGGCCATACTGGGCGGCTGCAGCCTGGGGAGGGAGGGGAGACAATGGCTGGGAGCACTGAGGCTTGGGTGTGGCTGGCAGACACGGCCATTACACTGTGAGGCCTGGCTACGCTGAAGTGGAACGCAGCCGCACCACCGCAAACCACGCCCCCGGGCCTACACACACATAGGACAGCGCTATGATGAGGCTGCGCTCCACAGTGGAACGCAGCACGCCGGGGGGGGGGGGGCAGACTGCACATCAGGGAAGTTTATTCTGCCGCCCATAATGTAAAAAATAAGTTATTAAAAAATAAATATTCTCTTGGCCTCCTGAGGGTTGTCCCCCCCCGACCCGTTTTCCGTAGTGGCACCGCGCATGTGCGAGCCGCGCCTGACGCCACTTGTGAGGTGTGACTGGGCCTCAGCAGGTGGGACCAACGGCCGCTGCTCTGCAGACCTAGCAGAGCCTTGGTCACTAAGGAATTTGCTGCATCAGTGAAGACTGCGACACAGGTTTATTTTTTAAATAAAATATTTATAATTTTTTAATAATAATATGATAAGAAAAATATAACGTTGGGGAAAGTGCGCTTTTGATTTTTTGGGGGGCATAAAAGAAAAAAATGAAATAAATATAAGAAATGAAAAATAAAAATAAAATGGACATCATTTTATCACAAAGAAAATGACACTTTAATAATTGGCATCAAAAGTATAATAAAAAAAAGTCATAATAAAAAAAATATAATGTTGGGGAAAGTGCACTTTGGATGACAGAGCTCAACTGCTTTATAAGGTGTTGGGCAACACTCGCACATGCGCAGTGGAAATGTCGCCTCTGCCTCAGCGTAACCAGCCTGTGAGTGGGCATGCGCATAACACAGAGCGCTCCCATTGTAACAGAAGCGGGAATGGTCGGCGTCTGCTGATGCGATGCTGCCCCGGCATCAGAGATTTGCATAGCCCCGCCCCCACTTCCTCACACCACTCACCCACCCATAGCTATATAGGGCTCCACCTCATTCCCCAGTAATGTGCGCAGAGAAGGACTGCGGCAGATGGGAGGATTCCACTGCGCATGTGCGAGTGTTGCTCAGACACCTTATAATGCAGTTTTATTCCTCCTATACCTGAGCCGCCTGTGGCGCGAGCGACTGGTGATCATGACTGTCATGATTAGTCCTTGGCGCGGGTTCGAATCCCGACCTGATGCTTTGTTTGCCATGACCGTCCAGGTGGGCTCAATTTTATCAATAGGGAATATAGAACGTTGGGGAAAATCACTTTTTATGCTAAGTGTCATTTTCTTTGTGCCAAAACGATGTCCACTTTATTTTTTGTGCAAAAAAACAATTGTCATCCTAAGTGCACTTTCCCCAATATTATATTTTTCTTATTAATAAAATATGGTGCTGAATGCCTATATTTTGGGACATAAGCTATTGCTATCTGTATGATTATCTAGCCCCATCCTGTGGCCATTAAGGTTTTTTTTTATGTAAAACACGTTTATTTGTCAGGGATATATATTGTGCTGATTGTATGGCAGATTTTTGTTGAATAGTAAAAAAAAATGTTGAATTTTTTTTTTTTGAATACTTAAAAAAATAAACGTTTTACTAATAATTAAGAAGAAAAAACATGCGGCCGGGCATTGTCCACTTCTCTTATTTGCCGCCTATTAATGGGCCTTGATTGGGATTCGATCCGGTGGACTCGGCTACTTCCGAGTAAGCCAGCCGCACAGAACATTAGCTTACTGCGCCACAGGGCCAGTGGGTGGGCGTGGCTGAGATGCGGTGGGTGACGTCAGCTCGCCAGGAGACGCCAGTGCAGTGTGTTGCTGCTGAGAGTGATGGGCTCGCTGATCAGCGCTCAGGCAGCACTAGTTGCAGCAGCATCAGGCAGCACTAGTTGCAGGAGCAGAGACAGGGCAGATCGGTGCAGAGCCGTGTGACAGCTTCTCCTGGAGTCTCGCCGCCGCCATCATCCTCTGCCATTCAGAGAACATTTACACAAAGGGGCCTTTTCCCATCTGATCGGAGGTCTGATTATAGGAGATTATGTAGCAGTAGAATAAAGTTTAATTTAATTAAAGAAAATAAAAATCCCTAAATACAAATAGGATAATAAAGGAGGGAGTGATTTGCACTTAGGGATTTTTTTCTAATATCTCATGTAATAGCTTTTAAAACTGGGCTAAAAAGACTTATTTTACAGAGAAACCAGGGATGTGGCTGCCCCCACTTTCTATGCCACCAAATTATCCTAAAATGTCGGCTTTATTCCATGCATTAGGATGCACCACATAAATCCCTGATTGGACGAGAGCCAGCGCATGCGCCATGGGAATGGCGGGATGGTGAGTTGAGTGGGTGATCACACATCCTAAATCGGGATGCCCCAGGGACAAGGACCAATCACCAGGATAGTGAAAAGAATGCTGATTGGTCCACTTGTATGATCCCTAGGAAGCCAAATTGCATCATGAAGCTCTGATGGTGGAGCGGAGACAGCTGCACACCAGGATGAAGCATGTCTCCTGGTGGAGGTGTGTGTGTGGGTGCATTTGTGCACCAGCTGCTTCCTGTCCCCCATCGGATGGATGGAAATGGTGAGTATTTCTCTAATGCACTGGCGGTGTGAGGGGGTAGATTGGGTTGTTTTAGTTTCCCCATGGAGCAACAGAGTAGCCAGGAGGCGTGTAGGTCTGCTTTAAAGTATACCAAAACCAGACCTATAAGACGCTAGGTGCGGTTAGATACCCAGCCCTGGGGCATCCAGATTTGGCCTGCTCTGCTGTGTGACACCTCGCTGGATATTCTCACCTCGCCAGCGGCACCATTTCTTGCATCTTACTAGGTCTGTGTGCAGCCGCACTCTCCATAAATGAATTGCCGCCATAAAGGGATGCAGGGGAGGCCGTGCACCCATCTCCAGTGCGGCTACACTTCCATTCAGTTTTATTAGCTGCACATGCATGGCCAAAGAAGCTGATTGGAGCCGCGCCTGTGCCGTGGGAACTCCGACGAGGTATATAGGGTATGAATGGGGGGCATCCCAAATCGGGTATTCTGAATGGAATCCTGGCTGCACTCGGGATCCCCAGGCTGTGCACAGTTATGGCAGCTATTCAGTTATGGCAGAGCCTGGGAGAGATGCCGCCACTGGCTGCACATGTTGGATAGGTAAGAATATCAGGTAACTAGAGGGGTTTCATATAATGGGGCATCCCAAATGGGGATACCACAGGGGGGTGGTTGTTTAACTAGTGCCTATAAAACTCTAGCTCTGGTTAGACAACTACCCCATGATATATGGTCCACATTAATATTAAATATATTATTGCTCTCAGTGTGTGTAATCCTGGAGATCACTGCGTTTACTCACCTTTCCGGCAATCCCGTGTCACATGCACAGACAGGCAGCCAATCAGCATGCTCCTCTCTATTCACCTTCTGCTAGTCGCTCTGATGTCTGAGTGTCCCACAAACGAAATGGAGCGAGCGCGTTTTGCAGTCAGCTCCTGTGTGGACAAGGGCTCCCCCTGCTGATTGGAGGCAGAGGCACATCACATGCAGAATAGAGCCAGTAGGGGGTCAGGTAAGTATAGTTGTTTCTTAATATGCCCCAGACAAACCCTTTAATGTTGCTTTCTGAAAAATGGGAAGAGAGAAAATTATTTTCATTCCTTTGACATTTTTTGATATTTAATTATTCATAATTTTAAAGTGTTGCTCATTTAAAGAGGAACAACACCCCTTTGATTCCTCTTTATGGGGCATCCCTAATTGGATTGCCTCGCTTTGTGAAAGCCTGGGGTCACCCGAATTAGTCACCTCTTCCCTGAGCCCTCACCACATCTTGTTGCCATGGCTGCATCCCCGGAATACCTCTAGCTAGGCTCTCATCAGGCCATCACAGCAGGAGGTGAGCGGGGATGCGGCCGGCGTCACTCGCTCTAATCAGATTTTCTTGCCGCTCTGAGCACAGGAAATTTGATTGGAACGAGCGCTACCGATTGGCTGTACACACAGTGGGGTGAGGGCTCAGGGAATGGCAATACACACAGTGGGGGCATCACAAATTAAGATGCCCCCATCAGAAGGAACAAAACCTAATAAAGTGAAAGTCTTGTTAATCTTTAAAGTGTTGCAAAAGTCTAAACCGAGCCAGAGATTGGCCTACCTACTCACCTTTTCCTGGGATCCCGCAGTCTGTAATTAAATGCAGCACAGAGCAGAGAAGCAGCATCCCGGCGCTCTCCGCTCTGCACGCCACCGGCAGAAGATCATCAGGTTTTTGGAGGCACAGAGCAGAGGAAGCCACAAGAAGGTGAGTAGGTGGCCTGATCTCAGGCTTTCAGTACCATTATACACGGTTAGGGATGCTCCATAGGGAACCTAGGCAGTGATCCAGGAGTCTGTTTAGACTTTTGTTCTCATTGGCATTACAGTAGTAAATTCTATCGACGTGTGAACAAACGTATAAGTGGACCTAAACCATTTATAGGCTGCTGTGTTTCCCATCCCCCAGTTATCTGGAATGGCTGTCCAAGGCCAAAATATGGCCAAGAAACTCACCCTCTCCACCCTCTCTTGGGATTGTGAGATTTTTGGTTCTCTTTAAGCATGATACTGGCCAATGATACTCAACTGCTTCCATATTCTCTCATTACTTGTGTGTCAGCTTGTTGCTCCATGCAGGTGTTCACATGGGACAGCCAACTGGTGTCTGGATTGGATCCAGCAGAAGCTCTGGCCACTTGTGTTTCTTGACTGTGCTAGCGTTCCATACGTCTTCAGCTAACACAAACCCACCCACACTCCCAAAATAAAGGAGCCAAACAACCACTTCTTCGGAATTGATGGAATTTTAATTGGCCACAGCCTCAACATAAAACATAGCAAATAACAATTAACATTGCACTCCCGATCTCCCCGATCCAGGTCTGAGATTCCAACACCCTACCTACCAACAGAAGGGGAGGGGAGGCGGCCCGAAGGCTCACCAACCTCCCGGAATCTGAAACAGAAGCCAATTCGTGAGCCCGGCCGCATCCCTCCTAGGCCTGGTAGCTCAACGGGGCTAACTGCCAAGATCCACCTTAACCCCTTCCCTTAGTCCCTCCCCTCCCCTTAAACTCAGTCACCTATCCTCCTGGCCCGTTTCCGCCGAAACAGCCGCTTCCTTGTAACCTACCCCCACTTTCTGTGCCATCTCAGACCTGAACCGAGCAGAGGAGACCGCCAAAGCTGTGACAAATAAATAAAACAGTAACAATGAATTTACAACAATCCCCCGATACAAACGCATTGACACAATATGCCCAATAATTCCCCACAAATTATACATACAATCCCACTACTCGTACCCCGTTAACTGAACAATATCAATAAATATATATAAATCTTCTTTATTCTTATCTTCGTTCATTTTTTTTTTTTTTTTTAATCATATATATTAAAGTGTATACATTTTTTTTTTTTAAATATATATAAATATATGTCCATACATACAACGTAATACAACCTGTCCCAACCCAACTGCCCCAAAACCAACCCGCTACTGCTGTGACCAATCGACCATTCCATCACCCCCAATAAAGGGCGGGCGGGTGGGAAAGCACGTTCCAGCGAAGAGATCAGGGGCCAAAGAGGAAGAGGAAGGGGGGACCTGACCCTATATACTCCCCCCCCCCCCCCCTCCCCTGAGGTCACTTCCCCTGATCTCTTCCCCCAATCCCATGGCTGGTCAGCTTCCAACAGGAAGCGCAGGCCAGTCATGGGGCTGCCAGCCCTAAAAGGGCCGGCGCCCTTCTTGACTGTGCTAGCGTTCCATACGTCTTCAGCTAACACAAACCCACCCACACTCCCAAAATAAAGGAGCCAAACAACCACTTCTTCGGAATTGATGGAATTTTAATTGGCCACAGCCTCAACATAAAACATAGCAAATAACAATTAACATTGCACTCCCGATCTCCCCGATCCAGGTCTGAGATTCCAACACCCTACCTACCAACAGAAGGGGAGGGGAGGCGGCCCGAAGGCTCACCAACCTCCCGGAATCTGAAACAGAAGCCAATTCGTGAGCCCGGCCGCATCCCTCCTAGGCCTGGTAGCTCAACGGGGCTAACTGCCAAGATCCACCTTAACCCCTTCCCTTAGTCCCTCCCCTCCCCTTAAACTCAGTCACCTATCCTCCTGGCCCGTTTCCGCCGAAACAGCCGCTTCCTTGTAACCTACCCCCACTTTCTGTGCCATCTCAGACCTGAACCGAGCAGAGGAGACCGCCAAAGCTGGACGGCGCTGAAGCCTTAGCGCCGCCCAGCCCGCCACCTCTCCACTGCCAATTCAATTCGCTCCTTAAGGAGGAGATTAAATAAATCTAACCCCAACCCGTTTAGATGCACCCCATCAGCCCTGTAGAAACCCCGGATTCCTTCCACCTCCACATGGCGTGCACTCAGCCCTCCATTCAACCTAACGAACCGGGCAATTGCCCTATTCACCTTGATACGCACCCGTTCTATCGCTCCTGGATCCCGCGCATGCCTCCACTCGTACCGAGGAACTATCTCAGACCAAACCAACACTACCCCGGGAAATTCCCCTAGAAAAAACAAGAGGTCCCTAGTGATCGATTTGATCAGCTGCCTCATCGGCACCTGGCCCAAATCATTCCCCCCCGCGTGACACACCAACACCCCTGGAGGACCCCACTTCGTTGCCGACTTCAAGACATGCTCTCTCATGTCCCGCCACTTCAACCCCCTGATGCCGGCCCACACCAGCTTCGCTCGATCCCCCGAAATGCCGAGCTGTTCGCCGCTCCTTCTCACCGCCGCTCTCTGCGCCGCCCAAAAAACAAATGAGTGGCCGACCACCAACACCGAGCACGCCGAGTCTAAAAGAAAATAACATTAGTAACGGTACCGACACTTCCCCCCCCCCACCATGCTGTTATACCCGCTCAATTCTCCCTGGACGAATATAGGACATAAACCTTTTTGACTCCCATCTCCCCAGCTTTTTAACGAGGTCCACCGGCAACCCCAATCTCGCCGCCTCCGTCGCCGCTCCTATGCGAAAAGAGTGAGTGCCATACTCCCTGCTAGACAACCCCATTGCCGCTAAGCATTTCCGAAACACGGCCAAAAACTGGAAGCGCGACAAAAAGGTCCCATCCTCGTGCATGAACAATGGCCCCCCCGTAAGTGGCCTAATGCCCAGAAACCCCCTTAGCGCGAGAACCGGACATGACACATTCGGCCCCAGCTGACCCAAAAATATACTCACCCCTCTACCTTCCTGGTCCGTCTTCGACACGCGAATCCGAATCCAAACCCCTTCCCCCGAAAAAAACACATCATCCACCTGGAGGCCACCTGGCTCCCGCTTGTTCCGGCTAACTAGTTCCCCCACCCGTAATGCCCCAAAAAACGCCACCGAAAATGCGGCTTGAAAAAGCCGTACCTCAAATCCCGACGAACACACCTGAGTAAGCCGACCCATGACCCCTTGTAAAATCTCCCAGGAAACCGGACGCCTCATATCCACTGACTTATGCTCCCTGCGCCACCCCTTCAGAGCCTGCCTTACCCAAAACATTTTTGTAAAATCTTTCCATCCCGCCAACTTACACAAAAAAGCAAGGGCCGCCAGTTTTTTGTCTATTACCGACGGGGACTCCCCCCCTGCTAATAGTTCCCCCACATACCAGACAAACAGGTCCTGCCTCTCTCCTTCCACGAGCGGAACACCAAACTCCCTCTCCAGCTCGAACCATCGTCTCCACACCTTCGAGTAGCCCCCCCACGTAGAAGGCGCAACCGACCTCTGAATTAGCTCGAACCACCGGCTCAAACGATCTCCCTCAACCACTCCGGGCACACTTCGCCGACCGCGTTCGCCTTGGGCGCCAAGCTCCGAAACCGATCCCACTGCAAACGAGAAAGACCACCCCGTTCTCAACCCCCGGCACATGAACCGCCCTGAACCATATGTTACACCGCAGACATGCCAGTACCAGCTGGCGCAACAATACGACGACCGGGGGGGATGATGACGTTTGAGAATTAACCGCCGCCACTACCGCCGTGTTGTCTGAGCGGAAACACACCGCCTTGTTCCTTAAAGACTCCCCCCATAGGACCATCGCCACCACCAACGGGAACAACTCCAAAAAAGCCAGGTTCCTGATCAGCTCCGACTCCGCCCACCTCCTTGGCCACGATCCAGCACACCACCTCCCCTTCAAATAAGCTCCAAAACCTGCCGAACCTGCCGCATCCGTAAATAATTCCACCTCATCGTTCGATCTCATGGGATCCAACCAGTACCCCAGGCCATTGAACGATTTCAGGAAGGAAACCCACATCCTCACATCCTCCTTTAGCTCCGCCGTTAGACGAATAAAGTGATGCGGCTCCTTAATCCCAACTGTCGCCAACGACAACCGGCGCATAAACACCCGCCCCATCGGCAACACCCTGCAGGCGAAATTCAGCTTGCCCAGTACTGACTGTAGCTGCTTCAGCCGAATCTTTCTAAGCCCGAGAATCCCCTCCAGCCCTGTTTCCAAATCCCGCACCTTGTCCGCCGGCAACCTGCAAACCCCCTCCACCGTGTCGATCTCGATCCCGAGAAACTTGATGGATGACGCCGGGCCCTCCGTTTTCTCGTGCGCCACCGGCACCCCAAACCCCCGAAACACCTCCAGCATGCTTGCCAGGACGAGCTCGCACTCCCTTGACTCTGCCGGCCCGACACAAAGAAAATCGTCCAAGTAATGCGTTATGGACGCCCCCCCGACCTTCTCCTTCACCACCCATTCCAGGAACGAGCTGAATGCCTCGAAGTATGAACATGAGATTGAACATCCCATCGGCAGACAGCGGTCCACGTAATACCCCCCCTCAAAGAAGCACCCCAATAAATACACACTCTCCGGGTGAACTGGCAACAGCCTAAACGCCGCTTCAATATCTGTTTTGGCCATGAGCGCCCCCGGGCCCGCTTCCCGCACCATTGCCAATGCAAAGTCGAATGACGTGTACGCCACTGACGACAACTCCCGGTCGATGCCATCGTTGACCGATCCCCCTTTTGGAAAGGATAAGTGGTGAATCAGGCGAAACTTCCCCTTTTCCTTTTTTGGCACTACGCCCAATGGGGACACCACCAAACCCTCCACTGGTGGATCGATAAACGGCCCCGCCATCCGCCCCAAAGTTACTTCTTTTTCCAGCTTCTGCCTCACCACCTCCGGGTGTAGCCTGGCTGACTTTAAATTTTTACCTCCCCCCTTTTCCCGGGGGGTGCCTGACATGGGATCCTAAAACCCTCCCTAAAACCCTCTGCCAGCAATTGCGCGGCCCGCCGATCCGGATAGTTATTTAGCCACGGGAGCATCACCTCTCCTTTCACTGGCGTTATCCCTCTTGGCAGGGCCTTCCGGGAACCTCTTGAACCCCCCCCCGTCCTTTTCTGAAACAGCGCCCAACGGAGTGACTACCCCCGCAGGCTGAGCATTCGTGCCGAAATTTACACCCAGCACCGAACTTACACTGGGAATCATTAAACGCCCAGCACACTCCTTTCCTTGTTGCTTCCGCCACCCCTGGAGTGGACGAGGTGGCGCCCCCCTGAAAGGGCGACGAGCTGGCCGCAGCAGAATAAACCCCCCCCCGGGAGTTCATAACCCGCAACCACAGCCCAATGTCCCTATGATCCCAGCCCAACTCGGCACACACCGACATCCGCTGCCGGAATTGCTCGTCATACCTCAGCCATGCCATCCCCCCATAGACCCGATGTGCTTCCCATATATTATCTAGGTAGCAGAACAGCGGAGAGCAATTCTCCGGGTTCCTTTCTCCCACTACACTCGCCAAGATCGCAAAAGCCTGTAGCCAGTTCCCGAACGTCCTCGGGATCAACCTAAAAGCCCTTCTGTCCTCATCCTCTTCTTTAAAGTGCTCCCTTCCCCTCCCCCATCTATCAGCTCCAAAACGTTCAAGAGGGAGCAGTGTAAAAATATCTACGTACTCCCGCCTCCAAATCCGCTCCTTAACCTCCGGCTTCAGGTGGCCCCCCAACGGGCCCTCGAAACAGATGTACGAGTGCCCCTTAGCCTGATCCGAAACTGATGCCCCCCTTTTTTCAACCTCTGGACCAGGTCCCTTATCCACCCCTACTCCCCGATCCGCCGGCACTGCCCCTGTCTGCACCCCCGCCGGCCTGACATCTCCAACCATCTCCCGGGGAACTCCCCCCCTCGCCGGAGCTGGGTCCCACACCCCCCGCGGGTCCACCGCCGACTCCAAACCCGTAGCCTCCCATCGATCCAATAACTCCCGCATACCTGTTATAAAACCCCCTAACCCGCCGGAACCACCCCACCCGGCGAGCCCCTCAAACCCCGAGTGCGACACATTGTTGGATGCGCCGATCTGTAAAGGCTCACCTTGATGAATGGCCCCGCCGCTCGGGGTGCCCTCCCCACGACCATCGTCCAGAGATCCGGAGCCCGACTGACCCCGGATCCCGCCTCCTGCCGAATGTCCTGGCGCGCTCCTCGACCCCGGTGCCGCCGCTGGAGCTCCGAACGAAGATCTCGTCTGACCCGCGCTGGACGCCGCAAGCCTGGCCGACTCAGCGCGAGCTTCTCCGGCCCATTGTCCTGATGCTCCGACCGCCGTTCCACTCCGGATCCCTTCCTGATCGGACATCGCCTGCTGATAAAAAAGAAGAGGAGAGGAGCCTGTCCGTTCCATGCAACCCCCCCCCCGTGAGCTGGGACGCAGCGCTGGATCGTCCGTGGCGCGGGGTGCGCCAAAAGGAGTGGACGACAGCCGAGCCAGGCCCGGGAGCGGGGATGCCAGCTCGAAAGGCCAGGCCCGGAGCTGGTCGGGGGGAGGGGTTGCTGACCCCCCCCGCGGCCCTGAAAGGATATGGGGTGGCCGCGAGCGGGACGCCAGGAATGGGGGGGGCGTGGGGGGTGGTGGAGGAGAAGTGCGCCGGGCATCCCGAACCGGGATACCCGCAGGGGCCAGGGGGTGTGCTGCTTGAGGGGTCCCCCATGCCTCGAAACCGGCGCTGGGGGCCCCTGTACTTTCCCTTGAGGGGGCCCGGCCAGCGTCTGCAAGGACGCTGGGGCCCCCCCCGTTTTGTCCCCACCCGGGAATATTCGGGGGCCCTGTGGCATCAAAAGAGATGCCCAGGGCTCCTGGACCTGCCGTAAGGGGGGCCTGCCCAGCGTCCGGGAGGACACTGGGGGCTCCCCATCTTTGGCCCCTGGAGTGTGTTGATTTAGGAGCCCCATAGGCGTCACACCAGACGCCTGGGGCTCCTGTACATATATGCGGGGGAGCCCCGCCAGCGTCCGCAAGGACGCCAGAGGCTCCCCCACCGTGTCCCCCCCGCCTGCCTTTCCTCCGAGCCCCGGAGGCGTCAGCACAGACGCCCGGGGCTCCAGCACTAGAGCAGGCGGCACCGCGCCGGCCGCCTGCTCGCTTCTCTGTCCCGGCCGGGGCAGAGCTCCGCCCCCCGCCTCCCTCTCGCTGCAATGGAGGGGGCGGAGCCTCTCCCCGCAGCCCGGCCGAGGACAGGGCTTCAGATGGGGGCCCAGGATCCCGGCGCGCGCGGCCACTACGGGACCGTGGCCGCGCCGCCGCCACAGGTATGCTCGGGTCCCTGGGGGAGGGGGGCACCGCGGCGGGAGGAGGGGGGGGAACTCGGGCCCCCGCAGCCCGCCGGGAGCGGGAGGGGGCCGCGCTCGCCTGCCCGGAGGGGCCAGCAGGCGAGCCCGCGATTAAAGGGGGGCTCCCCCGCCGCCTGGTGCGGCGAGGGGGTGAGGGGCTGAGGCGGGCGACTGCCCGCCTCACCCGACGGGACCGCCCGGGAGGAGGGGGCGGCGGGGCGGGGGCCGGGGCCAACAGACTCCTCACCCAGCCCTCGCCTCGCCGCTCCACCTCCCGACGCAGCATCTCCATGATGGGTTCCATGCTAGGGGGCTGGACGGGCGTCAGTACTGACCGCACGTTCCAGCGAAGAGATCAGGGGCCAAAGAGGAAGAGGAAGGGGGGACCTGACCCTATATACTCCCCCCCCCCCCTCCCCTGAGGTCACTTCCCCTGATCTCTTCCCCCAATCCCATGGCTGGTCAGCTTCCAACAGGAAGCGCAGGCCAGTCATGGGGCTGCCAGCCCTAAAAGGGCCGGCGCCCTTCTTTCTGGATTTAAATAAATGGGGATATGGTTGCAGATACCCCTGCCACTCACATGCAATGTGACAAATTTTTAGCCCACGGCACAATCAGCACTGAATTCCCCGCATAGAGAGCGGAAAGAATGGCCGCATACCTGGACTCCCTCCGGATGATGCGCCTGCTCCGATGCCAGCTTATCTGCATGGCTGGGTGCCAGAGCCCGCATCAGCTGTAAGATGCAGGGGATGCGGCCCGTGCTGCACCATGGGGTTGCCGTCGATGTGAGTACACTGCCGATCCAAGAGGATTTCATTCAGTGGGACACCCTAAATTAGGATGCCCCAGAGGTAGAGAATTGAGAGAGTTTGGTCCATCCTAATTGGAGCCTGAAGGCACACGGCTATCTGTTGGGTACCTTGGAGCGATGCAGCTGATTCACCTCTTTCAGCTTTGCCTTGAGTTTGCAGGTGGGGTGATTATAAGTGCCCCGTGCCCCACACTATTACAAAGTGCAATCACATATCATAGCAGCAACGTGGCAACGTTGGCACAGCCCCGAGAAAGGGTCCGTTAGGACCTGAAACAGCCATAAGGTTATTACACTCTGTAAGCTCGCCATTATGCTGCTATGATGTCCTTGTGATTTTGCCATGTGATTATCTGTAAACACTATATGCTGCTTACTGAGAGCTTTGATTCTATAGGTATTTATGTGTATTATCTTTATGCATTTGCACAGGCAAATGGAGCAAAATGCATCGGTGTCACTGGAGGTCCCCTCCCCACCACTGCAAAATCAGCGACTGAATTGGGGAAACATCGCCAGTGAGAAGACGATTGAGGCCGACAGAAGTGAAGATGGCAGAACCGCTGAACTGTACAGCAGCCGGGCGGGATGTGAGCTTGAATCTGAGCAGAGATGTCACCACAATATTGGCGAGAGGTGACACTTTTTCGGCCATTCTCTGATTCGCTCTGCGGGCTGACTCCCGGCTCTCACGACATCCATCTAACCGGATGTTTCTTTGCAGAGGTGTCTCTGTATGGACACTGGGACGCACGTTCTGGCGCCTTTACACCTTGCGTCATGGCTCCTCCTGCTTAATTGCAAAGATTGCGCAATAAAATTGTCAGGCTGCTATTTAACATTCATGGGTCTGGCTGTTGCTATCCATGCAGGAATTTGCACATTAACCCTAAACGTACTTTCCACATAAGGAATAGCGCGCTAGCAAATGCGGTTTAGGATCTGAAAGCCCCTCCTCCTTTTTTAAACTCGGTCCATAATCACCCGCAAATCGCTATACACTATAGCTTGAGGTCTATCTATGAGCCGGGAGTGTGGTGCGTGAGTGCAGCGTGTGCAAGTGTGCGGGGGGACCCCTGTGGGACACAACAACAGTGTACGTTTATTCTAAGTATGTCTCACACCCTGCTTCGGAAGTAGTTATTACACTTGGGTTATGTCCAGTAGAGGGCGAACTTCTGCAGAGATGACTAGAAAAAAGAAGCCCCTCCCTGGCCCATAAATACCTGGGACCTCCCACACATCTCCCAGTTTAGTCTCTGCAGATGGCGAGCAAGTCAGAAGATGATGCCTCCTCCTTGCACAGGGGGATTTCAGGTAGCCGGGATGACTCCGGCCCTCTATTTTCTCTATTTCCGCCCGGATCCCTCCTTTGATCCCCATGCCTCCCAGCCTAGACTGCTGGTCCGGGTGAGGGTAGAATGGCACCTTAGGTGCTTAGGAGCCAATGCTCCACCGTGAGACCCTATATTAGAGGGTAGGCGGTTAACCGGGTTGGTGACCCCGGTTTGGGATGCCCTGTCCGTTCCCCCTTTTGGCTACTGCTATAGTTGGGGATCCCTCCCTCACTTTATTCCCTGTGGAATGGGGGGGGGGGCTGTGACTTTCCCTTACCCATTTGTCAGGGGCATCGGGAAGTAAGAGTGTTAGTGTGTGTATGTGTTTTAACTGTGTGTTTCAACTGTATTTGTTAGCGACAGCATCTGGAAGTAATCCCTCAATGAGCACTGCCAGAGTTGGCCGCACTGTCATGGCGGCTGGTGCGGTGGCTGAGGGAAGCTTCTCCCTCTCCTTGCTGTGAGGAGAAGGGGGCGGGGCCGGGCGCTTGGCGCGCTGGCGGAAGCCGCCCCACTCTTTCTGACGCTCTCTGCGGCATGACTGGTAGGGGGCGGGGCCGGGCGCTCCTCGCGCCGGCGGCCCGCCCGACTCCACTCTCGGGCGCCCTCTGCCCGGTTCCTTGACTAGGGAGGGGGCGGGGCCGGGCGCCCCTCGCGCCGGGGGTGGCCCGCCCCACTCTGCTCTCGGGCGCCCTTGGCGGCGCCCCGTCCTTTTACTAGGGAGGGAGCGGGGCCGGGCGCTCCTCGCACCGGCGCCCGGTGTCTGCTCTCGGGCGCACTCTGAGGCGCCCGGTGTCTTGTCTGGTAGGGGGCGGGGCCGGGCACTCCTCGCGCCGGCCCGCCCCGCTCTGCTCTCGGGTGCACTTTCAGGCGCCCGGTGTCTTGACTGGTAGGGGGCGGGGCCGGGCGCTCCTTGCGCCGGCCCGCCCCGCTCTGTTCTCGGGCGCACTCTCAGGCGCCCGGTGTCTTGACTGGTAAGGGGGCGCGGTGCGGGATCCGCTCCGGCCCGCTCTTCTTCCTGGCCGTCAAACTGTGGAGGATTGTATCTCCTGCGCATGGCTGATGGTGAGTGCCCTGCGGGGCTTTGCTTGCATTGTTTTTAGTATTATGCATTTCATGATATATATATATATGTATTTATATGCCACTTTCTGTTTGCCTTTTGCGTGTATGTGTGCTTGTCTTGCTACCTTATTTATGGGGGCCCCCCTTGTCATTGTGTCCTGGGGTCCTTTGGGCCTGCAAATCCTCCCACTACCGGACTTAAAGGGCATCCCGGGTTGCTTCTAGCGTAATTCCCGCTGGTCGTTGCGACTACCATTCCAATCACCATTTGGAGGCTCCCCTGATCCGGGCTCTGGCTCCCGGCAATGTGTGGGTTGGGGGGTATCCCTTGTTGGGATACTGTGCTGGTGCATACTATGTTTTCAGCAGGCCATATCACGGCAGTTGGGGGCGCGGACGCCTGGGTTAGTGCCGACGGCCTCATCGCCTACTTCACCTTAAATTATTCGTACCCCATGTGACTTGTCACTAGCGGGGAGTCGCAATCTGATGTATGTGCTGGATTGGCCAACATCGATAAATTGTTTACTAGCTCTGTGGCCAAGCATGTGCACGGCCCAGCGGTTAGAGCATATGCTTATTGGACTTTATTCCCCAGCGGTGCAGGTTCAAATCCTTATATATATAAATATACTTTATGGCCTCGACTAAGTGAAGACATCCGTCACTGGTAGTGCCGGTTATTGATGTTCATGATTCCCTTGACTGGTCTGTTTATTTTCCGCTTGCGGAAGGACCTGTTTACGGAATCTGAGGATCAGCAGTTTGGGATGCTGATGCCGGGCAGGGGATTGGGGATGCTGTGGTTATCCCCAAGTTCCTGGGCCATTTATTTGAGGTGCTGGCTATTCCTCCTCCGGCGAAGTCCCCTCCGCGGAAGGGAAAATAATTTTTTTCTTGAGACCTCTAAGCCTCGTCTGGGTGCCCAACTCAGCTTCATTCTAATATGTGATTATTGCGGTTCGGCAGGGATCTAGCCGGCTTCTTGGTTTCCCTCTGGAACGGGATAGAAGGTATCCCTGTACGGTGATCGAGGTGAAACGCTGGTCATCTCCTCCCTAGGTTGATGCGTCTGGTACTGGGATTGCACAACGCACCTGCGGTGCACTCTCTAGACACCTCCACGATTGAGGATCGTGAGGACCGTCGTGGTGATCAGCTGGCTTGACGAGACCTTGCTGGCGTGGGTTCTGCCTTGCGGCCTGTTTATATTTCTGTACTCACGGTTGTGGTTGTCAGGTCTATGCTTTGGGGCCAGTTGCGGGGTCCCAGCTGGACCCAGCCAGCGCTGATTTGGCAGCGTTTAGGCGGCGTGTATAGTTCCTGTCCATGGTCTTGTTTGCCTGGATGACACTATATGTCTGTATGGCGGAGCCTCAGCTTTGCTTTTGACTATATGACGCTCTGTCTGGTTGCGCCGGTGGCGGCTAACATTGGCTATCCTTCGGGGTATGCGGCTTTTTGGAGTCATATTGGACTCTGTTGCGTAAGGAGGCAGGCTTCCGCCACGCTAGAAGCGGCTCCCCTATTCCTTCCTTTCACGGTGCCAGAGCTGGCAGAGGTGCTGCCTTCTCTATCTTCAGGGGTGATTCCTCTGTTCTCGGGTTTCCTCGGTCCCCCGGGCTGTGCAAGGGGTCGGGGCTATTGTTTCAGCCCTTGTGGTTCTCTAACGGGATGGATCCTTCAGAACCATTCTGGTTTTTGAGGCCTTTCTACAGGTTCATCAGTACCCAGAAGTTCTGCATGGAGACTCTGCGCTCAGTCATCAATTCCCTTCATCAGGGGGATTTCGTGACATTTATAGCCATCAAGGTTATTTGCCTTTATGTAACTACCTACCCCGCTCGCCAGAGATTTCTCAGGTTTGGGGTGGAAGATCGGCGGTTTCACTTGTGGCCCCCCCTTTCTGGTTGCCTTCGGTGCCAAGGGTGTTCGCCAAGGGGCTGGCGGGCATAATGGCCCTTATCAGAGCCCAGGGCGTTTACAATGGGCTGTATCTGGATGACCTACTCATTACAGCATCTTTTCTATGCTGGGTGGCGATGGCCTCCAGGGTAGTTACGTCGCTGCAAAAGTTTGGAGGGGTGATGACCCACCCCAAGTTCTCTGGCATGGATCTGGTTCCGGTCGGGCCAGAGGGTTCCTTCTTCACCCTAAGGTGCAGAGGTTTTTAGGACCTGATATTTGTTCTCCTGGACAATCCTCGCCTTTCTTTCTGGCTAGGGAAGTATCTGGCAGGATTGATGGTGGCTTTCCTTCTAGACAGTCCCCTTTGCTCAGTTCCTCATGCGGTCGCTCTAACTCCGTCTATGGAGGACTTGGGACGGCTGTTCCCGGTGCTTGGCTCGGTTTTTTTCTGCTGTCTCCCAGGGTCCGGCAATCCTTTTCAGTGGTGGCTGGAGCTTAGCGGTCTGAGGGGCAGGTCCTTTTTGGCCCCTTGTTGGGAGCCGGTTACCTCGAATGCCAGCCTGTCGGGCTGGGGAGGTTTCTGGATGGATTTTCAGTTCCAGGGGCTGGGGAGTCTTCGGGAGGCTCACGCTCCCATCTCTGTTTTTGGAGTTCAGAGCTATTTGTGTGATACTGTCATGCTGATTGCATCATTTACAGGTTTTGCCGGTTCAGGTTCCTTTGGACGATTGAACTGCGGTCACTTTCGTCGATCATCAAGGAGGGTCTCGCAGCAGGAGTGCCCTCAGGGAAGCTTCGCTGATCCTTGCATGGGCGGAGAGCGATGTTCCATGCATTTCAGCTGCGTTCTCTCTGGGAGTGGATAACACGGAGGCGGATTCCTTGAGCAGGGGATCCTCTCAGTGTGGGAGTTGTTCTTTCTTCTGCAAGGTGTTCCGGTCCTTCTGTTAGATTCCGGAGGTGGTTTTCTTTGCCTCATGTTGCTATCACTAGCTCCCAACGTTTGGTTTTCGGTCTCAGGTTCCTCTGCCTCCGGCAGTGGTCGTCATATCTTTTGCCTGGAGGGGTCTGGGGTTCCTGTACCTGTTTCCGCCAAGGTGGTGCGCTAGCTGGCTCCTGAGGGTGCGTCAGCAATGCTAGTGGCTCCAGGGTGGCCAAGATAGGCTTGGTTCTGCAGTTGCATACGCTGGCTTTGGCGGCGTGGCTGCTGCAACCTCCTCCATTTTCATAGAGGAAGTTGTCTGATGTTGTGCTTCAGACCCTTGTTTGGGCTAGGAAGTAGTCTTCCTTTAACTTTTCTACAGGACTTGCGGTCCTATATTGATGGGTGTGAGGCTAGGGCCTTGCGTTGCAGGGTGTTTTTTGTTCACCAGGTTTTTGGGCTTCCGTCGGTACGGTCTGGGGCTCCAGCTTAAGTGCTTTGCTGGGGCAGGCCTCTGTCCTGGTGGTCTTCTTCTAGGGACTTCTGTCCTCTAACAGCCTTGCGTCTGTTTGGGATTTGTGTTTGTGCCTACACTACAGATTGCCTTTTGGTGGCTAGTGCCTCTGTTCGCTGTGTTTCCATCTCTTTAGGGATGTGGTTCTTCTTCCTTGTGTCCTTGGTCTAGCTTTGACGAGGAGAGGGCCCTTCTGAGGGTCCTGTTTACGTTCTATTTCTTGGCTACTTCCCTTTTCTGTAGGAAGGAAGTCTTGTTTGTGGTGCCCTCTGGCCCCTGACGGGTTTGGCATCGTCAAGGTTACCATTCTTAATGGATGTGTCTGGTCCTTGTGTGGGCTTATTTTGCTAAGGGGAGGGTTCCCCTTTTCAGTTTAGCAGATTAAGTGGTGCGACTGCTACTTGGTCTTCTGTTCATACCTTTTACAAGTCCTTGTAAGGTTGCTGTGCGGACCTTAGTGGATGATGTTTTTGGCCGTAAAGTTATTCAAACGGCAGGGGTTTTCATTGGTGCTTTTTTGCCTATTAGGATCCCCACCCTTTTTGGACACTGCTGTTGGATGTCCCAAGTGTAATGACTACTTCCGAAGCAGGGTGTGAGACATACTTAGAATAATACCATTTTGTGAATACTCACCTTGTAAAATGGGTATTATAAGTATGTCTCACACCCTGCTTCGCCCCGCCCTGAGTTGTATTTTGGATCCTCTTTGGTGTTACTGTTTTTCTTGTAGTTTTTATTGGCTCTTCCTGGTCCCCTTACTGCTTTCTTATACTGGGAGATGTGTGGGAGGTCCCAGGTATTTATGGGCCAGGGAGGGGCTTCTTTTTTCTAGTCATCTCTGCAGAAGTTCGCCCTCTACTGGACATAACCCAAGTGTAATGACTACTTCCGAAGCAGGGTGTGAGACATACTTATAATACCCATTTTACAAGGTGAGTATTCACAAAATGGTATTTTATTGAGGTGGGATTTATTCTAAGCATACAGCACGTCCTGCTCCAGATATAGTAATAACATGTGGGTAGTCCTCCGCCTCCGGCGCCGTGCACTGCAGACATGCAGAAAACAAGCTCCTCCCGGCCCTACATATACCGAGGGACCTCCCACAAATCCCCAGATTTCTCTGCAGTGCTGGAACTGCGAAGACATGAAGTATCACGCTCTCACAGGCGAGCGGGGCTTGACAGCCCGAGGCCCTGCGGGACTATTTCCACCCGTCCTCATTGTGAATTAATGCCTCCCAGCCTGGGCTGCGTTCGTCGGGTGAAGGTAGGCAGCACCTAGTGTGCTTACGGAGCTAGTCTCCACCACAATCCCCCACCATAGGGTAGGCGGTTAAGGCGAATGGTGAGCCTTCAGTTGGTTGCCCCTCCCGCACCAGTGCCCCCACACCCCATGTATCGGTGAACCCTGAATATTGGGTCACCTTCCTCCCTAGATTCCCCCGTTAGTGGGGGGAAAAAGAGGGGGGGGTCGTGTGTACGATGGCCTAACCTTGCCTTAATTACACTAGAGACCTATAGCCTTTAACGGTTACTGGGTGTCAGAGCGCGATTCACATTTAAGTTTTTAGTTAACCGCAGCGCTTTTACTGTATTCTACTTGGCGCGTACGGCAGCTCTGTTTTTTTTTTTATCCCTGTATTCACCCTGTCAGATTTTTTCTCTGAGGTGATTTCTAGCATAACTACTGTTTCTTCTGATTGGCTGCGCGCCTTCGAGCTTCGCGCTCTCCGGGGCGGGAGGGGCGTGGTTCGCTTTGGCGCGTTCCGCGTCATCGCCCGCTCTGGCCCGCCCTTTGAGGTTCGCTGGCCGCCATTTCCTTCTCACATGCACGTGGTGAAGACGGTCCTCCCCTCGCAGATCCATAAGTGCCCTCCTGGGCGACTTTTTCCCTAGCTTTGCTTCTTCGCGCTTGGCTCTGACATCCCTGTTCCCCTTGTGTCTTTCAGACCGCGGACTTCGGTGGCTTCTCCTGGCCCGGTGTAGCGCACGGTCCAGACCATTTTAAGAAATCACTCCCATTTCCCAGCGGGTTATTGGGGCATCCAGGGTTGCTTTATAGCGTCAATCCCTACTGGCATATTGAACTTAATAATCACCATATGGAGGCATCTCAGGATATTGTGAACGGGGTTCCTTTGGGACAAGCCCGTCTGTGTGTAGCTTGTGGGGTCTTACCTAGCAGCGGTGACAATGCACGGGTCTGCGTCCCTTGTGCCCAGCAGGCGCTAGCCGGTCTCCCCACCTCTTCCGAGGCTGGGCCCGCACCTCGCCTTACTTCCCCTACTCCCCCAAGCTTGAGCCTAACCCCCAATACTAGTGGGGACTCTCACGCTGATTTGGCCACTAGACTGGCTAGTGTGGAAAACTTAATCGCTGGCTCCTTGGCGCGCAAGGCTACTGCCAAGAGGCGTCATTTGAATCCTGAATCTACCATTCTTCCTGTAGAATTTGACGATTTACTGCTTTCCTATGCCCATTCCCCATCAGAGGAAGGGGAACTGTTCTCTGACTCAGGGTCCTACGACGACGAGTCCAGGAGTCAGGATGAGTCTGGTTCTGATCATTGGTCCCAGGACGACATTGATAGACTGCTGACCCAGATCTTTGATGTGTTATCCCTCTCTCCCCCTCCCGCGGCTCCTCGGCAAAGGGGTGATCTGTTTCATACTGCTAGGGTGCGGCTGGAGTTTCCCGAACAAACTCATTTTAATAGCCTAGTGCTGAAAGAATGGGAACATCCCAGCAAACTCCAGGGGATTCCTAAAGCTGTGGATAAGAAGTATCCATTTCCTGCCGATCTGGTTAAGTGTTGGACATCGCCGCCCGAGGTCGATTCCCCAATTCTGAGTCTGTCCAACACCTCTATTATGCACTCCCCTGACACTACTACGCTGCAGGATTTAGAGGATGGGCGAGTTGATCAATTGGCATGTCATGCCTTTGCATTTGGGGGAGCGTCGCTCCGCCCGGTTTGGCGCTCAGGACTGTGGTTAAGACTGCTCTGGAAGGGGCAGATGACTTGCCCTCTGATGCCGCCAATGCTCTGGCCACCTGTGAGACCTTTGTGAATTATATCCTATCTGCATCGGACGATGCTATTAAGCTGAGCGCTAGATCCTCTGCTCTGGTGGTAGCCATACGCCGTGCGGTCTGGTTACGCCAGTGGGCTGCTGACATTGTCGCCAAGAAGGCCCTTACGGGGCTTCCATTTAAAGGGCTGAGCCTGTTTGGAGAAAGGTTAGATATCTTTGCCAAGGGTGGCAAGTTGCCTCAGCGCAAGCGTCAGATTCGGCCCTTTCGTGGCCCAAGCTCCCATTCGACCCCCTACCGTGGGGCCAAGCAGGGTAGAGGGGTGTCCTTCGCTGGGTCTCGCGCAGATTCCTGGAACAAGAACAGAGGATGCCGTCTCGGTTCCTCCTGGGGGCCCAAGCCCAAAGCCCCCCCCCCCCCAAGACCCCCAAGCATGAAGGGGCGCCCTCGCCGTCAGGGTGGGGGGACGTCTACAGCACTTCGAGCATGTCTGGAGATGCCTCGTCCCAGACCGGTGGATTCAGGAGGTAGTGTCCTCCGGTTACAAGATAGAATTTGCTGTACTGCTCCCTACCAGGTTCGTTGGGTCTCGGATCCCACAGGACCCTGCCTCAGCTCGAGTCTTGATGCTGGCTGTGCAGGACCTTCTGGATCTCGGGGTCATTTGCAAGGTTCCCTTAAGAGACAGGGGCATGGGGTTTTATTCCAACCTTTTCACGGTGCCCAAAAAGGATGGGTCAGTCAGACCCATTCTGGATTTGAAAATCCTAAACAGGTTTGTCAGAAACAGGCATTTTTGTATGGAAACTCTGCGCTCGGCCATTACCTCGCTGCGCCCAGGGGACTTCATGACATCTGTGGACATCAAGGATGCTTACCTGCACGTTCCGGTGTTTCCAGGGCACCAAAGGTTTCTCAGATTTGCGCAGTTGCGCAACATTATCAGTTCATGGCTCTGCCATTCAGCCTTACGTCGGCTCCCAGGGTGTTCACCAAGGTGCTGGCAGGGGTGATGTCTCTCTTAAGACTAAAGGGCATACGCGTGTTGCCCTACCTGGATGACATACTCATCACCTCTCGGTCTCTGCCGCAGGCAGAGCTGGACACTCGGTTGGTGGTGTCCACCCTGGAGTCCTTCGGCTGGGTAATCAATTACCCAAAGTCCTCTCTGTCCCCCTCCTCAGTGACCCCGTTTTTGGGGATGATTGTGGACTCGGTTCAGTCAAGGATATTCCTTCCTCCACAGAAGGTGGAAGCTCTGACAACGCAGGCGAGGTCCCTGCTCTCCAACCCTCATCCCTCCATCCGGCAGGGCATGCAGTTGGTGTGCTCGATGGTGGCAAGCTTCGAGGCGGTGCCCTTTGCCCAGTTCCATTTGAGAACCCTGCAGCTTCACCTTCTGCCAGTATGAAACAAGGACCCAGCGTCCTTGAACGAGATCTGGGTGCTTCCCCCCTCGGTCAGACAATCCCTTGCGTGGTGGTTGGACCACAGGAACCTGACAAGGGGCAGATCCTTCCTGGCTCCCTCTTGGGAGACGGTCACAACGGATGCCAGTCTTTCAGGCTGGGGGGGATTCTGGAAGTCCCTGCGCTTCCAGGGGAGGTGGGGTCCTCAGGAGGCCCATCTTCCTATCAATATCCTGGAACTCAGGGTGGTCAGATTGGTGTTGGAACGATTGACCCAGCACCTGAAGGGTCTGGCGGTTCAGGTACGCTCAGACAACAGGACGGCGGTAGCCTACATCAATCATCAGGGAGGAACCCGGAGCAAGGGTGCTCTCCAGGAGGTGTCTCTGATTCTAACATGGGCAGAGACCAATGTACAATGCATCTCGGCTGTCTACATTCCGGGGGCGGAGAATCTGCTAGCAGATGCTCTGAGCAGGGGGTCGTCCCGTCAGGGGGAATGGTCCCTCTGCGACAGGGTATTTCAGTCCCTGTGTCAACGTTGGGGTGTGCCAGACGTGGATCTCTTTGCGTCACGTCACAATCACAAGCTACCGAGCTTTGTATCCCTGTCTCAGGATCCTCTGGCTCTGGCTTCGGATGCCCTGTCAATGTCTTGGAGGGAGTTTCCACCAATTCCCCTTCTGGACAGAGTGCTGCGCAAGATCGCTCTGGAAGGGGTACCCGCGATTATGGTGGCCCCAAGGTGGCCAAGAAGAGTGTGGTTCGCAGACGTGGTTCAAATGGCAGTAGATCAGTACGATCTGCCAAGGTTGCCAGATCTTCTAACTCAGGGGTCTCTACGCCATCCCAATTTACTAACGCTGGCTTTGACGGCTTGCCTATTGAAACCTCCATCTTAAGGGAAAAAGGTTTGTCTGCATCTGTTGTGGCTACTATGGTGCAAGTCAGGAAGAAGACTTCGGCCGCCATCTATTATAGAGTATGGCGTGCTTACATTGACTGGTGTGAATCCAGGTCTCTTCCCTGCCGGGAATTCTTAGTCTCCAGAGTGCTGGAGTTTTTACAACATGGTTTAGACTTAGGTCTTAAGCTTAGTACCTTGAAGGGCCAGGTTTCGGCCCTGTCTATCTTCTTTCAGAAGACCTTTGCCCAGCACCCTCATATCAAGACCTTCTTTCAGGGGGTCACTCATGTGCGTCCTCCTCGGAAACCTATGGTTCCTGTTTGGGATCTGAACTTGGTGTTGTCGGCCCTGCAGGGGGCTCCTTTTGAGCCTATTCATGAGGCCGCTCTCGCCGTGCTCACGCTCAAGGTTGTCTTCCTGGTAGCTATCACTTCGGTCAGAGTGTCTGAGTTGGCTGCTTTGTCTATTCAGCCTCCCTACTTTGAGAGACACCGGGATAAGGTGGTGTTTCGCTTCAAGCCAGACTTCCTGCCTAAGGTTGTGTCTGCATTTCATTTGAATCAAGATACTGCACTTCCTTCCTTGTGCCCTAATCCTAGTAACCCTAAGGAAAGGGTTTTGCATTCCTTGGATGTGGTTAGGTGTGTCAAGGCTTACCTGGTTACCACTCAGGCCTTTAGGAAGACGGATGCTCTCTTCGTTGTGCCTCATGGGCCTAGGAAGGGTTTGGCTCCCACCAAGTCTACCATCAGTAAATGGATTCGTCAGGCTGTGGTTCAAGCCTATACTACTAAGGGGAAGACTCCCCCCTTTCGTCTTACTGCTCATTCTACTAGAGCTGTTGGGGCTTCTTGGGCTTTTCAGCACCAGGCCTCTGTGGAGCAAGTTTGCAAGGCCGCTACTTGGTCTTCCGTTCATACCTTTACAAAGTTTTACAAGGTTGATGTTAGGGCCTCAGCTGACGCTGTGTTTGGCCGCAAGGTTTTGCAGGCGGCAGTAGTTTAAACTGCTTGCTGTTGCCTTCTGTTGGGGATCCCACCCTTCTTTACGGACACTGCTATTGGATGTCCCACATGTTATTACTATATCGGGAGCAGGACGTGCTGTATGCTTAGAATAATACAACTCTGTGAAGTACTCACCTGTAGAGTTGATATTATATGCATACAGCACGTCCTGCTCCACCCCACCCTGTTTCACCTTGTTCTGGATCCCCTGTTGGTGATTGTTATCTTTAGTATTATTGCCAGTCTCTGGGTGGTTGTTTTCTCCTGGCCTCTCCTTCTCACTGCTTTTCAGTGCTGGGGATTTGTGGGAGGTCCCTCGGTATTTGTAGGGCCGGGAGGAGCTTGTTTTCTGCATGTCTGCAGTGCACGGCGCCAGAGGCGGAGGATTACCCACATGTTATTACTATATCTGGAGCAGAACAGGTGAGTACTTCACAGAGTTGTATTTTTCTCTTTTTGGAGTGGGGCATGTAGCTGGTGGCACACTCGGCTCCCTTCGGCGCCGCTCGGGGGGCTTAGCCGCCCACAGGGTAGATGGGAGCCGAGTGATAGCAAGTGCGCTGATTGGCTGAGAGCACCGCTCTGTCAATCAACGCCCTCGCCTGAGCCTGCATCGTGGGAGCAGAAGGAAGGTAAGTGACCTGGGGGACACACACACAGCGGGGCATTACAATTTGGGATGCCACCGCACGGAGTAACAACACACAGGACGGTGAAATTCCTGTGTGTTCCACTTTAAGGCACCAGGCAAAAAGGTCATAGGACCAAGAAAGGTGGGCACAACAATACTGGGGGCCAGCCGTCCCCCCCTGCGTGTTCATCTGCTCTAACAAATGCTCAGAGGAAGATCCCTAATAGCAGACAGCGACACTGGGGAGAACAGATAGTAGAAGAGATAGTAAGAGGCAAAACAGAAAAGAAAAGATGAGAGAAAGTAAATGGCAATAAATATCAACCATACAAAAACTAAAACTATCCACAGTACAAATAAACACCTCTCTTCTTACAAAAGTACATTGTGACAGTGTATAAATATAATGATAAACCATAGTGATAATGATAAACCATAGCCAAGGATGTGAACGTTCTCTCAAAACAATAGATTCCAATTTCACGCTGACCCATTCTTTATCCATCAACATCTGGTGCCCAATGCATATAGACTATTCCAATTTCAATGTGACAACCAACTCTCATAGATACTTACGTATTGTGTCCACAATATGACCCAGTGACAGAAAAAAACACCATAAGTACATGAGAAAAAAAAGGAACTATAAATATGTGTAATAGCCAACCTATTCACATCAACCCAAAAAAGGTGTAAATTCAATATCCTCCACCCCAGAGGTGTTTGCATATCTAAACAATTAATCTAATATAGTAACCTCCTCTGCATCCCCCCCCCCCCACTTTCCAAATCATCTAGTGGTCGGTGCTCATCAAAAGGTTGAGCGCCCCTGCTATAGAGACTGTGCAATAAATGTTAAATTGTTTTTATGATTTTTTTTTTTAATTTGCCACCCAGGATATTAGCAAAATTAAAGTTTTCCAGATTGAGAAATCCCCCAGGTCGCCCATAAACTCACCTGCTTTCCCGGTCCAGCGGTACATGGCGAGTGGTAGCCGCATCCTCGCACTGATTGGAAGAGCGGCCGCGTATGTGCCGTAGGATCGGGAAAAGGTGAGTTTGTTTGGGCAACCTGGGGAGTTTCACACAGCGGGGCACCCCCGGTCGGGGGGCAGGGACCTAAAGCCAGGATAGTCAAAATCTTTTGGAACCCCTGGAGCTATACAACCCATGTAGTTTAGTCACACATGAATACTGTTTAATCCTAATCTGTTGGTTGGTATTGTAAACTTCCAGTTGGATCTTCTTGATATACGTTCCTTGTTTATCCAACCATTTTTGGCATCCCAGTAGTGGAGAGTGTGTGGTGGATAAGGTAATGTTGACAGGGGTAGACTCCATATAAAATCTGCTCCATACCATGGACACCCTTAAAGAGGAACATCATCTGGGTCCCACTCCCTGGGGTATCTCAAATTGGGATTGCCTTTGTGAAACCCCCCAGATCACACAATCCACTCACCTGTTCCTGTAGCCCTTGCCGTGTCTCGGCGCCACAGTTCTCACCTTCTTTCCCATGAAACATGATCTTCCCAGAACGTTGCTCCCAGTGCCCCTCACATCAATCACAATCGCTGTTTAGTCATGGAGCAGGTGACCCATCGTCATGTGCTATGATGGACCCCCTGTTGTATAAGCTACCTGTAACTCTGATGGATGGGGGCTATGGGGCAGGTGGAATAATTGATCAAAATATAATGTGTGACCGGGCGTGGTTAAGATGGCCGCCTAGACGGACATGTCTGCTAGGGGCTCCTGGAAAAAATCCTGACTTATTGCCTTCTGGGCTATTTTGAGTGAATCCAAACACCTCAACCCCACTCACCTGGGCTAGAAGATCGTGCCTGTGGCTGCGCGGCGGCGGAGGCGGCCCTCGAGTGTTGCTAGCGGCCTACGAGATCCGGAGCTGCGGCGGGCTGGTGGCGGGAGCGTGCGGCCCCATCGCGTGGTGACCAGGCTGAGGCGAGTGAGCGGGGCATCGACCCCTGGGAGACCCGGGCGGCGGAGAAGAGTGTGGAGGGGTGCCCGGAGCTCGCGGTGGCATATCCCCGCAGAGTTGTCGGCGGCAGTGTGGTCCGAGCGGTGGTCGGCCGGTGGAGGGGGCGGGCGGCCCCATTGTGAGCGGGGAGTCCGGCGGCGGAGGAGGAGAGTCAACCCCTGTGTAACCCGGGCGGCGGCGGTGATAGCTGGGGATCCCCCCGGGAGCGCTGGGTGTCTCCCAGCAGAAGACCGCAACAGGCCGCGGTTTGGCGCGAAACCGGGGGAGAGGCCGGCGCCATTTTGGAGCGGTGGCGGGGAGCTGCAGCTGCCACCGGGACTTTCACTTTCACTCATACCTGCACATCCTGGGTTGCTCCTGCCGCTGTACCCCCTCATTGTGAAGCACGGGCGGCCAGAGAAGGGGAAATAAGTCCCCCTGAAAGTGTGCGGCTCCTCAATCCCATACTGGAGCGGTTGGGGTGGGTTCCCCGGCCCCCCAGCCCCCCGCGGCGAATCGGTGCAGCAGTTAATCCCCTGGCCACATGTAGAGGCAGCGCGAGGGGGATTTCTGGGGCTCTGAATGGCGGCTGCGGTCTCCACACCATAGATCCCCGACATCTGGGCAGCAGCAGCAAGTATCCTGGGAGCCAATATTTGGGACAGTACCTACGGGTCCCCCTGCCCCCCCCGGCCCCGAGCGGCGACTTGTGCGGCGCCCACGGGCACCCTGAGCCCTATATCACCTCAGCACCTGCAAGCTTCTTTGATCCCCATATCTGTGCCGCTAAACCGGCTCCCCTGGGACCTGTATCTGTGCAGCATCTGAGAGCTCCTTAAACCCTATATCTGTGCCGCTAAACAAGCTCCTTGGACCATATATCTGTGCGGCATCTGAGAGCTCCTTGAACCCTAGATCTGTGCAGCTTCTGAGTGCTCCTCGATCCCTATATCTGTGCAGCATCCGAGAGCTCCTTGAACCCTATATCTGTATCTATACCGCAAAACAAGCTCCTTGAACCCTATATCTGTGCAGCATCTGAGGGTTCCTTGAATCCTATATATCTGCCGAGGAATAAGCCCCTTGAACCCTACATCTGCATAGCATCTGAAGCGCTCCTTGAACCCTAGATTGGCGCCGGAAAACAAAAACAAGCTCCTTGAAACCTATATCTGTGCAGCATCAGAGTACCCTCCTGAACCCTATATCAGTGCCGCAAAACAAGCTCCGGGAACCCTATATCTGTGCAGCATCAAAGTACCCCTCTGAACCCCATAACAGTGCCGTGAAATAAGCTCCAAGAACCCTATATCTGTGCAGTATCTAGGTGCTTCTTGAACTCTATACCAGTGCCGCAAAACAACCTCCTTGAATCATACCGGTACAGCACCTGAGAGCCCCTTTAACCCTGTATCTGAGCCGCTAAACTAGCTCCCTGAACCTTCTATCTGTGCAGCAGCTGGGTGCTCCTCGAACCCTGTATCTGGGTACCGCAAAACAAGCTCTTTAAACCTCATATTCTAAGTATGTCACACACCCCGCTTCAAGATATCCATAACATGTGGGTAATACCGACCTGAAGAGTGCGTTCTGCAGAGATGATAGGAAAAAGAAAGCCCCTCCCGGTCCATAAATACCTGGGACCTCCCACTCATTACCCAGTCTTTCATCTCTGCAGACGGCGTGCAAGTCAGAAGATGATGCCTCCTCCTTGCATAGGGGGACTTGAGGTAGCCGGGATTTTTATTCTATTTCCGCCCAGATGCCCCTTATTATTACTATACATGCCTCCCAGCCTTGGCTGAGGTCTGGGCGAGGGTAGAATGGCACATTAGGTGCCCAGGAGCTAAGCTCCACCGTGAGACCCTGTATCAGAGGATAGGCGGTGATCCGGGCTGGTGACCCCGGTTTGGGATGCCCTATCCCTCGGCCATTTCACCCCAGGTGGTGTTCCCCTCTCCGGTTCTTGCTTGGGCCTCGTTTGTGAGGGGATTTCTCCCCTCACGATGGTGGTACAGGGGGTGGGGCAGGGCTTTCAGCGGGTTGCCGAGGCCACGCACAACGCGCTCTTCCACTCTGGCCACGCCCCCCTTCTTCTCTCTGACCCCGTGCTGCGGCTGCTGGCTCCTGTGAGGTGCGGTCGCCATCTTGATCGGCAGGAACTTACTGTGAGTGGCCCTGTGGGCCCCATCTCTTTTCATATTGCTGCTTTCCCTTTTTGTTCACGTGCTTATAGCTTGTTCATATTGTGTGTTTCAGGTAGACCTTCATTGGGTTAGGGGGTTTCTCCCGGTCCTAGGGTCCCTGGGTTAAATTTACCTATTTCAAATCCTCCCACTTGGGACATTAAAGGGGCATCCCGGGTTGCTTATACGCGTAATTCCCCTGGTCATAGCGACTGCACATAAGTTCACCATATGGAGGCATCCCCGGATACTGGGCTCGGGATCCCCTCGGGGCAATTCCGGAAGTGTATGTTGTGTGGGGTATCCATTACTGGGGACGATGTACTTCTGTGTATACCCTGTGCACAGCAAACTATTACGCGGCAGTCCGAACCTCAGGCTTCTGGGTCAGCACCGCCGGTCGCTTCACCTCCTCCTCCCAGCTTGATACGCACCCCGTGTGACGTTGTCATGGGTGGGGAGCTACAATCTGAGATGTGCGCCAGATTGGCCAACCTTGAAAAATTACTCTCCAGCTCGGTCGCCCGTAAGGCCCCAGCTAAGAGAAAGCACTTGTCGCCGGCTCCGCCGGTGGATGACCTTGATGATTTTAATAATCTAGATTACTCTGATTATTCCCCGCTTGAGGAAGGGGAGGTTTATGAGGATTCTGATAATTCAGACGATCAGCAGTTTGTTGGCGCTGATGCTGAGCTTGGGGACTTGGGGAGATCCTCGGATACTCCTAACGCTCTGGCTCAGATGTTGGAGGTTTTTGCTATTTCTCCTCCTGAGGAGGCTCCGCAGCAGAGGGGGGAGTTTTTCGAGGAATCCAGGCCACGCTTGGAATTTCCTAATCAAAAACACTTTGACAAAATTATTGCTAAGGAATGGGACAGGCCGGCTCTGCTCCCTGGTATTCCTCAGGGGTGGGATAAGAAGTATCCCTTCCCTTCGGATACCGTTAAGCGTTGGGCATCCCCCCCGAGGTGGATGCACCGGTTTTGGGGTTGTCCAACACTTCTGTGTTAAATAATCCCGATTGTTCCACCCTCAAAGACGGAGAGGATAAACGCATTGACCAGATGGCTTGTCACGGCTTTGCCAGCGTCGGGTCAGCCATGCGGCCTGTTTGTGCTTCGGCGCTGATGGTGGTGGCTGCCAGGTCCGTGGTCAGGGACCTGTTGACTTCTTCCGGGCTTCGTCCGGGTAGTGACGAGTTCCTCGGCCTTAAAAGGTGTGAGTTGTTTTTTGTCATTTGTATTAGCCGCCTTGGATGACACCTTGATGATGTGTGGTAGGACGTCGGCCTGCTGGTGACTATTCGGCGGTCGGTTTGGTTGCGCCAGTGGGCGGCCGATTTTATGTCCAAAAAGTCGCTGACGGCTCTACCTTTTGTTGGATTGCGGCTCTTTGGAGAGAAATTGGATTCTGTCACCAAGGGTGGTAGGTTACCTCAACGCAAGAAACAACGCCGTCCCTTTCGGGGGGCGCCTTCCTTTACCCCTTCCTTTCGTGGGGCCAGATCTGGCAGGGGATTTGCTTTCCCCTCCTCCAGAGGAGATTCCGGGAATAGGGGCAGAGGACGTGCCTGTCCAGGTTACAGTTGGGGCTCTAAGCCCAAACCTGCTGTTAAGCCAGCGCAGCAATGAGGGGGCGCCCTCACCCATGCGGGTGGGGGGACGGCTGCGACACTTCTCCCAGGTCTGGGATCAGGAGGTCTCGGACAGATGGATCCGGGAAGTGGTGTCTTCCGGTTACAAGCTGGAGTTCGAGCTCCGGCCCCCTCCCAGATTTTTCAGGTCTCGGGTGCCTTCAGAACCTCTGGCTGCGCAGGGACTCCTGGTGGCAGTAGAGAATCTTCTGGACATTGCTGTCATTTGCCCAGTGCCCTCCTCAGACCAGGGCAGGGGTTTTTATTCCAATCTGTTCACGGTACCCAAGAAGGACGGATCGGTCCGACCCATCTTGGATCTGAAGTTTCTCAACAGGTTCATCCGGCTGCGGAAATTCCACATGGAAACGCTGCGTTCGGCTATCCACTCTCTTTGTCAGGGAGACTTTCTGACGTCCATAGACATCAAGGACGCTTACCTGCACGTTCCGATTTTTCCAGCACACCAGAGGTTTCTCAGGTTCGTGGTGGAGGATCGGCATTTTCAGTTTGTGGCACTCCCTTTCGGTCTTACCTCGGCTCCTCGGGTGTTCACCAAGGTGCTGGCGGGGGTGATGGCTCTACTCAGGGTTCAGGGTATTCGCATTGTGCCCTATTTGGACGATCTTCTAATTATGGCTTTTTCCTTCAGCCAAGCCAAGAACGGTGGTATCCACTCTGGAGAGATTCGGTTGGGTGATCAATTACCCCAAGTCATCTCTTTCCCAGGGTCCAGGGTAGTGACCTTTCTGGGAATGTCTCTGGATACTTCGCAGGCCAGGGTGTTTCTGCCCTAGGCCAAGGTTCTTTTGATTCAGGAGTTGGTTCGGCTTCTCTTGTCGGCCCCTCGTCCGGCCATCCGGCTAGGGATGAGGCTGGTGGGGTTGATGGTGGCCTCATTCGAGGCAGTTCCCTTTGCACAGTTTCACACAAGGACGCTCCAGCTCCATCTGTTGACGGTTTGGGACAAGTCTCCACTATCGTTGGATCAGTCCTTCCAGATGACCCCCCGAGTTCGTTGATCCCTGCAATGGTGGCTGGGGTCTGTCAATCTGTTGAAGGGCAGATCTTTTCTGGCACCGTGTTGGACGGTTGCCAGTCTGTCAGGTTGGGGGGGTGTCTGGAAGGATCTTCATTTTCAGGGTCTGTGGGGCCCGCAGGAGGCTCACGAGCCCATCAATGTTCTGGAATTGAGAGCCATCAGGTTGGTTCTGTTTCGCTTGACTCATCAGTTGCAGGGCCTGCCAGTTCAGGTTCGGTCGGACAATCGGATGGCGGTTGCTTACATCAATCACCAGGGAGGGACTCGCAGCAGGAGTGTCCTCAGGGAAGTGTCTTTGATTCTGGACTGGGCGGAGAGCCACGTCCCGTGTATATCAGCAGTCTACATTCCGGGAGTGGAGAACACGGAGGCGGACTCTCTGAGCAGGGCCTCCTCTCGCCAGGGGGAGTGGTCTCTCAGTCCCCAGGTGTTTCGCTCGATTTGCCTCAGGTGGGGGTTCCCGGCGGTGGACCTCTTTGCCTCTCGTCACAATCACAAGCTTCCGGTATTTGTGTCTCTCTCGCAGGATCCACTGGCTCTGGCGGTGGATGCCATGTCCCTGAACTGGAGGGATCTGGGGTTTCTTTACCTGTTCCCTCCGTTTCCAATGGTAGCCAGAGTGGTGCGCAAGCTGGCCCTGGAGGGCGCGTCAGCGATTCTAGTGGCACCAAGGTGGCCAAGACAGGTCTGGTTCGCAGACCTGGTCAGGCTGGCAGAGGATCAGTTCGTTCTGCCTCTGCTGCCGGACCTGCTCACCCAGGGTCGGCTACGCTATCCCAATTTACCGTCGCTGGCTTTGACGGCGTGGCTGCTGAAACCTCCATCTTGAAGGAGGAAGGTCTTTCTGATGCGGTGATTCAGACTCTTATTAGCGCCAGGAAGCGGTCTTCCTCTACCGTTTACTATAGGACCTGGAGGTCCTATATTGACTGGTGTGAGGGTAGGTCTTTCCCGTGTAGGGAGTTTTCCATTTCCAGGATTCTGGAGTTTCTTCAGCATGGTCTGGATCTGGGGCTCCAGCTCAGTACCTTGAAGGGGCAGGTTTCTGCCCTGGCGGTGTTCTTTCAAAGGTCCTTTGCACTTCATCCCTTGGTTAAGACTTTTTTCCAAGGGGTTACGCATGTTCGGCCTCCTAGGAAGCCCTTGGTTCCAGTTTGGGATTTGAACTTGGTTCTTTCTGCTCTTCAGGGTCCTCCGTTTGAGCCCTTGAATGAGGTTGCCTTGTCTTCACTTACTCAAAAGGTAGCCTTTTTGGTAGCTATCACTTCTGTTAGGCGTGTTTCTGAGTTGGCAGCCTTGTCCATTAAAGCTCTGTACTTCAGGACAAGGTGGTCTTTCGTTTCAAGCCGGATTTTCTTCCTAAGGTGGTTTCTGCCTTTCATCTGAATCAGGACATTGTTCTGCCCTCTCTATGTCCTAATCCCAGCAACGACAAGGAAAGGGCTCTGCATTCCTTGGATGTAGTTCGCGTTGTAAAATACTATCTGGTGGTTACGTCTTCTTTTCGTAAGACTGATGCTTTCTTTGTGGTGCCCTTTGGGCCTAGGAAGGGTTTGGCACCTGCCAAGTCTTCTATTAGTAAATGGATTCGTCAGGCCATTATTGGGGCCTATTCTGCTAAGGGGAGGAGTCCCCCTTTTCGTGTTACTGCTCATTCTACTCGTGCGGTTGGAGCGTCCTGGGCTTTTCAGCACCAGGCCTCGGTTGAGCAAGTTTGTAAGGCCGCTACTTGGTCCTCTGTTCACACTTTTTCCAAGTTTTACAAGGTTGATGTTCGGGCCTCAGCGGATGCTGTTTTTGGCCGCAAAGTTCTGCAAGCTGTTGTGGTTTAGGTTGTGCCTTGTTGCCTTGTTTTGGATCCCCGCCCTTTTATGGACACTGCTATTGGATGTCCCACATGTTATGGATATCTTGAAGCGGGGTGTGTGACATACTTAGAATAATACCATTTTGTGAAATACTCACCTCTAAAATGGGTATTATAAGTATGTCACACACCCCGCTTCACCCGCCCTTCTCGTATTCTGGATCCTTTATATTGTGAACTTTGCGTTGCTTTGGTTTATATTTGCCTCTTCCTGGTCCCTTACCTTACTGCTTTCTTTATACTGGGTAATGAGTGGGAGGTCCCAGGTATTTATGGACCGGGAGGGGCTTTCTTTTTCCTATCATCTCTGCAGAACGCACTCTTCAGGTCGGTATTACCCACATGTTATGGATATCTTGAAGCGGGGTGTGTGACATACTTATAATACCCATTTTACAGGTGAGTATTTCAAAAAATGGTATTATCTGCGCAGCATCTGCGGGCTTCTGGAACCCTGCATTTGGGCACTGCAAAAACAAGCACCTTGAACCCTGTACGCCTTTCTTCTTACGTATGTCAGGCAATAGGAAGCGTAAATCCACAGTGGTCAGTTGCAGCACGCAAACAATGGAAACTCCAGGTGGAGCCGGGCCGGAGCCCTCTAATCCGGACACAGCAGTGATCATGGCTGCCATAGCCTCTTGTCAAAACGCCCTTACAACTAAATTTGACACTCTTCAGGAGCAATTCAATTATTTTCGTCACGACCTGGATAAGATTCGGGACCGCACAGGGGAGAATGAAAGGAGAATTGAGGAGACGGAGGATTGCTTGTCTGTGCAGGCGGGGGAGCTGGCAACCTTACGAAGACAGGTGACTGTCCTATTGGGAAGGGCCGAGGACTCTGAAAACAGGAATAGGAGAAATAATGTTAGAATCCTGGGACTGCCCGAAAAATCGGAGGGCTCCTCCCTGGAGGAGTTTGCTGAAAACCTTGTAAGGGATACCCTGGCGCCCAGGAACCTGACCAAATTTTTCACAATAGAGAGAGCACATAGAATCCCGCTGAGATCCCCCCCGCCCGGGGCCCCGCCAAGACCATTTATATTTAAAGTCCTCCATTATAAGGACAGAGACGCTATACTCGCCGCGGCCAGGACGAAAGGCGCGGTGTCTTATGAGAACGCCCGGCTGTCTTTTTTTTTTTTTTTAAAGTTTCTTTTTATTTGCAATTGCAATTAAACAAACATTAGATACACATACAAGTCACATATTACATGGGGGTGACGCAGCACCCGGCTCAGTAGCATAGTTTCAATTAACATATAGACACAACACCATTCACACACCACATTCACACACACACTTCTGGACTCGAATGTCTAATCTTATATTCACCGGGGTGGGAGGGCCAATCGGGGGAGCCCTTCTCCAGGATGCTACTCTCATCTCCTTAGTGCCACCTTCCCTTACTCAATGCCTCAAGCTACCTGGGTAAGCAGCTATGCCTTTTATATGGATCTGAACCCGTCCCAATCATCCTCTGAGGCTGTGTCTTGGCTTTGCAGCCAGGGACCCCATATCTTCTCAAACTTATCGGGCACCCCCCTGGCCGTATATGTCAGTTTGTACATAGTGAGTTTCTGGTTAATCAGAGACCTCCACGCCCGCACTGATGGTTTGGCCGGGTGTTTCCAATTAAGCAGAACACATTTCCTGGCATAGAAGAGCAGCAGTCTAAATAATGATTTCAGTGGGCTCGATAGCGCCAGTGATTCGACCACCCCCAGAAGACATAATGAAATCGAGCCGGTGATCCGGATGCCCACCACTTCGCCAATCAAGTCCATTACCTCACCCCAATATCCCACCAGAACTTCACAGGACCAGGTCACATGTTCCCATGTACCAGTTTCCCTCTCACACCTGGGGCATAAGTCACTAGCCAGTAGTCCCATCCTATGCAACCGTAACGGTGTAATGTAAGCTTGGTGTATCCATTTGGTCTGGATGAATCTGTCTCTGGCTTCTATGACCGATGAGTGTAGGTTATCTAAAATTTCCTCCCAGTCGTCTCGATCCAAGGTTTGGTCCAGGACCCGCCACCTGCTTTCAATCCTCCCCCTGGGGGATTCCAACCCAGCAACCAGGCACCTGTACAACGTAGAGACAGGTTTCCTCAAGTCCATCCCTCTCACTGCATTCTCCACCTGGGACACCGAAAAGTTCGGACTGATCCTGTGGAACTGAGTTTGCAGAGCGTGCCTGAGTTGCAGGTATCGGAAGAAATCTCGGTGGGAAACTCGAAAGGTCTCTCGGACCTGATCAAACGCCATAAGCACTCCCTCCCTGTACACCTGGCCCAGCGTCCGGAGGCCCCTCCCATCCCAGAACTGCGGGTCCTGCATTGAAATCAACTCAGGGAGCTTGGGATTATTCCAGAGAGGGGTGAAGGGGGACCAATACTGGACCTCATCCGGATTCTCGATCAGCTTGGCTACCCTTCCCCATATGTTGCACACTACCCGCATGCATCCGGTAGCCTCCCGGACCCCTCGAACCCCCCTATACACCAAGAGTGATAGTCTCTCGGCAGAACCTAGCACCGCCGCTTCCAGACTCACCACTGGGTTGCTTTGCGGTTGACAGAGCCACCAGTGCACAAACAGGAGCTGCGTGGAGTAGAAATACATCAGCATATGTGGGACCGCTAGACCCCCCTCCACCACCTGTGCTTTCATAATTTGTCTGTTAAGCCTAGGTGGAGACTGTCCCCAGATAAAGCCAAACAGAATTGAGTCCAACATCTTAAAGTGGGAAATGGGCAGCAACACTGGCGAGGCCTGATATATGTACAGAAATTTAGGAAGGAATATCATTTTGTAAATATTGATTCTGCCCATGACCGACAGGGGCAGGTTTGCCCATTGAGCAATCCGCTGCCTCAACCTTGACACGACAGGGGAAATATTCAGAGTCAAGAACTCACTTGGTTGCCTACTAACCATGATCCCCAGGTATTTAAAATGCTGGACTATTTTTAATTGGGACCTCGGAGAGATGTCAGGGGCAGCAAGCTCATCCACTAACATTAGGCTAGATTTATCCCAATTAATCTTCAATCCTGAGAACCTCCCAAACACTCCAATAGCGTCCAAAGCTGCGTCCAGACATCTGTGGCCATCTGCCAGGTATAGCAGTGTGTCATCTGCATATAGGGATATCTTTTCCTCTACTGCCCCCAGCTTCCATCCAGAGATATCCGGGGAATTCCGGACAATAATAGCCAAGGGTTCGATAGCCAAGGCAAAAAGCAGCGGTGATAGTGGGCACCCCTGTCTTGTCCCCCTATGCAAAGCAAATGAGTTAGAGTAACACCCATTGACCCGTATCCGGGCCGTAGGTTGTTTATATAACAGTTTGACGTACGTAATAAAGCTGGGAGGGAATCCAAATCTTTCCAGTACTGCCCAGAGATAATCCCATTCTACCGAGTCGAAGGCCTTTTCATTATCTAATGATATGACCACCCGTTCCCCATGGTTATCATGTATAATTTGAAGATTGGACATCAGTCTGCGGAGATTCACACACGTGGTACGCCCAGGCATAAACCCCGACTGATCCGGCCCAATCAAATGTAGTATAACTTTATTTAGCCTAGTGGCCAGTATCTTGGCAAGTATTTTTGCATCCTGATTCAATAGGGATATGGGGCGGTAGGACGCACAGGAATCAGGGGGTCTCCCCTCCTTATAAATGAGGACCACGTGTGCCTCATAAAAAGAGGCCGGAAGGCGCTCACTATCAAGCGCTTGTTTCAGCACTTCCCACAGCCTAGGGGTCACTTGTTCAAGGTCCTGTTTATACCACTCGGCCGGTATTCCATCAGGCCCCGGCGCCCTTCTGCTAGAGAGCATCCTAATTGCGCCGGAGACCTCGTCCATGGTGATAGGGGAGTCCAAAGCCTCCTGGTCCTCCACAGCCAACCTAGGAAAGGAGATCTGGTCCAGATAGTTATCCAGCTCAGATGTCCCATAACTCACCCTCGAGGAGTATAAGGCCGAGTAGTATTCCAGAAACCTCTGAGCAATCTCCTCCCCACCCGTCACCCTCGCACCGTTATCCAGAATTTCAGCAATGTGGTTGGGCTGGCTTTCGGCTCTCGCTAGATAGGCCAGGGTCTTACCATTCTTATCCCCTTTATCAAAAATTGTTGCCTGCTTATATAGCAGTAATTTTCTGGCCGAATCGGTCAGAAGCAGGTTATATTCCCTCTTTAATGCCAACAGTGCTGAATGGTCTCTGCTATCTGAGCTCGCACTGAACTTCTCCTCTGCCCGTGCCATCTTACATTCAAGCTCTGCCACTTCTCTCCCTTTCTTTTTCCTAGCAGCAGCTATGGCACTAATGGCCACACCCCTGGTAACAGCTTTGAAGGCATCCCAGCTGACCTCCACCGATGTCTCCGCCGTATTACAGTCCCAGAACGCCTCAGCAGAGGATTTCAAACTATTCATAATGTCGGGGGCTTCCAACCATAGAGGGTTCAAGTTCCATCCCACCCAGTTCTCCCGCCTTAGTGACAGCTCGGCTGTGATCAGTAGGGGCGAGTGGTCCGAAACCCCTCTCGGGAGGTAACAACAGGTTGCCACTCTCGGTAAAATTTCAGGCGAGGAAAACGCCAGGTCAATTCTAGACAGAGATTTGTGTGTAACCGAGTGGCAGGAAAACGCCTTGTCGGTGGGGTGTTTCCACCTCCAAAGCTCCTGCAGCCCTAGCGTTTCCGCCCAGTTCGCCAATTGGGTCTTGGGACCAGGGTTCTTACTCATCCTATCCAGCGCCGTATCCAAAACCATGTTAAAATCCCCTAGCAGCAGTATCGGGGCCGGAGGGTAAGAGAGCACTTTCTCCATTATTTTATCTAGAATACTAGCAGAAAATGGTGGGGGAACATATACTCCGACTATTATCATAACAGTGTCCATCAACTTAGCATGGAGAATAACATAACAACCCTCCCGGTCAACGTGAACTGAGAGCAACATAAACGGGGTACCCTTCGAGATCAACACCGAAACTCCTCTAGAGTAGGCCGAAAAAGGGGCATGAAAGGAGCTCTGGATCCATGGCCTCTTCAAAGCCAGCACCCTCTGGCCCACCAAATGGGTCTCCTGAAGAATAACTACATTCGGTTTATACTTCTTAATAAACTGGAAGACAGTGGCCCTCTTGATCTTATCATTAAGCCCCCGAACGTTCCAGGAGAGAAATTTACACTCACCCATTGTTACCGCATGAAGTGCAACTATCAATAGCCGCCCCCGGGTGGCTCCCCCCCCCCTCCAGAGATCTTCCTGTCCCTCGAGTCCAGCGAACAAACATCACAGTCAAAGCCCACATACAGACAGCCACAGACAGAACAGATAGTATAACAGATAATACAACAATTTAACTGTACCCCACCCCAAAACCCACCCCCCACCCCGCTCCACCACCCCCCAACCTTGGCGAGCATCACAACCCAAACGAAGTAACACAACACTGGTTTAACTATGTGCAATTGGAACGCACAGGCCCATTGCCTAGGGGTCTGCATAAACAGGCTTGCTAAACAGTTGCGGGTCAGCGGAATATCCGCCGCGGGTTCCCCGAGCCAGCGAGAGGGATCCAGGAAAAGGGAGAGGGGGGGATTCCCATAAAGGGGGGTCATCGGGGGGATCGGGGGGGGGGATGTGAAAGTGGGGGAAAGAGAGGGGGGGGGAAGGGGGCAGGGAAGGCATTAGTGGGATGGGTGGTAGGGGAGTTGGAGGAGGCCCGGTCGCGCCCCGGGAATCCGGAGCCAAGGCTCCCCCGCAACAGCTGCTGACAGGATATACTGGCTATTTAGGCATCACAAAAAACAACACAACTACGTTAACTGTAAACAAGATGCATAACAAAGCACCAACTCGGGCTCCACCAAATTGCCCCCCAGTGGGGCTCCCATAGGATCAGCGGAGGCGGGCCCCCGTCACCAAGAGGAAAAAAGCAAGGAAACCATCAACCAAGTTAAAGCTGGTCAGAAAAATGGTAAGACTATACTCTTCAATCGGGGCCCAGTCCATCAGGCTCCCGGCAGTGAGTCCAACCATATGTCAGCTTCCTCAGCCGATGTAAAGAATTTAACAGACTCTCCATCTTGAACACGCAGTCGCGCCGGAAAGAGCATGGCGTATTTGATCTTTTTCTTCCTAAGTCTCTCTCTGACCCCGTTGAATGAGCGCCGCAATTTCTGAACTTCCGATGTGAAATCCGGGTAGAAAGACAGCCGGGCGTTCTCATAGGACACCATACCTTTCGTCCTGGCCGCGGCGAGTATAGCGTCTCTGTCCCTGTAATGGAGAACTTTAAATATAAACGGTCTTGGCGGGGCCCCGGGCGGGGGGGATTTCAGCGGGATTCTGTGTGCTCTTTCTATAGTGAAGAATTTGGTTAGGTTCCTGGGTGCAAGGGCATCCCGTATGAGGTTTTCAGCAAACTCCTCCGGGGAGGAGCCCTCAGCTTTTTCAGGCAGCCCCAGAATTCTCACATTATTTCTCCTGTTTCTGTTTTCAGAGTCCTCGGCCCTTCCCAATAGAACAGTCACCTGTCGTCGTAGGGTAGCCAGCTCCCCCGCCTGCACAGACAATCGATCCTCCGCCTCCCCAATTCTTCTCTCATTCTCCCCCGTGCGGTCTCGGATCTTATCCAGGTCGTGGCGAAAATAGTTGAACTGCTCCTGAAGCGTGTCAAATTTAGTTGTAAGGACGTTTTGACAAGAGGCTATGGCAGCCATGATCGCCGCTGTGTCCGGATTAGAGGGCTCCGGCCCAGTTCCGCCTGGGGATTCCATCGTTTGCGTGCTACAACTGACCACTGTAGATTTGGGCTTCCTATTGCCTGACATGCGTGGAAGGAAAGGCGTACAGGGTGCCAGATATATAGATATAGGGTTCAGGGAGTACTCAGATGCTGCACGGATGTGGGGATCAGAGGGCACTCGGAAGCTGCACAAACGCGGGGGGACCACAAGCTTGTATGGCGGTTCAGATGCAGGATTCAAGGAGCTTTCGGATGCCGCACAGAAGTGGGGGCAGGAAGCTTGTTTAGCGATTGTCCTGCTACACAGATACCAGGGAGGCAGGGTATATAGCACAGATATAGGATTTCAGGAGCTCATATGCTGCACAGATATAGGGTCCAAGGTGTCCCGCCGATAATATACAAGCGTTGGGGGGGGGGGCCCCGGGGAGCACCAATGTAGATTCAGAGGGTCAGCTGCTCAGAGGGGGGGGACGCGCCGTCTGCAGACACCGCACAGGTGTGGGATTCTGGGGGGGCTTGCCGTTGCCGCACCAAGTCGCCGGGCGGATTTATGTAAAAGTTGCAGTTGCAGGGGACCCCTTGGTTGTATGGGGCTCAAAAAGGGGGGGGTTAGCCTCCGTGCCGTCCCGTCGGGGGGGAGCCCGAGGGACCACTTCAGTCACACCAGAAATATTGGGATGGGGCCTCCCAGTTACACCAGGGAGTTTTAGGGGATCCCCCTCTGGCTTCACACCCCCTCTGATCAGACCCAGCTAGAGGGACTGTGTTGTCTGTCACAGGCAACCCCCTTGCACAGTCAGCCGTCTCAGGCAATGCCCCACACAGCAGCTCACCGTCCAAAATGGCGCCGTCCTCTCCTCCTGCCTCCCGCCGAAAAGCCAGCTGCCGCGGTCCTCTGCAGGGAAATGCCGCTCTCCCGTGGGGGGGGGGAATCTCCGGCGACCGCCGTCGCCCAGCACAAGCAGGGGGAATCCTCCCCTGCCGTCACCCAGCAGCTTCACGAACAGCCGCCCGCCACCTCCGCCGGCCAGCCGCCTCCGCCCGGACCACTCCGCCACCAGCTGCACTACGGGGGGTGCCGTCCCGGTCTCCGGGCACTCCTTCTTGCTCCCGCAGCCGTCGAGTCACTCCGGGGCCGACACTCAGCCCGCCGTCTCCGCGCGCCTCCACACACCGGGGGTCACGTGTTCCGCCACCCGGCTGTCGGATCACCGAGGTGCACAGGCCTCCCAGACACACACGGGAGCCGCCTCCGCCGCCGCCACCACAGGTCTCTTCGGCCACAGGCCCGAGCTCCCAGTCCAGGTAAGGAAGGCAGAGGTCCCAAAAAAACTTGCCCAAATAGCCCAGGAAGGCAATATATCAGGATGAATGTGAGGAGCCCCTAGCAGACACGTCCGTCTAGGCAGCCATCTTAACCACGCCCCCGCCCGGCTGTCTTTTTACCCGGATTTCACATCGGAAGTCCAGAAATTGCAGCGCTCATTCAACGGTGTTAGAGAACGTCTTAGAAAGAAAAAGATTAAATATGCCATGCTGTTCCCGTGCTGGGGATATGATGCTCGCCAAGGTTGGGGGGTGGGCTCGGGAGGAGGTTACAGTTAAAATGTTGTATTATCTGTTCTGTTAGTTGTTGTCTGTGTGTGGGTATGACTGCGATGTATGATTGCTGGACTCGAGTCATAGGAAGATCTCTGGGGGGGATGGAGGACCGCAGGGAGGCGGCCTTTGATAGTAACACTTTACGCGGTAATAATGGGTGAGTGTAAATTTCTCTCCTGGAATGTCTGGAATGTCCGGGGGCTTAACGATAAGATCAAGAGGGCCACTGTCCTCCAGTTTGTTAAGAAGTACAAACCGAATGTAGTTATTCTCCAAGAGACCCATCTGGTGGGCCAGAGGGTGTTGGCATTGAAGAGGCCATGGATCCAGAGCTCCTTTCATGCCCCATTCTCAGCCTACTCAAGAGGAGTATCAGTGTTGATTTCTAAGGGTACCCCGTTTATGTTGCTCTCAGTACACGTTGACCGGGAGGGTTGTTATGTTATTCTTCATGCCAAATTAATGGATACTGTTATGATAATAGTCGGAGTGTATGTTCCCCCACCATTTTCTGCTAGGATTCTAGATAAAATAATGGAGAAAGTACTTTCCTACCCTACCCCCCAGCCCCGATACTGCTGTTAGGCGACTTTAATATGGTTTTGGATTCGGCGCTGGACAGGCTGAGTAAGAATCCAGGTCCCAAGACCCAACTGGCGAACTGGGCAGAAACGCTGGGGCTGCAGGAGCTTTGGAGGTGGAAGCACCCCACCGACAGGGCGTTCTCCTGTCACTCAGTTACACACAAGTCCCTGTCCAGAATTGACCTTGCGTTCTCCTCGCCTGAATTTCTAACCAAGGTGGCGACCTGTAGTTAGTCTCCCGAGAGGGATCTCGGACCACTCACCCTTACTGATCACAGCCGGATTGTCACTGAGGCGGGAGAACTGGGTGGGATGGAACCTGAACCCTCTATGGTTGGAAGCCCCCAACATTAAGAGTAGTCTGAAATCCTCTACCGAGGCGTTCTGGGGCTGTAATACGGTGGAGACGTCGGTGGAAGTTAGATGGGATGCCTTCAAAGCTGTTACCAGAGGGGCGGCCATTAGCGCTATCGCTGCAGCTCGGAGGAAGAAGGGGAGGGAAGTGGCAGATCTTGAGAGTAAACATGCGCGGGCGGAGGAGAAGTTTAGTACAACCTCGGATAGCAGAGACCATTCAACACTGTTGGCATTAAGAGGGAATATAATCTGCTTCTGACCGACTCGGTTAGGAAATTACTGCTATATAAGCAGGCAACAATTTTTGATAAAGGGGATAAGAACGGTAAGACCCTGGCCTACCTAGCGAGAGCCGAAAGCCAACCCAACCACATTGCTGAAATCCTAGATAATGGGACGAGAGTGACGGGGGGGGGAGGAGATAGCCCAGAGGTTTCTGGAGTACTACTCGGCCTTGTATTCCTCGAGGGCGAGCTATGGGACGACTGATCTGGGTAACTATCTCGACCAGATCGTCTTTCCGGGGCTGACTGAGGAAGATCGGGAGGCTTTGAACTCCCCTATCACCATGGATGAGGTCTCTGGCGCAATTAGGATGCTTTCTAGCAGGAAGGCGCCAGGACCAGATGGGATGCCGGCCGAGTGGTATAAACAGGACCTTGAACAAGTAACTCCAAAGTTGTGGGAAGTGCTGAAACAAGCGCTTGAAAGTGAGTGCCTTCCGACCTCTTTTCATGTGGTCCTCATAAGGAAGGGAGACCCCCTGACTCCTGTGCGTCTTACCGTCCCATATCCCTGTTGAACCAAGATGCAAAAATATTAGCCAAGATACTGGCCACTAGGCTAAACAAAGTTATTCTACATTTGATCGGGCCAGATCAGTCAGGGTTTATGCCAGGGCGTACCACGTGTGTGAACCTCCGCAGACTGATGTCCAATCTCCAAATTATACATGATAACCATGGGAAACGGGTGGTTATATAATTAGATAATGAGAAAGCCTTCGACTCGGTAGAATGGGAATATCTTTGGGCAGTTTTAGAAAGATTTGGGCTTCCTGCTAGTTTTATTACATATATCAAATTATTATATGAACGGCCAACTGCCCGGATACGGGTTAATGGGTGTTACTCTAATTCATTTGCCTTGCACAGGGGGACAAGACAGGGGTGTCCATTATCGCCGCTGCTCTTTGCTTTAGCTATCGAACCCTTGGCGATCATTGTCAGGAATTCCCCAAGTATCTCTGGATGGAAGTTAGGAGCAGTAGAGGAAAAGATATCCCTCTATGCAGACGACACACTGCTGTACCTTGCGGATGGCCATAAGTGTCTGGACGCAGCTCTGGACACTATTGGAGTGTTTGGGAAGTTCTCAGAACTGAGGATTAACTGGGATAAATCCAGTCTAATGTTAGTGGATGAGCTTGTTTCCCCCCACATCTCCCCGAGGTCTCAATTAAAAATAGTCCAACAGGTGGGGCGTGGCTTGACATGGCGGCGTGAGGGTCGGTGTTCAGGGAGCTCCGCACCTACCTTCTTCTGGCGAGCGACACAGCGAACGGGACAGCAAATTGAAGAGATGCCCAGGCGGGGGAAACAGAAGGGATCAGCCCAGAGGGTCAGAGAACGCGCCATCGCCTCCTTCTTCAGACAGGGAGAGGGAGAGGCCGAGACACCGGAAGGTCCCAAGATGGCGGAGCGCGCGAGGGCCGAGCAGGAGGGCGGAAGAAGGCAGACTGTGAGCCCTCTGAGGTGCGGACCGGCGGCGGCGGCGGATGCCTGTCACAAGAAGGTGGAGGAGGCGGGGCGGGCGGCCCCGGAGCATCGGGCAGAGGTGGAGGAGAAGAGCCGGCAACACACCGTTCGGGCGCTGGTCCACGGTGCCCCGGAAGATCGCAGAATGGCGGAGCGCGAGGAGGAAGGTGGAAGACAGGGGGCGGTGAGTCCTCTGACCTACGGGCCGGCGGCGGTGACGGGCTCCCGCGGTGTTGAGGCAGAGGAGGTGGGGCGGGCTGCCCCAGAGTACCAGATGGAGCCGGGGGGGACGAGGGTGCAGAGCCATCAGTGCTCCTCTCAGGCGCTGGAACTCGGCGCGCCGGACTGGCCGGAGGGAACAACCGGTGGACTCAGAGGCACAGCAGTGGAGGGGAGCACTCAGGAGACAGCAGCACAGCCCACACCCCAGACATTAAGGGAGGGGGGACTCCAAAACTGGCGAGGGGCCCGATCCCCACAAGTTGAGAGGCTGCAGGGCTTGGAGGAGGCTGGCCCTATTCCCCTAGAGCAGAAGATGGGTACACCTCCCCACAGAGAACCGGACTGGCCAGGAGGGATACCGGCCGGGTCTGATCCCTCAAACCTGGGGATGGACATGAGGAGGCCACAAACAGATTCTCCCACTGATCCCCCAGCGCACTCACCCCAGACAAGGAGGGGGGAGAAGCCCCAGAGTGAGAGAGGGATTCAGCTAGCACAGCTACAGCTCGACGCCTCGCAAGATCCTGGGGAGAACATATTGAGCCTCTTTCCCCCAGACCAGGAGAAAACCCCGCCTCCCTCACTGGACACTTCCCCGGCCCGGGGAGGACTCGACACGTTGGGGAGAGGGGCCCAAGAGTCCCCCAATTTCAGCACCTTCTCGGGTACCCCGACTCCCCCGGGGGGCCCGTGCCCCCCCTGCAGCCCGCGATGCGGGGGGCTCGATGGCGGCCCCACTCCGCCCCCGCCACATATGGAGCGAGATATGGGGGCGCGCAGATCCTGGCCCGCTGTAGGACCTCCGAGGCAAGATGCAGGCCATAGAGACCCATCGGGAGACCGACCGCTAAGCTACCCGACGTGGGCGACTACATGCTCGACATCCCCACACACCATGCCCCGGAGGGAATGCGAAGATTGGGGGGTAACACCGGGGCCCGGTCGGGGGCCATCCGTCCCGCTAGATATGATATCTCAGTCTGTTGCAGAAGCGGTCCGAGTCAATATCAGTGAGGCCCTAAGGGGTCTTCCTACCCGGAGGGACTTCGACGGATATGTCTCCAGAATGGAGGGGACTATCAAGCGCGAGCTGGCGGCCTTGCAGGGAGCCGTAGCTGACGTCACCCAAAGACTGGATGGCATGGAAACCGCACACAGATCACTATCAACAAGAATGACGGCCCTGGAGCAGCAACAAGAAACCAACAAGAGACTTTTTTCTGAGCTTTATTTAGCGCATGATGATGCCGAAAACAGAAGCAGAAGAAATAACCTTCGGCTGAGGGGTGTACCAGAGTCAATAGGACCACAAAGCCTGCAGCAAACCGTCGTTTCTATCTTCAACACGCTTCTTGGGCAGCCAAGCGAAAACATCATTGAGTTGGATCGGGTGCATAGGGCACTCGGGCCCCCCCCTCAAGAAGGAGACAGACCCAGAGACATTATCTGCAGGGTCCACTTCTTCAAAATAAAAGAGGAGATCTTAAAAAAGGCCTGGGAAAAAGGTCCCATCGCCTGCCAGGGAGCACAAGTCATCATCCTGCAAGATCTCTCGCGCAGGACATTGCACATGCGTAGGATCCTGAAGCCGGTGTTGGAGACGATTCAACGACAGGGGGCTACATACAGATGGGGCCACCCCTTTCAGCTTATTGTCCGAAAGAATGGTAACCTTTTACTCTCAAAACCCCGAGCCAGTTGCCGGATCTCTTTCATTTCCTGGAGTCCGAGGCGATCGATGTACCGGACTGGACAGCACCGGATCTGGCTATATACGCCAGACAGTTGCCGAGACGCCCAGGGGGAGGTCCTCGGGATGGGCGAAGAGGAAGACGAGGTCGTAGACTGTAAGGCCTGGGACCTCCCAGTCCGGCCGGGCTTGATACCGGGCACGGCTTTTGGCATGCTGACTGACCGCAGTCTGGGGGCCTCTGTTTGCCCCCCTTGATTGGTTGTTTCCAGTGTTACATTAAAACAAGCGCTCCTTATGGGAGGCCCGAAACGTGATGGTTCCACGACCTCCTGTGGAAAGTGCGCTGGCCGGGCGACGCTCCCCTTGGGCCCCCCCCCCCCGACGTCGTCTGCTGTACGGGCGCATTGCGCCTGGCGTCGGGGGGGGTCCCCGACGGGGGACGAGCCGGTGAGCGGTATAAGGGTTGTGTGGTTAGAGTTTGGCTTCGCCGCCTGGTTATCCCTTGTTATGGTTAAAGTTTGAATTACATCTGTTATAATTGTGTCCCCTTAAGAATTATCCCGTGGCTTTGCAGTTAGCAATCATCAGGGTGCGGACCCCGTACGCCAACCGCGGGTTCGGTCTTCCTCACCCCCAAGGAATCTGGCGTGCGCCCCTCTGAGGGGATTCACGGACCCCCTCAGACGGGAAAGCGAGGTTCCTTAACCGAGGGTTTGGGTTGTATACCCACCTCTCTGAAACAATAGGCACTGTTGACGGTGCTCGCTTAGAGGCGTAGCACCAATACCCTAGTGAGTTTGTTCTCCCCTATACCCTTACCCCTTGCCCCCGCCCCTTTGTCTGATTCTCCATAGTGTTCTACTCCCCACCCCCCCTTGCCCCGACTAGGGTTCCTTCTGGGAACGGAGGGGAGATGGGTTCCATAAAGGTTGTGTCTTTAAATGCTAGGGGTCTTAACACCCCAGAGAAAAGAACGATCCTCCGACAGGAACTTAGAAGGCAAAAAGTCAAGATAGCATTTGTGCAGGAGACCCACTTTAAAAAGTCTGCGGTACCGCGTTATGGATAGCAGAGATTTCCCCCAGGTATTCACCAGCTGCACAGATGAGGGGAAGAAAAAAAAGGGTGTCGCAATTCTACTAGCTAGAGACCTCCATTTTTCCACCTTGGAGGAGTGGAGCGACAAGTGGGGTAGAGTGGTAATGATTAAAGGCTTACTGGGCCATAGGAAATATACCCTGGCCTCGTTCTACGCCCCCAACCAGGGCCAACTTAAATTCCTGAACAAGGCCCTGGACAAGCTGGAAAAGTTTGCAGAGGGGGAGGTGATCCTGGGAGGAGATTTTAATCTAGCTATGGAACCCATTTTGGACTCCTCAACGGGCAAATCCGCACTGTCCCAGTCAAGCGTTAGAGCTTTACGGAAAAAATTACACTGTATGCGGCTGGTGGATGCCTGGCGAGTGACCAATCCCAAGGTGAGGGATTACTCCTACTTCTCCAGGGTTCATGGGACATATACCAGAATTGATTACCTATGGGTATCGCATAGCCTGTTGGGTGCTGTGGAGGGGGGAGGCATCTCTCCGACTTCTTTCTCGGACCATTCTCCGGTATACCTGGACATGGCCATTGGGGACAGACCCCCCCCACCGATGACTTGGAGACTTAACGAGTCCCTTCTTCAGGATGCTGTGGTCACGAAGGAGGTCGGAGAGAGCATTAAAGCATACTTTAGGGAGAATAATAACGGTGAGGTGTCACCTTTGACACTGTGGGAAGCTCACAAGAGCGTGATCAGGGGTGTACTGATCAACCACGCATCCAGGCTGAAGAGGGAGAGGGAGTCCCAACTGATGAAACTCATGGAAAGGGTTCAGAGTCTGGAGTTGTCCCACAAACGATCTGAAGCAGCACGTGTACTCGGCGAACTGACACAGGCAAGAGAAGCCCTAAATGCACTACTCCTGAATAAAGCTAAGTTTGCGATTAAAAAATGCAAACGCACATATTACGAATTTGGAAATAAGAGTAGCTCACTATTGGCCCGAGCGCTGCGGAAACACCGCGCCCAAAATTTTATTGCAGAAATCCTGGATGGGTCCCAACGGAAACAGCACGCCTCTGAACAGATTGCAGAATCTTTCAGATCATACTACGCTAAATTATACAACCTGTCGCCAGACATGACGACCAGCACCCCAAGGGATCGGATTAGGGAGTATATAAAGATGTCAGGGATGCCCAAGGTCTCGAGGGAGGTGGCCGAGTCTTTAGAGGCCCCTATTGATATAGCAGAATTAGAAAAGGCAATAAAGCAGACCCCAGCTGGTAAGGCTCCCGGACCAGATGGCTACACGGCAAAATACTATAAAACGTTCTTGCCGGTGTTAGGCCCCCATGTTATTAAGGCTTGGAATACCATCGCAGACCCTGAAAAACGGAGCGCCTTCTCTGACAGAGATCTTGAGGCACAAATCGTGGTTTTACACAAGACCGGTAAGGATCCGTTGGTATGTCAGAGCTACCGCCCCATCTCGCTCCTCAACACGGACCTAAAACTATATGCGAAAATCCTAGCGAATAGATTGGCTCCTATAGTGGCACAGGTCGTGCACTGGGACCAGACGGGGTTCGTGCTGGGGAGAGAGGCTAGGGACAATGTGGTGAGGGCCATCAACGTGATCCATAGGGCGAGATCCACTGGGATTCCCACGATGCTTCTGTCTACTGACGCCGAGAAGGCCTTTGACAGGGTGAATTGGAGGTTCATGGAGGAAACAATCTGCCACATGGGCCTGGGCGAGGTAATGAGGAGTTACATCGGAGCCCTATACACCACCCCCTCGGCTAGGATCAGAGTGAATGGCCTCCTGTCGGACCCGGTGCATATACGCAACGGTACTCGACAGGGGTGCCCATTGTCACCCCTTCTCTTCGCACTCTCGTTGGAACCTTTCCTGTGCAGGGTGCGGAGCAACGCGGATGTCCGTGGGGTGGAGTCCTCGGAGGGGCCACACAAAGTGGCAGCCTACGCGGACGACCTCCTCTTCTGTGTCTCCAGCCCAGTGATATCCCTCCCAGTGCTAATGAAAGAGCTCGAGGTTTATGGAAGGCTTTCCTTCTTCAAAATAAACTTCGATAAGTCGGAAGCCTTAAATGTTACGCTCCCGACGGACATTTGCAGGACCCTGCAGCAATCTTTTCCGTTTAAGTGGGCAAAAACCTCCATAACATACTTGGGAACCCAGCTGCCGAGCCAACTCCCGCTCATTTACGCCTTGAACTTTTCGCCCCTTGTGCGAGGGATTAAGGCGGACCTAGAGAGGTGGGACCTGCCCACCTTCTCGTGGATGGGCAGAGTCAACATTATCAAGATGTCGGTGCTGCCCCGTCTGCTGTTCCTTTTTCAGTCCCTTCCAATTCAACTCCCTGGACACTTCTTTAGAGACCTGAACCAGGCATTCAGGAAGTTCGTCTGGCAGAAAAGGCCAGCCAGGTTAGGATACCGTTTCCTGTGTAGCCCCAGACACCGGGGGGGAATGGCGCTACCCGACATCAAGATGTACTGGACCGCCTCCCACCTACAGAGGGTTTGTGAGTGGCAGTTATGCTATAATACCAAACGTTGGGTCCGTATGGAGAGAGCGGGGGCGCCTGTTCCCCTCGATGTTGTCCCATGGAATAGAGATATCCCTCTGACAGATGTTAAGGGGCACCCCACAATACCCGCGACACTGAACATCTTCAAGAAGCATAGAGATCAGGAGGAGATATCGCCCTGGCCAACCCCCATGACGTCTCTCCTGCATAATCCCACACTTCCGATGGGCTGCTCTGGGGCCACGCTCAAGGGATGGGGTGGCCTGACTTCTCTGATCTAATAACCGCAAATGGATGGTCCACTCTGAGTGAACTGAGGGCCAGGTGGCCTACGGGGGATCTAGACCCGTGGAGCCTACTATACTTTCAATCGTACTTATCTCGCATAGGCTTTAAAAGAGAAAACTGCAGAAACCCCACGGCATTTGAGAGGATTTGTTTGGGAGAGACGCTCACACCTCATCTCCAAGATATATTCACTGCTCTCTGGGAGGCAGGAGACCCCTCCAACGTTTTGGAGGGACTGGGAAGCCGATTTAGGCCGACCCCTCTCCGATAAGCAAAGGGGGGGGTGGCGATACTCGCACACAAATCCTCGGTTGCCACTAAGGTTCAGGAGTTGAACTATAAACTGTTAACGAGATGGTACTACACGCCTGATAGAATCAGTAGAATGTTCACAGGGTCGGATGACCGGTGCTGGAGGTGTGGCCGGGAAAGAGGGACTTTGTTCCATATTTTCTGGAGCTGCCCTAAAATTCAGTCATACTGGGGAAAGGTCATACCAGTAATTGAGAAGATTGCGGACTTTCAGACTAAAAGCGACCCCGCAGTCATACTCTTACACTTAGTGGATCGCCCCATCGGGAAATATAAGAGATCTTTAGTGGTCCACCTCTTAAATGCAGCTAAACAAGTGATCCCTAGATTATGGAAACAGAAGAGAGCTCCGTCGGTGAGGGACTGGTTGAGAGAAGTGTCCTCCATCAGGGAAATGGAGGACATGACCCTGTCCCTCCGCGACAGAGACGAGCAATTCAGGAGCGCTTGGCTGCCCTGGTTGATCTTTCAGGAGGCGGAGGAGTACAGAACCCTATGGGACAGTGAGCCAATAAGTGGGTGATGATCTGGAATCACCTACTCCGGGATGGACAGGGGCACCAGTGAGGATCTGGTCACACTCCGTGCTCTGAGGCTGCAACGAGCGACCCCCCCCCCCCCCCGAGGGACTACCCTTCCCCGTTCTCGGAAATACCCTACCCCATTCACCCTTCTCCCCATATACGTTAAGTCACCGTTTTGAATCTAGCTACCTACGAAGTACATTACCACAAGCACCCTGGGGGAAAATGAAGGGAGTGCACCCAAGAATAATATTGGGACGGGTTCGAGGGGAAGTAACCCCTGCATAGTCCCATATACACCCCCCCTAATGTTACAGAATACTATGACTTTATATGCCATGAGCTACTGTTTTACTTGCAGTGATATTTGTTCTGTATGGAAAATGTACACAGTGAGCTACGGACAGCTTCACTTTCCTTATGTGTTTTCCTATGTTGTACCCCACTTTACTTTGTAAAATGAAAATAAAGAATATTAAAAAAATAGTCCAATAATTTAAATACTTGGGGATCATGATTAGTAGGCAACCAAGTGAGTTCATATCTCTGAATATTTCCCCTGTCGTGCCAAGGCTAAGGCAGCGGGTTGCTCAGTGGGCGAACCTGCCCCTGTCAGTCATGGGCAGAATTAATATATACAAAATGATATTCCTTCCAAAATTTCTGTATATATAGCAGGCCTCGCCAGTGTTGCTGCCCGTCTCCCACTTTAAGACGTTGGATTCAATTCTGTTTGGCTTTATTTGGGGGCAGTCTCCACCTAGGCAGACAAATAATGAAAGCACAGGTGGCGGAGGGGGGTCTAGTGGAATGTATTTTTATTCTACGCAGCTCCTGTTTGTGCACTGGTGGCTCTGTCAGCCGCAAAACAACCCGGTGGTAGGTCTGGAAGTGGCGGTGTTGGGTTCTCCTGAGAAACTATCCCTCTTGGTGTATAGGGGGGTTCGGGGGGTCCGGGAGGCAACCGGTTGTATGTGGGCAGTGTGTAACATATGGGAAAGGGTGGCCAAGCTGAACAGGAAGCCGGACGAGGCCCAGCATTGGTCCCCCTTTGCTCCTCTCTGGAACAACCCCAAGCTCCCTGAGTTGGTTTCAATGCAGGATCCGCAGTTTTGGGATGGAAGGGGCCTCCAGACGCTGGTCCAGGTGTACAGGGATGAAGTGCTTATGTCGTTTGACCAAATTAGGGAGACCTTTCGAGTTTCTCACCGGGACTTCTTTCGCTACCTGCAACTCAGGCACGCTCTGCAAACTCAATTCTGCAGGGACAGTCCGAATTTTTCGGTGTCCCAGGTGGAGAATGCGGTGAGAGGGACGGACTTGGGGAAACCGGTCTCTACATTGTATAGGTGCCTGGTTGCTGGGCTGGAGTCCCCCAGGGGGAAGGTTGAAAGCAGGTGGCGGACCCTGGACCAAACCTTAGACCGGGATGACTGGGAAGAAATCTTAGATAACCTACACTCATCGGTCATAGAAGCCAGAGACAGATTTATCCAGACCAAGTGGATACATCAAGCCTACATCACGCCGATACGGCTGCATAAGATGGGATTACTGGCTAATGATTTATGTCCCAGGTGTGAGAGGGAGACTGGTACATGGGAACATGTGACCTGGTCCTGTGAGGTCCTGGTGAGATATTGGGGAGAGGTGATGGATTTGATTGGTAGAGTGGTGGGCACCCGGATCACCGGCTCGATTTCCTTATGTCTTCTGGGGGTGGTCGAATCACTGTCGCTGTCGAGGCCGCTGAAATCATTATTTAGGCTGCTGCTCGTTTATGCCAGGAAATGTGTTCTGCTTAATTGGAAACACCCGGCCAAACCATCCGTACAGGCGTGGAGGGCTGTAGTCAACCAGAAACTCACTATGTACAAACTGACATACACAGCTCGGGGGGTGCCTGATAAGTTTGAGAAGGTATGGGGTCCCTGGCTGCAGAGTCAGGACACCGCTTCAGAGGACGATTAGGGAGGGGAAAGGTCTACTTAAAGGGGCGAGGCTGCTCACCTATAGTAGGTTGAGTTATTGAGCGAGTTAAAGTGGAATTAGGGAGACGGGAGAAGCATCCTGGAGATGTGACTCCCCGACTGGTCCTCCCATCCCGGTGAATAGTTAACTAGATATCCGAGTCCAGAATGTATGTGTGTTTGAGTGAATGGTTGTCGTGTCTAAATGTTTATTGAAACTATGCTACTGAACTGGGTGCCTGCGGCATCTCAATGTGATATGTGACTTGTATTCGTGTTTGATGTTTGTTGAACTGCAATAAAAAGAAACTTTAAAAAAAAAATATATAATGTGTGACCATTTGGTGATTATGTTTTATATCGGCTACGCCTGTACATACAGAAGCGACATGCTTGCCCCCATGCATTGGACTGTGCCTACAGTAGCAACAATCTGTTCAGTTAATAAGTTGGTCGTGGTTTCAGTTTTCAGACTGGCAGCAATGAGAAGAAGAGATTTATGCTGATGCTCCTGATGAGTTTCTTGATCCTATCAGGAGAACTCTAATGTCAGATCCAGTTATCCTGCCGTCCTCCCTTGTAACAGTGGAAAGGTCAACTAGTGTTCGACATCTACTAAGGTAATAACAAAATGTAAAGCAGGTATAGTGTTTCTCCTTAAAGTGATGCTACACCCAGAAAGGAAGTTTATGTGGTCACCTCCTATCCCTAGCCCAGTCCCCCCAAACAGCCTGCGTTTCTTTTAAACTAAAGCCTTTTCCCAATGTTCACAAAAAAAACTTAACAGGATGGAGTTTGATGTCCGAATGGCTGTCCTATGCTTATTAAATCAGCTACAACTAAACTGTCACATAATGGTTGTTAAAGCAGAACAAAACTCCACCAGCCGCTGACCTGGAATCAAAAAAGATTTCAGGAGTGGCTGCTGGCTTTCCCCCAGGTCATCAAGAATCGCATCACCGGCGGCGGGCACATGCTCTCGCTCCAGCCATTCATATACGCATGCACCCAATTCGGGATGGCACAGAAAGTCAAATTTCTGGGTTTTGTTCTGCTTTAATTTATTATTTCTAACCCATTCACCTTTTTTTTTTTTTTTTAAAGTTTTATTTTGCAATAAACAAACATACATGACACACCAAACAAGTCATATATAAGATATTAAGGCACCCAACTTCATAACTGGCAGAAAATTGACAACACAGACAATCATTCACACAACTTTCATCCCGGACCCTTGGTAGATCTTGCTTCCATCTCGGATTAAGTATAGGACAGATAGGCTGAAGAGCTTAGTTATTAGACGGGGCGCAGGGTCTTCACAATCCCTACCTTATTCACTAGGTAACAGCTCACGGTCTCAGCCCCCCCAATATACTGTAGATGTTGTGCTAGACCCCAAAAATCCTCCTCCAGACCCCCACTCTCCCGGACTCACTCAGCGTCATATGCTGACTCATGGCTCTGCAACCAAGGATCCCAGACCTTTTCGAACTTCTCAGGTGCACCCCTAGCGGCGTAAGTCAATTTATACATGGTGAGTTTCTGGTTGACTAGTCTTTTCCAGGATTGCACTGAGGGCCTAGCGGGGTGTCTCCAGTTAATCAGGATGCACTTCCTGGCATAGAAGAGCAGCAATCGGACCAGGACCTTTAAAGCCCGCAGCTCCGAGAGCGACTCCACCACCCCAAGAAGACATGTGGAGATAGTCCTCGGTACCCAAAAACCCACCACTCTGCTGATCAGACCCATCACACCCTCCCAGAAGCCCGTCAGAACCTCACATGACCAGATCATATGTATCCATGAGCCACTACCCTTCCCGCATCTAGGACATAAATCAGAATCAGACAGGCCCATTCTGTGCAGACGAACCGGGGTGATGTAAGCCTGATGGATCCACTTGGTCTGGATGAATCTATCCCTAGCTTCCACAACCGACGCGTGTAGGTTATCCATTACCTCCTCCCAGTCGTCCCCGTCCAAGCCTGGGTCTAGGACCTGCCATTTAGACTCGATCTTACTCCTAGGGGACTCCAGTTCTCCTAACAAGCTTTTATACATCGCTGAGACAGGCTTTTTGAGGTTCTCATCTCTGATTACATTTTCAACCTTGGACACTGTGAACCTCGGGCCCTCCCTCCGGAATTGGGCGTGCAGTGCATGCCTGAGTTGTAGATATCGGAAAAAGTCCCGATTACGCAGATGAAACTCTTCCTTACACTGATCAAAGGACATCAGTACCCCTCCTCTGTATAGTTGCCCAATCTGCTTAACGCCTTTCCTTGACCAGAACAGCGGGTCCTGCATAGCACCCAATTCTGGCAACCTGGGGTTGTCCCATAGGGGAGCATGGGGGGACCACGCTGGGTCAACCCCAGCCCTCATCCCAAGCTTAGCCGCTCTCTCCCAGATGTTGCTGGCCGCCCTCATACACGTGGTCACCTCTCGGATCCCTTTCGTGCCCCTGTACGCCAGGGAAGTCAGCCTTTCAGGGGAGCCCAGCAGTGCCACTTCCAAGCATACCACCGGGTTGTCCCGCGGTAGACAAATCCACCAATGAACAAACAGGAGCTGTGTTGCATAAAAGTATAATTGCATGTGTGGCACCGCCAGTCCCCCCGGTATCTGTTTGCGCCTTCATTATCTGTCGATTTAGCCTTGGGGGGGAATGACCCCATATAAAGCTGAAGATGATCGATTCCAGTGCTTTAAAATGGGAGGCCGGAAGCATCACCGGGGAGGCCTGGTAGATGTATAGGAATTTAGGGAGGAAAATCATTTTAAATATATTGATTCTGCCCATGACCGACAGGGGAAGGTTCGCCCACTGGGTGACTCTTTGCTTCAATTTCGCTATTACTGGGGAGATATTGAAAGAAACAAACTCCTCAGTCCGCCCACTTATCACAATCCCCAGGTACTTAAATTGCTGGACTTTCTTTAGTTGAGATCTTGGGGAGACATCACGGGGGTCTGTCCCATCAACTAGCAACAGGCTAGATTTATCCCAGTTGACCTTCAGGCCGGAAAATCTTCCGAACACCCCAATGGTATCCAGAGCAGCCTCTAAGGACTCACCGCTATCCGCTAGGTATAGTAGGGTGTCATCCGCGTAAAGTGAAATCTTCTCCTCTATCTCCCCCAGCCTCCACCCCGCAATGGTTGTGGAGTTCCTAATGATGATTGCCAATGGTTCAATGGCCAGCGCAAAGAGCATCGGTGAGAGGGGGCAGCCCTGCCTAGTCCCCCCATTTAGCACAAAAGGGTTAGAGTAGCAGCCGTTGACCCGCACTCTGGCCGTTGGGCGGTCGTATAACAGCTTTATGTATGCTATAAAACTCGTGGGGAGCCCGAATCTGGCCAACACTGCCCAGAGGTACACCCATTCGATCGAGTCGAAGGCCTTCTCATTGTCGAGCGAGACTATCGCCCGGCCGCCACAGTTGTCGTGTACTATTTGTAAATTGGATATCAGCCTGCGCAAGTTTATCCCCGTTGTGCGTCCCGGCATAAAGCCTGACTGGTCAGGCCCGATCAGTTGCAATATAACCCTATTTAAGCTATTTGCCAGGATTTTAGCCAGAATTTTGGCATCTTGATTTAAGAGAGAGATGGGCCTATATGATGCACATGTATCGGGGGGTTTCCCTTCTTTGTGAATAAGGACCACGTGCGCTTCATGGAAGGAGGCCGGGAGACTCCCATCGTCCAGCGCCTGTTTCAGGACCTCCCAAAGCTTAGGGGCGATCCGATCCGACTCCTGCTTATACCACTCGGCCGGCAATCCGTCAGGCCCGGGCGCTTTCCTGCCGGGAAGTGCTCTCATCGCATTCTTAACTTCCTCAATAGTAATGGGAGAGTCAAGAGATTCCCGATCGGCAGGGGTCAGTTCAGGGAATTTAATTTGATCAAGATAATTCTCCAACTCATCCATCCCGTAGTTGACCCTAGAGGAGTACAGGGCCGAGTAGTATCTGAGGAACTGTTGTGCAATTTTCTCACCCTCTGTAACCATTTCCCCTGCAACCATTATCCCGGCAATACTATTGGACTTGTTTTCAGCCCTTGCTAGATAGGCCAGAGTCTTGCCATTTTTATCCCCTTTGTCAAATATCAACGCCTGCTTATGTAACAACAGTTTCCTAGTTGAATCGGATAATAACAGATTATATTCCCGTGTAAGAGACATCAGATTCGAATGGGCCCTATCGTCTGCCGAGGCAATGAATTCCTCTTCCGCTCTCGCAAGTTTACTTTCGAGGTCCCTCCGTTCTTCCCCTTGCTTCCCCCTAACCGCCTTTATGGCGCTTATGGCGCATCCCCTCGTAACCGCCTTAAAGGCATCCCACCTCACACCCGCAGTCGTCTCGTCCGCATTACACTCCCAGAAGACTTCCGCAGCAGAGACCAGACTATTTTTGACTTCAGGAGTCTCCAACCACAGGGGATTAAGGGTCCATCCCACTCGGCTTACCCGCGTCCGCATCAGCCCAACCCCCAACAACATAGGTGCGTGATCAGATATGCCCCTCGGGAGATAGTCACAGGACGTCACCCTCGCTAGCAGATCAGGTGATGAGAACGCGAGGTCTATTCTGGACAGGGACCTATGCGTGGCTGAGTGACAGGAAAAAGCCTTATCAGTCGGGTGTTTCCACCTCCATAGTTCCTGTAGGCCCATCGCATCTGCCCAGGACGCCAGCTGTGTCTTAGGGCCCGGTCTCTTGTCCAGTCTGTCCAACGCTGAGTCCAGCACCATATTAAAGTCTCCCAACAACAATATCGGGGTCGGGGGGTAGTTTACTACTTTCTCCATAATCCGGTGCAACACTTGGATATTGAAGGGCGGGGGGATATAAATGCCAACTATAATCACATCTGTATCCATAAGCTTGGCGTGGATGATCACATAGCAACCCTCCCGGTCCGTCTGCACAGAGTACAACACAAATGGAGTGCCCTTGGAGATGAGTACCGATACCCCTCTAGAGTAGGACGAGAAGAGAGCATGAAATGAATCCTGAATCCAGGGTCTCCTAAGAGCGAGTCCTCTCCGCCCCATTAGGTGGGTCTCCTGGAGGATTACCACACTTGGCCTATATCTCTTGACAAACTGGAGGACCGTGGACCGTTTGATTTTATCATTTAGCCCCCTTACGTTCCAGGAGAGAATCTTACAATCACCCATACTCAAAGTTCAGAGCGCTAACCCCTCTATCAGTTGTCAACCAGCAACAGTTAATCAGCCCCTCCCCTTGCGCCCGCCTGCCCTCCAGGGTCCGTTTACCATTCATCCCATGCATACCAACGTAACAACACACACTATACCAACTCTTAAACTCTAAATTGTAGATGCATATACCATTCCCGTCCACCCCCACCCCGCTCCACCACACCCAAACTCTGGTGAGCTTCATACCCCCCCAACAATACAATACAACAACGGTGTAACTAGTTGCACCGGGGTGCCTAGACCCACTGCCTATGGGCCCATAACATAACATTACCCTAAGCATATACAGGCTGGCGACATAGTCACCAAGGGTTCCCAGGGTGCGAGATAGGGGAAATCAGGGGCAACAGGCAGGCATAACCAGGAAGGGGGGGGAGGTACAGCCGGGGGGGGAGGGACGGTAGACCGACCAAGGGGGGAGCGACAGGAGTGACGGATAGTAAGGGGGGGTGCAGTAGGGAAGGGGCCATCACACCGTGGGAATCCAGAGCCACAGCTCTCCTGTACTGATCATATCAGGATGCAATGCGACTAGAGCAGCCAGAACAAATCTCAACATATTGTAACAGGTTGCGGCAGTTTCAACAGCCATCAAATCTTCAAACTAAACCGGGCGATCCCGCTACCGGGCGGCACTTAGACGCCGGACCCAACATCAGGCGGATCGCTGCCGAGGAGAGGGCCCCGGGCAAGGGGCATCACCAACAATTAAATTGTGCTGAATTTAAGGAGATACTGTCTCCACCCTGAGCCCAAGTCGTTAGGCTCCAGGTAAAGAGTCCAACCAAGCATTAGCGTCCTCAGCCGACGTGAAGAATTTGGTCGTCTCTCCATCTTGCACGCGCAGCCGTGCAGGAAACATCATGGCGTATTTAATTCCTTTCCGTCTGAGCCTCTCTCTCACGCCATTAAAGGAGCGCCTCTGCTTCTGGACCTCCGAAGTGAAATCCGGGAAGAAGGATAATCGGGCGTTATTGAAAGTCACCACTCCTTTCGTTCTAGCCGCAGCCAGGATCGCGTCTCTGTCTCTATAATGGAGGACTTTGAATATAAAGGGCCTTGGCGGCGTCCCTGGCGGCAGGGGTCTCGTTGGGATCCTGTGCGCTCTCTCCACTGTGAAAAATTTAGATAGATTCACCGGCGCCAGAGTCTCCCTTATGAGGTTTTCAGCAAATTGCTCTGGAGAGGCTCCCTCCGCTTTTTCCGGCAGGCCTAGGATCCTGACTTTATTCCTCCGGCTCCTATTTTCAGCGTCCTCTGCCCTCCCCATGAGAGCGGTCACCTGCCTCCGCAGGGTGGCAATTTCCTCCGTGTGGGTGGACAGTCGATCCTCTGCATCACCGATTCTCCTCTCCGCCTCCCCGGCGCGGTCACGGATCTTATCCAGGTCATGACGGAAGTAGTTAAATTGTTCCTGCAGAGTGTCAAATTTGGCTGTGAGGGCACTCTGGCATGATGCAATAGCTGCCATAATAGCTGCAGTATCAGGGTTGGAGGTCCCCTGCTCAGCCCCACACTGGGTCTCCATTGTTTGCGTACTACAGGCGACCACGGTTGTTCTGCGCTTCTTATTGCCTCTCATATGTAGGGGGGGCTCCCTGGCTGGAACAGCCCCGTCAGGGTAGGATCCAAGGACAGGAGACCACCGTCCACCCCGGGCACTCAGGGATCTTTTTGAGGGGGGGGTATAGTAGACCGAAGAGCGTCTAAGCGGTCCCAGATCAACCCCACCGACAGGGGAGAGGGGTCTCAGTTCCAATGCAGAGCTTAGTGATCAATAGCCTCCACGGATGTGCCACAATCCCGCAGAACGGGTGCCGCCTCTATCTCAGACAGGCGGCGCACCGGTACCCCAGCTGCGGTGCAGATGAACAGTACAGGCCAGTTGTGGGGGCAGGGTCCAGCAGAAAAGGTCCACCTTAGGGTTCTCCTGTGCAGGGATATGGGGAACGGGAGAGCGTCCAGGCAGCCCCAGTTCCACAGGCAGGGCAGGAGGTCTTGCTCACAGGGCAATGTTATAGATGTTGCGGCCACTACAAATATGACCCCAGCTTGCAGGGTGAGCTATTGTGCTGGCCTAGGCAGACAGCTCCCACCGGACACAGATCAGGGGCAGAAGAAGAAAACAGAGGCTTATCCCACTCAGAGCGCTTTTCTCCCACGCAGGGGGCACAGGGATTAACAGGGCAGGACAGGAGGACCCACCCGCAGGGCAGCCTTAATTGTATTGTGGCCCTTGCTGTTTTGCTTGGCTGGGGTAGAGCACCAGGGACGTCAGGACAGCTACAGCTCCCACCCCCTCACCTCTGCCAAGATGGCGACAGACTCCCAGCTTTCGCGCCACTTCCTCAGCGCTCCTTCTCTGTCAGGGAGGCGCCCCTCGTACCCCTCTTCACCGCCTCGGCCCGGGAGGATGAGCACCACTGCCGCCGCTGAGGACTCCAGCCGCCGCTGATGACTGCGGCCGCCGCCGATGACTCCCGCCGCCGCCTCTTCTCTGCACACGTGCGCTCGGGGCCGCCGTCACCTCCTCCACCCCTCGCACCGCAGCAGTCCTCTTGCTGTGAGCTGCCCCTCACACGCCGGGCACCCAACCCCTCGTCACCGCCGCAGCCCGATTCAGAATGAGGCCGCCGCTGACAGTTCCAATGCCGCAGCCTCTCTCCTCCGCACACACGCCCGAGCAGCCGCCAACTCTCCCGCACCTCGCGTGTGTCACGCTGCCACTCCGATGGCCGTCTCCACCGCCGCCGCTCTGCACTTAGGCTCGATCCCTGGGCCAGGGAGAGCCACCACAAAGGTTCTGGACGTCCAGTCGCCAAGGATAAGGTAGGGATCAGGATAAATTGCGAGGAGCCCCGTTCAGGCACGTCTGCCTAGGTCGCCATCTTGACCACGCCCCAACCCATTCACCTTTTAACCTTTTATAATATGCAACAGTTCAAATGAAACCTAGGTCCACATTCATTGTATTGGCAAAGGACATTTATTTTAGCTGCAACTTTTGTTTCTTTTCTCTTACTTTTCATTTGAATGGGATTTGGTGATGGTGTCTTAATCACTGCCTTTGGGCAGCAGCCACCAGGATTGACCTTGGAGTGGAGCAATGGTGGTTAAATAATGCTGAATATAGAGGGCCGCAGAAGACTCTGATGTGAGATCTGTTGGAAAATCTACCCAAAAGTATAGTTTTCTGTATTAAATTGCATACCCGTAACTCATATATGTTCTATATCTGCTTTTAACCTACATAGGTCCCTGTCTGACCTGTGCCTTCCATCAGGTTGCTCTTCTGGGGAGGTTACTCCAGGCAGTGGTGTGCCATAAGGAACGGCACTATTGGTGGCCCTAGTCATTATATATATTGTGGTAAGGTGGTGCAAGGGGCCGTCATTGACGGCAGGTATGTAGCACCAATGTACCTGGCATTGGTGCAGTAAAGCCGTATAGCTTGTTTTCCAGCATCAGCTGCTGGTGGCAGTTTGCTGCTGATGATTTAGAATAGCCGAAAGGCTAACCTGGGACGGCTTTACTGGGATGGAGCAGAGCAGGGTGGGACTCCATCCCACTACCCAGGTCCGGGTTTTGCGGGCTGTTTAAATAGCCTGGGGAATCAGCTGTGGCCTGTCCTTTGTCTAGAGCTCACATGGGAGTGAGACTCTGTGAGCCTGGCTGAAATCTCCTGTGGAGGCTGTTTCATGCGGACCTGAGGCCTATTTGGACTGTAAACAGGATTTTTGCTCAAGGACTAAAAGCTGTTTGCCTGATTGAATCATTTATGCTGCGGTTTCCTGAAAAGGTGATGTAACCTGTATGGACATATGCTTTTGTGGATTTTTGTGTGAAATAAACACAGACTTTACTTTGAACTGTTTGCCTCCGCCTCTATACTGCTGACACCTGGTCGCCTACCAGAGCTAATCTCCACAATATATTTCTTATATATATACATGTCTTGGTATAGATCTATACCATGAGGTGAGGGTACCCGCCTCACACTAAGTTGGATTCAGGCGCTATTTCGTCCTTTCTGCCTTGGACGGATCCTCTGGTCTCGGGACTATGATCTAAATTACTATGAGATGAAAGGGATCTGTGCCCCTCTACTGGGGTTAGAGATCTGCCGGAACTGTCTTGTCCCTGATGGGATCTTATCTTGGGGTCTACCGGTGCCCCCTTCTTGAAGTACCGGATTGTTTCCATGGATTAAGGGCCCTCTGGCCTGGTCCTATTCGGTTGGTCGTCCTTCCGGACCTGTAGGACTAGTTCGGCTCTGCTGAATATTGTTGTTAGCACTTCTGTTGGTTCCGTCTGCGACCTGGACATGTATTCCCCGTTGGGAAAAGTTTTGAGTTACCATGGCTACCCCCTCTTGTAGCGGCATGGTTAGGCAGTTATTTTGGCCTATCCTTCTAGAGGAAGATTCTTCCTCCCTATTGTTTTTCGTTCTTTTACTATTAGTGCTTGGCTTGCCCTGTAGCACTATGTTCTGGCGATCAAGCTGGCTAGTCCGCTGCTTGCGCTCAGTTCTCCCTTTACAAGGTTCAAAGGTTGAGGTTAGAGCATTGCTCTCGTTGTTGATAGCATGGTTAAGGGTGATAGCGCTTTACTGTTGGCTGTGCCTTTTCACGGGGATCCCACCCTATTGTGGACACTGCTATTGGATGTCCCATACTTTATGAATATGTTCTGGAGCAGGACGTGCTGTATGCTTAGAATAATACAATTCTGTGAGAATCTCACCTGTAGAATTGGTATTATATGCATACAGCACGTCCTGCTCCACCCCACCCTGGTTTCACTTTGTTCTGGATCCCCTGTATGGTGATTGTACTCACTTGGTGTTATTGCCAGACATTCTGGGTGGTTTGTTTCTCCTGGCTTCTCTTCTCACTGCTTTTCAATGCTGGGGATTGTGGGAGGTCCTCCGGTATATGTAGGGCCGGGAGGAGCTTGTTTTCTTCATGATCTGCAGTGCACGGCGCTGAAGGCGGAGTTATACCCATACGTTATGAATATGTTCTGGAGCAGGACGTGCTGTATGCATATAATACCAATTCTACAGGTGAGATTCTCACAGAATTGTATTTTTTTGTGCCCACATTGCTTTGCTGTCCCATTCCCAGGTGACCGCCGGCAGCCAGTGATGTTCACGTGGCAAGTTGTCCAGTGTGTGCCTGCAGTGATCATGTCAGGGTGGCACGCTCCAGTGGATTGCAGATGTAGGCAAGTCTCAGGGCCAGGGAACGGCCTGGTGTATAATGTGGGGCATGCTGCAATTGTATGCCTCTCAGTGTGTCTCAGAGGATCTTTTTGAGTGTTGCAACTTTTTAAACTGGAACACTTATTTTAGAAAAAAAAAAGGGTGTTCTGAGTGTAGGGAGGCATCCTGATTGCCGATGCCTGTACCCGTGAATTTAACAGCGTTAAATAGGAGAAATCAGCAATTGGGATGCCTTCCTGCACTCCGGGCACAACCCTGTGAAAAATGGTTGTTCCGCATCCAGACAAAATGCATAAACATACACTCCCGCACAGCTTTTAGACTACAGGGCCTAAGATTTTTTATGTAAAATGATAAGAAAGAATGATAAGTAAGTGACTAAAAACTTAAAATATATTAATTTTAGATACTGGGGGATAGTTTTTTAAGGGGTTAAAATGCATGTCAGTAACCGGAGATATGCGCCACCTTTATCACGTAAGATACAGATTACAGATCTACAATAAAAAAACGAGACATTTTCTTCAAAAAACAAGACGGCTTTTTCATTTTTCATGCGTCAGTTAAGTGGTTCAAAACCTGGGATTTTCACTCTTTGGGATGCCCTGCTGCATGACACCCCTCCGATCGACCAATTTACATACCTTGCCAACATTTCGCTTGCACAGGTGCGGCTCTCCTCCAATCAGCCACTACATTCCCTCCCGTCTGGGGCATCCAGATTCGGGATGTCCCACTGTGTGAAACCCCCCCATGGTCATCCGGTATACTCACCTTCTCTCCCGCTCCAATGGCGCATGTGCAAGCAGTGGCCGCATCCCCGCTATCTCTTTAGGCATTTAGAGGGCAGCAGGGATGCTGCGCCACGTGCTCGGCCTAGTTTGGCTGCTGAAACAAGCCTAGACAAGCGTGTGTGCTGATTGGATGCATGCGCCATAGGACCAGGTAAAGGTGTATTGGAGTGGACGACCTGGAGGGTTTCACATGGTGGGTCATCCCGAATCGTGGTGCCCCCGGGAAAAGGTCCAAAATCCGGGATAGTCATAATCCTGGGTTTTGGGCCACTTTAAAACAGCCTGAAAGTCTAAAAGTTTTATTTTTCATTTTTTTACTTTAAGAGTTAAAAATGAAAAAGTTCCTTAATAATCATGCAAACCACTTAATGACCTACTCACCTTACCAGGCTGCTGGCTCCCGTACCTCTCGCGCCGACATCTTGCTACACCGGGAAGTATATATCCCACAGTGTACGGCAGTGGCTATGACAGGGGCGAGTGCGAGGTGAGAGCTTCGGCGGCGGGGGACCTCCGGAATTGTAGCTGCTGGATGGTTCATGTAGCACGATTTACCGCACTACATGAATCCGGAAGCAGCTGGAAAAAGCAGCAGCACAGCCGAAAGTAGTCTGCTGTGTGCTGCGGGACCATCCGGACCTGCACCTGGGAGGGGATTAAAGTGGAGTTGCAGCCCAGCAGGGGAAAGAATAATAAGTGAGCAACTAAAAACTTAATATTAATTTTAGATGCTGGGGAATAGTTTTTTAAGGGTTTGGGCTTTTCATGAAATCATGCTGAAGGTCCAGTTTAAGTCCTCTGGCCTCTTTTTTTGCTTTTGGTATACTTTATAATATTCTAGATGCTAGATGCGGTTTTGGCCCCCTTTAAAGACAAACACTGGACAGTCTGGTGAGTTCTCAAGAAATCCCCAAACTTCGCCATTTGTTCCCTTTGCTTCTGCATTTGGCAGGTTAAACTTACCTGTCTTCTGCTCTTCCTCCTGCACTCCACCAATATTCTTGAATGCTTTCTGTAGGGCAGCGCCATCTTGTCTTTATCTCTGTCCCATGATGCACTGCACCACCCCCGAGATCTCACATCTGCGCGGTGAAGTGCTCATCTCGATCCCCAGTACAAACGTACCTTTTCCCCTATGCTCGGCGGTGCGTTTAGGCCAGCGCTCAGCAATCAGGAGCAGGAGTGGCAGCATCACCAGTTTCCTGTAGACGTGGGCACGCTCCTGTCCCTAGCCTATCTGATTGTTTTCATCACTGAGGATTACTGTGGATTAGTACATTTCTCCCCTAAACTTTCTTTTTAGACTTGAGGTCCACATTAAAATGGACCAGTTACCACCTGCACCAGTCCTGGAGTCTTAATGACTCTAGGCTGGCAGGATTAGGTGCCCCTGGTGCATACTGATTTGGGATGCCCCACTGTTTGAACCCCAACCCACTCCCATTGATTGCCAGTAAGCCCCTTACCTTTCCACTGCTCCCTCTCTAGATAGCCCCAAAACGCAGCACTCCACAGGTTAGCCAAAACGGGATACCCCCGGGGGCACGGACCAATCACCAGGATAGTCATAATCCTGTTGTTTGGTCCACTTTTAGGGTAAGGTTTAGATTAGAATATTGAATATGATTATACATGTAAATGTTGGTTATATGTAGTGTAATACTTTTATTGATATATGAATATCTACCACATATTAAACATAATTATTTATGAGCATATTGGTGGATAATAGTAAATCAAATCATTATATGGGGCAATAGTTTAACAATTACCATGAAAAGTGCACTTTCCCCAACAATATATTTTTATAATGTTATCATTAGATTAGATGAGCCTAGCCGAGTTCGCGTTGGCGCAGTCAATCACGTTGATTGGACGGGAGGCCACGCATGTGCCGTGGGGCTGAGGAAAGGTGAGTTACTTCGGGCGACCTGGGGGGGTTTCACACAGCGGGGCATCCCCGATCGGGCTGCCCCAGGGGTGAGGATCAAAGGGGTTTTGGTCCACTTTCAAATAGATCAGGATCACCTATTATTGGCAGCTGATAATCAGAACTATTGCCCCATATAATGATTTGATTTATGATTATCCACCAATATGCTCATAAATAAGAAAAAAAACAATAATTTCACCATCATTTTTATAATTATGTTTAATATGTGGTAGATATTCATATATCAATAAAAGTATTACGCTACATATAACCAACATTTACATGTATAATCACATTCAATATTGTGCTCTAAACCTTACCCTAAAAGTGGACCAATCACCAGGATTTTGATGATGCTGGTGATTGGTCCCTGCCCCCGGGGGTATCCCCCCAGATTGCCAACTCCACTCACCTTTCCACCGGTCCCACGGTGCATGCACGGGCGCTCATCCAATCAGCGCGTATACTAATGAAGGGCATAAATCCTTTGTTTTGGACTGTGTGTCGGCATAGTGAATGCCAGCGGCCATATCACTGCCTAACCTGTGGGCTATCTAGCCAGGGAGCAGTCGAAAGGTAAGGGGCTTGCTGGCAATGGGGGGTTCACACAGTGGGGCATCCCAAATCAGAAAGCCCCAGGGCACCTAGTCGGGCAGTCATTAATACTCCAGGACCGGCGCGGTTGGTGACTGGTCCGTTTTAATGTGGACCTCGAGTCAAAAAAGAACGTTTACGATATAAGTTTACAAAACCACCACCCCCTCTGCTGATAAGTGGAACAAACCCAGAGTGGTCAGCCCAGGATTCTAAAAGATTCAAGGGCTGCTGCCCTATCCCTGGGGCTGTGTGAAACGCCCCCTCTTGGCAGCTCACTCGGTAATGATTGCTGAGCGCTGGTCTATACAGACTGTATTGCCAAGCATAGGGGAAAAGGTAAGTTTTTACTGGGGATCTGGGGGTTTCACATAGCGGGGAATTTTAATTGGGAGGAACAGACCTCAAAAAAGTTAAATTTTCATGTTTTGTTCCTCTTAAAAGTGGACCAAAACCCAGTGTTTGGACTATCCCGGGTATTAATCCCTGCCCCCATTTTGGAATCCCTCCAGGTCGCCCAATGTAACTCACCTTCCCCCGGTTCTACGGCACATGTACGGGACGATTATGACCCAAAGCAGGCGAGCGTGCCGGCGGACGCATCCTCGCTACAGGACGCATTCTTGCTCCGCCCATTTACAAATGTCTGGCACTGGCTCCGCGACCGTGGCATGCGCATGCACCATGTGATCAGGAAGAAGGTATGTGGGGGGGGGGTCACACAGCAGGGCATCCCGTTTCAGTATGCCCAGGGGGGGGGGGAATCAGGCCACCCAGGATTGTTATAGATTCCAGGGCTGCCAACCATGAGCGACTATAAAGCGGACCTGGGATTCATCTGTGTTACTGGGGCATCCCAATATGGTGATCAGACACCATTTTTGTCTAGAGGGCTGGAGACAACTGGAAGTGGATGCCCATACTCCACTTAAAGTGGACCAACACCCACGGGTGATCGGCCCGGGAATCTATAAGATTCCCGGGCCGATCACCTCCCTCCCCGCGGGACATCCGAGATCGGGATGTCCCGCGGGGTGAAACCCCCCCAAACACCCCAAACTCCTTACCTTATCTTCCCTCCCTCACGCCCCTCTAGACGTGCCCGCGCCGGCCGTCTGTGAATGGCCGGCGCAGGCACGCGCGCGTCAAGAGGGACGCGCGGGAGGCGGCTTGTCCGTCGGCGCTGGGAGCGGGGAGAGGTGAGTTGTTCGGGGAGGTTTCACACAGCGGGGCACCCCGATCGGGGGTGCCCCACCGAAGTGGACCAAGACCCAGGATAGTCAAAATCCTGGGTGTTGGTCCACTTTAAACCTGTTTGATGCAGACCTAGCAGAGCCTTGGTCACTAAGGAATTTGCTGCATCAGTGAAGGCCGCCACACAGGCTTATTTTTTAAATAAAATTATTATAATTTTTTTATAATAATATAAGAAAAATATAACGTTGGGGAAAGTGCGTTTTTGATTTTTTTTTGCATAAAAGAAAAAAATGAAATAAATATAAGAAATGAAAAATAAAAATAAAATGGACATCATTTTATCACAAAGAAAATGACACTTTAATAATTGGCATCAAAAGTATAATAAAAAAGTAATAATAAAATGATAAAAATATAATGTTGGGGAAAGTGCACTTTGGATGACAGAGCTTAACTGCTTTATAAGTTGCGCAACACTCGCACATGCGCAGTGGAAATGTCGCGTCTGCCTCAGCGTAACCAGCCTGTGAGTGGGCATGCGCGTAATACAGAGCGCTCCCATTGTAACAGAAGCGGGAATGGTCGGCGTCTGCTGATGCGATGCTGCCCCGGCATCATAGATTTGCATAGCCCCGCCCCCTACTTCCTCACACCACTCACCCACCCATAGCTATATAGGGCTCCGCCTCATTCCCCAGTAATGTGCCCAGAGAAGGACTGCAGCAGTTGGGAGAACTCCATTGCGCATGTGCGAGTGTTGCGCAAACACCTTATAAAGCAGTTTCCACCTTTCAGTACCTGAGCAGCCTGTGGCGCGAGCAGCTAGTGAACATACCTGCCATGATTTGTTCACAGGTTCGAATCCGACCCTGTGTCTTGATCTGCAGGTGTTGCCGTGTTTCTCGGGACCGTCCAGGCTGGCTCCTTTTTTTATTAATAGGGAAAATAGAACGTTGGGGAAAATGCACTTTTTAGGCCAAGTGTCATTTTCTTTGTGCCAAAACGATGTCCACTTTATTTATTTCTTCTTTGTGCAAAAAAACAATTGTCATCCTAAGTGCACTTTCCCCAATATATTTTTCTTATTTTCTTATTAATAAAATATGGTGCCGAATGCCTATATTTTGGGACATAAGCTATTGCTATGTGTATGATTATCTAGCCCCATCCTGTGGCCATTAAGGTTTTTTTTATGTAAAACACGTTTATTTGTCAGTGATATATATTGTGCTGATTGTACGGCAGATTTTTGTTAAATAGTAAAAAAAAAGATTTTTAATATATTTTTTAATACATGAAAAGATAAACGTTTTACTAGTAATTAGAAAGAAAAAACAGCCGGCCGGGCATTGTTCACTTCTCTTATTTGCCGCCTATTAATGGGCGGCATGAGTGGGATTCGATCCGGTGGACTCGGCTACTTCCGAGTAAGCCAGCCGCACAGGACATTAGCTTACTGCGCCACAGGGCCAGTGGGTGGGCGTGGCCGAGATGCGGTGGGTGACGTCAGCTCGCCAGGAGACGCCAGTGCAGTGTGTTGCTGCTGAGAGTGATGGGCTCGCTGATCAGCGCTCAGGCAGCACTAGTTGCAGCAGCATCAGGCAGCACTAGTTGCAGGAGCAGAGACAGGGCAGATCGGTGCAGAGCCGTGTGACAGCTTCTCCTGGAGTCTCGCCGCTGCCATCATCCTCTGCCATTCAGAGAACATTTACACAAAGGGGCCTTTTCCCATCTGATCTGAGGTTTGATTATAGGAGGAGTTTATGTAGCAGTAGTGAAAGTTTTATTTAATTAAAGTGGACCAACACCCAGGGGTGATCGGCCCGGAAATCTATAAGATTTCCGGGCCGATCACCTCCCACCCCGCGGGACATCCGAGATCGGGATGTCCCGCGGGGTGAAACCCCCCAGAATCCCCAAAAAGATCTTACCTGATCCGCCGCCGCCGCCTCCCGCGCGCCCCTCCAGACGTGCGCGCGCCCGCGCCGGCTCTCTGTGAATGGCCGGCGGGGGCGCGCGCGCGCCGAGAGTGACGCGCGGGAGGCGGCAGCGGCGGAAGCGGCTTGGACGTTCCTGTCCCCCGCCTGGACGTTGGCGGGGATTGGCTGCGGCGTTCACGTGGGAGCGGGGAGAGGTGAGTTTTTTGGGGGTTCTGGATCGGGGTGCCCCGCCGAAGTGGACCAAAACCCAGGATAGTCAAAATCCTGGGTGTTGGTCCACTTTAAAGAAAATAAAAAACCCTAAATACAAATAGGATAATAAAGGAGGGAGTGATTTGCAATTAGGGATTTTTTCCTAATATCTCATGTAATAACTATTAAAACTGGGCTAAAAGACTTATTTTACAGGGAAACCAGGGATGTGGCTGCCCCCACTTTCTATGCCACCAAATTATCCTAAAATGACGGCTTTATTCCATGCATTAGGATGCACCACATAAAGCCCTGATTGGACGAGAGCCAGCGCATGCGCCATGGGAATGGCAGGATGGTGAGTTGAGTGGGTGATCACACATCCTAAATCGGGATGCCCCAGGGACAAGGACCAATCACCAGGATAGTGACAATAATGGTGATTGGTCCACTTGTATGATCCCTAGGAAGCCAAATTGCTTCATGAAGCTCTGATGGCGGAGCGGAAACAGCTGCACACCAGGATGAAGCATGTCTCCTGGTGGAGGAAGGGTGGCTGCTGCATGTGTGCACCAGCTGCTTCCTGTCCCCCATCAGATGGACGGAAATGGTGAGTATGGCTCTAATGCACTGGCGGTGTGAGGGGGTAGATTGGGTTGGTTTAGTGTCCCCATGGAGCAACAGAGTAGCCAGGAGGCGTGTAGGTCTGCTTTAAAGTATACCAAAACCAGACCTATAAGACGCTAGGTGCGGTTAGATACCCAGCCCTGGGGCATCCAGATTTGGCCTGCTCTGCTGTGTGACACCTCGCTGGATATTCTCACCTCGCCAGCGGCACCATTTCTTGCATCTTACTAGGTCTGTGTGCAGCCGCACTCTCCATAAATGAATTGCCGCCATAAAGGGATGCAGGGGAGGCCGCGCACCCATCTCCAGATGGGATAAGCTTGTAAGTCTGGCTGTGGGGCATCCCAAATCAGGATGCCTCCTGGGAATAGTATTAATCAGTCCAACAAGACCCAGTATTTCCACTATCCCCAGTTTTGGATTGTCCCCTGGGGCATCCCAATGTGAGATGTCCCCGCTGTGTGAAATCCCCTGGTTCACCCGATCTACATTTCTCACAGGAGGTGTCTCTCCTCCAATCAGCTTCTTAGTCTGCGCATATTAATGTGCGGCTGGAGAAGCTGTAACTCGCCGCACTCTCCAGGCTGTGCACGGCCAGATATTCAGTTATGGCAGGAGCTGCCGTACGGGAGAGATGCCGCCACTGGCTGCACATGCTGCATAGGTAAGAAAAGGGGGCAACTGGAGGGATTTCATATAATGGGGCATCCCGGCACAATGTGTAACCCTTGTTGTATTTACTCACCTTCATAGGGTATGAACCGAGAGTGTTTCGCACGGGGGGCATCCCGAATTGGGTATGCGCCAAGGGTACCGCCCAAAACCCAGGATAGTGAAAATCTGTTCTACTTTAAAGTGGACCTACGCTGGCCCTAGAATCTGTGAGACACTAGTGGCAGCTGAATACCTGCCATTATTTGGGATGCCCCAGAACTCCTAGTTCACTGAAATAAAGCAGATAGGACGAGTCTGCGTATGCGCCGTGGGATGGCTGATGAGGTAAATAAACCAGACGGGCGGCATTCAGATCACCCCTCCGGCTGTGGCGCGTGGGGACCGGTGTCACATTACAGGTTATGAGGGGGCTCAGATACTATAGGCTCTATGGTCTGGGCCCCCGTAGCCTATATGTGATGGGTAGGCCCCATGTTTTCATTGAAATGAATGGGGAGCGCATCTGCTTCTGCCACAGCCATTCAGATAGACTGTGGCGGGATCGCGCACAGCGCCGGGGATACAGGGGATGCGGCATTGCGCGCTTCCCATTTATTTCAGTGAGAGCAACTTACGACTCTCATCAAACAAGAGTCGGTGCATGTGCCAGTGGGGTGGGGTAAGGTGAGATTTTACGGGCTAACTGGGGGTGGGGGGGGGTCTCACAGCGGGGCATGAAACGAATTCCGAGAAAGTTACATTCAGAGGTTTTGTTCCACTTTAAAGCAGACCTTTACTCTGAATAAGATTCTATCTTATATGTTTCCCCCACCCTGTACATACAGATTGCTCAGATTAAAAATCATCCTACCTGCATCTACTGCATGTTATGAGCCTTTAAACATCCAAGATGGCGGCTTATGGAACATCAGGCAAACAGGAAGAGCCTTTTGACTGTGCTGCTCTGCATTCTGGGATTGCTGACCTTTTCCTGACCCCAGCTCTGCTCTGTCTGAGCAAAGCACAGCTATAACCCACCCCCCCTGTACTTTATCCCACTCTCCTCTCCTCATTCCTCAGTAAGTGTGATGCTTCTGAGTCAAGATGGCGGCGCCCGTGTCCTAAGTCCTGAACAGAGTTGCAGCCCATTGGGGGAAAGAATAAGTAAGTGACTAAAAACTTAAAATATATTAACTTTAGATGCTGGGGAATCATTTTTTAAGGGTTTGGGCTTCTCAATAAATCATGGTGAAGGTCCGGTTTAAGTGTCTCAGATTTGACCCTCTGAAAATATGGTCAGCTTAGCCTGGGGCAAGGAGGGGTCCGATAAGAGTTGACTGTATGAGACATTAAGGGGCCCCATTTAATGTTCGCACCAGGGCCCCGCCACATTTAGTTGCGCCCCTGCTGCTCACCAGGCGATGGAACAGGGAGGAGAGTTATTTTACTGAATTTAATTTCTATTTACTGTTACTAAATAAATGTGTTATTTGCCTTTCTATGGCTTATGGGGGGTAATTAATTATCTAATTATATATTTCATTGGTATTAATAACTGAATGAGGGGGAGGGGGACTTTATATAGTGTAAATATAATGTATGTGTATTTTATTTGTATTATATATTTAATTGATTAAATGAACTGGATATTTGATTCGTAGGGGACATCCCGACTTGGGCGGCGCACCCACCTAGACGCCATTCACCCCTATATTCCTATGTGGCACAGGATGTGCCCGCTCCCCTGCAGTGCACACCCTCCATACCTGACAGGGGGCGCCGCTGTGTGCACTTAGGAATAGAGGTGGAACGCAGGTGAGTGCGCTGCTCGGACGCGGGATAGGCTTGCGATTTCTGGCTGTGGGGCATCCCAAATCAGGATACCGCCTAAGAATCATAATAACCAGTCCAAAATTGAAGTGGAACAAGATCTGATCCTGGGAGATGTCCCGCTGTGTGAGATCCCCCAGATTACTCGATCTACATAACACTCCAGCGTTCCCACAGCGCAGACGGGGCTCTCCTCCAATCAGCTTCTTAGTCTGCGCATATTAATGTGCGGCTGGAGAAGCTGTAAGGAATCCTGGCCGCACTCGCGATCTCCAGGCTGTGCACAGTTATGGCAGCTATTCAGTTATGGCACAGAGCGTGTACTCTGCCTTGAGAAAGTGACAATACGTCAGGAAAACGCATTGGCTTTTTCCTGGGGGGACGAGTGGCGGCCTGTACCATGGACACTGTGTATTTGTAAGATAAGTGTATTTCTTTCATGTCTTTGCACCTACCTCGTATCATTTATTGCATATTTTTGCACTATACTCATCTGATTGTTCATTAGGTTTTGATGCACTTTATTGGGAAGCACAAGCACTTTACATTTTATTAATGATTATTGCCCTTAGAAGGGCCCTGGTTATTGAGCTTTATTTAACATTTTTATGGCTGCCCTGTACAACAGCGCCCCCCCATGGCAGATTGTGAGAATGTTGTTGTCTTGTATGTCTTTTAAACTGTCTTTTTAGATATATTGTATTATGTGGATCAAATAAATTTTTGATAAACTATTTGAGTGTGTGCAACGCCAAGTCTCTGGTTTGGGCTATTTTGGGGGATTTGGGCACCCCCACTTTCAATAGTGTTTCAGCATTCTGAGTGGCACCCAGAGCATTGCACCACATTTATTAGTAACTAGTTGGTGTCATCCAATCTTTGTATTAGTACAGTTATGGCAGAGCCCGGGAGAGATGCCGCCACTGGCTGCACATGCTGGATAGGTAAGTAAATCAGGCAACTGGAGGGGTTTCATATAATGTGGCATCCCAAATGGGGATACCCCAGTGGGTGGTTGTTTAATTGGACCTAGTGCCTATAAGACTCTAGGTCCGGTTAGACGACTACCCCATGATATATGGTCCACTTTAATATTAAATATATTATTGCTCTCAGTGTGTAATCCTGGAGATCGCCGCGTTTACTCACCTTTCCGCCAATCCCGTGTCACATGCACAGACAGGCAGCCAATCAGCATGCTCCTCTCTATTCACCTTCTGCTAGTCACTCTGATGTCTGAGCGTCCCACAAACGAAATGGAGCGAGCGCGTCACAGGCCGCATCCCCACTCCTCCGTGTACCCGCACCAGCCATCCAGAAATGGGGGGAGTGGGAACCCGCCTCAGCTAAAGGCATAGTGGGGATGCAGCCGCTGCCGGCACATGCACCGTGAGGTCACCGGCCATGTTAGTTGTCGCTGATCCGGATATGGGATGCCCCTGGAATGAGGAAATCGGCCATTGCTCCTCTGTAACGGATGGCAGGAGAGAAAGAGGAATAATAATTTAGAGTAACATATTTATATTTCTTTATATTGAATTTATTATAATTGCTTTTGGGCCAAGAAAAAACTTTACCTGAATGTTTTATATTCTTTTGCAGTCAGCTCCTGTGTGGACAAGGGCTCCCCCTGCTGATTGGAGGCAGAGGCACATCACATGCAGAATAGAGCCAGTAGGGGGTCAGGTAAGTATAGTTGTTTCTTAATATGCCCCAGACAAACCCTTTGTGAAAAATGGGAAGAGAGAAAAAAGTCATTTTTTGATATTTAAATATTCATAATTTTAAAGTGTTGATCAACACCCCCTTAATTTTTCATGGGGCGATATTCTACCTCTTTATGGGGCATCCCTAATTCGGATGCCTCGCTTTGTGAAAGCCTGGGGTCACCCGAATTAGTCACCTCTTCCCTGAGCCCTCACCACATCTTGTTGCCATGGCTGCATCCCCGGAATACCTCTAGCTAGGCTCTCATCAGGCCATCACAGCAGGAGGTGAGCGGGGATGCGGCCGGCGTCACTCGCTCTAATCAGATTTTCTTGCCGCTCTGAGCACAGGACATTTGATTGGAACGAGCGCTACTGATTGGCTGAGAGACCTGCACTTGGGGAACGAGGGAAAAGTAAGTTCACAGGGCAATACACACAGTGGGGGCATCCCAAATTAAGATGCCCTCATCAGAAGGAACAAAACCTAATAAAGTGAAAGCTTTAAGTTTTGTTCATCTTTAAAGTGGACCAACACCCAGGGGGGATCGGCCCGGAAATCTATAAGATTCCCGGACCGATCAGATCCCTCCCCGCGGGGCATCCGAAATCGGGATGTCCCGCGGGGAGGAACCCCCCAGGAGGCCCACAATCCTCACCTTACCGGCGATCCAACGGCGCATGCGCGAGACGCGGCCGCGTCTCTCGCTTCCCTCTAGCAGGGCGCGCTCCCGCGCCGGCCGTTTTGTGAATGGCCGGCGCAGGAGCGCTCCCTGTTAGAGGGAAGCGAGAGACGCGGCCAATGACAGCGCTCTGGTATGCGCGTCCAAGCAGCTTTGGACGCGCATACCAGAGCTGCTCTGAGCGCTGTCATTGGCCGGACGAGGTCACGTGGGAGCGGGGAGAGGTGAGTTTTTGCGGCGATCGGGGGGGTTTCAGACAGCGGGGCACCCCCGATCGGGGTGCCCCACCTAAGTGGACCAACACCCAGGATAGTCAAAATCCTGGGTGTTGGTCCACTTTAAAGTGTTGCAGAAGAGCCAGAGATTGGCCTACCTACTCGCCTTTTCCTGGGATCCCGCAGTCTGTAATTAAATGCAGCACAGAGCAGAGAAGCAGCATCCCGGCGCTCTCCGCTCTGCACGCCACCGGCAGAAGATCATCAGGTTTTTGGAGGCACAGAGCAGAGGAAGCCACAAGAAGGTGAGTAGGTGGCCTGATCTCAGGCTTTCAGTACCATTATACACGGTTAGGGATGCTCCATAGGGAACCTAGGCAGTGATCCAGGAGTCTGTTTAGATGTTTGTTCTCATTGGCATTACAGTAGTAAATTCTATCGACGTGTGAACAAACATTTAAGTGGACCTAAACCATTTATAGGCTGCTGTGTTTCCCATCCCCCAGTTATCTGGATTTACGATGGCTGTCCAAGGCCAAAATATGGCCAAGAAACTCACCCTCTCCAAGGCAGCTGGGCAGTCTGCCCATGTACCCAGTAGGGTTTGCCAGTCTTCTGCAGCGAAACATTTGCTGATGCCAATCCATGTGCAACAGGGGAACGGAGAGGGTAAGTTCTTACATAAGATCCTCTGGTTCTCCAGTGGCCCGGTCTGAGCCTGGGTCTTTGTATTGGTGGGATCAGGTCCAGAAGGTGGGAGGATTGAGGCTCATTCCTTCCAATGTTTCTTTTTTCTTTCAATATGTCTTTATTGAGTTTTGCATGAAAATCAAGAACAATACATGTAAACAGTAATAAACACACAAAGAGAATTGCGGGGTCAGGACGTAACAGCAGTCAACAAATAATACAGCCTCAAGCGGGCTAAAGAGGCCGGGCACATTAAATGCTCAAGGAACCGGGAGCGACAGGAGCGCAGGCCCAGAGCTCCGCAGCCCGCGACTCCTACCACACCCCAGACACCATAGCCAACCTAGATTCTTCTTCCATATAGGCCGACCTCCGGCAAGACCAGAATATAGTGACCGCACCCGTCCCTCCCGCAACCCCGAAAATAAGGGAAGATAGGAGGGAGCAAGGGAAGAAAAAGAAAATAGGGATATAGGGCAGAAAGAGAGAGAGAAAGTAGATAAGAGACAATAGGAAGGAGGACACAACAGACAGACAAAGAGACACAAACCTAGGGAAGGATGACCACATCACATCCCCGCTCCGACCCCCCCCAAGGGTCGCGGCAGGACCGACCCCGGCCCAACGATCCACCGTCCGACTCATCCCGGGGCTCATTCCCGCTCCAATAACGCTCGGAAATCAGGGGACTCCCGAGAAACCTCCCAGAGAGTCCACGTCTTAAGAAACCTCTGAGTGCCCCCCTCCACCCCCTCCAGAGACAGCTCCTCCATCCTCTTGATGGTCTCAACTTCCCCGTACCACTCCAGCATAGACGGGACAGCAGTGGAGCGCCAGTGTCTGGGAATCACCGATCTAGCAGCAGTGAGTAGGTGCCTCAACAACCCTTTTTTATTAGTCGACACCGATGAAAAATTAAAAAACAGTGGGAAACTCCCCTAGGGTATAAGTATGTAGGCTCTGCCCCTAAAACCCATATGTACTTGGGGCGCCCAGCTAACCTCTATAACTACTGCATGACTCACACAAATACAGACATCTGGTTATTTGCTGAGCTGGCCAATAACCATACTGACAAAATTAGCAAAAAATGAACTCACTTTTAATGGTATTGAAAATGGACTCATAACGCATATGACAAACAAGACTTACTGACACACACTAATTATGCGTTATGAGTCCGTTTTCAACACCATTAAAAGTGAGTTCATTTTTTGCTAATTTTGTCAGTATGGTTATTAGTCGACACCGACCCTGGGAGCATGGACAAAAGGGCGACTTGTGGCGTGCGGGGGAGCTTTTCGAGTGACAGGTGCTCATACATTCCTAACACCCGCTCCCAGAAGTCCCGCACCGACGGACACTCCCACCAAATATGTACCATGGTCCCAGGAGCCCCTGTACATCTCCAACAATCACCAGTATCCACCCCTCCAAATTTTAGAAGATCCGATGGGCACCTATACCATCTTGCCAGAATCTTATAGTTCCGTTCCTGGGCTCTAGAAGCGACAGACAGTTTGTGGGTAAGTGCAAAGGATTTCTCCCATTCATCGGGTTCAAATACCTGTCCCAGGTCCTCCTCCCATCTCCCGCAGAACCGTTGCATTCCCTCACCCTCCTCCTCATCCCCAAGGATCTTATACAGGGCAGAAATCACGCGTGTAGGGGGGGAAGGGTCCCGGAGGACACTCTCCAGGGGAGTTAGTGCGCAAGAGAGGTTCGAGATTGGCGTAAGAGACCTGATAAAGGCCACCAACTGAGCATGTAGAAACCATGAGATATTCCGAAGCCCACTCCGAACCCCCAAATCAGAGAGGGAAGGAGGACCCGCCCTCGACATTATGTCCCCAAGTCTAATATCCTGAGAGGCTTCCCATACAAGAAAGGACCTAGAGTTCAGACCCGGGGGGAAGGCCGGGTTGTCAAACAGCGGGGTGAGGGGGCCCGGTCTAAGCGAGAGCTTCCCCCGCCTCAAGAATCCGTCCCAGACTTTCAACAACGGGCCCGCTAAGTAAGGCAGCTCCTGGGGCCCAGGCCTGTCTAGAGGAGAAACCCAAGGCAGGGCTGTCAAATTGAAAGGGGAAATTGCCCTCTCGATAGCCACCCAGCCTTTATCATCCTTATGGTGGAACCAGTCCGATAGATGCACCAGTACAGAGGCAGCGTGATAGGTTCTAAGGTCCGGGACCCCCAGCCCCCCCCTCACTTTAGATCTGAAGAGTGTGGCCCTCCCAATCCTGGGCTTCCCGTTGCCCCAGATGAATTTAAAGAGGCTCCTCTGTAAAGATTGGAAAAACCCCCGCTCCGGGGCCAAGGGGATTGTCTGGAATATATAAAGAAACCTGGGGAGGATGTCCATTTTAAGGATATTAATGCGACCCAACCACGAGTACTGCTTCTTATTATAGGAGGCAAGGCCTGCGGCCGTGGACTGTAGGAGCGGAGCGTAGTTGAGTTTATATAATTTCCCCAAGTCCGAGGGCAACTGAACCCCCAAGTATGTAATGGCCTCCCCCTGCCACTTGAAGGGGAAGTTAGTCTGGATGAGGAGTCGGGTCTGATCATTCAATGAAACGTTTAAAATCTCAGTCTTAGACAAGTTCACTTTAAAATTGCTCAAGTCACCAAAGCGCTTGAATTCCGCCAGGATAGAAGGCATAGAGATGTGGGGTGAGGTCACGTACATAAGCAGGTCATCGGCGAAGAGAGAGAGCTTGTGCTCCCTCCCTCCGCAAACAACCCCATGCACAGACGGGTTAGCCCTCAACGCATTAGCCAAATGCTCCATTACCAACACATAAAGCAACGGGGACAGGGGGCAACCCTGGCGAGTACCGTTCCGAATTGGAAAGGGACCAGACAGAGAGCCATTAACCTTCACCCTTGCGGTAGGTTCCTGATATAGAGCCATTATTCTGGCCAGCATAACCGGGCCTAGTCCAATCTGGCTCAGTGCAGCCCTCAGGAACCCCCAATACACTCTGTCGAATGCTTTCTCCGCATCGACTGCTAGTAGACAAGTCGGGATACCCCGTGACTGCGCGTAATGGATTAGGGATATCGCCTTAATGGTATTGTCTCTCGCTTCCCTTCCCGAGACAAACCCCACCTGATCCAGATTGACCAGCGTGGAGAGCAGAGGTTGCATCCTAAGAGCAATGATTTTAGCATAAATTTTCAGATCCACATTGATCAGTGAGATTGGTCTATAGCTCCCAGGTAGGGTAGCATCCTTACCGGGCTTTAATATGACTGCAATGTGCGCCTCCAAGGCCTGTCTCGGGAAGGAACAGTTGTTCGATATAAAGTTAAACACCCTAACCAGAAAGGGGGTTAGCAAAGCTCCAAGTGTCTTGTAGAATCTGGGGGTGAACCCATCAGGACCGGGACTTTTACCTACGGGGGTCCCCCTTATTGCCCGACCCACCTCTTCTAGGTCAAATGGGTCCTCCAAAAAATCACTGTCTGCCGAAGGTAAGGTCGGAAGGGCCGTCTCCCGGACATAGTCCAACATCGCGGCGCCCCCCCCTGGCTGCGAACCCCGGGCAGAGGGGCATTCAAGGTTATATAGTTTAGAATAAAAGGCCTGAAATTCACCCGCTATCTGTGGTGTCTTGTGGTGGTCGGCGCCGGCGCCCCCCTTTAGGACGGGTATAAAGGTACAACCCTGTCTGGGGTGAAGAGATCTAGCCAGCATCCTGCCGCACTTGTCGGAGTGTTCGTAGATACGGGCTCTAAACCTATCACGGTATTTAAGAAAGCACTGATCATATAAATTCTTGAGGCCCTGCCTAGCATCTAACAGTTCCCTTAAGACAGCAGGCGTGGGGGAAGTCTTGTGCGCTTCCTCCAACTCCCCAATACGTGCCAAGGCCCCCTTAATCCGATGCACCCTCTCTCTCTTGAGCCTGGACCCGTGTTTGATGAGGATCCCTCGAAGCACGCATTTAAGAGCCTCCCATTGCCATGGCAACGGGGTCGGGTCATTTGCATGGTCCGATAAAAAGTTCCTAATGGAAGTCTTGACTTCAGCTAGGCATTCGGCATCCTTCAGCAGATTGTCATTCAGGCGCCAATTGTATTGCCTAGGAATCATGTCCGGGATCGGGAGGCTCAAGAAGACAGGGGCATGGTCCGACCAGAGGATCTGCCCTATAGAGGTGTCGGGGTCATACGAGAGCGCATGGTGGCTAAGGAAGACATAGTCTAGCCTACTATACGTGTTATGAGGGTGGGAGAAAAACGTATAGTCCCTTGCCCCCCCGTGCTGAATCCTCCAAGTGTCCACTACCTGAAGAGCCCGGAGAGCGCCCCGGAGACTGTTCAGCTTAGAGAAGGGTATAGCCGACTTACCTTGAGAGGAGTCAAGTCTCGGGTCAAGGGCCAGGTTAAGATCTCCCCCTATCACTAAGGTACCCTCCGTAAATCCCTCCAACACGTGAAGTATCTTAAGGCCCACCTCCACCTGAGCCTGGTTAGGTAAGTATAGATTAGCGAGGGTGTACATTGCGAAGAAACAAGTATCTACCATTGGGGTCAACCTTTGATTCCAACGTTTCCAGAGGGACAGCTCTATGAAGAGCAATAGAGACCCCCTTAGATTTGTTATCCGGGTTAGGGCTATGAAACCATCTGTCATAATACTTGTTTTTGATCTCCGGGATTTTCCCCTGACAGAAATGGGTCTCCTGGAACAGAATAATATCAACCCGTTCCCTATGAAACCCATACAATATTTTCGCCCTTTTTTCCGGAACGTTCAGCCCCTTAGCGTTGAAAGTGCAAATCTTAAGGCCCGCCATGCCGGTCTGAAGCTAGAGTTACAGAGCCAAGGAGGTGCACCCCAGCAGCCAAGAGGGTCAGAAGGTCAGGGGCGCCCAGGGAGCGGGGTCCGCTACAGAGACCAAACCCCGGAGAAGGACGGAGCTGGACACCAAACAGACAAACAAAAGGGAACGGACCAGAGGCCCAGTAGGACACAGAAGACAGAGGAGGGAAGAGTAGAGAATGGGAGAGAGAAGGAAAACAAAGAAACAGAAAAGCCCGAAGAGCCCTTTCCTTACAGAGGAGGGCAGGCAAGAAAATTGAGGGCAATGCCCTCAGACACCACGCACTATCCGCCGATCAAGGTCCGGCAGAGAAGCGCGGGGAAACTTGTTGTGGAAGGTGGCCAGGTAGCCCAGGAGCCAACCCCAATTATACATAACCATCATTCAAACCCCCCAAACCACCCCGCCCGCCTAGAAGGGGAAGGAAATCCCATTCAGCCATGGGAATGACCACTGCGAATCCTCAGGAACTCTCTAACCCGCGTTAAAGCGGAAACCATTATACAAATCAATAGAAACAGCCCCAGAACACACCCTAAACTCGTCCCCCACAGGGAGACCATTGGCAACAACTAAGAGGGAACCCCTCCCTCCACCAACCAACAGCACAACACCCCGCATCCCCCGACCCCGCCACCCACCCACCGATGCACAGACCACCCCCCCCCCCAGCCCACCGCGGCAACCGCGTCATGGACCAAGGGGAGGGAGGAAACCCCGATCCCCCCGACACCACCCAAACAGTCGGGCCCCGCCGAGGAGCTGGACATGGGATTAATGAGACAGCTCAGAGTCCTTCTGGAGCACGGAGTCCGCTGTAGAATGTCCACAAAGGGGGGGAAAGCACGGGCCAGGGGGCATCAAGAGGGCCGAGCAGCGATCAAAGCCGCCAGGAAGGAGGGGGGGGAGCAATACGGGGGTCTCAGAGCAAGAGTGGTTACAGCTAACGGCCCCGGATCGGTCCAGGGGCGCCTCTCGCCCGATCCCGAGCCAACCGGGGTCTCCGTGGGGCTCGCTGCGGCAGAGGGGGCAAGGGGTCGTACGCCAGCCAGTCCGGCAACGGGAAGGGATCCAGGCCCAGGAAAATAAACACCCCCGGAAGGTCCGCCTTGCTTCTGACGGTGTACGTGGAGTTGTCCTTGCGAACGACGAGGTGAAACGGGTGTCCCCACTTATAGGAGGCTCCAACCTCCCGTATCCCATCAAGGAGAGGTCGCAGCACACGTCTCATCTGTAGGGTGCAACGCGAGACATCAGGTAGGATAGTGATTTGCGAACCCCTCCAAGCAACTCTTCCCCTCTCCCAGGCCAGACGCAGAATGTCCTCCTTGATGAGAAAAAAATGGACTCTGCAGAGAACATCTCTAGGAGCCTGGGGGTCGCCAGCTGGACGCCCGCTAACCCGATGGATCCGGTCCAGAATCAACTCAGCATCTGGCGATCGCCCCAGCAGGTCGTTGAATAATTCTGTCGCCCATGAGCGCAGGTCCTCCGATCTCACCGATTCTGGAATACCCCGGAGCTTCACATTGTTACGTCTGTTTCTGTTCTCTTGATCATCCGTCTGAAGTCTAACGTCCACCAGTTGTTGATGAAGCAGCTCTTGATTTCTTTCAAGGGTCAGTAAGCGCGACTCATGATCTGAGCGGGACTCCTCCAGTGAGACAACTTTAGAGTCCAGAGCGGAGGACTTTTGTTGCAAATCCTCAATTTCCCGGCGCAGGGCACGCTCTATTCTAGTAGCCACGGCTTCCAGATCCGCCTTCAATTCAGCTTTGGTCGGAAGGCATTGGAGAAGGTCCCGTAGAGAAGTATCCACAACAGGCCGAGGGAGCGGCTGCCCGATTGGAGATTGGACTGAGGGCATCCCAGAGACGGGCCCACAAGGCGCCATATCCGCAGAGGAGACTTCTGCTGGGCTCAGGCCTCCAGGATCCGCCCCGTGAGGAGACAGGCCGTCTGGAGGGTCAGCACTGGGGCCCGGGGACCACTCCAAGGGCGTAGCGTCTATAGAGGACTGGGGAGATTGGCCTGGCCCAGACCACTCGGGGGCCCGATGGACATCCGCCCAGACAGTCTTTTTGCCCGGTCCCGGGCTGCCTCCCCAGGAGTGTGGTGTGTGGTCAGGCTGCACTGGAGACGGCCACTCAGGAGCTAAGGGATCCAGCCAGGCAGGGGAACCCAGGACAGCCCGCCCCTTTGGACTCTCGGGTGAGGGGCACAACTCCAGGTCTGGGCCAGTCACAGAGGCATCGCTGCGCTGAGGCGGTGAAGCAGCAGCTGTCATCTGAGAATGTGTAGACGGGGGCACAGCGCTGCCCGCACTCCCAGCCCTCCGCTCCCCGATGACGTCACCCTGCTCCGCCGGCGTCCGCCCCCGACCGCCGCCGGTTTCAACAGGGGCTTCTCCCGACGGGATGGAAGGATGTCCGGGCCGGCGGGGCCCCTGCGGGGAGGGTCCCGTGCCGCCCCCAGACCCCCCGCGGCTCTCCCCCGTGCCATCCACCCGCGGACCGCTCGGTGACGTCACTCCTGGGCAGACCGCGGCCGCGCCACCCTCCGGGCTCGTGACGGGAGACGCCTGGTTAGAGGTAAGCTGCTGGGCAGGTATACCGGGGGGTACCTCACAGTCCGGAGCCGTTCCCGTCCCTCTGCGGCAAGCTCCCGGGCGCTCCTCCTCTGCACATGGGCGGCCGGGCGCCATCTTGGCCGGCTGGGTCCTCCGGTCCACCAGGTCCCGGCGTTCAAAAAATGCCCCAATGTCTTTCTTCAGGGGTCTCTTCGTGGATGTCCCGGCTCTCTTCTTCCTCCCGCTCCCCATGGTGTCAGGCAGGGAGGTCCAGAGGGGGTTAAATCAGCTGCAAAGTCGGGGTATAGGGCAGAGCCGGCAGAAGCACGTCCTCACTCCTGCATAGCCAGGCCACGCCCCCCAATGTTTCTTTTTTAAACTGGAGCTGGCTGTGGGTGCTCCATGATTTGGGTCTGGGGGAGAGGATGGAGGGCCACTTGCCTTCTCACATCTGCTCTAATAGTGTAGTTTTATGGAGAATGAAAGTTTTGGACCTTGTCTCTGGGTGATGCCAGTTTGGGATGCCCTGCTGTGTGAAATCCTGCTGGTCTCCCATAAAACATTTCTCTGCTCCAATCAGTTTCTTTGGCTGCACATATAAATGAGCGGCTAAAGAAGCTGAATGGAAGCTTAGCCGATCATGTGATCCGCAGCACATCCCCTCTATGGCTCTGTGTGGCTGCACCAGTCATTAAGTTGGCACAGCCATGCACAGACTAGAGGGATGCGGGAGATGCCACTGCTGACTCTACAAGCACCCGTTGTGTGAAACTTCCCAGAAAGACATTTTCCACTCACCTCTTTCTCGCTCCGGTGATGCGCATGTGCGGGGTCTTGTACAATGAGAGCCGCCTGCTGTGACTATGTCATTTACATGAAAGCTGCTCTCACTGTTGTGGATGGGGAACATGTGCTGCCACATCCCCAGAGCACGCACGCCGCCAGGGATGCGGTAGCGCACGCTCCCCATTCTACTCAATAACAGCTATTTGCTGAATGACATAGTCACGGCTGAGGGCACTCAATTGGCAAGAGCCCGCGCATGCACCGTTGGAGCAGGGAAAGGTGAGTATTTATGTATACCCCAGTGGGCTCCACACAGCAGGGCAGTGGTGGTGGGAGAAAGATGGGATTACAGCATAAATGTGTGTGTCAGGTAAGTCTGCTTTACAATACCAAAGTAAATGTCTTAAAAAAGGGCTCTAACCCTGTCCCACGCTATCAAAAATAAAGGGCTCTAACCCTGTCCCACGCTATCCAAAATAAAGGGCTCTAACCCTGTCCCACGCTATCAAAAACATCTGTGAAAAAGCAAGGGAGGTGACAGAGACAAGTAAACAGAAAGGAGGAGAAAGGGAATAAAGAAGCAGAAGAGGGAAACAGATGAGAAAAAGTAGAAGAGATATAAAAAGCAGGGCCAGCCTTTGGTAAAGGTCCGCCTGTACAAGATGTTAGGATGACTGGCTCCAGACTCACACATATATTCACCTTGAGAAGAGAAAGAAGAGAAAGCAGCAACAAAAAATAAGGTGTATGATGCACAGAACAAGAAAGAACGTCTAAAGTAAGATAGAAAAGAGAGACGTGTAAATCAGGAAAAAGAGGAATACATACGGAAAATGAAAGAAAGGTAGCAAGAAAAAGAGGAATGTGGAAAAGAGAGGAAGACATAGAAAAGGTGAAACAATGGTGGGGGGGGGGGGGGTGACAAGAGAAAGAGATGGACAAAATGCGTAAAGGAGAGGTGAAGGCAATGGGTAATAAAACATGAGCCGAAAAAAGTAGACAAAAGAGGGTGAGTGTGGAAAAACAATAGGAGGACATAGAGAAGATTAAATGAGAGAGTGAAGAAAGGTGACAAGAGACAGAAAGAAAGAATGTGGAAGAGAAATAGAAAGTGTAAATAAAAGCAGAAGATGATTTGGGAATGATAAAAAGAACCAACGTAGGAGGAGGGATTGTAAAAATTAGAGCAGGACGAAGGGGAAAAGAAATGATTAAAGGGGATTTAAAGAAACCCGTTGTGTGTGCGGTGCGCCCATTCAGAAAGCCCAAGCGCGGGTGCATGCAGAGGTGAGCCGGGATGCGGCCGTGCTGTAGAGACACGGTGAAGGGTACAAGGTGAGTGAAATGGGGCTTCTGGGGGGGGGGGTTACACAGCGGGGAATCCCAGGTCAGGATACCTCAAGGAGTGAAACTTGGATGGCCCTGGAGTCTCCGATATTCCTCTTTAAAGTGGACCAAAACCCAGGTTCTTGACTATCCTGGGTTTTGGTCCTTTCCCCGGGGGCACCCTGATCGTAGTTGTCCCTCGTAGTTGTGAAACCCCCCAGATCGCCCAATCCTACTCACCTCTTCCTGGTCCTACGGCGCATGCGTGGCTGCTCGTCCAATCAGCATGCTCGAAGATCTAAGATGGCGTCTAAGGCCAGTGGCTCCAATTATGCTGGCAGCCGCATCCTCCGCTTCCCTCGAGCAGGTCGCATGCCCACGCTGTCCATTCACAAACACACACGCGGGCATGCGTCCTGCTAGAGGGATAGCGGGGATGTGGCAGCGGTTTGCGCATGTGCCGTTGGACCGGGTTGAAGGTAAGTGAACAGGGCGACCTGGGGGGGGGGGGTGTCACACAGCGGGGCATCCTGATTTTGGATGCCCCAGGAGGAGGGAATCGATAGGCCCTGGAATCTTATAGATGGGGAAGGAGCCCAGCTGGCCAGATGACTGCAGAAACAAAAAAAACATTTTTTTTCCAGATCGGCCGCGGGGCACCCACGCGCGCATGCGCCCTGCGGGCATGCAAGCGCATCTGTGATTAACCATGATTAAAAGTTAGAGCCATCTACACATGAGGACTATTTATTTAGGGTGTTGTTCATTCAGCTTGATGCAGAGTAGAACAACTACTCAAACATGCCGCATACCTGGAATCCATCATCCGGATGCGGATCTTTCCGGATGATGCGCCTGCTCCGATGCCAGCTTATCTGCATGGCTGGGTGCCAGAGCCCGCATCAGCCGTAAGATGCAGGGGATGCGGCCCGTGCTGCACCATGGGGTTGCCGGTGATGTGAGCTTGCTGCCGATCCAAGAGGATTTAATTCAGTGGAACACCCTAAATTAGGATGCCCCAGAGGTAGAGAATTGAGAGAGTTTGGTCCATCCTAATTGGAGCCTGAAGGCACACGGCTATCTGTTGGGTACCTTGGAGCGATGCAGCTGATTCACCTCTTTCAGCTTTGCTTTGAGTTTGCAGGTGGGGTGATTATAAGTGTCCCGTGCCCCACACTATTACAAAGTGCAATCACATATCATAGCAGCAACGTGGCAACGTTGGCACAGCCCCGAGAAAGGGTCCGTTAGGACCTGAAACAGCCATAAGGTTATTACACTCTGTAAGCTCGCCATTATGCTGCTATGATATGTGATTGCACTTTTGCCTCGATTCAGAGACACATTCGTCCGGACTTCCGTAGTTGTCTGTGAAAGTTTTGGTGGGTGTTTGTCATTTTTTTGCTTTTTTTCGTCCATCTTCTACTCGCACGAACGTTCGGGAATGCGCTTCCGATGAACGGAAGCAAATCGGAACATTTCCATTAGTTCGGATCATTTTCCAAACAAAAACGGAAATTTTCCGTTCGTTCAGAAAACTTCCGTTGCTGGGATGGGTTTCTGTCTGATTCAGAGAGCTGATTTCCGACGGACCACCACCCTATAAATCCGTTTCATTTCCGATCCACTTACGAGACCTTTGAGGGCTCGGATTGCTATTGTTGAATATGTTTTGCGGCTATGTGGAGGAGTCTGCGCGCCTTTAGCACCAAGGCATTGCATGTATCAGCGTGGCCGAGGCCATAAATTGTATAGCAATGCATACCTGAATCAATACATTTCATGTATGCCTTATAGATGCATTTTAATGCTGACCTTAATTAGTCCTTAGTATATAAACATTTATACTCTAAGTATGTCACACACCCCACTTCAGACATTAATTATTACACTTGAGTTATACCACCAGCAGGTGGCGACGTTGCAGAGAAGTCATGAAAAAAAAACGAGCCCCTCCTGGTCTATACATACCTGGTACCTCCCACTCATTCCCCAGTGTTTCTTCTCTGCAAGATGGCGACAAGACAGAAGAAAGAAGTCTCCTGCTTGCAGGTAGCCGGGGTCAGACCCCGGCACCCCCCCATGGTCTATTTCTGCCCGGCCTTTTTTGTTATCAGCCCCTTGTTGTATGTGTAGCCTCCCAGTTTAGGCTGTCGGCTGGGCAAAGCGTAGACGGCACTTAAGGTGCCTAGGAGATTAGCTCCTCCGCTCGACCCCATATTATGGGGCATAGTGGTTATCCGGCCTGGTGATCCGGATGGGGGATGCCCCAGTGTTAGGTAGGTCAGGTCCCCCTTTTGGCTTTCCCCTGTGGCTTTTTTTATTATTTTTTATATGTGTGTGTGATTTGTGCATACTGTGGACCCGTCGGCCCGCCTGGCTTTTGCCGATTGGGGGGGGCTTCTTAGCCCCCGGGACGGCTGCTTTCGGTGTTCGGGGGGGGCGGGTCCGTTGGCGTTGTGCCACCGGCCCGCTGACCTTCTCCGGAGGTCAGGCGCCATTCTCTGGCGCCTGCCTCGCGGTCTGATCTCCAGGCGATGCGCCGCCAGTCCGCCTGGCTGTGGGGGCGCCGAATGTCAGTCTCGGCGCCCGCTGGCGAGGTATTTGGTGCGGGCGCCCCCCTTCCTCGCCGATTGGGGGGGGGGCGGCATTCCCCATATCCCGGCTCTGGGCCAGTTGACAGGGAGCCACTGCTGCCCTGGGCCATGACAGCTTTTTAATATATATATATATATATATATATATATATATATATATATATATTCCTTTATTCCCCCTTCTAATATATAGATATATATATATTTTTTTATATATAATTGGTTTTCTATGTTTATGCAGATTCCTATGTCTCTTCATTTAGTTATTCAGGTGCTTATTGTGTATTTGGTTGACGGTTGTCTTTGGTTTTCAGATCCCGGGATCCCACGCTGCAGGGCTCTCCCGGTCTTAGATACCTGGCTAGTTGGGGGGGCCATTGTTTGACTAAATTTCAATTTTTTTGAGATTAGCTATTTAGTCAGTACAGAAGGGGCATCCCGCGTCGCTTTAGGCGTAAATCCCTGGTTACTGCATATACCATAATTTCACCATATGGAGGCTACCGAAGATACCGGAAATTGCTCTTCGGGGCAGTCCAGGCTCTGTGGGGGGTGTGGGACTCCGCTCCCAGGGGATGATGTCATTTTATGTATTCCATGTGCACGGCGGAACATTGAGCGCCAGTCCGGCACCCCGGTGACCGGTACTTCCCCGGCCGCACCATCTCCCTCCCCTCCTTGCCTGTTACGGACCCCGTGTGACGTTGTCGTTGGGGGTGATTCGCAGTCCGAGGTTTGCGCCCGATTGGCCAGCCTCGAGAAGATGTTTTCCGCTGTGGTCGCTCAGAAGGCTCCGGCTAAGCGGAAACACTTGTCTCCGCCTCCGTCTGACTCAGATGATGAGGTTGTTGAGGCTCTGGATTGGTCAGATCGTCCCCTTGAAGAGGGTGAGTTTATTGAGGATTTAGATGATCCTAAGGTTCAGCAGCTGCTGGGTGCTGAGGATGACCAGGCCACGGGGTCGGTCCCCGACACGTCTTCCATTCTGGCCCTAATGTTTGAGGTTTTGGATTTGGACCCTCCTGAAGCTGCTCCTCGGCCTAAGGGTCAGCTTTTTGGGGTGACCAAGCCGCGCTTGAAGTTCCCCAGTCAACAGCTTTTCGTGGATGTTGTCCTTAAGGAATGGGAGCAACCTACGCGTCTCGTTGGGGTGCTGCCTAGCTGGGATGGAAAGTATCCCTTTCCGGCGGACTTGGTGAAGCGTTGGTCTGTCCCACCCGAGGCTGATGCTCCGGTTTTGGGACTTTCTAATACGGCGGTTGTACTTTCTCCTGACACGACTTCTCTTATGGACGGCGAGGATCGCCGGATTGATCAGCTGGCCCGCCATGGTTTTGTCCGTGCGGGTACGGTCTTGAGGCCTGTTTGTGCTTCGGCACTTTTATGGTTGGCGGTTAGGTCTATTGTCAGGGATTTATGTGTGGATCTTGATCTTACTTGTTTTGAGTTTTCTTGCCCTTAAGCGTTGTGAATCCTTCGTTTCATTTATTCTTGCCGCTCAGGATGATGCCATGTTAATGTGTGGCAGGGCTACTGCTCTGTTGGTAGCTATCCGCCGCTCAGTGTGGCAGTGGACTGCTGATTTTAATTTTAAGAGATCGCTCACGGCTCTTCCCTTTCTGGGTTTGAGACTTTTCGGTGAGAAGCTTGATGCTGTTGCCAAGGGAGGTAAGTTACCTCAGCGCAAGAAGTTTCTTCGCTCCTTTTGGGGGGTGGCCCCCTTCAATCCTTCCTTTCGGGGAGCCAGAGCTGGCAGGGGTGCGGGCTTCTCGGCTGCCAGGGGTGCCAGCTGGAACAGGAGTAAGGCCGTGGCCGTCCCGTTCACGTCTGGGGCGCCAAGCCCAAGCCAGCTGCCAAGCCCGCTCAGCAATGCGGGGGCGCCCTCACCCTTACGGGTGGGAGGACGGCTGCGACTCTTCTCCCGGGTATGGGACCAGGAGGTCTCGGACAGATGGATCCGGGAGGTGGTGTCGGCCGGTTACAAGTTGGAGTTCGAGTCCCGCACTCCTCCAAGGTTTCTCAGGTCTCGTGTCCCTTCAGATCCTTTGGCCGCGCAGGGGCTCCTGGCAGCGGTAAGGAATCTTCTGGAAATGGCAGTCATCTGCCCGGTCCCTCCTTCGGAGGTGGGGCACGGGTATTATTCCAGTCTCTTCACAGTGCCCAAAAAGGATGGGTCGTTCCGTCCCATCCTGGATTTGGAGTTTCTCAACCTGTTTGTTTGTCCCAGGAAGTTTAGCATGGAAACTCTGCGGTCTGCGATCAATTCGCTTCGGCAGGGGGACTTTATGATGTCCATAGACATCACGGATGCATACCTTCACATTCCGATCTTTCCAGCTCACCAGAGGTTTCTTTGCTTTGTGGTGGAGGATCGGCATTTTCAGTTTGTGGCTCTTCCATTCGGTCTCACCTCGGCTCCGAGAGTTTTCACCAAGGTGTTGGCGGGTGTGATGGCCCTGCTCAGAGCTCAGGGGACTCGCATTGTGCCTTATCTGGACGATCTTCTCATCATGGCTCCTTCCTTCAGTCAAGCGGATGGGGACACCAGCACGGTGGTGTCCACTCTGGAGAGGTTCAGCTGGGTGATCATCTACCCCAAGTCCTCTCTGGTTCTGGCCAGGGTGGTGACCTTTCTGGGGATGTCCTTGGACTCTTGCCAGCACAGAGTCTTTCTCCCTCAGGCCAATGTTCTTTTGATTCAGGAATTGGCTCAGCTTCTTCTTCTTTCAAATTCTCGCCCGCCCATCCGTCTAGAGATGTGACTGGTGGGGCTGATGGTAGCTTCTTTTGAGGCAGTTCCCTTCGCGCAGTTTCACACGCGGACGCTTCAGCTTCATCTGTTGGCATCTTGGGACCGGCGACCGCGGCCGTTGGATCGGTCCTTCCGGATGTCCCCCCAGGTTCGGCAGTCTCTACTGTGGTGGTTGGTCTTGGACAATCTCTTGAAGGGCAGGTCATTTCTGACCCTGCTTTGGGAAACTGTCACCACGGACGCCAGTTTGTCAGGAGGGGGAGGTTTCTGGAAGGATCTTCGGTTCCGGGGGCGGTGGGGTCCTCAGGAAGCCCACTTGCCCATCAATGTTTTGGAGTTGAAAGCCATCAGGTTGGTTCTGTCTCACTTGACGCAGCATTTACAGGGCTTGCCTGTTCAGGTTCGATCGGACAATCGGACGGCGGTTGCTTACATCAATCACCAAGGAGGGACTCGCAGTCTGGGTGCCCTCAGAGGGGTGTCTCTGTTCCTAGTTTGGGCAGAGACTTTGCATTTCGGCAATGTACATTCCAGGAGTGGAAAACACGGAGGCGGACTTTCTGAGCCGGTGTTCTTCGCTCCGGTGGGGGACGCCGGAGGTGGATCTGTTCGCCTCTCGTCACAATCACAAGTTTCCGACATTCGTGTCGCTTTCCCTGGATCCTCTGGCTATGGCGGCGAATGCCATGGGCCTGAGCTGGGGGGACCTGGGGTTTCTTTGTCTGTTTCCTCCGATCCCCATGCTAGGCAGGGTGCTGCGAAAGTTGGTTTTTGGAAGGGGTTCCCGCCATTCTTGTGGCTCCAAGGTGGCCAAGGCGGGTGTGGTTCGCAGACATCGTTCGTCTGGCAGTGGATCAGTTTGATCTGCCTTTTCGGACGGATCTCCTCACTCAGGGTCATCTGTGCTACCCCAGTTTACCATCGCTGGATTTGACGGCTTGGCTGCTGAAACCTCCATCTTAAAGGAGGAGGGACTTTCGGATTCGGTCATTCGGACTCTTCTTAATGCCAGGAAGAGATCCTCTTCTTCCATCTATTATAGGGCTTGGAGATCTTATATTGATTGGTGTGAGGCTAGATCTTTGCCCTGTCGGGTCTTTTCTGTTTCTAGGATTTTTGAATTTCTTCAATCGGGGCTGGACTCTGGTCTTCAGCTGAGTATTTTGATGGGGCAGGTTGCTGCCTTGTCTGACTGTTTTTCAAAAGTCCTTTGCGTTTCCTCCTTTGGTCAAGAATTCTTCCAGGGGGTCTCGCATTGCGGTCTCCTAGGAGGCCTTTTCTCTCTTTTTGGGTTTTTGAATTTGGTTATCTCTGCTCTTCAGGCTCCTCCTTTGAGCCTTTGCAGGTTATTGCTCTTTCTACTCTGACTCAGAAGGTTGCCTTGTCGGTTCAGGCTACTCACTTTGAGAGACATCAGGATAAAGTGGTTTTCCGCTTCAAACCTGACTTTTTTCCTTAGGTGGTCTCTGCTTTTCTTCTTAACCAGGACATTGTTTTTCCTTCCTTGGGTCCTAAGCCTAGGAACGACAAGGAGAGGGTTTGCACTGTTTGGATGTGGTACGCTGTGTGTAGTATTGTTTGTTCACTACACCTCCTTTTCGCAAGACTGATGCCTTTTTCGTGGTGCCCTGTGGGCCTAGGAAAGGTTTTGGCTCCTGCCAAAGTCTTCCATTAGCAAATGGATTCGTCGGGCTGTGGTTGGGGCCTATTCTGCCAAGGGGAAGGTTCCCCCTTTTCGTATCACTGCTCATTCTATTTGTGCTGTTGGAGCGTCTTGGGCTTTTCAGCACCATGCTTCTGTGGAACAAGTTTGTAAGGCTGCTACTTGGTCTTCTGTTCCCACCTTTTCCAAGTTTTTACAAGGTTGATGTGCGGGCTTCAGCGGATGCTGTGTTTGGCCGCAAGGTTCCGCAAGCTGCAGTGGTTTGAGTCTTGCTTTATGGCCTTGTTGGATACCCGCCCTTTTCTGGACACTGCTGTTGGATGTCCCAAGTGTAATAATTAATGTCTGAAGTGGGGTGTGTGACATACTTAGAATAATACCATTTTGTGAATACTCACCTGTAAAATGGGTATTATAAGTATGTCACACACCCCACTTCACCCGCCCTTTTTGGTATCCTGGATTCTTTTTAGGGTGATGTTTCGTTTACAGTTTGAGGGTTTCCTATGGGTTTTTTCCTGGTACTTTGTCTTACTGCTGTTTGAATATTGGGGAATGAGTGGGAGGTACCAGGTATGTATAGACCAGGAGGGGCTGGTTTTTTTTTTCATGACTTCTCTGCAACGTCGCCACCTGCTGGTGGTATAACCCAAGTGTAATAATTAATGTCTGAAGTGGGGTGTGTGACATACTTATAATACCCATTTTACAGGTGAGTATTCACAAAATGGTATTTTTTCCACACATCCATATAACTGCTATATTTTTTTAGACTTATGTCCTTTGTGAATTATATTTGGATTGTTGAACTTGAATCTTAATTTGTTGTAGGAGTTATTGTTTTAGTTGGTTACCTTTGCTTTGTGTAATTATTTTATATTTGGTTGCAGGAACCGCAAGATGTGCCACTCGCCCTTGCTCCTGATGCCCGTTCTTTGCCTGGAGAATGCGGGCCAGGGGTTCTCTAATCCGGCACTATGCAAAACCCGGGCCGTGGTGGCGAGGGCCCTCTGGCTTTTGAAGTCCAGATTTCTCTGTTTGGACCATACAGGGGGGGGGGGGGGCACTGCAGTATGACCCCAACAAGATTATACCAACATTTTAATTTACGTTTTTTAACAGGGACCACACGTGCCAGAGTGGCACAACTGACTGTAAGGGTCCTTCAGTTGGTGGGCAAGATGCAGGAGCTGCGCAACTTGTTGGGGACCACAGATGAAGAATAATGTTCAGTGGCCTGCCATTGCTATGTATTTAGTTTTTTATAGTTGTTAAAATTATAATTTTTCAAAATTTTTAACAATTTTATGATGGAATAAAAAAAAATGTTACATTGTCATTTCATTTACAAAATACATTAACACAAAACTAATGGGCCCAGAAATATTTAAAGATGAATATTCACATGACCGAGAAGTGATTTGGGTAAGTTTTAGGGGGCTAAAATGGAAGAAGAACCTAACCAAGAAGTGGTTTGGGTGTGCTTTAAGGGTTCAAAAGGGAAGATGGAGGATAGTGCTAAGTGGTTTAGCTAAACATTGTAGTAGAAGTGAGGGTGGCAAATATGTAGGCGAGTACTTTAATGAGTTAAGTTTGTAGTGCGCAGGCACAAGATCGTAAGGATTTCCATCTGGACGAATAATTATTGAAAAAGGGAAACAGAATCGGACGGGAAACGTAAAGGATTCGTGGGAGGATACAATGGGAAAAGGGCAAAAACGAAAGCCTACGTTGTAACATGTGAAATTGAAACGGAAAAGTCTGGATGGAAAATTACATCCACGTATTCGTAATCTGCCGTACGAACGGACGGAAACTTTACATAAGGTTTTCAATGCATGCATAGAATCGCTCGAACGCTCATACGAGAACGGAAACATTTCACAAAAAAAACAGATCGGAACTAAAACGGAAGTTTTTTTTGTTTCTCTGAATCGAGGCTTTTGTAAGCTCGCCATTATGCTGCTATGATATGTGATTGCACTTTGTAAGCTCGCCATTATGCTGCGATGATGTCCTTGTGATTTTGCCATGTGATTATCTGTAAACACTATATGCTGCTTACTGAGGGGTTTGATTCTATAGGTATTTATGTGTATTATCTTTTGCACAGGCACTTTATCCAACCCTGACAAAGCTCCACGGGAGGAGCGAAACGCATCGGTGTCACTGGAGGTCCCCTGCCCACCACTCCCGCTCCGCACGCCATGCCGGGTTAGCTGGAAGTTGAAGGATAAATCAGCCACTGAATTGGGGAAACATCGCCAGTTAGAAGACAATTGAGGTGGACAGAAGGGAAGATGGCAGAACCGGTAATCTGTACAGCAGCCGGGCGGGATGTGAGCTTGAGTCTGAGCAGACATGTCACCACAGTATTGGTGAGAGGTGACACTGTTTCGGCCATTCCCTGATTCGTCCTGCGGGCTGACTCCCGGCTCCCAGCAACATCCATCTAGCTCTCTGCAGAGGTGTCTCTGTATGGACACTGGGACGCACATGCTGCTCCTTTACACCTTGCGTCATGGCTCCTCCTGCGTAATTGCAAAGATTGTGCAATATAATTGTCAGGCTGCTATTTAATATTCATAGGTCTGGCTGTTGCTATCCATGCAGGAATTTTCACATTAACCCTAAACTTACTTTTCACATATAGAATAGCGCGCTAGCAAATGTTCTTTAGGGTCTGAAAGCCCCTCCTCCTCCTTTTTCCAACTCGGTCCATCATCACCCGCAGCCGGCAGTGTGGTGTGTGAGTGCAGAGTGTGCAAGTGTGCGGGGGACCCGCCTGTGGGACACAACAATGTTATATTTTCTTAGTATAATCAGACTTTATTGATTTTCAATGAATAAAACAAAACAAAAGAAGTACATACAATTAGTGGTTGAGAAACAGGAGGATGGAAATACAAGGGGGTAGGAAAAAAAAAATTATAGGGAAATACTATACATATTGAGATAACGATGCTCAAGCCAATAACAGTAATGGTATCAGTAATAGTGATAACAATGATGAACCCACTCTCCTCCAGAACCGATGATCTATGTTGACCCTTGATTATAAAGACATGTTCTGATGCACAAATTGCTCCAGAAGGTGGGCCCAACAGAATTCCCGAGGAGAGTATCAAACTGGCGGCTTGAGGGTAGTAGGGATGGAGGCAGAGGAAGTGACAGTGGGAGGGAGGGCAAGGTAGGAAGGAAGGGGAAGTGGGGAATTTACGGGAAAGAAGGAAGGGCCAGTGGAAGCTGTTAAGCAAAAAGTGAGCAATTATTAACGGTCATATTCTCCTCATTCATCCTAGGCTATCTGATTCACTGGGCACCAGATTGGAGCAAGGCAGGGAGATGTGTGTCTCGATAGAGTATCCAGCACTTCCAGGTTAACAAAAATTGCTCTGTGGTGTCTCTGTTTACTGCGGCTAACTCCTCCATGGTGCGGATTGCCTCTAACTCTTGCACCCAATCCATCAATGTGGGGGGCACCTGCATCTTCCACCTCCTAGGGATAATGGCTTTCATGGCTGCTATAAAGTGTCTCAGGATACCTTTTTTTATCCCAGATATTGGCCCAGGGACAAGTGAGAGGAGCGCTACCTGTGGTGTGTTTTCAACCCTGGACCCAGTGACCTCTTCGTAGATGGTGAAGATCCGGTCCCAGAGAGCTTTGACAGTCGGACAGCTCCACCAAATATGTGTCATATTACCCAGTGGTCCTCAACCCTGTCCTCAAGGCCCACCAACATGTCATGTTTTTTGGATCTCCAAATAGCCAGCTCTATTGCTCTGCAGCTGCACTACCGTATTTTTCGCCCTATAAGACGCACCTGCCCATAAGACGCACCTAGGATTTGGGGGAAGAAAATAAGAAAAAAAATTTTTAAACCAAAAACGCACCATTACAGACAGTGTGGCATTCCCCTATCCAATTCCCATAGGCTGTGTGGCATCCCCCTCCCCCCATTCCCATAGGCTGTGTGGCATCCCCCCATTCCCATAGGCTGTGTGGCATCCCCCTCCCCCCATTCCCATAGGCTGTGTGGCATACCCCTCCCCCCATTCCCAAAGGCTGTGTGGCATCCCCCTCCCCCCATTCCCATAGGCTGTGTGGCATACCCCTCCCCCCATTCCCATAGGCTGTGTGGCATACCCCTCCCCCCATTCCCAAAGGCTGTGTGGCATCCCCCCATTCCCATAGGCTGTGTGGCATCCCCCTCCCCCCATTCCCATAGGCTGTGTGGCATCCCCATCCCCCCATTCCCATAGGCTGTGTGGCATACCCCTCCCCCCATTCCCAAAGGCTGTGTGGCATCCCCATAGGCTGTGTGGCATACCCCTCCCCCCATTCCCAAAGGCTGTGTGGCATCCCCCTCCCCCCATTCCCATAGGCTGTGTGGCATCCCCCTCCCCCCATTCCCAAAGGCTGCGTGGCATACCCCTCCCCCCATTCCCAAAGGCTGTGTGGCATCCCCCTCCCCCCCATTCCCATAGGCTGTGTGGCCCCTCTCCTCCCATTAGAATAGGCTGTGTGGCCCCTCTCCCCCCATTCCCACCCCCCTCCCCCCATTAGTATAGGCAGGCGCCATATTAAAAAAAAAAAGTTAAACTCACCTGTCCGCTGACACCGCTGCGCTGAGCGGCCGGCTCCGTGAATGGGGTGGGCGTGGCCTGCGCCGCAGCGTCGACGCAGGCCACGCCCACCCCATTCACGAGCTGGCTCTGTCCCGGCCCCGCCGCTGCGATCGCTGTCTTTTCAGGCAGCGATGACAGCGGCGGTGCCTGAGACAGAGCCCCTGCCGCTCCTCCATCTGCTTCTCCACATGCGAGCACGAAGGTCCGGGCAGCGGGTGGGCGTGGCCTGCGCCGGCGCAGGCCACGCCCACCCACTGCCGGGACCTTCGTGCTCGCGTGTGCTCTGAGCCCGGCAGCAGATGGAGGAGCGGCAGGGGCTCTGTCTCTGGCACCGCCGCTGTCATCGCTGCCTGAAAAGACAGCGATCGCAGCGGCGGGGCCGGGACAGAGCCCCCGCCGCTCCTCTGGCCTTTCGCGGACTCACCCGGGACGGGTGAGTTTATTTTTTTTTTTTACATTCGCCCGATAAGGCGCACTGACATTTTTCCCCCACTTTTGGGGAAAAATAAGTGCGTCTTATAGGGCGAAAAATACGGTAATTACTCCACCTGTGCATCTTTGTGGAGATCTGCAAAACCTGGCCTGTTGGTGGGCCTTGAGGACAGGGTTGGAGACCACTGATATTACCCACTTCCCTCTGGCATCTCCAGCACTTATCAGACTGCGATGCTGCAAATCGATGGATATCAACCGGGCATCTATACCATCTGACAAGTACTTTGTAGCTCCTTTCCTGAACTGAGCCTGCCAGGGACGAGCCGTGTGTGCTCACGAATATTTTAGTAAGGTCGGTCTCTGAGAAATGCGTCCCCAGTTCCCTTTCCCCTTTTCCTATATAAGTCGGTGGAGAGGGTTGAGTTGTTCTATTCAGCAGTGAGTAAATGGATGATATTACTCGGGTTGGAGGGTCATTTTGGCTAACTAGGGATTCTAGCTCTGTGGGGGGGCTTCGAGACAGGGCAATAAGGTTATTGGCCTTTATAAATGTAAGTAGCTGTCTATGAAGGAGCCACGATATGTGTCTACCCCCCGCCTTCTCTCTTAGATCTGCCAGCGAAGGTACCTCCCCGGAGTTTACTATGTGACCAATTGATGTATTGTCAGAGGCACTCCAAATTAGAAAGTTCTTGGCCTGTAGTCCCGGTTCAAATGGCGAGTTATCAAATAATGGGGTAAGTGGGCCAGGTCTGCGTACCAATCCAAGTTTACCTTACAGCGGGTCCCAGGTCTCCAGGAGATGCCTTGCCAGGAAGGGCATAGACTCCCTCTGGTGTCCGGGGGGAGGTGCAGCCCATGCCAATGCAGTGGGATTAAATGGGGATAGCGATTTCTCGAGCTGCACCCATAGTTTATCCCCTGCTCTACGTTTCCAATCAACTATCCGCAATGTTATATTTTTTATTGGGGTGGGATTTTTCTCTTTTTTTGGATGTGGAGGGGGGAAGGCGGGTTGAGGTTATAACATCTTTTTGGTTCGGGGGAATTTTGATTTGGAATTGGCTTGTATTGTAGTGTAATAATTTGTTTAAATTGCATAAATAAAGAGCAAATTATTTTACAATCAAATAGGCCTTATATACCACTTTTTTATTGGTATTAGAATGTTGTACTTCATACAATTACCCTGAAGGTTATGCTGCTCTTGTGTGTGTGTGTATTATGCCGGTGTATGTCTTATGTAGATATATATACCCCCCAACTCTTGAGGATTAAAAAAAGGGGGAGAAAAGTGTTTTGTGTGATTAAGCCACGCCCCCAACCACACCAAATTTTACACCAATTCACCCAGCTTTCTCGAAGGCGGAGCAGATCCTGCTTTGGCTGGCCCTGGAGCCTAAAAGATTTCCCCTCTATGCTGCACCTTGATTTGAGATGTGAATCCTCTGGGGTTTCTAGTGATCCCTCAGTGCATGTTTCAGCCACAGTGGCATCCCTCTGCCCGATGCATTTAGAATAGATGCCAGGTGATGCAATCTGCATACAGGACAACAATTAGAAAATATTCTGAACCAAATGGTTTGCTCAAATCCCCTTCCAATCACCCCATTTCAGGCAGTGTGCAGAATCACCCCATTACAGGCAGTGTGCAGAATCACCCCATTACAGGCAGTGTGCAGAATCACCCCATTACAGGCAGTGTGCGGAATCACCCCATTACAGGCAGTGTGCAGAATCACCCCATTACAGGCAGTGTGCGGAATCACCCCATTACAGGCAGTGTGCAGAATCACCCCATTACAGGCAGTGTGCAGAATCACCCCATTACAGGCAGTGTGCAGAATCACCCCATTACAGGCAGTGTGCAGAATCACCCCATTACAGGCAGTATGCAGAATCACCCCATTATAGGCAGTGTGCAGAATCATCCCATTACAGGCAGTGTGCAGAATCACTCAGGCAGTGAGTGGCACCCCCATTACAGGCAGTGAGAGGCATCCCCCATTACAGGCAGTGAGGGGCATCCCCCATTACAGGCATAGTGCAGCCCCCCCCCCCCCCAGAAAGCTGGACAATAACAAGGCAGTTATTTTTTTCAGTGTTGCAACTCTTTAAACTGGAACGCTTATTTTAGAAAAAAAAGGGTGTTCTGAGTGTAGGGAGGCATCCTGATTGCTGATACCCCCCCTTGCAGTTGGAAAAGAAAGGTAGCGGCCATTTTGGAGCTTCCTCTCCCAACTGACATAACTGAAATGAACAGTAACAGGAAGCCCAGCATGACTTCCTGTTTGCAGGTGGCCTACAAGCCCATGAGCTGCCATCTTGTTTTTATAATTGACCCCAGCAGGTGTTAGAAACATATCAATCACTTTTTATGTGCTGTATTCTAAATTGACCTGAAAAGGGAAACATATGAGCTCTGTTTGCTGGTTTGGTCTGATTTAATTTATTTTTTAATGTTGGTCCGCTTTAACAGCGTTAAATAGGAGAAATCTTACCTTTCCTACCATTCAACAGCAATTGGGATGCCTCCCTGCACTCAGGACACAACCCTGTGAAAAATGGTTGTTCCACGTCCAGACAAAAAAATACCATTTTGTGATTACTCACCTGTAAAATGGGTATTATGTCACACACCCCGCTTCCATAATCATGACATGTGGGTTATGGCCAGTAGAGGGCGAACTTTGCAGAGATGACAGGAAAAAAAGGAGCCCCTCCCAGTCCATAAATACGTGGGACCTCCCACACATTCCCCAGTATAGGACAGCAGTAAGGGGACCAGGAAGAGCCAAATATAAACAATCATAAAACTAAAAGGTTCACCATATAAAAGATCCAAAATACCAATAAGGGCGGGATGAAGCGGGGTGTGTGACATACTTATAATACCCATTTTACAGGTGAGTAATCACAAAATGGTATTATTCCAAGTATGTCACACACCCCGCTTCCATAATCTTGACATGTGGGACATCCAATAGTGTCCGTCATGGGTGGGAACCGAAAACAGTAAAAGAATGTACCAACTTAAACCACTGCAGCTTGCAGAACCTCGCGGCCAAAAACAGCATCCGCTGAAGCCCGCACATCAACCTTGTAAAACTTGGAAAAAGTATGAACGGAAGACCAAGTAGCAGCCTTACAAACCTGTTCAACTGAAGCCTGGTGCTGAAAAACCCAGGATGCACCAACAGCACGAGTAGAATGCGCAGTGAACTTAAAAGGGGGAGTCCTCCCCTTGGCAGAATAGGCCCCAACAATGGCCTGACGTATCCATTTACTAATGGTAGACTTGGCAGGCGCCAAACCTTTCCGGGGCCCGGAGGGCACCACGAACAAGGCATCCGTCTTACGAAAGGAAGAAGTAGCCACCAAATAGTACTTCACACAACGAACCACATCCAAAGAGTGCAGGACCCTCTCCTTGTCATTGCTAGGCTTAGGACACAAGGAAGGGAGAACTATATCCTGATTGAGATGGAAGGCAGAAACCAACTTAGGAAGGAAATCTGGCTTAAAACGAAAAACCACCTTTTCCTGGTGTCTCTCAAAGTAAGGGGCTTGAATGGAAAGAGCCGCCAACTCAGAGACACGTCGAACAGAGGTAATAGCCACCAAAAAAGGCAATCCTTTGTGTAAGCATAGAAAGTGCAACATCCTGCACCGGCTCAAAAGGAGGCCCCTGGAGGGCCGACAGAACCAAATTCAAATCCCAAACAGGCAACAAAGGCTTTCGAGGGGGCCGCACATGAGTGACCCCCTGGAAAAAAGTTTTAACCAAAGGATGAAGAGCAAAGGACCTTTGAAAGAAGACCGCCAGGGCAGAGACCTGCCCTTTCAAGGTACTAAGCTGGAGCCCCAAGTCCAGACCGTGTTGAAGAAAATCCAAAATCCTAGGGATCGAAAATACCCTGCAAGGCAAGGCCCTAGCCTCACACCAATCAATATAGGACCTCCAAGTCCTTGTTAGACACTTACCTGCTCGCCGTTCCGGGTCCCGCGGCGCGCTGGTGAAGGGGCCCCGGCGGCCCTCTGCTCAGCCATCCCCAGGTCATCCATCCCCTCGGCGCCCCTGTGAGGGTCAGGGGCGGTCGGCGCTGCTTGCAGCTGATGGCCGCGTCGCGGCCCGCTCCGCACGGCCGCATCAGCCAGCCTGGCTTCCGGGCAGCGTGACGCTGCCTCCTCCGGGCGGAGGCGCGTCTGGCTCTCCTCGTGCTCGCGCGCGAGCACGTCTTTCTTATGCCTCCCGGCGGCGCTTCCTCCAGCGCGCGCGCCGGGGGCGAGTTTTAAAGTAACCTATGGTCTGCGGGTTCCCAGGGTCGGCCCCAGGGACTGGTCGGCCGTCTGGCCTGGGCCGTCCAGCTCCTGGGACCGAGCCCAGTTTGCATTGTGTGCACCAATCATTGTTTTTCCCTCCGCTTCCCCTTTTCCCCACTGGCCAGTTCTCCCTATAAAGCTGCACTGCCCCAGTATCCCAGTGCCCGTTATAGCTTCTGGGTTCTGGATGTGCGTTGCTGTGTCTTTGGTGAACATTTTGGATTTGGACTTCGACTATTCTCGCTTGCTGCCTGCCCTGACCTTCTGCCTTGTTTGACCACTCTTTTGCCTGACCCTCCTGTACCTCGCCTGTGACCTCCTGGACTTGACCTCGGCTAGCCTCGACCACCCCTTCGTTATCTCCCTTGGATACCTCGCCTGTGACCTCCTGGTTTGACCTCGGCCTGAAACTTGGACTTTCGCACCCCGGCATCCTCATTCGGGATTCCCTGCCAAACATCATTCTGCACCTTAAGCTGTTATCCTTTGCGCCTTTTAAGTCCTGGGGGCAACCGACTGGGAGAGACATTACCCGTGTCTCCTACAAGCGGGGGCTTGTCTATAGGCGGAAGTGGCGGCGGAGATTGGGGGATACCAGCTTAAGACAGACGGGTGTTTGGTATAGTCCTGACATTATAACGGGCCAGAAGAATGGACCAAATCCTGGAGCAGGTGCAAGCCTTGACAGCGGCTGTGGAGCACCTGGCTCATCGGGTTGCGGCTCAGGAGAACCATCCTACTCCCATTGTCCCCACTTCTCAGGGGACTCCGGCCGCAATGTCTGTGGAACCCAAGATCCCACTTCCTGAAAAGTTCTATGGCGACAGGGCAAAATTTGCCAATTTCCGGGACTCTTGTAAACTGTACTTTCAGCTCCGTCCGGTTTCCTCAGGGTCACAAGAGCAAAAGGTCGGCTTGATTATTTCCCTTCTGCATGGAGATCCTCAGTCCTGGGCCTTTAGCTTATCAGCTCAGGACCCAATCCGCCTATCTGTGGATAGTTTTTTCGCTGCAATGGAGGTCCTCTATGATGATCCCGACAAAGGGGCCTCAGCTGATGCCAAATTACGTACCCTCCGCCAGGGACGCCGTCCAGCCGAAGACTACTGTTCTGAATTCCGGCGTTGGGCGGTTGACTCTCGTTGGAACAATCCTGCCCTCTGCGGCCAATTCCGACTAGGTTTGGCTGACACTATCAAGGACACCTTGGTGAATTACCCGGAACCTCAGACTCTGGACGAATTGATGCATCTGGCCATCCGCATTGATCGTCGACTTCGGGAGAGGCGCCTAGAGAAAGGATCGCATCTCGAATCGGCTTCAAAGTCTGAGGCTCTAGTCGTTCAACCTTCAGAAGAGCCCATGCAGTTAGGTGCCACCAGGCTCACTGAAGGCGAGAGACGGCGACGTCTATCCGAGGGGCTCTGTCTATATTGTGGAGGAACCGGCCACATGGTCAGACTTTGCCCAAAGAAACCGTCGGGAAACTTCAGAGCCTAGGGGGTTTCGAGGGGGCCCTCCTAGGCTGTAAGGTATCTCCTCGAGTATCGTCTCCAGTTTTCATCCCAGTCCAGTTTAAAAGTGGTGTTAAATGTATGAATCTAAAGGCTCTTATAGATTCTGGAGCAGCTGGGAATTTCCTAGACTCTGAACTAGCGCAGACTTTAGGAATTGTGGTACAGGCCTTGCCGACTCCTATCCGGGTTTCAGCCATTGATGGCACTCCAGTGGCCGGGGGGTTAGTTCGGTTCCAAACCCCTCCTGTGCAAATCAAAGTGGGAGCCAGTCATTCTGAGCTTATCAGGTTCTTGATATTGAGGATGCCTGGTACCCCTTTGATTTTGGGTTTGCCATGGCTGCAGGAGCACAATCCCCAAATTAATTGGGTTTCGGGGCAAATCACCAAGTGGGGACACCAGTGTTTTCAGAACTGCCTGGAATTCCCACTCAGGGTTGCGCACTTAGCACCGATTGGGGTTCCCACTCCATATTTGGAGTTTGCTGATGTCTTCTCAGAAAAGGCGGCAGACAAACTTCCTCCCCATAGACCTTGGGACTGCCCTATTGAACTGCTTCCCGGTACTATGCCTCCCAGAGGGAGAATATTTAATTTGACCCGAACAGAAACCCTCGCCATGCGGGAATATATCGCCGAGAACTTAGAAAAGGGGTTCATTCGGCCTTCATCTTCCCCTGCAGGGGCGGGGTTTTTCTTCGTGGAGAAAAAGGATGGGGGACTTCGCCCCTGTATTGATTACCGGGGCTTAAATAACATCACGGTAAAAAATAAGTATCCCCTACCGCTTATTGAGGGACTCTTTACACAGGTAGTTGGGGCGCAGGTCTTCTCTAAACTCGATCTCCGGGGGGCCTATAACCTCATAAGAATCAGGCAGGGGGACGAGTGGAAGACGGCTTTCAATACCCTTGAAGGGCATTATGAGTATTTAGTAATGCCTTTCGGCCTGTGTAATGCCCCTGCGGTCTTTCAAAGTTTTGTCAACGAAATCTTTAGGGACTATCTTGGCCGTTTTATGGTTGTTTATTTAGACGACATTTTAATTTTTTCTTCGTCCATTGATGAACATCGTAAACACGTGTGTTTGGTCTTGCAGAAACTTAGGGAGAACAGTTTATATGCCAAGTTAAAGAAATGTCAATTTGAAGTATCTGAGGTTCCGTTTCTCGGTTACATTATCTCCAAATCTGGTCTGTCTATGGACCAATCTAAGGTGAAGGCCGTTTTAGAATGGGAGCAGCCCAGAGATTTGAAGGGCCTGCAAAGGTTTTTGGGTTTTGCCAATTTCTATAGGAGGTTCATTAAGAATTTTTCTGCCCTGGTTACACCACTAACTAACCTAACCAAGAAAAGCGGGTACCCCCCGGTTTGGCCGGTTCAAGCTGTCCAGGCCTTCGGGAATCTCAAGAGGGTATTTAGTGCTGCTCCCGTCCTAGTCCACCCTGATGAGCAACGACCTTTCCTTGTGGAGGTGGATGCTTCTGAAGTTGCGGTCGGGGCAGTCCTGTCACAGTATTACGGTTCACCTGCACGCCTCCATCCATGTGCCTTCTTTTCCAAGAAATTCTCAGCGGCCGAAAGAAATTATGATATCGGCAATAGAGAATTATTGGCCATCAAGCTAGCCTTCCAGGAATGGAGACACTGGCTGGAGGGGGCTCAGTATCCAGTTACGGTCTTTACGGACCATAAAAATCTAGAATACATCCAGTCCGCCAAGAGATTAACTCCTAGACAGGCTCGCTGGTCCTTATTCTTTTCTCGGTTTAATTTTTCTATAACCTATAAGCCCGGGTCCAAAAATATAAAAGCGGATGCCCTGTCTCGGAGTTTCTCTCCTCCTGACTTACCGGAAAGGGTGGTTTCTCCCATCTTACCTCGCTCCCTAGTGGTGGCCGCCATCCAACCCCAACTTCCTGATCTTACTCAGTTCCAGGCCCAAGCTCCTCCTGGAAAACCCGCTTCAGCCCTGTTTGTGCCCTCTACTTACCGGTCTGACTTTTTGTCCCATTTTCATGATACCAAAACAACAGGTCATCCAGGGGTTAAGAAAACCATAGCTTTATTATCACGCCAAGTTTGGTGGCCTTCTCTCAGGAAGGACGCTCAAAGATTCGTCTCCGCTTGCAAAGTCTGTGCCCGAAGTAAGTCCTTGAGGCGTTCGCCTGAAGGCCCACTCCTTCCATTATCCATTCCTGCCTCCCCGTGGACCCATCTGGCCATGGATTTTGTTACTGACCTTCCCCCTTCTCAGGGACATACTGTTATTTGGGTAGTTGTGGACCGCTTTAGCAAAATGGCCCATTTCGTCCCTTTAAAGAAACTTCCCTCAGCTCAAACACTTGCTCAACTCTTCATTACTCATGTTTTTAGGATTCATGGTATTCCCATGGATATTGTATCGGATAGGGGGGTCCAGTTTGTCTCCCGGTTTTGGAGGGCTTTCTGTGCCAAGTTGGGTTTCACTGTCTCCCTTTCCTCGGCTTTCCATCCGCAGTCGAATGGACAAACCGAGAGAACGAACCAGTCCCTGGAACAATATTTGCGCTGTTTTACGGCTGATACTCAAACTGATTGGGCCTTCTTCTTACCATTTGCGGAATTTGCATTTAACAACGCTGCACATTCTTCCACGGGGGTTTCTCCTTTTCATTGTGTTTATGGCAAGGACCTGAAGTTTTCTGCCCTTCCGGACCAACCCTCTAGAGTTCCCTCCGTGGATGAATGGGTTTCCAAATGGCCAGGGGAATGGAATAAAATCCAACAACATCTAGCTAAGACCGCTCTTCAGCAGAAAAAATTTTCTGATCGCAAACGTTCTTCTAACCCTAGCTATAAGGTGGGTGACTGGGTTTGGCTTTCAACCAAGAATTTGGCGCTGCGCCAGCCCTCCGCTAAGTTAGGACCTAAATTTATTGGTCCCTTCCCCATAGTAAAGAAAATTAATCAGGTCACGTTTCAGTTGGCCCTCCCTTCGTCCATGAAGATTTGCAGGTCTTTTCATGTTTCTCTTCTTAAATCTGCTAGAAACCATGAACCCGATAAGCTCCCCGGTCCTGAATTAGTCGATGGGCATCTGGAATTCGAAGTCGCCCGAGTTCTTGACTCCCGTCTTTTTAGGAATTCTCTTCAGTACTTAATTGACTGGAAGGGGTATGGTCCGGAAGAACGGTCTTGGGTCCCAGCCAGAGAGGTTCATGCGCAGAATCTGGTGAAGAGATTTCATAAGGAGAATCCATTGAAACCCAGTTTGGAGGGTCCAGTGGCCCCTCCTCAGGGGGGGGGTAATGTTAGACACTTACCTGCTCGCCGTTCCGGGTCCCGCGGCGCGCTGGTGAAGGGGCCCCGGCGGCCCTCTGCTCAGCCATCCCCAGGTCATCCATCCCCTCGGCGCCCCTGTGAGGGTCAGGGGCGGTCGGCGCTGCTTGCAGCTGATGGCCGCGTCGCGGCCCGCTCCGCACGGCCGCATCAGCCAGCCTGGCTTCCGGGCAGCGTGACGCTGCCTCCTCCGGGCGGAGGCGCGTCTGGCTCTCCTCGTGCTCGCGCGCGAGCACGTCTTTCTTATGCCTCCCGGCGGCGCTTCCTCCAGCGCGCGCGCCGGGGGCGAGTTTTAAAGTAACCTATGGTCTGCGGGTTCCCAGGGTCGGCCCCAGGGACTGGTCGGCCGTCTGGCCTGGGCCGTCCAGCTCCTGGGACCGAGCCCAGTTTGCATTGTGTGCACCAATCATTGTTTTTCCCTCCGCTTCCCCTTTTCCCCACTGGCCAGTTCTCCCTATAAAGCTGCACTGCCCCAGTATCCCAGTGCCCGTTATAGCTTCTGGGTTCTGGATGTGCGTTGCTGTGTCTTTGGTGAACATTTTGGATTTGGACTTCGACTATTCTCGCTTGCTGCCTGCCCTGACCTTCTGCCTTGTTTGACCACTCTTTTGCCTGACCCTCCTGTACCTCGCCTGTGACCTCCTGGACTTGACCTCGGCTAGCCTCGACCACCCCTTCGTTATCTCCCTTGGATACCTCGCCTGTGACCTCCTGGTTTGACCTCGGCCTGAAACTTGGACTTTCGCACCCCGGCATCCTCATTCGGGATTCCCTGCCAAACATCATTCTGCACCTTAAGCTGTTATCCTTTGCGCCTTTTAAGTCCTGGGGGCAACCGACTGGGAGAGACATTACCCGTGTCTCCTACAAGCGGGGGCTTGTCTATAGGCGGAAGTGGCGGCGGAGATTGGGGGATACCAGCTTAAGACAGACGGGTGTTTGGTATAGTCCTGACAGTCCTGTAGTAGATGTTAGAGGAAGATCACTTCCTAGCCCTAACCAGTGTCTGAATCACAGCATCAGACAAACCTTCTTCTTTTAAGATGGAGGTTTCAGCAGCCACGCCGTCAAAGCCAGCGTTTGTAAATTGGGGTAACAAAGTGATCAGATCCGGAAACGGGCAACCTGTACTGATATACCGCCAGCCGTACGACGTCCGTGAACCAAACCTGTCTTGGCCACCTTGGGGCCACCAGAATTGCTGGCGCACCCTCTTGAGCCAGCTTGCGCACCACCTTGCCCACCATGGAGAAGGGGGGAAACAGGTACAGGAACCCCAAATCCCTCCAGGCAAGAGACATGGCGTCTGCTGCCAGGGCCAGAGAATCCTGAGACAAGAGACACAAACATTGGGAGCTTGTGATTGTGACGTGAGGCAGAGATCCACCTCCGGAAACCCCCACGTGTGACAGAGGGACTGGAATACCATGTGGATGAGAGACCATTCCCCTCGACGAGAGGATCCCCTGCTCAGGGAGTCTGCCTCCGCGTTTTCCACTCTCGGAATGTACACTGCTGAGATGCATGGAACATTGCTCTCTCCGCCCATGCAAGAATCAGAGAAACTTCCAAATATGGAACAATGTGAATGCCCTGGGCTCTGAGAAGGGCCATTATGCCCGCCAGCACCTTGGTGAACACCCTTGGTGCCGAAGTCAACCCGAAAGGGAGGACCACAAACTGAAAATGCTGATCTCCCACCACAAACCTGAGAAATCTCTGGTGTGCTGGGTAGATTGGTACATGAAGGTAAGCATCCTTGATGTCTATGGATGTCATGAAATCCCCCTGACGAAGGGAATTGATGACTGAGCGCAGAGTCTACATGCGGAACTTCTTGGTTCTGATGAATCAGAAATCCAGAATGGGCCTTATGGATCCATTCTTTTTGGGAACCGTGAAGAGGTTGGAATAATAGCCCGGCCTCTCTCTGAGAAAGGCATCGGGCATATGACATCCATGACCAGAAGATTCTTTACAGCCAACAGGAGCCCCTGTGCAGCCCGGGGTTCCGAGGGGACCCGAGACCTTAGGAATCTGGGAGGAGGCTGGTACTCGAACTCCAGTTTGTACCCGGAAGAGACCACTTCCAAGATTGTCTGTGACCTCCTGGGCCCAGACCAGGAAGAAGTGCCGCAGCCGTAGCCCCACCCGCAAGGGTGAGGGCGTACCCTCATTGCTGAGCTGGTTTGGCAGCAGGCTTGGGCTTGGAACCCCAGTTAAGGCCTGGACGTGCGCGTCCTCTGCCTCTGTTCCAGGAATCACCTCTGAAATTAGGGTAGACAAAGCCTCTGCCTGCTCTGGCACCGCGAAAGGAAGGATTGAAGGAGCCTGCCCCCCGAAAGGGGCGACGCTACTTCTTACGCTGAGGTAACTTTCCACCTTTCGCCACTGAATCCAATTTATCTCCGAACAGCCTCATACCCAGGAAGGGTAGCGCTGCGAGTGATTTCTTAGCCACAATGTCAGCCGGCCACTGGCGTAGCCAGACCTACCGGCGAATAGCCACCAGCAATGCCGAGGTTCTACTACACATAATAATCGCGTCATCCTTAGCAGATAAAACAAAGGTCACAAATAATTTACACCGCTTAAGGGCTGTGAAATCATCACTGGCCGGGTTAAGCTGGGAACCACTCATTAGGCCCCTAACCACAGACCTGGTAGCCACAGTCGCGAGCGCAGAGGCACAAACAGGCCGCAAGGCTGAACCCACACTGGCAAAGGCATGGCATGCCATCTGATCAAAGCTTTTGTCCTCACCATCTTTAAGAGTGGTGGCGTCTGGAGAATGTACAACGGAGGTGTTGGACAATCCCAGAATGGGCGCATCGACCTCGGGAGGGGACGACCAGCGCTTCACCGCATCCACCGGGAAGGGATACTTCCTATCCCATCCCTGAGGAACACCGGGGAGCCGGCTAGGCCCCTCCCATTCCTAAAGAATCATGCAATCAAAATGATTCTAATTTGGGAACTCCGAGCGGGGCTTAGAAGTCCCAAAAAATTCCCCCTTCTGCGGGGGGGTCTCCGCTGGTGGAGAAATATCCAGTACCTCAAATAGGTGGGCCAGGATCTTGGGTGTATCCACGGCATCCCCCAGTGCTTGCCCAGTATCAGTATCCAAAAAACTGCTGATCCTCAGCATCAGATTCCTCAAACAATTCCCCCTCCTTGAGTGGGGAATAATCAGACCAGTCAAGGGAATCATAGTCATCAAAATCCAGTACCGGCACGGCCGGCGACAGATGCCTTCTCTTAGCGGGGGCCTTTCTGGCCGCAGAGCTAGAAATCAACTTTTCGATGTTGGCCAGCCTAGCACAAAACATCAGCTTGCGACTCCCTGCTAATGACAGTGTCACTTGGGGTACGGATAAGGCGGGGTGGGGTAGGTGATGAGGCCAGCGCCACGGACCCAGACGCCTGGGACCCCGACTGCCGCGTAATGGCCTGCTGTGCACATGGAATGCAAATAAACACATTATCCCCCACAAACCACACACTGCCGGGGTTGCCCCGAAGGGAGCCCGAGCCCGGTATCCTGGGAAGCCTCCATATGGTGATTTTTTTATTATTCTTTATTTAGTTTTGCCATATGCAACAAAGGGTAGGTCAAAGAAGGGTAGGAGCAGAATTGTCCACGGATCCAAATCACAATTCACAGTCTTTACACGTTAGGGATATTCTAAGTATGTCACACACCCCACTTCAGACTTAATAATTACACTAGGGTTAACGCACCTCTAGGTGGCAGCATTGCAGAGAACTTCTCCAAAAAACTTCAACAGGCCCCTCCCGGTCTATACATACCTGGTACCTCCCAAGAACCTCCCAGTGTTGTTCTCTGCAAGGTGGCGACAAGACAGAAGAAAGAAGTCTCCTGCTTGCAGGTAGCCGGGGTATCCCCCCGCCCCCCCCCCCCCGTGGTCTATTTCTGCCCGGCTTTGTTTGAATGTATTCTATGTAATGGCAGCCTCCCAGCTTTGGCTGTAGGCCGGGCAATAAGGTAGCCGGCACCATTGGTGCCTAGGAGATTAGCTCCTCCACTCGACCCTTCATTGCGGGGCATAGCGGGATTCCCGGAGTGGTGATCCGGATGTGGGATGCCCCATTTTATAGGAGTTAGTGGTCAGGTTTTGTCCTTGCCCTGGGGTATTGTGTCTCTTCCGGGGTGTGGGACGCGCTGGGGACAGTGTCATGCTTTTACTATGCACATGCTGTGTGAGTGTGCTGCTGCGCTCTTTCTTGTGATTCCCTTTGTGATTTTACTTGGTGATTTCACTGTCTGTTCTTTCTCCCATGGCTGTGTGTGTGTTTCTCCCCTCAGGAGCCGGGGGGGGCGGGGCCTCGCGGCGTGCTGCGCCGCGGTCCCGCTGGTGGCTGGGCGCCGTATTCGGCGCCTGCAGCCTGCTTGCCCGGCTGCTCAGGGGGGACATTTTATCAGTGTGTGGGTCTGTGTTACTCCGGCGCTGTTCTCCGGGAGCCGGCGGGTGGCGCCGCCGGCCCCGTGATCGAGGTCTGATTGCGGTTCCCGCAGGCAGACGCTGACGCTGCCTGGGGGCGGGGTCGCGCGCGCGGGGGCCGCGCACGGATTGGACGGCCGGAGGGGCGGGGCCTTCTCGGCTCCTGCGCTCCCGGAGCTTCTCTTCCTCCGTCCTCGGTGTGCTGGCCGCCATCTTCTGCTGGCTGCGCGGTTCCTCTTCTCTCCAGGTAGGCGTTCTTAGGCTATGTCAGTGACCCCTCGGATCCTTCCCTCTCCCTTGCCTCCCTCCTCGCCCCGGCGCAGCTTGTTGGTGCTGGTTGGCATTAACCATTTCCGTTGCTCTGGTTAATGAGGGGGGGGGTGGTGTAGGGGGGTTTTGTATATTATGCGGTGTTTTGGCATGGTGCTGATTGACGCCTGTCTCTCTCCCTTTGTGTTTTTCAGATCCTGGGATCCCGTCTGGCAGGGCTCTCCCGGTCATATATACCTGGCTCGTGGGGGGTGTTTTTGGCTTTGCAATATATTTATATATATATACACTTATTTGTATTTTTATAAGGGTCTTATGCTATTCCCCTGGGTCAGGATCTTGTGACTGTCCTTAGACAAGTGTTAGGTTATTAAGGGGCATCCCGGGTCGCGTACCGCATAAATCCCTGGGTTCTGCAAATACCATAATTTCACCACATGGAGGTTGCCACAGATACCGGGAATGGTTCTTCGGGACAATCCAAGGTGTGCGGGGGTTGTGGGGCTCCGCTCCAGGGAGATGATGTCATTTTGTGTATCCCTTGTGCACAGCAGAACATTGCACGGCAGTCCAGTACGCCGGTGCCTAGCACTTCGTCAGCCACGCCATCTCCCTCTCCCCCTCGCTTATTCCGGACCCCGTGTGACGTTGTCCTGGGCGGGGATTCGCAGGCTGAGGTATGTGCCCGCTTGACCAGCCTTGAGAAGCGGTTTTCTGCTATAGCCGCTCAGAAGGCTTCAGCTAAGCGGAAGCATCTGTCTCCGCCTCCGCCGGATTCAGATGAGGAAGTTGTGGGAGATCTGGATTGGTCGGATCGTCCCCGTGAAGAAGGTGAGCTCATTGAGGATGAAGATTCTGATGTTCAGCAGTTGCTGGGTTCTGAGGGAGATCAGGATGATGGCCTCCCTCTCGATTCCTCTACCATTTTGAGCCAGATGTTTGAGGTTTTGGATTTGGAGCCTCCGGTGGTTGCTCCCAGGCCCAAGGGTCAGCTTTTTGGGGTGTCCAAGCAGCGTCTGGAATTTCCCAGCCAACAGCATTTTGAAGAAATTGTCTTCAAGCAATGGGAGCAACCTACACGTCTTGTTGGTGTGCCGTCTAGCTGGGATAGGAAGTATCCTTTTCCGGCGGAATTGATGAAGCGTTGGTCTGTCCCCCCTGAGGTAGATACTCCGGTCTTGGGACTGTCCAACACGGCGGTCGTGCATTCTCCTGACACGACTTCGCTCAGGGACGGTGAGGATCGCCGGGTTGATCAGCTTGCCCGTCATGGTTTTGTATGTGCGGGTTCGGTGTTAAGGCCTGTCTGTGCTTCGGCTCTTTTGACTTTTGCTGTCAGGTCTATTGTCAGGGACTTGGGGGTGGATCTCGAGCCCACCAGTGATGAGTCCCTTGGGCTTAAGCGCTGTGATGCTTTTTTGTCCTTTATCCTGGCCGCTCAGGAGGATGCCATGCTGATGTGTGGCAGGGCTACTGCCTTGCTGGTAGCTATCCGGCGCTGTGTGTGGTTGAGACAGTGGACGGCCGATTTTAATTCTAAAAGATCGCTCACGGCTCTGCCCTTTCTGGGTTTGAGGCTTTTTGGTGAGAGGCCAAGGGAGGTAAGTTACCTCAGCGCAAGAAATTTCGCCGTTCCTTTCGGGGGATGGTTTCGTTCAATCCGTCCTTTCGGGGAGTTGGCGCCGGTAGAGGTGCGGGCTCCTCGGCCCCCAGGGGCGGCAGTTGGAATAGGGGCAGAGGCCGTGGCCGCCCCACTCGCGTCTGGGGTGCCAAGCCCAAGCCGGCTGCCAAGCCCATCCAGCAATGGGGGGGCGCCCTCACCCGTTCGGGTGGGGGGACGGTTGCAACTTTTCTCCCGGGTGTGGGACCAGGAGGTCCCGGACAGATTGATCCGGGAGGTGGTTTCGGCCGGTTACAAGTTGGAGTTCGAGTCCCTTCCTCCTCCAAGGTTCTTCAGGTCTCGGGTGTCTTTGGATCCTTTGGCCGCGCAGGGGCTCCTGGCACACACGGCAGTAAGGAATCTTCTGGATTTGGCCGTCATTTGCCCGGTTCCTCCTTCAGAGGTGGGGCGCGGGTTTTATTCCAATCTCTTCACGGTCCCCAAAAAGGACGGGTCCTTCCGTCCTATTCTGGATTTGAAGTTTCTCAACAGGTTTATTCGTCCTCGGAAGTTTCGCATGGAAACCCTGCGGTCGGCGATCGGTTCGCTTCGGCAGGGGGACTTTATGACGTCCATAGACATCAAGGATGCGTACCTGCACGTGCCGATCTTTCCTGCTCATCAGCGGTTCCTCCGTTTCGTGGTGGGGGATCGGCATTTTCAGTTTGTGGCTCTTCCATTCGGTCTCACCTCTGCTCCGAGAGTGTTCACCAAGGTGTTGGCGGGGGTGATGGCCCTGCTCAGAGCTCAGGGGATTCGCATTGTGCCTTACCTGGACGATCTTCTCATCATGGCTCCTTCCTTCAGTCAAGCAGAGGGGGACACCAGCACGGTGGTGTCTATGTTGGAGAGGTTCGGCTGGGTGATCAATTACCCCAAGTCCTCGCTGGTTCCGGCCAGGGTGGTGACCTTTCTGGGGATGTCGCTGGACTCCTGCCAGCACAGAGTGTTTCTTCCTCAGGCCAAGGTTCTGATGATTCAGGAATTGGCCCGGCTGCTCCTCTCCCATCCTCATCCGTCCATTCGTCTGGGGATGAGACTGGTGGGGTTGATGGTGGCCTCGTTCGAGGCAGTTCCCTTTGCTCCGTTTCATACGAGGACTCTTCAACTTCATCTTTTGGCGTCTTGGAACCGGTGTCCGGGGTCGTTGGATCGGTCCTTCCGGTTGTCCCCTCGGGTTCGGCAGTCCCTTCTGTGGTGGTTGGTCTCGGACAACCTTCTGAAGGGCAGGTCGTTTCTGACTCCACTTTGGGAAACTTTCACCACGGATGCCAGTCTGTCAGGCTGGGGAGGTTATTGGAAGGATCTTCGGTTTCAGGGGCAGTGGGACCCTCAGGAGGTCCACTTGCCCATCAATGTTCTGGAATTGCGAGCCATCAGGTTGGTTCTGTCTCACTTGACGCATCATTTACAAGGTCTGCCGGTTCAGGTTCGCTCAGACAATCAGACGGCGGTTGCTTACATCAATCACCAAGGAGGGACTCGCAGTCTGGGTGCCCACAGGGAAGTGTCTCTGATTTTGGTCTGGGCGGAGACTCATGTCCCTTGCATCTCGGCAGTTTACATTCCGGGTGTGGAAAACACAGAGGCGGATTTTCTGAGCCGGTGTGCGTCCCGTCGGGGGGAGTGGTCTCTCCATCCCCAGGTGTTTCGGTCACTTTGTCTCCGGTGGGGGACGCCGGAGGTGGATCTGTTTGCCTCTCGTCACAATCACAAGCTTCCGTCCTTTGTGTCCCTGTCCCGGGACCCTCTGGCTCTGGCGGTGGATGCCATGTCCCTGAGCTGGAGGGACCTGGGGTTTCTTTATCTGTTTCCTCCGATTCCCATGCTAGGCAGGGTTCTGCGAAAGTTGGTTCTGGAAGGAGTTCCCGCCATTCTCGTGGCTCCAAGGTGGCCAAGGCGGGTGTGGTTCGCGGACATCGTCCGTCTGGCCGTAGATCAGTTCGATCTGCCTCTTCGGCCAGATCTTCTCACTCAGGGTCATCTCTGTTACCCCAGTTTACAAACGCTGGCTTTGACGGCTTGGCTGCTGAAACCTCCATCTTAAAGGAGGAGGGTCTTTCGGATGCGGTCATTCAGACTCTTATTAGTGCCAGGAAGAGATCTTCTTCTTCCATCTATTACAGGTATTGGAGATCTTATATTGATTGGTGTGAGGCTAGGTCTTTGCCCTGCCGGGTCTTTTCTGTGTCTAGGATTTTGGAGTTCCTTCAGGCGGGTCTGGACTCTGGTCTTCAGTTGAGTACCTTGAAGGGGCAGGTTTCTGCTTTGTCAATTTTTTTCCAGAAATCTTTTGCTAGTCATTCCTTGGTCAAGACTTTTTTTCCAGGGGGTCTCGCATGTGCGGCCTCCTAGGAAGCCTTTGCTCCCAGTGTGGGATTTGAATTTGGTTCTTTCTGCTCTTAAGGCTCCTCCTTTTGAGCCTTTGCGGGATGTTGCTTTGTCCATTCTTACTCAGAAGGTTGCCTTTCTGGTGGCCATTACTTCGGTTAGGCGTGTTTCAGAGCTGGCTGCTTTGTCTATTCAGGCTCCTTATTTTGAGGATCATCAGGACAAAGTGGTTTTTCGTTACAAGTCAGATTTTCTCCCTAAAGTGGTTTCTGCTTTTCATCTTAACCAGGACATTGTTCTTCCTTCTTTGTGTCCTAAGCCTAAGAATGTCAAGGAGAGTGCTTTGCACTGCTTGGATGTGGTACGTTGTGTCAGGTACTATCTACGTGCGACGTCTTCTTTTCGTAAGACTGATGCCTTTTTCGTTGTGCCATGTGGGCCTAGGAAGGGTTTGGCTCCGGCCAAGTCCTCCATTAGTAAATGGATTCGTCAGGCCATTGTTGGTGCTTATTCGGCCAAGGGGAAGGATCCTCCTTTCCGAGTTACTGCTCATTCTACTCGTGCGGTTGGTGCGTCCTGGGCTTTTCAGCACCAGGCTTCTGTTGAACAAGTGTGTAAGGCTGCAACTTGGTCTTCTGTTCATACCTTTTCTAAGTTCTATAAGGTTGATGTGCGGGCTTCAGCGGATGCTGTTTTTGGCCGCAAGGTTTTGCAGGCTGCAGTGGTTTGAATTTTTTCTGCGTTATTGCCTGTTAGGATACCCACCCTTTTCTGGACACTGCTGTTGGATGTCCCTAGTGTAATTATTAAGTCTGAAGTGGGGTGTGTGACATACTTAGAATAATACCATTTTGTGAATACTCACCTGTAAAATGGGTATTATAAGTATGTCACACACCCCACTTCACCCGCCCTTTTTGGTATCCTGGCTCTCTATTTGGTGAAGTTTGGTTCTTTACGTTGAGGGTTAAATTGTTTGGTTCTGGTACCTTGTCTTACTGCTGTTCTAATACTGGGAGGTTCTTGGGAGGTACCAGGTATGTATAGACCGGGAGGGGCCTGTTGAAGTTTTTTGGAGAAGTTCTCTGCAATGCTGCCACCTAGAGGTGCGTTAACCCTAGTGTAATTATTAAGTCTGAAGTGGGGTGTGTGACATACTTATAATACCCATTTTACAGGTGAGTATTCACAAAATGGTATTATTGTCGTCATCAAACCAACACTTTACAAAAGCTTTATCACAAGTGCATTAGCATACCAACCGTTACATAATCAACTAGATCACTTTTGCATACAATACTTATGATTGAGACTATGTGAACGCTTAACGCAGGCTTTTCCCTTGTTGTGATCATATCCCATCTCTCTTTAGCAAACTGGGGCCTATTTCTCCCCTTATTAATTCTAGCTTGACTTTTCTCGAATCCGTTCGGGCTACAAGGGGAAGGGGACACAAGAGGGGGGGTAGATTGTGGGGGTAAGTGAGGAGGGAGGGATACGGGGTAGGAAAACACAATAGGGTGGGATTCCCCCCTCCCTACTGTCCTCTGGTTCCCGCCAGTGTGTGGGCCTGTCCACCTCACCTCTCCCCTCTATCGCCTGTAACTCGTCTCAAATTGCTGCTGATCCCGTCGGTCCATCTCCAGCCAGCGTGCGAAATTCCCCAGATTCCTGGAATATTAGCCACGGGAGCCAGGTATTCCTAAATTGATCGTCTCTCTCATGTAGGGACAGAGTCAAATCCTCCATTTCCTTAATGGATATAACCTTATTAAGCCAATCCCTAATTGAAGGGGCCTTTCTCTGTTTCCCATATGGTGATTTTTTATGGTAGTCACAATGACCAGTGGAAATTACGCCAGTAAGCTACCCGGGATGCCCCTTAACGTCCGTTAGTGGGAGGATTTGTAAAGCCCCTATTTGAGTGAGGGACCTAAGGACCGGGAGAACCCCCTTTTAACTATCAAGGAAGGTAATCCCCCTGAAAGACATAATATAAAAGGGTACCATAAGCAGGAAGTCATTACAGCAATCATACATCCAGATATAAACACAGTCATACAAAAGTATATGTCAAGGATAACGCAGCATACAAGGCACCACAATAGAAAAATGATTATGCATAACAAAAAAGGCAGATAATAGAACGAGCCCCACAGGGCACTCACAGTTAGGATGCAAATAGCGACCGGACACCCAGCAGCAGCAGCATCAGCCAGGCCAGGGGAAGAGGAGGAGGGCGGGACAGCGCGGATCGTGCGCCGCGCGTGGCCCCACCCCCTCCTGCTGGGGAGAGTAACCGCGGTTCCCAGCCATTGCTGGGAACCTCCGTGGGCGCCAAAAGAGAGGGGGGCGTGCCGCATCAGTGCGCCGAGTGCCCGGCCCCGCCCCCTCTCCTGACTAACATGGGAAGCAAAAAACATGGCCGTGCTCCCACAAGGTTGCGGAGCTGGCCCGTGATCCGGGCCGCCGTCTAACAGACGCGGCCCAGCAACAAGTGAAGCAAACAGCTTCACATATACACTCATACCACACTGACAGCTAATTGGCCAGGCAAAGTTTGAGGTAGAAAATTGGAGGGACATGCCCCCCTCCCCCCCCATGATCCAGGGACAGGGAGCAACGGGTGGGGAAAGTCCCAAGCCACCTAATGCAGCGCAGGGAAAATGACGGACAGTGCATCCCAAACCAGGATCCCGAACCTGGTATCCGCCTACCCCTTGGAGGGGGTCTCACGGAGGAGCATGGCTCCAAGTTATCACACCACTAAGGTGTATCCTACCTTCACCCTGACCAACAGCCAGGGCTGGGAGACATAGGTGCTTAATAAAAAACAAGGTCCGGGCAGAAATAGGGAAATAAAATGGCCGGGTGTAAACCCGGCTTACCTGCAAGGAGGAGACAGCCATTTCTGACTTGCTCGCCGTCTGCAGAGACGATTACTGGGGAATGTGTGGGAGGTTCCAGGTATTTATGGACTGGGAGGGGCTCCTTTTTTTCCCTGTCATCTCTGCAAAGTTCGCCCTCTACTGGCCATAACCCACATCTCATGATTATGGAAGCGGGGTGTGTGACATACTTGGAATATGATTAGACATACACTCCCGCACAGCTTTTAGACTACAGGTCCTAAGATGTATTATGTTACCCTGAGTTATGTTTGGTTGCTTCCATCTTTTAAAAAAGACTTCTGGTAAAAAATGACTGTAGGTCCACTCAGCCCCACAACAGGGAGGCATCCTATTTTTGTATGCAATAAGCAAGTGAAAAATCTGGGTTTATTGATCAAACTCAGCGCTACCATATCATGTAATATAACCAATGACAACTTTTACAAGTCTGACGACCACGTATCCAGCACGTCGGCGAAATCAGTGTGTTAAATGTCTGCCCTATGCTAGATACGGGGTGGAAAGAGGGAGGTTTCCCCGGTCTTTAGGGGGAGTGTTGGCCATGCGAGGCTCTTTACTTACCTAGCCGAGCTCGCTCCAGTGCTGCACGAGGTTTGGACCGAGATGCCCATCAATGCCAGGTTAATGCTGTTCATCTTCTGAGATGTCCACCTGCCGAGATGCCGGTTAGCCTCCCTGAGATGCCACAAGCTACTCCGCCTGCCTGCATGCCCACCAGCCTGCCTGCATAGCCAGCTACCTAACTGCCCAACCACCTGTCTGCCATCATGCCTGCCCATCCACCCACCTGCCTTCCATCATGGCCGCCTATGCTGCCGCCTGCCTGCCTGCCTTCATGACCACCTCCCTTCCCACTTGCCAACCTACCTGCCCTCCATTATGCCTGTTCATCCACCTGCCTGCCATTATGTCCAATTACCTTTCTGCATGCCCACCTGCATGCCCAGCTCTGTGACATCATGCCCATCCACCCACCTGCATGCCATTATGCCCACTTACCCACCTGCAAGCCCACCTCTGTGACATCATGCCCATCCATCCACCCGTCTGCCATCATGCCCAATTATCCACCCGTCTGCATGCCCACCTACCTTCTGGCCACCCACTGACTTTCATTCCTGCACTCCCACCTACCGACCTGACCACCCAGCCACCTACCCGTCTATCTGCTTGCCTACTCACCTCCCTGACTACCCATCCACTTGTCTGCCCCTCCACATCCCCGCCTACCTGCTCTCCCTCCCACCTACATGTCTGCCTGACCGCTGGAACACGAGGACAAAAATGTTCTGATCCTCAAGGCTAAATGTAGGTGGGTCATTAAGTGGTTAAAAAGCATTTCAGAAACCGGAGATATGCGCCATTTTTATTCACATAAGAGACAGATTCCAGATCTGCAATAAAAAAAAGACATTTTCGGGACGGCTTCTTCATTTTTTATGTGTCAGTTAAGGGATTCGAAACCTGGGATTGTCACTCTTTGGGATGCCCTACTGCATGACACCCCACCGATCGACCGATTTACATACCTTGCCGACATTCCCCTTGCACAGTCGCGGCTCTCCTCCAATCAGTTTCTTCTGCCATGCATATTAATGTGAGGCTGGAGAAGCTGAATGAAATTATAGCCGCGCTGGCGACTGTCGCGCACAGTCTCAGGAAAAAGCCAGTGATGCCAACTGTGCATATGCTGTGGGCTCATTAGTGAGGTAAGCATATCGGGACACTGGGGGGGTCACACAGCGGGGCATCCCAAATCAGGAGTGAATACAAGCTGGACTAGGCTAAAACCCATTGCCCGCTGGAATCTATACTATTTCAGGGCCGCTAGATAACCTTCCCCCTGGGAAATCCCGATTTGGGATGCCCCGCTGTGTGAAACCCGGGCTGGTGTGCTTGGTGCATTTCGGCTGCTCAAACGAGCCTAGACAAGTGTGTGTTAGTGCATTAGAGCATGCTGATTGGATGCATGCGCCGTAGGACCGAGGAAAGGTGTGTTGGAGTGGGCTACCTGGAGGGTTTCACACGGTGGGGCATCCCGAATCGGGGGAAGGGTCCAAAACCCGGGATAGTCAATGGCCCACTTTAAAACAGCTAAAAAGTTTTTACTGGGGATCTGAGGGTTTCACAAAGCGGGGAATTACAATTCTCATGTTTTGTTCCTCTTTAAAGTGGGCCAAGACCAATACTGAAGTCTGGGTTCCTCCAGGGCCGGCTAATTCCCTCTCCCCAGGGTATCCCGATCTCGGGTGCACCGGTGTGTGAACCCCCCCCAGTTTATCCGTAATTCTTACCTTTTGGGCCGGCGCCGGCATCACTCGCATCCTATCCTGGCTGTGCGTGGCCACGCCCACCACAAGTGAATGGCTGTGATTGGGCGCACACAGCCAGAGGATGCGAGTGATGCCGCGCGCCGCTATTGAGTGCAGCTGGGGATTCCATTCAGCTTCTCCAGGTACATTAATATGCACAGCCAGAGAAACTGATTGGATGAGAGGCCGCGCATGCACCGTTGGGTTTACAAGTGCTGAAATAGGAGTAATCCTTCATGGCGGATAAACAAAGGATTATTAATTTTATTTTTTATGAAATCTTTAAAGTGGACCAAAACCCAGGGTTTGGACTATGCCGGGTTTTAATCCCTGCCCTCGTTTTGGAATCCCTCCAGGTCACCCAACATAACTCACCTTCCCCTGGTTCTACGGCACATGTATGGAATGATTATAAACCAAAGCAGGGGAGCGTGCCGGACGCATCCTCGCTACAGGACGCATTCTTGCTCCGCTCATTTACAAATGTCTGGCACTGGCTCCGTGACCGCGGCTTGCACATGCACCATGTGATCAGGAAGAAGGTATGTGACTTGGGGGGTCACACAGCAGGGCATCCCGTTTCAGTATGCCCAGGGGGAAGGAATCAGGCCACCCAGGAATCTTATAGATTCCAGGGCTGCCAACCGTGAGCGACTATAAAGCGAACCTGGGATTCATCTGTGTTACTGGGGCATCCCAATATGGTGATCAGACGCCATTTTTGTCTAGTGGGCTGGAGACAACTGGAAGTGGATGTCCATACTCCACTTAAACCTGTTTGATGGGAAAAAAAAGTTAAAAACATAGAAGGAAGGGGAGTCACGGGAGCAGTGGGCTAGGCCGGGGGCGTGGCTGGTGGCCATACTGGGCTGCAGCATGGGGAGGGAGGGGAGACAATGGCTGGGAGCACCGAGGCCTGGGCGTGGCTGGCAGACGCGGCCATTACACTGTGAGGCCTGGCCACGCTGAAGTGGAGCGCAGCCGCACCACCGCAAGCCACGCCCCCGGGCCTACACACACATAGGACAGCGCTATGATGAGGCTGTGCTCCACAGAGGAACGCAGCACGCCAAGGGGGGGGGGGGGGGGGCAGATGCACACGCTGCACATCAGGGAAGTTTAGTCTGCCGCCCACAATGTAAAAAATACATTATTAAAAAATAAATATTCTCTTGGCCTCCTGAGGGTTGTCCCCCCCGACCCGTAGCGGCACTGCGCATGTGCGAGCCGCGTCTGACGCCACTTGTGAGGTGTGACTGGGCCTCAGCAGGTGGGAGCAATGGCCGCTAGCAGAGCCTTGGTCACTAAGGAATTTGCTGCATCAGTGAAGACCGCCACACAGGCTTATTTTTTTAAATAAAATATTTATAATTTTTTAATAATAATATGATAAGAAAAATATAACGTTGGAGAAAGTACGCTTTTGATTTTTTGGGGGGCATAAAAGAAAAAAATGAAATAAATATAAGAAATGAAAAATAAAATGGACATCATTTTATCACAAAGAAAATGACACTTTAATAATTGGCATCAAAAATATAATAAAAATAAGTCATAATAAAGTAAAAAAAATATAATGTTGGGGAAAGTGCACTTTGGATGACAGAGCTCAACTGCTTTCTAAGGTGTTGCGCAACACTCGCACATGCGCAGTGGAAATGTCGCCTCTGCCTCAGCGTAACCAGCCTGTGAGTGGGCATGCGCATAACACAGAGCGCTCCCATTGTAACAGAAGCAGGAATGGTCGGCGTCTGCTGATGCGATGCTGCCCCGGCATCATAGATTTGCATAGCCCCGCCCCCCACTTCCTCACACCACTCACCCACCCATAGCTATGTAGGGCTCCGCCTCATTCCCTAGTGATGATGCGGCAGTTTATAAAGCAGTTTCAGTGCATCTGTATTTGGGCAGCCTGTGGCGCGAGCAGCTGGTGCACGTACCGATCATGGTCACTTGGTCACGGGGTTCGAATCCCGATGAACCCGGTGCCCTTGATGTGCCTTGTTTGCTGTTAGGACCCTCACAGGCTTGCCCTTTTTTTATTAATAGGGAAAATAGAACGTTGGGGAAAATGCACTTTTTAGGCCAAGTGTCATTTTCTTTGTGCCAAAACGATGTCCACTTTTTTCTTTTTTGTGCAAAAAAAACAATTGTCATCCTAAGTGCACTTTCCCCGATATTATATCTTTCTTATTTTCTTATTCTTATTAATAAAATATGGTGCTGAATGCCTATATTTTGGGACATAAGCTATTGCTATGTGTATGATTATCTAGCCCCATCCTGTGGCCATTAAGGTTTTTTTTTTATGTAAAACACGTTTATTTGTCAGTGATATATATTGTGCTGATTGTATGGCAGATTTTTGTTGAATAGTAAAAAAAAGATTTTGAATATTTTTTTTTTAATAAATAAAAAAATAAACGTTTTACTAATAATTAAGAAGGAAAAAACATGCGATCGGGCATTGTCCACTTCTCTTATTTGCCGCCTATTAATGGGCCTTGAGTGGGATTCGATCTGGTGGACTCGGCTACTTCCGAGTAAGCACAGGACATTAGCTTACTGCGCCACAGGGCCAGTGGGTGGGCGTGGCCGAGATGCGGTGGGTGACGTCAGCTCGCCAGGAGACGCCAGTGCAGTGTGTTGCTGCTGAGAGTGATGGGCTCGCTGATCAGCGCTCAGGCAGCACTAGTTGCAGCAGCAGCATCAGGCAGCACTAGTTGCAGGAGCAGAGACAGGGCAGATCGGTGCAGAGCCGTGTGACAGCTTCTCCTGGAGTCTCGGCGCCGCCATCATCCTCTGCCATTCAGAGAACATTTACACAAAGGGGCCTTTTCCCATCTCATCTGAGGTCTGATTATAGGAGGAGTTTATGTAGCAGTAGTAAAAGTTTTATTTAATTAAAGATAATAAAAATCCCTAAATACAAATAGGATAATAAAGGAGGGAGTGATTTGCACTTAGGGATTTTTTCCTAATATCTCATGTAATAACTATTAAACCTGGGCTAAAAGACTTATTTTACAGGGAAACCAGGGATGTGGCTGCCCCCACTTTCTATGCCACCAAATGATGGCTTTATTCCATGCATTAGGATGCACCACATAAAGCCCTGATTGGACGAGAGCCAGCGCATGCGCCATGGGAATGGCGGGATGGTGAGTTGAGGGGGTGATCACACATCCTAAATCGGGATGCCCCAGGGACAAGAACCAATCACCGGGATAGTGACAATAATGATGATTGGTCCACTTGTATGAGCCCTAGGAAGCCAAATTGCATCATTAAGCTCTGATGGTGGAGCGGAAACAGCTGCACACCAGGATGAAGCATGTCTCCTGGTGGAGGAAGGGTGGCTGCTGCATGTGTGCACCGGCTGCTTCCTGTCCCCCATCAGATGGACGGAAATGGTGAGTATGGCTCTAATGCACTGGCGGTGTGAGGGGGTAGATTGGGATGGTTTAGTGTCCCCATGGAGCAACAGAGTAGCCAGGAGGCGTGTAGGTCTGCTTTAAAGTATACCAAAACCAGACCTATAAGACGCTAGGTGCGGTTAGATACCCAGCCCTGGGGCATCCAGATTTGGCCTGCTCTGCTGTGTGACACCTCGCTGGATATTCTCACCTCGCCAGCGGCACCATTTCTTGCATCTTACTAGGTCTGTGTGCAGCCGCACTCTCCATAAATGAATTGCCGCCATAAAGGGATGCAGGGGAGGCCGCGCACCCATCTCCAGATGGGATAAGCGTGTAAGTCTGGCTGTGGGGCATCCCAAATCAGGATGCCTCCTGGGAATAGTATTAATCAGTCCAACAAGACCCAGTATTTCCACTATCCCCAGTTTTGGATTGTCCCCTGGGGCATCCCAATGTGAGATGTCCCCGCTGTGTGAAATCCCCTGGTTCACCCGATCTACATATCTCACAGGACGTGTCTCTCCTCCAATCAGCTTCTTAGTCTGCGCATATTAATGTGCGGCTGGAGAAGCTGTAACTCGCCGCACTCTCCAGGCTGTGCACGGCCAGATATTCAGTTATGGCAGGAGCTGCCGTACGGGAGAGATGCCGCCACTGGCTGCACATGCTGCATAGGTAAGAAAAGGGGGCAACTGGAGGGATTTCATATAATGGGGCATCCCGGCACAATGTGTAACCCTTGTTGTATTTACTCACCTTCATAGGGTATGTGCTTCTGCCACAGCCATTCAGATAGACTGTGGCGGGATCGCACACAGCGCCGGGGATACAGGGGATGCGGCATTGCGCGCTTCCCATTCATTTCAGTGAGAGCAACCTGCGACTCTCATCAAACAAGAGTCGGTGCATGTGCCAGTGGGGTGGGGTAAGGTGAGATTTTACGGGGTAACGGGGGGGGGGGGGGGGGTTCTCACAGCGGGGCATGAAACGAATTCCGAGAAAGTTACATTCAGAGATTTTGTTCCACTTTAAAGCGGACCTTTACTCTGAATAAGAGTCTATCTTATATGTTTCCCCCACCCTGTACATACAGATTGCTCACATTAAAAATCATCCTACCTGCATCTACTGCATGTTATGAGCCTTTAAACATCCAAGATGGCGGCTTATGGAACATCAGGCAAACAGGAAGAGCCTTCTGACTGTGCTGCTCTGCATTCTGGGATTGCTGACCTTTTCCTGACCCCAGCTCTGCTCTGTCTGAGCAAAGCACAGCTATAACCCCCCCTGTACTTTATCCCACTCTCCTCAGTCCTCAGTAAGTGTGATGCTTCTGAGTCAAGATGGCGGCGCCCGTGTCCTAAGTCCTGAACAGAGTTGCAGCCCAGTGGGGGAAAGAATAAGTAAGTGACTAAAAACTTAAAATATATTAACTTTAGATGCTGGGGTTTGGGCTTTTCAATAAATCATGGTGAAGGTCCGGTTTAAGTGTCTCAGATTTGATCCTCTGAAAATATGGTCAGCTTAGCCTGGGGCAAGGAGGGGTCCGATAAGAGTTGACTGTATGAGACATTAAGGGGCCCCATTTAATGTTCGCACCAGGGCCCCGCCACATTTAGTTGCGCCCCTGCTGCTCACCAGGAGATGGAACAGGGAGGAGAGTTATTTCACTGAATTTAATTTCTATTTACTGTTACTAAATAAATGTGTTATTTGCCTTTCTATGGCTTATGGGGGGGTAATTAATTCTCTATTTAATTATATATTTCATTGGTATTAATAACTGAATGAGAGGGAAGTGGGACTTTATATAGTGTAAATATAATGTATGTGTATTTTATTTGTGTTATATATTTAATTGATTAAATGAACTGGATATTTGATTCGTAGGGGACATCCCGACTTGGGCGGCGCACCCACCTAGACGCCATTCACCCCTATATTCCTATGTGGCACAGGATGTGCCCGCTCCCCTGCAGTGCACACCCTCCATACCTGACAGGGGGCGCCGCTGTGTGCACTTAGAAATAGAGGTGGAACGCAGGTGAGTGCGCTGCTCGGACGCGGGATAGGCTTGCGATTTCTGGCTGTGGGGCATCCCAAATCAGGATACCTCCTAAGAATCATAATAACCAGTCTAAAATTGAAGTGAAACAAGATCTGATCCTGGGAGATGTCACGCTGTGTGAGATCCCCAAGATTACTCGATCTACATAACACTCCAGCGTTCCCACAGCGCAGACGGGGCTCTCCTCCAATCAGCTTCTTAGTCTGCGCATATTAATGTGCGGCTGGAGAAGCTGTAAGGAATCCTGGCCGCACTCGCGATCCCCAGGCTGTGCACAGTTATGGCAGCTATTCAGTTATGGCACAGAGCGTGTCCTCTGCCTTGAGAAAGTGACAATACCTCAGGAAAACGCATTGGCTTTTTCCTGGGGGGACGAGTGGCGGCCTGTACCATGGACACTGTGTATTTGTAAGATAAGTGTATTTCTTTCATGTCTTTGCACCTACCTCGTATCATTTATTGCATATTTTTGCACTATACTCATCTGATTGTTTATTAGGTTTTGATGCACTTTATTGGGAAGCACAAGCACTTTACATTTTATTAATGATTATTGCCCTTAGAAGGGCCCTGGTTATTGAGCTTTATTTAAAGTGGACCAACACCGAGAGGTGATCGGCCCGGAAATCTATAAGATTCCCGGGCCGATCACCTCCCACCCCGCGGGACATCCGAGATCGGGATGTCCCGCGGGGTGAAACCCCCCAAAAAACCCCCAAACACCGTACCTGATCTCCCTCGCGCCCCTGTAGGCGTGCTCGCGCCCGCGCCGGCCGTCTGCGAACGGCTGGCGGGGGGCGCGCGCGCGCCGAAAGTGACGCGAGGGAGGCGGCGGCAGCCGCTTGGACGTTCCTGATCCCCGCCTGGACGTTGGCGGGGATTGGACCGTCCAGTCACGTGGGAGCGGGGACAGGTAAGATTTTGGGGCTTTCTGGGGGGTTTCACACAGCGGGGCACCCCCGATCGGGGTGCCCCGCCGAAGTGGACCAAAACCCAGGATAGTCAAAATCCTGGGTGTTGGTCCACTTTAACATTTTTATGGCTGCCCTGTACAACAGCGCCCCCCCCCCCCCCATGGCAGATTGTGAGAATGTTGTTGTCTTGTATGTCTTTTAAACTGTCTTTTTAGATATATTGTATTATGTGGATCAAATACATTTTTGATAAACTATTTGAGTGTGTGCAACGCCAAGTCTCTGGTTTGGGCTCTTTTGGGGGATTTGGGCACCCCCACTTTCAATAGTGTTTCAGCATTCTGAGTGGCACCCAGAGCATTGCACCACATTTATTAGTAACTAGTTGGTGTCATCCAATCTTTGTATTAGTACAGTTATGGCCGAGTCCGGGAGAGATGCCGCCACTGGCTGCACATGTTGGATAGGTAAGTAAATCAGGCAACTGGAGGGGTTCATATAATGGGGGATACCAAATGGGGATACCTCAGGGGGTGGTTGTTTAACTGGACCTAGTGCCTATAAGACTCTAGGTCTGATTAGACAACCACTCCTGGATTTGTGGTCCACTTTAATATTAAATATATTATTGCTCTCAGTGTCTAACCCTGGAGATCGCCGTGCTTACTCACCTTTCTGCCAATCCCGTGTCACATGCACAGACAGGCAGCCAATCAGCATGCTCCTCTCTATTCACCTTCTGCTAGTCACTCTGATGTCTGAGCGTCCCACAAACGAAATGGAGCGAGCGCGTCACAGGCCGCATCCCCGCCCCTCCGTGTACCCGCACCAGCTATTCAGAAATGGGGGGAGTGGGAACCCGCCTCAGCTAAAGGCATAGTGGGGATGCAGCCGCTGCCGGCACATGCACCGTGAGGTCACCGGCCATGTTAGTTGTCGCTGATCCGGATATGGGATGCCCCTGGAATGAGGAAATCGGCCATTGCTCCTCTGCAACGGATGGCAGGAGAGAAAGAGGAATAATAATTTAGAGTAACATATTTATATTTCTTTATATTGAATTTATTATAATTGCTTTTGGGCCAAGAAAAAACTTTACCTGAATGTTTTATATTCTTTTGCAGTCAGCTCCTGTGTGGACAAGGGCTCCCCCTGCTGATTGGAGGCAGAGGCACATCACATGCAGAATAGAGCCAGTAGGGGGTCAGGTAAGTATAGTTGTTTCTTAATATGCCCCAGACAAACCCTTTGTGAAAAATGGGAAGAGAGAAAAAAGTCATTTTTTGATATTTAAATATTCATAATTTTAAAGTGTTGATCAACACCCCCTTAATTTTTCATGGGGCGATATTCTAACTCTTTATGGGGCATCCCTAATTCGGATGCCTCGCTTTGTGAAAGCCTGGGGTCACCCGAATTAGTCACCTCTTCCCTGAGCCCTCACCACATCTTGTTGCCATGGCTGCATCCCCGGAATACCTCTAGCTAGGCTCTCATCAGGCCATCACAGCAGGAGGTGAGCGGGGATGCGGCCGGCGTCACTCGCTCTAATCAGATTTTCTTGCCGCTCTGAGCACAGGAAATTTGATTGGAACGAGCGCTACTGATTGGCTGAGAGACCTGCACTTGGGGAACGAGGGAAAAGTAAGTTCACAGGGCAATACACACAGTGGGGGCATCCCAAATTAAGATGCCCCCATCAGAAGGAACAAAACCTAATAAAGTGAAAGCTTTAAGTTTTGTTCATCTTTAAAGTGTTGCAGAAGAGCCAGAGATTGGCCTACCTACTCACCTTTTCCTGGGATCCCGCAGTCTGTAATTAAATGCAGCACAGAGCAGAGAAGCAGCATCCCGGCGCTCTCCGCTCAGCACGCCACCGGCAGAAGATCATCAGGTTTTTGGAGGCACAGAGCAGAGGAAGCCACAAGAAGGTGAGTAGGTGGCCTGATCTCAGGCTTTCAGTACCATTATACACGGTTAGGGATGCTCCATAGGGAACCTAGGCAGTGATCCAGGAGTCTGTTTAGACTTTTGTTCTCATTGGCATTACAGTAGTAAATTCTATCGACGTGTGAACAAACATTTAAGTGGACCTAAACCATTTATAGGCTGCTGTGTTTCCCATCCCCCAGTTATCTGGAATGGCTATCCAAGGCTTAAATATGGCCAAGAAACTCACCTTCTCCAAGGCAGCTGGGCAGTCTGCCCATGTACCCAGTAGGGTTTGCCAGTCTTCTGCAGCGAAACATTTGCTGACGCCAATCCATGTGCAACAGGGGAACGGAGAAGGTAAGTTCTTACATAAGATCCTCTGGTTCTCCAGTGGCCCAGTCTGAGCCTGGGTCTTTGTATTGGTGGGATCAGGTCCAGAAGGTGGGAGGATTGAGGCTCATTCCTTCCAATGTTTCTTTTTTAAACTGGAGCTGGCTGTGGGTGCTCCATGATTTGGGTCTGGGGGAGAGGAGGGAGGGCCACTTGCCTTCTCACATCTGCTCTGATAGTGTAGTTTTATGGGGAATGAAAGTTTTGGACCTTGTCTCTGGGTGATGCCAGTTTGGGATGCCCCGCTGTGTAAAATCCTGCTGGTCTCCCATAAAACATTTTTTTTTTTTTCACAAATCAGTTTCTTTGGCTGCACATATAAATGAGCGGCTAAAGAAGCTGAATGGAAGCTTAGCCGATCATGTGATCCGCAGCACATCCCCTCTATGGCTCTGTGTGGCTGCACCAGTCATTAAGTTGGCACAGCCATGCACAGACTAGAGGGATGCGGGAGATGCCACTGCTGACTCTACAAGCACCCGTTGTGTGAAACTTCCCAGAAAGACATTTTCCACTCACCTCTTTCTCGCTCCAGTGATGCGCATGTGCGGGGTCTTGTACAATGAGAGCCGCCTGCTGTGACTATGTCATTTACATGAAAGCTGCTCTCACTGTTGTGGATGGGGAACATGTGCTGCCACATCCCCAGAGCACGCACGCCGCCAGGGATGCGGTAGCGCACGCTCCCCATTCTACTCAATAACAGCTATTTGCTGAATGACATAGTCACGGCTGAGGGCACTCAATTGGCAAGAGCCCGCGCATGCACCGTTGGAGCAGGGAAAGGTGAGTATTTATGTATACCCCAGTGGGCTCCACACAGCAGGGCAGTGGTGGTGGGAGAAAGATGGGATTACAGCATAAATGTGTGTGTCAGGTAAGTCTGCTTTACAATACCAAAGTAAATGTCTTAGGAAAAAAGGGCTCTAACCCTGTCCCACGCTATCAAAAATAAAGGGCTCTAACCCTGTCCCACGCTATCAAAAATAAAGGGCTCTAACCCTGTCCCCGCTATCAAAAATAAAGGGCTCTAACCCTGTCCCACGCTATCAAAAACATCTGTGAAAAAGCAAGGGAGGTGACAGAGACAAGTAAACAGAAAGTAGGAGAAAGGGAATAAAGAAGCAGAAGAGGGAAACAGATGAGAAAAAGTAGAAGAGATATAAAAAGCAGGGCCAGCCTTTGGTAAAGGTCCGCCTGTACAAGATGTTAGGATGACTGGCTCCAGACTCACACATATATTCACCTTGAGAAGAGAAAGAAGAGAAAGCAGCAACAAAATATAAGGTGTATGGTGCACAGAACAAGAAAGAACGTCTAAAGTAAGGTAGAAAAGAGAGACGTGTAAATCAGGAAAAAGAGGAATACATACGGAAAATGAAAGAAAGGTAGCAAGAAAAAGAGGAATGTGGAAAAGAGAGAGGAACAAAAGGTTCAGAAAAAATGAAAGAGGGAATGTGGAAAAGAGAGGAAGACATAGAAAAGGTGAAAAAATGGTGGGGGGGGGGGGTGACAAGAGAAAGAGATGGACAAAATGCGTAAAGGAGAGGCGAAGGCAATGGGTAATAAAACATGAGCCGAAAAAAGTAGACAAAAGAGGGTGAGTGTGGAAAAACAATAGGAGGACATAGAGAAGATTAAATAAGAGAGAGAGTGAAGAAAGGTGACAAGAGATAGAAAGAATGTGGAAGAGAAATAGAAAGTGTAAATAAAAGCAGAAGATGATTTGGGAATGATAAAAAGAACCAACGTAGGAGGAGGGATTGTAAAAATTAGAGCAGGACGAAGGGGAAAAGAAATGATTAACCCCCCTGGCGTTATGATAGAGGCAAATGTAATGGTAACGAAAGCGTTACCATTACATTTGTCTCTGACGCACGGCTCCGCCCCCATGAGCCTCTGCGGCTCACAGAGACGGAACCCGGAAGTGAGATGGACGCCGCAGCCGCGGCTCTCACCTGCGATCGCAGCGGGGACATCGCTGGATCGCAGGGAGAAGGTAAGGAGGCTGCGCCGCCCTGCTCCTCTGCCACATAGATCCCGAGCGTGACTCGGGGTTACCGCTACTTACAGCGCAAATTAACCCCGAGTCACGCTCCGGATCACCGCTAAGGAGGTTAAAGGGGATTTAAAGAAACCCGTTGTGTGTGCGGTGCGCCCATTCAGAAAGCCCAAGCGCGGGTGCATGCAGAGGTGAGCCGGGATGCGGCCGTGCTGTAGAGACACGGTGAAGGGTACAAGGTGAGTGAAATGGGGCTTCTGGGGGGGGGGGGGGGGGTTACACAGCGGGGAATCCCAGGTCAGGATACCTCAAGGAGTGAAACTTGGATGGCCCTGGAGTCTCCGATATTCCTCTTTAAAGTGGACCAAAACCCAGGTTCTTGACTATCCTGGGTTTTGGTCCTTTCCCCGGGGGCACCCTGATCCTACTCACCTCTTCCTGGTCCTACGGCGCATGCGTGGCTGCTCGTCCAATCAGCATGCTCGAAGATCTAAGATGGCGTCTAAGGCCAGTGGCTCCAATTATGCTGGCAGCCGCATCCTCCGCTTCCCTCGAACAGGTAGCATGCCCGCGCTGTCCATTCACAAACACACACGCGGGTATGCGTCCTGCTAGAGGGATGGCGGGGATGCGGCAGCGGTTTGCGCATGTGCCGTTGGACCAGGGTTGAAGGTAAGTGAACAGGGCGACCTGGGGGGGGGGTGTCACACAGCGGGGCATCCTGATTTTGGATGCCCCAGGAGGAGGGAATCGATAGGCCCTGGAATCTTATAGATGGGGAAGGAGCCCAGCTGGCCAGATGACTGCAGAAACAAAAAAAACATTTTTTTTCCAGATCAGCCGCGGGGCACCCACGCACGCATGCGTCCCGCGGGCATGCAAGCGCATCTGTGATCAACCATGATTAAAAGTTAGGGCCATCTACACATGAGGACTATTTATTTAGGATTTATTTAGGATTCATTCAGCTTGATGCAGAGTAGAACAACTACTCAAACATGCCGCATACCTGGAATCCATCATCCGGATGATGCGCCTGCTCCGATGCCAGCTTATCTGCATGGCTGGGTGCCAGAGCCCGCATCAGCCGTAAGATGCAGGGGATGCGGCCCGTGCTGCACCATGGGGTTGCCGTCGATGTGAGTACACTGCCGATCCAAGAGGATTTCATTCAGTGGAACACCCTAAATTAGGATGCCCCAGGGGTAGAGAATTGAGAGAGTTTGGTCCATCCTAATTGGAGCCTGAAGGCACACGGCTATCTGTTGGGTACCTTGGAGCGATGCAGCTGATTCACCTCTTTCAGCTTTGCTTTGAGTTTGCAGGTGGGGTGATTATAAGTGCCCCGTGCCCCACACTATTACAAAGTGCAATCACATATCATAGCAGCAACGTGGCAACGTTGGCACAGCCCCGAGAAAGGGTCCGTTAGGACCTGAAACAGCCATAACATTATTACACTCTGTAAGCTCGCCATTATGCTGCTATGATATGTGATTGCACTTTGTAAGCTCACCATTATGCTGCTATGATGTCCTTGTGATTTTGCCATGTGATTATCTGTAAACACTATATGCTGCTTACTGAGGGCTTTGATTCTATAGGTATTTATGTGTATTTTCTTTTGCACAGGCACTTTATCCAACCCTGACAAAGCTCCACGGGAGGTGCGAAACGCATCGGTGTCACTGGAGGTCCCCTGCCCACCACTCCCGCTCCGCACGCCATGCCGGGTTAGCTGGAAGTTGAAGGATAAATTAGCCACTGAATTGGGGAAACATCGCCAGTGAGAAGACAATTGAGGTGGACAGAAGGGAAGATGGCAGAACCGGTGAACTGTACATCAGCCGGGCGGGATGTGAGCTTGAGTCTGAGCAGAGATGTCACCACAGTATTGGCGAGAGGTGACACTGTTTCGGCCATTCCCTGATTCGTCCTGCGGGCTGACTCCCGGCTCCCACCGACATCCATCTAGCCGGATGTTTCTCTGCAGAGGTGTCTCTGTATGGACACTGGGACGCACGTGCTGCTCCTTTACACCTTGCGTCATGGCTCCTCCTGCTTAATTGCTGAAAATGTTCTTTAGGGTCTGAAAGCCCCTCCTCCTCCTATTCTAAGCCTACAGCACGTCCTGCTCCAGAATAGTAATAACATAACAAGCTCCTCCCGGCCCCACATATAGCGGAGGACCTCCCACAAATCCCCAGATTTCTCTGCAGTGCTGAACTGCAAAGACATGAAGTATCACGCTCTCGCAGGCGAGCGGGGCTTTACAGCCTGAGGCCCTGCGGGACTATTTCCACCCGTCCTCTTTGTAGAAGAATATGCCTCCCAGCCTGGGCTGCGCGGGTCGGGTGAAGGTATGTAGCACCTGGTGTGCTGAACGGAGCCACGCTCCACCGCAATCCCCCTCCATAGGGTAGGCGGTCAGGCCGATGGTGAGCCTCTAGTGGATGCCCCTCCCGCATTATTGCCCGTGGCCCTCACAGACTTAGTCCATGGACGCCGTCCGCTTCTCCCTCGCTTCCTCCCGTAACTCGGGGGAAAAGAAGGGGGAGGGTATGGCTGCGCATGGCACTGACTCCACCCCTCTTGTCCCATTATGTCTTTCAGACGCCAGGACTTCGGTGGCTTCTCCCGGCCTAACATATATTACAGCGGGTCCACATAACAAATTCTCCCACTTCCTAGCGGGTTTTGGGGCATCCAGGGTTGCCTATTGCGTAAATCCCTGTGGTCATACTGCTTAATAATCACCATATGGAGGCATTTCAGAATTATGTAACCGGGGTCCCTCCGGGACATGACCGGCTGTGTGCAGTGTGTGGTCAGCCCCAGGCTGAGGCTGACAGGGCACGGGTCTGCGGACAGTGTGCAGAACAGGCAGGTTTGCCAACGGAGGCACCTCTCTTCCTTACTCCCGTCTCCCCGCTCCCAAATATCACTCCTGATGAGTCCCACTCGAGCGGGGATGACCTGCAATCCGCGCCGCGCGTGCTGCCTACAGCGGAGCAGGTGCTTTCTGGAATGGCGGAGCGTATGGGCCCTGGTAAAAAGCGGTCCCTGACGCCTCCTGGCTCTCCGGTTCCTGACGATACCGATGACTCTGCTGATATGCAGGACCTTGATCCTTCTGAGGAAGGTGAGCTATTCTCAGATTCGGGCTCCTCGAACGAGATGCCCGGGTGCTGTGATGATTCTGGGCCCGGTTCTTGGGGCATGTGTGACACAGATGAAATTCTTATTAAGATTTTTGAGGTTTTGTCAATCTCCCCCCCTGGGGAGACCCCCAAGCCTAAGAAGGGGAGTTTCCATACAGCGCCGCCGCGCTTGGAGTTCCTAGAACAGGAACATTTCCAGAATCTTATATCCCAAGAATGGGAATCGCCTTGTAAGCTTAAAGGGGTCCCAGGGGTCTGGGATTGGAAGTACCCTTTCCCTCCTGATGTGGTTAATTTATGGTCAGCACCCCTGGTGGTGGACGCACCGGTTTTAGGGGTCACAAACCCCCCTTTCATGACTGCTCCCTTTTACCGTACCCTCGGGATGCTGAGGACCGGCGCATTGACAGACTGGCTTCCCACGCCTTCTCGTGTGCTGGGACGGCTCTGCGCCCGGTCTGTGCCGCTGCCATCACTGCGGTGGCCGCCAGGACTGTTGTTAGAAAAATACTAGATCACCGTCCTGAGGACCTCCCTTGGGGGGTGTTTAATGCGCTATCAGACTGTGATGCGTTTGTGAATATTCTTTCAGCACTGGACGACACCATTAAGATGTGTGCTAGAACCTCTGCCCTTGTGGTAGCTATTCGCCACCTGGTCTGGCTGCGACAGTGGGGTGCTGACGAGGCTACAAAAAAGGCTCTCACTTGCCTTCCCTTCAGAGGACGGCAGTTATTTGGGGCCCGTCTGGACCTTTTTGGGAAAAAGCGTAAAGCACCCTTGCGCAGAAGGCCGCTCCGGCTCCCCCGGAGCAGGGCCACCCCTCCATCTCCCTACGTTAGTGTGAAACGCGAACCGGAGGTGTGCTTCCAACTGTTCGGTGTGGATTTCCACCATGGGGTGGGCAGGCAGCGCCCTGGGCCCTCTGGCAGTCCAAATCTGCTAAGACCTCCCAAGCATGAAGGGACGCCCTCGCCCTTCTGACAACCCTGCTTTTCCTTCAGGAATTGGCGCGGGCCGTACTGGGCCTACAGAGTTTGGGCTTACTTATAGGTTGCCCTTAACAGTATGGGGCTATGGCCTCCTTCCCTCTTCAGTATGGGGCAGTCTGGACCACGCTGGCCTATGGTAGGCCTGGCAATTCTACTCTCACAGGTAGTCCCTATGTGACACCTCTGTCTTAGGACACCGGCGCCTGTGCAAGGGGGGCTTCCTGCCTCCTGTGGAGTACTAGATCTTCTTAGTTCCCCTTGTGTCTGCTGAACACCAAGACCATTACTAGACGGTGTTGCAGGACCACCCCTGCGGGTTGAGGCATTAATTGGGGCCTCTCTTTCGCTCCCAGGCTACTCGCCATGGCGCGAATGGGGGTAATGTCTCGGACATACCTGGGGGGGGCGTCTACATTAGGACCTACCGGGTCGTCTTTCCTTACTCCCCAGTCCCTAGGTCAGGCCTAGTGGATTGGTCAGCCAGCGGTACTCCCTGCGAATTACTGGATGGGTGCCCAGTCACCTCAATCCCTCATCGTCCCTTATCCGCTATCCCTATTCCTGGGATTCGGTTCAGGCGTGAGCCTTCTTCTCTGGCAACAAGGGGACTCCCGGTTACGGGGGTACTGTCCCCCTTTTTTTACTGACATCTTACTTTCACCAGGCGGGATGACAGCTGGCCCGTTGGTGGCATATCTGATAATGTCCCTTATATACCGAGCCCTTGGACCCTCCGGCACAGTAGGTTTGTGTGCTTACATGGGGTTCCAGCTCCCCTGGGGCTTGGTCTGTGCTCATTCCCCCTTGGTAAGGCGGTTCCTCTTGAGCTGATCATATTCAAGGGCCCCGTCAGGGGGCACCCCCTTCCTTACTTGCATCTTCCAGTGAATGGTCACCTTGGGTACCAAGTCTCGCAGGTTGGCGGGGGAGGGGAATTTCTGCCACAATCCCCCGTGGTTCCTAGGTAGGGTCTCCTAGAGGGTCCATCTTACCTGCTGGTTTTGTTGAAATGGTGTGCCTTCCTTTGACTCCATATGGCTGGACTTCTCCTCTTTTAGGATCTGTCTATTGGGGGACTCCTGGTCTGTTGGATGACAATGGCCTGTTTTATTATTGGTCTGGAGATTGAGGCAGGTTGCTCCCTCTGGAGCTTCCCTGATCCTGCCTTGGGCGGGGGTCTACGTCCCCTGCTTCTCAGCGGTATTCGCTCCAATGGATGCTCTTTAGCGGCAGGTTATGCTATCCTGGTGTAGCCCGGGGAGCCTAGCGTGGCTCTGTTGGGTCTCCCTCATAACACAGGGGCTCTGCCCTTGTTTCTACTGTCCCAGAATATTCTGACTCTGGTCATGGGGGCTGAGTATTTTAGGCATAGACTTGTTATTTTATATGCCTTCTCTTCATCACCCTATTTGTGGGGTTCTGCGCACGGTTGGCCTGATAGAGAGTCCCGTGAGATGGATGGCCTGGGTGGCCTTGTGAGCTGTGGTTCGCAGATGCCTCTGCTGAAGTCTGCTGACCTGTTCGCTCTCTCAGGAGTGCGGTTCTGCCCTTGTCAGGCCCTTTCCTTTGTCCCAATATAAGGTCTCCTGTCTGGGGATTGACAGCTGATTCATTCACCCCTTGGAGACGGGACTTATCTTCTGGGTGACTCAGTATAAGGGGGGGCTGGGAGCAAGCTTCCCCAGCTTCCCCTTCCTCCGTCTATTGGGGTTTTGTGGTATACCCATATTGATTGGCATGAGTCTTGGTCTCTTCCCTGTTAGACGTTCTCGGTCCCCAGGGCCTTTAAAGTCATTACAATGTAAGTTTGGGGTTGGCTCCCCATCTGGGGACTCTGAAGGTGCAGGTTCTGTCCTGGCTGTTTTCCTGCAGGAGTCTGGTTTTGTCTCCCTTGTGGGGAATTCTTTTGGGGATTGCGTAGCTGCATCTCCCAAGTAGTTCCATGGTCCCTGTGAGGATCAATTTTCATTTGTTTACCCTGCGGATTTTTCCTGGGGACTTTTGCTGGACGCTGTCTGAGCTGCTTTTTAGCCCAGGTCGCTTCTCTGGGGGCTCCTGACTCTATATATATATATATATATATATATATATACAGATATATATGTCTATAGGCACCCCATGCCGTGGGGGTGTTCCTTCTTACGCCGGGCCTCCGGTCCAAGTGGTCTATAGGATCATTGTTTTAGTCTAACTATGGACATTATTCTTAATAATACTAATATGAGGGGCTACATTCCCTCTACAGGTGTTGCAATTTTCCCCATGAGGGTTTCCATGTCCCTTAGGGGGACTGATGCTCTTGGAGTCTGCGGGCGCCTCTTTATGTATGCGCCTGATATCTCCTGTTTCAGCGCCACTGCGCCCTTTGGATTAATCCTTCTTGGATGTCTCCTGGTCCTGAGTAAAGCCCTTGGCTTTGTGTTAGGGGTCAGTATTCCCGCCTTGGTCGGGTGACCTGTTCTATTTCCCTTAGGGGGTGTTACATGTTTTCCACGAGGCTTCTGTTGCCTGTGGGCTGGTTGGGTCGTTACATTGGCCTATTTCCTCTTTAGGGGAAAGAATCTCCCCTTTTTCAGTTTATTCCGTTATATAGGTGCTTGGGCACCACTGGCCCTTCAGCACTAGGGTTTTTTTCTGTTGAATAAGTTGCTAGACTTATGGCTTGTCTCTGTTCATACCTTCAAGGTCTTGTTATGAGATTGACGTTAGAGCCTCTGCTCATGTCATGCCTGTTGCAAGTTTTTGCAGGTGACAGCGCCTTTACTGTCCGCTGTGCCTTGTTTTTTCCTGGGGATCCCACCCTGCTTTACGGACACTGCTATTGGATGTCCCACATGTTATTACTATATCTGGAGCAGGACGTGCTGTATGCTTAGAATAATACAATTCTGTGAAGTACTCACCTGTAGAGTTGATATTATATGCATACAGCACGTCCTGCTCCACCCCACCCTGGTTTCACTTGTTCTGTATCCCCTGTATGGTGATTGTTATCAATTGATATTATTACCAGTTTTCTGGGTGGTTTATTCCTCCCGGCTTCTCTTCTCACTGCTTTTCAATGCTGGGGATTTGTGGGAGGTCCTTCGGTATATGTAGGGCTGGGAGGAGCTTGTTTTCTACATGTCTGCAGTGCACGGCGCCTGAGGCGGAGGATTACCCACATGTTATTATTATCCTGGAGCAGGACGTGCTGTATGCGTATAATACCAACTCTACAGGTGAGTACTTCACAGAGATGTATTTTTTCCAACTCGGTCCATCATCACCCGCAGCCGGCAGTGTGGTGTGTGAGTGCAGAGTGTGCGAGTGTGCGGGGGACCCGCCTGTGGGACACAACAATGTTGTATTTTTTATTGGGGTGGGATTTTTCTCTTTTTTTGGGATGTGGAGGGGGGAAGGTGGGTTGAGGTTATAACATCTTTTTGGTGTGGGGGAATTTTGATTTGGAATTGGCTTGTATTGTAGTGTAATAATTTGTTTAAATTGCATAAATAAAGAGCAAATTATTTTACAATCAAATAGGCCTTATATACCACTTTTTTATTGGTATTAGAATGTTGTACTTCATACAATTACCCTGAAGGTTATGCTGCTCTTGTGTGTGTGTATTATGCCGGTGTATGTCTTATGTAGATATATATACCCCCCAACTCTTGAGGATTAAAAAAAGGGGGAGAAAAGTGTTTTGTGTGATTAAGCCACGCCCCCAACCACACCAAATTTTACACCAATTCACCCAGCTTTCTCGAAGGCGGAGCAGATCCTGCTTTGGCTGGCCCTGGAGCCTAAAAGATTTCCCCTCTATGCTGCACCTTGATTTGTGAAACCTCTTCTTTTCTAGTTTTTCTAGGATTTTCTAGGATTTCTAGTGATCCCTCAGTGCATGTTTCAGCCACAGTGGCATCCCTCTGCCCGATGCATTTAGAATAGATGCCAGGTGATGCAATCTGCATACAGGACAACAATTAGAAAATATTCTGAACCAAATGGTTTGCTCAAATCCCCCTCCCAATTACCCCATTACAGGCAGTGTGCATAATCACCCCATTTCAGGCAGTGTGCAGAATCACCCCATTAAAGGCAGTGTGCAGAATCACCCCATTACAGGCAGTGTGCAGAATCACCCCATTACATGCAGTGTGCAGAATCACCCCATTACAGGCAGTGTGCAGAATCACTCCATTACAGGCAGTGAGTGGCACCCCCATTACAGACAGTGAGGGGCATCCCCCATTACAGGCAGTGAGAGGCATCCCCCCATTACAGGCATAGTGCACCCCCCCCCCCCCCCCAGAAAGCTGGACAATAACAAGGCAGTTATTTTTTTCTGTGTTGCAACTCTTTAAACTGGAACGCTTATTTTAGAAAAAAAAGGGTGTTCTGAGTGTAGGGAGGCATCCTGATTGCCGATGCCCCCCCCTTGCAGTTGGAAAATAAAGGTAGCGGCCATTTTGGAGCTTCCTCTCCCAACTGACATAACTGAAATGAACAGTAACAGGAAGCCCAGCATGACTTCCTGTTTGCAGGTGGCCTACAAGCCCATGAGCGCCCATCTTGTTTTTATAATTGACCCCAGCAGGTGTTAGAAACATATCAATCACTTTTTATGTGCAGTATTCTAAATTGACCTGAAAAGGGAAACATATGAGCTCTGTTTGCTGGTTTGGTCTGATTTAATTTATTTTTTAATGTTGGTCCGCTTTAACAGCGTTAAATAGGAGAAATCTTACCTTTCCTACCATTCAACAGCAATTGGGATGCCTCCCTGCACTCAGGACACAACCCTGTGAAAAATGGTTGTTCCACGTCCAGACAAAAAAATACCATTTTGTGATTACTCACCTGTAAATTGGGTATTATAAGTATGTCACACACCCCGCTTCCATAATCATGACATATGGGTTATGGCCAGTAGAGGGCGAACTTTGCAGAGATGACAGGAAAAAAAGGAGCCCCTCCCAGTCCATAAATACGTGGGACCTCCCACACAGTCCCCAGTATAGGACAGCAGTAAGGGGACCAGGAAGAGCCAAATATAAACAATCATAAAACTAAGGTTCACCATATAAAAGATCCAAAATACCAATAAGGGCGGGATGAAGCGGGGTGTGTGACATACTTATAATACCCATTTTACAGGTGAGTAATCACAAAATGGTATTATTCCAAGTATGTCACACACCCCGCTTCCATAATCATGACATGTGGGACATCCAATAGTGTCCGTCATGGGTGGGAACCGAAAACAGTAAAAGAATGTACCAACTTAAACCACTGCAGCTTGCAGAACCTCGCGGCCAAAAACAGCATCCGCTGAAGCCCGCACATCAACCTTGTAAAACTTGGAAAAAGTATGTACGGAAGACCAAGTAGCAGCCTTACAAACCTGTTCAACTGAAGCCTGGTGCTGAAAAACCCAGGACGCCCCAACAGCACAAGTAGAATGCGCAGTGAACTTAAAAGTGGGAGTCCTCCCCTTGGCAGAATAGGCCCCAACAATGGCCTGACAAATCCATTTACAAATGGTAGACTTGGCAGGCGCCAAACCTTTCCGGGGCCCGGAGGGCACCACGAACAAGGCATCTGTCTTACGAAAGGAAGAAGTAGCCACCAAATAGTACTTCACACAACGAACCACATCCAAAGAGTGCAGGAAACCTCTCCTTGTCATTGCTAGGCTTAGGACACAAGGAAGGGAGAACCACATGCTGATTGAGATGGAAGGCAGAAACCACCTTAGGAAGGAAATCTGGCTTAAAACGAAAAACCACCTTGTCCTGGTGTCTCTCAAAGTAAGGGGCTTGAATGGAAAGAGCCGCCAACTCAGAGACACGTCGAACAGAGGTAATAGCCACCAAAAAAGGCAATCCTTTGTGTAAGCATAGAAAGTGCAACATCCTGCACCGGCTCAAAAGGAGGCCCCTGGAGGACCGACAGAACCAAATTCAAATCCCAAACAGGCAACAAAGGCTTTCGAGGGGGCCGCACATGAGTGACCCCCTGGAAAAAAGTTTTAACCAAAGGATGAAGAGCAAAGGACCTTTGAAAGAAGACCGCCAGGGCAGAGACCTGCCCTTTCAAGGTACTAAGCTGGAGCCCCAAGTCCAGACCGTGTTGAAGAAAATCCAAAATCCTAGGGATCGAAAATACCCTGCAAGGCAAGGCCCTAGCCTCACACCAATCAATATAGGACCTCCAAGTCCTGTAGTAGATGTTAGAGGAAGATCACTTCCTAGCCCTAACCAGTGTCTGAATCACAGCATCAGACAAACCTTGGTTTCAGCAGCCACGCCGTCAAAGCCAGCGTTTGTAAATTGGGGTAACAAAGTTGACCTTGAGTGATCAGATCCAGAAACGGGGGCAACCTGTACTGATATACCGCCAGCCGTACGACGTCCGCGAACCAAACCTGTCTTGGCCACCTTGGGGCCACCAGAACTGCTGGCGCACCCTCTTGAGCCAGCTTGCGCACCACCTTGCCCACCATGGAGAAGGGGGGAAACAGGTACAGGAACCCCAAATCCCTCTAGGCAAGAGACATGGCGTCTGCTGCCAGGGCCAGAGACTCCTGAGAAAGAGACACAAACATTGGGAGCTTGTGATTGTGACCTGAGGCAGAGATCCACCTCCGGAAACCCCCCCGTGTGACAGAGGGACAGGAATACCATGTGGATGAGAGAACATTCCCCTCGACGAGAGGATCCCCTGCTCAGGGAGTCTGCCTCCGTGTTTTCCACTCCCGGAATGTACACTGCTGAGATGCATGGAACATTGTTCTCCGCCCATGCAAGAATCAGAGAAACTTCCAAATACGGAACAATGTGAACGCCCTGGGCTCTGAGAAGGGCCATTATGCCCGCCAGCACCTTGGGGAACACCCTTGGTGCCGAAGTCAACCCGAAAGGGAGGACCACAAACTGAAAATGCTGATCTCCCACCACAAACCTGAGAAATCTCTGGTGTGCTGGGAAGATTGGTACATGAAGGTAAGCATCCTTGATGTCTATGGATGTCATGAAATCCCCCTGACGAAGGGAATTGATGACTGCGCGCAGAGTCTCCATGCAGAACTTCTTGGTTCTGATGAACCTGTTGAGAAGCTTCAAATCCAGAATGGGCCTTATGGATCCATCCTTTTTGGAAACCGTGAAGAGGTTGGAATAATAGCCCAGCCTCTCTCTGAGAAAGGCACCGGGCATATGACATCCATGACCAGAAGATTCTTTACAGCCAACAGGAGCCCCTGTGCAGCCCGGGGTTCCGAGGGGACCCGAGACCTTAGGAATCTGGGAGGAGGCCGGTACTCTAACTCCAGTTTGTACCCGGAAGAGACCACTTCCAAGATTGTCTGTGACCTCCTGGGCCCAGACCAGGAAGAAGTGCCGCAGCCGTAGCCCCACCTGCAAGGGTGAGGGCGTCCCATCATTGCTGAGCTGGTTTGGCAGCAGGCTTGGGCTTGGAACCCCAGTTAAGGCCTGGACGTGAGCGTCCTCTGCCTCTGTTCCAGGAATCACCTCTGAAATTAGAGTAGGCAAAGCCTCTGCCTGCTCTGGCACCGCGAAAGGAAGGATTGAAGGAGCCTGCCCCACGAAAGGGGCGACGCTACTTCTTACGCTGAGGTAACTTTCCACCTTTCGCCACTGAATCCAATTTATCTCCGAACAGCCTCATACCCAGGAAGGGTAGCGCTGAGAGTGATTTCTTAGCCACAATGTCAGCCGGCCACTGGCATAGCCAGACCTATCGGCGAATAGCCACCAGCAATGCCGAGGTTCTACTACACATAATAATCGCGTCATCCTTAGCAGATAAAACAAATGTCACAAATATTTTACACTGCTTAAGGGCTGTGAAATCATCACTGGCCGGGTTAAGCTGGGAACCACTCAACAGGCCCCTAACCACAGAACTGGTAGCCACAGTCGCGAGCGCCAAGGCACAAACAGGCGGCAAGGCTGAACCCACACTGGCAAAGGCATGGCATGCCATCTGATCAAAGCGTTTGTCCTCACCATCTTTAAGAGTGGTGGCGTCTGGAGAATGTACAACAGAGGTGTTGGACAATCCCAGAACGGGCGCATCGACCTCGGGAGGCCATCGACCAGCGCTTCACCGCGTCCACCGGGAAGGGATACTTCCTATCCCATCCCTGAGGAACACCGGGGAGCCGGCTAGGCCTCTCCCATTCCTAAAGAATCATGCAATCAAAATGATTCTAATTTGGGAACTCCAAGCGGGACTTAGAAGTCCCAAAAAATTCCCCCTTCTGCGGGGGGGTCTCCCCTGGTGGAGAAATATCCAGTACCTCAAATAGATGGGCCAGGACCTTGGGGGTATCCATGGCATCCCCCAGCGCTTGCCCAGTATCAGTATACAAAAAACTGCTGATCCTCAACAATTCCCCCTCCTCGAGTGGGGAATAATCAGACCAGTCAAGGGAATCATAGCCATCAAAATCCAGTACCGGCGCGGCCGGCGACAGATGCCTTCTCTTAGCGGGGGCCTTTCTGGCCGCAGAGCTAGAAATCAACTTTTCGATGTTGGCCAGTCTAGCACAAAACATCAGCTTGCGACTCCCTGCTAATGACAGTGTCACTTGGGGTACGGATAAGGCGGGGTGGGGTAGGTGATGAGGCCGGCGGCACGGACCCAGATGCCTGGGACCCCGACTGCCGCGTAATGGCCTGCTGTGCACATGGAATACAAATAAACACATTATCCCCCACAAGGGATGCCCCACAAACCACACACTGCGGGGGTTGCCCCGAAGGGAGCCCGAGCCCGGTATCCTGGGAAGCCTCCATATGGTGATTTTTTATGGTAGTCGCAATGACCAGTGGGAATTACGCCAGTAAGCTACCCGGGATGCCCCTTAACGTCCATTAGTGGGAGGATTTATAAAGCCCCTATTTGAGTGAGGGACCTAAGGACCGGGAGAACCCCCTTTTAACTATCAAGGAAGGTAATCCCCCTGAAAGACATAATATAAAAGGGTACCATAAGCAGGAAGTCATTACAGCAATCATACATCCAGATATAAACAAAGTCATACAAAAGTATATGTCAAGGATAACGCAGCATACAAGGCACCACAATAGAGATACGATTATGCATAACAAAAAAGGCAGATAATAGAACGAGCCCCACAGGGCACTCACAGTTAGGATGCAATATGGCGACCTGACACCCAGCAGCAGCAGCATCAGCCAGGCCAGGGGAAGAGAAGGAGGGCGGGCCAGCGCGGATCGTGCGCTGCGCGTGGCCCCGCCCCCTCCTGCTGGGGAGAGTAACTGCGGTTCCCAGCCATTGCTGGGAACCTCCGTGGGCGCCAAAAGAGAGGGGGGCGGGCCGCATCAGCATGCCAAGTGCCCGGCCCCGCCCCCTATCCTGACTAACATGGGAAGCAAAAAACATGGCCGCGCTCCCACAAGGTTGCGGAGCCGGCCCGTGATCCGGGCCACCGTCTAACAGACGCGGCCCAGCAACAAGTGAAGCAAACAGCCACACACACACATACACTCATACCACACTGACAACTAATTGGCCAGGCAAAGTTTGAGGTAAAAAATTGGAGGGACATGCCCCCCCCCCCATGATCCAGGGACAGGGAGCAACGAGTGGGGGAAGTCCCAAGCCACCAAATGCAGCGCAGGGAAAATGTCGGCCAGGGCAACCCAAACCAGGATCCCAAACCTGGTATCCGCCTACCCCTTGGAGGGGGTCTCACGGAGCATGGCTCCAAGTTATCACACCACTAAGGTGTATCCTACCTTCACCCGGACCAACAGCCAGGGCTGGGAGGCATAGGGGCTTAATAAAAAACAAGGTCCGGGCAGAAATAGGGAAATAAAATGGCCGGGTGTAGACCCGGCTTACCTGCAAGGAGGAGACAGCCATCTTCTGACTTGCTCGCCGTCTGCAGAGACGATTACTGGGGAATGTGTGGGAGGTTCCAGGTATTTATGGACTAGGAGGGGCTCCTTTTTTTCCTGTCATCTCTGCAAAGTTCGCCCTCTACTGGCCATAACCCACATCTCATGATTATGGAAGCGGGGTGTGTGACATACTTGGAATATGATTAGACATACAGTCCCGCACAGCTTTTAGACTACAGGACCTAAGATGTATTATGTTACCCTGAGTTATGTTTGGTTGCTTCCATCTTTTAAAAAAGACTTCTGGTAAAAAATGACTGTAGGTCCACTCAGCCCCACAACAGGGGGGCATCCTATTTTTGTATGCAATAAGCAAGTGAAAAATCTGGGTTTATTGACTGCTTTAGAGCCTATAGATCAAACTCAGCGCTACCATATCATGTAATATAACCGATGACAACTTTTACAAGTCTGAAACCATATTAACCCCCTAAGTGACGACCACATATCCAGCACGTCGGCGAAATCAGTGTGTTATATGTCTGCCCTATGCTAGACACGGGGTGGAAAGAGGGAGGTTTCCCCGGTCTTTAGTGTGCAGGGGGGAGTGTTGGCCATGCGAGGCTCTTTTATTTACCTAGCCGAGCTCGCTCCAGTGCTGCACGAGGTTTGGACCGAGATGCCCATCAATGCCAGGTTAATGCTGTTCCTCTTCTGAGATGTCCACCTGCCGAGATGCCGGTTAGCCTCCCTGAGATGCCACAAGCTACTCCGCCTGCCTGCATGCCCACCAGCCTGCCTGCATAGCAAGCTACCTAACTGCCCAACCACCTGTCTGCCATCATACCTGCCCATCCACCCACCTACCTTCCATCATGTCCGCCTATGCTGCCGCCTGCCTTCATGCCCACCTCCCTTCCCACCTGCCAACCTACCTGCCCTCCATTATGCCTGTTCATCCACCTGCCTGCCATTATTTCCAATTACCTTTCTGCAAGCCCACCTGCATGCCCACCTCTGTGACATCATGCCCATCCACCCACCTGCATGCCATTATGCCCACTTACCCACCTGCATGCCCACCTCTGTGACATCATGCCCATCCATCCACCCGTCTGCCATCATGCCCATCCATCCACCCGTCTGCATGCCCACCTACCTTCTGGCCACCCACTGACTTTCATTCCTGCACACCCACCTACCGACCTGACCACCCAGCCACCTACTCTTCTGTCCACCAACCTACCTGCTTGCCGCCAAGCTATCGATCCACCCACCTACCGACCTGACCACCCAGCCACCTACCCATCTATCTGCTTGCCTACTCACCTCCCTGACTACCCATCCACTTGTCTGCCCCTCCACATCCCCGCCTACCTGCTCTCCCTCCCACCTACATGTCTGCCTGACCGCTGGAACACGAGGACAAAAATGTTCTGATCCTCAAGGCTAAATGTAGGTGGGTCATTAAGTGGTATGCGCCATTTTTATTCACATAAGAGACAGATTCCAGATCTGCAATAAAAAAAAGACATTTTCGGGACGGCTTCTTCATTTTTTATGTGTCAGTTAAGGGATTCAAAACCTGGGATTGTCACTCTTTGGGATGCCCTGCTGCATGACACCCCACCGATTGACCGATTTACATACCTTGCCGGCATTCCCTTTGCACAGGCGCGGCTCTCCTCCAATCAGTTTCTTCTGCCATGCATATTAATGTGAGGCTGGAGAAGCTGAATGAAATTATAGCCGCGCTGGCGACTGTCGCGCACAGTCTGAGAAAAAAGCCAGTGATGCCAACTGTGCATATGCTGTGGGCTCATTGGTGAGGTAAGCATATCGGGACACTGGGGGGGGTGTCACACAGCGGGGCATCCCAAATCAGGAGTGAATACAAGCTGGACTAGACTAAAACCCATTGCCCACTGGAATCTATACTATTTCAGGGCCGCTAGATAACCTTCCCCCTGGGAAATCCCGATTTGGGATGCCCCGCTGTGTGAAACCCGGGCTGGTGTGCTTGGTGCATTTCGGCTGCTCAAACGAGCCTAGACAAGTGTGTGTTAGTGCATTAGAGCATGCTGATTGGATGCATGCGCCGTAGGACCGGGGAAAGGTGTGTTGGAGTGGGCTACCTGGAGGGTTTCACACGGTGGGGCATCCCGAATCGGGGGAAGGGTCCAAAACCCGGGATAGTCAATGGCCCACTTTAAAACAGCTAAAAAGTTTTTACTGGGGATCTGAGGGTTTCACAAAGCGGGGAATTACAATTCTCATGTTTTGTTCCTCTTTAAAGTGGGCCAAGACCAATACTGAAGTCTGGGTTCCTCTAGGGCCGGCTAATTCCCTCTCCCCAGGGTATCCCGATCTCGGGTGCACCGTTGTGTGAAACGCCCAGTTTATCCGTAATTCTTACCTTTTGGGCCGGCGCCGGCATCACTCGCATCCTATCCTGGCTGTGCGTGGCCACGCCCCCCACAAATGAATGGCTGTGATTGGGCGCACACAGCCGGAGGATGCGAGTGATGCCGCGCGCCGCTATTGAGTGCAGCTGGGATTCCATTCAGCTTCTCCAGGTGTACATTATTATGCACAGCCAGAGGAACCGATTGTATGAGAGGCCGCGCATGCACCATTGGGTTTACAAGCGCTGAAATAGGAGTAATCCTCCATGGCGGATAAACAAAGGATTATTAATTTTATTTTTTATGAAATCTTTAAAGTGGACCAAAACACAGGGTTTGGACTATCCCGGGTTTTAATCCCTGCCCCCGTTTTGGAATCACTCCAGGTCGCCCAACGTAACTCACCTTGCCCCGGTTCTACGGCACATGTACGGAATGATTATAAACCAAAGCAGGGGAGCGTGCCGGACGCATCCTCGCTACAGGACGCATTCTTGCTCCGCCCATTTACAAATGTCTGGCACTGGCTCCGTGACCGCGGATTGCGCATGCACCATGTGATCAGGAAGAAGGTATGTGACTTGGGGGGTCACACAGCAGGGGGAGGGAATCAGGCCACCCAGGAATCTTATAGATTCCAGGGCTGCCAACCGTGAGCGACTATAAAGCGAACCTGGGATTCATCTGTGTTACTGGGGCATCCCAATATGGTAATCAGAAGCCATTTTTGTCTAGAGGGCTGGAGACAACTGGAAGGGGATGTCCATACTCCACTTAAACCTGTTTGATGGGAAAAAAAGTTAAAAACATAGAAGGAAGGGGAGTCACGGGAGCAGTGGGCTAGGCCGGGGGCGTGGCTGGTGGCCATACTGGGCGGCTGCAGTATGGGGAGGGAGGGGAGACAATGGCTGGGAGCACTGAGGCCTGGGCATGGCTGGCGGACGCGGCCATTACACTGTGAGGCCTGGCCACGCTGAAGTGGAGCGCAGCCGCACCACCGCAAGCCACGCCCCCGGGCCTACACACATATAGGACAGCGCTATGATGAGGCTGCGCTCCACAGTGGAACGCAGCACGCCAAGGGGGGGGGACAGACGCAAGTGCTGCACATCACGGAAGTTTAGTCTGCCGCCCACAATGTAAAAAATACATTATTAAAAAATAAATATTCTCTTGGCCTCCTGAGGGTTGTCCCCCCCGACCCGTTTCCGTAGCGGCACTGCGCATGTGCGAGAAACGCCTGACGCCACTTGTGAGGTGTGACTGGGCCTCAGCAGGTGGGAGCAATGGCCGCTGCTCTGCAGACCTAGCAGAGCCTTGGTCACTAAGGAATTTGCTGCATCAGTGAAGACCGCCACACAGGCTTATTTTTTAAATAAAATATTTATAATTTTTTAATAATAACATGATAAGAAAAATATAACGTTGGGGAAAGTGCGCTTTTGATTTTTTTAGGGGCATAAAAGAAAAAAATGAAATAAATATAAGAAATGAAAAATAAAAATAAAATGGACATCATTTTATCACAAACAAAATGACACTTTAATAATTGGCATCAAAAGTATAATAAAAAAAATATAATGTTGGGGAAAGTGCACTTTGGATGACAGAGCTCAAGTGCTTTATAAGGTGTTGCGCAACACTCGCACATGCGCAGTGGAAATGTCGCCTCTGCCTCAGCGTAACCAGCCTGTGAGTGGGCATGCGCATAACACAGAGCGCTCCCATTGTAACAGAAGCGGGAATGGTCGGCGTCTGCTGATGCGATGCTGCCCCGGCATCAGAGATTTGCATAGCCCCGCCCCCCACTTCCTCACACCACTCACCCACCCATAGCTATATAGGGCTCCGCCTCATTCCCCAGTAATGTGCGCAGAGAAGGACTGCGGCAGATGGGAGGATTCCACTGCGCATGTGCGAGTGTTGCTCAGACACCTTATAAAGAAGTTTTATTCTTTCTATACTTGAGCAGCCTGTGGCGCGAGCGACTGGTGAACATAGATCATGATCATCTCGTCGCGGGTTCGAATCCGAGTCCGAACCCGATGCCGGTTTAGCTATGACCGTCCAGGCTGGCTCACTTTTTATTAGTAGGGAAAATAGAACGTTGGGGAAAATGCACTTTTTAGGCCAAGTGTCATTTTCTTTGTGCCAAAACGATGTCCACTTTATTTCTTTTTTGTGCAAAAAAACAATTGTCATCCTAAGTGCACTTTCCCCAATATTATATTTTTCTTATTTTCTTAATAAAATATGGTGCTGAATGCCTATATTTTGGGACATAAGCTATTGCTATGTGTATGATTATCTAGCCCCATCCTGTGGCCATTAAGGTTTTTTTTTTTATGTAAAACACGTTTATTTGTCAGTGATATATATTGTGCTGATTGTATGGCAGATTTTTGTTAAATAGTAAGAAAAAGATTTTGAATATTTTTTTTTTAATACATAAAAAAAATAAACGTTTTACTAATAATTAAAAAGAAAAAACAAGCGGCCGGGTATTGTCCACTTCTCTTATTTGCCGCCTATTAATGGGCCTAGAGTGGGATTCGATCCGGTGGACTCGGCTACTTCCGAGTAAGCACAGGACATTAGCTTACTGCGCCACAGGGCCAGTGGGTGGGCGTGGCCGAGATGCGGTGGGTGACGTCAGCTCGCCAGGAGACGCCAGTGCAGTGTGTTGCTGCTGAGAGTGATGGGCTCGCTGATCAGCGCTCAGGCAGCACTAGTTGCAGCAGCATCAGGCAGCACTAGTTGCAGGAGCAGAGACAGGGCAGATCGGTGCAGAGCCGTGTGACAGCTTCTCCTGGAGTCTCGCCGCCGCCATCATCCTCTGCCATTCACAGAACATTTACACAAAGGGGCCTTTTCCCATCTCATCTGAGGTCTGATTATAGGAGTTTATGTAGCAGTAGTAAAAGTTTTATTTAATTAAAGATAATAAAAATCCCTAAATACAAATAGGATAATAAAGGAGGGAATGATTTGGACTTAGGGATTTTTTCCTAATATCTCATGTAATAACTTTTAAAACTGGGCTAAAAAGACTTATTTTACAGGGAAACCAGGGATGTGGCTGCCCCCACTTTCTATGCCACCAAATTATCCTAAAATGACGGCTTTATTCCATGCATTAGGATGCACCACATAAATCCCTGATTGGACGAGAGCCAGCGCATGCGCCATGGGAATGGCGGGATGGTGAGTTGAGTGGGTGATCACAAATCCTAAATCGGGATGCCCCAGGGACAAGGACCAATCACCAGGATAGTGAAAAGAATGCTGATTGGTCCACTTGTATGAGCCCTAATTGCATCATGAAGCTCTGATGGAGGAGCGGAAACAGCTGCACACCAGGATGAAGCATGTCTCCTGGTGGAAGAAGGATGGCTGCTGCATGTGTGCACCAGCTGCTTCCTGTCCCCCATCAGATGGATGGAAATAGTGAGTATTTCTCTAATGCACTGGCGGTGTGAGGGGGTAGATTGGGTTGGTTTAGTGTCCCTGTGGAGCAACAGAGTAGCCAGGAGGCGTGTAGGTCTGCTTTAAAGTATACCAAAACCAGACCTATAAGACGCTAGGCGCGGTTAGATACCCAGCCCTGGGGCATCCAGATTTGGCCTGCTCTGCTGTGTGACACCTCGCTGGATATTCTCGCCAGCGGCACCATTTCTTGCATCTTACTAGGTCTGTGTGCAGCCGCACTCTCCATAAATGAATTGCCGCCATAAAGGGATGCAGGGGAGGCCGCGCACCCATCTCCAGTGCGGCTACACTTCCATTCAGTTTTATTAGCTGCACATGCATGGCCAAAGAAGCTGATTGGAGCTGCGCCTGTGCCGTGGGAACTCCGACGAGGTATATAGGGTATGAATGGGGGGCATCCCGAATCGGGTATTCTGAATGGAATCCTGGCTGCACTCGGGATCCCCAGGCTGTGCACAGTTATGGCAGCTATTCAGTTATGGCAGAGCCCGGGAGAGATGCCGCCACTGGCTGCACATGTTGGATAGGTAAGAATATCAGGCAACTGGAGGGGTTTCATATAATGGGGCATCCCAAATGGGGATACCCCAGGGGGTGGTTGTTTAACTAGTGCCTATAAGACTCTAGGTCCGGTTAGACAACTACCCCATGATATATGGTCCACTTTAATATTAAATATATTATTGCGCTCAGTGTGTAATCCTGGAGATTGCCGAGTTTACTCACCTTTCCGCCAATCCCGTGTCACATGCACAGAAAGGCAGCCAATCAGCATGCTCCTCTCTATTCACCTTCTGCTAGTCACTCTGATATCTGAGCGTCCCACAAACGAAATGGAGCGAGCGCGTTTTGCAGTCAGCTCCTGTGTGGACAAGGGCTCCCCCTGCTGATTGGAGGCAGAGGCACATCACATGCAGAATAGAGCCAGTAGGGGGTCAGGTAAGTATAGTTGTTTCTTAATATGCCCCAGACAAACCCTTTAATGTTGCTTTGTGAAAAATGGGAAGAGAGAAAATTATTTTCATTCCTTTGACATTTTTTGATATTTAATTATTCATAATTTTAAAGTGTTGCTCATTTAAAGAGGAACAACACCCCCTTGATTCCTCTTTATGGAGCATCCCTAATTGGATTGCCTCGCTTTGTGAAAGCCTGGGGTCACCCGAATTAGTCACCTCTTCCCTGAGCCCTCACCACATCTTGTTGCCATGGCTGCATCCCCGGAATACCTCTAGCTAGGCTCTCATCAGGCCATCACAGCAGGAGGTGAGCGGGGATGCGGCCGGCGTCACTCGCTCTAATCAGATTTTCTTGCCGCTCTGAGCACAGGACATTTGATTGGAACGAGCGCTACTGATTGGCTGTACACACAGTGGGGTGAGGGCTCAGGGAATGGCAATACACACAGTGGGGGCATCCCAAATTAAGATGCCCCCATCAGAAGGAACAAAACCCAATAAAGTGAAAGTTGAGTTTTGTTCATCTTTAAAGTGTTGCAAAAGTCTAAACCGAGCCAGAGATTGGCCTACCTACTCACCTTTTCCTGGGATCCCGTAGTCTGTAATTAAATGCAGCACAGAGCAGAGAAGCAGCATCCCGGCGCTCTCCGCTCTGCACGCCACCGGCAGAAGATCATCAGGTTTTTGGAGGCACAGAGCAGAGGAAGCCACAAGAAGGTGAGTAGGTGGCCTGATCTCAGGCTTTCAGTACCATTATACACGGTTAGGGATGCTCCATAGGGAACCTAGGCAGTGATCCAGGAGTCTGTTTAGACTTTTGTTCTCATTGGCATTACAGTAGTAAATTCTATCGACGTGTGAACAAACGTATAAGTGGACCTAAACCATTTATAGGCTGCTGTGTTTCCCATCCCCCAGTTATCTGGAATGGCTGTCCAAGGCCAAAATATGGCCAAGAGACTCACCCTCTCCACCCTCTCTTGGGATTGTGAGATTTTTGGTTCTCTTTAAGCATGATACTGGCCAATGATACTCAACTGCTTCCATATTCTCTCATTACTTGGGTGTCAGCTTGCTGCTCCATGCAGGTGTTCACATGGGACAGCCAACTGGTGTCTGGATTGGATCCAGCAGAAGCTCTGGCCACTTGTGTTTCTTTCTGGATTTAAATAAATGGGGATATGGTTGCAGATACCCCTGCCACTCACATGCAATGTGACAAATTTTTAGCCCACGGCACAATCAGCACTGAATTCCCCGCATAGAGAGCGGAAAGAATGGCCGCATACCTGGACTCCCTCCGGATGATGCGCCTGCTCCGATGCCAGCTTATCTGCATGGCTGGGTGCCAGAGCCCGCATCAGCCGTAAGACGCAGGGGATGCGGCCCATGCTGCACCATGGGGTTGCCGTCGATGTGAGTACACTGCTGATCCAAGAGGATTTCATTCAGTGGAACACCCTAAATTAGGATGCCCCAGAGGTAGAAAATTGAGAGAGTTTGGTCCATCCTAATTGGAGCCTGAAGGCACACGGCTATCTGTTGGGTACCTTGGAGCGATGCAGCTGATTCACCTCTTTCAGCTTTGCTTTGAGTTTGCAGGTGGGGTGATTATAAGTGCCCCATGCCCCACACTATTACAAAGTGCAATCACATATCATAGCAGCAACGTGGCAACGTTGGCACAGCCCCGAGAAAGGGTCCGTTAGGACCTGAAACAGCCATAAGGTTATTACACTCTGTAAGCTCGCCATTATGCTGCTATGATATGTGATTGCACTTTGTAAGCTCGCCATTATGCTGCTATGATGTCCTTGTGATTTTGCCATGTGATTATCTGTAAACACTATATGCTGCTTACTGAGGGCTTTGATTCTATAGGTATTTATGTGTATTATCTTTATGCATTTGCACAGGCAAATGGAGCAAAATGCATCGGTGTCACTGGAGGTCCCCTCCCCACCACTGCAAAATCAGCGACTGAATTGAGGAAACATCGCCAGTGAGAAGACGATTGAGGCCGACAGAAGTGAAGATGGCAGAACCGGTGAACTGTACAGCAGCCGGGCGGGATGCAAGGTTGAGTCTGAGCAGAGATGTCACCACAGTATTGGCGAGAGGTGACACTGTTTCGGCCATTCCCTGATTCGCCCTGCGGGCTGACTCCCGGCTCCCACCGACATCCATCTAGCCGGATGTTTCTCTGCAGAGGTGTCTCTGTATGGACACTGGGACGCACGTGCTGCTCCTTTACACCTTGCGTCAGTGCTCCCCCTGCTTAATTGCAAAGATTGCGCAATAAAATTGTCAGGCTGCTATTTAACATTCATGGGTCTGGCTGTTGCTATCCATGCAGGAATTTGCACATTAACCCTAAACTTACTTTCCACATAAGGAATAGTAGGCTAGCAAATGCGGTTTAGGATCTAAAAGCTCCTCCTCCTTTTTTAAACTCGATCCATCATCAGTCGCAAATCGCTATACAGTATAGCTTGAGGTCTATCTATGAGCCGGGAGTGTGGTGTGTGAGTGCAGCGTGTGCAAGTGTGCGGGGACCCCTGTGGGACACAACAACAGTGTACGTTTTTATTGGGGTGGGATTTTTTCTCTTTTTGGAGCGGGGCATGTAGCTGGTGGCACACTCGGCTCCCTTCGGCGCCGCTCAGGGGCCGAGTGATAGCAAGTGCGCTGATTGGCTGAGAGCACCGCTCTGTCAATCAGCGCACTTGCCTGAGCCTGCATCGTGGGAGCAGAAGGAAGGTAAGTGTATGGGGCGACATGGGGAGATACACACAGCGGGGCATTACAATTTGGGATGCCACCGCACGGAGGAACAACACACAGGAAGGTGAAATTCCTGTGTGTTCCTCTTTAAGGCACCAGGCAAAAAGGTCATAGGACCAAGAAAGGTGGGCACAACAATACTGGGGGCCAGCCGTTCCCCCCTGCGTGTTCATCTGCTCTAACAAATGCTCAGAGGAAGATCCCTAATAGCAGACAGCGACACTGGGGAGAACAGATAGTAGAAGAGATAGTAAGAGGCAGAAAAGAAAAGATGAGAGAAAGTAAATGGCAATAAATATCAACCATACAAAAACTAAAACTATCCACAGTACAAATAAACACCTCTCTTCTTACAAAAGTACATTGTGACAGTGTAAATATAATATTATAGTGCTAATAGCCAAGGATGTGAATGTCCCCTTAAAACAATGGATTCCAATTTCTTGCTGATCCATTCTTTATCCATCAACATCTGGTGCCCAATGCATATAGACTATTCCAATATTCTAAGCATACAGCACGTCCTGCTCCAGATATAGTAATAACATGTGGGTAATCCTCCGCCTTCGGCGCCATGCACTGCAGACATGTAGAAAACAAGCTCCTCCCAGCCCTACATATACCGGAGGACCTCCCACAAATCCCCAGATTTCTCTGCAGTGCTGAACTGCGAAGACATGAAGTATCACGCTCTCGCAGGCGAGCGGGCCTTACAGCCCAAGGTCCTGTGGGACTATTTCCACCCGTCCTTTCTGTGAAGAATATGCCTCCCAGCCTGGGCTGCGTTGGTCGGGTGAAGGTAGGCAGCACCTTGTGTGCTTAACGGAGCCATGCTCCACAGCAATCCCCCACCATAGGGTAGGCGGTTTAGGCTGATGGTGAGCCTTCAGTGGATGCCCCTCCCGCATTATTGCCCCACGCCCCGTGTAGCGGTGAACCCCGAGTGCTGGGTCACCTTCTTCCTTGTTCCCCCCGTTAGCGGGGGGGAAAAAGAGGGGGGGGGGGTTGTGTACGTTGGCCGATCCTTGCCCTATTACACTGTATGATTAGAAGCCGCACTTCAAACATTATTTTAATGTTGGCCGCAGCGCCTTTAATGTATTTTGACTTGGCGCGTATGGCGGCTTGGTTTCGCGACGCTATGGCGTTTATTACCGTCTTCTTTTCCTGTCTTGTTACGCGCTTAGAGCTTCGCGCTCTCCGGGGTGGGCGTGGTCTGGTTTGGTGCGTTCCGCGTCATCCGTAGCTCTGGCCCGCCCTTCGAGGTTCGCTTGGCGCCATTTTGTCGGCCTTCTCGCGCGCGCGTGGTCTTCTTCCTCCTTCCTTGGCTACTGTAAGTGCCCTCACGGGCGTTTTGGTTGTCTTTTTTCTTCCTGTGCTGCGCCTGGCTCTGACACCCTTTTCTTCTCCTTATGTCTTTCAGATGCCAAGATTCCAGTGGCTTCTCCCGGCCTGATATATATATCTTAGCGGGTTTATATTTAAATTCTCCCACATTCCCAGCGGGTTTTGGGGCATCCAGGGTTGCTTACAGCATAAATCCCTACTGGCATATTACCTTGATTAATTACCATATGGAGGCATCTCAGAATTATGTGTCCGGGGTCCCGCGGGGACAAGACCGGCTGTGTACTATGTGTTGACAATCCCATGCCGATGCTGACAGAGCGCGGGTCTGCGGACCGTGTGCTGATCAAGTGCTGGCCCTGCAATCAGGTTTACTGGTAGCTGCACCTCGCTTCAATACTCCTGTCTCCCCGTGCTTAAATCTCACTCCAGATGAGTTGCACTCGAGCGGGGATGACCAGCAGGTGGTGCCGCGCAGGTTACCCACAGCGGAGCAGGTGATGTCTGGTTTGGCGGAGCGCTTGGGCGCTGGAAAGAAACGGTCCCTGACCCCCCTAGTTCTAGGGTTCCCACTGAAACTGAGGAGTCTGCCGCTATGCAGGACCTTGATCCTTCTGATGATGGTGAACTGTTCTCAGGTTCCAGTTCCTCAGACGAGATGTCTTGGACCCGTGACAGTTCTGGCCCTGGTTCTTGGGGCCTGTGTGACACTGATGAGTTACTTATAAAGATCTTTGAAGTACTGTTCATCTCTCCTCCGGGAGAGTCTCCCAAGCCCAAGAGGGAGAGTTTCCACATGGCGACGCCTCGCCTGGAATTTCTGGAACAGGATCATTTCCAGAACCTTATATCTAAGGAATGGGAATCACCTTGTAAACTTACAGGGGTTCCGGGGGTCTGGGACTGGAAGTACCCGTTTCCCCATGATTTGGTTGATCGATGGTCAGTCCCTCCCGAGGTGGATGCGCCTATTATTGGGGTTGCTAACCCTCCCTTCATGGCAGCTTCTACCCCTCGTACCCTTCGGGATGCTGAGGACCGGCGCATTGACAGATTGGCTTCCCACGCCTTTTCGAGTGCAGGGACGGCTCTGCGCCCGGTCTGTGCTGCGCCCGTCACCGTGGTGGCCGCCAGGACCCTTTTTAGGAAGATACTTGACCAACAACCGGAGGATCTCCCTTGCGAGGTCTTTAATGCACTGTCTGATTGTGATGTTTTTGTGAGGTTTATTCTCTCAGCGATGGATGACACTATTAAAATGTGTGCTAGAACCTCGGTTCTTGTGGTGGCTATTCGCCGCCTGCTTTGATTGCGACAGTGGGGGGCTGACAATGAGACTAAAAAGGCTCTTACTGGTCTTCCCTTTAGAGGACGACGCTTATTCTGGCTAGGTTGGACCTTTTTGGAAGAAAGGGTAAGGCGCCCTTGCGCAGAAGGCCGACCCGGCCGCCCAGGGGCAGGGACACCCCTCCCCCTCCCTACGTTAGTGTCAAGCGAGAACCAGAAGTGTGCTTCCAACTTTTTGGAGTGGAGGCCCGCCCCAGAGGGGGCAGGCAACGCCCTGGGATCTCCGGCAGGGCGAAACCAAAGTCTGCCAAAACCACTCAAGCATGAAGGGACGCCCTCGCCCTGTTGGGCGAGGGGGCTGCCGAAGCACTTGGCTCCTATTGCAGGGCGCCATGCTTCGTTCAGGTTGTTATAGGAGTTAGTCTCCCTGGATGCAGAATGGAGTTGCTGGGCAGTCCCTTTCTGAGGTTGTCAGGGTTCCTCTAGTCCCTGTTTTTCCCTTCGGGAGTTGACGCAGGCTGAGTTTGGCGGGCTGGGTCTGGGCTCTCTTTCAGGTTGGCCTTTGGCTGGTGTTTGCATCCACATTTCCTTTTCCCTCTGGGATGAAGCAGTCTGACCAGGACTGGCATTCAGGGCCTAGTATTTTTAGTTTTCACAGGCAGTTCCTACATGGTATCCACCTGTTGGGCCGCGGGCGCCCTTGTCCAGTGGACCTCTTGATGCCTGCAAGGATCTATATCCCTTTGGAGTCCCTGGTGCCTTCAGGACACCCAGGCCATTTCCAGCCAGTGTTACAGGACCAATTCTGCGGATTAGGGTCTTGTCTTGGGGTCCTTCCCCTGCTCCCACGGCTCGCCAAGGCGAGTATGGGAGCGTTGTCTTGGATGTGCACCTGTGACGTCTGCGTTAGTTTTACTTGATCTTTATCCACTGGTGCCCTTGGACCATGCGACACCTTGGGTTATTTATCCTGGACGGGTTTCCAACTTAAAATGGGTCTGTGAACAGGTCCTGAACAGGTGACCCTGGAGGGGTCTAGTTCTGATCTCAGTGGGGGTTTACATTGCTTGCACCCCATTAGTATTGGCTTGTTGGCTGTCCTACTGTGTTAGGAGGGCCTGTTCTAGTGTCTTGCTGAACCCCTACTGGTGGCCCCGTGGGGCCCCGGGGATATTACAAGGATATTACAAGGACTCTGTCCTGGTTATTGTCATGATCATTGTCCTGGTCTATGGTTCTGGGTTATTGTTCCAGGACTCTCTGGCCTTGGTCATGGGACCTAGTATGGCTCTGGCAGGACATTATTCTCTATATGTCTTATCTTCTTCACCCCGCTAGGTGGGTTTCTGCACAAGATTGCTGTAGCAGGGGTGGACCGTTACACTGGGGGCCCTGGGTGGCCCAGTGGAGTGCGGTTCGCAGATTCTGCTGACGACAGTTGTACTGGGTGCCCTCCCACGAGGGCTGTTCGGCCTATTCAGGCTCCTTACTACGTCACCCCTATCTACTGGGATCGGGCGGTTTGTTCTTCACCCTCTTGGAGATGGATCTCTCTGGGTGTCCTTTCCGTTTGGAGGGTTAGACCTAGCTCCCTCCTCTTCTTCTTCTCCCTTCTCTACCGACTATGTTGGGAGATGTCGCTCTAGTTGCGTGCTTGGACTCTCCCCCCTGCGGGATGTTGCCTTATCCCTGGGTCCTAGAGTTATTACAGCATGGCTGAGGTTGGTTCCTCAACTCAGTGCTCTGGGGGGTTCCAGGGCTCGCCCTGTTTGCCCACTGCAGAGCCTAGTTCAATCGTCTGTGTTGAGCATTCCTCAGGGGTTGCTCAGGTGCATTCCACAGGGATTTCTAAAACTCCCTGTGGGGGGGTTACTTATCCTGATGCCCTGCTAAGGGTTCCCCTGGGTCTTATTCAGGTTTTTGTCAGACCTGTTCCTTCCCTCACATCATTCTTCCGGGGCGATTACTTCATTCAGAAGTATGCCATAGGGGACGGCTCTTTTAGTCTAGTCACTATATGTATTACATATATGTTTTTTTATCTGTACACCATTAGGTGAGGACGTTGGGTCCAGGCAGAGTTTTTTATTCTCCTTATTGCAGACCCTCCGGCCTCCGGGCTAGTGTCTTGCTTACTCTGCGCTTACAGGGATCTGTATCCCTCGACAGGCATTGGAGACTCCTGGACTGTTCCCTGTCCATGGTTGGGATTATGCCTTTGGGGCTTTTAGGCGTTCCATCCTTTATGCAACGGTTTCTGATTGCCTACATGGTGTAGGAGCTCTTTTGATTGGTTGCTCGGTTGGATTGTCCTTCTGAGCCTAAAGTTAACGTTTCGGCCTTGCTGAGCCTTGTTAGCGTTGTCTTTCAGTATTTCCGCTGGTCCCGCTTAGACCAGGCTTCGTTTTCCCTGACGGGGAAGGTTCTAAGGTTGCCATGACTGCCCTGTTGTTTGCAGTAGCGTGGTTAGGATGTTACTCTGGCCTATTGTTTAGGGGAGATTCATTTTCTCTCTTCTATTTGTGCTTGGCTTGAGCCTTCAGCACTCGGTTTTGTTCAGCAGGCTGACTAGTTCGCTGCTTGTGTTTCGCTTAGCCTTTGTAAGGTTCAGAAGTTGAGTTAGAGCATTGCTCACGTTGCTCTTGGTAGCAAGGTTGCGGGTGACAGCGCTGTTACTGTTGGCTGTGCCTTTTCTCTTGGGGATCCCACCCTACCTTATGGGCACTGCTATTGGATGTCCCACATGTTATTACTATATCTGGAGCAGGACGTGCTGTATGCTTAGAATAATACAACTCTATGAAGTACTCACCTGTAGAGTTGATATTATACACATACAGCACGTCCTGCTCCACCCCACCCTGGTTCACCTTGTTTTGGATCCCCTGTATGGTGATTATTATCTTGATATTATTGCCAGTCTCTGGGTGGTTGTTTCCTCCCGGCTTCTCTTTCTCACTGCTTGTCAATGCTGGGGATTCGTGGGAGGTCCCTCGGTATATGTAGGGCCGGGAGGAGCTTGTTTTCTACATGTCTGCAGTGCACGGCGCCGAAGGCGGAGGATTACCCACATGTTATAACTATATCTGGAGCAGGACGTGCTGTATGCGTATAATATCAACTCTACAGGTGAGTACTTCACAGAGTTGTATTTTCAATGTGCCAACCAACTCTCATAGATACTTACGTATTGTGCCCACAATATGACCCAGTGACAGAAAAAAACACCATAAGTACATGAGAAAAAAAAGGAACTATAAATATGTGTAATAGCCAACCTATTCACATCAACCCAAAAAAGGTGTAAATTCGATATCCTCCACCCCAGAGGTGTTTGCGTATCTAAACAATTAATCTAATATAGTAACCTCCTCTGCGCCCCCCCCCTCCCCCCACTTTCCAAATCATCTAGTGGTCGGTGCTCATCAAAAGGCTGAGCTCCCCTGCTATAGAGACTGTGCAATAAATGTTACATTGTTTTTATGATTTTTTTTTAATTTGCCACCCAGGATATTAGCAAAATTAAAGTTTTCCAGATTGAGAAATCTCCCAGGTCGCCCATAAACTCACCTGCTTTCCCGGTCCAGCGGTACATGGCGAGTGGTAGCCGCATCCTCGCACTGATTGGAAGAGCGGCCGCGTATGTGCCGTAGGATCGGGAAAAGGTGAGTTTGTTTGGGCAACCTGGGGAGTTTCACACAGCGGGGCACCCCCTGGTCGGGGGGCAGGGACCTAAAGCCAGGATAGTCAAAATCTTTTTGAATGGTTTTGGTCCACTTTAAAACCCCTGGAGCTATACAACCCATGTAGTTTAGTCACACATGAATACTGTTTAATCCTAATCTGTTGGTTGGTATTGTAAACTTCCAATTGCATCTTCTTGATATACGTTCCTTGTTTATCCAACCATTTTTGGCATCCCAGTAGTGGAGAGTGTGTGGTGGATAAGGTAATGTTGACAGGGGTAGACTCCATATAAAATCTGCTCCATACCATGGACACCCTTAAAGAGGAACATCATCTGGGTCCCACTCCCTGGGATATCTCAAATTGGGATTGCCTTTGTGAAACCCCCCAGATCACACGTTCCACTTACCTGTTCCTGTAGCCCTTGCCGTGTCTCGGCGCCACAGTTCTCACCTTCTTTCCCATGAAACATGATCTTCCCAGAACGTCGCTCCCAGTGCCCCTCACATCAATCACAATCGCTGTTTAGTCATGGAGCAGGTGACCCATTGTCATGTGCTATGATGGACCCCCTGTTGTATAAGCTACCTGTAACTCTGTGAATCTGATGGATGGGGGCTATGGGGCAGGTGGAATAATTGATCAAAATATAACGTGTGACCATTTGGTGATTATGTTTTATATCGGCTACGCCTGTACAGACAGAAGCGACATGCTTGCCCCCATGCATTGGACTGTGCCTACAGTAGCAACAATCTGTTCAGTTAATAAGTTGGTCGTGGTTTCAGTCTTCAGACCGGCAGCAATGAGAAGAAGAGATTTATGCTGATGCTCCTGATGATTTTCTTGATCCTATCAGGAGTACTCTAATGTCAGATCCAGTTATCCTGCCGTCCTCCCATGTAACAGTGGAAAGGTCAACTAGTGTTCGACATCTACTAAGGTAATAATAAAATGTAAAACAGGTATAGTGTTTATCCTTAAAGTGATGCTACACCCAGAAAGGAAGTTTATGTGGTCACCTCCTATCCCTAGCCCAGTCCCCCCAAACAGCCTGTGTTTCTTTTAAACTAAAGCCTTTTCCCAATGTTCACAAAAAAAAACTTAACAGGATGGAGTTTGATGCCCGAATGGCTGTCCTATGCTTATTAATTCAGCTACAACTAAACTGTCACATAATGGTTGTTAAAGCAGAACAAAACTCCACCAGCCGCTGACCTGGAATCAAAAAAGATTTCAGGAGTGGCTGCTGGCTTTCCCCCAGGTCATCAAGAATCGCATCACCGGCGGCGTGCACATGCTCTCGCTCCAGCCATTCATATACGCATGCACCCAATTCGGGATGGCACAGAAAGTCAAATTTCTGGGTTTTGTTCTGCTTTAATTTATCATTTCTAACCCATTCACCTTTTAACCTTTATAATATGCAACAGTTCAAATGAAACCTAGGTCCACATTCATTGTATTGGCAAAGGACATTTATTTTAGCTGCAACTTTTGTTTCTTTTCTCTTACTTTTCATTTGAATGGGATTTGGTGATGGTGTCTTAATCACTGCCTTTGGGCAGCAGCCACCAGGATTGACCTTGGAGTGGAGCAATGGTGGTTAAATAATGCTGAATATAGAGGCTGCAGAAGACTTTGATGTGAGATCTGTTGGAAAATCTACCCAAAAGTATAGTTTTCTGTATTAAATTGCATACCCGTAACTCATATATGTTCTATATCTGCTTTTAACCTACAGTGATCAGACTGACATTTCTCAACCAAAGTCCTCTTACAATGGATTAGGTCAAGCCAAATCCTGAATTAATTATGAAAGAATCTCAGAGTGGCTGTCCGAACGCAAGCTGTGCTGTGAAAATACATCAAACCAATGTTTGTAGAGGCATGATGTTGGCAGAGGATTGTACACGACACTCTTCCAGCGCACAGGAACACTGGCTGTTTATTCAGCAACAGTCAGGAGCCTAAATATTAACAAGATACATCAGCAACACATCTGAACATGAAGCAAAGCTCCTTTCTGTTAGCAGGCTAAACACACTATGCATACAGTCACATGGTCTGCATAAAACTTCCTGGTTAAACAAACTTTTTTTAACATCCTAACAAGCAGACAGTCACATACAGGATGTAGTTGTTGTATTAAACCTATTCCAACACATGAAATAGCTCCAAGCTAAAAATCGCATCTCGGATCTTCGCCATAAAACTGTCATAGCAATAGTTGAAGATTTGATGCAGCAATCCAGCAAATCCAGACATGCTGGGGATGTGGGCACCGCGGTTTACATCACCGTGGGAGCTGCTGGCAAAGGTTAGTTTTGTGGGCAACACCTGGGGTTTTACACAGCCAAGCACTGGGGGAAGGCCAGTGGCTGGTTCTGGGGTCTTTTAGACTCCAGGGCCAGATGCTTAGGGTTTGTTCCACTTTAGAGCCCAATTCCAGGTAGGGCAACTGTTGCTCTTCCACAATGAGACTGCACTTAAAGCGACACAAAACCCTTTAAAGCGGACCAAAACCCACTGAACTTGCGAAATACATTTGGCTGAAGCCGCTGCCGATACTCCCTTCTTACAGTGTAGAACTAGAAATGGATATTTTGACTTTACGAGTTGTCCTGGATCACTGATTTTTTTTGCTGTCCCTCTCTGTAAGATGGTAGATGACCAGTCATTGCATCAGAGCGGCAATGAATGGAGGAGGTGGAGCTTTACAGCTAAAACAGGCGCCAATATCTGGGGTTAGAGTGAAGCAGGAGCAGTGAAAATTGGCAAAATGTTCTCTTCATGGGGGGAGCAGTTCAGGGGATGCTAGTAAAATATGTGGGTTTTGGTCTACTTTAGGTGCATAATCATCCTCGGCATCGACTCGCACTTTCGCAACCTCCTGCAAATTATGTGTTATATTAGCCTAGACTGTCCCTTTAAAGAGGACTAGAAATCTTGGCTGTTGTTTTTGGAACTCTTTGGGATGCCCTGCTGCATGACACCCCTCCGATCGACCAATTTACATACCTTGCCAACATTTCGCTTGCACAGGTGCGGCTCTCCAATCAACCGCTACATTCCCTCCCCTCTGGGGCATCCAGATTCGGGATGTCCCGCTGTGTGAAACCCCCCCCATGGTCATCCGGTATACTCACCTTCTCTCCCGCTCCAATGGCGCATGTGCAAGCAGTGGCTGCATTCCTGCTATCTCTTTAGGCATTTAGAGGGCAGCAGGGATGCTGCGCCACGTGCTCGGCCTAGTTTGGCTGCTGAAACGAGCCTAGACAAGCGTGTGTGCTGATTGGATGCATGCGCCGTAGGACCAGGTAAAGGTGTATTGGAGTGGGCGACCTGGAGGGTTTCACACGGTGGGTCATCCCGAATCGTGGTGCCCCCGGGAAAAGGTCCAAAATCCGGGATAGTCATAATCCTGGGTTTTGGGCCACTTTAAAACAGCCTGAAAGTCTAACAGCCTGGCAGCGCCATCTTGTCTTTATCTCTGTCCCATGATGCACTGCACCACCCCCGAGATCTCACATCTGCGCAGTGAAGTGCTCATCTCGATCCCCAGTACAAACTTACCTTTTCCCCTATGCTCGGCAATACGGTGCGTTTAGGCCAGCGCTCAGCAATCAGGAGCAGGAGTGGCAGCATCACCAGTTTCCTGTAGACGTGGGCACGCTCTTGTCCCTAGCCTATCTGATTGTTTTCATCACTGAGTGGGTGATGTGGGTGGGGGGGCTTTCACACAGGATGCCCCAGGGAAAGGTCAGCAGCCGGCCCTTGAATCTTATACAATGCCGGGCCGGCCACTCTGGTTTTTGTTTTGCTTTTAACAGGTTCCGCCACTCATCAGCAGAAGGGGTGGATTAGTACATTTCTCCAAATTAAAATGGACCAGTTACCACCTGCGCCGGTCATGGAGTCTTTTTGACTCTAGGCCGGCAGGATTAGGTGCCCCTGGTGCATGCTGATTCGGGATGCCCCACTGTTTGAACCCCAACCCACCCCCATTGATTGCCAGTAAGCCCCTTACCTTTCCACTGCTCCCTCTCTAGATAGCCCCAAAACGCGGCACTCCACAGGTTAGCCAAAACGGGATACCCCCGGGGGCAGGGACCAATCACCAGGATAGTCATAATCCTGTTGATTGGTCCACTTTTAGGGTTTAGAGCAGAATATTGAATATGATTATACATGTAAATGTTGGTTATATGTAGTGTAATACTTTTATTGATATATGAATATCTACCACATATTAAACATAATTATAAAAATGATGGTATTTTTTTTTTTTTTTTCTTATTTATGAGCATATTGGTGGATAATAGTAAATCAAATCATTATATGGGGCAATAGTTTAACAATGACCATGAAAAGTGCACTTTCCCCAACAATATATTTTTAAAATGTTATCATTAGATTAGATGAGCCTAGCCGAGTTCACTTTGGCGCAGTCAATCACTGTGATTGGACGGGATGCCACGCATGTGACGTGGGACTGGGGAAAGGTGAGTTACTTCAAGCAGACCTTCACTCTGAATAAGAGTCTATCTTATATGTTTCCCACACCCTGTACATACAGATTGCTCACATTAAAAATCATCCTACCTGCATCTACTGCATGTTATGAGCCTTTAAACATCCAAGGTGGCGGCTTATGGAAGCCGCCATCTTATCAGGCAGCCTGCAAACAGGAAGTGCCTCCTGACTGTGCTGCTCTGCATTCTGGGACTGCTGACCTTTACCTGATCTAGCTCTGCTCTATCTGAGCAAAGCACAGCTATAACCCGCCCCCCTGTACCTTATCCCACTCTCCTCTCCTCAGTAAGTGTGATGCTTCTGAATCAAGATGGCGGCGCCCATATCCTAAATTCCTGAACAGAGTTGCAGCCCAGTGGGGGAAAGAATAATAAGTTATTGACTAAAAACTTAAAATATATTAATTTTAGATGCTGGGGAACCGTTTTTTAAGAGTTTGGTCTTTTCATTAAATAATGGTGAAGGTCCGGTTTCAGGTGACCTGGGGGTTTCACACAGCGGGGCATCCCCGATCAGGCTGCCCCAGGGGTGAGGATCAAAAGTGTTTTGGTCCACTTTCAAATAGATCAGGATCACCTATTATTGGCAGCTGATAATCAGAACTATTGCCCCATATAATGATTTGATTTATGATTATCCACCAATATGCTCATAAATAGGAAAAAAAAACAATAAGAATTCGCCATCATTTTTATAATTATGTTTAATATGTGGTAGATATTCATATATCAATAAAAGTATTACGCTACATATAACCAACATTTACATGTATAATCACATTCAATATTGTGCTCTAAACCTTACCCTAAAAGTGGGCCAATCAACAGGATTTTGACGATGCTGGTGATTGGTCCCTGCCCCCGGGGGTATCCCCCCAGATTGCCAACTCCACTCACCTTTCCATCGGTCCCACGGTGCATACACGGGCGCTCATCCAATCAGCGCGTATACTAATGAAGGGCATAAAGCCTTTGCTTTGGACTGTGTGTCGGCATAGTGAATGCCAGCGGCCATATCACTGCCTAACCTGTGGGCTATCTAACCAGGGAGCAGTGGAAAGGTAAGGGGCTTGCTGGCAATGGGGGGTTCACACAGTGGGGCATCCCGAATCAGAAAGCCCCAGGGCACCTAGTCGGGCAGTCATTAATACTCCAGGACCGGCACGGTTGGTGACTGGTCTGTTTTAAAGTGGACCTCGAGTCAAAAGATACATTTTAGGGGATAAGTTTACAAAATCACCCCCTCTGCTGCTGAGTGGTGTAAACTGTGAAAAGTGGAACAAAACCCAGAGTGGTCAGCCCAGGATTCTAAAAGATTCAAGGGCCGGCTGCTGCCCTATCCCTGGGGCTGTGTGAAACAACCCCCCACCCCCCCCTGGGCAGCTCACTCGGTAATGATTGCTGAGTGCTGGTCTATACAGACTGTATTGCCAAGCATAGGGGAAAAGGTAAGTTTTTACTGGGGATCTGGGGGTTTCACATAGCGGGGCATTTTAATTGTGAGGAACAGACCTCAAAAAAGTTAAATTCTCATGTTTTATTCCTCTTTAAAGTGGGCCAGGACCAACACTGAAGTCTGAGAGCCTCCAGGACCGGCTAATTCCCTCTCCCCAGGGTATCCCGAGCTCAGATGCCCCGGTGTGTGAAACCCCCCAGCATCACTCACATCCTATCCTGGCTGTGCGTGGCCACGCCCACCACAAGTGAATGGCTGTGATTGGGCGCACACAGCTGGAGGATGCGAGTGATGCCGCGCGTCGCTATTGAGTGCAGCTGGGGATTCCATTCAGCTTCTTCAGGTACATTAATATGCACAGCCAGGGGAACTGATTGGACGAGAGGCCGCGCATGCACCGTTGGGTTTACAAGCGCTGAAATAGGAGTAATCCTCCATGGTGGATAAAAAAAGGATTATTAATTTTATTTTTTATGAAATCTTTAAAGTGAACCAAAACCCAGGATTTTGACTATCCCGGGTTTTAGTCCCTGCCCCCGTTTTGGAATCCCTCCAGGTAGCCCAACGTAACTCACCTTCCCCCGGTTCTACGGCACATGTACGGAATGATTAGAACCCAAAGCAGGCGAGCGTGCCGGCGGACGCATCCTCGCTACAGGGCGCATTCTTGCTCCTCCCATTTACAAATGTCTGGCACTGGCTCCGCGACCGCGGCTTGCGCATGCACCATGTGATCAGGAAGAAGGTATGTGACTGGGGGGTCACACAGCAGGGCATCCCGTTTCAGTATGCCCAGGGGGAGGGAATCAGGCCACCCAGGAATCATAGATTCCAGGGCTGCCAACCGTGAGCGACTATAAAGCGGACCTTGGATTCATCTGTGTTACTGGGGCATCCCAATATGGTGATCAGACACCATTTTTGTCTAGAGGGCTGGAGACAACTGGAAGTGGATGCCCATACTCCACTTAAACCTGTTTGATGGGAAAAAAAAAGTTTAAAAAAAAAACATAGAAAGAAGGGGAGTCACGGGAGCAGTGGGCTAGGCCGGGGGCGTGGCTGGTGGCCATACTGGGCGGCTGCAGCATGGGGAGGGAGGGGAGACAATGGCTGGGAGCACTGAGGCCTGGGCGTGGCTGGCAGACGCGGCCATTACACTGTGAGGCCTGGCCACGCTGAAGTGGAGCGCAGCCGCACCACCGCAAGCCACGCCCCCCGGGCCTACACACACATAGGACAGCGCTATGATGAGGCTGCGCTCCACAGTGGAACGCAGCACGCCAGGGGGGGGGGGCAGACCCACGCGCTGCACATCAGGGAAGTTTAGTCTGCCGCCCACAATGTAAAAAATAAATTATTGAAAATAAATATTCTCTTGGCCTCCTGAGGGTTGCCCCCCCCCCAAACCCGTTTCCGTAGCGGCACTGCGCATGTGTGAGCCGCGTCTGACGCCACTTGTGAGGTGTGACTGGGCCTCAGCAGGTGGGAGCAATGGCCGCTGCTCTGCAGACCTAGCAGAACCTTGGTCACTAAGGAATTTGCTGCATCAGTGAAGACCGCCACACAGGCTTATTTTTTAAATAAAATAATTATAATTTTTTAATAATAATATGATAAGAAAAATATAACGTTGGGGAAAGTGCGCTTTTGATAAAAAATTTTAATTTTTGCATAAAAGAAAAAAATGAAATAAATATAAGAAATGAAAAATAAAATGGACATCATTTTATCACAAAGAAAATGACACTTTAATAATTGGCATCAAAAGTATAATAAAAAAAGTCATAATAAAATTAAAAAAAATATAATGTTGGGGAAAGCGCACTTTGGATGACAGAGCTCCACTGCTTTATAAGGTGTTGCGCAACACTCGCACATGCGCAGTGGAAATGTCACCTCTGCCTCAGCGTAACCAGCCTGTGAGTGGGCATGCGCATAACACAGAGCGCTCCCATTGTAACAGAAGCGGGAATGGTCGGCGTCTGCTGATGCGATGCTGCCCCGGCATCAGAGATTTGCATAGCCCCGCCCCCCACTTCCTCACACCACTCACCCACCCATAGCTATATAGGGCTCCGCCTTATTCCCCAGTAATGTGCGTAGAGAAGGACTGTGGCAGATGGGAGAACTGCACTGCGCATGTGCGAGTGTTGCTCAGACACCTTATAAAGCAGTTTCAGTCCTCCAGCATTTGAGCAGCCTGTGGCGCGAGCAGCTAGTGCACGTTCCTATCAAGGTCACCTCGTCACGGGTTCGAATCCCGATGATGTTTCCTTGGAGGGCTTGGTGCTTTGATGGGAAGCGCTGTGTCTGTCAGGACCGTCACAGGCTGGCTCCTTTTTATTAATAGGAAAAATAGAACGTTGGAGAAAATACACTTTTTATGCCAAGTGTCATTTTCTTTGTGCCAAAACGAGGCACAAACATCCTAAGTGCACTTTCCCCAATATTATATTTTTCTTATTAATAAAATATGGTGCTGAATGCCTATATTTTGGGACATAAGCTATTGCTATCTGTATGATTATCTAGCCCCATCCTGTGGCCATTAAGGTTTTTTTTTAAATTTAAAATATATATATTTTAATCATTAGAGCTATAAACGTTTTATTAATAATTAAGAAAGAAAAAACCTGCGGGGCCTTGAGTGGGATTCGATCCGGTGGACTCGGCTACTTCCGAGTAAGCCAGCCGCACAGGACATTAGCTTACTGCGCCACAGGGCCAGTGGGTGGGCGTGGCCGAGATGCGGTGGGTAATGTCAGCTCGCCAGGAGACGCCAGTGCAGTGTGTTGCTGCTGAGAGTGATGGGCTCGCTGATCAGCGCTCAGGCAGCACTAGTTGCAGCAGCATCAGGCAGCACTAGTTGCAGCAGCATCAGGCAGCACTAGTTACAGGAGCAGAGACAGGGCAGATCGGTGCAGAGCCGTGTGACAGCTTCTCCTGGAGTCTTGCCGCCGCCATCATCCTCTGCCATTCAGAGAACATTTACACAAAGGGGCCTTTTCCCATCTGATCTGAGGTCTGATTATAGGAGGAGTTTATGTAGCAGTAGTAAAAGTTTTATTTATTAAAATAAAAATCCCTAAATACAAATAGGATAATAAAGGAGGGAGTGATTTGCACTTAGGGATTTTTTCCTAATATCTCATGTAATAACTTTTAAAACTGGACTAAAAGACTTATTTTACAGAGAAACAGTCGCTCCCTGATACTCTTGGGGCATCCCAAATCACTAGCGCACTTTCCTCCATCCCCCGCATTGCCTCTAACAGGGGCACGCACCCGCGCCAAGCATTTCTGAATTCCCGCCCACAGATAAAGGGGAGCGGGGGTGCGGCCTTCATTCAGGTTTACTTGCCGGTCAGAGCGCAAAAGAAAATGTGAATGGAACAAGGGATGCTGATTGGCGCATGTGCCGCGGTTTTCTGCGTGAGACCACCAGAAAACCGCTTTTACCTTAAATAATCCTGGTTCCATCGGCACATGAATGGGCTCTCGTCCAATGAAAGCTCTCTGCTGTGACTGTGTTATTCAGCAAACGGCTCTCATTGACTAGAATGGGGAGCGCGCACGCAGCAGGGGATGCGGCAGCGCGCTATTCACAGCAATGAGAGCTGGTTGCTGAATGGCATAGGTGCAGCAGACGGCTCATTGTACAAGAGCCCATGCACTGTTGGACTGGGAAAAGGTGAGTGTTTATGGGCACACAGCGGGGCATCCCGATTTGAGATTCCCCATGGAAAGGCCAACGGCGAGCCCTGGAACCTTTTGGATTCCAGGGCTGACTGGACAGGGTTTTGATCCTCTTTTAAGCAAAACAAAACCCACCCGGAATCTAGAAGACTCCAGGGCTGGGCGCTAGCCTATCCTAAATCAGGATGCCCCGCTGTGTGAAACCCCGGGGGTTGCCCATACACTCACCTTTACCCGTGGCTCACACTATGTTCGTTGTGCTCCCACATCGCCGGCATCCCTGTAGCTGTGCGCGCCCCTGTCCCCAGCTATTCAGACAGGCCGGGCGCGGGAGCTCAAGCTCAGCAACAAAGCCGGAGTTGCCGCCAGCCTGATACATGTCGACTCAGCACCTATGTGATCAGCCGATCAGTGATCTCAAAAGTGCTGTGGGCAGTGGGAAAAGGTGTTTTTATTTAAAATCGGGGTCACCGCTGCATCACCCGAGGTCCTCAGGCGGGTGGGGGCCCAGGAAGGGTTTTGTTCTGCTTTAAAGAGGAACATCTCCTGGGATTTTCTCTCTCCCGGGTGCTGTTCCTCTCTGGTGGGGCATCCCCCGATTTGGGAACATACACTGTTTGAAAGAAGACTCCGGCACTGAGAAGCAGGACGGACACATCCCCGGCCTCCCTGCGCTCTGCAGCATGCTCCCAGCCTTCTGAATGGCTGGGGACGGGAGCGCGCCACAGACCACAGGGAGGCCGGGGATGCACCCGCTCCCTCATGCTGGGCTTTGTCACAACATTAAAATGCATACAGTGCTGATTGGACAAGAGCCCGCGCATGTGCTGCGGGAGCATCGGGAAGGTGCATTTTAGGGGCCCTGTGATGGGTTTCACTCAGTGGGGCATCACAGATTAGGAGACAAGGACCAGAACCCAGGATAGCGGATATTCAGGGTATTGGTCCACTTTAACGGCAGAGTTGATCTTCCAAACGTTTATTTTGGGCCACTGGTGCCCCAGCTCTGGAGGATCTGCTCTCCCCATCAGTTTAGGTGGTTCTGCTGGGGCTCTAGATATTTGGGGTTGGGGGCGGGATCTGCTCTGGAATGCTGCATATTCATTTTAGGTTGGGGGGTTTGGGTCCACTTCCAGAACCAAGCCTCACTTTCAGCATGTACAGCCCCGGGGAGGACAACCTCTCCTTCCGGGCACATGAGCCTCAATAGCCAATAACAGGCCGTCACCCATCAGACTAGGCTCAAGAATTACAGTCATTATCCAGCTGCTTCTGTCCCCTCAGGTGTGGGTGCGCCCAGCCTGTATCTGCAGAAGCCAGGAGTCGTTGGAAAGCTCTCGGAAAGGACATCACAAGGAGGAACATTAGAGCTGGTGAGCTTTCACTTTCTGTCCACAGGAAACTTATGTAACAGAAATACCATGGGTGCCCCTAATACAGCAAAGCCCATGTATGCTTATGGAGTATAGTAGTGTGATTTAGGCTGCAGTTCCACCTCTCTCCATAGGGTGTCACTGTTTGACTTCCCATAATAACATACAGGAGCAGGACTTGGGAAGCAGAGACTTACACCCCCCTCCCACTAATTCTATGAAGGAAGCCAATTCGGGATGCCCCACTGTGTGTATCCCACAGATCGCTCAGAAATGAACCTTTTTCTCCTTCCCAACGTGCAGGCACCCGGCCAATCCACGACTCTATTCAGATTTTCCTGAGCTCACAGTGGCAAAGGAAGCTGAATGGGGTGAGCGCCCCCACCCGCATCCCTACTCACCTCTAGCTGTGGGGCTGACCATCCTGAAATACCAGGCGTGGGTACACACTCCAGCTAAAGGTATATTAGGGATGCGGCATGGGATCCACAGCGATGAGAAAGTACCGGGTGATCCCCGGGGGTTCTTATAGTCTTAGGGAGGTGGTTGTTCCTCCTTAAAGTGGGCCAATCACTGGCCGGTCTGGCCCTGGACTCTTTTAGACTATTGGGATGCTCCACTGTGTGTCCCCCCCCCCCCCCCGGGCAGGCCTACAAACTCCCCTTACCCCTCCACTGGCCCACGCCATCATCATCCTAATGTCTAGCCATTCAGATAGGCCTGGCCACGGGGGTGCGTACACTCCACAGGGAAACCAGGGATGTGGCTGCCCCCACTTTCTATGCCACCAAATTATCCTAAACTGACGGCTTTATTCCATGCATTAGGATGCACCACATAAAGCCCTGATTGGACGAGAGCCCGCGCATGTGCCATGGGAATGGCGGGATGGTGAGTTGAGTGGGTGATCACACATCCTAAATCGGGATGCCCCAGGGACAAGGACCAATCACCAGGATAGTGAAAAGAATGCTGATTGGTCCACTTGTATGATCCCTAGGAAGCCAAATTGCATCATAAAGCTTTGATGGAGGAGCGGAAATAGCTGCACACCAGGATGAAGCATGTCTCCTGTTGGAGGAGGGGTGGCTGCTGCATGTGTGCACCAGCTGCTTCCTGTCCCCCATTGGATGGACGGAAATGGTGAGTATGTCTCTAATGCACTGGCGGTGTGAGGGGGTAGATTGGGTTGGTTTAGTGTCCTCATGGAGCAACAGAGTAGCCAGGAGGCGTGTAGGTCTGCTTTAAAGTCTACCAAAACCAGACCTATAAGACGCTAGGTGCGGTTAGATACCCAGCCCTGGGGCATCCAGATTTGGCCTGCTCTGCTGTGTGACACCTCGCTGGATATTCTCACCTCGCCAGCGGCACCATTTTTTGCATCTTACTAGGTCTGTGTGCAGCCGCACTCTCCATAAATGAATTGCCGCCATAAAGGGATGCAGGGGAGGATGCCTCCTGGGAATAGTAATAACCAGTCCAAAATTGAAGTGGAACAAGTCCCAGTATTTCCATTATCCCCAGTTTTGGTTTGTCCCCTGAGCATCCCAATTTGAGATGCCCCTGCTGTGTAAAATCCCCCGGTTCATCCGATCTACATATCTCACTAATCTCCAATCAGCTTCTTGGTCTGCGCATATTAATGTGCAGCTGGAGAAGCTGTAAGGAATCCTGGCCGCACTCCCCAGGCTGTGCACGGCCAGATATTCAGTTATGGCAGGAGCTGCCGTACGGGAGAGATGCCGCCACTGGCTGCACATGCTGCATAGGTAAGAAAAGGGGGCAACTGGAGGGATTTCTCATCCCAAATTGTCTAACTGCACCTAGGGTCATAATGGCACTAAATCCAAAAGAGATGCGATAATTTAGATCAACACATTTATTTTTCTTTATAGTGAATTATTATATTCTAAGTATGTCACACACCCCGCTTCAAGATATTCATAACCTGTGGGTATACTGACCTGAAGAGGGCGATCTGCAGAGATGATTGGAGGAAAGTAAGCCCCTCCCGGTCCATAAATACCTGGGACCTCCCACTTACTCCCCAGTCTTCATCTCTGCAGGACGGCGAGCAAGCAGAAGATGATCTCTCCTCCTTGCAAGGGGGTTTTCCAAGGTAGCCGGGTCTACCCCCGGCCTATATTATTTTATTCCCACTCGGACTTATTATCCCTATTTAATATTAATATTCACATGCCTCCTCAGTTTTGACTGCGGTCCGGGTGATGGTATTTTAGCACACAAGTGCTTAGGAGCTAGGCTCCGCCGCGAGACCCTATTTAGAGGGTAGGCGGTTATGCCGGGTTGGTGACCCCGGTTTGGGATGCCCTGTCCTTAAAAATTTTACCTCAAAAATTTACCTCCTCCCTCATAGTTAGGCTGGGGGCCCTCCTTTCTTAGATTCTGAGGAACATATAGGAGTAATCCCTCATTAATTTGGTTACACTGCTATTTGTTGTATGTGTGTCTGTTTTAATGTAACTTTTACTTGCAACATTGTTCCTAAGACTATGCTATGTTTTACCTCAGAAGGCGGAGGGGAGGGGCTCTCCCCTCACGCTCTTTTGTCAGGGGCGGGACCGGGCCTCTTGCAGAGGCCGTGACCTGCGCCCTGTCTCTATCTAGCCGGGCAGCGGCTCGCAGGCAGCGGGCCGCTGCCGGTCTCAGGTGCTCTGTGAGGAGACGCGGGTCCCCGCGTCTCCGGCGGATTATAGGTCAGCGGAGGGGAGCTTTCTCCCCTCACGCGCTGTGTCATTGGGAGCGGAGCCGGACTTGCGGCGCGTCGCCGCGGCCCGCCCCCTATCTTGCCCGGGCACCGCTGAGGAGCTTTGCCTCCTATCTGCCTATCTCTAGGGGGGCGGGGCCGGTAAAGCGCGCGATCCGCGCAGGCCACGCCCCTCTTCTCTGTCTCTCACTGCTGCGCTGGATAATAGCTACCTCACGCATCTGGGCTGCATGCTACTGGGCCCTGGTCTGGTCCAGAGGTTCTGTGAGTGGCCCTGTGGGCCTTTTGTCATTTTTATTAGTATCCAAATATAGCTTTTGGTTTCTAATTATTTTTTATCTGTGTTTTAGGTGAATTCTTCAGTGAATAGTTATAAGGGGGTTTCTCCTGGTCCTAAGTCCCTGGGTACTTTCACTGGGTTCTTTCCTACAAAATTCCTCCCATTTAAAAAGGACACTATAAGGGCATCCCGGGTTGCTTCATAGCGTAATTCCCACTGTCATAGCGACTCATTAAGTTCACCTTATGGAGGCATCCCAGGAATCCGGGCTCCCCTCGGGACAGTCTCGGAAGTGTTTGGGGTGTGGGGTATCCCTAACTGGGGATGATTTCTTTTTATGTATATCCTGTGCACAACACACTATTACGCGGCAGTCAGGACCCCAGGCCTCTGGGTCAGCACCGCCAGCTTCATCCTCTCCCCCTCCCATTTTAACCCGTGCTCCATGCGATGTTACCATGGGGGGCAGTCGCAATCTGATGTATGTGCCAGATTGGCCAGTATTGAAAAATGTATTTCCTCTACGGTAGCTAAGAAGGCGCCGGCTAAGAGAAAACATTTGTCCACGGTTTCTCATTATGAATATGATGATACGGATGGTCTGGATTGGTCAGATTATTCTCCTCCAGAGGAAGGGGAGGTATTTGAGGATTCGGATAATTCCGAGGATCAACAAATTGTTGGCGCTGATTCTGATAGGGGGTCAGGAGGTTCCTTGGACACCCCTAACGTTTTGACTCAGATGTTTGAGGTTTTGGCACAACAAGGGGAGTTTTATGAGGAATCCAGACCGCGCTTAGAATTTCCTAATCAAAAGCATTTTGATAATATTATTTCCAAGGAATGGGAGAGACCAGCTCGGCTCCCAGGCATTCCTCAGAGTTGGGATAGAAGGTATCCTTTCCCCGCGGACACGGTTAAGCGGTTAAGCCCCGAAGTGGACGCCCCAATTTTGGGGTTATCCAACTCTGCCGTTTTGAATAACCCTGATTGTTCCTCCCTCAAGGATCGTGAGGATAAACGCATTGACCAGATGGCTTGTCATGGTTTTGCCAGTATTGGGGCAGCTATACAGTTTGTGCCTCATCACTGTTGGTGGTGGCTGCTAGAAAGGTGGTCAGGGATTTACTATCCTCGTCCGGCTTGGATCCGGACAGTGATGAATTTCTTGGACTGAAACGTTGTGAGTCTTTTCTTTCCTTCATTTTAACTGCTCTGGATGATTCATTGATGATGAACAGCAGGGCCTCTGCTCTTATGGTTACCATTAGGCGTTCAATTTGGTTGCGCCAGTGGGCGGCCGATTTTGGGTCTAAAAAGTCTCTGACGTCTCTTCCCTTTGTTGGTCTAAGGCTTTTTGGAAAAAAATTGGACTCAGTAACTAAAGGTGGAAAATTACCTCAACGTAGGAAGCAACGTCGCCCCTTTCGAGGGGTGGCTTCCTTCACCCCTTCCTTTCGGGGAGCCAGAGCGGGAAGAGGTTTTGCCTTCCCTTCTAAAGAGGAGACTCCTGGAACAGGGGCAGAGGTCGTGCCCGTTTAGGATACAGTTGGGGTTCAAAACCCAAGCCCGCGGCCAAGCCCGCTCAACAATGAGGGGGCGCCCTCACCCGTGCGGGTGGGGGGACGGCTGCGACACTTCTCCCAAGTCTGGATTCGGGAGGTCTCGGACAGATGGATCAGGGAAGTGGTCTTCCGGTTACATGCTGGAGTTCGAGTCCCGCCCCCCCGCGTTTCCTCACGTCTCGGGTGTCCCCGGACGTACAGGCTGCATTGCAGCTCCGGGCGGCGGTATCGAGCCTTCTAGAAATGGCGGTCATTTGTCCAGTACCCCCATTAGAAAGGGGTCGGGGTTTTTACTCAGATCTGTTCACGGTTCCCAAAAAGGATGGCTCCGTGCGGCCCATCCTGGACCTAAAGATTCTCAACAAATTCATCAAGCTGCGAAAATTTTGCATGGAAACGTTGCGTTCCGCTATCCACTCTCTTCGTCAGGGGGACTTCATGACGTCCATAGATATCCAGGACTCTTACCTCCATGTTCCCATTTTTCCCGCGCACCAGAGGTTCCTAAGGTTCGCTCTGGAGGATCGGCACTTCCAATTTGTAGCTCTTCCCTTCGGTCTCACCACAGCTCCAAGGGTTTTCACCAAGGTACTTGCTGGGGTAATGGCTCTTCTCAGAGCTCAAGGAATTCGCATAGTGGCTTATCTGGACGATCTCCTCATATTGGCATCGTCATTCAGCCAAGCGGAATTGGACACCAGGACGGTTCTATCCACTCTGGAGAGATTCGGCTGGGTGATCAACTACCCCAAGTCCTCCCTTCACCCGTCCAGGTTAATATCCTTTCTGGGGATGTCTCTGGATACAGATCAGGCCAGAGTGTTCCTTCCTCAGTCCAAGGTTCTTCTGATTCAGGAGTTGGTTCGGTCGCTTATGTCCATTCCTCGACCGTCCATCCGGCTAGGGATGAGACTGGTGGGTCTGATGGTGGCCTCCTTCGAGGCAGTTCCCTTTGCTCAGTTTCACACAAGGACACTACAGCTCCATCTGTTGTCGGTCTGGAACAGGTCTCCTCAGTCGCTGGATCAATTCTTTCAGATGTCCCCCCGGGTTCGCCGCTCGCTTCATTGGTGGCTGAACTCAACCAACCTGCTGAAGGGCAGATCCTTTCGGACTCCCCAGTGGGAGATAGTCACCACGGATGCCAGCCTCTCGGGATGGGGGGGCTTCTGGAAGGATCTGCAATTTCAGGGTTTGTGGGGTCCCCTGGAAGCCCACGAGCCTATCAATGTTCTGGAATTGAGGGCCATCAGGATGGTTCTTTGTCACTTAACTCATCAACTGCGAGGTTTGCCGGTCCAGGTCCGGTCGGACAATCGGACGGCGGTGGCCTACATCAATCACCAGGGAGGCACCCGCAGCAGGAATGCCCTCAAGGAAGTGTCTCTGATTCTGGACTGGGCGGAGAGCCATGTCCCGTGTATCTCGGCAGTTTACATCCCGGGAGTGGAGAATGTGGAGGCGGACTCTCTGAGTCAGCCCGCAAAGGGGAGTGGTCTCTCAATCCCAAGGTTTTTCACTCAATTTGTCGCAGGTGGGGGTCACCGGCGGTGGACCTCTTTGCCTCCCGTCACAATCACAAACTTCCGTCATTTGTGTCTCTGGCGAAGGATCCTCTGGCCCTTGCGACGGATGCCATGTCTCTGAACTGGAGGGATCTGGGGTTTCTGTACCTGTTCCCTCCGTTTCCCATGGTGGCCAGAGTAGTGCGCAAGCTTGCTCTGGAGAGAGCACCAGCAATCCTGGTGGCTCCAAGGTGGCCAAGACAGGTCTGGTTCGCAGACGTGGTAAGGTTGGCAGAAGATCAGTTCGTTCTGCCCCTGCTGCCAGATCTACTCACACAGGGTCATCTTCGTTACCCGAATTTACCAACGCTGGCTTTGACGGCGTGGCTGCTGAAACCTCCATCTTGAAGGAGGAAGGTCTTTCGGATGCTGTGATTCGGACTCTTATTAGTGCTAGGAAACCTCATCGTCTGTGTACTATAGGACTTGGAGGTCTTATATTGATTGGTGTGAAACCAGGGCCTTCCCTTGTAGGGAATTCTCTATTTCTAGAATTTTGGAGTTTTTGCAACATGGTCTGGACCTCGGGCTCCAACTCAGTACTCTGAAGGGGCAGGTGTCTGCCCTGGCGGTGTTTTTCCAAAAGCCTTTTGCTCTTCATCCTTTGGTTAAGACCTTTTTTCCAGGGGGTTACACATGTGCGGCCTCCTAGGAAGCCTCTGATTCCAGTTTGGGATTTGAACTTGGTTCTTTCTGCACTTCAGGGTCCCCCCTTTTAGCCTTTGCATGATATTCCTTTGTCTTCCCTTACGCAGAAGGTAGCCTTTTTGGTAGCTATCACTTCCGTTAGATGTGTTTCTCAGTTGGCGGCTCTGTGGTTTTCCGTTTTAAAACGGACTTCCTTCCTAAGGTGGTTTCGTCCTTTCATTTGAATCAGGATATTGTTCTGCCCTCTCTGTGTCGCAATCCCAGCAATGACAAGGAGAGGGCCCTGCATTCTTTGGATGTGGTTCGGGTTGTGAAGTATTATTTGGTGGTAACGTCTGCCTTTCGCAAGACTGATGCATTTTTCGTGGTGCCATTTGGGCCCAAGAAGGGTCCAGCACCCACAAAGTCTACCATCAGCAGGTGGATTCGTCAGGCCATTGTCGGGGCCTATTCTGCTAAGGGGAGAAATCCTCCCTTTCGTGTTACAGCTCATTCTACTCGTGCGGTTGGGGCTTCTTGGGCTTTTCAGCACCAGGCCTCTGTTGAGCAAGTTTGCAAGGCCGCTACCTGGTCTTCTGTTCACACTTTTTCAAAGTTTTACAAGGTTGATGTGCGGGCCTCAGCGGATGCTGTTTTTGGCCGCAAAGTTCTGCAGGCTGCAGTAGTTTAAGTTGTGCTTTATACCTTGTTTTGGATCCCCACCCCTTATGGACACTGCTTTTGGATGTCCCACAGGTTATGAATATTTTGAAGCGGGGTGTGTGACATACTTAGAATAATACCATTTTGTGAATACTCACCTTGTAAAATGGGTATTATAAGTATGTCACAAACCCCGCTTCAACCCCCCCCCCCCCCCCTTTTTTTATTCTGGATCCTTCATTTTGTGAACTTTGCGTTGTTATGACTTATGTTTGGCTCTTCCTGGTCCTTTACCTTACTACTTTCTTTATACTGGGGAGTGAGTGGGAGGTCCCAGGTATTTATGGACCGGGAGGGGCTTACTTTCCTCCAATCATCTCTGCAGATCGCCCTCTTCAGGTCAGTATACCCACAGGTTATGAATATCTTGAAGCGGGGTGTGTGACATACTTATAATACCCATTTTACAAGGTGAGTATTCACAAAATGGTATTTTAAGTGTTTTGGGCCCCAAAAAAACTTTACTATATTCTAGATTCTTTTGCAGTCAGCTCCTGTGTGGACAAGGGCTCCCCCCTGCTGATTGGAGGCAGAGGCGCAGCACATGCAAAAATTCAGCCTGCAGGGCTCTGTGAGATAGAGCCAGTAGGAGGTCAGGTAAGTATAGTTGTTAATATGTCCCAGACAAACCCTTTAATGTATTTGCTCATGATCTTCCCCGTTGGTTTTCATTTTAATTTCCACGTAGTTTTTAATTTATTGTATTACAATATATATGTTTAATGTCCTCCTTTCCTTTCCCGTCTGTGGTGTCCTCAGTTATGGACTACGGGAGGTGGAGCCGCTCAAGGCCATCTGTTCCAATGAGCCTTCCCCTCCCCGTTTTTTTTCCGGCTCTTACACACGCTTTAATCTATTGGCCGGCATACCCGAACATGGCAGCGGATTGGCTGCCCGAACTGTATTGATTGGCTGAAAACACGGACACCACGCTCCTCCTGATTTGAGGACACCATTCAAACATTTCGGGAGGGAAAGGTAAGCCCAGACTGCTTGATAAAAGGGGTACTCCCCTGAAACGCATCGCTTGCTTTGGGGTTCGAGGAATGGGACAGTCTGTATAATCTTTATACAGTAAAAGCTATGTGTTATATTTTGGTCTGGAGTTCCTGTGCTGAATGCTTTTGGATGATTTATGGTTGTGTTTTTTATTGGGCTTAGCAGCATCCCTCTTTTCATGCACCTTGGCTTCCCTGCCTTATTATTATTATTTTTTTTTAAGTCTTTTTTTTTTCATTAAACACGACATACAGAGACATGTCAAAATTATATCGCAAATAAGGTGCCGCAGGCACCCGGCATCAAGATGGCATTCTAACAACAACTCTGACACCATTCACACAACTTTCACACCGGACCCAGGTTATCACAGATACAGGGGAGTCTCAGGTGGAGCCCCAGGAAAGTCACCGACTGTTGACTATTCATCGGGGCACATATGTCTCCTGTAAATTCTAATTCTAAGTCTCCTCCCTCTCCTTTTTTTTTTTTTTTTAAGTTTTTATTTTACAATTTAACACAACGTACAGGACATGTCGTATTATTCTGTATTTAAGGTGCCACAGGCACCCAAATTCGAAATGGCATTCTATAAGACAACAACGACAACCATGCGCACACATCCACATCCACACCGTTATGAATACAAGCAATCCACAGGTGACGGTCTTGGTATGATGGTGGCCTTCGGCCCCTCACCAAGGCCTGTCCTATCGTATTCCATGGCTAAGTCCCTCCCCACATCTCACCAATCAGGTGTCACCCTCGGCCCCGTTCTGCCCAGTCCTAGATCAGCTATAGGCCTCAGCGTCAGTAGTGCTCCCCCCTCTCCCATGTCTCACACATCATCAGATGCCGACTCCTGACACTGGAGCCAGGGGTCCCAGATCTTCTCAAACTTCAGGAACCCCCCTCACAGTGTCAATTTATACATAGTAAGTTTCTGATTAACTAGCCTCTTCCAGGCTTGCACTGAAGGCTTAGCAGGGTGTCTCCAATTTAGTAATATGCACTTCCGGGCCTCCTCCCTCTCCTTACTAACTAGTTTCCGGCTCTCTGGCCTATCCAGCTATCTCATAGATCATAGTGATGCCGCATCAGCCATAACACACCTCCTCACCTTAGCTTAGTCGTCTTCGGATGCTGAGTCCTGACACTGTAACCATGGATCCCAGACCTTCTCGAACTTATCAGGAACACCCCTCGCAGCATATGTCAATTTATACATGGTAAGTTTCTGATTAATCTCTTCCAAGCTTGCACTGACGGTTTAGTCGGGCGCCTCCAGTTTAACAGTATGCATTTCCGGACGTAGAAAAGCAGCAGTCCAAGCAGTGATTTCAATGCTCTGAGCTCCGACAGCGGCTCAACCACACCAAGCAGACATAGCGAGACTGATCCCCTGATCCGAATTCCAACTACTTTGCTAATTAGGTCCATTTCACCCTCCCAGAACCCCATCAGAACATCACATGACCAGATCACATGTATTCAGGTGCCGCTGCCCCTTTCACACCTAGGGCATGTGTCACTGTCCAGTAAGCCCATTCTGTACAGATGGACCGGGGTGATATACGCCTGGTGGATCTCGTGCCTTATTATTATTGTTATCGTTATTATTGTTATTATTATTAGGCCTGTTTGAGCTACCATTGGACTATACAGAATCACTAACTGCCATTTGTGCTGATTTAGCATCGTAATAATTTTTTGTCCTCACGTTTTTGGTGACAATTTTTTTCTAATGATTTTTCTACTTATTATTTTTATCTGTGCGATTTTATTTAAAAATGTGTCCAGCTACAATGGTGCTGAATTGCTCTAAGGATGAAAATCATTATAACAATGTTTTTCCCAAGAATATTGGGCAAATGCGTTTGTAAAAAAAGAAACACAGGCTGTATTGGGGCACTAGGATGGGGATGGACGGTGACGACATATACTTCCCTCTGAGTATAGATCCACTTTAGAGTAATTCCACTTTCAATAGCATTTTTAAAAGTGTCCATTATAGTGTGCCAAAATGATGCTGAGCTTATCTGTTTGCCAAATGCCAAATGTGCTTTTGTTAGTAACGTGCAGCAAAGTGTTGTATATATGAGAGAATTCATGACTATGGATTGCTAATAATCACATTGGCTAAGGCAGGGGTGACAAGTTTAACCCCTTCTGCATTAATTCAACCCCTTCAGATGGGTGGGGGGGATCACAGTCCAGTAGCTAAAGGTTTACTGCCAGCTTTCTCACCTGGGAAAGTCATTACTTCTTGATTTAGCCAAAGCTACTGATGAGCTCACCTGTTACAGTAGAAGGACTCTTTTTTTTCAAGGCCAGCAAAGCCGCTCCCACTTTAGCAACACAAAGCCACAGGAATATAAGAATCTTGGAAACAGCATGCTGATGTAAAATCAGGTCTGAAGGCACAATATTCCATGAAATGGCATTCTATAAGACAACAACGACAACCATGCATACACATCCACATCCACCCCCACACCGTTATGAATACAAGCAATCCACAGGTGACGGTCTTGGCATGATGACGGCCTTCGGCCCCTCACATGGAGGAGGATAACGATACGGCAGTACACCAAAAACCAGACAAATATTGAGTTTTCCTTTAAATTGGACCAAAACACAGGGTTTTGACTATCCTGGGTTTTGGTCCCACGGATGCCTCGCTGCATGAAACCCTCCAGATCGCCCGAAGTTAGCCCACCTCTTCCCGATCATACGGCGCTTGTCCAGTCAGCGCGCTCGGAGCCGCTGATGTCACGTCGTCTAAGGCTAAGCCATCGACTAAGGCCATCGGGTCTAAGCGCACTGGCAGCTGCATCCCCCGCTTCCCTCTAACAGGGAGCGTGCCCGCGCCCTGCTAGAGGGATAGAGGGGATGAGGCTCGCGCATGTGCCATTGGACCGGGAAGCAAGGTATGTGTATGGGGCAACCTGGGGGGTTTCACACAGTGGGGCATCCTGAATTTGCATGCCCCGGGGGAAGGATTCCTGGGCCGATCACGGTGGCTTTTGGTCCTCTTTAAGACAATGACTGAACACTACAAATATAGAACAGCCCCTATTTTATGGTTGTAGTATGTTCCAACCTTCTCCTCGTGTCTCAAGGCACAATGCCAGGCCAAAGCAAACATTAGCAGTCCTAAAACACAAGACACAATCAGTCTGGATGCTAACGCAAAAATTCTATGTTTGTGTATGCAAAAAATACAATAAAATACATGAGCAAAATGAAAAAGGACAGCTGTGCGGGTAATGAAAACGTGCAGGCTGATTCATTACTAGCGCCAGCTAGCGACAGATGAGCGTCTGTAGGGCGGATTTCAGAGCGACCTCTAGTAGTCGCTGTGCTCTGCCATGGATCTTTGTTTCTGAGCGCCTCAGTCGCTGGCCGGCATTGATGAATATGATGTGTGAGTCGCAGTACTACACTGTATGGGAGCGAACGGTCGCGCCAGCTCAGTGCACCACATTCATCAAAAAAACAGCCTCAAAAAGCGCTGGCGCTCAAAATCACGTAGTTGTAGCCCATAGCGCCAGAGGCTGTGTGATTAAAGGCTGTTTTTGAACATGTATCCACTAGTAACAAAGCAAAAACATATGGAATTACATTGTTATTACATTGTAACATGAACACTTTAATACCAGACATGTAAGGACAATTCTGCATAGAAATATTGTTTATCCAAAAAGTTTTCAAAAATGTCATTTTCTTGTCCAGGATACATGTCTGAAAGATTTAAGATTTTATTAAAAAAAAAAATTGGGATCAGGAAAGGGATTTAAGGATCGTCCACTGAAATGTATGGGAGAGCGACAGGTAGTGCGACAGGTTAGACGTGGCGCTCTGCAAGGCTGAACGCCGGCGCTGTACGCTGAGCCTGGGATAATGATGAATCGGACTCTACATGGCGTTGTTCCAGTCGCTCACCAGATTCGGCTTCATAAATGTGTAATTGCGTGCCGTGCCCGGCGTTCACCTGACGCTACCTGCCACTTACAAGGCACTACCTGGCGCTATCCATTCATGAATAAGGCCCTAAGAACACATCACCAAGATAACACGTTACTGAAGAATTTCAGTCATTATTAATACAATGCCCAAACGTATGTAAAACAAGCAGATTTAATTACCCGGAGCCTCAAATCTGAGGTTAGAGGCCGATTATTCTGCTCGATGCTCAATGTCTACAAGGACCCACTGATTGCCTGCCATGGATTAGGAACGAAGGCTTGCTCTTTGTTATTTTCTTCCTAAATATCCCTAGAGTATGTGCCAGGCGGCCTGAAAGTGGCAGTTTACTATGCACTTAAAAAAAGTAAGTCAAGAAAAGTAAATGCAAAATCTTGTTAATCACTAACGTCAAGAGAATAAAGCAACAACAACAAAAACTACAACAACTATGTTTTGTAATAGCCTGAGAGGAGGCCGGTTAATTATGTTTTCCTTATCAAATCCAAAGCATGTGCGCTCCCTGGGACCTGTGCAATGGAATTCTAGTTGTAGGTTATTTTCTTTTGTTGGCATGTTGAATACCTGAGTGGTCTCTCTGGGCTGTCACTTGCTTTAAACAGTGTTAAAACAGCCATTTAAAGTGGACCAAAACTTAGTATAATGACTATCCTGGGTCTTGGGCTTTTTCCCCCGATTGGGGATGCCCAACTGTGTGAAAACCCCCAGGTCGCCCTATCTCACTCACTCACCCGTCCTCTGTCCTGTGGCACATGCATCTTGTCCAGTCAGCGTGCTCGGATCCCCTCAAGCCCCTTTGTCGGAGCGCGCTGGCAGCCACATCCCCCGCTACCCTTTAGCAGGGAGCGTGCCCGCGCTGGGTATTTGTGAAGGACACGCGTCCTGCTAAAGGGATAGCGAGGATGCAGCTGCTGCTCGCGCAAGCGCCGTTGGGCCATGAAAGAAGGTGAGATTTTGGGCGACTTGAGGGGTTTGACACAGCGGGGCATCCTGAATCTGGATGCCCTGGGGGGAGCCAGTATGCCTGCCCTGGAGTCTCATAGACTCTAGGGTGCTTTATGGTCCACTTTAAAGTGGAGAAAACCCACAAATATAATTGTTAGAAACTTTTGTAGCAGCTCTGTACTCTGCCGTTTAGGTTGTGGTTCAGGTCAGTCTGCAGCCTTGTTGAGTATCCCCTAGTAGGATCTCATGTACCAACAGTGGTCCTCATACCACTGGTGAGAGACCCTCATATAGACTATACGTGTTGTCATATAGACCAGTGGTTCTCAACCTGTAACAAGCAGTTACAACTAAGTACCGCAAAGAAGAAGGTTTATTATTAATTTTAGTCTAACTAATTTTCAAAATAAGTGGGTTGTTGGCCTTGTAGCATTTTTTGAAGCAAGGAAAGATAATGTTTTACTGTTAAAATAATATACCAGACCCCAAATAACCTTCCTGTTGCTGCCCTCTAGAACGCTGCTGAGTACCCCCTGGGGTACATGTACCGCAGGTTGAGAACCACTGTTATACACAACATGGCTAAAGATATGCGGCCATCCCCTCATTTGTGGATTTGGCTATTTATTGACCATTACATTAGTACTACATACAGTGGGTGTTGGTCTGGGGCTTGATGGGATTCCAATTTGATAGGATTGTTCAATGAATCCCCTGAAGACCCTCTAAATCTTATCTTAAAGTGGACCAAAACCCAGGATTTTGACTATCCTGGGTTTTGGTCCTTTCGTGAAAGCCCCCAGATCACATGCACGGCCGCTCGTCCAATAAGCGTGCGCGGAGCCGCTGAGCTATGCACGTCTGAGCGACGTCTTAGCAGAGTGGCTCCGAACGTGCTGGCAGCCGCTTCCCTCTAACAGGGAGCATGCCCGCGCCGGCCATTCACAAATGGCTGGCGTGGGCACGCGCCCTGCTAGAGTGATAGCAGGGATGCGGCCCACGCACGTGCTTTTGGACTGGGAAGTAAGGTAAGCTCTAAGCGTAGAGGGTGACCTGGGGGGTTTCATGCAGCGGGGCATCCCGATCTTGGATGCCCCGGGGGGAGGGAATCGATATTGATTCCTGGGCTGATCCTGCTGAGCATCTTACAGACACTAGGTCTGGTTTTCGCCCACTTTAAAGTGGACGAAAACCAGACCTAGTGTCTGTAAGATGCTTGGTCCAGTTAGACAACTACTCCTGGGGCATCCTGATTTTGGATGCTCCTCTATGTGAAACCCTGCCAGTCACTAACATTTTTTACCTATCCAATGATGCCTGGCTGGTGGCGACATCTCTTGTCTCAGTTGTCTCAGTGCACACTCCAAGCAGACTGCTGTACATATTTACATAAGTGTACATATAACAAACACGTGCTGCAATAACTATACAAGAATAAAGATTATCACTGAGTGCTACGACTGCTGTGCAGAAATACAGGCAAACATAAACACACTCTGGCTGCTGAATTTATACACAGGTGGAGTCAGGAAACATACATGAATAGAGATCCAATGAAAGTCCAAAGACGGATTCAAGACTAAGACAGGGAGGGAGGGAAAACACTATAGGGTCGATTCAAAGAAACATGTAACAGCTTGGATTTGGGTGCCGATCATCCTATTTTTCACGTCCGCTCGTGCGTTCGTATGAACTTGCGAGTGATTCTATAAGCAAATACGTTTCTATCCTAAAATTTAGGTCCGTTCGTATGGCAGTTCGGGAATCAGACCTATGTCAGTTTCCATCCTGAATTTTCCGTTTCATTTCTCAGGTTGCAACATTGGTTTTGCCCTTTTTCCTTTTTTGTCTGGACGTAAATCCTTCTGATCTTGCGGCTGCGCACTACAAACTTACCTCATTAAAGTGCATTCTAAATATTTGGTCTTTTATTTTTCTTTATTTCATTCATTTTGTAGTAACCAACCATTAATGAATGCATTTGCATAAGTAAATCTTACTATTTTTAGTTAACTTGCATTTTTTACTTGTGGATTTAATTTTAATATTTAGGCTTCAAATGGTACAACTTAAAATTTTGTGTGTGGTTACCCACACCCTCTCCATACAGATTGCTCTCAAATATTAAAAAACACCCAGCAACTTCTGCATGTTATGAGCCTAGAAACAGCCAAGATGGCGGCTCAGGTATTATCGGGCAGCCTGCAAACAGAAAGGGCCTTGTGACTGTGTTGCTCTGGATTCTTTGATTTCTGACCTTTCCGTGCCCCCAGCTCTGCTGTGTCTGTGCAAAATACAGCAGTAACCCACATCCTGCACTTTATCCCGCTCTCCTCTCCTCAGTAAGTGTGATGCATCTGACCAAAGATGTGCTTAAATAATTAAACAAGGCAAAGGTAAACAACTACACCAATAAATGCAATCTAAAATATTATTCTAGTACATCAATTTAAAAATAAATACCAAAGGACATAAGTTTCTTTAATTAACGCAAATATATTGCCAAATAAAGGTTTACATGCAAAGGACTAATTAAGGTCCACATTAAAATGCTTTTATAAGGCATACATGAATCAGGTATGCATTGCTATACAATTTATGGCCTCGGCCATGCTGATACATGCAGTTCATTGGAGCTCAAGACGCGCAGACTCCTCCACATAGCCAAAAAACCTGTTCAAGAACAGCAATACGACTGCTAAAAGGTGTCGGCAGTGGCTTTCTTTTAAAACGTATTTAGAGGTTTGAAAACTGTTCTCTGAATCACACCTAAACACATCCAATTATCCTAAGTTTTACGTTTTGATCCTAAGTTTTAGGATTTGATCCTAAGTTTTACGTTTTGATCCTAAAATTTACGAACGAACTTGCGATGATCGTAAGAGCATATACGCATTCGAACGTAGGCTCGTGCGAGTCGGAAATGGCCAAAAAAAAAGGAAAAAATGACAAACACCCACCCAAACTTACGATTCTCGATACGAAATCAATTAACTTTTGCTCTTTGAATCGAGGGGTATGACTGTGGCAGGAGTTCTGGGATCAGAGTTCTGGGATCAGAGTTCTGGGTTCAAGGCGACAATTCAATGCTGATCCACAGCTGAATGTGTGGATCAGCTTAAATAGAGCAGGTCACACAGGTGCTGTCTGATTACCTACATCTCTGCAGGACAGAGCCATCTGCTGGTGGAGCGGCACATGGCAGGAGAAAGTCCCAGAAAGAGAGCCAGACGAAAGCAGAACTGAAGAAAGGCATGCTCCCAAGCTGTGGAGGAACTCCAGACTTGACACTCCCATCTCCTGTACTTTGCACGTGTTGCTCAACTCCTCTGAAATGCCTTCCCTCATGTAATTTCCCACTGACCAACCACTAAAGCAATGTTCCCTATCCCTCTCTTTGAGAGCCACCAACAGGTCATGTTTTGTGGATATAGATGGCATAGAGGAGGAAGACAATAAAAACAATATTCTGAACCAAAGGTTGTCCTAAAATTCTGTCCCCCAAAAACCAAATAACGAGCAAGGTGCAGAATGCCCCATTAAAAGAGTGGCACCCCCATTATAGGAAGTGTGGCATTCTCCCACCTCCCATTCACCATTATAGGCAGTGTGGTATTCTCCCCTCCCATTCCCTATTATAGGTAGCGTGGCATTCTCCCCTCCCAACCCCTATTATAAGCAGTGTGGCATTATCTCCTCCCATTCTTTATTATAAGCATGGTGGCATTCTCCCTTCCCATTCCCTAATATAGACAGTGTGGTAGAAAGGTAGGAAACTTACATAACCATCACTTACGTGCCGCTGCCACCAGAATGTCAGATGATGGAGAAGCGGCTGAAGGTTAGGGGTCTGTCCCATAGAGTTATTGAAACTCTATAACCCTGTTCCTCAGGGTGACGTACCCTCTTGGGACCTATGTTTGGTCCTGAGGGACTTCAGACCTCCATTTGAACCTGCTTGATGAGACTACAGACATAAGGGTCGATTCAAAGAAACATGTAACAGCTTGGATTTGGGTGCCGATCATCCTATTTTTCACGTCCGCTCGTGCGTTCGTATGAACTTGCGAGTGATTCTATAAGCAAATACGTTTCTATCCTAAAATGTACGTCCGTTCGTATGTTATCTCCCGAACTTGCCTCAGTCAGTTGTCAATCGTAAAAAACAGGTTGATGTGATTACTTGTTGCGGCGGCAGTCTGGTTTTCGTCCGCTTCCATCGTCCACCTCTTCCAATTACTTGCGTTTGCCTCTGGTTTTCAATGGTTTTTGGCCTCTTATATTCGTTCGTTCGTATGTATCTAAGGTCTTGCGCATGCGCGATCCAAGCTACACTCCACAAACCAATGTGGGCCCTATCTGACACTACCAATCTCACCACTACTACCTCGCGCCAGGCTAACACTTACCTTTAGGAACCATAAAACTTACCCAAACCCCTTAGCGCTTGCATCCTTCTTCATTTCTCGGACCCTAAAACTTACCCAAACCCCTTAGCGCTTGCATCCTTCTTCATTTCTCGGACCCTAAAACTTACCCAAACCCCTTAGCGCTTGCATCCTTGTAAATGCATGACATATGTCATTCTTCCAAGGGATAAAGTAAATGCATTTCCCACAGGTAAGTATTGAAACTCCTAAAACCGGACCTTCAACATTATTTAATGAAAATCAAAAACTATTTCCAAATGATTCTGCACCAGATCAAAGTACATTTTTATTACTGCGCCGCCATCTGGACTCAGAAGCATAACACTTAATGAGGAGAGGAGAGTGGGATAAAGTACAGGGGAGCAAGTTACAGTTGTGCTTTGGTAATACAGAGCATAGCTGGGTTCAGGGAAAGGTCAGCAGTCCCACAATGCATGGCAGCACCTTACTTTGTTAAATCTGTATGCCATGCTGCCTGTAAATATGGCGCATTCCATATGCCGCCATCTTGGATGTTTAAAGGATCCTAACATGCAGTAGATGCCGGTAGCCTGTTTTGGACTGTTCGCAATCTGTATGTACAGTGTGTGGGATACTTATTAGCTAGGCTCTTAATACGAGTTAGGGTCCGCTTTAAGCTAACGAAGTGCCCACATGAAAGTGTTAACTATACATTGGCTAGGCCTTTAGTTATGTGTGTGTTCTTAGCAAAAAACACATAAATATTAATAATGGCATGGCTACTTACTTTGTTGGTGGCTGACAGATGGCTGGTTGGGGCCAACAGGATGCCCTTGGTCCTGGCTATGCTGTGAAGAAGTCCCTGGAGAAACATGTGACATTTGGTTAGTAGTTGTATAGAGTCACTATTCCCAACATATCTGGCTCCCAGTCTGGCTGACATCACTCACCTTCGCCAGGATCAACTTCCAGCATCTCTGCTGCCTCCTCCTCCACTATCTCACCCGCTCCAGAAGCTTCTACAAATACATAATAAAGGAGCACTTAGTTTTTGGCCTGGCATGTATATCTTTGTGCATATACATGAAGAGTGACATACCAGAGCCTTCCCCATGCCTGGCCGGGTATGACTCCACGCCCACGCGGTTGGGCCCCTCCTCTGTGGTAAGGTCCAGGGGCTGGTCTGAGGAGGCCACAGAGGAGGGGTAGGTCCGTCGCCCGGGAGATCCACCACCTTCACTCACAGATGCAGAATCATGCAGCACTGGTCGGCCTGTGCGCCTCCGGGTGCGGCGAATTCTGAAATCCATTTCCAACACTAACAAAGAAAAGTCATTATAAATAAAGGCATAACTTATACATTTGGAACATATACCATGCAATTGCTTTGTACTTACTTGGGAAATGGATCCCAAAAAACCTCCGCACCTGGGGCATGTGCAGACGTTTCAGGTCCGACCAATGCTGCATTATCTGGGTGTGAGTGAAGGTGGTGCTAGTCACACGGTGTATTTCCGCGATGATCTCCCGGGCGATGTCCCTTTTTTCACACACATTGGGCGCGAAGTCATACCGGCGCTGAAGCATGATCTGAAAAACATAATGGACACAGAGCTTTTACTTTTACACACAGAGCCATATGTGTTGCATCACAAGTAGCGAATGTCATGTCATTAACACACACATTTAGAGTGGCAGCCATTTTTGGGGAGTGCCTTAAAGCGGACGTTCACTCTGATTCAGAGTCTGGTCTTATGTTATATGTTTCACACACCATGTACATACAGATAGCCAACATTACAAATCAGGCCACCTGCCTGGCATGTTATGATGGTTTGAACCTCCAAGATGTCGGCTTATGTAAAATGCCTTCTTTGCAGGCAGCCTGCAAACAGGAAGTTCATGCAAACTGTAAGTGTGTGTGCTGCTCGGCATTCTTGGACTGATGACCTTCCCATGACCACAGCTCTGCTGTGTCTGAACAAAGCACAGCTATAACCCACCCCCCTGTACCTTATCCCACTCAACTCTCCTCAGTAAGTGTGATGCTTCTGAGTACAGATGGCTGCGCGCATCTCTTAAATTCTTGAGCAGAGTTTCAGGCCAGTGGAGGCAAGACTAATAAGTTATTGGCTTCAAATGGACCATTTGGAAATGTCATAGGCTGTGTACTGGTTTTTTAGGTTTTATTGCTTTTTAGTCAATCACGCTGAAGGCCCGGTTTCTGTCTTTTTGCCCGCGTGTGTGGCTTGCCGTTGTGTTTTGATGTCTTAGGCAAACAGTGGTCCTCAAACATCCGCATCAAGGTCCGAGACAGGCCAGGTTTGACAGCTAGCCACGCTACTCCACAGGTTAATTAACTGTTGCTAAGCCAGAGCAATTGCCCGAATTAGGACATCAGCATAGAGAGGTGAAAACGTGGCCTGTCTCGGCCCTTGAGGATGAAGTGTGAGGAGCCTGTTCTAAAACATTAAGATCCCCAAAACTAGTTCCAACCGCATCATTTACATTTAGTACATCAGTCAGTATTAGCTTAAAAGGCAGAGCAAGGCACTTACCAGCATGAGGATCTCTTCCTGTTGACGGGTGAAGATAGTGGGCGCCATCTTTATGCTTCTTCAAGGCAGCAGATAAGTGAAACCCCAGCGGTTTCCTGGTTCCGCACGAACGTACGTCCGTACGAGCGCGTAGTCGTGCGCATAGGCGTCAGACGCTGGGCGCATGATTTAAAGGTCCCTGCACCCAAAGCTCATTCTCTTTGAGCTTTTTGAGAAAATGGCACCCAAAAAGGCAGCAGCTAAACGCGCCCAGCCAAGGCAGACCTCTGAGGGCCCAACCACCAGGTCCCAGCAACGACCCAAGAAGCTAAGGGCCCAGAAGGCAAGTACCACCTTGGCCCCACCAAGGGACACTGGACCCTCCCTTTCCCAAAAAAGGGCCCCAAAGGCACGTGCCCCTGCGGCCAAAAAGCAGGCCACAGCAGCCACCACCACCTCTGCCCCCAGAAGAGGCCGCCCAAGGGAGCCCACACCACCCATGCTTTCAAGCCGGGCACTTAGCCAACCCAGGCCCCGCAGCAGGGCCAGAAGCCCATCCAGGCCCCGCAGAAGGGCCCGAAGCCCATCCAGCCCGTGCAGCAGGGCCCGAAGCCCATCCAGGCCCCACAGCAGGGCCCGAAGCCCATCCAGGCCCCACAGCAGGGCCCGAAGCCCATCCAGGCCGCGCAGAAGGGCCCGAAGCCCATCCAGCCCGCGCAGCAGGGCACGAAGCCCATCCAGGCCCCACAGCAGGGCCCGAAGCCCATCCAGGCCGCGCAGAAGGGCCCGAAGCCCATCCAGCCCGCGCAGCAGGGCCCGAAGACCATCCAGGCCCCGCAGCAGGGCCCGAAGCCCATCCAGGCCGCGCAGCAGGGCCCGAAGCCCAAGACCTGGCACCAGCCGGGAACAGAGCCCCCGACCTGGCACCAGCCAGGAACAGAGCCCCCCAAGAGGCCAAAGAATGGACATCATCCGGACCACATCTACACCTGGAAGTTCGGTGGCCAGCCACGCAAGAACACCCAGTCCCTTGGCCAGTCCAGTCCAGTCATTGGGAAGCCAGCAATCCTTCCATTCCCCTACCCAGCCCCAGGCCATAATGTCACCACATGTGTCTGCACACATGGAGGAGCACCCAAGCCAACCATCTGTCCGCACATTGCGGCGCGGACATTTGAGTGGGAGATTCTCCCATGACCAAAATATGGCATTGGCTAGTGGCCTTACATTATACTATGACAAGCTCTATGGGAGCAAATCAATACACACCACTAAGCAGCGCAAGATGGAATTGTTTGAAACCATCCTACGACAAGTAAATGCAGCGGGGGAAGAGAGGAAAGATGTTGGACAAATCCAGAAGAAAATTTCGGATCTCAAATATGCTGTACGTCAAAAAGAAATTAAAAGGCATAATTACAGGTAAATAAATGATGTCTCCAAATGTAATGATTAGGATGTACTGTATGCACCTTTTCTGGGTACCAAACTATTTTTTCATTTCAGCATGAAAACTGGAGGTGGCTTTCCAACCAAACTGGAGTTTACACCTGCTGAGGAGATTGTGCTGGGCCTTCTCCATCCTGTCGCGGTCGGTGGCCATGCGGGTCTAAGGGACACAGACTCACCGACCCGTACACAAGGTGAGTACTCTTAATCTGCATGTTTGCCTGTTTGGCCAGAAAATTAAAGTTCACTAGTACCAAGATGACGGTATGGCTCTATGGTGTGGCTTGCTTGGCCTCGCACTACTGTGCCTGTTTGTGTCCTGTTTTGGTCCCTGTGAATCAGGCATTTTGGAACACAGACATTATGTAAAAGAACAATTAACACTAATTATGTGTGAAGGAAGGAAGTTTATGAAGAAAAGTGATATATTTTGACTCAATCACAAAACACACAACATTAGGGATGTGTTGGCTATTTGTTGTGTGAGTTGTGTTTGAGGTAACAATTTAATTCAACACCCCCAAACATATCTGACCTAGAGCAGCGAGACTCAACTGGCGGGCCGGGGTCCCAATGCGGACCTTGCCACCAGATTCCCAGACCCCTGCCCAGACAGCCCTGCACTCAATTACTTCTGTGTTGACGTGCTCAGAGCTGCCCCCTTGATCGGCGATGTAGTGGTTGGTCTCCTGGCCAATGTCATGGCTCCATGAAACCTAGCATTGCAATATGAAGTACTGCACAGGAAGTGGCATTGCAAGGTACACACTAACTTGGTGCATCATTCTCTTTGTCCAATCCTGTCCCGCTGCCCCAGCTCTGCCCCATCTGCCCCTGTCCCACCATCTGCCCCCCCCCCACATCAGCCCCATCCATTCCTAACAGATTTGCTCCATCCATCCCATCACCATCCATTCCTGTCCTCCCAGCTTTATCCATCCAATCCCTGTCCCCTCAGCTCTGCCCCATCCAGCCCAGCAAGGGCAAGCAGCCTTTATTAGTTTGCACTTGGCAATCTCTAGCCCCTCCCCCAGTGTGCTGATTTCTAACTAGACACCCCCTGCGACAGCCCCATGCCCGGACCTTCACCTCTCACCGGATACCTTTAAATGGACCTTTACAAGAAGTGGTTGAGTACCCCTGACCTAGAGAATGGTAGTCAAACTCAAAATAGTTGCTCTGCAAGTTGTATGCTGACTGGGTACACTTCCTGACTTCAAACTGAGGTCAGTTAGCAGTTTACTCGATCCATTGCACATATGTTAAATTGAGTGTATTTTACCAATTGGACCCATTGCTGTAGAGTTGCTTAATATTAGAAATAGTGGCTTGTTTTAGTACGTACCCAAACAATGCTTATGTGTGTGTTTACCTTGTTTTGTTTTCTCTTCTTCAGCCCAGCATGACCCCTCAGCAAGTGTAAACTCACCCCCCAGTTTGATTATGCCTACCAGGTCCGTACAGCATAGGAGCCCAGATCCGAGTTTTCCGGTAAGTTTATTTAGTACCCAAAATACTAACAAGTGCTTAAGCATGTGTTAAACTGATGTAATCCTAATTTGGGACTGTAGCGATAACCCTTATCGCCGGAGGGCTTCACCGCCCAAGACGTCCTTTTCCCAATCGTAAGAGGTGCTGCTGGAATTCCAGAGTCGTCCGTGAGGAAACAGGAACAGCCCTTACAAGGGCTAGTGAACTGTAATATAGCGTTTCCCCCAATAAGAGACAGAACTTCAGTATTGAGGGTGAAGGTGAAGTGTGTCTTTATTAGTGCCACTCTAGGCCTTATATACACAAGTCTCCAGGCAATGGGACCTCCCCCATAGACCTCATGACAAATACACAGACCAACTCTGCTGGTGACGCAATCAGCAAAACAATAGGCGTCTGTAATACACTCAATCAGAACAATGCCATTGCCTGTGACGTAATCAATTAACACAAAGGCAGTTTATAATACAATCCAAACTACAATGACCTAATTAAGAAAAGGCCAGTGAATGACCCGGTGGGCAACTGAATAGTGATGACATCCAAAAGACAGAGCGTCTGTCACAATGCCCCCTTTTTGTGGAACACCCGGCAGACCCGGATTGACCCTGTTCGGGTTAACGTGGGGCTGTCCGGACTCTTGTTATGGGCAGAGTTCTGTGTAAGGACAAGTCTGCACATAGTGAGTAACCGGACTAAACATTGACGTGGGCTGTACATAGGAATCGGTCATGGGTGGGGTCCAAACACTGGGATATTGTGGCGTTGGTGAGTTCAGCACCAAAGTCCTTGGTTGAATGTGTGCACAGGTGCTCTGCTTTCTTATAGCTGGCCCAAGTTTCAATCTCTTTCCATGGAAGCTGATCGGAGAATCCACAATCTTCTGCACATCTACATCATCGTAAAAGTAGACAAAACCATAACCCTTAGAAACGCCAGAGGCATCCCTAATAATTTTGACACTCTTTACAGCGCCATACTTTGAAAAAACATCCTTAATTTCAGGCTGATTAATCCGACGGCCAATGCCCCCAACAAAAATAGTGTTTGGCATACGTTTCCCTTCTGGAAGGACGTAACCTGATGGCTGATCCTCTTCTTGGCTTCTTGTAACAGACATGACGTGATGCAGACGAAACCCCTGGGTCTCCCCGACCAGTGGGCTGGAGTCGGCAGCTCGGGCTGGAGACCGGGTTGTAACAGGGTTGACGCTGGCTGGTCCAGAGGTAGCGTAGGCAGAAGTCATTGGTCCTAGATCATTTCCCAATAGTACTTCGGCTGGTAAGTTGTCCATAAGTCCCACCTGTACCCTGCCGGATCCAGCGCCCCAGTCAAGATGTACTCGGGCGGTGGGGAGTCGAAACACAGCTCCTCCTGCCACCCTTACTGCAACGGTGTGTCCAGTGCAGTCTTTGTTCTTGACCAAATGAGGTTGAAGCAAGGTAAGTGTGGCTCCGGTGTCGCGTAATCCTTGCGCGGTGCGCCCATTGACTCGTACCTCCTGGCAATGGTGCTGTCGGTTATCTTGGATGGCCGCTTGTACGGGATCAGCTCCATACAGTACCCCTAGATACTCTTCCGAACTGCTCTCAGCTTCCAAACAGTGTGCCACAGGAGTACGGGAGGTGGAAGGTTGCTTTTGCCCCCACGTGTTTCGGGGAGGCTCTAGGGCGCAATCACTGCGATAATGTCCCCATTGTTTGCAACGATGGCACTGAACTGTGGAGAGGTTCGGTTGCTGCGCTGGCCTATGTGGCCCAGAGTCACGAGTTGGCGCTGAAGCCACAGGTGCTTGAAATTTGATGGGAGGTTGTGGTTTTGGAGCGGACTGTTCTGTCCGGCGAGCATCAGTGTACTCGTCGGCTAGACGAGCAGCCTCAGGTAGCGTTAGAGGCCTCCGGTCACGTACCCACTCTCTTAGCTCTGGTTGCAGGGCATTGAGAAAATGTTCTAGTAAAAACAACTGTAGTACATCCTCAGCGGTCGTGGCTTTGCATCCAGTGACCCAGTGTGATGCTGTACGATGGAGGCGACATGCCCACTCCGTGTAAGAATCCCCTCCCTTCTTTTGGGATTCCCGAAATCGTCGCCTGTAGGCTTCCGGGGTGACAGCGTACCGGGCTAACAAAGCCTCCTTTACCAGATGGTAGTGTGGTAAGTCCGCATCAGGGATGGCCCGGAAAGCATCGGAAGCTTTCCCAGATAGTTTCCCTGATAATATGGTGACCCATTCCTCCGTGGGTACCCGGTGTAAAGCGCACTGGCGTTCAAAATCGGCCAAAAATCCGTCAATCTCGTCGTCACTTTCCTGGAAGGACTTAAATGCTGCAAATGGAATCTTTCTCCCCCCAGTGTAACTGAGGCTGAGAGGCTGCTGGGTTGAAAGTCGCCGATCTTCCCTTCGCTTACTGGCCTCTGCCTCCGCTGCGGTGAAGACTCGGTCGATCAGTTCCTGTGATGGATTCGGGCCATAGACCGACAATCTGTTCCGAACCGCTTGAACAAGTGCAGCGTCTTCATCGATCTCTATATTGGTTTCAGTCCTCACTGCTGCATGATCCATTTCGATCAGCTCGGCTATCAGTTCCCGACGTGGGCGGTTGCTAGCTGACCTTCCCCGGCTCTCGAGTAGATCCTTCAGGGTCAGCCTTTTCAACTTGTCCTACTGACTCTCCATCAGGGTAGCACTCTCTCTGGGTACAAAGGACCATCCGACCGCTTGCCACCAATTGTAGCGATAACCCTTATCGCCGGAGGGCTTCACCGCCCAAGACGTCCTTTTCCCAATCGTAAGAGGTGCTGCTGGAATTCCAGAGTCGTCCGTGAGGAAACAGGAACAGCCCTTACAAGGGCTAGTGAACTGTAATATAGCGTTTCCCCCAATAAGAGACAGAACTTCAGTATTGAGGGTGAAGGTGAAGTGTGTCTTTATTAGTGCCACTCTAGGCCTTATATACACAAGTCTCCAGGCAATGGGACCTCCCCCATAGACCTCATGACAAATACACAGACCAACTCTGCTGGTGACGCAATCAGCAAAACAATAGGCGTCTGTAATACACTCAATCAGAACAATGCCATTGCCTGTGACGTAATCAATTAACACAAAGGCAGTTTATAATACAATCCAAACTACAATGACCTAATTAAGAAAAGGCCAGTGAATGACCCGGTGGGCAACTGAATAGTGATGACATCCAAAAGACAGAGCGTCTGTCACAGGGACGCCAACTTAACCTTTTTTTTCTATGTCCCTACAGACCCACACACTCATGGAAGAGATCCAGGAAATGGAGGAAGATGATGTATCCCTGCTGGCCACGTCCGATGACCTCCCCCTGGGTCCCAATCTGCAACTGCTCCCTAATGTTTCTCTGGCCAATCCTCAGCAGCAGAGTGAATCTGCATCCATTGTGCATGCACATGGGGAGACTGACACAACAGTCCCCAGTGTTCACACTGCTGCTGAGGATTTGCCAAGCATGTCTGTTGCTGTTGAGGGGACGACACAACGCGGCAGGGCACGCCCAAGAGCCAGGGTAATTGTGCGGCGGACTCCATTACGCCGCCGCACAATTCCCCAGGGGAGGCACAGTGCCCTGCTTGATTTATGGAACCAAGAGAGGGACTCTTTTGAGGCACAGCTCGTAACTGAGCGGGAGGAAAGGCATGCCGATATGGTCAACCTAACTACCACCTTACAGGGCATCCTCGCGGAGTTTCGCACCCTCAACAGCAACATGGTCACTGCAAGTAATGGCATCCAGTCAGCCATGGCTGAGATGACCAATATGCAGAGAAACATTATGGAGCAGTTGCAAATTCACAATGCAACCATGGCCCAGGTTAGGTCCCATCCCCACGGACCTCCACCTGGGTTTTATGGGCAGCCACCCTATTAATCCATGAATGTGTGGGACATCTTTTCTCTTCCCCCCCACTGTATTTACTTGTCCTTTGAGGTTTCAAACAATCCATTTTGTGTTTCACATGCAGGTTGTGTTTTGTATTTGCTCCCATAGAGCTCCTTAGAGTAATGATTAAGGCCACTAGCCAATGCCATAGGTCTATGTGCTGTCTAGTTGGCAACTATCATGTGCCAATTATGGCTTTTGACATTTGTTTGGTTTGTGCTCCTCCTGTTTGCAGACATGTTTGTGTGACATTATGGCCATGCCCAAATATCCCTTGGCACAGGCAATATTAATGACTGGACTAGGCTGGCCTTTGGACTGGGTGTCCTTGTTTGGTTGTGCCACTCTCTTCCAGGTGTAGATGTGGTAGATTTAATGTTAATACCTTATTTGTTTTTGAGCCACAGTTGTATGTGGATTTTTATTTGTTATGCACCACCAATCAAAGTGCAAAAAGTAAAAAAAATTCAAACTTACAATACTTGTTGCGTTTTGAGTTGAAACACATTTAACATCACCTTGGGCTAAAGCAGATACATTTTTGGTTAAGAGGTGTAAAAATGCAAAGATCAATCTAAGTAAACACCAGGAAAAACATTAGGCAACAATTAAGGGAAATTGTGTATTTATTTAAGGTAATGCCACATTACGGCCAAACAAATATTTGAAAATAAAGGCAAATACACACACACAGAATGGGAAACAAAAAAAAGGCTTTAACTAAAATGCTGCAAGATCAAATTTGCTCGCACTGATTGGCCAGACTCACTGGGTGGGCCAACATAATTGTCACCATCATCTTCTCGGGCTGTAGAGGGCAGAACATCAACATAACGGGGGACACGTTCTTGAATGGCAAAATTATGCAGAACAGCACATGCCATTATGATGTCTATCACTTTGTCAGGAGCATATTGCAGGGCGCCCCCGGTATGGTCCAAACAACGAAAACGTGTCTTCAACAGTCCAAATGCCCTCTCAACAACAGCCCTGGTCTTGCGGTGCGCACGATTATAGGCTTCCTGAGAGGCATCCTGGGGCCGCAGCACAGGCGTCATGAGCCAGGGGAGAAGTGGGTAACCGGAATCACCTTAACAAGACAATTAAATAACAAAAATTAACACATTGCAAGACAACAAACACAAACAATTTGCCATATATCAAAATGAGGTAAGCTAAAGGGCCAAAAAAGACACCCAGGGTACATTAGAAAAAACACTATTGGGCCAAATGTAGTACATAACTAAAAATGCAGCTTAAATAAAGTCAAAAATGAAAAAACATCTGCACGGACAAGGCTGTTTAGAAATATGTTTTTGATTCTGGCTTCGCAAATGTTACAATTAGGATGCTGCTGAGGGGCCCACACCATTCAGATAAAGAATGCACTGTATGCAGTTTAAGTCCACTTTGGCGTTGCAAGACCAATACTACAAAAGGGCCAAAAAATAGAAGATACTTCGGGACAATCTGCTACCCAATATATTTTGGGACATGGAAGTTACAGACATCCTAACCAAAGTTATCAAAAAAACAGAAGCACAAAGGGAGCAAAGCGTTTGGTTGAAAACCAAAATACAATCCACAAAAGCTCCCCCCAAAAAATGCTGGTTCGTTTTCCTGACAAGAATTATAAAGCTAAAATAGGCAAACAATACAGATTCCTGGGAAATATCGGTAACCAAAAATAGGACACACTTACCAAGCAGCCATGCACCCGAAAATTCCCCAGACTCAAATCTCCTAAACAAACCAGATCGTCTCAGGATATAGGAGTCGTGCGACGATCCAGGGTAGCCGGCAAGGACACTCAGGAAACGCATGTCCGGCCCCACCACGGCCTGGACATTAAGGGAGTGTTCCATTTTTCGATTCCTTAAGGCAAAAACCAAAAAAAAGGGTAAGTGATAAGGGCAAAAAAAATTTGGAAAAAATACATGTCTGCACACAAATTCAAACAACAAATGAGAAGCCTAAATAAAGCATGTACACAAAAGTACCAACAAAAATATGCTGCCGCCAAGGAAAATAGGTTACATTACACGTTGGGCCCCATAATAACCCAAACCCAAAATATATACCTATATATATATTCGTCGGATGCCCTAGGTACGAGTGCCACATGTGTGCAGTCAACAGCACAAATGACGTTGGGCATGTCGGCCACATTATAAAAACCAAGCTTAATGGCGTTTCTGGCTGCCATATCATCCGGGAAAAAAATATATTTTGGAGTTATGGCAGCCATGCCTTCCAAAAATTTAGAGAGTGCGCGGCTCAGCGTAGGCTGGGACATCCCCACGGAGAGGGCACCCAGCCTCTGGAACGAGCCGTTCGCCAAAAATTGCAGGCAGCCAAGCATCTTGGTCATACCTGAAATTGCATGCCCCTTCCTTGTGGTGCGGGCTAACCATGGCCGCAGCTCACTATATAATTTATGGAGGGAAGCGCGATTAAGCCTGGTCAGCTCAAACAGCTCAACATCATTCATGCTATCTATGTTCATGCGACGACGCAGGGGCAATCTGCTCTCAGACATCCGGATCAAATCGATGCCAAAAAGCATAAGCCCTTGATGTGCCACAAACTCGCTCCTCTCCATCCTACTCCCGAGGCCAAATAGCTGCCGGCAAACATTTCGGGAAGCAGCTCTTTAATGGGCTTCAAAACAATTAGCAATCACCTCTCTGAATTGGTCGCAAGCCCCTGTGAAGCACGTAAAAAATAGGATCGGACCTAAAAAATACGATTTGGACGGGAAAAACACACGAACTAACGCAAAATATACGATTGGCGTCCGGAAAGCATATGTTCATATACGTCTATGCGCGAACGTTCGTGCGAATACGAAATGGCCAAAAAAAAAGGAAAAAATGACAAACACCCACCCAAACTTACGATTCTCGATACGAAATCAATTAACTTTTGCTCTTTGAATCGAGGGGATAGTTTTATCCCTTAAAATTAGTTTCCTCTTAGCCATTACTTCTGCTAGAAGGGTTAGCGTCCTTCAGGCTGCGGGAAACTTACTGTATGTTTATTCCAGATCATTCTCAAGCCAGATCCCTTATTTCTGCCCAAGATATCCTCAAAATGTTACCATACTCGTGATTTTATTTTGCCTTCATTAAATTGGATTCAGAGTTCTAGACGTCCATAGATGTCTTATATCCTACTTAGAACATACGCATTTTTTCCATAGAACAGATCATTTATTTCCTTTAGTGGCAAGAATAGAGGTCTCCCGTTCACTAAGAACACCACTGCCAGATGGATTAGACTGGTCATCTCCTTGCCCTACACCTGTATGAATACTCCACTTCCTTATATTTCAGCCCATTCCACAAGAGCATCTCAACATCCTGGGCAGAAAAGAAAGGGGCATCTATTGATGAAGCTCACCTCAATTGTCACTGTTACAGCTGTGATCCTGTGGCTACGCTTAGACGCACCCTCTAGAAACCCACAGCATTCCAACTCCATCCGGCCTGAGCAGCCCAGCTGACTGACATTCAAGTCTGCAGAGTGGGGATGCCATCAGGGCATGTGCTGTAGGCTCGAGGATTAAAACAAGTATTTGGGGAAAACCAGCGGGTGTTTCATTCCTCCAGTTCTTACTGGCCGGGTACATCTGGGCTCCAAGGTTTGCCCTTCTTTCAATGTAATTCCTCCAGGACCACGGAAAAAGGGGACTAACAGCTACTCCGTCCTTTGGAGTGAGCCTGTCAAGCCACAGAGTATGCTCAAGACTTATAAAGTTGTGCCATGACACACCCTTCCCAGTTCAGCCACCACACAGAAATCAACTTTAAGTAGGAATCTTACAAGAACCAGAACCTTTTAGACTCTAGTCCAGGTTTTGGACTGCACTTTAAAACCATGACTCCAGTCTCATCATGTTAAAGCGGAACTTCACTCATCTAATGTCCCTATGTCCTGCCACCCTACCCTGGCAGATGGGGGGGTTACAAATAAAAAAAGGCCATACCTTATCCAGACACCCTCCAGCGCTCTGGATCCTGGGCCCCGACATCCTGGCCAAGAGAGACAAAGCCGCATCCCCCTGCTCGGTGCGCACTTCCCCCTGCCCATTCCAGTGAATGAGTGGCAGGAGCGCACACGAACCATGGGGATGGGGCTTCGTCCTTCGTAAGGTATGGCTTTTTTTTTATTTCTAACCCACGCCAGGGTAGGGTGGTAGCGTGGGATAGGTCATTAGATAAGTGAAGTTCCACTTTAAAACTTTAATACTTTCCTATACTAGAACAAAGTGTTATGCAAGCGTCTATTTCCCAGCGTAACTATAATGTAACCAGCATTACATAAAAGTGGCACATTACTGATCTTTTTAAAATGAAGCTTTATCCCGACAATAACTGCAGCTCATCAGCTAAAAGTGATAATTAAAAGCTATGTACATGCATAGGCAGCACAAAGGCACCATAGCGCTCTAATGGAGAAAAAGTCATTATCTCCCTTGATCGTTTTGTTGTCCTTTCATTTCACAATGTACAGATGAGATCACACAAAAGAGGTGTCCTTGTTGGTTTCCACATTTTATATAAGAGCTGATTTGTCATTAGATATAGCAAACAAAACAAGGTACCACCTTTCCTGAGGTGCCATCAATCGTTTGTTCCGATGACTCTGCCTCGTTATGTATCAATCAGACAATGCACCTTTCTAATTACCACCTAGTTGGACTTATTTGTGATGTTGTATCTCATTATAGCATGCACAAGGTGTGGTTTTTAGGCTGCCCAGCTTTATTTATTCAATGTACACTCAATGAACTCTTCATAAACTAAGGGAGATAGGTTTCTTTTGAACTTGCCCTTATGGGGTTCAAAATGTCAGGGTCCGGGGTTAGACAGAAATCTATAAACATCTATAAACATGAATAGAGTTAGGTTTTCAGGGAAGGACGTGGAAGGCCCATGTAACCCTTAGAAACATGTCTTATTCATGGCCAGTATGGTTTTATGTTCTAGTATGTTGTGAATCTCCTTATATTAAAGAGCAGGGATTTGGATAAATGTCGGGTGCACCATGTTGTTCTCATAGTACATAGGTACATAGTATGTAAGGCTTAATAAAGACTTCATCCAGTTCAGCCTGTTTATCTCCTTCCAGTGGTCTAGTAGCCATAGATGGAAATGTTATTACATGCCAGGAAGGCATCCAGGCCCCTTCTGAACGTTTTTACTGTATTTTTAATTACTACCTCCTCTGGCACCAAGTTCCATAATCTCACTGCTCTTACAGAGAAGAATCGCCTCATATGTCCCTTTTAATAGTGTTGCAGTATTTACAAAAACGAGTTAATATACAAAAAACAAGTAGAAATACATTTGTCATTAACATATATTGTCAGTTTCTAATTATTACACAGTTGATCAAATTTATAAATTTTTGGCCAATCTGAGTATACACTCTTCGCCTTCGAGTCTTCGTCGGTGCTCAGTGGGCCTGCTTAGGTGTGTTGTATAATTTGAAGCTGTCTAGTCACGAGTGGGAAGGCTCTAAGTTTGAAGATATTTTTTATATTGTAGTTGTGTACATATTAAGGTGTTCAGACCACGAAAAGTTCCTGATGTTTCACTCCTGATGTAGCAAGTAATCCCTCTATTTGTAGTGGTAGTACAAAGGTTCTGTATTGTGGTAATCCTGGGGTCACCTTCCGTCTGTATGTATGCTAATCGTGGGTATCCTATGTTCTTTTGCTGGTGTGACACACTGACCATTATTAAGGGACCTGAACCCATTTTTTGGCAATGGGGATGGTGGGGTGTGATTTAGGGGTTTGACTTACTTACTTACAGATTTTGAGGAGGAATATCCCTAGCTTTATATGCTACTCATGTGTTTAAGTAGGTGTATCTGATCCAGGGATCTTTGGTTCATAAAAGATGTTGGTGATTGAGTCAATACTCAACCAATCCATGAATTCTACCACTGACATTCAGCCAAAGAGTCCAAGTAGTTGTAAACCGCATTCAGTAGGACAGTCTTCTCCATAATGTGGGTGTCCACAGAGTTTTCAGGGGGACAGTGGGGCAAAATGCTTCAAAGTGGGACTGTCCCGCTGAACATGGGACATCTGGTCAGTTTACCTCTTCATCTTAAGTTACCCATTTAGTGCAAGTTAAGATCTTTTGATATCATTCAGCCTGAATTCGTAGCAACTACAAAGATCAATGATGGTCAACTTGTTCCAGAGGACCTCAAGTGTGCCCTAGAAACAAATTACTTTTCATTATGTTTAACTTCTACCACCCATCTATTGATATTCCAGGCATCCATTCAGTTCCCCCTCCGTAGCAGACCTACAATCAAAAATGATCAAATGCCTATATAAGAAAAAGACTTGACTTCCCATTGCCCTAGTAGCGTGAGGGCATCCGTTTTTCTCTCCTTGCCACATGACTGTGCATGCAGTTACTCACCATTGTGTTCCCCACACTGGCAGCAATGTCTGTCCAGTAACACTAATTGGTCACATGTGGCTGGTAGCTCAGGGGAAACATGGAAGTGGTGAGCGTCATCATTTCCAGTATCAGGCTTGTGGGATGCCCTCATAGCTGACCAGAATATTCCCCAGCTCAAGATCCCGCAGAGGCAGCAACTATGTCCTCAAATTCACTGCTTCAGCACCAACCAATTGGGTTCAGGGGGGAGGGCGGGCACACACCATCATTGGCACTACACATGCCCACCCAACAAACTTCATTGGCAACCAGTGGCAAAACGGTGTTGGAGAGCAAAGTGTCTTATATTCTTAGTATACAGTACGTCCTGCTCCAGATAAGATTCTTTACTCTTGGGTATTACTCCGCCAGATGGTGCTGGGCTGCAGAGACATCGAAAATAGGCTCCTCCCGGCCCCTCAAATACCCGGGACCTCCCACAAATCCCCAGAATTTCTCTGCAGTCTGGACTGCGAAGGACAAGAAGATGGCTCTCTCTTCTCGCAGGTGAGCGGGGCTATTAGCCTGCGGCCCTGTAGGACTATTCCCACCCTTTCCATTATTAATGTGCCTCCCAGCCTTGGCTGCGCTGGTCCGGGTGATGATAGGCAGCACCACTGTCAGGTGCTTAGGAGCGCTGCTCCACCGTAATTCCCCACCAAAGGGTAGGCGGTATAGGCATATGGTGAGCCTCTATGGGATGCCCCTCCCGCACTATTGCCCCTTGCCCCTGTCTATCGGTGGGCCATATGTTAAGTGGCCGCTGCCCTCCCTTGTAGCTCTCAGGGGGGGAGGGGTGTGTATGCATTGGTGCTTCAGTTGATGTTGTGCTTGGTGTTTTCAGTCTCCGCACTGACTTGGTTGCACTGGTTGCGGTTTGGCTGCTTGTCACGTGTGCTGCTTCGCGCTCTTCGGGGGGGGGGCGGGGCCCGCAGATGGCGCATTCCGCGTCACTTTCTCTGCGGCCCGCCCCTCTAGGTATACTCTGCACCATTTTTTTCGCTGGATTCCCTCTGCTGCGCGGCTGACATCGACCTACCTCGGTTCGTGAGTGCCCTTGCGGGTGGCATTATTTACCCTATGTCATTATACATGTCGCTTATGGGGTTCTCTTCGCTTATGTCTTTCAGGCTGGTCGAACTCTATTGATTTCTCCTGGCCCTACCCCTCTTTTTAATTATTAAACTTTGTGAGGCCTAGTGTGCTAATTACTCCCACTTCCCTAGCGGGCTATTGGGGCATCCCGGGTTGCTGTTATACCGTGAATCCCTATCGGCCTATTGGGTCGCTATAATCACCATATGGAGGCGTCTCAGGATAATGTGCTCAGGGTTCCTTCGGGACAAGCCCAGCTGTGTGTAGCTTGTGGGGTGTCCCCTACTAGTGCTGACAATGTGCGGGTCTGTATAACTTGTGCCCAGCAGGTGCTTGCGCTGCAGCCTGGTTTACCAGCGGCTGGGCCTGCCCCACGTATGGCTTCACCAACGCCCCCAAGCTTGAATTTGACTCCCATTGAGTTGCATACCAGTGGGGATTCTCAGCCTGATGTGTCTGCTAGACTGGCTAGTGTTGAGAAGTTGCTTACTAATACCATGGCGCATAAGGCCTCTGCTAAGAAGCGGCACTTGAGGCCTGATGTCACTCTTTTCCCTATGGAGGCTGAAGAGTTCTTTGATGGTTATGGTTATACCCCCTTGGAAGAAGGGGAGTTGTTCTCTGACTCGGAGTCATCTGATGAGAGGCCTAGGGGTCATGATGATTCTGACTCTGACCCCTGGGCCCCAGATTATACTGATAGGCTGTTGGCTCAGATTTTTGAGGTACTGTCTATCTCTCCCCCGGTTGCAGCACCTAGGCAGCAGGGGGAATTGTTTCATACTGCTAAGCCACGTTTAGAGTTTCCTGAGCAAGCCCATTTTAATAATCTCGTGCTTAAGGAATGGGAGCGTTCTAGCAGGCTCCCCAGAGTCCCTAAGAGTTGGGATAAGAGGTATCCCTTTCCTACTGATGTGGTGAAGCATTGGTCATCCCCTCCAGAGGTGGATGCCCCGGTCCTAGGGTTATCACACCTCTGTCATGCATTCCCCTGACTCTACTACGCTGCGGGATAGTGAGGACCGGCGTATTGATCAGCTGCCGTCCCATGCCTTTGCCTGTGTGGGGACGGCGCTGCGCCTGGTTTGTGCCTCTGCCATTACAGCGGTGGCTATTAGGACCCTGCTTAGAAGTGTCCTAGATGGTGCTCCTGATGGTGTCTAGTGAAGAGTTTAATGCACTCTCTTGTTGTGAGGTTTTTTGGGACTTATGTCCTCTCTGCCTTGGATGATATCATTAGGATGTGTGGCAGAGCCTCTGCCCTAGTGGTGGATATACGCCGTTCGGTTTGGCTGTGCCAGTGGGCAGCTGACACCGCTGCCAAGAAGGCTCTCACTGGTTTTCCCTTCAAAGGACTACGCCTGTTTGGGGATCGCCTGGACCTATTTGCTAAGGGAGGCAGGTTACCCCAGCGCAGGAGGCAGGCTCGGACCTTTCGGGGCCAAGCCTCCTTTTCTTCCCCCTACCGTGGATCCAGACAGGGGAGGGGGGTCTCCTTTACTGGGGCCGAGGAGATTTCTGGGATAGGGGCAGAGGACGTGGACGCCCTGGCTCATCCTGGGGCACCAAGCCTAAATCTTCTCCCAAGCCCCCTCAGGCATGAAGGGGCGCCCTCACCCATCCGGGTGGGGGGACGGCTTCAGCACTTTGCTCACGTCTGGAGGCTTCATGTCTCAGACCGGTGGATTCAGGAGGTAGTGTCCTCCGGTTACAAGATAGAGTTTGCTGCCTGGCCGCCCCCAAGATTCATCAGATCCCGGATGTCTCTGTCAGAGATTTCCCAGCGGAGAAATCCCAATAGTAAAAAGTGACCAGAAATTGAGACTGAGAGGCAGAAATGGATATGGGGCAAACCGTGTTTAATAGTGAAAAAACAGTGGTAACTACACATCAAACACACTACAATCAAACTGCTGTACAGATTACAAAGGGGAACATATATGTGTAAGGGAACTATACATATATACAGGTGAGATTAACACGCTCTGGCTGAACTATACACATACAGGTGACACCAACACGCTCTGGTTGTACATACAAGTATGCATAGGGATCAAAAAAAGTCCAAATTCCAAGGCGGAAACACGGCTGAGATAGGGGGAGCAAACACAAGAGCTGAGGCAGGAGTCCTGGGTTCAGGGTTCAGATTTCAGAGTACCTGGGATCTAGGTAAAGCATTCTGGGATCAAGATGACAAAACACAATGCTAATCCGCTGCCTGAATGGGCTGATCAGCTTATATAGGCTGAGGAGTCACAGGTGCTGGCTGATTGCCAGCACCTCTGCAGGACAGAGCCATCTCCTGGTGGATCAGCATATTACAGGGGAAAGTTCCAGAGAAGGAGCCAGCCAGATGCAGTATTAACCAGCGGCACACTCTGAAGCTTAAGGAGGAACTCCAACCCTGACAGTCTCAGGACCCCATGTCAGCTCAGGCTCTAATTCTGGCGGTGCAAAGCCTTCTGGAGCTGTGGGTCATCTGTCAGGTCCCCTTACGAGAAAGGGGCAAGGGGTTCTATTCCAACCTTTTCACCATGCCCAAAAGAGATGGGTCATCCTGGACTTGAAGATCCTCAACAAATTTGTCAACTGCGCTCTGCTATCAGTTCCCTGCGTCCAGGGGACTTCATGACCGCCGTGGACATCAAGGATGCTTACCTTCATATTCCTGTTTTTCCAGGTCATCAAAGATTCCTCAGGTTCGCTCTGGAGGATCAGCACTACCAATTTGCGGCATTGCCCGTCGGTCTCACTTCAGCTCCGAGAGTGTTCACCAAGGTGCTGGCAGGGGTGATGGCTCTGCTCAGGGCATTCGCGTGCTGCCCTATTTGGACGACATTGTCTTCACTTCTCAGTCCCTCCATCAGGCAAAGCTGGATACTCAGCGAGTAGTGTCCACTCCGGAGTCATTTGGCTGGGTGATCAACCATCCCAAGTCTTCCCTGTCTCCCTCCTTGGTGACACCATTCCTGGGAATGAATCTGGATACAGTTCAGGCAAGGATTTTTCGTCCTCAGCAGAAGGTGGACAGTCTGCTGGTGCAGGTTCAGTTCCTTCTCTCTTGCCCTCATCCCTCTATCAGGCAGGGAATGCAGCTGGTGGGCCTGATGGTGTCGTGCTTCGAGGCGGTTCCTTATGCCCAGTTTCACATGAGGCCTCTGCAACTCCACCTCTTGTCAGTATGGGACAAGGATCCTGTGTCCCTGGACCAGGTCCTTGTTCTGTCCCCCCTAGCCAGGCGGTCCCTCTCATGGTGGCTGGACTCCAGGAACCTGTTGGCGGGCAGATCCTTTCTGGCCCCCTCCTGGGAGACAGTCCCCACGGATGCCAGTCTGACAGGTTGGGGGAGTCCCTACAGTCCCTACAGTTCCAAGGGCGGTGGGGCCCTCAGGAGGCCCACACACCTATCAACATTCTGGAACTGAGGGCGATCAGGTTGGTTCTGGCTCACTTGACCCAACTCCTTTGGGGCTGGCCTGTTCAGGTACGCTCGGACAACCAGACAGCGGTTGCCTACATTAATCATCAGGGAGGGACCCGGAGCAAGGGGGCCCTCAAGGAAGTGTCTCTGATCCTGTCCTGGGCAGAGAACAATGTTCCCTGCATATCAGCTGTGTACATTCCGGGGGTGGAGATTCTGCAGGCAGACTCTCTGAGCAGGGGGACCTCTCGCCTGGGAGAATGGTCCCTCTGCGACAGGGTGTTTCACTCTCTATGTCACCGTTGGGGCCAACCAGATGTGGATCTGTTTGCGTCCCGTCACAATCACAAGCTCCCGGCCTTTGTCTCCCTGTTCCAGGACCCTCTGGCCTTGGCCACAGATGCTCTAGCAATGTCATGGCAGGACTTTCAGCTCCTGTATGTCTTTCCCCCATTCTCCCTGTTGGGCAGGGTTCTGCGCAAGATAGCTCAGGAGGGGGTGCCAGCGATTCTGGTGGCCCCCAGGTGGCCAAGAAGAGTGTGGTTCGCAGACGTGGTACAGCTGGCAGTAGATCAGTACGCTCTGCCCAGGGTTCCAGACCTGCTCACTCAGGGTCATTTACGCCATCCCAATTTACAAACTCTGGCTTTGACGGCCTGGCTGCTGAAACCTCCATCTTGATGGAGAAGGGGCTGTCTGCCTCTGTTGTTGATACCATGATAAAGGCTAGGAAGAAGTCTTCTTCTTCTATTTACTATAGGGTTTGGCGTGCCTACATTGACTGGTGTGAGTCTAGGTCTCTTCCCTGTCACGTGTTCTCTATTCCCAGGATTCTGGAGTTCCTACAGCATGGATTGGAGCTGGGGCTTCAACTCAGTACTCTGAAGGGTCATGTCTCTGCCCTGGCTGTTTTCTTCCAGAGGTCCTTTGCCCAGCATTCTCTGATCAGGACTTTTTTCCAGGGGGTCACTCATGTGCGTCCCCCACGTAAGCCTATGTTGCCTGTTTGGGCTTTGAACTTGGTCTTGTCTGCCTCGCAGGGTGCTGCCTTTGAACCTGTGCAGGATGCTGCCTTGGCCATTCTTACTCTCAAGGTTGTCTTTTTGGTGGCTATCACTTCTGCTAGGCGTGCTTCTGAGTTGGCGGCGCTTTCCATCCAGCCCCCCTACTTTGAGAGACACCAGGACAAGGTGGTGTTTCGCTTCAAGCCAGATTTGCTGCCTAAGGTAGTGTCTGCCTTTCATCTGAATCAGGACATTGTTCTTCCTTCCTTGTGGCCTAATCCTAGTAACGCTAAGGAGAGGGTTTTGCATTCCTTGGATGTGGTTAGGTGTCTGAAGTACTATCTGGTGGCTACTGCACCTTTCAGAAAGACTGATGCTTGTTGTGGTCCTTTCTGGTCCTAGGAAGGGTTTGGCTCCTGCTAAATCTACTTTCAGCAAATGGATCCGTCAGGCTGTGATTCAGGCCTACTCTGCTAAGGGGAAGAATCCTCCCTTCCGCCTTACTGCTCATTCCACTCTTGCTATTGGTGCTTCTTGGGCTTTTCAGCACCAGGCTTCTGTTGAACAAGTTTGCAAGGCCGCTACTTGGTCTTCTGTTCATACTTTTTCAAAGTTTTACAAGGTTGATGTTAGGGCCTCAGCTGATGCTGCTTTTGGCCACAAAGTTCTGCAGGCGGCAGTGGCCGTAACTGTCTGCTGTTACTTTTGGGGATCCCACCCTACTTTACGGACACTGCTATTGGATGTCCTAGACAGTAAAGAATCTTATCTGGAGCAGGACGTACTGTATACTAAGAATAATACAATTCTGTGATTACTCACCTGTAGAATTGGTATTATGAGTATACAGTACGTCCTGCTCCACCCCACCCTTGGTTTTAATTATTCTTGGATCCCCTGTATGGTGATTGTTATCATTGTTGGTTTAGTTAATGGTTGGTTATGTTATCATTCTCCCGGCTTCTTGTTAACTGCTGTTCAATACTGGGGATTTGTGGGAGGTCCCAGGTATTTGAGGGGCCGGGAGGACCCAATATCGCAGTCTCTGCAGTCCAGAGCCATCTGGCGGAGTAATACCCAAGAGTAAAGAATCTTATCTGGAGCAGGACATACTGTATACTCATAATATCTATTCTACAGGTGAGTAGTCACAGAATTGTATTTTTGGCCCTGTAGACATTTAAAGAGGAAGGAAATACCGGCCCCCCTCCATCTAGGGAATCTACCCAGATTGGGTTATCCCATAATCCTAGCAAAGGCAAATGGGCCGAAGCGAGCCCCGCCCCCGAATATTTAAGGTCATCCCAAACTCGTAATGAATGAGCTATAATTAGATTCTGTATGAATTTCCTAAATCTCGGGTCAATACACAACATGTTATTCACTTGTAATGGGTGGCACTGTTCCACTTCAATTTGGACCCAGCAGGGGACTTCAGTGGCTGCATGGTACGAGAGCAGTTGAGCAATCTGGGCTGCTTGATAATACTTAGTTACTTTAGGAACTCCCTATCCTCCCTTCAATTTAGAGTGCATAATAACATTCCTGGCCACTCTTGGGCGGCTATCACCCCAGATAAATGCTAAAATTTAGTTTTGAAGGATTTTTAAATACTGCAGAGGAACTCTGACAGGGAGAGTCCTGGCCAGGTAAAGAAATTTTGGTAACAGAGTCATTTTAATTGCTGCTATCTTGCCAAGCCATGACAGTCTGTAACTCTGCCATTGGTTTAGCAGCCCAAACAATTTCTGGTGCAGAGGGACGTAATTTGCAGAAAACAGATTTCATAGTTGCTTGTTAAGTTAACACCTAGATATTTAACAGCCCCTACCTCCCACTGAAAAGAAAATAAGGTTTTCAAGAGATCCCATTGCCCACTTGTAATATTAGATAAAATATAACTTTTAATGACCCCTGTGTCCTGTGTGTGAGAAATCTCACTGGCTCTCTTGTCATTCGTAGGTGGTATGATTTAGAATCTAATGAGATTCGAAACTAGCCATGTGTCACTTTAACTTCTCTTTATAAATAGGTAACTTTATCCAAGGACTCATTAAAAGTTATAAATACAATCAAAGGGGGAAGAAGTACTGGCCCTTTCAAACATGAATAAATAATAACTAGTGTTGAACGAAAGTTCGGGTTTGTACTGAACTTTGCAAGTTTCGGTTCCCAAACCTGAACACCGAGCTCAGTTTGAGTTCGACATTCTGCTCGAGCAATTGAAAGCTGGTTGATGGGCTGCTGAGAAGCCCATCAACCAGCCTAGACTAAAGGATGCATCAGCAGGAAGCTGCTGTGCGATCTACCTGAGCCCCGTGATCCCTGTCCCGTAGACGGCTGTGTTCCTTTCAAATGGTCCTCGGCTGGGGCCACAGAAAGATGGCTGCTGCTCCCATGAGTGAGGACACTCCTAGTGCCATCTCTGCTGGCACTGGCGGCAGAAGAAGTAGTTCTTGTTTTATTACTGAAATGTCAGCTTTGGAGACCAGCTTTGCAGAAGTAAGTGCACCTCAACTCACACTCGACACCCACCTGAGTCACCCCACCATAGGTCCAAGAACCCCCATTGTTCCTCACACCCTCTGCCACAGGACAGACAGAGGAAACCTACAAGTGCACCTATGATTGAGGTCAGGAAAAGGTATTGATTCCAGGGGCCTCTGCATCTAAAACCTGCCAGAGCACTGGTGCTGAAATGCCCTGAGCCTTTGTAACGATCGAACCCACATTCACCTATAATTGAAGTAGTGTACCGTCCGTGCTTGCGGTTACACCCCCCAGTACTTCTTTATGCCCTCAGAACTACTAGAAATCAGCCCAAGACCTGTGAGAACCGCTATAGTACCAACATTTTGGGGTGGACTCAGGGGGTGGTACAATCCAGGGCAAATCCCCGCACACAGTGTTTACATGTGCTGAGTTCTGCCATAGGTACACATGTGCAGAATATATAATCTATTACCAGTAGGTAACAGGTGCACTAATTGCCATGCATACCAGACATGCATCGAGCCCCGGGGGCCTCCACCACTTTCCCTGCTAAGGGAGCCTCCACCAAACTTTGGGTTATGGTCTTGTCAAGGAGGCTTTTCAGTCTTTGGTCTGACGAGCTGCGAGGCCAGCAACAAAGCTATAGGTGGCAGTGGTGGCCCGCCCACACCTGGGCCAACCCGCAGCCAAAGCCACCACAAGGCAGGACGGAGAGTCTAGAGCAGCAAAGCCGCCATCAGCAACGCTACAGTGATGGTTGCAGAGCTGTCACTGCACATAAGCCACCAAGCACAGCCGCTGGCAGCTCAATGCAGGGAACTGTTTTCTGCTGGAACAGCCGGGTGACTACACCCCCCCCCCCCCCCACCCAGAATGGCAAAGCAGGAGTTCCCGAGCAGCACGCACCCGCACAAGGGGGGCACAAGGGACTCGATCTGACGTTCCAGTAAGTAGGCGGGTGCCAGACAACCACCAATAAGTTGCTTGTCTGGAATATTATTTTAAAGGAAAGAAAATACTGTATCTGGGGCCTCCACTAGATTTTGTGCCCAGGGGCCTCCACCACACTTAATCCGGCCCTGCATCCACATCCTCACATTCACTGGTAGATTGGTAATGCAGAAGCCACAACCCATCTGTGTCATGCCCCTATCGGAACCCAGCTCCCACCAGTTAGATTTCCAGGTTGTTCCACTAGATAGGGGAGTCAGAAACAGCAGCCCAAGTGAAACCGGACCTTCGCCTTAAATAAGAGCCTATCTTGTATGTTTCCTCTGCCCTGTACATACAGATTGCCCACATCAAAAATCATCCTACCTGCACCTATTGTGTTTTCTGAGCCATGGAGTCGCAGGCTGCCTGCTACCAGGAAGTTTCTTCTGACTGTGCCGCTCTACATTCTGGGATTGCTGTCCTTTTCCTGACCCCAACTCTGCTCTGTCTGTGCAAAACACAGCTATAACCCTGCCCCTGCACTTCTCCCCCCTCTCCTCTCCTCAGTATTCCTCAGTATTGCTTCTGAGGCAAGATGGCAGTGCCCATATACTATAGTCCTGACCAGAGTGTGGGAAAGATTAAGTAAGCGACTAAAAACGTATAAAAAATATATTAATTTTAGATGCTGGGGAATAGTTTCCTAAGGATTTGGGTTTTTCATTAAATGATGCTGAAGATTCGGTTGAAGCTCAGTAAGGTGCGGCCCACTAGGAATTCTTCCAGGTCTCTCTATGGACAGTCCGCCCCTTTTAGGAGGTTTTGATGTTTTAAAAATGCCACTTTTTTTTTTCTTTTTACATCGCCGCCATTTTTGTGAAGATTCAATATTTCAACCAAATGACAGATCAAACTGAGAAGAGTAAAATGTCATGTTTACGAGGTCAGACTGGGATCATTGATGTTCAATATAAAAGATCAAATCAGTCTATCAATCGAATGTAGAATCTGAGTTTGCAGCTCATTCAGAATGTGAATTCCATCTTTATGGGACAGAGGCGAAAGTGCATCTTGTGTCTTTTTCATTGTGTAGAGAGTAAAGGTGGAAATTCAATTGAAACACAGCACAGGAAAGCAATGTTATTTATTGAAGAGAAGGGATCGTTACTGGATGCCGGGCACCCTGTGCGTGTGTTAGGACCATCCTGCTTCAATGTAGGTGCTCTAGTGATTTCTCGCCTTAGTTTAGAAATGTTTTACTCTGGTAATATCTATTCTGTGATTAAAGTAGACCAACACCCAGGCTGATCGGCCCGGGAATCTATAAGATTCCCGGGCCGATCAGATCCCTCCCCGTGGGGCATCCGAAATCGGGATGCCCCGCTGTGTAAAACCCCCCCAGGACGCCCCATTCACCTTTCCTTACCCACGTTTCAACGGCGCATGCGCGGGCCGCGGCCGCATCTTGCGCTTCTCTCTAGCAGGGCCCGCGCCGGCCGTTTGTGAATGGCCGGCGCAGGCGCGCTCCCTGTTAGAGGGAAGCGCGAGATGCGGCCGCCAGCGTGCTTGGAGCCTCTGTGGTTGTCCGTCCCTTGTAGGTGCATACCACAGCGGCTCTGAGCGCGCTGATTGGACGAGGCCCCCCCGATCGGGGTGCCCCGCGGAAGTGGACCAAAACCCAGGATAGTGAAAATCCTGGGTGTTGGTCCACTTTAAAGCAACCTTTATTTCCTTGTGATACAAAATGTGTTTGCTGATGTTTTTGGAAAACAGACAACAGGACAACAGACCGGGTGGAAACATACAATACGTGGAGGCTGATTCACTACTAACGCCAGGTATTGCCAGATGAGCGTCTGTATAGCGGCGCTTAGAGCGACCGCTAGTAGACGCTGTAAGCGAGTATTAGGCGCTGTAACAGTGTCTCGGTCGCTCTAGTAATCTGGCCGGCATTGATGAATGTGATGTGTGTTGGGCGCTGTAACAACAGGCTGCAGGGAGCGAGAGGTAGCGCCAGCTCGGTGCGTCCGGCACTCGACGCTCCACACCATATTCAAGAAAAAGCTACACAGCGTCTGCGCTCTAAAGCTGGGCGTTGTAGCATAGAGCGCCAGACGCTGTGTGATTAAAGTCTGTTTTAAACACATATCCACCAATAACAAAGCAAAAACACATGGAATAACATTGTTTATACTGGGACATTTTTTTTAACACTGGGACATTAACACTTTAGTGCCAGACCTGTAATGACAATTCTGCATAAAAATATAAAAAATCTAAAACGTTTTTAAAAGTGTTTGCCAGCCAGGAGACGTCACACAATGATTTGACTAAAAAAAAAAATGTAAATTGCCAAACACATTATTTATACACAACTAATGAAGCCCCATTGAAATGTATGGGAGAGCGCTGCAGAGCAAAAGGTAATACGTGGCGCTATACGCTGAGCCGTCTGGATTAATACATTGGACGCTACATGGCGCTGTTAGAGGCGCTCACCAGATTCGCTTTAAATGTGGTTTTGCGTACAGCACCCGGCGTTTACCAGATGCCACCTGCAACTATGAGGCGCTACCTGGCGCTATCTATTCTTAAATAACCCCCTATTACAAATGCAGTGTTACAGAGTTCACAATATTCTGAATACAAGATGCAATAGAAGAGAGAGCGCTGTCCCTGCGAACATCTAAAGCAGGGGTGTCAAACTTATTTTTACAGAGAATATCCAAGAATTGGGGGTACCCTCCACAAACCCCCCACAATAGGTCCCCGGGGACTAACAATTGCACTCTCAAAAGGTAAAAGTAAATAATCTTTATTCAAAGTAATCACATCTAAAAAACTTTAAAAGCTACATTTTCCCAGTGCTGTTACAAGTCCAGCCACATGGGGGAGCCAACCTGCCTGGAACAGTATATTACAATGTGCATAGATAAATTGTGATTAATAATAAAACCTAAAACATATATATGTTACAATAAAGTGCTATGTGCTAAAGCAAATGTGCATCAATGATCAAGACACGGACCTCTAAGTAAATCTGGGCCCAGTAAAAGCAATAAAGTGCAAGGTATACAATAAGAGACATACACCACACAAAAATCAATTACTGTTCTCCTGACAGGAAGGCAGCCATGCAGCAGCCCACGCGTTCCGAGCCACAAGGTTTCTACCTCAAGGCTGGGATAATGACCCTGCTTTCTTTTTTCTCTTCGGATTATTTTTATTTTTCAAATGGCTGCTTAAACAAATGTATGATTACAGATGGGCCAGCGGTCAGTCGACTATACGGGGGGAAGCTCACTCTCTGTGACAGCAGCCATGAGGCAGAGGTGCGGGTGGGCTGTGGGTCCGCAGTATGGGATGCGGGCACAGCGCTGGGCAGGCCGGAGACTCGGGTGAAGTTGGCAGCAGGGCCAGGTGACCACACAGAGGAGTGGTGGCCAGGCTAAAGAGAGGGGCTCCTCAACTGGTAGCCGGCGAAACAGGATTGCCCATCGCCCTCGTGGACTGGCCATAGGGAGAACCGGGCAAATGCCCAATGGGCCACACTGCTTTGGGGCAGTCTGCAACTACTGTCAGGGATTGGGGCAAACGGCAGTGACTCAGACAACAGTTCTCCTTCAAATCAAACGTAATTTAATTGAAAATAAGAATTCAACAGCCAAAGCATCTCTTACATCAGAGATGGTTGCAGCACAAATCGCAGTAAAGGGTTACCCCACCGGCTCTTAGCAAAGTCCAGGGAGGAAAAATGCAGCAAGCTGAAAAAAAGTCCTTATTGTACAAGGTCCACTTCCAGTGCATACGAGCCCATGCTGTTAGTCCCCACAAGTCCAAGTTTGGGGTGACAGAAGCAAAGTTCTTCAGCCTTAGTCCAGTTCTCTCATTCACATTGAGCAGTACAGCCTGGGCTCCTTACTCCAGGCTGGTCAACAGCAAACTGACAGGCTCAGCGGCTCCTTTTATTTAGGCTTCCCCTGCAATTAGCCTCATCACCTGTTCGAGGCCTGGGATCAGGGAACAAACCTGTAGAGGACTGGGGAATGTGAACTGGGTCCTGAAAACCCGGCATGGATCGTGCCTGATAGAGCATAGCAGGGGAAAAATAGACACCATTTATTACTTTTCCATACACCTTACCACACAACCTTTATAAACACTCCCATCTAATCCCTGCCCCCCATTCCCTTCACTATTCTATCCCCTCACCCAAGCAACCCCAGCCCATGTCCTCACCCTAATAATTTAGCCTCAGTCTTGGAGCACACTGTTTGATTGGCCAGGCTGGTCATGGGCAGGCCTGGTGCTGGCAAAATCCTGGGCTAAATTTTGTAGCTAGTCTGCCACTGGCCCTCGCCATGGCCTCTCATAGCTGGCACTCAGCTTTGTGCCAGCCCCCCACCTCATTGTGGCCCGAGTTGCCAAGCTGCAGCGATACAGCCACCAAGAAGGAGGAAGAGGGGCAGCCTGGACGGGAGGCATACGGAGCAATCCTGGGACAAAATGGCCTCCACAGCACAGGCTGTTGCAGCCGCCCTACATGGGGCTCCCCGAGCGTGATGCAGAGGAGGATGACCTCCCCAGAGACCACATCTTTCATGACTACCTAAAGGTACCTGCTCACGGGGGTTCTGCCACATTGCTTGTTATGGGGTGGTTTTGGGGGATTCTCTTCCCCATTATGTGTTATAGGGTGATTTGTGGGGATTCTGTGCCCCATTACGTGTTATGGGGTGATTTTGGGGGATTCTCTGCCCTGTTACGTGTTATGGGGTGATTTTGGGGGATTCTCTGCCCTGTTACGTGTTATGGGGTGATTTGGGGGGATGCTCTGCCCCACTACTTGTCATGGGATGATTTGGGGGGATTATATGCTGTGCTGCTTGTTATGGGGTGATTTGGGGGGATTCTCTGCTGTACTGCTTGTTATGGGGTGATTTGGGGGGATTCTCTGCTGCACTGCTTGTTATGGGGTGATTTGGGGGGATGCTCTGCTGCACTGCTTCTTATGGGGTGATTTGGGGGGATTCTCTGCTGCATTGCTTGTTATGGGGTGATTTGGGGGGATGCTCTGCTGCACTGCTTGTTATGGGATGATTTGGGGGGATTCTCTGCTGTACTGCTTGTTATGGGGTGATTTGGGGGGATGCTCTAACCCACTGCTTGTTGTGGGGTGATTTGGGGGGATTATATGCTGTGCTGCTTGTTATGGGGTGATTTGGGGGGATTCTCTGCTGCACTGCTTGTTATGGGGTGATTTGGGGGCATTATCTGCTGCATTGCTTGTTATGGGGTGAATTGGGGGATTCTCTGCTGCACTGCTTGTTATGGGGTGATTTGGGGGGATTCTCTGCTGCACTGCTTGTTATGGGGTGATTTGGGGGGATGCTCTGCTGCATTGCTTGTTATGGGGTGATTTGGGGGGATGCTCTACTGCATTGCTTGTTATGGGGTGATTTGGGGGGATGCTCTGCTGCACTGCTTGTTATGGGGTGATTTGGGGGGATACTCTGCTGCATTGCTTGTTATGAGGTGATTTGGGGGGATGCTCTGCTGCACTGCTTGTTATGGGGTGATTTGGGGGGATACTCTGCTGCATTGCTTGTTATGAGGTGATTTGGGGGGATGCTCTGCTGCATTGCTTGTTATGGGGTGATTTGGGGGGATGCTCTGCTGCATTGCTTGTTATGGGGTGATTTGGGGGGATGCTCTGCTGCATTGCTTGTTATGGGGTGATTTGGGGGGATGCTCTGCTGCACTGCTTGTTATGGGGTGATTTGGGGGGATACTCTGCTGCATTGCTTGTTATGAGGTGATTTGGGGGGATGCTCTGCTGCATTGCTTGTTATGGGGTGATTTGGGGGGATGCTCTGCTGCATTGCTTGTTATGGGGTGATTTGGGGGGATTCTCTGCTGCACTGCTTGTTATGGGGTGATTTGGGGGGATGCTCTGCTGCATTGCTTGTTATGGGGTGATTTGGGGGGATGCTCTGCTGCACTGCTTGTTATGGGGTGATTTGGGGGGATTCTCTGCTGCACTGCTTGTTATGGGGTGATTTGGGGGGATGCTCTGCTGCATTGCTTGTTATGGGGTGATTTGGGGGGATTCTCTGCTGCACTGCTTGTTATAGGGTGATTTGGGGGGATTCTCTGCTGCACTGCTTGTTATGGGGTGATTTGGGGGGATGCTCTGCTGCACTGCTTGTTATGGGGTGATTTGGGGGGATTCTCTGCTGCACTGCGTGTTATGGGGTGATTTGGGGGCATTATCTGCTGCATTGCTTGTTATGGGGGGATTTGGGGGGATGTTCTGCTGCACTGCTTGTTATGGGGTGATTTGGGGGGATTCTCTGCCGCATTGCTTGTTATGGGGTGATTTGGGGGGATTCTCTGCTGCACTGCTTGTTATGGGGGGATTTGGGGGGAGACTCTGCTGCACTGCTTGTTATGGGGTGATTTGGGGGGATGTTCTGCTGCACTGCTTGTTATGGGGTGATTTGGGGGGATTCTCTGCCGCATTGCTTGTTATGGGGTGATTTGGGGGGATGTTCTGCTGCACTGCTTGTTATGGGGTGATTTGGGGGGAGACTCTGCTGCATTGCTTGTTATGGGGTGATTTGGGGGGAGACTCTGCTGCACTGCTTGTTATGGGGTGATTTGGGGGGAGACTCTGCTGCACTGCTTGTTATGGGGTGATTTGGGGGGATGTTCTGCTGCACTGCTTGTTATGGGGTGATTTGGGGGATTCTCTGCTGCACTGCTTGTTATGGGGTGATTTGGGGGAGACTCTGCTGCACTGCTTGTTATGGGGTGATTTGGGGGGATTCTCTGCTGCACTGCTTGTTATGGGGTGATTTGGGGGGATGTTCTGCTGCACTGCTTGTTATGGGGTGATTTGGGGGGATGTTCTGCTGCACTGCTTGTTATGGGGTGATTTGGGGGGATTCTCTGCTGCACTGCTTGTTATGGGGTGATTTGGGGGGATTCTCTGCTGCACTGCTTGTTATGGGGTGATTTGGGGGGATGCTCTGCTGCACTGCTTGTTATGGGGTGATTTGGGGGGGATGCTCTGCTGCACTGCTTGTTATGGGGTGATTTGGGGGGATTCTCTGCTGTACTGCTTGTTATGGGGTAATTTAAGGGGATTATCTGCTGCATTGCCTGTTATGGGGTGATTTGGGGGGATGCTCTGCTGCATTGCTTGTTATGGGGTGATTTGGGGGGAGACTCTGCTGCATTGCTTGTTATGGGGTGATTTGGGGGGAGACTCTGCTGCATTGCTTGTTATGGGGTGATTTGGGGGGATTCTCTGCTGCACTGCTTGTTATGGGGGGATTCTCTACTGCACTGCTTGTTATGGGGTGATTTTGGGGGATACTCTGCTGCACTGCTTGTTATGGGGTGATTTGGGGGGATTCTCTGCTGCACTGCTTGTTATGGGGTGATTTGGGGGGATTCTCTGCTGCACTGCTTGTTATGGGGGGATTCTCTACTGCACTGCTTGTTATGGGGTGATTTTGGGGGATACTCTGCTGCACTGCTTGTTATGGGGTGATTTGGGGGGATTCTCTGCTGCACTGCTTGTTATGGGGTGATTTGGGGGGATGCTCTGCTGCACTGCTTGTTATGGGGTGATTTGGGGGGGTGCTCTGCTGCACTGCTTGTTATGGGGTGATTTGGGGGATTCTCTGCTGCACTGCTTGTTATGGGGTGATTTGGGGGGATACTCTGCTGCATTGCTTGTTATGGGGTGATTTGGGGGGGTGCTCTGCTGCATTGCTTGTTATGGGGTGATTTGGGGGGATGCTCTGCTGCACTGCTTGTTATGGGGTGATTTGGGGGGGTGCTCTGCTGCATTGCTTGTTATGGGGTGATTTGGGGGGATGCTCTGCTGCACTGCTTGTTATGGGGTGATTTGGGGGGGTGCTCTGCTGCATTGCTTGTTATGGGGTGATTTGGGGGGATGCTCTGCTGCACTGCTTGTTATGGGGTGATTTGGGGGATACTCTGCTGCACTGCTTGTTATGGGGTGATTTGGGGGGAGACTCTGCTGCACTGCTTGTTATGGGGTGATTTGGGGGGATTCTCTGCTGCACTGCTTGTTATGGGGTGATTTAGGGGGATTCTCTGCTGCACTGCTTGTTATGGGGTGATTTGGGGGGATTATATGCTGTGCTGCTTGTTATGGGGTGATTTGGGGGAATGCTCTGCTGCACTGCTTGTTATGGGGTGATTTGGGGGATGCTCTGCTGCACTGCTTGTTATGGGGTGATTTGGGGGGATTCTCTACTGCACTGCTTGTTATGGGGTGATTTGGGGGATTCTCTGCTGCACTGCTTGTTATGGGGTGATTTGGGGGGATTCTCTGCTGCACTGCTTGTTATGAGGTGATTTGGGGGGATTCTCTGCTGCACTGCTTGTTATGGGGTGATTTGGGGGGATTCTCTACTGCACTGCTTGTTATGGGGTGATTTGGGGGGATTCTCTGCTGCACTGCTTGTTATGGGGTGATTTGGGGGGGATTCTCTGCTGCACTGCTTGTTATGGGGTGATTTGGGGGGATTCTCTGCTGCACTGCTTGTTATGGGGTGATTTGGGGGGATTCTCTGCTGCACTGCTTGTTATGGGGTGATTTGGGGGGATTCTCTGCTGCACTGCTTGTTATGGGGTGATTTGGGGGGATTCTCTGCTGCACTGCTTGTTATGGGGTGATTTGGGGGGATTCTCTGCTGCACTGCTTGTTATGGGGTGATTTGGGGGGATTCTCTGCTGCACTGCTTGTTATGAGGTGATTTGGGGGGATGCTCTGCTGCACTGCTTGTTATGAGGTGATTTGGGGGGATGCTCTGCTGCACTGCTTGTTATGGGGTGATTTGGGGGGATTCTCTGCTGCACTGCTTGTTATGGGGTGATTTGGGGGGATATTCTGCTGCATTGCTTGTTATGGGGTGATTTGGGGGGATTCTCTGCTGCACTGCTTGTTATGAGGTGATTTGGGGGGATGCTCTGCTGCACTGCTTGTTATGGGGTGATTTGGGGGGATATTCTGCTGCACTGCTTGTTATGGGGTGATTTGGGGGGATGCTCTGCTGCACTGCTTGTTATGAGGTGATTTGGGGGGATGCTCTGCTGCACTGCTTGTTATGGGGTGATTTGGGGGGATATTCTGCTGCACTGCTTGTTATGGGGAGATTTGGGGGGATTCTCTGCTGTACTGCTTGTTATGGGGTGATTTGGGCGGATTCTGTGCTGCACTGCTTGTTATGGGGTGATTTGGGGGATGCTCTGCTGCACTGCTTGTTATGGGGTGATTTGGGGGGGTGCTCTGCTGCACTGCTTGTTATGGGGTGATTTGGGGGATGCTCTGCTGCATTGCTTGTTATGGGGTGATTTTGGGGGGGGGACTCTGCTGCACTGCTTGTTATGGGGTAATTTAAGGGGATTCTCTGCTGCATTGCTTGTTATGGGGTGATTTTGGGGGAGACTCTGCTGCACTGCTTGTTATGGGGTGATTTGGGGGGATTCTCTGCTGCACTGCTTGTTATGGGGTGATTTGGGGGGATTCTCTGCTGCACTGCTTGTTATGGGGTGATTTGGGGGGGATGCTCTGCTGCACTGCTTGTTATGGGGTGATTTGGGGGGATTCTCTGCTGCACTGCTTGTTATGGGGTGATTTGGGGGATACTCTGCTGTCTGCTTGTTATGGGGTGATTTGGGGGATACTCCCATATACTGAGTAGAGGAGAGTGGGATAAAGTGCAGGGGGCAGGCTTATAGCTGTGCTTTGCACAGACAGAGCAGAGCTGGGGTCAGGGAAAGGACAGCAATCCCAGAATGCAGAGCGACGGAAAACACTTACTGTTTGCAGGCTGCCTGATGCTCCATAAGCCACCATCTTGGATGTTTAAAGGCGCATAACATGCAGTAGATGCAGGTAGGATGATTTTAATGTGGACAATCTGTATGTACAGGGTGTGGGAAACATATAAGATAGACTCTTATTCAGGGTGAAGGTCCACTTTAAGTTCCTCTTTAATGAAATGCTCTATTAGACACATTAGTAAATCTTACATGCCCCATTCTGAATAATTAGTATTTTTGTTTGTTTTTTATGTCTGCAGCAACATCAGCAGCACAGACAGAGGTAGGATAGTTGATAAATAGCGCCACACCGCGGAAGATGATGGCACTTTATAAATAAATAATAATAATAAATAGTAGATCTATTAACGACCCTGAAAAAGCACAATTTGCATTAAGATAAAACAGTGAGGATTATAATTCTCTTTGACGTTCAGTTTATATGTGCGGCGCTCAGAAACGCAAAGGCTGGTGCGGAGTTTCCCATGTGAATTGAAGATTGAAGGCATGCTATTATAGATTGGGTCACACTGCCACCTGCTGGCCACTGAAGGAGGAACAGTTTTTGGTCCGTTTACTGCAGCACTGTAGTAGTTACACTATGGGGATTATTCATGAAGCTCTAGCGCCAGGTAGTGCCTTGTAAGCGGCATGCAGCGTCAGGTAGCGTCAAGTGAACGCCAGACACAGCACGCAATTACACATTTATCAAGCGGATTCTGGTGAGCAACTGGAACAACGCCATGTAGCGTCCAATTCATCATTATCCCAGGCTCAGCGTACAGCGCCGACGTTCAGCCTTGCAGAGCGCCACGTCTAACCTGTCGCTTCCTGGCGCTCTCCCATACATTTCTATGGGCGATCCTTAAATCCCTTTCCTGATCCCATTTTTTTTTAAAAAAACTCAAATTTTTCTGACATGTATCCTGGCCTAGAAAATGACATTTTTGAAAACTTTTTTGATTTGTAATATTTTTATGCAGAATTGTCCTTACATGTCTGGTATTAAAGTGTTTGTGTTACAATGTAATAACAATGTCATTCCATATGTTTTTGCTTTGTTACTAGTGGACTTTAAAGTGGACCAACACTCAGGATTTTGACTATCCTGGGTTTTGGTCCACTTCGGCGGGGCACCCCGATCGGGGGTGCCCCGCTGTGTGAAACCCCCCAGAAAGCCCCAAATCCTTACCTGTCCCCGCCCCCACGTGACTGGACGGTCCAATCCCCGCCAACGTCCAGGCGGGGATCAGGAACGTCCAAGCGGCTGCCGCCGCCGCCGCCTCCCTCGCGTCACTTTCGGCGCCCGCGCCGGCCATTCACAGACGGCCGGCGCGGGCGCGCGCACGCCTACAGGGGCGCGAGGGAGGAAGATCAGGTAAGCGATTTGGGGTGTCTGGGGGGGTTTCACCCCGCGGGACATCCCGATCTCGGATGTCCCGCGGGGTGGGAGGTGATCAGCCCGGGAATCTTATAGATTTCCGGGCCGATCACCTCTCGGTGTTGGTCCACTTTAATCACACAGCTTCTGGCGCTCTGGGCTACAGCGACCCGATTTTGAGCGCCGGAACTGATTGAGGCTGTTTTTTTTATAAATATGGCACTGAGCTGGTGCTACCGTTCGCTCCCATACAGCACTGAACTGGTATTAGAGCGACTCACACAATGTATTCATCAATGCCGGCCAGCGACTGAGGCGCTCAGTAACAGCGAACCATGGCTTAGCACAGCGACTACTAGCGGTCGCTCTCAATGCCTCGCTGCAGACGCTCATCTGTCGCTACCTGGCGTTAGTAATGAATCAGCCTGCCGAAGCCTGAGTTATCAATCACTATCTGCCAGACCATCCCACATCATTGGAGCAATATAATATTTATCATTTCTTTTTACACTGGGTCTTGTTATTGCACTGCAAGAAGAACATAAGTGGTGCAGCAACATGATAAAAAAATTAGAAACGATGTTTTGCACTACTTTACTTTAAAGCAGAACAGAACCTGGTCCAAAGGCGAGCTCCAGCCTAATCCGAGCTGATTGCTGTGATGATTTAATTTGGAAAGTGGCTCTGATTGGCATTAATATGGGGAGCGCACTGTTCCGCATCCCCCACATGCCCGGCGGGCGCTTTCCTCATTGCCAACAATGAGAGCCGTTTGAGCAAGCGGCTCTGATTGGACGGGAGCCCACACATGCACAGTTGGACCTGGGAAAGGTGAGTGTTTATCGGCGCCCTGGGGGTTTTCGCACAGCAGGGCATCCCGATTTGGGATGCCCCCAGGGAAATCTTAGTTTTCGCCCTATAAGACGCACTTATTTTTTCCAAAAGTGGGGGGTCAGTGCGTCTTATCTGGCGAATGTGGGAAGAAAAAAAGGAAAAAAGTCAACTCACCTTTCCATCCCTCACGCTCACGCTGTGACCGCCGTCATCACTGTATCTGCCGCCTTCTCTGTGGTGCCAGCACACACTGACACCTGGCTTCATTCAGCGGTGGGCATGGCTGACGCTTAAGCATTGGCCACGCCCACTGCTGTAACGAGCCGGGTGTTTATGCAGATACAGAGAAGGTGACGGGGAGCAGGAAGGAACGGTGAGTCTATATGGGGAATGGGATGGGGGAATGCCACACTGCCTATAAGGGGAATGGGAGGGGGGAAGCCACACTGTCTATATGGGGAATGGGATGGGGGAATGCCACACTGCCTATAAGGGGAATGGGAGGGGGGAAGCCACACTGTCTATATGGGGAATGGGATGGGGGAATGCCAAACTGCCTATATGGGGAATGGGAGGGGGGAATGCCACACTGTCTATAAGGGGAATGGGATGGGGGAATGCCACACTGCCAATATGGGGAATGGGATGGGGGAATGCCAAACTGCCTATATGGGGAATGGGATGGGGGAATGCCACACTGTCTATAAGGGGAATGGGATGGGGGAATGCCACACTGCCAATATGGGGAATGGGATGGGGGAATGCCAAACTGCCTATATGGGGAATGGGATGGGGGAATGCCACACTGTCTATATGGGGAATGGGAGGGGGGAATGCCACACTTCCTATAAGGGGAATGGGAGGGGGAATGCCACACTGCCTATAAGGGGAATGGGAGGGGGAATGCCACACTGCCTATATGGGGAATGGGATGGGGGAATGCCAAACTGCCTATATGGGGAATGGGATGGGGGAATGCCACACTGCCTATATGGGGAATGGGATGGGAGAATGCCACACTGTCTATATGGGGAATGGGATGGGGGAATGCCACACTTCCTATAAGGGGAATGGGATGGGGGAATGCCACACTGCCAATATGGGGAATGGGATGGGGGAATGCCACACTGCCTATATGGGGAATGGGATGGGGGAATGCCACACTGCCTATATGGGGAATGGGAGGGGGGAATGCCACACTGCCTATAAGGGGAATGGGAGGGGGAATGCCACACTGCCAATATGGGGAATGGGATGGGGGAATGCCAAACTGCCTATATGGGGAATGGGATGGGGGAATGCCACACTGTCTATATGGGGAATGGGAGGGGGGATGCCACACTTCCTATAAGGGGAATGGGAGGGGGAATGCCACACTGCCTATATGGGGAATAGGATGGGGCAAATGCACACTGCCTATGGGGAATGGGTGAGGGGAATGTCATACTGCCTATGGGAAATGGGAAGGGGAAATGCACACTGCCTATGGGGAATGGGTGAGGGGAATGTCATACTGCCTATGGGGATTAGGAGGGGAGAATGCCACACTGCCTATATGGGAATCGGGATGGGGGAATGCCACATTGCCTATGGGATGGGGGAATGCCACACTGCCTATGAGGAATGGGAGGGGGGAATGCCACACTGCCTATATGGGAATCGGGATGGGGGAATGCCACATTGCCTATGGGATGGGGGAATGCCACACTGCCTATGAGGAATGGGATGGGGGAATGCCACACTGCCTATGGGATGGGGGAATGCCACACTGCCTATGGGGAATGGGAGGGCAAATGCACACTGCCCATGGGAAATGGGAGGGGGAATGCCATACTGCCTATATGGGAATGGGGATGGAGAATGCCATGCTGCCTGTGGGATGGGGGAACGCCACACTGCCTATGGGGAATGGGATGGGGGATGCCACACTGCCTATATGGGGAATGGGATGGGGAATGCCACACTGCCTATGGGGAATGGGATGGGGGAATGCTATACTGCCTATATGGGGAATGGGATGGGGGAATGTCACACTGCCTATGGGGAATGGGATGGGGAATGCCACACTGCCTATGGGGAATGGGATGGGGGAATGCCACACTGCCTATGGGGATTAGGAGAGGAGAATGCCACACTGCCTATGGGATGGGGGAATGCCACACTGCCTATATGGGAATCAGGATTTTTTCAGAAAACTTTTTGGATTTTTATATTTTTTTTTATGCAGAATTGTCATTACAGGTCTGGCATTAAAGTATTATTTCACAATGTTACAACAATGTCATTCAATGTGTTTTCGCTTTGTTACTGGTGGATATGTGTTCAAAAACAGACTTTAATCACACAGCATCTGGCGCTCTATGCTATAGCGACCAAATCCAAAGCACCTACGCTCTGTGAGTCTGTTTTTTTGCTGAATATGGTGTGAATCGCTGAGTGCCGGACGCACTGAGCTGGCGTTACCTTTCGCTCCCTGCAGTGCTGTACTGGTGTTAGAGCACCCAACATACATCACATTAATCAATGCCGGCCAGGTTACTACAGCGACTGAGGCGCTCTGTCACAGCGCCCGATAGCCGATCACAGTGTATACTAGCGGTCGCTCTAAGCGCTGCTATACAGACGCTCATCTGCCGATACCTGACGCTAGAAATGAATCAGCCTCTAACTTCCCCCCACCTTTTCCCCCATTGGTAACAGTGTAAAATGAGCCATTTCAAAGCATCTCAAAATTTCTGATTATGGGGTAAATTACAAAAATAATTCACTGGCATCCACGGGGTTTACGCATTTACCAAGTGAAATTTTGCCTGTTCCACATGCGATGTCCAAGCATAGCTACGGGTTGTGCAGGATAATAAGAGAAATTCTGCCCATTAACTAATTCAGTGTTAGCAAAAAATACAGTATCTTTTACTTTATAAGCAGGAACCCTTCCTTCTCTAGGCATAAAAGAAAATCCATTCAACTAAGAGGCCGATTCATTAATAGCGCCAGGTAGCGACAGATGAGCGACAGTAGCGTTATTTTCACAGCGCACGCTAGTATTCGCTGTGCTTGGCCGTTGTTCGGCTGTTGACAGCGACTCAGTCGGTGTGCGGTAATGTTGAATACGGGGTTAGGAGTCGCTGTTTGACAGGTTCCGCGCTGTATGGGAGCGCATGACAGCGAATGGCCATAGCGAACGGCTCCCAGCATATTCATTAACAAATCACGCTCAAAAAATTCTCGCGCTGTGAAATGCTTGTTTAAACCCCAGAGCGCTGGCGGCGATGGATTAAAATTAGTTTTATAACCCCCAAACAACCTTTTTTTTAAAAAAAATAAAAAACATGTTTTTCAAAACATTTTGTAATATGAATACATTAATATCAGACCTGTAATATCAATTCTGCACTAATTTTTTTTTTTTTTTTACCTTAAAAAAATGTATAACATTGCAGAAGTGGTCACAGAATTTTTGACATTTAAAAAAAAAAAAAAAAAAAAAAACATTAATAGCAATTAATTAAGAATATTTAAAGATTGCTCCATTGAAATGCATTGGAGAGCGCCAGGTAGCGAGAGGTCATACTTGTCGCTGTTCAAGGTCGCTCGCTGTCGCTGTGGGGTGAGGCTGGAATAATTATGAATGATTCGCTATCTGGCGCTCTGTCAGTCGCTAAGCAGGATCGGCTTGATAAATGTGTGATTGCGGAGGGGAGCCGGCATTCTCGTGGCGGTGAGCGTCATTACCGTTCGCTCACCATTCGCTACCTGGCGCTATCACTTGTTAAATAAGGGCCTAAGGCTCATTTTGATGTATATGGGATTAGTTGAACTACAAAGTTCATGTCATATTTATTTTATTTATTTATTTATGTTATTATTTTAATTACTTTCCCAATCCCATTTTCTTATGGCAATTTCCCTGTTATTACCCCCATTTTGCAGCCCTCCCCAATTTACAGCCATTTTTGGGTCACCAAGTTCGGGTCCCATTTCGTTTGAATTCAATGCCTTGTCTAAAATAAATTTACAGGCTGATTCAGATGAGCATCTGTAGTGTGGTGCTTAGAGCGACCGCTAGTAGTCGCTGTAAGCGGCAATCGGTCATTGTAACTGCGCGCCTCAGTCGCTGTAGTACGCTGGCCAGCAATCATGAATGAGATGTACGTTGCTCGCTGTAACACCAGTATTACGCTATAAGGAGCGAAAGGTAGTGACTGCTCAGAGCGACCGACTCTCAGCGACTCACACCATATTCATCAAAAAATCACCCTCACACAGCGTTGCCACTCAAAATTGGTTCGATATAGCCTAGAGCGCCAGACGCTGTGTGATTAAAGTGATTTTTTTAACACATATCCACCAGTAACAAACACATGGAATGACATTATTTTAACATTGTGACATTAACACTTTAGTGCCAGAGCTGTAATGACAATTCTGCATAAACATAAAAAAAAAAAACAAAAAACAACTTTTCAAAAATGACTTTTTCGAGGCCATGAAATGTAACACAATTATTTGATAATAAAACAAAAAAAAAACAAATGGAATCAGGAAAGGTATTTGAAGGAACGTCCATTGAAATGTATGGGAGAGCGAACAGTAGCCACAGGTCTTACCTGGCGCTCTGGACGCTAGAGCGCCGGCACTATAAGCTTAGCCGCCTGTAATGATGAATCGAACGCTACATGCCGCTGTTCCAGTCGCTCACCAGATTGGCTTTGATAAATGTGGTATAGCGTACAGCGCCAATCGTACACCAGGCGCTAACTGCCGCTACGATGCACTAGCTGGCGCTAGACCTTGATGAATAAACCCCTTAGTTCACTGAGCACTTCCCGATTCTAGGAAAGAATGTCACTTGGGCAGGATATAAATGAGCAAACATTATATAACAGTGGCATAACTAAATGCTACAAGGCCCTGGTGCGAACATTTAATGGGGCCCTTTTATACTGTACATTTTCTGGAATCCAGCACCGGTTGCTTCATCTGTAAATTCTTCACATTTGGGTAATCCGCCACCAGGTGGCGCAGTCAGCTGCAGGAAGACTTGTGGCTCCTCCCAGCCCATAAAAGGCAGGAATTACCCAGAAGACCCAGAGTTTTTTTGCAGTCCTGAGTGCGAAGACAGAAGATTTTCTCTCTCTGGTTATTCACAGGAGAGCGGGGCGTCCCAAGCCCGTCGGCCCTGCAAGCCTATTCCCACCTGTCCCGGACCCATTCTGCCTCCCAGCCCCGGCTGACGGTTCAGATGAAGGTAGGGGAACACCTGGGGTCGGGTGTTTATAGAGCTATGCTCTGGGCCGCAGAACCTGTATCCAAAGGGTAGCCGGCCATAGGCTAATGGTGAGCCTAGATGGCGAAAGGGAGAAACCACTTCTTTTGTTTATCCCACGTGCTTTATTGCTTGTCTTGTGGCTTGTGTGCACATGTGTATGTCTGACCTTTTGCTCCACTTGTTTTCCATCTTGGCTGTGTATGTGTGTGTGTGTGCTCCCCCCCATCCCGACCCCCCCCTCCCCTTCCCTTCTCCTCCCCTTCCCTTCTCCTTCCCTTCTCCTCCCCTTCCCTTCCCTTCTCCTCCCCTTCCCTTCCCTTCTCCTCCATAGGAGCGGGGTCTCCTCGGCCTGCCATCGAGGTGGGGGGCTTTGGGGGGAGGGGTGCCGCGACCAGGGGTCGACGGCGGCCGCGTTCCGGCGGGCGTCCGACGGTGTCGGTGTCCCGCCGCGGCGGGGGCCGCTGAGGAGGGGTGTTCCTCCCTCCTCTGTCCCCTCCAGGCGCCATTTTTGCCTCCCTGGCGCCCGGAGATTTTGTGCGTTGCCGGGGGAGGGAGCCCCTCGAGGTTCTCGCCACTCGGTGCCTTTTTGGCTCTCCTGCGCTCTGCTGCAGATCCATCTGCTGGGTGCTGCTGGGACTCGGACGCCTCCTGGCTCCTGCCTGTTTCTGCTGCGGTCTTTCCTGGCTAGGATTCGGAAGCCCCCCCCCTCTTGCCCGTGAGTCTGGTCCCGGGTATTTTTTACTGTATTTTCTGTTGTTCAGAGGCTGTGCATGTACTGCGGGATGCTCATTGCCCCTTTTTTCTTATGGCTTTCAGACGGGCCTCCTTCTTTTGCCTGCTTGTGGTTTCTCCCGGTCCAGTATCCCCCGCCCCTCTTTTGTTAAGGGATCCTGTGGGGTCACCATATGGAGGCTTCTGGGGATAGGGAGCTTGGGGGCCCTTCGGGGCGGCCTCAGCTGTGTCTCATGTGCGTGGTATACCCGGTCGCAGCGCGGTTTGTGTCCCCTGCGCCCAGAGCGTCATTGCGAATCAGAATGGGGCTAATGCTACTCTCCCCAGTCCTATCCTGCCTACAGCATCACCTACTCCCCCACGCCTGCACTTAGCTCCCAGCGAGGGGGAAGCTAGTAGGGGGTCCCAATCTGATCTGGCGCTGCGTGTGGCTAGCCTTGAGCGGCAGTTTGGCCGCCGGGCCGCCGGCAAGGCCTCTAGTAAGAGGAGGCATTTGGAACCGGCTTATCCTGCCCTTGCCTATGATGATGATGCTTTTGATACCTTTGACGGTCTTGACTCCATGGAGGAGGGTGAGTTATTCCATAACTCCGACTCCTCTGGGGAACGTCCGGGCGATTTTGACCATGACATTGGGTCGTCCTCGGACGAGGACACTTGGCTCCCCGATGATACGGATAGATTGTTGTCTGCGGTCTTTGAGACCTTGCACATTGCTCCTCCTAAGACGGCAAAAAGGAAGCAGGGGGAACTTTTCCGCCCTGATAGGCAACGCCTGGTGTTTCCGGAGCAGGGACATTACGGGATAATGCTGATCGGCGCATGGATCAATTCGCTTGCCATGCTTTCACCTTTGTGGGAGCTGGTCTGCGTCCGGTCTGCGCAGCGGCTATTGTTGCCATTGCTATTAAGAAGAAGGTTAAACGCCTTGTTGAGTCTGCCAGATCCCGCAAGCGAGCGGATGATTATAAGGAGCTTCTGCTTTATTGCCTTTGTGCTTTCTGCCATGGATGACTCTGTCCAGCTTGGCGGTAGGGCTTCGGCCCTACTGGTTGCACTGCGTCGGTCTATTTGGCTGCGACAGTGGACGGCTGACGCTGCTGCTAAAAAGTCCCTCACCGGGGTTCCCTTCCTGAGACTCCATCTCTTTGGAGAGTGGCTTGATGTATTAGCCAAGGATGGTCGGCTCCCTCGGCGTAGAAAGCCTTCTCGGCCCTCTTGGGGGTCTTCTTCCTTTCTCCCCTCCCGAGGGGGATGTGGCTCTTCCTTTCCTGGTAGTCGCAGAGATCCCTGGGGACGAGGTAGATCCCGTGGTCGTCCCGGTCTCTCCTGGGGGTCCAAGCCCAAACCCCCCATCAAGCCCCCTCAGGCATGAGGCGCCCTCACCCATCCGGGTGGGGGGACGGCTTCTGCTCTTTGCTCACGTCTGGAGACAGCACATCTCGGACCTGTGGATTCAGGAGGTGGTGTCCTCCAGCTACAAGATAGAGCTGGCAGCTTGACCGCCCCCAAGATTCCTTCGTTCCCGGATCTCCCAAAACCCCTTGACGGCGCAGGGCCTGAGGTTAGCTGTCCAACGACTTCTGTCGTCCGGAGTGGTTTGTCCTGTTCCTCTTCTGGAACAGGGTCGGGGATTCTACTCCAATCTTTTCACGGTGCCCAAGAAGGACGGCTCCCTGAGACCCATCCTGGACCTGAAGGGCCTTAACAGATTTGTCAGGTTCAAATACTTCTGCATGGAGACCTTGATGTCGACGCTACCAGTTTGCGCGTTCGGTATCCCTTCGGCCCCTCGAGTGTTCACCAAGGTGCTGGCGGGTGTCATGGCCCTTCTGTGGAGCCAGGGCATTCGCATTCTTCCTTACCTGAATGACTTGTTGATTGCTGCTCAATCTTTTCATCAGGCCGAGAGGGATAATCAGAGGGTAGTGTCTAACCTCGAGTCCTTCGGTTGGGTGATCAATTATCCCAAGTCTTTGCTCACTCTGTCATTGGTGAGGTTCTTCCTGGGCATGACGCTGGATACTTCTTATCACGCTCCCGGAACCACAATTTACCACTTGGACAACTCCAGCTCTCTTGGTAAGGACCTCAACCCCCAATCTCCGCAGCCAGCTTCACCTATAGGAGCCCCCGCTTGCCGAGACGCAGAGCACGCCTGCTCGGGATCGGTTGCCCCCAGGACTTTATGGCTCAAAGGTTGAGGTCTTACGGTACAGAGTACTGGAGAGCCCGCGGCTGGAAGTGGAATCGGGTAGCCGGTATGTGAGCGTATGGTGGGAGTCCAAGGACAGGCAAGGGTCGGCAACTGGAGTGAAGATCACGGATGGTCAAACAAGCGAGGGTCGGCAACCGGAGTGGAGATCACGGATGGTCAAAACAAGCGAGGGTCGGCAACAGGAATCTGGATCAATATCAGGGATTAACAATGGCTAGGGTCTAGGCGCTATCACAGGCAACAACAAACTGCGGGGAAAAGAGCTTTATAGGGACAGACATAGGAGGGAAGGTATTGTGATTGGTGCACACAGGATCATGATAATAATTGGCCAGAACAAGGAGTGCACAACAGGAGGGGGCGTGTCCCCCCACTGAACCCAGGGCTCATTGGCCCTTCATATGGAATAGAGGACGTGCCACCCAGCTGGGCTCATAGGCCCTTTAACTGAAAAGGGGGCGTGCCCCTTTTTAATTTATTCACCTCCTCCGGCGGCCACGCTGAGTGCAGCGCCGCCGGAGGGCATAGAAGGAACGTGCTCGCGCACCCGCGCGAGCACGTGTGCAGATGCCGGACACGCCGGCAGGAGGAGAAGGAGGGGGCGCGCCCGCAGCCGCGCGAGCTGCCGCCCGGCGCGGCCGGCGCCTGGATGGCGGGGCGACGGGGACACCGCTGGAACGCGGCACAGGTAAGCTGATCGTGACACTACCCCCCCCTTCATGAGGGGCCTCCGGACCCTCACCAGGTTTCCCCGGATTGTCACGATGGAATTTTTTTATAAGAACTTTAGCATGCACATCTTTTGCCGCAACCCAACATCTCTCCTCAGGACCGTAACCAACCCAGTCAATTAGATATTGTAAAGAATTACGGAGCTTGCGCGAGTCAAGAATTTTGTTTACTTCATATTCTGGTTCGTTATCTACTAGAATAGGCGGCGATGATGGACGCGGTACATTCTTGGCTGGTTTTAGCAGTGACACGTGAAAAGAATTTGGGATTCTCATGGTTTGCGGGAGTTGAACCTTAAAGGACACGTTGCTTAATTTCTGAATAATGGGGAAAGGGCCAATAAACTTGGGCCCTAACTTACTGGACGGTTGCCGCAGAGAAATATTTTTTGTAGAAACCCAAACAAAGTCCCCAATCTGAAGCGCGGGTTCTTGAGACCTATGGCGATCGGCGAACCTTTTGTATCTAAGAATAGTTTCTTTCAAAGTCTGCTGGACGCGGGTCCAGATGTTCTTCCGCTCTTGGAGCCACTCTTCCAATGCCGGTAAATTGGAAGGGGACCCAGAGAGAGAGGAAGCCCTAGGATTCCTCCCAAGATTGCAGAAAAACGGAGAGACTTTGGTACTTTCACTCGGCGCATTATTGTATGCAAATTCCGCGAAGTCAATATATTCTGACCACTGTTCTTGTGCGTCGGAAATGTAACACCGCAAATACTGTTCTAGACTTTGATTGGTTCTCTCAGTCTGTCCATTGGTTTGAGGATGGTAAGCAGAAGACAAAGATATCTGAATCCCCAAGCGAGAACAGAAGTTCTTCCAAAAACGCGAAGTAAATTGCACACCCCGATCGGAAACTATATTAGATGGTATGCCATGGATACGGAAAATGTGCGAGATAAATAACCGCGAAAGCTCAGGAGCTGATGGTAGCTTAGATAAAGGAATAAAATGTGCCATCTTACTGAAACGGTCGACGACCACCCAAACCACAGTGTTCCCATGTGAGAGAGGCAAATCTACAATAAAATCCATAGAGATATGAGTCCATGGTTCTTTAGGAATCTCAAGTGGGACTAAACACCCACTAGGGGCCTTGTGAACCCCCTTACTTCGTGCACAAACAGAACATGCGTCGATAAAGGTAGTTATATCACGGCGCATAGTAGGCCACCATACAAGGCGTCGGGCTAAAATGAAAGTTTTACGATTTCCTAGATGTCCAGCAGTTTTGGCATCGTGAAACTCACGAATTACATCGGAACGCATATGCGGTGGTACAAACTGACATCCTAAAGGTACATCTACAGGGGACTCATTTTGAAATGGTGCCAGTGCATTCGAAAGATCAGGAAGCAAGGCCCCAATCACACATCCCACAGGCAAAATAGGTTCACCCATATCACCCCGATCCTTACAATCCCCAAACAAGCGGGACAGAGCATCCGCTTTAGAGTTTTTCACTCCTGGCTTAAATGTAATTATAAAATTAAAACGCGAGAAAAATAATGCCCAACGGGCCTGACGAGAGTTCAGTCTCTTAGCTGAGCTAATGTACTCGAGGTTTTTGTGATCAGTATAGACCGTGATCGGATACAATGACCCCTCCAACCAGTGACGCCATTCATCAAAAGCCAGTTTAATCGCCAATAACTCCCTGTTTCCAACATCATAGTTCTGTTCCGCGGTACTAAATTTCCGTGAGAAGTAGGCGCAAGGATGCAAACGATCAGGATGACCAGAGTATTGAGACAACACCGCCCCCACACCCAACTCAGATGCATCTACTTCGATGGTAAAAGGTTTATTAACGTCAGGGTGAACTAAAACTGGCGCCGAAGTAAAAGCCTGTTTTAGAGTCTGGAAGGCCTCATTGACCGAAGATGACCAGTTTACTGTGAAGGCGCCCTTGCGAGTAAGGTTGGTGAGAGGAGCAACAATCTTGGAGAAACCCTTAATAAAGCGTCGATAGAAATTAGCGAAACCTAAAAAACGCTGTAATTCTTTTAAAGTCTTGGGTTGTACCCATTCCCGCACCGCCGAAACTTTCCCCGCATCCATCTCTAACCCCTGGCTAGAGATTATATAACCCAAAAAGGGAACGGTGGTGACCTCAAACATACATTTAGAAATCTTTGCATACAAGTTATTCTCTCTTAGTTTTTGAAGTACCATTTTCACATGCAGTCTATGTTCGGACAAAGACTTAGAGAAAATGAGGATATCATCCAAATAAATTACCATGAACCTGCCCAAATAGTCTCGGAAGACGTCATTAACGAAGTCTTGGAAGACCGCAGGGGCATTACAAAGGCCAAAGGGCATGACTAGATATTCGTAATGACCATCTTTAACATTGAATGCAGTTTTCCACTCATCCCCTTGTCGAATACGAATCAGGTTGTAGGCCCCCTTCAGGTCTAACTTGGAGAACACCCGAGCTCCTACTACTTGATTAAATAAATCCCCAATCAAGGGAAGGGGATACCGGTTTTTAACCGTGATCTTATTCAGGGCTCTGTAGTCTATACAAGGCCTTAAACCACCATCTTTTTTCTCCACAAAAAAGAAGCCAGCCCCCGCAGGTGATGTTGAAGGACGGATGAACCCCTTGCTTAAATTCTCGGAGATGTACTCCTTCATGGCCAGTTCTTCCGGCCGAGTGAGATTATAAACCTTCCCTCTAGGAGGGATGGTCCCGGGGAGCAGGTCAATAGGGCAGTCATAGGGCCTATGAGGGGGAAGGGAATCGGCAGAACGTTCGGAAAAAACATCAGCCCAATCTGCGTAAGGCTGAGGCAATCCCTGTGGCAGCATCTGAAAACTTTTGAGGGCAGTGGAAAAACAATGTGTCTTGCAGTGATTACTCCACCTCACTAAATCCCCAGTCTGCCAGTCTAAAATGGGGTTGTGGAGTTTTAACCAGGGATATCCCAGTACTACCGGGGTTTCAGGACAGTCAAAAACCAAGAACTCGATATATTCAGAGTGAGAAGAGCCAACGATTAAATTGAGAGGTGGGGTCTTGGTACTAACCGGACCTCCCTGGATGGCCTTCCCATTTATGGCTAGAACCTGTAGAGATTTTCCAAGGGGTACCAGCGGAATTCCCAGGACGGAGATCATGCTCCGGTCCAGGAAATTACCTGCAGCTCCACTGTCGATAAAGGTGGATACTGCCCGTTTGGAGGGACCCCAAGAAAGCTCTATGGGGATTAACATTTTATTCAAGTGAGAGTAATTAACGGACTCACCTAGACCAGTACTCCCCTCCTGATCTAGGCGAGGAAGTTTCCCGCCGGGTATCCCTTGTTAGGACAGGACCTAGCAAAATGTCCCGGATTCCCACAATATAAGCAGAGACCCATGGAGCGTCTACGCTGCTTCTCGTCCTGGGTAAGACGAGCTCTACCGATCTGCATGGGTTCTTCCAGTGAGGAAGAAGGTGTGTTTGCCCCAGGGGAAGGGAGTGGGTTGGGGGACTGAGATGGCTTAAAGGACGAGGAAGTCCTAACCCTTTCCCTGGCTCTCTCCCTAAGACGCCGATCTATTTTGATGGAGACCTGCATTAGCTGGTCTAGATCTGCTGGTGTAGGGAAATTGACCAAAGCGTCCTTGATACCCTCTGCTAGACCCATACGGAACTGGCTACACAGGGCTGGGTCATTCCATCTGGAGTCTACTGCCCACCGCCGGAATTCAGAACTGTAATCTTCGGCAGTATTCCGACCTTGCTTCAAGGCCCGAAGCCTATTTTCGGCTGTGGACTGCTGGTCTGGGTCAGCATATAACACACCCATAGCCTGAAAAAAGGAAGTAACGGAGTGCAGGGCAGCATCCTCTGGAGGCAGGCTAAAGGCCCATGATTGGGGATCTCCTTGCAAAAGGGAGATAACTAACCCCACCCGTTGGGTCTCGGTGCCCGAGGACCCAGGTCTCAATCTGAAGTACAGCTCGCAGGAGTTTTTAAAATTGGAGAATCTGGCTCGGTCTCCAAAAAATTTCTCTGGTAACGGAACCTTCGGCTCCGACACGTGAGGTGGTACAGCGGATGCAGGAATCTGCCTGGTTTCTTGATTGGCCACTCTCTGGGCAAGTTGATTTATAGCTGTGGCCATAGCCTGTACTTGCTGTACCAGGTCATCCATGAAGGCCTGTGATAATATCACGCTCCCGGAACCACAATTTACCACTTGGACAACTCCAGCTCTCTTGGTAAGGACCTCAACCCCCAATCTCCGCAGCCAGCTTCACCTATAGGAGCCCCCGCTTGCCGAGACGCAGAGCACGCCTGCTCGGGATCGGTTGCCCCCAGGACTTTATGGCTCAAAGGTTGAGGTCTTACGGTACAGAGTACTGGAGAGCCCGCGGCTGGAAGTGGAATCGGGTAGCCGGTATGTGAGCGTATGGTGGGAGTCCAAGGACAGGCAAGGGTCGGCAACTGGAGTGAAGATCACGGATGGTCAAACAAGCGAGGGTCGGCAACCGGAGTGGAGATCACGGATGGTCAAAACAAGCGAGGCAACAGGAATCTGGATCAATATCAGGGATTAACAATGGCTAGGGTCTAGGCGCTATCACAGGCAACAACAAACTGCGGGGAAAAGAGCTTTATAGGGACAGACATAGGAGGGAAGGTATTGTGATTGGTGCACACAGGATCATGATAATAATTGGCCAGAACAAGGAGTGCACAACAGGAGGGGGCGAGCACGTGTGCAGATGCCGGACACGCCGGCAGGAGGAGAAGGAGGGGGCGCGCCCGCAGCCGCCCGGCGCGGCCGGCGCCTGGATGGTGGGGCGACGGGGACACCGCTGGAACGCGGCACAGGTAAGCTGATCGTGACACTTCTCAGGTCAAGGTGTTTCTTCCTCAGCAGAAGGTGGAGGGTCTTCAGACGCAGGCGAGGGCATTTTTATGGTGATTTTTGTTGAGAGAGTTCTTTTTTAGTTTGCTATGTTTTCCTATCATGGTATTGCCTCCCGGCTTCTTGCATTACTGCTTTTCAAACACTCGGTCTTATGGGTAATTCCTGCCCTTTATGGGCCGGGAGGAGCCACAAGTCTTCCTGCAGTCGACTGCGCCACCTGGTGGCGGATTACCCAAATATGAAGAATTTACAGATGAAGCAACCCGTGCTGGATTACCATAAAATCAATTCCACAGAATTTTATTTTTTTTCAGTCTCATTGGATGCAGTTAGACAAAACTGAAACAGTGAAACAGCTGGTAGGAATATGGCTTCCTCTCTCCAAATGATGCCAAGTGAGCACAATTCTGATGGAGATGAAGGAGCAAAAATGATGAAGCCCCCCTGGCCTTTTGGGCCCCTGTGCAGCTGCGTGCCCCTACACCCCCCATATGCCCCTGTATGTACGTGTGTGTATATATATATATATATATATATATATATATATATATATATATGAGACTGTTGACTCTTTGAACTGTTTGTGGCTCCATCACATCTTTTGTATGCGGCACCTATGGTGTGTGGAGCTTTAATAAGCCTCAGAATACAATGTTAATTCATTTCCAGCCACACTCCAGTTAGTGAGAACACGCGTTTCAATGTAAGTCCTGGTGAAGTACCTGGTGGGTAGAGCATTATTAGAAGGGTAATTAACACCATATTGAGTCTATCCTCTGATCAACCTGCAGTGACTAAGGCCTCAATTCAGTAAAGAGTTGAAAAGAATTCTCTTGGTAGTGAAAAATCCATTTAAGGAGAAAATAGCCTGAGAATTGCAATGTTGCTGAATCACCAGCTAGTAAGACAATGAAAGTCAATGGCACTTTTATACTACAGTGTAAAATGGAGTAAAAAGATCACTACTTTTCTTAGGTGTAAAAAGTACCATTGACATTAATTGACCTTCTACCTGGTGATTCAGCAACCTTGACATTCTCAAGCTTTTTACACCTAAAGTTAATTTTTTAATACCAAGATCATTTTTTTCTGAATCAAGGCTTAAATCTGGCTCATATGTGTCTAACCTTAACGTCGCCCCATTCCAAAGCTGCTCTTTTATTACCATCTTTTCTTTCAGCTAAGAACAATGGTCCCACTAGTGTGAATGGGTGGCAATTGCTATGTGAAGAGCAGGTATCTATAGCAATCTGATCTTCACAGAACTTGTTTGTGGAAGTGTATTGTGACACGTACAAAGGAGGTTTTCTGAGTAGCTCAGAGAAAGAGTTGTTGATGCTTATCAGGCTGAAAAAAAAGGCTACAAAACAAGGCAGATTCTATGCTTTTGCCACAATTATGGCAGCCCTGCTTCTGAAAAACCCAGCCCCACAGTCAAAATTACCCTTGGAATAATGCTTTAGCTCTAGCCAGAAGTAAACAGCCATAAGCTGTAATGACTCATCACTGCTCAGAAAGCTCTTAAGACATTGTATCGATGTTGTAAACAACTGTGGCAATGCTCTGCAGCATACATAAGTACATTTATCCCCTCCAGCTGCTTGTGTCAGTGTGTGTAACATGACAGACATGCTGATCCCTTTTCTGAAGTTAATCTTTTTCTCGGGTGTGGGCTGCTTATAGAAAAATGCCAAGCAGCTGACAGCCTAAATTGTGTGTAGAAACAATTGTAATGCCCCATGGAACACCTGCCTTCAGGTGAACTGGCAACCCCCAGTCTCCGCCGCTGCTTCTGCCTATGGACAAGCCCCCATTTGCCAGGACACTGGATACGCCTCACTGGACAAGATTGCCCCTAGGACTTAGGTTGCGTAAAGGAGTTATGGATAGCAAGAGGTCAAAGATTACAAGGTTTCCAAGGGGTTAAGCAGAATAGTAGTCAGACGGAGCAGAGTTTGGTTCAGGCAGCATACAGGGATGGTCAGACGGAGCAGGTAGTAGTTCACAATAGACACAGCACACCCTTAGCACAGAGAGCTATCACGGGCATTGTAGCTTGGGCCTGACTCCTGTTTAAAGGGAAACTGGCCAATAGGGAGCTGTGGTCAGACTGCAAGTGGGGAGTGATCCCTTGCTGGATTGGCCGTACTACTCCCAGGGACTGGTCAGCTTTGGCCAGTAAGTCTGACCTGCCCCTGATTACTCTCAGCTGCCCCAGAGGCTTCGTCGCCTGCCACTGATGGTGCAGTGTCTCCTCAGAGCTGACCGATCAGAGCAAGTCCGATGTTAGCGTCTCACACATCTGCACAGCCGAAATGGAGCAAGAGAGGCAGCCAGGGCAGCCCGCCGCGTGCTCCGACCTTCGTGAGCCACATGGGAAAGCTGAGCGCCCTGCATCAGCCCATCGGGGAGGGCTGTGTCACCCAGGGGGGACCCGAGGATGTTTGCCTTGGTGTGCCCAGACCAGCTGGGATTCTTACAACAATATCACACAGGCACACTGCAGCCATGCTGATCTTTATATGAATGCAGCCAGCTGGAGAATGATTTCTTGTCACACTTATATTGGCTTGGTCAGTTCTAAGAACTGCACTGTTCTTTGGATAAGATTTTGTGACCAAATCCCTAGTATTATCGAGGGTTGCATCTTCCTTTTAGAACAGGTTATTTGTCTTCCTTTCTGGATTTCTAAAGGTGAAATATTTATCAGAAAACCTCTGCAGACAATGAAGGACAAAGGGAGAAAATCCCCATTAGACTCACTGGTAACGCTATTTCTATGAGTCTATCAGGACAGCCTTTATTATCCTCCTTACTGCTAAAGGTGAACTTTTACGGTTAGAATTTAGAGTATTCTGCTCAGTTTCTGGTGGTTTTCTTTGCGAATACAGAGGACATAGGAGAAGGGTGAGGCTTTTAAGTTTGTTCCAGGTGGGAGAAGCCACTCTCTCCATGGCCATTACTGGTAAGTCTAAGGGATTTTCATTCAATAAGTTACTTGTATGAAAGGCTGTGTGGCTGACATAATTTACTTAAAACTCCCCATTTAGAGCAAAAAAAAAAACACCTCCCCCCTGGATCCAGAGCCAGGGGTCTCCTCATCCCACACGGTCTTCTGATCGTCAGGCTGTGGTCTCCATAGGGGAGTGGCTTCTGACATTTCCTTCTCCGCCAACAGCGCCGTCAGATCACTCCGCCGGTATGAAAGGTCCCTCTCTGTAGCAGGAGTGAGCGGCAAAGCCAGAGTGAGTGGGTGGTCACTTTTGCCGTAAGTATTAACAAAAATAAAGTGAATAGTAAATAACTTTTCAAGTGTGTGTGTTTTTTTACACTTAAAGCGGAAAACCAAAACTCACTGAACTTGTACTTGTACACTGTACTCCCTTTTCTGGGTGTAGAACTAGAAATGAATTGTATTGTCGCTCAAGAATGAGTTACCCCTGGCGGGCCCCAAGAATGGGCCCCTTCTGCTGGCCCAAAGAATAAGTTACCCATGGCGGGCCCCAAGAATGAGTTACCCCTGGCGGGCCCCAAGAGTCAGTTGCCCCTGGCAGGCACCAAGGATGAGTTACCCCTGGCAGGCACCAAGAGTGTGTTACCCCTGGCGGCACCAAGAATGCGTTACCCCTGGAGGGCACCAAGGATGAGTTACCCCTGGCGGGCAATAAGGATGAGTTAATCTCTGGCGGGCACCAAGAATGAGTTACCCCTGGCGGCACCAAGAATGCGTTACCCCTGGAGGGCACCAAGAAAGAGGTCCTCTGTTAAGTCCCAAGAATGAGTTCCTTCCCGCAGGCCCCAAATATGAGCCCCTAGAATTAGTCCCCCTGCTGGGCCCTACTAATGAGTTCTACTGCTGGGCCCTTCTGGCAAGCCCAATGAATTAAGTTCGTCCCAGTGGGCCCCAAAAATTAGTTCCTCTGCTGGGCCCCAAGAATGCCCCGCTGTGTGAACCCCCCCCCCCCAAGTTGCCCCATACACTTACCTTGTCCAACACTGCATGAGCGAGCCAACGTCAGTCTCTGAGCGCACTGATTGGACGAGCGGTCCGTAAGACCTGGAAGAGCTGAACTGGTTTCAGTGATCTGGGGGGTTTCACACAGGGTTTTCCCCTGGGAGAAAGGACCTAAAGCCAGGATAGGCAAAATGTGATACTGTAAGCAAAGGCATTCCATCGGGCTACATTTGATGCTGTCCTAAACTGTTTTCCATTTTTAAATCGAAGCAGAAATGGCCGAGATATCGAGGTTTACAGGTTCAGCCAATGACATTCTCTTTTTCATCCCGTCCCCCAATCAGCTCAGCAGAGCGGGACAGGATTGCTGGCCCCTCCCTCCGCTTCCATCACATCGCTGATTATTGTGCAGCATCACAGATCCAAGGGCCACACCCACTTTTTTTCAGAGAAATCATGAGATGAAACAGTAAACCCCGATATCTCGCACACTTATTTTTCAATTTAGAAACAAAAAACAGTTTAGGACAGCGCCAAACGTAGCCCATGTCAGCACCCGGCAAGGCGGGGCAGCTGCCAGGGGCCCCTGACCTCCAGGGGGGCCCACTGAGAACATCCCGCCCAAGGGCCCACATAACCCTGGAGCCGGCCCTGGTTGAAACAATTACCTTTGCTTGTAGTATCACTTTAAGAATGAGTCACTCTGCCAGGACCAATGATGATCATCTGTCTTCGATGCCCCTCCCCCCCCCCAGGTTGTATTATGTGTGTGCGCCATCAAGACTTTATTGTCTTAATTACACTAAAATGGTTAAAGAGATAGCCCCTTGTGTTGAATGATTTTAGCACCTATTCAGGTGTACAAACAGCGAGTGTGTTGAGGCGTCATCTCAGCCGGGCTCAGCGCTGCACATGGCCGCCTATAGGGTGTGCGGGGTGTGCAGGTCACACAGGGCGCCATCCCATCCTCTCTGCAATGGGGCGCCAGGAGATCACAAATGAACATTAGTTATTGGTCCAGCACACCCCTTTAATATTAAGGGCTACAAATGTCCTCTGTCCAGGTGCTGCCGCCTCACCAAGGATTTCCACCTCTAAAATTCCTCAATCAAATAAATAAACTTCAGATTGAGGCGCGCACTCAATTTATATTGCAATAAAGGCAAAAGCTCTATATACTCAAAATTACATCGATTTATTAGAAAGAAAACACGTTATAAATAATAAAGGAATCAAAAATACCACATAATTACAACAAAGAATTAATCCATATATCGATATTGTGCAGCTTCAGGTCCGCTTTAAGTGCATTAATAATCCATTGTTAGCTTGAAATCACTCCTAATAAATTCATTGCAGTATACGGCTAAAGTGCATTGTGTAATTAGACACGAAATCTATAATGAATACAAGTAAAAAGATGTATCAAGTATAAATAAAAGTTTATATTGCACAAGCCCAGCAGCAGTGCATTGCACCTAACTCACATAGTAACATATTGCACAATAGTTCAGCAGCACAAATAAAAGATACACAAAGGACAGACAACAAGCATAATGACCCATAATAATTACCCATATTATTATATATTATTATATTATTATTATTACCTATAATAATTACCATAATAATTACCCATATTATTATATATTATTATATTATTATTACATATTATTATATTATAATTACCATAATAATTACCTATAATAATTACAGAATAATTACCCATATTATTATATATTATTATATTATTATTACTACATATTATTATAGTATAATTACCATAATAATTACCTATAATAATTACAGAATAATTACCCATATTATTATATATTATTATATTATAATTACCCATAATAATTACCCATATTATTATATATTATTATATTATTATTACATATTATTATATTATAATTACCACAATAATTACCCATAATAATTTCATAATAATTACCCATATTATTATATATTATTATATTATTATTACATATTATTATATTATAATTACCATAATAATTACACATATTATTTTATATTATTATATTATTATTACATATTATTATATTATTATATTTCAATTACCATAATAATTACCCATATTATTGTATATTATTATATTATTATTACATATTATTATATTATAATTACCATAATAATTACATAACAATTACCCATATTATTATATATTATTATATTATTATTACATATTATTATATTATAATTACCATAATAATTACATAATAATTACACATATTATTTTATATTATTATATTATTATTACATATTATTATATTATTATATTTCAATTACCATAATAATTACCCATATTATTGTATATTATTATATTATTATTACATATTATTATATTATAATTACCATAATAATTACCCATATTATTATATATTATTATATTATTATTACATATTATTATATTATAATTACCATAATAATTACATAACAATTACCCATATTATTATATATTATTATATTATTATTACATATTATTATATTATAATTACCATAATAATTACATAATAATTACACATATTATTGTATATTATTATATTATTATTACATATTATTATATTATAATTACCATAATAATTACCCATAAAAAAACATAATTACCCATAATGAAAGGGCAGACAACAAACATAATGAGCCATAAAATAACCTTTATCCATAGTATGTATCAGCCACCTGACGGCCCGTTTCTCAAAGGTACGCTGAGATCTTTTGGTGCTTTTATTTTGGAAATACCCCCATCTCTCTCTCTCTCTCTTTTTCCTTCTTTCTCTGCATTTGTTTCTTTCTTTCTTACTTCCCTTATGTCTTTCTCTTTTTTATTTCTCTTCTTCTTTCTTTCTTTATTTCTTTCTTTTTTTCCCCATCTATGTTTTTTTCTTTACATCCCTGTTCAACTCTCTCACTTTTGCTTATGCTTTCTTATTTCTCTCTCTCTCTCTCTTTCTGTTACTTTCTTATTCTCACGTTCTCATTTTTTCTTTCTCTTTTTCCATTCTTTTTTTCTTATTTTCTTATCTCCAATCTCTCTCTCTTTTCTTTCCTTCTCTCCTTCTTTTACCCTTCCTCTTGATTTTTCTTTCTTCCCTTGATTACTTCTGTTTCTTTTTTTTTCTCTTTGTCATTTCTCTCCTTTCTTTTTCATTTCTCTGCCTCTCTTTGTGTTTCTTTCTCTGTCTCCCTTTGTTTCTTTCTCTCTTTTTCATGTCTCTCCTTTTCATTTCTCTGCTTCTCTCTCATTTTTTTTCTCTTTTTTAATTTCTCTCCTCTCCCTCTTTCTAAATTTCTCTAAGTCTCTCTTTATCTCTTTTTCATTGATCTCCTTCTATCTCTGTTTCTTTCTCTCTTTTCCATTTCTCTGCTTCTCTCTCTGTTTCTCTCTTTTTCATCTCTCTTCCTTTCATTTCTCTCCTCTCTCTTCCTTTCATTTCTCTCATTCTCTCTCTTTTTAATTTGTAACTGTTTCTCTCTCTTCCTTTCATTTCTCTCCTTCCTTCTGTTTCTTTCTCTTTTTCATTTCTCTCCTCTCTATTTTTCGTTTCTCTCCTTCCCTCTCTTTTTCATATAGTTCCTTCTCTCTCTGTTTATTTCTCTCTTTTTCATTTCTCTCATTCTCTCTCTGTTTCTTTCTCTGTCTCTCTTTGTTTCTTTCTATCTATCTTCTCTTTCATTTCTCTCTATCCTCTCTTTCATTTCTCTTGATCTTCTCATTTTTCTCCTTCTCTGTCTTTTTCATTTCTCCCCTTCTCTCTCTCTTTTTCATTTCACTCCTTCTATCTCTGTTTCTCTCTTTTTTCATTTCTCTCATTCTCTCTCTGTTTCTCTCTCTTTTTCATTTCACTCCTTCTCTCTCTGTTTCTCTTTTTTGTTTCATTTCACTCCTTCTCTTTCTTTTTCATTTCTCTCATTCTCTCTCTGTTTCTCTTTTTTTTTTCATTTCACTCCTTCTCTTTCTTTTTCATTTCACTCCTTCTCTCTGTTTCTCTCTCTTTTTCATTTCTCTCATTCTCTCTCTTTTTCATTTCTCTCATTCTCTCTCTGTTTCTCTCTCTTTTTCATTTCTCTCCTTCTGTCTGTTTTTCATTTCATTCCTCTCTCTCTCATTTCTCTCTATCTTCTCTCTCTTTCCCTCCTTCTCTTTCTCTATCTTGTATTGTTACCTGTTCGGCAGATTCGCCAGGGGCGTAATTTACTCGCTCCCGTAACCCGTCTGCTGTCTCCACAGCAACTAGGCAAGCGGAGGGGCGTGTCCCCAGCAGCTGGGGGCGGGAATCATCTGTTACAAGCGCGGCACTGCCAGCGGTAAAATTATCTTCGATGGGCGGGGTCTATAAAGAGATGGGCGGGGGTATATGGATGGATAGGCGGGGTATATGAAGCGATGGGCGGGGTATATGAAGCGATGGGCGGGGTACATGAAGCGATGGGCGTGGTCGGGAAGCCAGGTGAGCCGCGAGCTGGGCGTGGTTTGTGATGAGTGGGCGGGGTTAGGGGAAAGCGGCAGCTATGGCGGTAAAGCTGGGCGGCTTGGCGCTGTGTCCGGGGACAGTTCGGCCATTCCCGGGGGAGATCGCTCATTGCTGGAGAGGTGAGTCCTTGTGCCGGGGTCTATGGTGGGGATCTCAGGGCCCAGCATGCTCTGCGTGGCTGTGACCCACTTTCAGGACTACAAGTCCCAGCATGCTCTGCGTAGAAAGTGAGGATTGCTGCTTGGAAGTTAGGGGAGGTTGCTGCGGGTGGGGGAACCACAAGTCCCAGCATGCCCTGCTACCATGTTAACTCCCTTAGGCATGAAATGTCGCTTTAATCGATTGGAGTGAATAAGAAGTTATATTGAGAAAAGTAAAAGATGGCGCTGGCCTAGCTTTAAAAAGATAAAGTGGACCTACACTGTCCATTGCAATACTGCTGTGTCTACGATTGGAGGCACTGTGGCTGCAGGATGTGTGTGCAGCTGTTTCCTTTCCCACTTTACATACAGCTCCGCTAGGAAAAGGTGAGTATCTTTTTTATGCAGGGCTCGCTAGTGGTGTGAAGGGAGTAGCTTGGTTTAGTATCTCTGTGAAATAGGAGTAGGTCCACTTCGGATAACTTCGGACCTCTGTTCGGACCTCCATTCAACAGGGGATCCAGAAACAACTGCACACTGCAAAGTCACAGGCCTCACACACAGTGGGACATCCCGATTTTGGATGCTGCAGAGTAGGATCAGTGCCTGGCCCTGGAATCTTTTAGGTGCCAGGGCCAGCCACATTGTTTTTTTCTGCTTTAAACCGGCCCTTCAGCATGATTTATTGAAAAGCCCAAATTCTAAAAAAACGATTCCTCAGCATCTAAAATTAATATACTTTAAGTTTTTAGTCACTTATTATTCTTTCCCCCACCGGGCTCCAACTCTGCTCAAGACTCTAGGATACGGGCGCCGCCATCTTAACTCAGAAGCATCACACTTACTGAGGAGAGGAGAGTGGGATAAAGTACAGGGGGGCGGGTTATAGCTGTACTTTGCACACACAAAGCAGAGCTGGAGTCAGGAAAAGGTCAGCAATCCCAGAATGCAGAGCAGCACGGTCAGAAGGCACTTCCTGTTTGCAGGCTGCCTGATGTTCCATGAGCCGCCATCTTGGATGTTTAAAGGCTCATAACATGCAGTAGATGCAGGTAGGATGGTTTTTAATGTGAGCAATCTGTATGTACAGGGTGTGGGAAGCATATAAGATAGACTCTTATTCAGGGTGAGGGTCCGGATAAATGTGGGCAATCTGTATGTACAGGGTGTGGGAAGCTCTTATTCAGGGTGAAGGTCCGCTTTAACCTCACAATGGGGGACCGCAATAAGTGCTGAAGATGGTTTGAGGAAGTGCCTTAGTCACATGACCAGTTCTCTTATTGGTGGTTGGGAAGCGCTCATCCGTCCTTATCTCTGCGTTACAGCTCAGAAGTCAGAATGGAGGCTCCGCTCACCCATCGCTTCTTTGGACTGAGGGAGCAGCAGGTGGGGTAAGTCCTTCTGCCATATACATGGTGTACAGACTATGGCCACAATAGGGGGGTGTTATTATCTGAAGCTTCTTCATGGAAGGAGAGAAACCTGCCATTTACTTTCATTAGCTTCCAGGTGTAAACTGTCACCTTGCTCTGAATCTGCCCCCATATGTGATGGGATGCTCATGCTCAGCCACTAAAATTAGGAAGCCTGAAAATTGGGCATTCTACTCACCCTGTCCTGCACTGGCTTTGTGCCCCATGTGTGGGATATGTTGGGTGGGCATGTTTGGCACATGCATGGCCGGCGATTTCTATTGGTCACTAGTGATGTAGAGAATATCTGGTGCTGCCGGTCGGTGAATCAGGTGGGTGGGGGGCAAAACGGACCATTGGGGCTACCTGTGGGGCACTCTGACTCGGGATGCCCCACTGTGCTATCTGTAAAATGAAGCTCAGAATGAGCCCTCATTGGTGCAATGTTGCGCTGTTGAGGTCTTCGCCATGCTCATTCCTGCCTGGTTAGCTCCCTTGGCCGCTAAGGTGCGCCAGGAGTGCAGACATTATACCTGACATTGGGCTTCATTTTACTTTTAGCCCCAGGCTTATGGGGGTGGTGGACATAGATAGATATAGATATAGAGATATAGAGATATAGATATAGAGATATAGATATAGAGATATAGATATAGAGATATAGAGATATAGAGATAGAGATATAGAGATATAGAGATATAGATATAGAGATATAGATATAGAGATATAGATATAGAGATATAGATATAGAGATATAGATATAGAGATATAGATATAGAGATATAGATATAGAGATATAGATATAGAGATATAGATATAGAGATAGATAGATATAGAGATAGATAGATAGATAGATAGATATAGAGATAGATAGATAGATAGATATAGATATATAGATAGATATAGATATATAGATAGATAGATATAGATATATAGATATACCGTAGATAGATATAGATCTATCTATCTATCTAATATATATATATATATATATATATATATATATATATATATATATATATATATATATATATATATATATATATTTCTCTCTCTCTCTCTCTCTCTCTTTCTTTCTTTCTTTCTTTCTCTTTCTCTCTTTCTCTTTCTTTCTTTCTTTCTTTCTTTTTCTCTCTCTTTCTTTCTTTCTTTTTCTCTCTCTCTTTCTTTCTTTCCTTTTCTCTCTCTCTTTCTTTCTTTCTTTTTCTCTCTCTCTTTCTTTCTTTCTTTTTTTCTTTTTCTCTCTCTCTCTCTCTCTTTCTTTCTCTCTCTCTCTCTCTATATATATATATATATATATATATATATATATATGATTCCAGGGCCAGCTGCTAGCCTGCCCCCTTGACATCTTATAGCAGGATGCCCAGCTGTTTGACACCCCTCGGGGTCCGTAAACTCACCTTTTCCGACGGGGCCTACGACGCCATAATCGCTGGCGTCATCGGTGATCCTTGAATACTCGCCTTCTCATGGCAAAGCTTTACCCAACCCCTCATACTCTGCTCTATACCTGATTTTGGTCTTTCTATGGATCCTTAAAGTGGACCTCTCACCAGGATTTTCTCTATCCTGCTGATTTGGGATGCCCTATTGTATGAAATTACCCACACACTTCACCTTTCCGCCGGCCCCACTGCGCAGTTATGCGTTTTTGTCCAGTATGCTGCACATACTAATGCATAGCATAAAGCACTGTTTGAGAGGTAGCTCTAACATAAGGAAAGGCGATCGGTCCCACCTCCAATCTCACTGCAGTCTGTGGCACTTTCCCGCTCTCAGCCTGTCTGAGTTGCACGTTTTTTGTGATGGTCTTATTTAAAGTGGACCTCCGATCGCCCCCACCCCCGGGCTCCTCCGTGGCGAGAAGAGGGCGAAATACAAGGCATCGCGGCTGGAGGTAAGTAAAAGTTTTTTTTTTCCTACAGATTTGTGCCAGCTGCCAGTGGGCCCCCTCGGCATCTGACCAGGTTTGCCGGCTGCTAACGCCGGCCCTGCCCCCAGGGCAAGAAACAAAAGCCGGGTTTTGTTTCCTGTTAGGTAAGTGTTATAATGTCACATGTACGGCTGGTTGGCTATGGGGTGTTTCTTACCTGTGTGTAGCCCTGCTTGACTGCCGTGTCCATTCCTTCCTGTGCCAGGGATGTGTCCTGCGAGAGCGAGTTGGAGGAGCTAATGCAGCAGATCGACATCATGGTGAACAGCAAGAAGGGCGAGTGGGAGCGAGAGGTGCAGACCCTGGAGCAGAGGCTGGCCGCCCGGGACCAGGAGCTCGCCACAGCCAGGGTGTCTATGAATCACAAAGACTGTGAGGTAAGCAATCCAGGCAATGTATAGCAGGCAGAGACCCAATACAGAAACAAGCTTACAATCATTTCTCTCATTAAAGTGGACCTATCCTGGGTTTTGGTTCTTGCTCTCTGAGCACCCTGATCGGGGATGCCCCATTGTGTGAAACCCCCCAGGTAGCCCGAACTCCCTCTTCCCGGTCCTACAACGCATGCACGGCCGCTCATCCAATCAGGGATCCACTCGAGTCTCTACATCCAGGAGCTTGTTTAAGGCGAACGGATCCTAGCGCGCTGGCGGACGCATCCCCCACTACCCTCTAACAGGGAGCGTGCCTTGCCATTCACAAATGCCTGGTGCGGGCAAAGACCCCACTAGATGGATAGTGGGGATGCGGCCACAGCTCGCATATGCGCCGTTGGTCCGGCAAAGGAGGTGAGTTTATGGGCGACCTGGGGGGTTTCACACAGCGGAGCAACCCGATTCCGAATTGGAATGCCCTGGGGGAGTGAATTAATCGGCCTGGGAATCTTATAGATTCCTGGGCCGATCTCTGTGGGTTTTGGTCCACTTTAAAGCGGACCTTTACTCTGAATAAGAGTCTATCTTATATATTTCCCACACCCTGTACATACAGATTGCTCACATTAAAAATCATCCTACCTGCATCTACTGCATGTTATGAGCCTTTAAACATCCAAGATGGCGGCTTATGGAAGCCGCCATCTTATCAGGCAGCCTGCAAACAGGAAGTGCCTCCTGACTGTGCTGCTCTGCATTCTGGGACTGCTGACAGTTACCTGACCCCAGCTCTGCTCTGTCTGAGCAAAGCACAGCTATAACCCGCCCCCCTGTACCTTATCCCACTCTCCTCTCCTCAGTAAGTGTGATGCTTCTGAGTCAAGATGGCGGCGCCCGCATCCTAAATTCCTGAACAGAGTTGCAGCCCAGTGGGGGAAAGAATAATAAGTTACTGACTAAAAACGTAAAATATATTAATTTTAGATGCTGGGGAACCGTTTTTTAGGAGTTTGGGCTTTTCATTAAATCACGCTGAAGGTCCGGTTTAAGGGTAAATAAGTAACCACTCCTTTGCTATGCCAAAGCGGACTTAAAGCAGATGAAAACCCATTTGGGCTTCCTCCGCTCATGCCCTGGGCCATCCCGGACACTGCTGATTCCAAAGGAGCCACAGCAATGTGCACCAGCCGGCTGACCGCACACCCGGCTCTCTGCTTGGGCGCGCACACGGCCAGAGGGAAGCAAGGGATGCGGCGGCCAGCAATCACAGCATCACGAGACCTGCCGGAAAAGGTGAGTTTATCGGCCACCCGGGGGGAGGGTTGATGTGTCACACAGTGGTATAGGATGTAGCGGCCGACCCTGGAATCTTTTATATTTCAGAGCTGTACCAAGCAGGTTTTCACACGCTTTAAAGCGGAACAAAACCCAGGAATTTGACTTTTCTGTGTTTTGTTCCATGCCCCTGAAGCGGGATGCCCCACTGTGTGAAACCCGCCTCCCAGGAAGCCCCCCAAAACTCACCTCGTCACTCTCCAACAATGCATGCATGGGCTCTAATTAAATCAGCTCTGTATGCGGCCATGTTTAAAAACGAAGCCCATGATAAGGGAGTAGCAGCATCCCAAGCATCTCTGCGGTGGGCGGCGCGCGGCGCGCTCTCCCCCTCCCTCCCTCCCTTTCTGGGGCTCCCACGTCAGGATCACCAGCCATAGTCACATCCTCGCACCTCAGCTACAGGGGTGCCGGGGATGTGACTACGGCTGGCGATCCCGACGTGGGAGCCCCAGAAAGGAATGCGCGGGACTCATACAGTGGAGCATCCTGAACTTGGGATAAGGTCACCTGATCAGCCGACCCTGGAGTCTTGGCGCACAAGTACCTGGGCTAATGACGTGGTTTTGGCAGTGGCAGAAAAAAAAATACGAATAGGCCCCCAGCCTATCTGCAGTCACGAGCGCAGCAGCGTGCCTCGGCTACAGAGAAGCCAAGGATGCAACCAAGTGCAGGGGGGGGGGGAGATGGGAAATATGAGTTTAGCAGCGACCCCGGGGGGTTCACACAGTGGGGCATCCAACTAGTAGCCGCTGTAAAGCTAAAACAGTACACACAGATGCCCCCCACAGGGGTTAACTGCCCCCGTGCTCTCCTCACAATGAGACGGCGTCTCCAGCCTGCAGCTTGGCTACCTTCTATCAGGTGAGTGCCTTACATACATTTTTTATTATATATAAGTGCAATGTTTCATGCAATAGGCTACTATGTTTAAGGACTGGAGATAGGAGTCCGAAACGCATAAGTCGCCTATACTGTATATACTTTCCAGGACTTTGATTACTAATGATTTTATTGGCTTTTGATACACTATGGAGATGATTTTAAACGCATAATTAAAAGTGAAGTTTTATGAGAAGGGGAGTGCGGACCATTCGCTTTGCTTTTCATGCCCCCCACTCTCCACCTGCTATTTAAAGCCACACTGACGACCAGAAGGTTTTGCTGGCACTGTGCACGCGCCCCCCTGAACCGCATTGGCCACTAGCTGGCACTTTAGACACAAGAGCACGGAGTGAGTGAGTACTAATGCCCAATTAGATAAATACCAGATGGGCATCCCAAACTGCGAGGATGAGATGTTTGACAGCCATATTATTAAAGCTTTATTTTTCTGAAAGTGGAACAACACCCTCCCATGATCGGCCCGGGAATCTATAAGATTCCCGGACCGATCATTCCCCTGACTGCGGGACACCCTGATCGGGGGTGCCCCGCTGTGTGAAACCCCCCAGAAACCCCTAAATCCCTACCTTATCCACGATCCAGCGGCGCCCGCCGCCGCCTCCCGCGTGTCCCTCTAGCAGGACGCGCACCCGCGCCGGACGTTTCTGTAAGAGTGACGCACGGGAGGCGGCAGCGGGCGCGCTCTCTTGTCCGTCGCTGCCTCCCGCTTGTCCGTCGGCGGGGATTGGCAGCGGCGGTCACGTGGGAGCGAGGAGAGGTGAGTTTTTCGGGGTTTCTGGGGGGTTTCACACAGCGGGGCACCCCCGATCGGGGTGCCCCATGGAAGTGGACCAAAACCCAGGATAGTCAAAATCCTGGGTGTTGGTCCACTTGAAGCCTATTTAGGCGTAGGGGCCAAATTATTTCCCAACTGATCACATTGCTGATTGTGTTTCAGATTGAAATTCTATCCAAGAAGTTGGAGCAAGCAGAACATTCAAGAGAAGAAATAGTCCGGAGCTATGAAGACCAGCTTGACGTACTGAAATCTCAGGTGAAGTGTTTCGGGTTCTGCATGGCTCAAACTGCCAATTGTTGTGTAAATCTATTTATTTCAATAGATCTCTGTGTGGACCCTAATAGGGGGATCCCCAGTGCTCCATTCATTGTCTCTAATGTGTCCAGCCATGACCTGCTATCCGGTAGCCATGTGAGGTCAGTGGGGCAACTTGTGGGGCACAATGGAAGTGCTTGCAGCTCAGGACTACATTTAAAGTGGACCAAAGCGCATGCCGACCAGGCCGGGAATCTATAAGATCGATCCAAAATCGTGATGCCCCGCTGTGTGAAACCCCCCCCAGGTCGCCTGATGCACTTACCTTGTTTTCCGTTCCAATGACGCATGTGTGAGCCGCGGCCGCATCCCCGCTGTCCCTCTATCAGGGAGCGTGCCCGTGCCAGGCATTTGTGAATGGCCAGCGCAGACATGCTCCCTGTTAGAGGGAAGCAGGGGATGCAGCTACCAGTGCACTTGGAGCCGCTGGCCTTAGAAGAAGGCTTAGACGATGTAACGTCAGCATGCTGATTGGACGAGCAGCCGCACCTATGCCTTAGGACCGGAAAGTGGTGAGTTGGTATCGGCGATCTGGGGGGGTTTCACACAGCGGGGCACCCCCAATCAGGGTGCCCCAGGGGAAAGGACCAAAACCCAGGATAGTCAAAATCCTGGGTTTTGGTCCACTTTAAAGCAGCCCGACAAGCTATATATCAGGGGTGCCAAACTCTGGCCCACAAGCAAAAAGTAAAGACTTTACAGCAGTGGTTCCCTAGTCCCTGCTACACAAACCACCGGGAGACTGAAATAGCGGCACAATTCTAACAAAAAACAGATCTCTTGTTCTCTCTGCCATGATGCTGAAGACAGTTGTGTTAAAGTGGATAAAAAAACTAATATAAAAAGTGGTCCTAAAGTAATTGAACGCATTTGGATACTGGAAAGGGTAGCCTGTGCTGTAACACTCTAAAGCAGTCCTAAAGTGGGGGAGGGGAGGTGGAATTCTGCTTTAAGTACTTTAGTCAGATGTTTTTTTCCCTTTGCCTATCATATACTAGCATTTAATTTCATTTAACAGGTGTTTAACAATAGTTGTCCTTTAAAGAGGATCAAAACCCACACCCCCATCGGCCCTGAAATCTATAAGATTCCGGGGCTGCTGGAGCCCCTCCCCCTGGGGCATCCACAATTGAGATGCCCCGCTGTGTGAAACCCCCCAGGTCACCCATATACGTACCTTCTTTCCCAGTCCAATGGGCATGTGCAAGCATCCCCGCCATCCATTTAGCAGGACGAGTGAACAAATTCACCACTTCCTGGTCCTGTGACGCATATGTGGCCGCTCGTCCAGTCAGCGCATGCCCGCGTCAGCCTGTTAAAGGGTAGCGGGGGATGCGGGCGCCAGTGTTCTAGGATCAGCTCGTGTTAGATATCTCCTGGACGAAGGGGCTTGAGCAGATCCGAGCGCGCTGATTGAGCGAATGGCCACGCATGCGCCGTAGGACCTGGAAGAGGCGAGTTTGTTTAGGCGACCCCGCCGGCAAGGACCAAAACCCAGGATAGTCAAAATCCTGGGTTTTGGTCCACTTTAAGTGAGCCGCTGCGGTGGTGGATATGTGCTGATAAACGGCTTCCTCCATCTCCTTACTCTTGAAGTTGCATGCTGGTCTCAGGTGATTGGTTGGAGACCTGGCAAGAGCGAGATTGTGAGCGGCCAATCCTGATCTCCTGGGGGGGGGGGGGGGGCGCTGATGACTTACTCACTGTGGTGCTTTGATACCTGTTAATGCAGTGAATTCATTATAATTTAAAACTGTAAATGTTTTGATTGGAGTTGCAATTTCTTGTTGAGAGCTATGTGGTTTATAAACTGACCACTAGGTGGCACTGAGCCATAACAATTATAACACACCAAATAACGCCTAAAAATAGCAAGAGGAATAACCAGTTGGTGCTGCTCTCAGATCGGGATGCAGCTGATATGATGTATAAGAAATAGGTTATAGCACACCTAATAAAGAACATAGAGCTAATGGGCGCTATCCAATCCCCAGGCTGTTCCCATTCTAGACTGATATAAAACGCTATGGACTTAACATGGAAAGGATGCACACCACACTATAAGTAATAGACTGCAAGTAAAGTGTATTCACATCATAACATATGCAGTAATAAATGATCTGTGAACAAAAGTCAGAAATACCGCGCTGTTATAAACTAGAAAAGCTTCAACGTGCAAAAGCTGGAATCCTCCTAACCAGACAAAAGACTAAAACAGTATTTGAGAAACAAAAAGCTATAGAAACAGTCTTTTCAAAGTCCTATTCCTTGAATTGATGACTCTTCAAAGGTTAAGTGACACCCAGTGATTCATTGAATCCAGTGCAAATCCACCACCTGATAAACGGGAGGCTTACCAGAATCAGGCAAAAATTAGGCTTTCCATCAACAAAACTCCAAGAATATTTCCTTTAATCAAAACCCGGGGATATGTAACCAACTTATTAAGAGGTTCACTCCGTCTGCTGTAAACATTCAATCTCCGCACTCAAAATAACATAGGTTATTGGTCCAGAAACATGGGGAAAAGATGAAGAAAGGAGAATCTAGTGCAACACCGCTGATAAATGAAACAATTTATTCTAAAAGCAATTGCACTCACATGTCACTCCACAGAACAAAAGGCACATCTGAATATTAAAAGTTGTCAGCGACTCTCACCGCCAGGTCTCACAGTCCACCAATGCAATCGACCGGATAATAGTTTCATGAAGAAAAATGCTGCTAACCAACGCGTTTCACCCCAGGGGGGGCTTTAACCAGGTTTGCAGCTGTAACTAGAATGTGCGTTTAAATATCCAAAACGTCCAGCACTCAGGAAACGTGCTGAACACTTCCGGTTCACGCGCAGAGCTTGTACTGCACATGCGCCGGCTATTTAGCAACAAAGGAACTAATACCGCACGTATGACTTGTACTGCGCATGCGCCAACTATTTAACAATAGCAAAAAATCTACACCGCGCGCAATACTTGTATTGCGCATGCGCCGGCTGATTAGAAATGAAAAAACAAAGCACCGAATTTGTTAACTGGTGTTATTTAATAATAAAAGCAACTAGCGCACGGTTCAGTCTCGGCTTTAAAAGAGGACATTCACATACAACTAAAAATAAAAAATAATGAATAATCTCAATAACACGCTGCCGGCGCATGCGGTAATAAATGATAAGTAATAAGTGATCATCAATTTCCATGGACAAAAAAGGATCCATATGAACCAGCTTATAAGAAGCTGATCGCTAATAGAGCTGCCTTGAGGAAAGGGCCAGGGACCCTGAAACGTTGGCGCTCTATTAGCGATCAGCTTCTTATAATCCACGGGTATATATGCTTTTGCTTTATGACTATCTTTTTGAGATACGCTGGTGTATTATGCATACAGTGTCCATATGTTCATTGTGCTTGCTTTGATGATCTGTGCATGTATATGGGGCATTAACTGTTTATTGTGCTTTCCCTATGTACTTGAATGATATAGATGTTATGCTGTTAAATAAGAGGAAAAAAAAAAGGGAAGAAAAATGGTGGCACCAACTGGTATAGTACTCTTGTTGCACTGCCCCTACAGGATCCTGTTTCAACCTATCAAGCAACTACTACTGAGGGTTACCTCTCAAAACCCCCTTAATGGATCCAAGAGACTAACAATTGCACTCACTACGGTATAAATCGTATGTATCATCTTTATTCATTACTGCAAACATTAAAATCCATTTAAAAGCAAAAACCCAGTGCCACTTCCATGACTTGCCAATGGGGGGAGCTGTTTTAACAAAATAGTGCTATACAATCAATACCCATTTACTGACTTTACTGTCTGTACCTGAATATAACCTTTGCACATGTTTGTCATTTTCTTGAAACGGATGCACTTTTGAGTACTAGCACTTTAGATATGCTTTATATGAGATATTTGATGATAAGCATATATGTATAATGGGTATTGATTGTATAGCACTATTTTGTTAAATCTGCTCCCCCCAGTGGCACTGGTCATGGAAGTGGCACTGAGTTTTTGCTTTTAAATGGATTTTAATGTTTGCAGTAATGAATAAAGATGATACATACGATTTATACCGTAGTGACTGCAATTGTAATCTCCTGGATCCATTAAGGGGGTTTTGAGAGGTAACCCTCAGTAGTAGTTGCTTGATATGCTGTTTAATAACATTTATAGATTCCTTGACTATATTTCCCATAGCCAGATCATCTACATAACCCTCAGGAGGACCTTAAGTGACACCTCTAGTCATAGTCACATGGTATAATAGTCACTATTATAGATTCATACATACTTTTTCCTTGTTTCAATCCTGAGGTTATGCATAACTGTTACCAGTCTGCAGCTGGTTCCTATGGATCCTTTTTTGTTCTTGGAAATTGATGGTCGTTTATTACTGCATATGTTATGATGTGTAAATACACTTTTTTACTTGCGATCTATTACTTATAGTGTGGTGTGCATCATTTCCATGTTTCGTGTCCATAGTATCCTGCAGATGATTGCTTACCTTCTGCTGATCCTTGTGGCGCAGCATCCCCTCTCACCTCCTGGCTCTATGGTCGTACCCGCGCCAGCCAATCACATATGCCTGCCGCGGATACTCGCCTAACTAAACCTGCACATTCGCCGTTGGATCGCTGGCTGACTTAGTTTACTGGGCGATTGAGGGGCAGTTTGCACAGAGGTGCAGTTTGCTTGTACAAAGAGCCCCTCCATCCCCTCACCAGCCCTGCCACCACTTGTTGTATGAGGGGGATGCTAAGGCTGTGTATAACTGAATGAAACATAATTAGAAAGCACCAGGGAGCCATAGGGCCACCATTCGAACATTTATTGTGGTAGTGTTTTTATGAATATTGGGCAAAGGCCTTAGTAAAATAGAAAAAATAGCACAGCCTATATTGGGGAATGGGGTTGGGGAAAAAAGGTGACATAAAATTATTTCTGGGTATAGGATCCCTTCAAACATCTGTTATGTATGTAACATGTCTGATAAAGACAATGCAAGAGCCCCAGTCCTAATTCTATAGCCCCAGCATCATGGTTGGGGGGGGGGGGGGGCCTCAGCAAGGCTGTCTCGGGCTGGTAAAATCCAGGGCCCCAGTCCACCACTGCTCTTACCAGTTGCAAGGCAAGGTGGCACCACTCGACCAAGAGAAATGGAAAAGTCCAACACTCCATTTTGCATCTATTAAATCCATAGAGACAGATACAGTTCATAAATACAAGCAACATTTGGGGGTGGCGTGCGCCCCTTCATCAGAGAAAAAGAATCATCAAGCAGAACATGTCCGTTTGAGGGGTTAAATACCTGCCTGATGTCACAGTGATGTCATTGGGTCACCACTGTATACAGCTCACCCGAACTAAACATTAGCACACAGCGCTAAACATTAAACCAGACCTTAAGCATCATTTCATGAAAAGCCCAAACCCTTAAAAAAAATCTTCCCCAGCATCTAACATTTAATATATTTTACATTTTTAGTCGCTTACCCTTTATTCTTTCCCCCACTGGTCGGCAACTGTGTTCAGGACTCTACGACACGGGTGCTGCCATCTTCCCTCAGAAGCATCACATTCTGAGGAAAGGAGAGGGGGGGGGGGGGAATGCAGGGGCCGGGGTTATAGCTGTGCTTTGCATGGACAGAGCAGAGCTGGGGTCATAAAAAGGACAGCAATCCCAGAATGCAGAGCGACACAGTCACTGAGACTCCATGTGCCGCCATCTTGGATGTTTAAAGGCTCATAAAAGGCATTAGGTGCAGGTAGGATGATTTATGTGGGCAATCTGTATGTACAGGGCAGTGCTGGCCTTGATTTCTGATGTGATAGTAATGGTTGCATGGTTAATGTTCATTTCCAGTATCCAGCTCTAGCCACAGACGGCTGCATCAAAAAAAGTCAGTGGTGCTGATTAATTTCTCTCTCTTTTGCCGTCCTTTTAGCTGAGTGGGTTAAAAAGGAGTTACGAGAAGCTCCAATTCTATCATGCGAGGAGTCCTGAAGATGAGAAGGTCCGGGTCACCCCCGAGCAGGAGAGGCACCAATCGGAGCTGCAATGTCTGTCCCAGAAACTGGAGGTAAGGAACTGCTGCGGCCCTGCTTGGAAAATTCACATGTGGTGGGCAGGGCCGTATTTGGCGTTCATGGTGCTCTAGGCACTTTAAGTGCTTGCGCCCCCATTTTTTTAAAGTTAGGTCATGGTCCATATAGAATAAGTGTGTAGGGGGAAAGGGTGCAATGGGCTAGATGCAGAGAATGCGTGTGTAGGAGGGCACAAAGGGGGGGATGCAGAGAATTGCATGTTCCATCTTTTACTGCTTTCTGACATACAGGAGTCACATGACCACACCAGTGGAGGGGAGATGCTCTGGTCTGCGTTCAACTCATTGCACCCCCTTCACACAAATACACTCTGTATCCTTCTGTGGCTTGTTAGGAGGCATTAATGTTCTGGCCATATGATTTTTAATTTATTTTCTTTACTACAGTAGTAAGGGCAGTGCCCCCCCTCCCCTTCCAGGTTTCCACCCTAGGCACGTGCCTAGGGTTGCCTAATGGTAAATACAGCTCTGGTGGTGGGCTGCTTCCGTTTATAAAGGTCTGTCCTTATATGAATTAGAGCCATTTATTTAAGGGTCCGCCTCCATAGTAAATTTTACTTGCTTTAAATTGTTTTGTGTCTTTAATGTTGCCATGTTTATGTTTTTCTAATAAAGGCTAATTATAGATTCTTACAACTTACTCTCAGAATAGGGGTCTTTTGGACTGAACTGGCATTCCAGCTATTTTTTCTTTCTCCTGTATATACCACATTGTGGTTCCCCTACTGGCCAGCACCATATCTTATGATTGTCAAGCAGTGCGGGATTGTATTTCTGTTCGAGATACCAGTCAATGAGAGCTATTTGCCGAAAAATGGAAACCCGGCAAACCACTCTGATTGGCTGCATGTCTGCGCATCTGCCGTAGGAATGAGGACGAGCTGAGTTGTTCTGGGGGGTTTCACACCCTGCGGCATCCCAAACTGGTAACGGAACAAAACCCAGGAAAGTAAAAGTCCCAGGTTTTGTTCCTCTTTAATGTATTAATAACATCTCTGGGAATCTCAATTTGGGGTCCCAAAAACTGTATCGGTCAATCATGGAGGGATTTAGAAGGGTCCCAGTAGGCCCATTTTAAAGCCACAGTCCCACCCCATCTTTCCTCTCCTGGTCAAGGTTGGGTAGCTTCTTGGCCAGTGGCTTGAATAGTCGGGGGTAACCCAAAAATATGCATCTTTCAGGTAGGTCTAATGATGCCAGTAACAGGTCAGGTGTCAGGTAAGATTCTTGTACTGTGGTTGGGGGGCAAGTAAGGTAAGAAAGTTTCAACTTGCAGTTGTGGAATCAGCGAGGGAGCCTGACGCTCTTCAGCTAGAGAAGGAGGGTGGGTGGGATTGACCCACCAGTGCCATGTATTAGATAGACTAGAGTCTTAGAGGCCGATTCACTAATAGCGGCAGGTAGCGACAGTGGAGCGACTGTAGCGGCATTTTCAGAGCGCCCGCTAGTAGTCGCTGTGCTGGGCCGTTGTTCGGTAGTTGATAGCGACTCAGTCGGTTTGCCGTAATGTTGAATATTGGGTGAGGAGTCGCTATTTGACAGGCTCTGCGCTGTATGGGAGCGCATGATAGCGACTGGCCCTAGCGACCGGCTTCCACCATGTTCATTAAAAAATCACGCTCAAAAAAAGTCTCGCGCTGTGAAATGCATGTTTAAACCCCAGAGCGCTGGCGGCGATGGGTTAAAAGTAGTTTTTTTAACCCCCAAACAACCATATTTTTGGAAACCAAAAAAAACAAGTTTTTTAAATAATTTAATAATATGAATACATTAATATCAGACCTGTAATATCAATTCTGTACAATTTTTTTTTTCCTTAAAAAAATTATCTAAAATGGCAGAAGTGGTCACAGAATTTTTCACATTTAAAACAAAACAAAAAAAAAATTAATAACAATTAATTATTAATATTTAAAGATTTTTCCATTGAAATGCATTGGAGAGCGCCAGGTAGCGAGAGGTCATACCTGTTGCTGTTCAAGGTCGGACGCTGGTGCTGTGGGCTGAGGCTGGAATAATGATGAATGAGTGGCTATATGGCGCTATCTCAGTCGCTAAGCAGGATTGGCGTGATAAATGTGTGATTGTGGTGGGGAGCCGGCGTTCTCATGGCGGGGCCCGTCATTACCGGCCGCTCACCAGTCGCTACCTGTCGCTATTCCTTCATAAATAAGGGCCTTAGTTGCTACTGTGTCCATCAGTACCAAAGGAGACCAGGTTTCTTTCTTTGGTATGGACACTTTGAGTCCAATATCTGACCTTTTAACAAAAAAAAGATATATATATATGAACATCTTGTTTGCTATTAAAGTGGACCAAAACCCAGCATATTTAATAGCTTAGACTATCCTGGGTTTTGGTCCTTTCCCCGCTGTGTGAAACCCGCACAAGACGCTGAGCCCAGCTCACCTCTTCCCGGTCCCGTGCAGCTCTGACGGCCTCATCCTCCTCCTCCCTCTAAAAGGGAGCGTGCCAGCGCCGGCCATTAACAAAGCCCAGAGTGAAATACACACCATACAGTGGTCCATATGTGGCAGGTGGGAGTGGTAAACATGCTGCCAGTGACCAATATAGTTCCACTGGGTGGGCAGGTCCACATCATGCACAGCTTCCGTAAGACACCATTGGCTGCCAGTGGTCACATGGGACTCTTCAGTGGCACAGTAGCATGAACATGCCAAGTTTACTTCTTCCAGTTTTTCAGAGGACCTCCCACTGGTCCCAGTTCGGGGGGTTAAAGTGGAGCAAAACCCACATTTTAACTAGCATTCTCTGAATTGCTTCCCCCATGAAGAGCACCTTTTTCCAATTTGTAGTGCTCCTGCTTCACTCTATTCCCAGATAAAGGCGCCTGTTTTAGCTGTAAAGCTCCACCTCCTCCGTTCATTGCCACTGATGTGAGTGGTAATGATGTCATTGCCGCACCTATGCAATGGCTGATCACCTGCTATCTCATAGAGAGGGACAACAAAAAGTGAAAAGCAAACGCATCCATTTCTAGTTCTACACCCTAAGAAGGAAGTATCGGCAGTGGCTTTGGCCAAATGTATTTCACAATTTCGGTGGGTTTTGGTCCGCTTTAAGGTGCCATTACTACTGCAGATTCCCAGAATTCCGTCTGTTGAGATCCTCTTAATAGTAATTCTGCATGTAAAGCATAAGCAGAAAAAGAGTACTGGGAAGTCCTCCAAACACTTCCCACAAGGATCCCAGGGGACTAACACTTGCACTCCACACAATGATAAATTGATATACAAAATCTTTATTGCCAAACTCACATTAAAAGCTTATAAAATAACAGCAAATCATGGTGCCATACCGTAATCAACCACATGGGGGAGCCAGCAAGCCAAATATACATGTGTAATATACTAAGGTAAATAGTGAAGTTCCTAACTAACTCATCTAATAAGGTGCTAAATACTGTGATTAAAAATGCATCAATATTAAATAGCAGGACCCCTAACATGAAGCGGACCCAGCGAAACTGCAAGTGCAAAGTGCCAAACAATGAAATACACAATAAATCGCAAATAAGAAAAATCTTACTATGTGACAGGCATAACTGGATCCCCACGGCAAGCCCACGCGTTCCGAGCCTCTAGGGCTCTTTTTCAAGGCTGAATATTGTCTGATATTGCTGTTATTTTATAAGCTTTTAATGTGAGTTTGGCAATAAAGATTTTGTATATCAATTTATCATTGTGTGGAGTGCAAGTGTTAGTCCCCTGGGACCCTTGTGGGAAGTGTTTGGAGGACTTCCCAGTACTCTTTTTGTGCAATTGCAGTAGGGCCCCGGTAAATAGGGCAGTGCACCCTGTAGTTTTACCTTTATCTGAGTATCACAATAATTGGTGCCACCTGCAAACACTTCTGCTCATAAAGCATAAGCAGCACATTACCCTCTGAAATAAGCCTCTTTCTCCTCTTTTTCTGAAAACAGGAGTTTCAGGGCCAGGCTAGAGAGTGGGAGAAGCAGCGATTTCTCTACCAGAAGAGTCTGAGGACCCTCAGCGAGCAGCGGAAAGCTCTGTCTGAAAAATGTGACTTCTTCCAGGTAGGTGACCCCCACAGATGCATTCTGTAATGATTCTGCCATAGCGTGTTCATTCGGGCCGCACGGGCCGTTCTATGTCTCAGGACAGGTCCGAAACGCGTAAGAGGCTTCTATATATCCGTTAGCTAATTTCCTGGTTGGCTCAGGTTTTATCGTTTGTTTTGGAGATGCAATTTTAAATGGTAAAAAAATAATTTTTAAAGGGGTAGAGCTGGCACAAAGGTGTGTGTTTTTTTTTTCTAGGGGAGATAAGGGGGTCACGTGTCAATAGTGACACCTATTGTTGTTTTATTTTTTATATTTAATTTTGTTTCAGTGAAGGGAAATCATTAAAGTGGACCATCACCCTCCCGTGATCGGCCCGGGAATCTATAAGATTCCCGGGCCGATCACCTCCCGCCCTGCGGGACATCCGAGATCGGGATGTCCCGCGGGGTGAAACCCCCCCAAACGCCCCAAATCCCCTTACCTTGTCTTCGGCGGCCGCCGCCGCCTCCCTCGCGCCCCTCTAGACGTGCGCGCGCCGGCCGTCTGTGAATGGCCGGCACGGGCGCGCGCGCGTCAAGAGTGACGCGTGGCGGCGGCGCAGCCGCTTGTCCGTTGCTGTCAAATCGCTTGTCCGCGGCCACATGGGAGCGGGGAGAGGTGAGTTTTCCGGGTGATCGGGGGGGGGGGGGGTTTCACACAGCGGGGCAGCCCGATCGGGGGTGCCCCACCGAAGTGGACCAAGACCCAGGATAGTCAAAATCCTGGGTGTTGGTCCACTTTAAAGAGCAACAGCACAGGAATTTCACTTTCCTGTGGTTAGTTCCTCTTGGGTGCATCCCATATTGGGATGCCCCGCTGTGTGGATCCCTCCCCAGGTCTCCCGATTTACTTGCCTTCCTGTCGTTCCCGCGGCGCCGGCTCCGCCCAAAACCGAGCTCGCTGATTGACTGCGCGGCCCACTCATCCAATCAGTGCGCTTAATTTCGCTCGGCTCCCTTCGGCTCGGTCAGTTGAACAGAGAAAAGTGCCCCTTTTCCCGCATTTCCCGCTTAGCTTCTAGCTGTGGTGTGCCCGTGCTGCCCATTAAGAAAGGCCTGGAGCAGGTGCTAAAACAGTTACAGGTGAGCGAGGGTGCGGTGGAGACAAGGGCTCCGAGAGAAGGTGAGTGGAACCGCGGATCCAGGGGCTTTCACACAGCGGGGCATCCCAATTCGGGGCAAGTTTGTGCCCTGGGCAAATGCCCAATTATGATGCCTTGCTGTGTGAAGGCCCCCCCCCCCCCCCCTCCAGGACGCCCAGAAAAACTCACCTCTTCTTGGTCCAGCGGAACATCCACAGCCAATCAGAGCCATTTGCCGAATGACACAGTCATGCTCTAGCAGACTTTAATGGGCAGGGAGAGCGGGGTATCCTCAGCCACCTATCTGAAGGGCTGGGTGGGACCACGCGCACAGCCCGAAGATGCAGGGGATGAAGCATTGTCACCCCCCATAGTAAACAATCCGAGCCATTTGCCGAAATACATAGGCACAGCAAACAACTATGATTGGACGATATTCCGCACATGCACCGCTGTACTGGGGAAAGGTAAGCATTTCCTGGCGCTCCGGGGAGTTTCAATTCGGAAGTGGAATTCCCAATTCGCTGTGCTTTGATCCGCTTTAAAGTGGACCAACACCCAGGATTTTGACTATCCTGGGTGTTGGTCCACTTAGGTGGGGCACCCCGATCGGGGGTGCCCCGCTGTCTGAAACCCCCCCGATCGCCGCAAAAACTCACCTCTCCCCGCTCCCACGTGACCTCGTCCGGCCAATGACAGCGCTCAGAGCAGCTCTGGTATGCGCGTCCAAAGCCGCTTGGACGTGCATACCAGAGCGCTGTCATTGGCTGCGTCTCTCGCTTCCCTCTAACAGGGAGCGCTCCTGCGCCGGCCATTCACAGAACGGCCGGCGCGGGAGCGCGCCCTGCTAGAGGGAAGCGAGAGACGCGGCCGCGTCTCGCGCATGCGCCGTTGGATCGCCGGTAAGGTGAGGATTGTGGGCCTCCTGGGGGGTTCCTCCCCGCGGGACATCCCGATTTCGGATGCCCCGCGGGGAGGGATCTGATCGGTCCGGGAATCTTATAGATTTCCGGGCCGATCCCCCCTGGGTGTTGGTCCACTTTAAAGTGGACATAAACTAAGCTTTAGGTTGGTTTTCTTTTCACACCCACCCCCTGGGGCATCCCGATACGGATGCCCCTCCAGTCCAGTCTTAAAAGCACCAAACTGCATTGATTTTTTTTATAAAGAATGTATGTATTGTTTTGCAGTTTCAGTGAAAAGAAACCTTAAATATTTGCATTGATACCACATTTCCTCTGGCTCCCTGGCTGACCCCTATGGACCTGAACGGGCAGAGTACCACTAAAGATTAATCAATCTTGGATATTGACTCAGCAACTGAATCCCTTGGGAGAGGCAGCTTGAATTAAGCCCTTCTCTGCCATAGGCCCGGTACCAGCTGCCTCCTCTGCCTCCATTGTATGTACGCCAGTGTATCTCAGCTAGGTAGTAGGTCCGCTGTCAATCTAAAAAAATTCCCTACACTCAGAGTAGAAAATACTCTAGGACCAGTCGCCCCCTGCCTGGGACCAGGAGCTCCTGCAGTGGGAAGCATTGGCTATAGCAGTGTGTGCTGGGGTAGATACCTCCACCCTTAAAGCTCCCCTGAAGCCCCCCCCCTCCCCTTTGAGAGCTTTAACCCATGCAGATGCTGTGGAATAGCTGCACATGGGAGCGGCCATCTTGGATTACACCTGGATTACACGCCCTGCCTGCACATAAGCATGGTTAGGGAGGAGCCTTTGCTAGCACACAGACACAGCAGATGCGCTGGGAGCTACCTTATGGTCAGCCCAACCAGACAGAGAGGGATTTTGGGGTCGATTCAGAGCCTGGTGAGAATTCTCACTCCTTTTTATAGGAGAGAAAATTGCCATTGATTTTCATTGTCTACCTTGGGGCTGATTCAGAGCCAGGTGAAAATTTACACCCAGTGGACAATGAAAGTGAATGGCAGTGAGTTTTCTCACCTGGCTCTGAATCGACCTCTTTATCTGTTTCCACATAGAACTTCTCTAGCTGGCTGCATTGGTTTAGCATTGATGCAGCATGGCTGCAGTGTGCCTGTGTGATATTGTTTCCCCACACAGGGCAGGCTGTCTGGAGCTTGGGATTTTTCTATAAGCAGCCTCTCCATAACGAGAGAGTTTCACCTCAGAAAGAGACCAGCATGTCTGTCATGTTACACACTCACACTGTGAATCTCCAGCTGCTAGAGGGGATAAATGTAACTATGTATCAATCAATGTAAGTCAATGGTCTCGCTGCCAATGTTGATACAATGCTTTTTGAGCAGTGATGTATCATTACAGCTGATGGCCTTTTACTTCTGACTGGAAATTAAGCATTTTTTTTTCAAAGAGATTTAGGGTAATTTTGACTGTAGGACTGTTTTTTGTTTTTTTTTTTCTTCAGAAGCAGGGCTGTCAGATTTGTGGCAAGATGGCCGCCCCCATACAGTACATTAGCACAGGAACTGCATGGAAATAAGGCCTCTCAAACAGCTTACATCACTTTGCGAGAGGGGGTTTATGGGAGCAATTTACTAAACTTCAATTTTTTGACTGACTTTCGGCCAGTATGTCCTATCTTGATAATTATCTCCCTCAGTAAAAACTATAATGTCTGAACAGCAGCTGCCAGCTTTTGAGATTTTTTTTTATTGGTGTTCATGGTCATCCCTGGTATAGTTGTGATGTCACAGGCCTGTCTTTTTTTTCTTCTCCTTTGGTGGATCAGAGACAATCGCAGATCTATCAGGAGCAGCTTTCTAACCAGCATGAGAGGATCAGGAGTGATGGGCTCAGCATTGGAAACCTCAGGTCTGCTGTAAAAGAAATCGCATCAAGCAGGGACTCTGCCAAAGAAGAAAATCAGCAGCTTCTACAGGAACTGAGGACTTGTCAGATGCGCTGCCAGGTAATGTGGGGGGCGGAGCTTGGCACCTGTCAGCATTACAGTCCTAATAAATGATGATATATTAATACATATCTTATTAATGCAACATAAACTTACATCTCCCCTCACCTATGTTTGGGAGCCCAAGCCCATATGTCTTAACTGGGGCCCATAATATCTATAATTAACGTAAACTGGCGCAGGTTAGTCACATAGCCATCTGGTGACCATTAAAGCGGACCTTCACCCTGAATAAGAGTCTTATTTTATATGTTTCCCACACCCTGTACATACAGATTGCTCACATTAAAAATCATCCTACCTGCATCTACTGCATGTTATGAGCCTTTAAACATCCAAGATAGCGGCTCATGGAGCATCAGGCAGCCTGCATACAGGAAGTGTCTTCTGACTGTGGTGCTCTGCATTCTGGGATTGCTGACCTTTTCCTGACCCCAGCTCTGCTCTGACTGATCAAAGCAGCTATAACCCCGCCTCCTGTACATTATCCCGCCCTCCTGTCCTCAGTATATGTGATGCTTCTGAGTCAAGATGGCGGCGCCCGTATCCTAGAGTCCTGAACAGAGTTGCAGCCCAGTGGGGGGAAAGAATAAGTAATTAAGTGACTAAAAACTTAAAATATATTAATCTTAGATGCTGGGGAATAGTTTTTTTAAGGCTTTGGGCTTTTCATTTAAGCATGCTGAAGGTCCGGTTTAAAGAGTACATCGGACCGAAAATAAAAAGGGACCGACGCTGGATTAGCTGTCTGTTAGTGACAGCAAAGTCCTGCGCCGATCAGCTGTCTGTTAGTGACAGCAAAGTCCTGCGCCGATCAGCTGTCTGTTAGTGACAGCAAAGTCCTGCACAGATCAGCAAAGTTTCGCAGCATTTCGGGCGGCCCCATTGCATCCCATTGGGCACTGCGCAGATCGCGAGCTGCGTGCAGTGCCTTATGGGATGCAAGATGGCATCACCCGGAAATCGAGGGAACCAGAAGATGGATTCCTCGGCGAGGTGAGTATTTAGCCCAAAGGTAAATCCGGAAGGGGGGAGCAGCAGATCGGTGAGGCTTGGGGGAGGTTTTAACCTCCTGCCGATGTTCCTGTCTAAGTGCAGTGGGGAATGTTTGGCTCACTTACTGTGTATCTGTTTTGAAGCGAACCAGCTCTCATTTTCAAAAAAATTGGTTTTGATCCAGGCGTGAGCTGATTGCTGATGCCCCTGCGCATGAAAGCTTAGCCTCAAAAACTGAAAAATAGTCCCGACTAAACAACAAGAAAAGTAGGGAGAAGGGCAATAAACATAAAAGAGGAAGGGAATTATAACAGGGAGGGGACAAGGAAGAAGAAGGGATTTGCAAATTACAGATAGAGATGGATGGGCTAACAATATGACTTTTTTGCTCCTCACATACACTCGACCTATGATGACTGTCAGCGTGGCCCTGGAACCCTGGTGATCAAAGGCCTGAGTTGACCTACAATATTTCTGCTTCATAAGATGCACCCAAGGAAAAATAAGAAAATAAAAACATTCTGAACCAAATGGTGTGCTAAAATCCCCTCTCCTACCCCCCCATGACAGGCAGTGTGCCGCACCCCCCCCCCCCCCATGACAGGCAGTGTGGCATCTCTCATTATAAGACAGTGAGCAACATCCCCCATTACAGGCAGTGTGCAGCATCCCCGGTGTGCACCTATGTTTGGGGACCCAACCCACATATCTTAGCTGGGCCAGGAATATCCATAATTCCTGTCCAGATGCCGCCTGTGAATAGACTATTTTTATCCGCACATAGGCCACGCCTATCCGCTGAAGCGAAGACCGTGATCTGCGCCGCTGGAGCCTGTAAGTTATGCTGTTTTGTGTGTGTATGTCTGTGCATGTGGGGTGGGGGTGCCGGGCATTGGAGGACTGGAAGGCACCAAGTGTAAGTTGATTGGTTTCCTGCCTACCGGTCCTCCATTGAGCTCCCTCCTCTCTCACACACATTTACATCTCTATAAGAGGCACCATATTTTCCTACCACTCTTCAGGGTGTGCCTTTTGAGCAGAAGAATCGGGTATATTATTTAGCAGATGGGTAGTAATAAGATAATAGCTTTGCTAAACACACAAATAAAATTGTCTTTATTGATTGATTCCCACCACAGAGGCTGGAAACTGAACTCTCTGAGGCTACAATTGAACTCCAGGCACGGGACGACCTCCTAAGGGTCGGTGGAGCTAGATCAGAGGCAGATGCACAAGGATATAGATTGGTACAAGGAAACACAGAGAAATACGCTCAGGTATGTTTTTTTTTTTGTTTGTTTTTTGTGACCTGGACAAAAATAGAAATACCTGTATATTCTTCAGGAGCCCTGGGAGTGATTGTTAAAAGGGATCTAATGTCATTTTTAACCTTAGGTTTACTTTAAAGGGTTATTCCACTTGCAATGGCATTTTCTAATTTTCCAACATCGTGTGCCAACATGTCTTCAAGGTGCTGAATGTATCTGTAATTTTTTCTTTTCTATTTATTTGCAACTATGTCTTGAGAAAACCCTCTGTTTCTATTAAGAGAAAAAAGACAGAAAGAGACAGAAAAGTAGGAGAGACAGTTGGAAAAGAGAGTAGGGAAGGTAAAGATGTGAAGGGGAGGAAAGATGTGAAGCTGATGAGGGGAACGATGGAGGGAATGTGTAAATTACATAAAAAAGGGGAGGGGGCTACAGAAAGAGAGGGAGGGAAATGGAGGGCTTATTAAATAAAAGATGGAGAAAGAAAAGGGGAATTTCAAGGAGGAAAAAAGGTCAAAGAGAATTAGAAGGAAATGTGTAATAAAAGAGAGGAGAGAGATGGGGGTATTCTGGAAAAGAGAGGCCTGCTGGTTCAATTGAGAGTTTCTGGCTTCACCTTACAGAGAGGTTAGGATGGCACCCTGTGCAACTGCACACCACAAAGGGCGGCCATGGTTGGCCCAAAGGTTTGTGGGGTGACCTAGGGTCCCCTGTTAATCCTCTTCAGGTGAACTTTGATGTTTCACAGCCTTGCCTGGCTGCAACATGAAACCTATCAATGTGATTGGTGGGTGATTTGTGGAACTTTCATCTTAATCTTATTATGTCTTAATAATATTTTTATCTGCCTGTCTAAAATATAATCTCAGATTGTGTCGGCATATGGTGACTTTCACACTTCTGGAAAGCTATTCAGCTGCTCCTTCGTGGCGCCACCTTCCGGCTTTAAAGTGGGCCAAAACTGAGGATTTTAACTATTCTGGGTTTTGTCCTTGCCCCCGGGGAACCCCTATGTAAAACCCAGCAGGTTGCCGAAACAAACTCACCTCTTCCTGGTCCTACGGCGCATGCGCAGCCGCTTGGCCAATCGCCGTAGGACCAGAAAAGAAGGAAATTGTATGAATGACCTGGGGGGTTTCACACAGCCGGGTATCCCAATTTTGCCACAGCGGATAAATTGAATATTCCCGGGCTGATCGCCGTGGGTTTTGTTCCACTTTAAATTCTCCTCTGGACAGCTGTGTAAATCGAGTAAGGGGAGGCTAGATTGCCAACTTGGTGAGAGGCTTGTGAAGTTGAGGGGACCAGGTATAAAAAGATTCCTACCCCCTGACCTTTTTCACATTTTAAATGCTGGCCGGCTTTGGAGTCTGAAAGACTACAGATCTATTGGGGTATGTCTCTACCAGTTTTACACCTTTAGAAGCTGATATTTTTGCCCAATTCCTTGCAAAATAGCTCTACCTCGCATTGGATGGAGAGTGTGAGCAGCAATTTTGAAGGCATTTATCAGGTTCTCAATGGGATAGACCTTGACTGGGCAATTCCAAGACATGGATAGGCTTTGATTTGAATCATTGCATTGTAGCTTTGGCTAAATGTTTTATGATGGCTGTCCTTCTGGAATGTGAATCTATGTCCCAGTCTCGAGTCTTCTACAGCCTCTAACAGGTGTAGACCAGCTCATCTGACCAGAGCACCTTCTTCAACGTGCTTGATGTGTCTCCTTCATAGCCTGAGGCAAACTGCAAAAGACACTTCTTATGGCTTTCCTTCAAAAATGCTTTCTTCTTTCCACTTTTCCACAAAGGCCAGATTTGTGGGGTGCATGACTGATAGTTGTTCTGTAGACAGATTCTCTCACCTGAGACATGGATCTCTGCAGCTTCTCCAGATTGACCCTAGGGAGTCTTGACTGCTTCTCTAATTAGTGCTCTCCTACTTGGGCTGCCCAGGCCCATGTCTTGGTAGGTTTGCAGTTGTGCCATACTCCTTCCATTTATGAATGATGGATTAAACCGTGCTTCATGAGATATTCAGAGCTTGAGCTTGTTTTATACCCTAACCCTGCAATAAACTTCACACCCAGATGTGCTCCCACAGTTGAACTTGCTTCACTAAATCTTTACCGTGTTCCTCATTCTGTCAATGTTGCCTTTTCTTTATTGTCTGCAGATTACAGATTCCAATCTGACAACTTGAATGTTCATTCCCAACAGACCTCACTGTCTAAACAGTTTTGTGGATTTAACCCCCAAAACCGTATTTTTCGCCCTATAAGATGACTGAAATCGGAGGAGTTAAATAAAAAAAAAAGTATTAACCAAATGGTGTGCTAAAGTACCCCATCCTTATCACCCCATAATAGGCAGCATGCAGAATTCCCCCCCATCATCCCATAACAGCCAGCTTGTGGATTATCTCCACCCCAAATCCTCCCCATTATAGGCCGTGTGGCAGGATACCCCCCCAAATCCCCCCCATTATAGTCAGTGTGGCAGAATGCCCCCCTCCTCCATTACCTGCAGCAGTCACACCGAACTGGTGCACAATTAATAAGCAGCTGCCCGATCACTGCCCACCCGCCACCGCTGCCGCTTTACTCTGGCAGGGCCCTGCTGCCGCTGCTACTTAGTCCTCAGTAGGCCCCCACACATGCTCCGGTCTGAAAGCAATGAACGCCAGCCACAAGCCACACCCACCTGCCGCCTGGACCAAGACTGTGTGTGTGTTAGCGTTCCTGTGCACACAGCCGCACATGAAAAGAGGAAGAGGGGGATGGGTTGGTGGTGGTCAGAGTTCAGTTACCCTGCCTGCCCGCCGCTCTTCCATTGTCGCACTGGATTTTCTCCTCCTTTTTTCCCTTCACATTCCCTCCATAAGACGCACCAACATTCCCTCCTTATATTTAGAGGGAAAGTGAGTCCTATGGGGCGAAAAATATGGTATTTAGTCCATAGAGAGTCTTGTGGGGCAATAGACAAGGGCTATACAAATGTATCCTAGTATGTAATTGTGAGAGACACTAAACGTTTCAGTGTTATTTTGTACTGTATTATAGTTTATCTTTTTTTTTTTTTTTTTTTTTTGTTATTCTTAAAATAGTAAAAACATTGTCTCCTAAGAAACAGAAGGAGCATCTAAATGGATTAGCCACTTCATTACTGCATTATTATTCTCTGTCAAGTGACAGGTCCACTTTAATTACTTCTAAGAACACTCCCAGTGTCTTGGAATAGCATGGGCTGTAATTAGAGATGTCTTCTCCTTCCTCTTGGCTCACAACATAATTGGATTAGAGATCTGTCCGCTGACAGGAGCCGGCTGAATGAGAGGCAATTAAATGTGATGCCGGGAGCTGCTCCTTGTATTTTGCTGAAAAAACAGGTTTCTTTTTCTCTGTTTCAGCAGCGAGGAGTCAAACACGATCTGGAGGAGGATGAACAAGGAGCAGGTTCAGATGGGGGTGAAGCTGTCTCATATTGAACAAGAGGAGGTAACTGAGCCAGGAGCAGTGTGATAACATGAAGGATCTGCGTGCGATGTGAAGATGATGATAACATTTGCAGTGCGGTTATCGCTGCCAATGCTGGGTATAGGTTCCAACCCCAAACACCTTCTCTAATGCTGGCCATAGATGACATCCCCCACTCTCGCTGTTACTGGCAAAATCAAGAAATACTCACCAGCCCCAATAGTATTCAAACAATGATTGCCTTTGTTCTCCTCACCCCTCCGCCAGCTTTCGCCTGCCTTTGGCACGGCCCAGGCAACTCCATGCTGTTCTCATGTCTTCTGACAACTTACATAGGTGCTCTTACCTCTTGAGTTGCGGGGCCTACAATAAGCTTGCACACTTAGTAGCTAATCTGAGATCAGGAGACCTCTTCTACTTTTAGCTCGAGGTTCATCAGTTAGCCCAAGGATAACGGCAATTTAGGATTTAAAGTGGACCAAAATCCAGGATTTTGACAATCCTGGGTTTTGGTCCTTTCCCCGGTGGCACCCCGATCGGGGGTGCCCCGCTGTGTGAAACCCCCGAGATCGCCCGATCCCACTCACCTCTGCCGGTGTTTACATCAGCAAGAAAGCCGAAAAGAATGTGTTGCAGCGCCCTGGCAGGGTTTCAACACAGCAGGGCATCCCTGGAATGTTTTACATTAAAACACTATGTGATTTAGAACACTTAAAAGTGGACCAAAACCCAGGATAGTCAATATATTTGACTATCCTGGGTTTTGTTCCCTTCCTCGGGGGCGCTCCACTGTGTGAAACCCTCCAGGATGGAGAGCCTAGCTCACCTCTTGCTGGTCTTGCAGCGCGTCTAAGAGCAGCAGCTCTGATGGCCGCATCCTCCACTTGCCTCTAACAGGGATCGTGCCTGTGCCAGACGTTTTTAAATGGCGCGGGCACGCTCCCTGTTAGAGGGAAGCGGAGCTGCTCTTAGATGCGCAGTAGGACTGGGAAGTGGTGAGCTGGGCTCGGCGTCCTGGAGGGTTTCACACAGCGAGGCACCCCCGATCGAGGTGCCCTCGGGGAAAGGACCAAAAACCAGGATAGTCAAAACTATTGACTATCCTGGGTTTTGGTCCACTTTAAGCATTCTAAATCACATAGTGTTTTAATGTAAACGATTCCAGGGATGCCCTGCTGTGTGGAAACCCTGCCAGGGCGCTGCAACACTCAACTTTTTTTTGGCTCCCTTGCGGATGTAAACACTGGCAGCCGCATCCCCTGCATCTTTGGGCTGTGCGGACGCTCCTGCTCTGATTGCAATAAAAGAGCCATTTACCGAACATTTATTATGCACGCCACATGGCTCTGAGTGGAAGAGAGCCTGCATATGCGCTGGAGGACCAGGAATAGGTAAGTTGTTCTGGGTAATGTGAGGGGGTTTCACACAGTGGAGCTTTCCTGGTTGCCCGAACAAACTGACCTCTTGCCGGTCCTACGACGCTTGCGCAGCTGCTCGTCCAATCGGCTCGCTCGGATCTACTCCAGCCCCTTCATCCAGGAGCTCATCTAATACGAGTGATTCCAAGCGGGCTGACAGCCGCATCCCCTCACTACCCTCTAACAGGGAGCGCGCCCTGCTAAAAGGATAGTGGGGATGCGGCTGCTGCTTGTGCATGCACCATTGGACCGGGAAAGAAGGCGAGTTATGGGCGACCTGGGGGGGATTCACACAGCGGGGCATGCTGGTTCGGGATGCCCCGGGGGAGGGAATCAATCGGCCCCAAAATCTTATAGATTCTTGGGCCGATCTCCGTGGGTTTTGCTCCCGGCTACTACAAAATAAACCTTATACTCGCCTTCAAGTCCCCCTTTGCCCGGCCCCAATGTCCAGTCACTGGCGCCTCTATGACAAATGGTAAATATTTTAGGCTGTGCTGACTATGTTTGTGACATGACAATAGTTCAGGGCCTGATTAGCACCCCCCAGGGGCGTGGGTCCCGACCGGACCAGATGTTTTTTAAAAATGAAAGAAAACAGCAAGTTTCTCCAGGAAATTTGTATCTGGGGTGGCACTTAATGTTTGTATTAATCATTTTGCTATGGAGCGATTCTAACAGGAAGTTGCGCTTATAGTAGAAGAACCTGAGGTAAAACACGTGTTAGCTGTAGTAGTAGGAGAACCTGAGGTAACAGAAATATAAGCTGTAGAATTAGGAGAACCTGGGGTAACGCACATATTAGCTATAGTAGTAGGAGAACCTGAGGTAACACAAATCTTAGGTGTAATAGTAGGAGAACCCAAGGTAACGCACATGTTAGCTTTAGCATTAGGAGAACCTGAGGTAACAGACATGTTAGCCGTAGTAGTAGAAGACCCTTGGCTAACAGACATGTTAGCCGTAGTAGTAGAAGACCCTTGGCTAACAGAAATGTTAGCTGTAGCATTAGGAGAACCTGAAGTATCGCACATGTTGTAATAGTAGCAGAACCTGAGGTAACGCACTAATGCACATGTTAGCTGTAGCATTAGGAGAACCTGAGGTAACACACATATTAGCTGTAGTAGTAGGAGAACCTAAGGTAACACACACGTGTTAGCTGTAGCATTAGGAGAACCTGAGGTAACACAAATGTTAGGTGTGATAGTAGAAGAATCTGAGGTAACGCACATGTTAGCTGTAGCATTAGGAGAACCTGGGGTAACAAAAATGTTAGCTGTCGAATTAGGAGAACCTGAGGTAACACACATGTTAGCTGTAGTAGTAGGAGAACCTGAGGTAACGCACATGTTAGCTGTAGCATTAGGAGAACCTGAGGTAACACAAATGTTAGGTGTGATAGTAGAAGAATCTGAGGTAACGCACATGTTAGCTGTATTAGTAGGAGAATCTGAAGTAAAGCACATGTTAGCTGTAGTAGTAGGAGAACCTGAGTTAACGCACATGTTAGCTGTGGTAGTAGTAGATCCTGAGGTAACGCACATGTTAGCTGTATTAGTAGGAGAATCTGACGTAAAGTACATGTTAGCTTTAGTAACACCATTAATCAGTCGCATTGTAAAAGTAGCGCATGAATTGAGCCATGAGTGTACATTTGTATGCAGATACATTCTAACACTTCCTGCACACGCATCTGTGTTTGACAGGTGGAAAAAGATTCTCCTAGTAAGGATCCGGGTAACGGCGGCCTGGATAGCGTGAGGGCGGACATCTATGACCTGACTAACAAGCTAAAGCAGCAGGATGTCACTGTGGCCACACTGACTGAGAAGCTCTCTGAACTGGAGCGAGGACTGCATGTGAGAGAGCCGGAGAATGGCCACACACAGGTACAACCATCCCAGATAATGGTCTGTTCTGTGTAAAATATATGAATAAGAGCATATCTTATGTTTCCCACACCCTGTACATACAGATCGCTCACATTAAAAATAATCCTACCTTCATCTACTGCATGTTATGAGCCTTTAAACATCCAAGATGGCAGCTCATGGATCGTCAGGCAGCCTGCAAACAGGAACTTCTGACTGTGTCACTCTGCATGCTGGGATTGCTGAAGGTCCGGTTTAAAGAGGACCAACACCCAGGGGTGATCGGCCCGGAAATCTATAAGATTCCCGGGCCGATCACCTCCCACCCCGCGGGACATCCGAGATCGGGATGTCCCGCGGGGTGAAACCCCCCAGAAACCCCAAAAACCTCTTACCTGATCCGCCGCTGCTTCCGCCGCCGCCGCCTCCCGCGCGCCCCTCCAGACGTGCGCGCGCCCGCGCCGGCCCTCTGTGAATGGCCGGCGGGGGCGCGCGCGCGCCGAGAGTGACGCGCGGGAGGCGGCGGAAGCGGCTTGGACGTTCCTGATCCCCGCCTGGACGTTGGCGGGGATTGGCTGCGGCGTTCACGTGGGAGCGTTGAGAGGTGAGTTTTTTGGGGTTTCTGGGGGGTTTCACACAGCGGGGCACCCCCGATTGGGGTGCCCCGCCGAAGTGGACCAAAACCCAGGATAGTCAAAATCCTGGGTGTTGGTCCACTTTAAGTTCTTTTAAACTGGACCAACACCTGTTATTACTTTAACGGGTGTTGGTTCCTCTCTCTGCTGTTAGGAAGAACCTCGGGGGGGGGGGGGGGCATCCAGAACTGGAGCCCCCTCGCACCTAACTGCACAGAATGCTTGTAATACTCACCTTCATTACGAGCCAGCACCGGGAAAGGGGCTCCAGCGTTCTGGATGCCCTCCCGAGGTTCTACCTATCAGCAGAGAGAGGGACCAACACCCGTTAAAGTAATAACGGGTTAGTCCGGTTTATGATGAAGGCCTTCTAGTTTATCAAGGCTGCTTTCAACCAGGTCTATATATCCAGCATTAATGTTTGAAAATAAAAGCTGGATGTACCTGCCACCCAGGACCAGATTTCCTGGACCACCAGCATGGATGACCCTGATTTTTCCAAACTGACCTGAAGCTGCACTGTGGTCAAAGCTGACCTGAAAGCTGATCCATCAGAACTACAACCTAAAGCAAAATGTGGGCAACGCGTTGGCACTCACCTATACCCAGACCGCTACTGAACCTCCTTGCTTCTTTTATCCAAGCTGATTTTTATAAAGCCTTCCCCTGGAATACCTCCAATAGTGAAGGAACCATGTCTCTTTGACTCCTGTCTCCTGCCGGGCTGAGATGCCTGTGAAGCCGCAACATGAGTGACTTTAAAGTCTTGGCCCTTATGGGAAACTTTGGGTCACAAAAAATACCATTTTGTGAATACTCACCTTGTAAAATGGGTATTATGAGTATGTCACACACCCCGCTTCAAGAATCCATAACATGTGGGTAATATCGTCCTGAAGAGGGCGTTCCTGCAGAGATGATAGCAAAAGAAAGCCCCTCCCTGATCCATAAATACCTGGGACCTCCCACTCACTACCCAGTATACAGAAAGCAGTAAGGTAAGGGACCAGGAAGAGGCAAATATAAACAACAACCACGCAAAGTTCGCAATAAAGAGGATCCTGAATACAAAAGGGCGGGTTGAAGCGGGGTGTGTGACATACTCATAATACCCATTTTACAAGGTGAGTATTCACAAAATGGTATTATTCTTAGTATGTCACACACCCCGCTTCAAGAATCCATGACATGTGGGACATCCAACAGCAGTGTCCATAACAAGGGCGGGGATCCAAAACTAGGCAACAATGCACAACCTTAAACCACAACAGCTTGCAAAACTTTGCGGCCAAAAACAGCATCCGCTGATGCCCTAACATCAACCTTGTAAAACTTGGAAAAGGTGTGAACCGAAGACCAGGTAGCGGCCTTACAAACTTGTTCAACAGAAGCCTGGTGCTGAAAGGCCCAGGACGCACCAACTGCACGAGTAGAATGAGCAGTAACACGAAAAGGGGGACTCCTCCCCTTGGCAGAATAGGCCCCAATGATGGCCTGACGAATCCATTTACTAATGGAAGATTTGGCAGGAGCCAAACCTTTCCTAGGCCCGCAGGGCACCACAAAGAAAGCATCAGTCTTACGAAAGGAAGACGTAACCTCCAGATAATGTTCCACAACACGAACTACATCCAAGGAATGCAATGCCCTTTCCTTGTCGTCGCTGGGATTTGGGCATAGAGAGGGCAAAACAATGTCCTGATTCAGATGAAACTCCGAGACCACTTTAGGAAGAAAATCCTGCTTGAAACGAAAGACAACCTTGTCCTGATGTTTCTCGAAGTACGGAGCTGTAATGGATAAAGCTGCCAACTCAGAAACACGCCTAACCGAAGTGATAGCCACCAAAAAGGCCACCTTTTGGGTAAGAGAAGACAAAGCTATCTCATTCAAGGGCTCAAACGGAGGGCCCTGGAGAGCAGAGAGAACCAGGTTCAAATCCCAAACTGGAACAAAAGGCTTCCTAGGAGGCCGAACATGTGTAACACCTTGGAAAAAGGTCTTGACTAAGGGATGAAGTGCAAAAGACCTTTGGAAGAACACCACCAGGGCAGAAACCTGCCCTTTCAATGTACTAAGCTGGAGCCCCAGATCTAGACCATGTTGGAGAAACTCTAAAATTCTAGGAATGGAGAACTCTCGACAAGAGAGAGACCTACTTTCAGACCAATCAATATAGGCCCTCCAAGTCCTGTAGTAAATAGAAGAGGAAGAGCGCTTCCTGGCACAGATAAGAGTCTGAATCACTGCATCAGAAAGACCTTCCTCCTTCAAGATGGCGGTTTCAGCAGCCATGCCGTCAAAGCCAGCGATGGTAAATTGGGATAGCGCAGCCGACCCTGGGTGAGCAGGTCCGGCAGCAGAGGCAGGGCGAACTGATCCTCTGCCAGTCTTACAAGATCTGCGAACCAAACTCGCCTTGGCCACCTTGGGGCCACCAGAATTGCCGACGCACCATCCAAGGCCAGTTTGCGCAGCACTCTGGCTAGCATTGGGAACGGAGGAAACAGGTAAAGGAGCCCCAGATCCCTCCAGTTTAGAGACATGGCATCCACTGTCAGAGCCAGAGGATCCTGCGAGAGAGACACAAAGACTGGAAGCTTGTGATTGTGACGAGAAGCAAAGAGGTCCACCGCTGGGACCCCCCACCTGAGACATATCGAACGAAACACCTTGGGACTGAGAGACCACTCCCCCTGACGAGAGGAGGCCCTGCTCAGCAAGTCCGCCTCCGTGTTCTCCACTCCCGGAATGTAGACTGCTGAGATACACGGGACGTGGGTCTCTGCCCAGTCCAGAATCAAAGACACTTCCCTGAGGGCACTCCTGCTGCGAGTCCCTCCTTGGTGATTGATGTAAGCAACCGCCGTTCTGTTGTCCGACCGGACCTGAACTGGCAGGCCTCTCAACTGATGAGTCAAGCGAAACAGAACCAACCTGATGGCTCTCAACTCCAGAACATTGATGGTCTCGTGAGCCTCCCGCGGGCCCCACAAACCCTGAAACTGGAGGTCCTTCCAAACACCCCCCCAACCTGACAGACTGGCATCCGTGGTGACTGTTTCCCAACACGGAGCCAGAAAAGATCTGCCCTTCAACAGATTGACCGACCCCAGCCACCATTGCAGGGATCGACGAACTCGGGGAGTCATCAGGAAGGACTGATCCAACGATAGAGGAGACTTGTCCCAAACCTTCAACAGATGAAGCTGAAGCGTCCTTGTGTGAAACTGCGCAAAGGGAACTGCCTCGAATGAGGCCACCATTAACCCCACCAGCCTCATCCCTAACCGGATGGTCGGATGAGGGGTAGACAAGAGAAGCCGAACTAACTCCTGAATCAAAAGAATCTTGGCCTGGGGTAGAAACACCCTGGCCTGTGAAGTGTCCAGAGACATTCCCAGAAAGGTCAGAATTCTGGACGGAGAAAGAGAAGACTTGGGGTGGTTGATCACCCAACCGAACCTTTCCAGAGTGGACACCACCGCTCTGGTGTCCAACTCCGCTTGGTTGAAGGAAGAGGCCATGATCAGTAGATCGTCCAAATAGGGCACGATGCGGATACCCTGGCCTCTGAGCAGAGCCATCACCCCCGCTAGCACCTTGGTGAACACCCGAGGAGCTGAGGTGAGACCGAAAGGAAGTGCCACAAACTGAAAGTGCCGATCCTCCACCACGAACCTGAGAAACCTCTGGTGTGCTGGAAAAACCGGAACGTGTAGATAAGCATCCTTGATGTCTATGGACGTCAGAAAGTCTCCCTGACGAAGAGAGTGAATGGCCGAACGCAGCGTTTCCATGCGGAATTTCCTCGGCCGGATGAACCTGTTGAGAAACTTCAGATCCAAGATGGGTCGGACCAAGCCGTCCTTCTTGGGTACCGTGAACAGATTGGAATAAAAGCCCCTGCCCCGATCTGAAGGGGGCACTGGGCAAATGACAGCCATGTCCAGAAGATTCTCCACTGCCACCAGGAGCCCCTGCGCCGCTAGAGGCTCCGACGGCATCCGAGACCTGACAAATCTGGAAGGGGGGCGGAGCTCGAACTCCAGCTTGTAGCCGGAAGACACCACTTCCCGGATCCATCTGTCCGAGACCTCTTGATCCCAGATCTGAGAGAAGTGCTGCAGCCGTCCCCCCACCCGCATGGGTGAGGGCGCCCCCTCATTGCTGAGCCGGCTTAGCAGCCGGTTTGGGCTTAGAGCCCCAACTGTATCCAGAACGGGCACGTCCTCTGCCCCTGTTTCCGGAATCTCCTCTGGAAGAGGGAAATGCAGAACCCCTACCAGATCTGGCCCCCCGAAAGGAGGGGGTAAAGGCAGGCGCCCCCCGAAAAGGGCGGCGTTGTTTCTTACGTTGAGGTAACCTACCACCCTTGGTGACAGAGTCCAATGTCTCTCCAAAGAGCCGTAGACCAACAAAGGGTAAAGCCGTCAGTGATTTTTTGGACATAAAATCGGCCGCCCACTGGCGCAGCCACACCGACCGCCGAATAGCCACAAGCAGAGCCGACGTCCTACCACACATCATCAAAGTGTCATCCAAGGCAGTCAACACAAAGGATAGAAACAACTCACACCGTTTAAGGCTAAGGAACTCGTTACTACCAGGACGAAGCCCGGAAGAAGTCAACAGGTCCCTGACCACAGACCTGGTAGCCAACACCATTAGCTCCGAAGCGCACACAGGCCGGATGGCCGACCCAATGCTACTAAAGCCATGAGAAGCCATCTGATCAATACGTTTATCCTCTCCATCTTTGAGAGTGGAACAATCAGGTCTGTTTAAAACCGAGGAGTTAGACAACCCCAAAACCGGTGCATCCACCTCGGGGGGAGATGCCCAGCGCTTGACCGCCTCAGAAGGAAAGGGATATTTCCTATCCCACCCCTGAGGGATGCCAGGGAGCCGAGCCGGCCTATCCCATTCCTTGTCAATGATTCTATCAAAATGCCGTTGCGTAGGAAACTCCAGGCGCAGCCTGGATTCCTCAAACAATTCACCTTTCTGCTGTGACGCCTCCTCGGGAGGGGAAATATTCAGAACTTCCAGCATGAGAGACAGAGCGTGAGGAGAGTCCAAGGATCTCCCTAAATCAGAAAGCTCGGCATCAGCGCCAGCAGACTGCTCATCATCCGAAAATTCTGAACCCTCATCAACTTCCCCCTCCTCTAGCTGAGGATAATCAGACCAATCCAGATTGTCTCTGTCATCAAGATCATCCACCGGCGGAGCCGGCGACAAATGCTTTCTCTTAGACGGAGCCTTACGGGCGACCGAGCTAGAGAGCATTTTCTCAAGGCTAGCCAATCTGGCACACATCTCGGATTGCAGATCCCTGCCCATGACTACGTCACACGGGGCACGAGTCAAGGCGGGAGGGGGAGTTGAGGTGGCCGGCTGTGCTGACCCCGCCGCTTGGGGTTCGGACTGCCGCGTAATAGTTTGCTGTGCACATGGTATACACAGTAACACATCATCCCCAGTAATGGAAATCCCACACAACATACACTTTTTGGGATGCCCCGAAGGGGTCCCAGTCCCAGTATCCGGGGATGCCTCCATAAGGTGAATTTTGAGTGGTCGCTATGACCCAGGGAATTACGCCAGTTAGACAACCCGGGATGCCCCTTTAATGTCCCGAGTGGGAGGATTTGTGATGCTAAAATGGACCCAGGGACCCAGGATCAGGAGAGACCTTCCAATACTACAGAAGATCCTCCTGGATAACCTTCACCTAAAAGACAGAGAGAGACCCATAAGTCCCTACAATAAGACTTAACAGATAAAGAAAAGAAGAAATAATGAGGCCCACAGGGCCACTCACAAACGCTGCGGTGAACGATCCGCCTCAGAACAATGGCGATTTCTGAGGTGAAGTGAAGAGAAGAAGAACTGCCTTGTCAGGGGCGTGGTCTGCGCAGCCCGCGCAAAGCTGATCTGTGCCCCTTAAGCTGCCTAGTAACAGGGAGCTGCCTAGTAACAGGGAGCTCAGCTCCGCAGCGGCGCCAGTACAGAGGAGGGCGGAGCCGCGGCAACGCGCCGAAAGCCCGGCTCCGCCCCCCCTTCCAGTGTGAATGAAGCGTGAGGGAAGAAGTCCCTCACGCACCAGCCCAGAGACCGGCGCCGCAGACAACCGCGGCGCCGGCTGCCATGACAGCGGGTGCTCCCGCTATCACTAGCGGAGCACCCGCCCCGCTCGCTGCGGCGAGGAATGAATGAGAGAACGGGGGCTGGCCGCGGCAGAGCGCCGAGTGCCAGCCCCGCCCCCCCAAAGCGTGTGAGGTAAAAAATTACCTCACAGACTGAAAAACCCCGGCACCCGGCTGCAATGACAGCCGCGGTGCTGCAACATAGTAACAACAGTGCAACCAATTCATTGAGGGATTACTTCCAGACGCTCCACATCAACAAGAGAAAGTGTATAAAGAGAGAATAAAGCTAACCCCTATCAGAGGAACCTCCAGCCCCCATAGTTGGTAAAGGGAAGGGCCCCCCCCCCCCCCAGGGGAAAAGTCAAGGGACGGGGCATCCCAAACCGGGATCACCTACCCGGTATGACCGCCTACCCTCTCTTTTAGGGTCTCACGGTGGAGCTCTGCTCCTCAGCACCAGAGGTGCCAGTGTACCCTCGCTCGGGCCAGCAGCCAAGACTGTGGAGGCATGTAATCTGAGGTAAATTTTGGGACAAACAGGGGTCCGAGCGGAAATAGACAAAATAAGAGGCCGGGAGTTACCCCGGCTACCTGAAATCCCCCTGTGCAAGGAGGAGCCATCATCTTCTGACTTGCTCGCCGTCTGCAGAGATGGAAAACTGGGTAGTGAGTGGGAGGTCCCAGGTATTTATGGATCAGGGAGGGGCTTTCTTTTGCTATCATCTCTGCAGGAACGCCCTCTTCAGGACGATATTACCCACATGTTATGGATTCTTGAAGCGGGGTGTGTGACATACTAAGAATAGAGGTTGGAGTGAGGATGTAATGAACGAAACAGGAACAATACAGCAATGTGCCATTATGATCTGAATCAGTAGAAGTCTATGTCAGGGGCTCCCAACTTTTTTTTTTCATCAAGTACCAGCCTAATAGGTGCCACAGATACTACTGGGTGGGAAACCCTGGTCTTAGTCTCCATTGACCACAGGATCTAAAAACAAACACACTCTAGTTCACATGTGTCAAACTGTGGCCTGCGGTGTTTTCAGACTTAGCCCGCAAGCCCCTTCCCACGCTGTTATCTATCAGTGACAGGGTGGTCGCGGGCATCCCATTTAAACCAGGCGCATGGCCCCATACTTGCTGTCCAGCACCACTTAGTCCCCGAGAGGCTAGTTAACAAGTCCACCCAGCGGCCCTATTGCACTGCCATGTTGCAGCCTGGCAGTCATAGAGATTGCAGGATGGGTCGTTGATGTAAAACCCTGCCAATCATGCTGAGCTGAGCTTCCTGCCATCTCCCTTTACGAAGGATGACGTCCGGCCGGCTCAGCCCAACAGTGACTGTGAAAAGTGATTGAGTCAGGTAAAGGAAGGCAGAGAACCCATCCCATCATGGAAAGTGCTACATTAAAGAGGACCAACCACATATTTGGCTGGCCCTGGATTCTAAAAGGCTTCTGGTCTGGCCGATTTTAAAGTGGACCAAAAGCAGCCCTGCAGTCTATAAGTCTCCAGAGCCGCCTGATCCTCATTACCTGGGGCATCCCAAGTCGCCGTTTGAAAATCCCCACCATGCCCCCTAGACGGGCTCCAAAATATCTTCAGCCTAGCACGTTCCCGTGCAAGGCATTTGTTGATGGCACACTCCCAGCTCGAGCATAGCGGGGAATGTGGCACACTTGGCTCAAATCGGTCCTTATCTGGCAAGAACTCTCATTGGTTAGGACTAAGAAACGATGGCTAAGAAAAGCCGAACGGAACAGAGTGCACCGATTGGCAGCATGCATGCATCATTGGTTAGTCATTTTTTCAATAAATATCAAGGTGGGCCCACGACTCTGGCCATGTCTTTTCTATTTTGGCCCACTGTGTATTTGAGTTTGACACCCCTCATGTAGTTGATGTGATCGAGTCCTATAAAAATCACCTCTAGAGTGTAAACGCCTTGTCCTTAAGCCATTAGTACATTATATCCCCCCTGATCTGCTTATCTTTCTACAACCATCAGTGGTCACTGAGTTGGCTTATAAATGGTTTTGCTTTAACCCCAGTTTTACCTGAGCTGTGTTTTGACTGCAAGAAAAATAACTAACTGCTTTACCCCCACAAACAGTTGACCCTCCTGCTGCTGAATAATGCCGTCACGCTGTGTGCCAGGACCCCACACTCCTGTTTCTGCTGGCAAATTAAGGGTTTTCAAAGGAGGGGTGGCAGCCGCTCAGACCATTTTATAACTAACCTGGGAGGTGCACGTGAGCAGGGAAATTAGGATACACAAGTCTTAAAGGAGCCGCAGCACTCAGCCCTGTTAGCTTGCAGCCAAACCAATAATCTGTCTCTAAACTTGGTTAAAAGCAGAGGTCTTGGTCCACACACATCTGCAGAAGTAGCTGAAGCTTCACCACCAAGCGCCAAGGTGCCTCTGTGAGATGCATCCTAACTCTAATCTCTGAGAGCCCCATTTGGGACATACAATGCAAGAGATAAATTGGGAGCAGGCTTACCTGAGGTTGCCCTATAACCTTGAGTGCAGCCCATGGGGTGGAAGGCTTGAAGACCTCGCAATACACTCACTCGCACTCCAGGGTATAGTGCAACATCAGGTAAGCCTGCTCCCAATGTATCTATTGCATTGTATTGCATGGGGCTCTCAGAGATTAGAGTTAGGAGGCACCTTGGCACTTGGTGGTGCAGCTTCAGCTACTTCTGCAGATGTGTCTGGACCGAGACCTCTGCTTTTAACCAGATTTAGAGACAAATTATAGGTTTGCCTGCAAGCTAACAGGGTTGAGTGCTGTGGCTCCTTTAAGACAAATTAAGAGTTTTCTACATTTTCGCTAGGACTGTTAGGGGGTTAAAATTAGAAGCTTGGAACAAGAAGACGCCATCACTGTAGGTCGGGCTCCAGCTGCCATTGGGCTTCATTCAGCATCCTCCATAGAAAATTCTCATCCAGGGTTCCATAAATGTGAGCAAGTCTTTGATGCTCCAAAGCGTCGCACGTAAATTCACTTGCAGCGCCCCCCCCGCCTTCCCTCTGTCACCAGTCATCACATTCATCACTCTGTGAAGGAGCTGGAAAGGCTACAAAGTCTCACTTTTTATTTATGAGGCCATAAAAAGTGATCGACTTGATGAACGGCCAAGCGTCGGGCACTGCTTGAGGAAATCGCTTGTTCGGCCGAGTGCGTGGCGCGCCAGAAAGCCCGCAGCAGGTGCGGCTCGGCGGCCTTCATCTTTTGTTGTATGAGACGACGCGTTTTTCCATTTGCCAATCTTTTATCTTTTTGCTTTTTTGGTTTCACGGCTAATAAAATGTCACTTACTGAAGTGGAGACTGTGCAGTTGTGTGTCTCGGAGAATAGCGGGAGTATAAAACCTCTAAATCCCGCTGTGCGGGGGAGGGGCGATGTCTCCGAACTGGAGGCGATTACAGGGATTTCTATCATTATTCAGTCCCTTGTTGTGTCACCTGCTCTTTCACAATGTTCAAAAAGATTTTGCCATTTTTCTCCTGATGCCACCAGCCAACACTTAGGCCCATTTCACACCAAGTCCTGTATGCTGCCTTTCCAATGCAACGCAAACGCAGCTCCATAGAAGTCTATGGCAACACAACACAAATGCAAATAAAACGCGGTGCAGTTCAAAAGCATAGCGGTGTGAGAGGAGCCTTAAAGTGGACCAACACCTAGGATTTTGACTATACTGGGTTCTGGTCCACTTCCTGGAGGCACCCCTATGTGAAACCCCCCCACCCCCCACCCCTATGTGAAACCCCCCCACCCCTATGTGAAACCCCCCAGATTTCCGTAAAAAACTCAGCTCACCCCACTCCTACGACGCATACGCGGTCGCTCGTCCAATCGGAGCGCTTGGAGCCGCTGAGCTATGCTCATCAAGGCGCCGTCAAACCCCAGCAGCTCCGAGCACGCTGGCGGGCGCATCTCGCGCTTCCCATTCACAAATGGCCGACACGGGCATGCGCCCTGCTAGAGAGAAGCACGAGATGCGGCCGAGGCACGCGCATGCGCCGTTGGACCGGTAGTAAAGTAAGGTTAGCGGATGTCCTGGGGGGATTCGCACAGCGGGGCATCACGATTTTGGATGCCCGTGGGAGGGATCGGATCGACGTGGGAATCTTATAGATTCCTGGGCCGATCCCGGAGGGTGTTGGTCCACTTTAAAGTGGAATTCCACCTAAAAATGAACCCCCCCAAAGCCACACTGTGTCTCCACCACACAGACACAAACAGCATCCTCCACCTGGGTTTTGGTCCTTCAGCTCCCCCCCATTGAGGTGCCCCGCTGTGTGAAACCCCCCCCCCCCCCAGATCGCCAATGCCAACTCACCCCTTCCCTGTCCTACGGTGCATGTGAGCTACGAGTGCTCTAGCAGCCGCATCCCCTGCTTTCCTATAACAAGGAGAGTGCCCGAACCGGCCTTTCACAAATGGCTGGTGAGGGTACGCGCCCTGCTAGAGGGATAGTGAGGATGCGGCTTGCGCATGCGTTGGACCGGGAAACAAGGTAAGTGTATGGGGTGACCTGGGGGGTTTCACAAATCAAATTTTGACTGGATTTCCAGACCAAAACCCTTGTGGCCCGGCTCTAGAGTCTGAAAGACTCCATAATTGGGTTACATTTTGCCCCCCCCCCCCCCCCCCCCCCCCCCCCGGGCACATCCTGATTTTGGATGCCCCACTGTGTGAAACCTGCAGCTGGTTGTTTCATCCTCTTCCGAGTTTGCGGCAGCCCGGCTTGTATTGCTGCTGTGAGAACCCTGTACAAGGTGAGTACATGAATTGGGATGCTCCCTAGGGAAGGGGATATGAAGGAACATATCCGTGTTGGAGAGTTTTGGCCCACTTTAAATTAGCAGTACACAGGAAGAGGTATTGTTGTGTCGGCCAAGGCCTCTCTGAGTTTTTTCTTTTCTTATTCTAAGTATGTCACACACCCCACTTCAGACTTAATAATTACACTAGGGTTAACGCACCTCTAGGTGGCAGCATTGCAGAGGACTTCTCCAAAAAAAAAAAAAAAACTTCAACAGGCCCCTCCCGGTCTATACATACCTGGTACCTCCCAAGAACCTCCCAGTGTTGTTCTCTGCAAGGTGGCGACAAGACAGAAGAAAGAAGTCTCCTGCTTGCAGGTAGCCGGGGTATCCCCCCGCCCCCCCCCCCCCCATGGTCTATTTCTGCCCGGTTCTCGTTTGAATTGTGTTTTATGTAATGGCAGCCTCCCAGCTTCGGCTGTAGGCCGGGCAATATAGGTAGCCGGCACCATTGGTGCCTAGGAGATTAGCTCCTCCGCTCGACCCTTCATTGCGGGGCATAGCGGGATTCCCGGAGTGGTGATCCGGATGTGGGATGCCCCCTTTTTACTATAGGAGTTAGTGGTCTGGTTGCCCTTGCCCTGGGGTGTTGTGCCTCTTCCGGGGTGTGGGACGCGCTGGGGACAGTGTAATGCTTTACTATGCACATGTTGTGTGAGTGTGCTGCTGCGCTTTTCCATTTGTGATTTTACTTTGTGTTTTTTATTTGTGATTTTACTTGTGCCTTCACTGTCTGTTCTCGGCTGTGTGTGTGTTGTCTCCCCTCAGGAGCCGGGGGGGCGGGGCCTAGCGGTGTGCTGCGCCGCGGCCCCGCGGGTGGCTGGGCGCCGTATTCGGCGCCTGCAGCTTGCCTGCCCGGCTGCTCAGGGGAGACATTCATCAGTGTGCGGGTCTGTGTCTCCGTCGCTGTTCTCCGGGAGCCGGCGGGTGGCGCCGCCGGCCCCGTGATCGAGGTCTGATGGCGTTCCCCGCAGGCAGACGCTGACGCTGCCTGGGGGCGGGGTCGCGCGCGGGCCGCGCACGGATTGGACGGCCTGAGGGGCGGGGCCTTCTCGGCTCCCGCGCTCCCGGAGCGTCGCTCTCTCTTCCTCCGTCCTCGGTGTGCTGGCCGCCATCTTCTGCTGGCTGCGCGGTTCCTCCTCTATCCAGGTAGGCGGTTCTTGGGCCATATCAGTTACCCCTCGGATCCTTCCTTCTCCCTTGCCTCTCTCCTCGCTCCGGCGCAGCTTGATGGTGCTGGCTGGCATTAACCACTTCCGTTGCTCTGGTTAATGAGGGGGGGGGGGTGGTAAAGGGGGGTTTTTGTACATTATGAGGTGTTTTTTGGCATAGTGCTGATTGACGCCTGTCTCTCTCTCCTTTTGTGTTTTTCAGATCCTGGGATCCCGTCTGGCAGGGCTCTCCCGGTCATATATACCTGGCTCGTGGGGGGGTGTTTGTGGTCCTTGCAATATATATATATATTTACATTTTTTGTAATTTTATTAGGGCCTTTTGCTAATTCCCCTGGGTCAGGATTTTGTCTGTCCTTAGACTAGTGTTAGGTTATTTTGGGGCATCCCGGGTCGCGTACCGCATAAATCCCTGGGTTCTGCTAATACCATAATTTCACCACATGGAGGTTGCCACAGATACCGGGAATGGTTCTTCGGGACAATCCAAGGTGTGCGGGGGTTGTGGGGCTCCGCTCCAGGGAGATGATGTCATTTTGTGTATCCCTTGTGCACAGCAGAACATTGCACGGCAGTCCAGTACTCCGGTGCCTAGCACTTCGTCAGCCGCGCCATCTCCCTCTCCCCCTCGCTTATTCCGGAGCCCGTGTGACGTTGTCCTGGGCGGGGATTCGCAGTCTGAGGTATGTGCCCGCTTGACCAGCCTTGAGAAGCGGTTTTCTGCTATAGCCGCTCAGAAGGTTTCAGCTAAGCGGAAGCATCTGTCTCCGCCTCCGCCGGATTCAGATGAGGAAGTTGTGGGAGATCTGGATTGGTCGGATCGTCCCCGTGAAGAAGGTGAGCTCATTGAGGATGAAGATTCTGATGTTCAGCAGTTGTTGGGTTCTGAGGGAGATCCGGATGATGGCCTCCCTCTCGATTCCTCTACCATTTTGAGCCAGATGTTTGAGGTGTTGGATTTGGAGCCACCGGTGGTTGCTCCCAGGCCCAAGGGTCAGCTTTTTGGGGTTTCCAAGCAGCGTCTGGAATTTCCCAGCCAACAGCACTTTGAAGAAATTGTCTTCAAGCAATGGGAGCAACCTACACGTCTTGTTGGTGTGCCGTCTAGCTGGGATAGGAAGTATCCCTTTCCGGCGGAATTGATGAAGCGTTGGTCTGTTCCCCCTGAGGTAGATACTCCGGTCTTGGGACTGTCCAACACGGCGGTCGTGCATTCCCCTGACACTACTTCGCTCAGGGACGGTGAGGATCGCCGGGTTGATCTGCTTGCCCGTCATGGTTTTGTATGTGCGGGTTCGGTGTTAAGGCCTGTCTGTGCTTCGGCTCTTTTGACTTTTGCTGTCAGGTCTATTGTCAGGGACTTGGGGGTGGATCTCGAGCCCACCAGTGATGAGTCCCTTGGGCTTAAGCGCTGTGATGCTTTTTTGTCCTTTATCCTGGCCGCTCAGGAGGATGCCATGCTGATGTGTGGCAGGGCTACTGCCTTGCTGGTAGCTATCCGGCGCTGTGTGTGGTTGAGACAGTGGACGGCTGATTTTAATTCTAAAAGATCGCTTACGGCTCTGCCCTTTATGGGTTTGAGGCTTTTTGGTGAGAGGTTGGACTCTGTTGCCAAGGGAGGTAAGTTACCTCAGCGCAAGAAATTTCGCCGTTCCTTTCGGGGGATGGTCTCGTTCAATCCGTCCTTTCGGGGAGTTGGCGCCGGTAGAGGTGCGGGCTCCTCGGCCCCCAGGGGCGGCAGTTGGAATAGGGGTAAAGGCCGTGGCCGTCCCACCCGCGTCTGGGGTGCCAAGCCCAAGCCGACGGCCAAGCCCATCCAGCAATGAGGGGGCGCCCTCACCCGTTCGGGTGGGGGGACGGTTGCAACTTTTCTCCCGGGTGTGGGACCAGGAGGTCCCGGACAGATGGATCCGGGAAGTGGTTTCGGCCGGTTACAAGTTGGAATTCGAGTCCCTTCCTCCTCCAAGGTTCTTCAGGTCTCGGGTGTCTTTGGATCCTTTGGCCGCGCAGGGGCTCCTGGCGGCAGTAAGGAATCTTCTGGATTTGGCCGTCATTTGCCCGGTTCCTCCTTCAGAGGTGGGACGCGGTTTCTATTCCAATCTCTTCACGGTCCCCAAAAAGGACGGGTCCTTCCGTCCTATTCTGGATTTGAAGTTTCTCAACAGGTTTATCCGTCCTCGGAAGTTTCGCATGGAGACCCTGCGGTCGGCGATCGGTTCGCTTCGGCAGGGGGACTTTATGACGTCCATAGACATCAAGGATGCGTACCTGCACGTGCCGATTTTTCCTGCTCATCAGCGGTTCCTCCGTTTCGTGGTGGGGGATCGGCATTTTCAGTTTGTGGCTCTTCCATTCGGGCTCACCTCTGCTCCGAGAGTGTTCACCAAGGTGTTGGCGGGGGTGATGGCCCTGCTCAGAGCTCAGGGGATTCGCATTGTGCCTTACCTGGACGATCTTCTCATCATGGCTCCTTCCTTCAGTCAAGCAGAAGGGGACACCAGCACGGTGGTGTCCATGCTGGAGAGGTTCGGCTGGGTGATCAATTACCCCAAGTCCTCGCTGGTTCCGGCCAGGGTGGTGACCTTTCTGGGGATGTCGCTGGACTCCTGCCAGCACAGAGTGTTTCTTCCTCAGGCCAAGGTTCTGATGATTCAGGAATTGGCCCGGCTGCTTCTCTCCCATCCTCATCCGTCCATTCGTCTGGGGATGAGACTGGTGGGGTTGATGGTGGCCTCGTTCGAGGCAGTTCCCTTTGCTCAGTTTCATACAAGGACTCTTCAACTTCATCTTCTGGCGTCTTGGAACCGGTGTCCGGGGTCGTTGGATAGGTCCTTCCGGTTGTCCCCTCGGGTTCGGCAGTCCCTTCTGTGGTGGTTGGTCTCGGACAATCTTCTGAAGGGCAGGTCGTTTCTGACTCCACTTTGGGAAACCGTCACCACGGATGCCAGTCTGTCAGGCTGGGGAGGTTATTGGAAGGATCTTCGGTTTCAGGGGCAGTGGGACCCTCAGGAGGCTCACTTGCCCATCAATGTTCTGGAATTGCAGGCCATCAGGTTGGTTCTGTCTCACTTGACGCATCATTTACAAGGTCTGCCGGTTCAGGTTCGCTCAGACAATCAGACGGCGGTTGCTTACATCAATCACCAAGGGGGGACTCGCAGTCTGGGTGCCCACAGGGAAGTGTCTCTGATTTTGGTGTGGGCGGAGACTCATGTCCCTTGCATCTCGGCAGTTTACATTCCGGGTGTGGAAAACACGGAGGCGGATTTTCTGAGCCGGTGTGCGTCCCGTCTGGGGGAGTGGTCTCTCCATCCCCAGGTGTTTCGGTCACTTTGTCTCCGGTGGGGGACGCCGGAGGTGGATCTGTTTGCTTCTCGTCACAATCACAAGCTTCCGTCCTTTGTGTCCCTGTCCCGGGACCCTCTGGCTCTGGCGGTGGATGCCATGTCCCTGAGCTGGAGGGACCTGGGGTTTCTTTACTTGTTTCCTCCGATTCCCATGCTAGGCAGGGTTCTGCGAAAGTTGGTTCTGGAAGGAGTTCCCGCCATTCTCGTGGCTCCAAGGTGGCCAAGGCGGGTGTGGTTCGCGGACATCGTCCGTCTGACCGTAGATCGGTTCGATCTGCCTCTTCGGCCAGATCTTCTCACTCAGGGTCATCTCTGTTACCCCAGTTTACAAACGCTGGCTTTGACGGCTTGGCTGCTGAAATCTCCATCTTAAAGGAGGAGGGTCTTTCGGATGCGGTCATTCAGACTCTTATTAGTGCTAGGAAGAGATCTTCTTCTTCCATATATTACAGGTATTGGAGATCTTATATTGATTGGTGTGAGGCTAGGTCCTTGCCCTGCCGGGTCTTTTTTGTGTCTAGGATTTTGGAGTTCCTTCAGGCGGGTCTGGACTCTGGTCTTCAGTTGAGTACCTTGAAGGGGCAGGTTTCTGCTTTGTCAATTTTTTTCCAGAAATCTTTTGCTAGTCATTCCTTGGTCAAGACTTTTTTCCAGGGGGTCTCGCATGTGCGGCCTCCTAGGAAGCCTTTGCTCCCAGTTTGGGACCTGAATTTGGTTCTTTCTGCTCTTATGGCTCCTCCTTTTGAGCCCTTGCGGGATGTTGCTTTGTCCATTCTTACTCAGAAGGTTGCCTTTCTGGTGGCCATTACTTCGGTTAGGCGTGTTTCAGAGCTGGCTGCTTTGTCTATTCAGGCTCCTTATTTTGAGGATCATCAGGACAAAGTGGTTTTTCGTTACAAGTCAGATTTTCTCCCTAAAGTGGTTTCTGCTTTTCATCTTAACCAGGACATTGTTCTTCCTTCTTTGTGTCCTAAGCCTAAGAATGTCAAGGAGAGTGCTTTGCACTGCTTGGATGTGGTACGATGTGTCAGGTACTATGTACGTGCGACGTCTTCTTTTCGTAAGACTGATGCCTTTTTCGTTGTGCCATGTGGGCCTAGGAAGGGTTTGGCTCCGGCCAAGTCCTCCATTAGTAAATGGATTCGTCAGGCCATTGTTGGTGCTTATTCGGCCAAGGGGAAGGATCCCCCTTTCCGTGTTACTGCTCACTCTACTCGTGCGGTTGGTGCGTCCTGGGCTTTTCAGCACCAGGCTTCTGTTGAACAAGTGTGTAAGGCTGCAACTTGGTCTTCTGTTCATACCTTTTCTAAGTTCTATAAGGTTGATGTGCGGGTTTCAGCGGATGCTGTTTTTGGCCGCAAGGTTTTGCAGGCTGCAGTGGTTTGAATTTTTCTGCGTTATTGCCTGTTAGGATACCCACCCTTTTCTGGACACTGCTGTTGGATGTCCCTAGTGTAATTATTAAGTCTGAAGTGGGGTGTGTGACATACTTAGAATAATACCATTTTGTGAATACTCACCTGTAAAATGGGTATTATAAGTATGTCACACACCCCACTTCACCCGCCCTTTTTGGTATCCTGGCTCTCTATTTGGTGAAGTTTGATTCTTTACGTTGAGGGTTAAATTGTTTTGGTTCTGGTACCTTGTCTTACTGCTGTTCTAACACTGGGAGGTTCTTGGGAGGTACCAGGTATGTATAGACCGGGAGGGGCCTGTTGAAGTTTTTTTTTTTTTTTTGGAGAAGTCCTCTGCAATGCTGCCACCTAGAGTTGCGTTAACCCTAGTGTAATTATTAAGTCTGAAGTGGGGTGTGTGACATACTTATAATACCCATTTTACAGGTGAGTATTTCACAAAATGGTATTTTTTCCTGCTTTCTCTTATAATGTGTAATTCATGTTGCAGGAGTCACTGAGCGCAAAAGAACCCCGAGTCCCGGGCATGTGCCCCCCGTCCTCCCCAGGAGAAGAGGAGCCGGTAAAGGGCGTCACCAAAGCCTGCGCCATGGCGGAGGAAAAGCCAGCCGAGGAGATGAAAGCGGCTCCTCCTCCTCCTCCGAGCCATGTCTGCAGAACACACTACTGCAGGTACATCCAGCGCCACTTTAATCCATCATGTCTTCGCCATGTTTCTACATTGCTTTCACCTTCACTTGCTTTTCATATGCTTTAAAGCGGACCAAAACCCACTGAACTTGTGAAATACATTTGACCAAAGCCCCTGCTGATACTCTCTTCTTAGGGTGTAGAACTAGAAATGGATATTTTCGGTTATCAAATCGCCCTGAAACAATAGGTTTGACAATGACATCACTGCCACACACAACAGTGGAAATGGAGGAGGCGGAGCTTTACAGCTAAAGCAGAAACAAAAGCAGTAAAAAATAGGCATAAATTACTATTCATGGGGGGGGGGGCAGCTCGGGATGCTAGTTAAAAATGGGGGTTTTGGTCCGCTTTAAAGTGGACCAACACCCAGGATTTTGACTATCCTGGGTTTTGGTCCACTTCGGTGGGGCACCCCGATCGGGGGTGCCCCGCTGTGTGAAACCCCCCAGAAAGCCCCGAAAACTCACCTGACCCCGCTCCCACGTGACCGCTGCATCTAATCCCCGCCGTCGGACAAGCGGGAGGCAGCGACGGACAAGCAGAGTGCGTCCGCTGCCGCCTCCCGCGTGTCCCTCTTACAGGGAGCGCACCCGCGCCGGCCATTCACAAACGTCCGGCGCGGGAGCGCGCCCTGCTAGAGGGACGCGCGGGAGGCGGCGGACGCGCATGCGCCACTGGAACGGGGAGAAGGTAGGATTGTGGGCTTCCTGGGGGGTTTCACCCCGCGGGACATCCTGATGTCGGATGTCCCGCGGGGAGGGATCTGATCGGCCCGGGAATCTTATAGATTCCCGGGCCGATCCCCCCTGGGTGTTGGTCCACTTTAATACTGCCTCCTATTTTTTCTTTTTCATTCTTGGATCTGGTTTATTCCACCCCATCTCCCTTTTTTAAAATTATATATTCTTTTAAATTCTTGAATTGACTACCCATGTAAAATAACAAAATATACTCCCCTCCCCTTGTCCCCCCCCCCCCCCCCCGATCTTTCTGACTCCAGTGGCTCTATCCCGTGCAGTTCTTGGCCCGAACAGCAGCCGGCGACGCTTCCATGTCCACATTATCAGTCATAGGAATGTGATTGCACCCTCGCTATTAACTACAATGGAAAGGCCGTGTCGGGCCTTGGCAAATACCCTCCATTGCAATACCGTATATAGAGAGGGCATGGAAGCCTCTGGTGGCAGGGGTGTGAGTCTGACATTCATTTGCAGCCACTGTTTGCAGTCCTGGGAGAGGCGGGATGCGATCAGGTGAGTTGCTGACCGCCAGAGTTGGACCGATCAGCTGCCGGGGACAAGAGGGGAGTACCCTATAGTTATCTGATATGGGTGGTCAGTCACTTTAAGGCCACATTCACACCTGTCTTAGTACCACATGCGCTCACACATATAAAAAATTCACACACAATGGGGTTGATTCAGCACCGTATTTTTTTAACTCGCATCTTTTTGAGAGAAGACGCTTTTTCCTGTGATTTTTTTTTTTTTCCTCTGTAAAATTCAACACCATATTTTAGCTTTAAAAAGATGTACAGCTCAATATGGTGCTGAACTGAGCCGAGCGAAAAGCAGGACAAAACCAGGGAATTTGACTTTCCCTGCTTTTTTTTTTTTTTTTTTTTTTCGTTCCGCAGCAGCGAGCACGCTCCTGTCCAAGTGTATCTAAATGGCTGGGGCAGGAGCGCACACCAGCGAGGATGCAGGGGACGTGGCAGCACATGCCTCCCATTGTAGTCAATGAGAGCCGTTTGGCGAATAACCTAGTCATGGCGGACTGCTTTTATTGGACGAGAGCCTGCTCATGCACCGAGACAGAAAAGGTGAGTGTTTCTGGGTGCCCTGGGGTGTTTGTGGCTGGCAATCTTTTAGATTTTAGGGCCAGCCCAGGTGGGTTTTGCCTTAAAAGTAGACCAAACCTGGGATTTTCATTATCCTATCTTGGTGCTTACCCTGCCAAATTGGAATGCCCTGCTGTGTGGCACTCCCCCCAGTTGGCCCCATGAACTCTCCTATCCCTGGTTTCCCCAAGCCGCATGGGCGAGCTCTCATCCAATCCATCCCATATGCCATGCATATCGATCGGCCTACGGCCCTGGCTCGGCAGTAGGGAGCGGATCCGTTCCTGGTTTCCCAGCAGTATGCAGCACACTCCCGTCCCCAGCCTATCCTGGGAGCAGGAGCATGCCTCCGCTACAGGGGTGCCGGGGATGCGGCTGCACATTGGGAGCACCAGAAAAGGTGAGTGAACGTGGGGTGATCTGGGGGGGTGCACACAGTGGGGCATCCCATATCAGTATTTCCCAGGAGGACTGAACTGGCCAGCCCTGGAGGCACTCCAGGGCCAGCCGGTTGGTCCACTTTAATGCCTCTCTGAGGTGGCCATAGGAGCTAAAATTGTAGAAGGGAAGCCTATTGCTTAAGGACACACTTCTCTTATGTGATTTGATTAAACTCATTTGCATAAGTGACTTGTTTACCAATCATACAACGCGATCATATGCAGGCATCCGCTCTTATTCATCTAAGTCTCTAATTAGCGCCATTAATTGCAGGCGTGTGTGAGGATGATGTGTGTCTAAATTGATGATACAGTAATTAAATGTGAATCCGCCAGAGACCAGATGCTACCAATTAATAAACTGCTGTCTGCATTATTATTCATATTATTATATTATTTATATTATCCTCATATCTTGCTGCGTCATATCAACAGATGCTAGCTTCCAGAGCACTCACTGTCGCTCTCCCATACATTTTAGTGGGGTTTCATTTGGTTGTGTTTAAATAGCGTGTTTGGCAATTAAAATGTAATTTTAGCCTCATGTGCATGCGTGGGCTGTGGCTGAGCACCGCTTAACCTTTAGCCAGGCACGTGCCCGTTTGGATAGACATTTCTTCAATAGATATCCAGGTTGGCCCATGACTATCATGCGTTATGACAGGCTAATCAACAGATCCAGAATTACAACCACAGGGACCAGACTATGCTACGAGGGGAGCCTGGCGCCGCAACCCCCGCGCCCCCAACTGCCCCCCTACGCATCTGCCCATAGGTCTCGACACTCCTTCTCCTGATGTGGGGTTTTAAGGCCCCAGGGCGGCCGGGTACCCAGACCCCCCCACTCCCACTCTCATAATTGACTTTGTTTCCGGTCAGCAACTCCCAAAGCGGCATGACTGCATTCCTAAGAGAGAAACTAAAAAGATGATAAAAGTGGAAAGAGAAAGATGGGTTTAGGTTAGGGATGGAGGGGGGGGGGGGGGAATATTAGACCATCCAGTTTACGGGTTCGCCTCCATGATCGCCCTGAATTCTCGTGAGACTCCACCCAGCTAGCCACTTCAGAAAATGTGCCTCTGAGGATTCATTACGCGCAGCCATGAGACCCTCAAATTGTTCGATTTCTGCTACCTTTCGCAGCCACAAAGTGGCACTGGGCGGTTCCTGGCTCTTCCAATGTGAAGGGATACACGCCTGTGTCCAAGTTTGTCATTTTGGCCCGCTGTGTATTTGAGTTTGACGCCCCTGCACTAAAGCTTCATGAATTTGCAGCATTGGCTTCTGCTTACAGAGCTGTTTATTATAAGTATATTCATAGACGCTTCCAAGGTCTCCTCTGTACATGTAGAGAACCCGACCAATCAGCAAATGTGTTTATGGGTCTGCGGAAGCGGCGGGCGATTAATGCTAATCCTTGTATTTCATTCCAGGTCCTGCAATGGAGAGATGGTGAAACCGCTGAACGGTTGTACAGGCCGTAATCTTGCCGCGCTGAACATGTTTGATCCGTGTGATGGCGGCTGGGGGACCCCTTCTCAGAGCCTCCTAATAGATCAGAGCTGCCTGGAAGCCATCTTCCCTTTAATAACAAGTGATGACTGCCCCCCATCACATGGACTCCAGCACCCAGACATGGATGAGCCCCTCGTTTTTCTTTCTGAGCAAAGAAATGAGCCTGTAAGTTATTTGTTATCAGAATCTGCCAGGTGTTGGATATGTGTTATATATATTATAGAGATATAGATAGAGATATAGATAGATAGAGAGATAGATAGAGATAGATAGAGAGATAGATAGAGAGATAGATAGAGAGATAGATAGAGAGATAGATAGAGAGATAGATAGATAGATAGATAGATAGATATAGATAGAGATATATGGCAATATTTCCCATGAGCTCCTAGCTCTGTGCCTAGGGCGGCTGCCTTCAGGGACAACTGCAAAGTGTGCAGCCACTGCTATAGTTAAAGGAGCATTAGTGCAAAAAAATGGCCCAGTGAGAAAAATCCATACAAATAAGCTGGATGGCGGGAGGAGGGGTCACTTATACACCCGGCATCAAGAAATATCCAGCCAGCCAGCAGCTCATGGTTCTGGCAGAGCATCTGAGCCCCCCAGTGTGTGTAGGTGAGGGAGGGGGAGTGCATGACGGGTGTCTACACGGTTTCTTCTGCTTTTTTCTTCCCCCTGGGGGGTGAGTGGTGGAGGGGGGGCATCGGGCACAGCAACACTGCTCTGTGAGTCTCCTTGCCGCAAGGAGTCTCTAGGTCGGTCCTCCCCCCCGCAACATATGTTTGTGGCAGAGGAAGGGGGTGCATTGGGCACGGCAACAGGACTGGCAATCTAAACTGCCCCGGGGAGAGATGCATATATGCAAGGTTTGTTGTGGTCTGGTTTAAGTCATTTTTGACTGTTGGTCCGCATAAATATAACCATGGCCTCTAAATAGTGGTTCTAAATTGTCCTCTTCCCTTACAGCTTGACCAAGAGGAATCCTTCGTATCGGCAGCAGAGCGATTCCTCCAGGAGGAGAACAGAAGAGCCGAGGACTTTGAGAAGATCCTGAACTCTCACATTGAGGAACTGCAGAGACAGTCTGAGCACACTGTGAGCAGATGCACCACATTTGCCAGAGCGAGTATAGGACACTACGGCCAATCAAGCTTGCAGAAGAATATCTGTTAAGGACCGCAACCTAGGACATAACTTTTACAACCATAAAAATGTCCTACCGATGTCCTAAAAAAAAAGACGGCTTAAAGAAAAGCATAAGTGAGAACAGAGAGGCCTCACTGATTCCCGGGAACAATAAAGAGGAGCAAGTTTAAATATCCACTTAAGAACTGACTGAAGCCAAGTTGGTGCTTTCACAAGAAGCTGGCATAGGAAGAGTGCGGCTTAGGTGGATCTTCCTACAAGCTCCTTGCTCAACAAGCCATCCTTCTCCCATATATACAGTTGGGTCCATAAATATTTGGACAGAGACAACATTTTTCTAATTTTAATTCTGTACATTACCACAATGAATTTTAAACAAAACTATTTAGATGCAGTTAATGTTCAGACTTACAATTTAATTCAGGGGGTTGAACAAAATGATTGCATAGGAACTTAATCATTTTTAAACACAATTCCTTCATTTTAGGGGCTCAAAAGTAAAAAAAAATGTTAATGTTAATGGTTGAAACCCTTTTTTTTGGCAAGGACTGTCTGAAGTCTTAAACTCATGGACATCACCAGATGCTGTGTTTCCTCCTTTTAATGCTCTGCCCGACCATTACTGCAGCGGTTTTCAGTTGCTGTTTGTGGGCCTTTCTGTCTGAAGTTTAGTCTTTAACAAGTGAAATGCGGCTCAATTGGGTTGAGATCAGATAACTGACTTAGCCATTCAAGAATATTCCACTTTTTTGCTTTAAAGTGGACCAACACCCTCCCGTGATCGGCCCGGGAATCTATAAGATTCCCAGACCGATCAGCCCCCTGACTGCGGGGCACCCCTTGTGTGAAACCCCCCAGAAACCCCTAAATCCCTACCTGATCCTCGATCCAGCGGCGCCCGCCGCCTCCCTCGCGTCCCTCTAGCCGTCCGTTTGTGAATGGCGGGTGCGCGCCCTGTAAGAGTGACGCGCGGGAGGCGGCGGCGGGCGCGCTCTCTTGTCCGTCGCTGCCTCCCGCTTGTCCGTCGGCGGGAATTGGCAGCGGCGGTCACGTGGGAGCGAGGAGAGGAGTTTTTCAGGGTTTCTAGGGGGTTTCACACAGCGGGGCACCCCACGATCGGGGTGCCCCGCCGAAGTGGACCAAAACCCAGGATAGTCAAAATCCTGGGTGTTGGTCCACTTTAATAAACTCCTAGGTAGCTTTGGCTTTACGTTTTGGGTAGCTGTCCATCTGTATTATGAAACGCCGACCAATCAGTTTGGCTGGATTTGAGCACACAGTATTTCTCTTGAGCACACACTGCCTCCCTCCGCCGTGTGTTACAGATGATGTGCTATGCTTTGGATCATGAGCTGCCTTCACCATACTTGTTTCTTCCCATCATTCTGGTAGAGGTTGATCTTGGTTTCATCTGTACAATGAGTGCTCATCCAGAGCTGTGCTGGCTTTTTAGATGTTTTTTTAAGCAAAGTCCAATCTGGCCTTTTTATTCTTGAGGCTTATGATTGGCTTGTACCGTGCAGTGACCCCTCTGTATTTACTTTCATGCAGTCTTCTCTTTGGATTTGGATATTAATACATTGCCTACATCCTGGAGAATGGTGGTCACTAGGTTGGCTGTTGTGAAGGGGTTTCTCTTCCCCATGGAAATTATTCTGCGATCATGCACCACTGTTGTCTTCCGTGGGCGGCCAGGTCTTTCGGCATTGATGAGGTCACCGGCACTTTCAGAATTTACCAAACTGTAGATTTTCCTGGTGTCCTGTTCAGGTCGCTCCATTCTTGACAAGTGGGTTATCCGCCACAAGGTGGTGCAGTGACTACAAGATGAAAATCGTGGCTCCTCCCGGCCCATATAAAGGCATCTGTCTCCCTAAGAATTCCCACAGTTCTTCTTGCAGTCTGACTGCGAAGATGGATGCTATCTCTCTCTATGGATATCGCAGGCGAGCGGGGCATCCCAAGCCTGTTGGCCACTGCAGACCTATTCCCACCTGTTTCCAGGGATGGGTCCCTGCCTCCCAGCCTTGGCTACGGATCAGGTGACGGTAGGGAAATGCCGGGGTCAGGCGTTCACAGAGCTAGGCTCTGTCCCAAAGGGTAGCCGGCCATTGGCTATGGTGAGCCTATTGGGGGGGAGGGGAGAGGAACCACCTAGGGACCCCTTGCCTTCTCTTATGTAGCCCACACGCTTTATTATATGTGTCATGTGTTTTTACTTTTTTCATTGTACTCACAAATTCAAAAGAAACAAAGGAGGGGTGGCAGCCGCTCAGACCATTTTATATCTAACCTGGGAGGTGCACGTTAGCAGGGAAATTAGGATACACAATTCTTAAAGGAGCCTTAGCACTCAACCCTGTTAGCTTGCAGACCAACCTTAAAGGAGCAGCATCGCGAATTTTTCTTGGTGACTTATATTTAAATGGTACTTTGAATGTAGGTAAGTGTTGGAGTAAGAATTACAAATGTAGAAAAAAATGATGTGTGTGTTGAGCAGCTGGAGACTAATAGCTCATGTTTATGTATTCTGAGTGTTGGAGCCCGACACTCTTGCCTGTTCCAAGCTGAGGAGAGGGGAGAAACAATGTATCAAAGTATCAGCTGTTCAGTGCTGGCAGCCATCCAGCATAAGATAACAACATTGCAACATTGCCTGGCCAGAACTTATATATCTAAAACAGAGAGAAAAGCTCTAGAAGTCATTTAGCTGATTTTGACAGTTTTCCCTTCATGTTGGCTCTGCTGCAAAATCTTTCAGTTTACCATTTTCTCTCATATTCTTATTTTTCATATGATCTTTCTTTCAGCTTTGTGTGTTTTGAGCAAAGCCCAACCCAGGATTTTCACTATCTGGAGTTTTGTTTTGTGCCCCTAGGGGCATCCCGACTTGTGATGCCCTGATATGTGAAATCCCCAGAAAACGTACCTTTCCCTGTCCCACAGCGCATGCGCAGGCTCTCATCCAATCAGCTCTGCACGCAGATGGGGAGCCTGAGCAGTAACCTTCCTGGCCGCCCGGCCTGTCTAAATGACTATCTGCGTGAGCGCGCCAGAAAAATGGGGGGATCTGTGGTTATCCAGGGGTCGTTTCACACAGTGGGCATCCTGATTTAGAATACCCAAGGGGCAAGGTCAATGGCCGGGTCTTATAGACTTCAGGGTCGGCAACTCAGGGTTTTGTTCCACTTTAATACCTGCACAGTTATTCAAAGAAGAATTTCAGTCGTTTTCAGTCAGTTTAGTTTATTTTGTATAGATTTTACACATTTGAGTCACCTGGTCTCATAACAAAAGCAGCACCTCACACACACACAGCCGTTACCACTGATTACAGTGTCAGCCTCTGAGGTAAAGTGTTGCTAGGAGACCAGTGGGCTAAATGAAGCAGCTCACTAAATACAACCCAGCAGATCCCCCTATTCAGCTAATGGACTGAGCCATTGTCATTATACAATTTAAAAGAAAGGCAGATATTTTTTCCTTTTTCTATCGCCAGATTATTTATACACATGTTATAAGCTATTGTATGGCTATTTAATTATTTATCTTTTTTAATGCAAATTTCGCGATACTGCTCCTTTAAATCTGTCATGGGTGGGTGGCAGAATCTACACCTGCACCGGCTACTGGCCAGTGTGGTAGCCCTCTCCGGGTCCCCAGCTTCTCCTGGTCGCTCCTCTACATCAGGCTGCCCTCACCAGGGCCCATGTCCAGACACCTGGTATACTTCCTCATGTTTTCCCGATTGGGAGTTCCCCGCTGTGTGAGACCCCTGCGATTGCCACGCTCTTACTTTGCTCCTAGCAACCACGGCACATATGCGAGCCCCTGGTGGCCTCCTAGCAATCATTAAAGTGGACCAAAACCCACATTTTTAACTATCATCCCCTGAATTGCTCCCCCTGTGACGATTTGCCCATTTTCACTGTTCCCACTTCACTCTAATCCCAGATAATGGCGCCTGTTTTAGCTGTAAAGCCCCGCCTCCTCCATTCATTGCCACTGTAGCACACCATTTGCAATGACTGATCACCTGTCATCTTACAGAGAGGGACGCCCGAAAAAAAAGTGTTCCAGGATGATTCGAAAAGCGAAAATATCTATTTCTAGTTCTACAACCTAAGAAGGAAGTATCGGCAGGGACTTTGGCCAATTGCATGTCACAAGTTCAGTGGGTTTTGGTCCGCTTAAATTTAGAATAGAAATGCAGGGCATTAAACCAGACCATCAGCATGATTTATTGAAAAGCCCAAACCCATAAAAACTATTCCCTAGCATTTAAAATTAATATATTTTACGTTTTTAGTCAGTTATTATTTTTCCCCCACCGGGCTGCAACTCTGTTCAGGATATGGGTGCCGCCATCTTGACTCAGAAGCATCACATACTGAGGAGAGGAGAGCAGGATAAAGTGCAGGGGGCGGGGTTATAGCTGTGCTTTGCACAGACAAAGCAGAGCTGGGGTCAGGGAAAGGACAGCAATCCCAGAATGCAGAGCGGCGCAGTCAGAAGGAACTACCTATTTGCAGGCTGCCTGATGTTCCATGAGCCACCATCTTGAATGTTTAAAGGCTCATAACATGCAGTAGATGCAGGTAGGATGATTTTTAATGTGAGCAATCTGTATGTACAGGGTGTGGGAAACATATAAGATAGACTCTTATTCAGGGTGAAGGTCCGCTTTAATATGCATGGCAATCTCTTCTTATTGGGGGCAAGTCTGCGTATACACTATGGGAGCGTGGATTTTCAGCAATTAAATCAGGATTCATCTGTAAAGCAGACCAAAACCCAGGAGGGCACTGGATGTGGGATGCGCACCCACGGTATGAATATCTGCGTAGCTGCAGCCTGAGGAAATAGCGGACATTCATTACTTCATGATTTATTCCTGGGCATTAAAAGAGGAAATCTTTTTTCCAGAAAAAGCTGGAACGTGTGGGACTCGGCTATGGCCACAATTTCTCCCCCTTGTAGATGGACAGAGATGCAGGTCCTCGCTAAATGGTTACGGAGTTTCGTGGCTTTGCAGTGCAGGGCTTGGGGGTTGCCATAGCAACAGCATCACCCTATTCTACAGGGACCTATTTAGGCTTCGGTGAAGTGGTCTAAAAGTAAGTAAAACTGTAGCCGCTAAAAGCATTTTATAGGAAAAGGTTGCGGTAATAGCGGGTTATTTATACATAAGAAATGAAGCTACTAATTAGCAGACCGAGGAAATGGCTAAACTTTAAATATCGGCAATTATAGTGTAGCGTAACATTATGTCCTATGAATACTTGTGTATAATAATGACCAGCAGCGACCAAAACTCTGCTTTACTCTCCTTAGGTGCCCTATATACTGGGCTCCCCTTTATACTGGGTTCCTTTCTCCTCAGGTGCCCTTTATACTGGGATCCTCTCTCCTCAGGTGCCCTTTATACTGGGCTCCTCTCTCCTCAGGTGCCCTTTATACTGGGATCCTCTCTCCTCAGGTGCCCTTTATACTGGGATCCTCTCTCCTCAGGTGCCCTTTATACTGGGATCCTCTCTCCTCAGGTGCCCTTTATACTGGGATCCTCTCTCCTCAGGTGCCCTTTATACTGGGCTCCTCTCTCCTCAGGTGCCTTTTATACTGGGATCCTCTCTCCTCAGGTGCCCTTTATACTGGGCTCCTCTCTCCTCAGGTGCCCTTTATACTGGGATCCTCTCTCCTCAGGTGCATTTTATACTGGGATCCTCTCTCCTCAGGTGCCTTTTATACTGGGATCCTCTCTCCTCAGGTGCCCTTTATACTGGGATCCTCTCTCCTCAGGTGCCCTTTATACTGGGATCCTCTGTCCTCAGGTTCCCTTTATACTGGGCTCCTCTCTCCTCAGGTGCCCTTTATACTGGGATCCTCTCTCCTCAGGTGCCTTTTATACTGGGATCCTCTCTCCTCAGGTGCCCTTTATACTGGGATCCTCTCTCCTCAGGTGCCCTTTATACTGGGCTCCTCTGTCCTCAGGTGCCCTTTATACTGGGATCCTCTCTCCTCAGGTGCCTTTTATACTGGGATCCTCTCTCCTCAGGTGCCCTTTATACTGGGCTCCTCTCTCCTCAGGTGCCCTTTATACTGGGATCCTCTCTCCTCAGGTGCCTTTTATACTGGGATCCTCTCTCCTCAGGTGCCCTTTATACTGGGATCCTCTCTCCTCAGGTGCCCTTTATACTGGGATCCTCTCTCCTCAGGTTCCCTTTATACTGGGCTCCTCTCTCCTCAGGTGCCCTTTATACTGGGCTCCTCTCTCCTCAGGTGCCCTTTATACTGGGATCCTCTCTCCTCAGGTGCCCTTTATACTGGGCTCCTCTCTCCTCAGGTGCCCTTTATACTGGGATCCTCTCTCCTCAGGTGCCCTTTATACTGGGATCCTCTCTCCTCAGGTGACCTTTATACTGGGCTCCTCTCTCCTCAGGTGCCTTTTATACTGGGATCCTCTCTCCTCAGGTGCCCTTTATACTGGGCTCCTCTCTCCTCAGGTGCCCTTTATACTGGGATCCTCTCTCCTCAGGTGCATTTTATACTGGGATCCTCTCTCCTCAGGTGCCTTTTATACTGGGATCCTCTCTCCTCAGGTGCCCTTTATACTGGGATCCTCTCTCCTCAGGTGCCCTTTATACTGGGATCCTCTGTCCTCAGGTTCCCTTTATACTGGGCTCCTCTCTCCTCAGGTGCCCTTTATACTGGGATCCTCTCTCCTCAGGTGCCTTTTATACTGGGATCCTCTCTCCTCAGGTGCCCTTTATACTGGGATCCTCTCTCCTCAGGTGCCCTTTATACTGGGCTCCTCTGTCCTCAGGTGCCCTTTATACTGGGATCCTCTCTCCTCAGGTGCCCTTTATACTGGGCTCCTCTCTCCTCAGGTGCCCTTTATACTGGGATCCTCTCTCCTCAGGTGCCTTTTATACTGGGATCCTCTCTCCTCAGGTGCCTTTTATACTGGGATCCTCTCTCCTCAGGTGCCCTTTATACTGGGATCCTCTCTCCTCAGGTGCCCTTTATACTGGGATCCTCTCTCCTCAGGTTCCCTTTATACTGGGCTCCTCTCTCCTCAGGTGCCCTTTATACTGGGCTCCTCTCTCCTCAGGTGCCCTTTATACTGGGATCCTCTCTCCTCAGGTGCCCTTTATACTGGGCTCCTCTCTCCTCAGGTGCCCTTTATACTGGGCTCCTCTCTCCTCAGGTTCCCTTTATACTGGCATCCTCTCTCCTCAGCTGCGTGGGTCTCTTATGATGAGACAAATCCGATTCGGGAGTGCGGAGGATCCTACCGCTGGGGATACCCTTTTCATCTTGTGGTCCATAGAAATCAGCGTTCCTTCACCGTGAAAACTCATGCGGACCTTACAGGTCTATTCACCTTCCTGGACTCCCCCCCCCCCCCCCCCCCCCCCCCCGGTGGAGATCCCGGATTGGCGTGACATCTCTCTCCCCCTTGGTCCCCCTCGGCCTCCCGGGGGACAGCCGCAGAGGATTCGCCGGGTAAAGGGTGGAGCCGCGGCTCGCGGAGGACTCGGCGGTGGTCCGTCGAGAGACCACCGCCGCTTGGCCAACGAGGTTTAGGCGGGCTTCATCGCTATCAGCTGTATCTTCAATCATTGTTTTTGCTTTGCTGATTACTCTTTAAATTGTGTGCGCTTGATCACTACGCTTCGGGCTTGTTGGGCTGGTCCTCCTTTACTTTACTCAGCTTATTTGATGAGTATGTAGTTTGGAGGCATACACTTGGGTGTTGTGTACATCTCCTCTTGACTGACTCTCCGTATCGGGCGTTAGCTCCGGACGCGATGTGGTTCGTCACCTGGGGCCAGTCTTGACGAGCCTTGAACCTGTTCTTCAACTGTTTATTATGCACTTCTTGACTATCTATGTGTCTTCAAACGGAAATTTCTATTACTTAGCCTTGCAGGTTAATGTTTGCACTGTTTATGCTGGTTATTTACGCTTCGGGCTCGCTGGGCTGGTACCCCTTCTGTTCCCCTTGTTTGTGAGATGAGGGGTCTGGAGCTGTGCACTTGGGTGCGGCTTTCCTTTTCCCCTAGTCTGACCTACCGCATTGGGCGTACCCCTTGGACGTGGTGGGGCTCACCCCATGGGGACAGTCCTGGCGAGCCTCGAACCTGCTGCATACCTATTTAAAATTATTGTTGTTCATGCAAAGTCTTCGTTGCCCACCTGCATGTCCGCTTCGACTGGCCCTTGGTTTAGTGGCCCTTTTGACCACTGCCGGGCTCCTCGCTATGCGGCGGGTTGCTGGGCTTGGTTCTCATTGTATTCTTTGGTTGCCTGTGGGTGTTGCCCTGTGATGGGGCCCTCTTCTGACAGTATCATTTGTGGTGGTCGCCCCAATAAATTCAAAATAGGGACGGCCGGGGGGGACCCTCTTTGCCTCTCGGACCCGTTTCGCCCTCACCGTAGGCCAGGACCCTGTGGCTCTCTGGGTTGGCGTTTTGCTCACCTCGGGCGCCTAGGGTTCATTTTTGGGACAGGAAATATCCTTCCCCACTTAGATCCCCTTAAAGTGGACCAACACCCAGGATTTTGACTATCCTGGGTTTTGGTCCACTTCGGCGGGGCTCCCCCCACTGTGTGAAACCCCCCAGAAAGCCCCAAAAACACACCTCTCCCCGCTCCCACGTGACCACTGCTGCCAATCCTTGCCGACGGACAAGCGGGAGGCAGCGACGGACAAGAGAGCGCGCCCGCCGCCGCCTCCCGCGCGTCACCCTTACAGGTCCTGCTAGAGGGACGCGCGGGAGGCGGTGGCGGGCGCCGCTGGATCGAGGCGCAGGTAGGGATTTAGGGGGTTCTGGGGGTTTCACACAGCGAGGCACCCCCGATCGGGGTGCCCCGCAGTCAGGGGGCTGATCGGTCCAGGAATCTTATAGATTCCCGGGCCGATCACGGGAGGGTGTTGGTCCACTTTAAGTTTAAGTTTCCCTTTTACACTAGTTTTTACCCCATAAGTTTTCGTTAGTTGTGCGTTTCCCCTTCATGTATCTCCCCTCCTTTCCTGTGGTTGTCTTCCTTTGTCTCCCGGTGTACTCTTGGCCCCTTCCTTCCCCCCTATTCCTTCCTCCCTCTTGCCTTTCTCTTTCGTCTCTCCTCTGGCTCGCCTGTCCTGCTCTGTCATGTCCAAAGTTCAATGCACTTCGCTGAATGTTAAGGGCTTGAACTCCCCTGTCAAGCGTACTTCTGTTCTGGGTGAGTTGAAGTGTCTGGGAGCGGGAATTGCCTTTCTTCAGGAGACTCACCTTAAAGCGGGGAGGGTGCTTAATTTGTCCAGCCGTCACTTCCGTCACCAGTACCATGGCCTTTCCCCCGACTCTAAGTCAAGAGGGGTGGCCATCGTCCTGGCGGGTTACCTCCCTTGGACACTAGAGGAGACGGTCCATGATTCTGAGGGTAGATACCTTTTTGTAAGGGGTACTCTTTACACTCAGAGGGTAACGCTGGCAACCTGCTATTGTCCAAGCTCGAACCAAACTAGCTTTTTGAGGTCCACCCTGGAGAGGCTGGCAGAATTCACTACTGGCATTCTCCTTTTAGGTGGCGATTTTAACTGTGTGCTTGACCCTCAGATTGACACCTCTAAGGGGACTTCTAGCATACCATATTCGGCTCTCAGGAGGATTAAGGCCCTCCTGTTTGACCACCAACTTCTGGACGTGTGGCGGATTGTTAATCCCAGGGGGAGGGACTACACCTACTTTCCCCCCCCTCACAATACTTATTCGCGTATAGATTGGTTCCTGGTCCCCCACAGGCATGTGCATCTCATCTCGTGGCCCTCCATAGGTTCGATCTCAATCTCGGACCACGCTCCTATTTCCGTTACCATATCGATTCCCGACTCCCCCCCCCCCATCGGGACACTGGAGGCTCAACAGCTCTCTCCTTCAGGACCCTGCGTTTAAGGCGGAAATTCGGTCGGCAATCACCGAGTTCTTCTCCGTAAACAATACTCCAGATGTTTCACGAATGACTCAGTGGGAGGCTCACAAGTGTGTGATTCGAGGCCTCCTGATTAGATGGGGCGCCTATCTTAAAAAAGAGAGGGAAAAACAAACAGCTCACTTGCTGCAGGAGATACGGAGTCTGGAGACCAGACACAAACAGTCTTTGGATCCCGCGTTGTGTACCAAATTGACTAAACTACGGGAAACCCTCCGGGACATAAGCTTTGTAAAGGTCAGGGGCCAGATTGCTAGATGTCATAGGTATTTCTACGAGTTTAGCAACAAAAGTGGTAGGGCTCTTGCTAGAGCCCTGAGGGGGCAGCGATCTAGAAACTTCATTCCCAGTATACTTGACCCAGGAGGTAACAGGCATTATAAAATAGGGGATATAGCTAAAACCTTCAGGAACTTTTATGACGGCTTGTACAATCTGCTGCAAAATAGGTCCCAGGTGCATCAGCAAAAAATAAGGGCCTACATACGGAAGTCGGACCTTCCCCGGCTTGGGCAGAGTGTGGCGTTGGTCCTCGAGGAGGAGATAGATATGGGGAGTTTTTAAAGGCTATCAAGAACATGAAACCTGGAAAGGCATCCCCCCCCCGGGCTAGCATTGCCGTTATCCCTAAGCCGGATAAGGATCCAGCGCAGTGTAGTAGCTATAGGCCTATCTCCCTGTTAAACTGTGACCTTAAGATATACAATAAAATCCTGGCGGACAGACTCGCCCCCCCCCCTTCTCCCGGACCTCATACATTGGGATCAGGTGGGTTTCGTTCCAAATCGGGAGGGGAGAGATAATACCACAAGAGTCATGAACGTGATCCATCATGCGCGACGGATGGGGGAGGCTGCGCTGCTTCTCTCCACGGATGCCGAGAAGGCCTTTGACAGGGTGAGCTGGACCTTCCTTGAGGAGACCCTTCGTCACATCGGGTTGGGCGATAAGATGCTTAACAGGATCTTGGCCTCGTACACCTGCCCCTCGGCGTCCGTGGTGGTGAACGGCTTGCCTTCCCAGGCTTTCAATTTATTTAATGGGACGCGGCAGGGCTGTCCGCTCTCCCCGCTTATCTTCATGCTTTCATTGAAGCCATTCCTACGCTTGATAAGACAAAATGTGGACGTCTCGGGAGTGAGGGTGGGTGGGACTGAGCACAAGGTAGAGGCTTATGCTGACGATCTGATGGTCTTTGTCTCAAAGCCGGAGGTCACTTTGCCATACCTTCTCGCCGAGCTTAGGAGTTTTCAGGAGGTTTTTAATTATAAGATCAACTACCAGAAGTCCTATGCCTTAAACATCAATGTCCCTACGGAGCGTTTGTGGCACGTCATAGAGAATTTTCATTTTAAGTGGGAGCGAGAGGCTGTTACTTACTTGGGTACACGTGTCCCTTCCAAATTGCAAGAAACATATGCTTTAAATTCCCCCCCCCCCTGTTAAAGAGGTTGGAGGAGGACCTCTTGAAATGGAACAAGGGAGTTTTTTCTTGGTTCGGAAGGGTTAGTGTCATCAAGATGAACATCCTTCCCAGGGTGCTATATCTATTCCAGGCCCTCCCAATAGACATCCCCACTACCTTCACTACCTTCTTTAAGCAGCTTACAGGAATGTAGGTTTGTTTGGGCTGGTCGCTCCCATCGTATGGCGGCCTCTCTATTTCTAAATCTAGGGGGGGATTGGGCCTTCCAGATTGGAGGCGCTATCATGCAGCGGCTCATCTGAGCCGGGTTATTGACTGGTGCCGCCACTCTGCTCTGAAGCAGTGGGTTCAGCTGGAGCAGGATGCTTCCCCTTGCCCTCTCCTGGGATTACCATGGATTCCACTGAATAAACTCACGCGGTTGAACAAGCACCCTATAATTGGCCTGTCCAGGAGGGTGGTGGACAGGGTTTTTCTTGGATCGGGCCTCTCCCCCTCCCCATCCCCCTTGAAACCTGTTTTGGGGCACCCTGATTTTCTGGTGGAGATAGCCGGAGGCCACTTTAGAGCATGGATCAGACAGAATTGTTATAGGAGACTTCATATGCGGGTTGGTGGTGGGTGGAGGAGGCCAGAGACCCTGGTTGATGACCTTGCCCTCAGACCTATCACGCAGTTACAAACCCTTCAACTTTTGCATTTTCAGCGGTCGGTTGAATGCACGACTGATACATCTAGGCAGCTAACGCAATTTGAACACACCTGTTTAGGTCCCGGCCATTTTAGGGGAGCTTTGTCATACTCCTATTCGCTGCTGATGGAGCCTCCGGAGGACTTTGTTCCCTCCTACGTGAGGGGATGGGAGAGGGAACTCTGCAGAACCTTTACGGATGAGCAAAAGCTAGCTATGATTCAGTTGGCGCATAAGAGCTCTATTTCCTGTAAGTACCAGGAGACTACGTTCAAAATTCTCTCACGCTGGTACCGGGTCCCAGCGGTGTTGGCAAATATGTTTCCCTCTTCTTCCCCCCTCTGTTGGAGGTGCTCGCGTGCTAGGGGGACTATGACACACATCTTTTGGGAGTGCGAGAGGCTGTCCGGCTTCTGGGGAGGGGTGAGAGAGGTTGTCAGGAAACTGACGGATGTTGACTTGGGTGAGGACCCCGCATGCTACCTGCTTAACCTGGCACCGACCTCCATGAGATCTAGGCGCAGGTCCCTTCTTGCCCCTCTCCTGAGTGCTGTTAGAACATGCATTCCGGCTAAGTGGAAGTCCCCTGACCCCCCCACAACAGAGCAGTGGCTGGCCGTTGTTCAGGACATCTGTTCAGGACATCTGATGGAGGAACTTACTGCCTCTCTAAAGGGGACCCTGGATAAGCACAAAAGGACCTGGCAGGAATGGGACAGTTTCACCCCTATTTTCTCCTCTATACGTAACATGGTCTTGTTGGGCTGCTCGGGGGATGGTCCTTCCCCCGATCCCCTTTCCTACCCTTAGTTCCCCCCCTCCTCTGCTTTCCCCCCTGTTGTTTCTGCCTTGTCCTCCCTTCTCCTTTCCCCCCTATGTTACTTGTTTCCAAATAGTTGTTTTACCCTGTTCTTTTACCCATTAAAAGAAGGTTGAGGCATGGGTTGCAGTTGCTGTAGCACATTGACAAGCAGAATCGCAGCCTAAAGCACTTGGAGCGGGGCTCAACGTAGCTCTCCACTTCGCTCCTGTTTTTTGTGTGCTTTTGATTAATGGAAATTGAGATTGTGTGGTTCTGTTTTTTAGTGGTTTTAATGCATGTATTCAATTGGCACTGCGTTGCCGAGCGCTGTAATTTCTGCTTCCTTCAATAAAAACATTTAATTATAAAAAAAAATAAAAAAATTGGGAAGCCAGTTGTGTTCATTTAAAGGGACAGTCCAAGCCAGCGGGGCCGGATTAGGTGTGGTGGAGGCCCCTGGGCACAAAATCTGGTGGAGGCCCAAGATACAGTATTGTTTTTCCTTTAAAATAATAGTCCAGTCCCTGTGTCCCGGCGTGATGGAGAGAGCGTATGCCGCCTTCTGTGGGGTCATGGATACGGAGAGTGGAGGAGAGCAGACGCATGGAGGACCTTACGGCCTCTCTGAGACAAACGGAGGAGAGCCACAGACAAATTTAGACCCTTTGGAATCTGTTCATAGAGTCAGACGAGGGCAGCACTTGGACCTGCCTGAACAGCGTGGAGATGCCGGGCGCCGGATCCGGGGCCCCCCTCCCTCTGCCTTCTCCCAAAGGTTGGTGGATGCCCCCTTTGCAGGGCAAGTGGAGGAGGTCCTCGGGCACATGCCCCTTGCGCCCCTCTCATAATTCGGCCCTGCAAGCCAGTGTTCCCCCAACCCCTACATAGCCTCAAAGGGAGGGTTGGGAACACTGGTCCAAGTGATGGCAATATTAGGGCAGCAAGCCTGTCCCATGTGTTTCTCCTCCTTTTCCCTTTTGCTGTAGATACTGTAGCAGATCTCCTTTCATTTCCATTTTTCCATGACTACAGTCAAATGTGGTCGTACAGCCATCCCTGCCCCACAGTGTGACCCCAGCAAGCCACAGTGGTCTTACTTGCCGGGCTTGCTCAGGCTAGGAGACAAAGGCGGCCCATTTGGAGTGTGGTCATGAAAGAATGGAATCGTAATGTGGGGAAAACTTTTGGAACCTGATAGAAACATCTACACCACACTGCAGCAAATAGAGGAGAGGTGTATGGGATGCCCCGGCCTTATTACTGCCATTGTCTAGACTGAACCTTTAACTACCAGTCTACCTGGTCCTCTTTGGTCAGACCATTTTTCACCATTTTGCGCTATACAGGTTTAACTGTGAATTTTGCAGGAATTTCCAGGAAAATTATACATTGCTTTTCTTTTGGGCAGAGTTTGATCTTTAACATAAAAAATGTCTTATTTGTAAGTTTTTCAGTGTTTCTTTATATTTTTGGGTTAAATATGTAAAACAAAATTTTTGTCACAGGTGTGCAGCCAGTCAGAGCCGTGAGACGTGTTTACATCCTTCGGCAAACGGCTCTCATTGACTTCAATGGAAATGTAAGCGATTATCGGCACCCTGGTGGGTTTCACACAGTGGGAGGAGCGAAAAGCCAGTGGGCAGCCCTGGATCTATTAGATTCCAGGGCGGCCACTGCTGGATTTTGTTCTGCTTTAAACTCTACCATTTTTTTTTTAAACAGTGTTGGTTCCCCCCCTCCTTAGTAAAACCAGCCCGGGCACCACCAATGGTGTTGGAAGAATAGGGGGCAGAGATCGAGCAGCCCCCCGTGCCATGAAGGCTACCAGCCCATATGGGCCCATTGTGGGCTCTTTTGCCCCCCTGTGCTTTGGTAATGGGGCGGGAGGTTATGGCAATTCACCCACTTGCTGGCTGGTGACTTGCCAGCCCCTCCTGCCCCATGTGGGTCTCAGGACCTCTTTCCAGCTCACAAAGGGTTAAATGTAAAAAAAAAAAAAAAAACAGAGAAAAGTATTTTTTGTTTTTTTTCTACTTACCTTCTTCCTTCCTGCGCCACCTACTGCAACTTCTGACAGGCGGAAGTGACCAGTGGAAGCCAAGGGCAGGGGACTATAATGATAGGTATCTAGATTCTTTAAAATGTTATGATAGTCAAAATATTTAAAAAAAATAAAAACGGTAGGTGGTGCAGGATGGAAGAAGGTAAGTAGAAAAAAAACTGAAAATATACTTTTCTCTTTTTTACATTTAACCCTTTGTGAACTGGAAAGATGTCCTGAGACCCACACGAGGGGCTGGCAAGTCACTAGCCAGCAAATGGGTGAATCATGCAATGGGCCCGCACACTTTATAAGGTTGAGCAGCCCTGATCTAAAAGCTCCATTGTTCCTATTTACAATCCTTATTCAGACACATTTTAAATGCTCTTCACCAAGCGTGTGCTGTGATTAGTGAATACAGTTACTGCTGATGACGCCATTAAAGTTTTAATGGATCTTGTTAAATATCATTTAACATCAGAGGATGAACTAACAGAACCATTACTATACATCATCAGGCACTGCGAGCCAAGAGATGATGGGCGCCAGTACAACGTGTGTGGGGACTGAGCTGGCCAAAAATGATCAGTCCGGACTCTGAGCCCGATGCTTTCCATGTTAAAGTGGACCTATAACTGGGATGGCCTGCGTTGTGAAACCATGCAGATCGCCCACTCAATTCACCTTTCTGACGCTCCCATGGCGCATGCACGGGCTCTCATCCAATCAGCGCTTAAAGTGGACCAACACCCAGCTGGATCGGCCCAGGAATCTATAAGATTCCCGGGCCAATCCAATCCCTCCCCGCAGGGCATCCAAAATCGGGATGCCCTGCTGTGTGAAACCCCCCAGGATGCCCGCTAACCTTACCTGAATGCCGGTCCAACGGCGCATGCGCAGGCTGCATCTCGCGCTTCTCTCTAGCAGGGTGCAGGCGTGCCCTATTAGAGGGAAGCACGAGATGCGGCCGCCAGCGTGCTCGGAGTCGCTGAGCTTAGACGCCGCTTTGACGTGCATAGCTCAGCGGCTCCGAGCGCGCCGATTGAACGAGTGGCCGTGCATGTGCCGTAGGAGCGGGGTGAAGTGAGTTGATCTGGGCGTTCTGGGGGGTTTCACGTAGCGGGGCACCCCCGATCAGGGTGCCCCGGGGAAATGGACCAAAACCCAGGATAGTCAAAACTACAATTCTGTGATTACACACCTGTAGAATTGATATTATGAGTATACAGTACTCCAGATAAGATTCTTTACGTCTGGGTATTATTCTGCCAGATGGCGCTGGACTGCAGAGCTCCTCCCGGCCCCTCAAATACCCGGGACCTTCCACAAATTCCCAGTATTGAAAAGCAGTCAAACAAGAAGCCGGGAGAATGATAACATAACCAACCGTTAACTAAACCAACAATGATAACAATCACCATACAGGGGATCCAAGAATAATGAAAACCAAGGGTGGGGTGGAGCAGGACGTACTGTATACTCATAATATCAATTCTACAGGTGAGTAATCACAGAATTGTATTATTCTTAGTATACAGTACGTTCTGGGACATCCAATAGCAGTGTCCATAAAGTAGGGTGGGATCCCCAAAAGGCAACAACGGGCAGTTCAGATCACTGCCGCCTGCAGAACCTTGCGGCCAAAAACAGCATCAGCTGAGGCCCGAATATCAACCTTGTAAAACTTGGAAAAGGTATGAACAGAAGACCAAGTAGCGGCCTTGCAAACTTGTTCAACAGAAGCCTGGTGCTGAAAAGCCCAAGAGGCACCAATAGCACGAGTGGAATGAGCAGTAAGACGGACGGGAGGATTCTTCCCCTTAGCAGAGTAGGCCTGAATCACAGCCTGACGGATCCATTTGCTGATAGTAGATTTAGCAGGAGCCAAACCCTTCCTAGGGCCAGAAGGGACCACAAAAAGAACATCAGTTTTCCTAAAAGGTGTAGTAGCCACCGGATAGAACTTCAGATTCCTGACCACATCCAAGAAATGCAAAACCCTCTCCTTAGTGTTACTAGGATTAGGGCACAAGGAAGGTAGAACAATGTCCTGATTAAGATGAAAGGCAGACACAACCTTAGGCAGAAAATCTGGCTTAAAGCGAAACACCACCTTGTCCTGGTGTCTCTCAAAGTAGGGGGGCTGGTTGGAAAGCGCCGCCAACTCAGAAACACGCCTAACAGAAGTGATAGCCACCAAAAAGACAACCTTGAGAGTAAGAATGGTCAAGGAAGCCTCCTACACGTTCAAAGGGAGCACCCTGCAAGGCAGAAAGTTCAAGTCCCAGACAGGCAACATAGGCAACATAGGCTTACGTGGAGGACGCACATGAGTAACCCCCTGGAAAAAGGTCTTGACCAGAGAATGCCGAGCAAAAGATTTTTGGAAGAAAACAGCCAGGGCAGAAACATGACCTTTCAGAGTACTGAGTTGAAGCCCCAGATCCAAACCATATTGAAGGAACTCCAGAATCCTGGGGATAGAGAACACACGACAGGGAAGAGACCTAGACTCACACCAGTCAATGAAGTTACGCCAAACCCTATAGTAAATGGAAGAAGAAGACTTCTTCCTAGCCCTAATCATGGTGTTAACAACAGAGGCAGACAACCCCTTTTCCATCAAGATGGAGGTTTCAACAAAGCCAGCGTTTGTAAATTGGGATGGCGTAAATGTCCCTGAGTGAGTAGACCTGGAACCCTGGGCAGAGCGTACTTATCTACTGCCAGCTACACTATGTCTGCGAACCACACTCTTCTTGGCCAACAGGGAGCCACCAAGATTGCTGGCACTCTTCCTGAGCTATCTTGTGCAGAACCAGGGGGAATGGGGGAAAGACATACAGAAACTGAAAATCCTGCCATGACATTGCTAGAGCATCTGTGGCCAAGGCCAGGGGATCCTGGGACAGGGAGACAAAGGCTGGGAGCTTGTGATTGTGACGGGACGCAAACAGATCCACATTAGACAAACCCAGGATTGGGGCATCCACCTCGGGAGGGGATGACCAACATTTAACCACATCAGCAGGAAAGGGATATCCCTTATCCCAACTCCTAGGGACTCCGGGGAGACTGCTAGGACGCTTCCATTCTTTGAGCACGAGATTACTAAAATGAGATTGTTCAGGGAATTCTAAACGTGGCTTAGCAATATGAAACAATTCCCCCTGCTGCTGAGCAGCCGCGGCTGGGGGAGAGATAGAAAGCACTTCAAAGATCTGAGCAAAAAGCCTATCAGTATCATCTGGAGCCCATGGGTCAGAGCCAGAATCAGCATAACCCTTGGGCCCTTCATCAGATGGTTCTGAGTCAGAGAACAATTCCCCTTCTTCCAGGGGAGTATAACCAGACAGATCAAAGAACTCTTCAGCCTCCATAAGGAAAAGAGTGACATCAGGCGCCAAATGTCGCCTCTTAGCAGAGGCCTTACGCGCCATAATATTAGTAAGCAACTTTTCAACACTAGCCAGTCTAGTAGACACATCAGGCTGAGACTCCCCACTAGTATGCAGCTCACTGGGAGTCAGATGTAAGCTTGGGGGAGTAGGCGAAGCCATACGTGGCGCAGGCCCAGCTGCTGGTAAACCAGGCTGCAGTGCAAGCACCTGCTGGGCACAAGGTATACAGACTCGCACATGGTCAGTACTAGTAGGGGACACCCCACATGCCACACACAGCCGGGCTTGCCCCGAAGGAACCCCGAGCACATTATCCTGAGATGCCCCAATAGCCCGCTAGGGAAGTGGGAGGAATTAGCACACTAGGCCTCAATAAGTTTAATAAACCAATAGAGGGGGAAGGGCCGGGAGAAACCAATTGAGTTTGACCCGCCTGTAAGACATAAGAAAAAAAAACCCGTAAGCGACATGCATACATAACATTAAAAATATGAACAAACAGCCCGCAAGGGCACTCACGCGTGACAAAATCAACCAATGATGGCGCAGCAGCGCCTGAGGCAATGTCGCCACCGACCACGGAACGCCGCACAAGCGCGCGCAGCGGCATATTCAAAATGCAACTAAAGCTGTGCGGTGACAGGATTAAAGGCAAACCAAGCACACCATACAAAAGTTAATGTACAGAAACACACACTCACACCCCCTCTCCCCCTCGAGAACTACAAGGGAGAGCGAGGGAGGGCAGCGGCCACCTAACATAGGGTCCACCGATAGAAAGGGGCAAGGGGCAACAGTGCGGAAGGGGCATCCCATAAAGGCTCCCCATGTGCCTATACCGCCTACCCTTTGGTGGGGGATTGCGGTGGAGCAGCGCTCCCAAGCACCTGACAGCGGTGCTGTCTACCTTCACCCGAAACAGCGCAGCCAAGGCTGGGAGGCAAATTAACAATGGACGGGTGGAAATAGTCCTACAGGGCCGCAGGCTAATAGCCCCGCTCACCTGCGAGAAGAGAGAGCCATCTTCTTGTCCTTCGCAGTCCAGACTGCAGAGAAGATCTGGGAATTTGTGGGAGGTCCCGGGTATTTGAGGGGCCGGGAGGAGCCAATTTCACTGTCTCTGCAGTCCAGCGCCATCTGGCGGAGTAATACCCAGACATAAAGAATCTTATCTGGAGCAGGACGTACTGTATACTAAGAATATCCTGGGAGTTTTTGAGCCACTTTAATGATCTGCATATGAATGCAAGGCATAAAGCTGCTGTTTGGAGTGTCAGAATAAGGAGTGAGGTCGCCTTATCCCTGGTTCCCCTGTGGAGTGCGTGCTTCCCCCAAGCCCATCCTGTCTGAATGTGGGAGCACGCACAGCTGCAGGGATGTGGTCCACGATCTCAGTAAGGGACCAGCAGAAAGGTAATGTGTTTCTGGGCCATTTTGGGGGTTCAATCAGGTGTGCATCCTGAATCCTGATGCCCCAGGTACACTTAGCCAGCCCTGTCCTTCAGGGTCGGAGTAGGCAGTGATTGTCCCACTGCAGAGTGGACCAAAACTCACCCTGGAGTCTATGAGACTCCAGGGCAGGCATACTCGCTCCCGCCTAAAACCCGAGGTCGCCTGGAAACTCACCTTCTTTGCCGGTCCCTTTAGCAGGCATCTGTGAATGGCTGGAGCAGACACGCTCCAGCCATAAAGGGGAGCAGGGGATGCGGCCGCCAGTGTGCCGGATGTGCTTGCCTTAGACAACTTTCTTGACAAAGAGGTGGGAGCGGATCCAAGCGCACTGACTGGACTAGAGGCTGCGCATGTGCCGTAGGACCAGGGAAGGGTGAGTGACATTGGGCAATCTGGGGAGTTTCACACAGCGGGGCACCCCTGATCTGAACAGCCATTTTGCTATTGGCATCAGTGATGTGGCAGGAACGCAATGTGGCGGCATGGTTACATCCATGGAAATCGGAGGCAGAAAAGGAAAATACAATTCTGTGAAATTCTCACACGTAGAATTGGTATTACTTTTATACAGTACGTCCTGCTCCAGATATAGTACTTACACTTGGGTTATCCTCCGCCAGATGGCGCTGCACTGCAGAGACATGCAAAAACAGGCTCCTCCCAGCCCCTCAAATACCCGGGGACCTCCCACAAATCCCCAGCATTGAAAAGCAGTGAACAAGAAGCCGGGAGAATTTAACCACCCAAAACAACTGGTAATGATAACAATCACCATACAGGGGATCCAGAATAATGCAAAAACCAGGGTGGGATGGAGCAGGACGTACTGTATACAAATAATACCAATTCTACAGGTGAGAATTTCACAGAATTGTATTATTCTTAGTATACAGTATGTCCTGCTCCAGATATAGTACTTACACTTGGGACATCCAATAGCAGTGTCCATAAAGTAGGGTGGGATCCCCAACAAAAGGTGACAGACAGTTTAGACCACTGTCACCCGCAAAACCTTGCAGCCAAAAACAGCATCAGCTGAGGCCCTAACATCAACCTTGTAGAACTTTGAAAAGGTATGAACAGAAGACCAAGTAGCAGCCTTGCAAACTTGTTCAACAGAAGCCTGGTGCTGGAAGGCCCAAGAAGCACCAATAGCACGAGTAGAATGAGCAGTAAGGCGGAAGGGAGGACACTTCCCCTTAGCAGAATAGGCCTGAATCACAGCCTGACTAATCCATTTGCTAATAGTAGACTTGGCAGGAGCCAAACCCTTCCTAGGACCCGAAGGGACCACAAAAAGAGCATCAGTCTTCCTGAAAGCCGCGGTGACTACCAGGTAATACTTCAGACACCTGACCACATCCAAGGAATGCAGAACCCTTTCCTTAGCGTTGCTAGGATTAGGACACAATGAAGGAAGAACAATATCCTGATTAAAATGAAAAGCAGACACCACCTTAGGCAGAAAATCTGGCTTAAAGCGGGACACCACCTTGTCCTGGTGTCTCATAGTATGGGGGCTGAATAGACAGAGCCGCCAGCTCAGACACCCGCCTGACCGAAGTAATAGCCACCAGAAAAACGACTTTGAGGGTAAGTACAGCCAGAGCAGCATCCTGAATAGGCTCAAAGGGAACACCGTGCAAGGCAGACAAAACCAAGTTCAAAACCCAAACAGGGACCATAGGTTTACGTGGGGGACGCACATGAGTGACCCCCTGGAAGAAGGTCTTAACCAAGGGATGCTGAGCAAAAGACTTCTGAAAGAAGACAGACAGGGCAGAAACCTGACCCTTCAGAGTACTGAGTTTTAGACCCAATTCCAATCCATGCTGAAAAACCCCAGAACCCTGGGGACTAAGAACTCCCTGCAGGGGAGAGACCTAGACTCACACCAATCAATGTAGGTACGAAGGGGACAGAGAGGACTTGGGATGATTGATCACCCAGCCGAAGGACTCCAAGGTGGACACCACCAGCTGAGTGTCCAGCTCCGCCTGCTGTAGGGACCGTGAAGAGATGAGAATGTCGTCCAGGTAGGGCAACATGCGTATGCCCCCTGACCTTATCAGAGACATCATCCCCGCCAGCACCTTGGTGAACACTCTGGGAGCTGAAGTGAGGCCAAATGGTAGGGCCACAAACTGGTAATGTTGATCTTTCAACGCGAATCTGAGAAACCTTTGGTGTCCCGGGAACACAGGGATGTGAAGGTAAGCATCTTTGATGTCCACAGACGTCATGAGATCCCCTGGGCGCAGGGAGCCAATGGACAAGCGCAGAGCTTCCATGCGAAAGCGTCTGTTCTTGACAAATATGTTGAGGATCTTTAAATCGAGAATGGGCCTGACTGACCCATCTTTTTTGGGCACTGTGAAAAGGTTGGAATAGAACCCCTTGCCCAATTCTCTTAAGGGGAACCTGCAAATGACCCCCAGATCCAGAAGACCTTGCAAGACCTGAGCTGATACAGGGTCCTGGGTGATCCGGGACCTGATGAATCTTGTGGGGGGCCGCACAGCAAACTATCTTGTAACCAGAGGACACTACCTCCTGAATCCACCGGTCTGAGACTTGGCACCTCCAGACGTGCGCAAAGTGTTGTAGTCGTCCCCCCACCCTGGCGGGCGAGGGTGCCCCATCATGCCTGAGGGGTCTTGGGAGGGGCTTTGGGTTTGGACCCCCAGGAGGAGCCCGGACGTCGTCCTCTGCTCCTATGCCAGGAATCTGCGCGAGCCCCTGCGAAGGACACCCCCTTCCCCTGCTTAGCGCCTCGGTAGGGGACTGAAGGGGGGCCCTGGCTCCGAAAGGGCCGAGGCTGCCGCCTGCGCTGGAGTAACTTACCTCCTTTAGCAAAGAGGTCTAGGCGGTCCTCAAACAGGCGTAGCCCCTTAAATGGAAGTCCAGTAAGGGCTTTCTTAGCAGCATTGTCAGCAGCCCACTGGCGCAGCCATACCGCGCGGCGTATAGCTACCGCCAAGGCGGAAGGTCTGGCACACATCCTAATTGCATCATCCGATGCAGACAGGATAAAGTTTACAAACACATCACAGTTAGACAGTGCATTAATAGTATCAGGTGGCAAATCGTCTGGGCCATCAAGTGCATTCCTGACCATGGCCCTGAGTGCCACAGAAGTAATGGCCAAAGCGCAAACCGGGCGCAACGCCGCCCCCCCCCAAATGCAAAGGCATGGCATGCCAATTGGTCAATGCGCCGGTCCTCAGAATCCCGCAGCGTAGTAGTGTCAGGGGAGTGCATAATAGAGGTGTTAGACAGCCCTAGAATAGGAGCATCGACCTCGGGGGGACGATGACCACCATATCAACAGGAAAAGGATACTTCCTGTCCAAACTCTTAGGAATCCCGGGAAGTCTACTGGGATGTTCCCACTCCTTAAGCACGAGGTTATTGAAATGGGTTTGCTCAGGAAATTCCAATCGAGCCTTAACAGTATAAAATAGCTCACCCCTTTGCCTGGGAGCCGCAACAGGGGGAGAGATGGACAAAACCTCAAAAATCTGAACCAGCAGTTTGTCAGTATAATCCGGGGTCCAGTAATCAGAGCCAGAATCATCATGACCCCTTGACTTCTCGTCAGATGACCCCGAGTCAGAGAAGAGCTCCCCTTCGTCCGAGGGGGTATGGCCATATAGATGCAAAAACTCATCAGACTCCGTAGGGAAAAGAGCGGTATCAGGGGCTAAGTGCCGCTTTTTTGCATTGGCCTTATGTGCTAAAGGTATTAGCAAGCAATTTTTCAACACTGGCCAGTCTAGCAGCCACATCAGGATGAGAATCCCCGCTTGTATTGGGGGTTAGACTCAGGCTTGGGGGGGTAGGTGAAGTGAGGTGCAGGCCCAGCCACAGGAGGGGCGGGAAGTACCATTAGCGCCTGCTGTGCACAAGGAACACAGACCCGTGCATTGTCACTGCTGATAGGTGAGACCCCACAAGCTACACACAGCTGGGCTTGTCCCGAAGGAACCCTGGTCACATTATCCTGGGATGCCTCCATATGGTGATTAATAGGCCCAATAGGCCAGTAGGGATTGACGCTGAAAGCTACCCTGGATGTCCCAATGACCCGCAGGGAAGTGGGAGTAATTATACTAGGCCCAACTGGCAATTACACCGGGCCGGGAGAAGCCACTGGATTCAACCGTCTGAAAGACATAAGGGGAATAAAGGGTGTCAGAACCATGCACAGTAAGCAAGGAGCATGAAAATCGCCCGCGAGGGCACTTACAGACCGCGGAAGGAGGGGGACCGATACCGCGCACGCGCGACTACCATCAAAATGGCGCCAAGTGAACCTCGAAGGGCGGGCCAGAGCGGCCCGTGACGCGGAGCGCGCCAAGTCAGGTCCCCGCCCCCTCCCGAAGAGCGTGAAGCTCTAACACAGTAGACAAGGTTGTCATGAGGAGCGAAGTGTATGACACACTTAGAATAGATGATTTGCCAATGATGGCGACGCCGACGCCCGGCGCAGCACATCCAATGAAGCAAAGAGGCGCGCGCGGCGGCGGCAGATACACAAATAAGGCTGCGAATCAGCGTGGCGTCTGACACCAAGTATACAAGTCAAAGGACATTACTAAAGGCCACAAGCGTGTAATCCAATACACTGAGACCACACCCCCCCTTTATTTCCCCCTGAGCTACGGGGGGGGAACGAGGGAGGATGGCGACCCTTTGTACAGGGCCCACCACTACACGGGGCATGGGCAATAATGCAGGAGGGGCATCCCCTATAGGCTCACCATCAGCCTAAACCGCCTACCCTATGGTGGGGGACTGCGGTGGAGCGTGGCTCCATAAGCACGCACGGTGCTGCCTACCTTCACCCGACCAGCGCAGCCCAGGCTGGGAGGCACAACACAACGAGGACGGGTGGGAATAGTCCAACAGGGCCGCAGGCTAATAGCCCCGCTCACCTGCGAGAGAGTGATACTTCATGTCTTCGCAGTCAGCACTGCAGAGAAATCTGGGGATTTGTGGGAGGTCCCCGGGTATTTGAGGGGCCGGGAGGAGACCGTTTTTGCATGTCTCTGCAGTGCAGCGCCATCTGGCGGAGGATAACCCAAGTGTAAGTACTATATCTGGAGCAGGACGTACTGTATACTAAGAATAGGGCCCCGACATTAACTTTATAGGATCCAAACATTTCCAATGGTGGGCCTGCCAAACTAGATCAGCTAAAACTGGCAGGAAATGGGGTTATAGCTATGCTTTGCACAGACAGAGCAGAGCTGGGGCCAGGGAAAGGACAGCAATCCCAGAATGCAGAGCAACACAGTCAGAAGGCACTTCCTGTCTGCAGGCTGCCTGATGCGCCATGAGACTCCATCTTGGAATGTGTAAAAGAAAATGCTCAGAAAATGCAGTAGATGCAGGTAAGATGATTTTTTTAATGTGGGCAATCTGTATGTACAGGGTGTGGAAAACATAAGATAGGCTCTTATTCAGGGTGAAGGTCCTCTTTAAGGATAATATTTTCACTTTCACCTGAAAGTAGGAGGAAAAATCTATAAAAGCACAAGCAGAGGTATGTTACATGGTTTATTCCAAAAATAAATATCAGGGAGGTGGGGTACAATACATCAGAGTGACATCACCATGAAGTAGAGTCCTTTGGCAACAGTGACAGAACAAGCCCCACATTTTACAATGCTCATCCTTGCGCTGGTTCATTTTTTTTTACATTTAAAAAGGCACGACTGTAGCATGGTTTACATACAGTTTTTGGCACAATTTCGTTTTATTTTTCATTACATAAAAACACGATGTGATAAAAACACATCGGGTGATGGACAGAGTCCTTCTAACAATGATGAAGATAGAAAAAATTCATATTTGGTTCGTGTTTTGGCACCAGGCATTTGTACCCGTACAGAAATGCAGAGAGCGAATTACTCTATTGTGTTGGGGCGAGTGGCCACGTAGACGAACACGACAATCAGCACCACCACAGCGGCCAGCGTTGGAAGCACCACGGTGGTGATCTGTTGGCGGGCCTCCTGCATGGCTTGTTTCCTCTCCTTCTTGTCTTTGCTGGACTCCTTCTTGGGTTTTCCCTTCAGCTGCCGCATTGTAAGGACCTGGATTCAATAACTTCCTTAAGGATACTGCCTGTTAAGACCTATAAAATGGGAGAAATTGTTACTAAAGTCAGCCGCATGTTAGGGGCAGAACCATAAGGTATCAAGAGTATTCTGCCCGGAGGATGTTTTGAGAAACAAATTATTACCCAAAACTATGGCTGCTAGAAGTCAGTTGCAATGAATTGACGTGCGATGGGCTGCGTGGGAAAAAAAATGCTAATATAGCATTTGTTATTTGCCTGAAGTTTGTCTTCAAAGTTATATTTTGAGCAGATCATGGAGTTGGGCTACATTTGGCACGGTTTATTATTCAGAAATTGTCATGATTAAGGACCTATCTTGGTCCGAAACGTGTAGACGCATTTGCTATATTTTTACTGAGTTTTTGCCCATCTATTTTAATGGAATGAAAAAAAAGCTTTGGATTAATTTCTAATGGAAACCAGGTGTGTGTCTGAAACAAAGTTCCATCAACCTGACTGCACATGGGGCCCCAAATCAAACAGAGGCCACTCTGCTTCCCAAGCTGCTTCACAACAAAAGGCTCCTGTCTCCACAAATTTGCAAAATGTTGCCTTCGCTGATGAGTCACATGTTCTGCCTCATCTGCTTGAAGGAGTTTGGCACATGTCAGGTGAACAAACACCCTACAGCCATTGGTGGAAGAACTGGAGAAGTTTTGGTAGCATTATCTGGGCCCACAGTCTCAACAGATGTGGCTATAAATCCCTCCCTGCAGATCACATGCACCCATACATGCGAATGGTCTTTCCCTGGGACAGATGGGATCTTCCAGCAAGACAATGTGACATGTTACACGGCTAGAAACACAGATTTAAAGTTTGATTATCCCAGGTTTTAGTCCTTGCCCCCAGGATGCCCCACTGTGTGAACCCACCCCCTCAGGTCACCCAGTCTAACTCACCGTTCCCCAGTCCTACAGTCCAATCAGCAAGCTTGCATACGTTCAGGTCCACTCGTCTAAGACTCAGCTCCAACCAAGTGTAGCCGAGCACGTCTGCTGCCCGCTGTGAATGGATGGTGTGGACACAGTTCCTGTCAAATGCCTTGTGGTGGGGGCGCACAATGCTAAAGGTAAAGCAGGCAATGGCCGCTTGCCGATGCATGTGCCGTTGGATGGGGGGGGGGGGGGGGGGGAAGGTTAGTTTACTGGGTGACCTGGGGAGTTTTAGACATCGAGGCATCTCGCCTTAGAGGGAGGTAATCAGACAGCTGTGGAATCTTTTAAGTTAGATCATGACCAAGTCTTCCAAATATCGCACTGGCCATCTAGTTCCCCAGAATGTAACCCAACTGAGCATCTGTGGGATCATGTCGATCATTGTGGTTGCTCTATAGATCCACCCCCCACCCACACTCCAGCAGCTGTGGGGTGCACTGCAACCAGCATGGCTCCAGATATCTGTGACAACTTACCAGGACCTCATGGAGTCAATTTAAGCCCATTTAGCCACTGTCCCTGCTGCACACAAGGGATACTCTGCTGCTACTCATAATAATGGGACCCGACTGTATCTTATCCGGTCTATCAGCAACACAGCAGCCAGGGTAGCAACTATATATCCAGGCCGGCAACAATTAGTTGAACCATTAAAGTGTCCAAAACCTGGGATTTTGATGTTCCCAGGCTTCGGCCCTTGCCCCCAGGGCACCTCTATTTGGGATGCTGAGTTATGTGAAACCCCCCAGGTTGTACAGTGAACTCACCTTCTATGGCGCATGCGTGGCCTCTCAAACAGCAGCGAACTTGGCTGACCGCGTCAAACTCGGCTAAGAAGAGCAGAACGCGCCGGCGACAGCACCCCTGCTCCTAAATACCAGCCAGGAGTCCATCCAATCATCCTCTGTTTCTCAACATTAACTCCCTCCATACAAGGCAATAAACAAACAGTTCAGAATGAATATTACCAGATGATCATAGAAATCACTGACAGGGAGAAGCAGCCGCAGGATTCAGCCTGGTGAGCTGCCGAATAAAGATCACATCCCGTCCCGGGATTTTATTTATTCACGACCACCTTTTTCTAGCACTGAAAGGTGGAGCTATGTAAAGAAGGGAGAAAGACACAAACAAGCAAAGCAGGGAGAAGCTATCCTCCCCCCGCACACACAAGCACCTGTGTGTTTCACACAGTCTGATGCAAGAGGGGTGGCGATAGGTCCATCTCTCAATGCTAAAACAAAAGGTGGTCATGAGTAAATAAAAATACAATTCTGTGATTACTCACTTGTAGAATTGATATTATGAGTATACAGTACATCCTGCTCCAGATTCTTTACGTCTGGGTATTACTCCGCCAGATGGCGCTGGACTGCAGAGACAGCGAAATTGGCTCCTCCTGGCCCCTCAAATACCCGGGACCTCCCACAAATTCCCAGTATTGAAAAGCAGTTAAACAAGAAGCCAGGAGAATGATAACATAACCAACCATTAACTAAACCAGCAATGATAACAATCACCATACAGGGGATCCAAGAATAATGAAAACCAAGGGTGGGGTGGAGCAGGATGTACTGTATACTCATAATATCAATTCTACAGGCGAGTAATCACAGAATTGTATTATTCTTAGTATACAGTACGTCCTGCTCCAGATAAAATTCTTTACGTCTGGGACATTCAATAGCAGTGTCCGTAAAGTAGGGTGGGATCCCCAAAAGACAATAATGGGCAATTCAGATCACTGCCGCCTGCAGAACCTTGCGGCCAAAACAGCATCAGCTGAGGCCCGAATATCAACCTTGTAAAACTTGGAAAAGGTATGAACAGAAGACCAAGTAGCGGCCTTGCAAACTTGTTCAACAGAAGCCTGGTGCTGAAAAGCCCAAGAGGCACCAATAGCATGAGTGGAATGAGCAGTAAGGCAGAAGGGAGGATTCTTCCCCTTATCAGAGTAGGCCTGAATCACAGCCTGACGGATCCATTTGCTTATAGTAGATTTAGCAGGAGCCAAACCCTTCCTAGGGCCAGAAGGGACCACAAAAAGAGCAGTTTTCCTAAAAGGTGCAGTAGCCACCAGATAGAACTTCAGATTCCTGACCACATCCAAGGAATGCAAAACCCTCTCCTTAGTGTTACTAGGATTAGGGCACAAGGAAGGTAGAACAATGTCCTGATTAAGATGAAAGACAGACACAACCTTAGGCAGAAAATCTGGCTTAAAGCGAAACACCACCTTGTCCTGGTGTCTCTCAAAGTAGGGGGGCTGGATGGAAAGCGCCGCCAACTCAGAAACACGCCTAACAGAAGTGATAGCCACCAAAAAGACAACCTTGAGTGTAAGAATGGCCAAGGCAGCATCCTGCACAGGTTCAAAGGGAGCACCCTGCAAGGCAGAAAGGACCAAGTTCAAGTCCCAGACAGGTAACAGAGGCTTACGTGGAGGACGCACATGAGTAACCCCCTGGAAAAAGGTCTTAACCAGAGAATGCTGAGCACAAGATCTTTGGAAGAAAACAGCCAGGGCAGAAACATGACCTTTCAGAGTACTGAGTTGAAGCCCCAGATCCAAACCATGTTGAAGAAACTCCAGAATCCTGGGGATAGAGAACACAAGACAGGGAAGAGACCTAGACTCACACCAGTCAATGTAGGCACGCCAAACCATATAATAAATGGAAGCAGAAGACTTCTTTCTAGCCCTAATCATGGTGTTAACAACAAAGGAAGACAGCCCCTTTTCCATCAAGATGGAGGTTTCAGCAGCCAGGCCATCAAAGCCAGCGTTTGTAAATTGGGATGGCGTAAATGTCCCTGAGTGGGCAGGTCTGGAACCCTGGGCAGAGCGTACTGATCTACTGCCAGCTGCACTATGTCTGCAAACCACACTCTTCTTGGCCAACAGGGAGCCACCAGGATTGCTGGCACCCCTTCCTGAGCTATCTTGCGCAGAACCCTGCCCAACAGGGGGAATGGGGGAAAGACATACAGAAGCTGAAAGTCCTGCCATGACATTGCTAGAGAGCATCTGTGGCCAAGGCCAGAGGATCCTGGGACAGGGGGACAAAGGCTGGGAGCTTGTGATTGTGACGGGACGCAAACAGATCCATATCTGGCTGACCCCAACGGTGACACAGAGAGTGAAACACCCTGTCGCTGAGGGACCATTCTCCCAAGCGAGAGGTCCCCCTGCTCAGAGAGTCTGCCTGCAGGTTCTGTACCCCCAGAATGTACACAGCTGAGATGCAGGGAACATTGTCCTCCGCCCAGGACAGGATCAGAGACACTTCCTTGAGGGCCCCCTTGCTCCGGGTACCTCCCTGATAATTGATATAGGCAACCGCCGTCTGGTTGTCCGAGCGTACCTGAACAGGCCGGCCCCGAAGGTGTTGGGTCAAGTGAGCCAGAACCAACCTGATCGCCCTCAGTTCCAGAATGTTGATAGGGGTGTGGGCCTCCTGAGGGCCCCACCGCACTTGGAATTGTAGGGACTTCCAGGAGCCCCCCCAACCTGTCAGACTGGCATCCGTGGTGATCGTCTCCCAGCAGGGGGCCAGAAAGGATCTGCCCGCCAACAGGTTCCTGGAGTCCAGCCACCACGAGAGGGACCGCCTGGCTAGGGGGGACAGAACAAGGACCTGGTCCAGGGACGCAGGATCCTTGTCCCATACTGACAAGAGGTGGAGTTACAGAGGCCTCATGTGAAACTGGGCACAAGGAACTGCCTCGAAGCACAACACCATCAGGCCCACCAGCTGCATTCCCTGCCTGATGGAGGGATGAGGGCAAAATAGAAGGAACTGAACCTGCACTAGCAGACTGTCCACCTTCTGCTGAGGAAGAAAGACCCTTGCCTGAACTGTATTTAGATTCATTCCCAGAAATGGCGTCACCAAGGAGGGAGACAGGAAGGTTTGGGATGGTTGATCACCCAGCCGAATGACTCCAGAATGGACAATACTCGCAGAGTATCCAGCTCTGCCTGTTGGAGGGACTGAAAAGTGATGAGAATGTCGTCCAAATAGGGCAGAACGCGAATGCCCTGAGACCTGAGCAGAGCCATCACTTCTGCCAGCACCTTGGTGAACACTCTGGGAGCTGAAGTGAGACCGAAGGGCAAGGCCACAAATTGGTAGTGCTGATCCTCCAGAGCAAACCTGAGGAATCTTTGATGACCTGGAAAGATGGGAATATAAAGATAAGCATCCTTGATGTCCACAGAGGTCAGGAAACTGATAGCAGTGCGCAGAGTTTCCATGCGAAAGCGCCTGCATCTGACAAATTTGTTGAGGATCTTTAAAGTGGACCATCACCCTCCGGTGATCACCTCCCTCCCCGCGGGACATCAGAGATCGGGATGTCCCGCGGGGTGAGACCCCCCCAAACACCCCAAATCCCCTTACCTTGTCTTCGGCAGCAGCCGGCCGCCGCCGCCTCCCTCGCGCCCCTCTAGACGTGCGCGCGCCCGCGCCGGCCGTCTGTGAATGGCCGGCGCGCGCGCGTCAAGAGTGACGCGCGGGAGGTGGCGGCGGAGGAGGCGCTTGTCCGCGGCTGTCAAACCGTCTGTCGGCGCTGGGAGCGGGGAGTTTTTCGGGTGATCGGGGGGGGGGGGGGGGGGGGGGGGCTTCACACAGCGGGGCACCCCGATCGGGGGTGCCCCACCGAAGTGGACCAAGACCCAGGATAGTCAAAATCCTGGGTGTTGGTCCACTTTAAGTCCAGGATGGGCCCGACTGACCCATCTCTTTTGGGCACGGTGAAAAAGGTTGGAATAAAGACCCTTGCCGCTTTCTCGTAAGGGGACCTGACAGACGACCCCCAGCTCCAGAAGGCTTTGCACCGCCAGAACCAGAGCCTGAGCTGACACGGGGTCCTGAGACATCCAGGATCTTGTGAATCTTGGGGGCGGCCGGGCAGCAAACTCTATCTTGTAACCGGAGGACACTACCTCCTGAATCCACCGGTCTGAGACATGATTCCTCCAGACAAGAGCAAAAAGCTGAAGCCGTCCACCCACCCGGATGGGTGAGGGCGCCCCTTCATGCCTGAGGGGGCTTGGGGGAAGGTTTAGGTTTGGAGCCCCAGGATGCCAGGGTGTCCACGTCCTCTGCCCCTACCCCAGAAATATCCTCGGGCCCCAGTAAAGGAGACCCCTCTCCCCATTCTGGATCCACGGTAGGGGGAAGGAAAGGAGCCCGGGCCCCGAAAGGGCCAAGACTGTCTTCTGCGCTGGGGTAACCTGCCTCCCTTCGCAAACAGGTCCAGGCGGTCCCCAAATAGGCGTAGTCCTTTGAAGGGAAAACCAGTGAGAGCCTTCTTGGCAGTGTTGTCAGCTGCCCACTGGCGCAGCCAAACCGAGCGGCGTATAGCCACCGCCAAGGCAGAGGCTCTGCCACACATCCAAATAGTATCATCCAAGGCAGAGAGGACATAAGCAACAAATACCTCACAACGCGAGAGCGCATTATACTCTTCACTAGAAACATCAGGAGCTCCATCTAGGACCCTTTTAAGAAGAGTCCTAATAGCCACAGCTGTAATGGCACAAACCGGGCGCAGTACCGTCCCCACACAGGCAAAGGCATGGGAAGCCAGCTGATCACTACGCCGGTCCTCACTATCCTTCAGGGTAGTAGAGTCAGGGGAATGCATGACAGAGGTGTTAGACAAACCCAGGATTGGGGCATCCACCTCGGAAGGGGATGACCAACATTTAACCACATCAGCAGGAAAGGGATATCTCTTATCCCAACTCTTAGGGACTCCGGGGAGCCTGCTAGGACGCTCCCATTCTTTGAGCACGAGATTAAAATGAGATTGTTCAGGGAACTCTAAACGTGGCTTAGCAATATGAAACAATTCCCCCTGCTGCTGAGGAGCCGCGGCTGATGGAGAGATAGAAAGCACTGCAAAGATCTGAGCCAAAAGCCTATCAGTATCATCTGGGGCCCAGGGATCAGAGTCAGAATCAGCATAACCCTTGGGCCGTTCATCAGATGATTCTGAGTCAGAGAACACTTCCCCCTTCTTCCAGGGGGGGTATAACCAAACAGATCAAAGAACTCTTCAGCCTCCATAAGGAAAAGAGTGACATCAGGCGCCAAATGCCGCCTCTTAGCAGAGGCCTTACGCGCCATAGTATTAGCAAGCAACTTTTCAACACTAGCCAGTCTAGTAGACACATCAGGCTGAGACTCCCCACTGGTATGCACCTCACTGGGAGTCAGATGTAAGCTTGGGGGGAGTAGGCAAAGCCATACGTGGGGCAGGCCAAGCTGCTGGTAAACCAGGCTGCAGCGCAAGTATCTGCTGGGCACAAGGTACACAAACCAGCACTAGTATGGGACACCCCACACGCCACACACAGCCGGGCTTGTCCCGAAGGAACCCCAAGCACATTATCCTGAGACGCCTCCATATGGTGATTATAGCGGTCCAATAGGCCGATAGGGATTCACTCTATAAAAGCAACCCGGGATGCCCCAATAGCCCGCTAGGGAAGTGGGAGGAATTAGCACACTAGGCCTCAAAAGTTTAATAAACTAATAGAGGGGGTAGGGCCGGGAGAAACCAATTGAGTTTAACCCGCCTGTAAGACATAAGCGAAAAAACCCCGTAAGCGGCATGCATACATAACATAAAAATATATACAAACAGCCTGCGAGGGCACTCACGGGCCGCGGTAGGTAGACGCCAGCCACGCAGAATGAGAAAGCAAAAATGGCTCCGAGTATACCTCAAGGGGCGGGCCGGAGACAATGATGCGGAATGCGCCATCCGCAGGGCCGCCCCCCCCCCCGAAGAGCGCAAAGCCGCACACGTGACAAAATCAACCAATGATGGTGCAGCAGCGCCTGAGGTAATGTTGCCGCCGACCGTGGAACAAGCGCGCCTGGCGGCAGCGGTATATTCAAAAATCAACCAGTGCAACCAAAGCTGTGCAGTGACAGGAATAAAGGCAAACCGAGCACACCATACAAAAGTGAATGTACAGAAACACACACTCACCCCCCCCCCCCCCCAAGAACTACAAGGGAGAGCGAGGGAGGGCAGCGGCCAACTAACATAGGGCCCACCGATAGAGAGGGGCAAGGGGCACTAGTGCGGGAGGGGCATCCCATAAAGGCTCACCATATGCCTATACCGCCTACCCTTTGGTGGGGGATTGCGGTGGAGCAGCGCTCCTAAGCACCTGACAGCGGTGCTGCCTTACTATCACCCGAACCAGCGCAGCCAAGGCTGGGAGGCAAATTAACAATGAAATGGGTGGGAATAGTCCTACAGGGCCGCAGGCTAATAGTCCCGCTCACCTGCGAGAAGAGAGAGCCATCTTCTTGTCCTTCGCAGTCCAGACTGCAGAGAAGATCTGGGAGTTTGTGGGAGGTCCCGGGTATTTGAGGGGCCGTGAGGAGCCAATTTCGCTGTCTCTGCAGTCCAGCTCCATCTGGCAGAGTTATACCCAGACGTAAAGAATCTTATCTGGAGCAGGACGTACTGTATACTAAGAATATCCAGGGATGGGCTAGAGGAAATGTTACTAAGTGGGTTATTTAAGAACGGATAGCGCCAGGTAGTGCCTTGTGCAGACAGGCAGCGTCTGGTGAACGGCAGACGCTGTACGGGAAACCATATTTAAGAAAGCGAATGCAACAGCGTCATGTAGCATCACATGTATTATTACAGACGGCTCAGTGTATAGCGCCGGCGCTCTAGGTTCAGCAGTGCCATGTAGTACCTGTCGCTCAGTGTCGCTCTCCCATACCTTTCAATGGGGCTATATTAGTTGTGTATAAATAGCGTGTTTGGCAATTAAATTTTTTTTTTGCTCAAATCATTGTGTGACCTCTCCTGGCTGCAAACAAACACTTTTAGGAATTTTTGGGACTTTTTATATTTTTATGCAGATTGTCATTACAGGTCTGGCACTAAAGTGTTATTGTCACAGTGTTAAAACAATGTCATTCCATGTGTTTTCGCTTTGTTACTGGTGGATATGTGTTCAAAAACAGACTTTAATCACACAGTGTCTGGCGCTCTATGCTATAGCGTCGACGCTGTGTGTGTAGTTTGTTTCTTAAGTATGGTGTGGAGCGCCAAGTGCCGGACACACTGAGCTGGTGCTACCTCTCTCTCACTGCAGCGCTATACTGTTAGAGCGTCCAACACATCACATTCATTAATGCCGGCCAGGTTACTACAGCAACCACAGCGCTAGGTTACAGCGCCCTATACCCGCTTACAGCGTCTACTAGCGGTCGCTCTAATTGCCGCTATACAGACGCTCATCTGGCAATACCTGGCGCTAGTAGTGAATCAGCCTCTAAATCTCAATAGCTATATTTTAGCAGTACACCATGGCTGGATATAGTTTTACTAGGTCATGGTATAACAAGTTACAGAGTGACTTCTATTCCAGTCCCCGAAGTCGGCAGTGCCGCAGCTGGCGGCACTAAACGCCTGCCACCATCTTCCCGGAAGCCCCGGCCCGGCCTCCAACGCCAGCCCCGCTGACTTTCAGAGGCTGGATGTGGGGTGAAGGGGGAGTGTCTTTTTTTCTTGTTTATTACATGAGCATAATCGCTGTTTGGAGGGGGCAGGCCGTGTTTTTTTTTTTTTTTGCAGGAAGGGGCTGGAGCGGCCCTTTAACATTTAAAGCAGGTCAAAACCCACATGACCAGACCCGGCAGTTAGCCTGCCCCTGGAGCATCCTACACCAAAAGCCCTGCAGTATTAAACCCCCTGGGGTGCCGGTAATCTTACTTGGTCCCAGCGGGTCCTGCAACGTGATCTTCTGCACCCAGCCTCTGAATGGCCGGGCAATACCACAGCAGAAGCACAGGCCTCACCGACATGCCGATCAAAGGAGAGACTGCACATGTGCTGTGGGATCACTGGCATGGCGAGTATACGACACAAACTGGGGGTTCCACACAGCAGAGGCATCCCTCATTCAGGATGTTCCCTGCCAAAGGAGGGCACCAACACCCGTGCGGCACTGCCCCTATAATATAGTCTGGGGGCCATACTTGGGTCAGTGATCATGCCGAAGAATGGTAGGACAGAGCGTATATATGGTCCGAGTTATGTGACAATAGCAGAGACATGCCAGGGACGGCTATGCGCCGCACGGCACCTGGATGATATGCTGTCCTAGGATGACCAATGACCTAACATACTGGAACTCGCGAGAAGACAGGCAAGGTCAGACTAGGCATAGAGCGCGATATCCTAATACTCTGTTCGTTCCTGCCATAAGTAATGTGAAACCTGTAAAACACTGACTAGTGTATATGTGTTTGTACCCTGTATTGTTTCTCATTTCTGGAAAAAATTTAAATAAAGAATATTTAAAAAAAAAAAAAAAAAAAAAAATTATTAAATAATAATAATAAAAAAAATATATATATATATATTATATATATATAATTTTTTTTTTGTCTGGGGGGGGCATCTACAAAGCTGGAGCCCCCTGCACATAACCCCCCAGAATGCCCGTAAATCTTACCTTCACCAGGAATCCAGCGCCACAACATGCCGTCCCCGCGGGTAGCGAGCACCAACACTGTCCCCGGATTTGCCATTGGCCACCTGAGCGCCAACAGGCAATCATGGAACTGTATTCACGGCAGAGGAGAGAGGGTAAGGTAAGATTTACTGTCTTACAGCGGCAGAACTAACACCTGTGTCCCCCACCTCTGGGTTTTGTTCCCGATTTGGGATGCCCCTGTGTGTGAAGCCTCCAGGATTGCCAATCCCTTGTCCCGCTATATGCTCCCGGTAGATTCATTCGGCTCTCATTGAGCTCATTGAGTGTCATCCCTGGCCATGCCCGTGCTCCCGCCCCAACCATTCAGATAGGCGTGTTCACACGCAAGTTATACCTACCTCAGATAACTAGCTGCCAAATAGTCTTCCAGGCAGAGTCTAAACTCTTTTCTTGTGGCCTAAAAGAGAAAAAAGAAATAGGTTCATCCAGCAGCTGGAATATAGCTGTGCAATGTCACAGTAACACAGGTTACAGAGCAGACCTACAACAATGATTCTAATTAATGTTTAAAGCGAACCAAAGACAAGGTTTTTCACTACCTGGGTTTTGGTCTGCTTAACAGGAGAATCCCAGTTTGGGATGCCCTTATTATATGTGTGACAATTGGGATTGCCAGATACCTAAACTTGCTCCGATGCGCAGGCTGCCAGCCAATCAGGATAGATTTCTGCCAATCTATTCTGAATGAATGGATTGCCAGGCACACTCCCGCCGGCCGCTCCCCTCTGAATGCCCATGCCGGCCTTTCCGGGGGGTGCTGTGTGATTGCCAGAAAGGAGAGCTTCATGGTGATCCCATTGGATTTTACACAACAGGGCAGTGGGAATTGGCCAATCCACAAGGGTCTTGGTCCTCCCCCAGGGGGGTGGACCAAAACTTAGGATAGTGAGAATATACATTTTTTTATCCCCTTTAAAGGCCGGCATGGCTGTGCATCAGCTTGATGGAAGAACTCGCCAGGGCGTGGCCAGCATTTGATTCATTAAAGTGGACCAACACCCTCAAAAACGACATAACTCTATTCACTTTAATAGTAAAAGACACTTACCTTTTGATCACTGTTGGAGCCGTCTGTCCCTCGCTGCGCCTGGAATCTTCTGAATCCTCTGCCGGAAGTCCCGCTCTCCAGCTCTTGTCCGGTCATTATCATATATTGTCCGGTCATTAGCATTTCTTGTCCGTCGCTGAGATCTTCTTTCTTCTCGCGTTACTTCTGTCTGTGCTCCTCTTCTCATGATGTCATCCGGGGGCGTGGCCTCTCGCTGCTCTCCGGAGCGAGCGTAGTGCAGCGAGACCTGAGGCTGGGGTCGGTGGATCGGGTCACCGGGCGGGCCCTGACCATGACCGCTGGGAGACAGCAAAGGGCCCTGGCGGTGGAGGCGGCAGGTGAGGACGGTTGTGCGCGCCCGTACCCGCACCTATCTACCGTGCATGCGCGCGATTTTAACAGGAAGAGGTCAAAGGATCTCTTCCTGTTTGGGGGAAAATGAAGATGGTGGCCGGATTTTAAAATTATAGCGACGCGCAGCGGGAGCATAACAGGTAAGTTTTTTTTCCCTAACTATGCTAATCGGGTCTTTCTGCTTAATTTGTATATTTTAAAAATAGACATTAAAAAAAAAAGGGGGCAGGGTGTTGGTCCACTTTAAGTATGGGTGAGCAATCTATTCTGATTGGAGGGGAGCCCACACATGAACAGTGGTAAGATTATCAGCTATGCCTTGGGCCAGTAGGAAGGTGCATCATCACCATATACAGCAATCATCCTATCCATGGATCTCTTTTCTTCCTTTGTAAGGAATGTATTTAAACCGGACCTTCACCCTGAATACGAGTCTATCTTAAATGTTTCCCACACCCTGTACTTACAGATTGCTCACATTAAAAATCATCCTTCCTGCATCTTCTGAGCCTTTAAACATCCAAGATGGAGTCTCAGGCTCTGTATGTGATGCTACTGAGCCAAGATGGCGGCACCCGTATCCTAGAGTGCTGAACAGAGTTGCAGCAAAGTGGGGGAAAGAATAAAAATTAAGAGACTAAAATCATTAAAAATACATTTTAGATGCTGGGGAATAGTTTCCCCAGCAATTTGGGCTTTTCATTAAATGATGCTAAAGGTCCAGTTTAAACCGGACCTTCAGCATAATTTAATGAAAAGCCCAAACCCTTCCCCAACTATTCCCCAGCATCAAGTTTTTAGTCACTTATTATTCTTTCTCTCACTGGGCTGCAACTCTTTTCAGGAGGTTCAGGATACGGGCGCCGCCATCTTGCCTCAGAAGCATCACATACTGAGGAGAGGAGAGCCGAATAAAGTACAGGGGGCGGCTGGTTATAGCTGTGCTTTGCACAGACAGAGCAGAGCTGGGGTCAGGAAAAGGTCAGCCATCCCAGAATGCAGAGCAACACAGTCAGAAGACACTTCCTATTTGCAGGCTGCCTGATGTTCCATAAGCCGCCATCTTGGATGTTTAAAGGCTTACAACATGCAGTAGATGCAGGTAGGAGGATTTTTAATGTGAGCAATCTGTATGTACAGGGTGTGGGAAACATATAAGACAGACTCTTATTCAGGGTAAAGATCTGCTTTAAGGTATGAAGCTCCAAATCCCTCACTTTCTTTGTAGCCCCACACTGTACTGCACTTGCCATCCTGTGACTTCCAGTGCTTTCATCAGAATGAACTGCTACTGTATGTGGTGCCTGTCCAGCCATGTCTCAACCTGCACAGACAAGCTCAGCTCTCTAACAGTTGACAGGACATACAGGGGGGAGATAACTCGCTGAACATCGCCTTGTAAAATCCATCCTGGTCTCCTGATCAGAGGCTGCATCCAGGCAGCACGCGGGAGACGCGCCTCACACTGATGAAACGCGTTCATGGACAATGATGTCGCCTTGGGAATAACAGAAACCTGCAGCCGCCGGCTTTCATACACTTATACAGCAATTACCACAGGATGTCCTCGCTAGAAGATCCAGATGGCGGGGCGGCTAGCCCGCTTTATGGTGGCTTATTAAATGGCCGCTTGACAGATTTAAAATCAATTTACAAAGCGTAAATAGAATTTAAATTGTATCAGTGCTGCACGGCTGCCACATTCCAATACAAATGCCGGCACTCGCCCCCGCTCACCATCCATATTATAGCCGATCCTCCTACTGTTATCCAGTGTGTTTACACCCAGCCTGAATAATGCACAAAACCCCGTTTAAAAAAAAAAAAATTATATAACTAAAACACATTTTGGTCAGCTACAGGCTTCAGAGCTGGCCAATCCACTGCCCCAGATTTGGGATGCCCCACATATTGAAGAACCCCAATGTCCTAATAAACACACCTTAACCTTCAGAAGCTGACCCCTGGTTAGAGGGAATAACGTGAGCTTCAGAATGGCCAGACCATCAAGGGTGACACACGCTCCATTGTAACATCTAAGGAGGAGACCAGGAACCATGGGGCTTTGGGAGACGTGTGAGGACTGACAGAGACCAGACAGACTCTATTTCCCCTTTTTATTTGTATTGTCATCTATTTATTTGTACCGTGTTTTAAAGTTAATCCTGGCCTGGCATGGGTGTACGTGGGCGAGAGATCTTTGGCAATCACCAGAGAAATAAGATTTCAACGGTACATTGCACAATCGGATGCCCTGTGGGCAGGGAGACCACCGGCCCTGGAGGGTTATAGGCTCTAGTCGGGTGTATTTTCCTCTTTAAAGTGGACCGTCACCCTCGCGTGATCGGCCCGGGAATCTATAAGATTCCCGGGCCGATCACCTCCCTCCCGATCTCGGATGTCCCGCGGGGTGAAACCCCCCCAAACACCCCAAATCCCCTTACCTTGTCTTCGGTGCCGCCGCCGCCTCCCTCGCGCCCCTCTAGACGTGCACGCGCCCGCGCCGGCCGTCTGTGAATCGTGGGAGGCGGCGGCGGAGGAGCCGCTTGTCCGCGGCTGTCAAATCCCTTGTCCGTCGGCGCTGGGAGAGGTGAGTTTTTAGGGTGATCGGGGGGGTTTCACACAGCGGGGCACCCCGATCGGGGGTGCCCCACCGAAGTGGACCAAGACCCAGGATAGTCAAAATCCTGGGTGTTGGTCCACTTTAAAGTGAATGTCCGGCAGTCAGGAACCTTGGAATTGCTGCAGCCATGTTCGGGGTGGATCTGCATCTGCACCTTGTATAAAGTTTGGAAGTCGGGACTTAAATCTATAAGATTCCTGGGCCAATTGATTCCCTCCCCCGGGGCATCCAGAATCAGAGATGCCCCGCTGTGTGAAACCCACCAGGTCGCCCATAAACTCACCTTCTCGAATCCCTACTATCCCTCTAGCAGGGCGTGCTCCCGCGCCAGACATTTGTGTATTGGCAGAGCAGGCACGCTCCCTGGTAGAGGGTAATGGGGGATGTAGCCGCCAGCGCGCTTGGATTACCTCCAAGCTCGCCTTACACGAGCTCCTGGACGCAGGGGCTCAAGCAGATCCAAGCGGCCGCGCATGCGACATAGGACCGGGAAGAGGTGATTTGTTCGGGTGACCTGGGGGGGTTTCACACGCCGGGGAACCCACGATAGTCAAAAAATCCTGGGTTTTGGTCAACTTTAACCCCCATCTAACTCCTGCCTGATGGTAGCACTGGAGGTCCCCCACAGTAATCAGTCATCACAGATGGCTGCTAATAGTTAGAACCCGACATTGGCTCGCTGTGAAATTTTATTTAAAAAAAAACAAAACCAAACTATATTTACTATAACTATATACATATTATATAAAAATCATACCTCCCCAGTGTCCCTGATTTGGAGGGACTGTCCCTATTTTGAGTTCATGTCCCCCTGTCCCTCGTTGTTCTCATTCGTCCCTCTTTGAGGTGTAACATGCAAATCTGCATCAATAAATGATTCATTTGCCTATTCAAAGTGTCAAAGTGTTTCTATTGTAACTGTTACATGCTATCTCCTATATATCCCTCAATGAGGGGGCGTGGCCTAATTTAACAAATGTCCCTATTTTTCCACCCTGAATAATATATATATATATATATATATATATATATATATATATATCCAGGAACATGTCTGGCCATCCCCTGTACGGCAGTGAAGGCGAGCGCAGTGAATGATGGCGGCTGATTAGCGTTAGTACCTGGCCGCAGTCCAGACACACATTCGGGGGATGTTATTGGAGCTGGAAGATATAAAAGGCTGAATTGGCAGTTCTTGCCATTAATGTGAAGCGCCCCAACAAGGACATGATCAGCGAGCGCTCGCTGCTGCATGTTAATTAGAGATATATATTCCCCATAAAATGCAAAAATAAAAATCCAATCATAGGGAAGCGGCCAGAAGTGCAAAAATCAGCAAAAGCTGCAAAGGGAGGGGCGACAATTATCCCGCTTGATCCAGTTAAACCAGCACAGAGATGAAAGGGGCACCAGCACTGCAACCAGAGGTGAAGAGCAAAACTCACGAGGTGTGAAAGAAGGGAGAGGGGGGACATGACTGAGACCTTTAAATATGTGACAGGATTCAATAAGGTTCAGGAGGGAAGTGTTTTTAAGAAGAAACTTAATGATAGAACAAGGGGGCACAACCTGAAGCTAGTCGGGGGGAAGATCAGGAGCAATGTTAGAAAATATTATTTTACAGAAAGAGTAGTAGATGCTTGGAACAAACTTCCAGCAGAGGTAGTCAAAAAATCAACAGTCACTGAATGTAAACATGCCTGAGATAAGCACACATCTATCCTAAGATAAAGAGAACATACAGTATACACATAAGGGCAGACTAGATGGATTATATAGTCTGCTTCTGCCGAGAACCTTCTATGTGTTTAACATGAACAGACAGGGCCTTTAAAGTGGACCAACACCCAGGATTTTGACTATCCTGGGTGTTGGTCCACTTAGGTGCCCCGCTGTGTGAAACCCCCCCGATCGCCGCAAAAACTCACCTCTCCCTGCTCCCACGTGACCTCGTCCGGCCAATGACAGCGCTCAGAGCCGCTTGGATGCGCATACCAGAGTGCTGTCATTGGCTGCGTCTCTCGCTTCCCTCTAACAGGGAGCGCGCCTGCGCCGGCCATTCACAAAACGGCCGGCGCGGGAGCGCGCCCTGCTAGAGGGAAGCGAGAGACGCGGCCGCGTCTCGCGCATGCGCCATTGGATCGCCGGTAAGGTAAGGATTGTGGGCCTCCTGGGGGGTTCCTCCCCGCGGGACATCCCGATTTCAGATGCCCCGCGGGGAGGGATCTGATCGGTCCGGGAATCTTATAGATTCCCGGGTCGATCCCCCCTGGGTGTTGGTCCACTTTAAAGTGGACCAACACCCAGGATTTTCACTATCTTGGGTGTTGGTCCACTTCCGCGGGGCACCCCGATCGTGTGAAACCCCCCAGAAAGTCCCTAAAATCTTACCTCATCGGCGACGGATAAGCCGCCGCCGCCGCCGCCGCTGCCTCTCGCGCGTCCCTCTTACAGGGTGCGCGCCTGCGCCGGCCATTCACAAACGGGCCGATCAGGTGTGACGGCTTCCCGGGCCGATCAGGTGTGGGTGTTGGTCCACTTTAACCGGCAATGGGTGGTCTGTTACGGCTCCAAGTCCTCTCCCCTCACTGCTGAGCCACCTGCTGTTGTGTTTATGTGGCTTTTCCCTGGGTTCTCCGTTTTGTGTTCCCTGCCCTCTCACAGGTGTTTATAATTCACTCCTCTGTCTTCCCTATAGAGTAGGATACACAACCGGTGACCACATGCAGCCCATCCTCAGTTGCAGCCCATGACAACCCCAATTCTAAAGGTTAGGAATTTGGAAAGCTGAGCTTGTCTGCAGTGCACATGGTTGGCCACTTGAGGCAGTCCAGTGCTAATACCAGAAGCAGGAAGTGAGGCACCAACTGAACTTCTCTGTACTCAGCTCAGATGAACACATGGGTTGGTAATGGGCTCATACAAAACCGTAGTGTCCGGGTGTGAACCAACCCAGTAATTAGTGGAGAACTTCAAGGGTGACCACGCCTTATGAATTCAAATGTTACTCAGTCATATGTAAAAATACAATTAATTTATTAATCCTTCAATTTAAAAAAAAACATGTATAATTTGCATATAAGCATTCTCATGGCCAACCATTGGCCTTTCATCCATTATTACAGAAAAAAAGCACCTCCATAACATACACTTTTCATTACGTATATGAACCTAATTGGTACAAAGGCTAACAATAATTTTGACATATAGAATGGTTGATATATACATTACAGCTGGTTTTGTCCCAGTGAACATCTATTGATGTATAATCATGTACAACAGTTATAATTTCATGTATGTTCCACTGTTCCTGTGATTGTGGATTCTAGTAGGTATATGCATCTGGTGGTGGTGAACTAGTTTCTCCCCTACATGGGGGGCTTCATCTGCACCCATCCACTCTTCATACTTTTAAGAAAGAGCACTCTAATCAACAGTGCTAGTTTCCACTGCCTGAGATCCAAAAGTGGGACCCAAATCAGATGCTGGATATAGAAAGGGGGCTAGGTACCCCATAGACTTCGGAGTGATTCCACACACCTACTCCAAGGGTAGCTACAAGTCCCAGCTTTAATTTTGTTCCATAACTGTTTTGATTCAATAGCTCAGCCTGCACTTTGAAAGAGGGCTGCTCCACTGTCCTGAACCCGTCGGGCAAAACTGCCACGATGCTGCTCGATAATATCGACCCCGCTGGCTCAGTCACCCGGAGGCGAAGTAGCGGTGAGAGCGGGACCGGTCTCTGCCCTCCTCTCCCTTGGTAATGGGCTCACCAACAAGTAGTGGCTCTCTCACACCCCTGGAGGTCGGTGGGTTACCTCTCTGGTTGAGTAGATGGGTTGTATGTCTCACGGCTTCGGCAAAACTTAGCCACACGCCCCCCCCCATTCCCTTGGGCCAGTGCGGCTCCACCAACAGGCAGAGCGGGGATACTGCACATGATCAAGGATGGAGGTGAGAATACAGAGAAACCAGCAAGTTTCACATGGCTGAGCATCACTAATCAATGGAATGTAACCATTAAGCTTTGTTTTGGCCCTGGAACCGAGCTCCATGTAACAGGAGAGGCTTGATATTAAAACAATACTGTGTAAATGTTACTGAGAAAATACATAAATAAATGAAGATCAAATAGCTATTTATAGCTCAACTTAAAAGGCCAGACCAGTCATTTAGAATATTACACATGCTGACCTTATAGTGGACCAAAAGCCAGGAATTTGATTATCCAGGGGCACCCCGTTGTGTGAAATCCACCAGATCGCCCAATCTCACTTACCTTTCTCGGTGCGTCTAAGAAGAGTGGCTCTGACGGCCCCATCCTCTGCTCCGCACCACCCATTTACAAAATAGCTGACGCGGGCACGCTCCCTGTTAGAGGGAAGCAGAGGATGCGGCTCCAACGCCACGGTCAGAGCCAATCTTCTTAGATGCCCCAGAGGGAAGAAAACTAGCAGCCCTGGAATCTTATATATTCCAGGGCAGTCAGCCCATGGGTTTTGGTCCTCTAAGAAATTTAGGATAATCCAAATAAAAACTTTTCCTTGAAGTGGAACAAAACCCTAGATTTTGAGAATATTGGCTTTTGGTCCTTGCCCCCGGGGTGCCCCGATACATGAACCCCCCCAGATCACCACAGCCAACTCACCTCTTCCCGGTCCTACAACGCATGCGCGGTCGCTCAATCAATCAGCACGCTCGGATCCACTGACGTCACGTCGCCTAAGCCTTCACCTAAGGCAAGCATCTCCAAGCATGCCGACGGCCGTATCCCCCGCTACCCTCTAACAGGGAGCGTGCCCGCACCGGCCATTCACAAATGCCTGGCGCGGGCACACGCCCTGCTAGAGGAATAGCAGGGATGCGACTCGCGCATGCACCGTTGGACCGGGAAAGAAGGCAAATGTTTGGGTGACCTGGGGGGTTTCACAAAGCGGGACATCCCGATTTTGGATGCCCCAGGGGGAGGGAATTGATCGGCCTGGGAATATTATAGATTCCCAGATGCGATTGCCGTGGGCTTTGGTCCACTTTAAAATATAAATAAATAAATAAAATCCCGATGGTCTGCGACAAGCAAGACGGGAATAGTGATGTGTGCGGACTAAGCCTGAATCTGTAGAAATAAACAAGCGTTGTGTCATGCAGCACACGCCAGAAAGTGACGCACACCCCACCTACAGGAGCGCGCGCGGGATAAGCAACGTGACTCACGCGCAGAACTATCAATATACCCCCCAACCAAAGTGCTGTCAGCATCTAATTTGCCCCCTCCCCCCCCCCGCTGGCTCGCGGTACCAGGCTCAGGCTGCCCACTAGATTACAGAGGCTGCAACCAGTAATCAGGCGACAATCTTCATGTGTGAACACTATTAATGCAGACCTAGATGCGCCCCGGCAACTCTGTGGCAGGGTCCTGGCTTACTGGAACACAAACCAAACCTACCCCCGGCACGGGCTCGCTCCCTGTTAGAGGGAAGCAAAGGATGCGGCTGTCAGGGCGCTCAGAGCCGCTGCTCTTAGATGCGCCGTGGGACGGGGAAGAGGTGAGCTGGTCTCGGCATCCTGGGGGGCTTCACACAACGGGGCGCCCCCGGAGAAAGGACCAAAACCCAGGATAGTCAAAATCCTGGGTTTTGGTTTACTTTAAAGAGGAACATTGTCTAAAAGACTCCAGGGCCTCCCGAGTGCCAGTCCTTGGGGCATCCAGAATTGGGATGCCCTGCTGTGTGAAACCACCCCAAACACTCCCCCTCTTCCAGAGCCCTCGCCGCGCCTGTGCGTTCCGGATGCATCCCTGCTCACCCCTAGCCGTGCACCTGTGTCCAACCTTCCTGAATGGGCAGCGTAATCACGCCACGGCTGCCAGGTGGGTAGTGGATGTGGCTCCCGGCGCTGCTCGGCTGCTGAGCTGGCTTAGCCGTCCTCGGCGCCGAAGAGAGCTGAGTGACAGCGAGCAAGCTGATTGGCTGAGTGGCCTGCTCAAGAGTCTTATAGACTCAAGGGGGATATTGCAAAACCCCCTAGAGTCTATAAGACTCTTGGGAAGGGGGAGGGGTTTGGTCTTCCTCTTTATGGGGCATCCTGAATTGGGATGCCTGCAAGTGTGGAACCCCCCAGATCTTTCTATCCACTTAAACCAGACCTTCAGCGTGATTTAATGAAAAGCCCAAGCCCTTAAAAAACTATTCCCCAGCGTCTAAAATTAATATATTATAATATAATATAATATAAAATTGTTCCACTTTAAGGGCCATTCTGAGAGCAGCCAGACATTTCCCTAGCTGCCACCCGCCATGCCCATATCTGCCAGACCACGGTGTGAACGTCAAGAGCACGGTAAGCGTTTAAGCAGAAGAGTAAATAGCAGCGTGACAGCATTCCCGAGGAGCAGGATATCCGGGAGACACGCTGCCACCTGCTGCAGAACTACAAATCCCAGCAGGTCTGTGTTACCCCCTCACTGGTGGCAGCCAGGGGTTCCAGGCCCCGGGCATTGAGAGCATTGTCTCTTCCCCAGAATAATCAAATTTAGATGCTCAAACAATTTCATCACTCAGGTGGAAATCAAAACTATTATTAAAGGGGACCTAAACCCTTTCTGGTGACATCTGTGTCAGGTAAGGGCCACAACATACCTACTCCTGCTGCCTGTGAGCCCTGATTTTCACCCTTCTCTGCTGAAGCTCTGCATAACCGGGGACAGAAAACAGCTGCATATTGCGTGTGCTACCCCCTGAATCCCTCTATGTGGCTGTGTGCGGCCACAACTACATCGGGATGCCCCAGGGGTGGGTATTAAGCTGGACCTAGAGCCTAATAGACAATGGGTCCAGTTTTGGTGTACGTTAAAGCATCTATAAGCCCCCTTTTGCCATGGTATACCCCACACCCCTAGGGCATCCTGGTGTGGGATACCCCACTGAGTACAGTGCAGACACAGCTCTCCTCCAATCAGCTTCTCTGATATGGACGAGAGCCTGCGCATGCGCCATTGGACCAGGAAGAGGCGAGTTATTATGGGCGATCTGGGGCCTCGACAGGTGGCCTGGTGCGGGCATCGCCGGCCAGGCAGACAGACACTCTAGGGCCAAGCCAGCCGGGTTTTGGACCTCTTTAAATACAGTTGTCACCTGTCCCTATGGAGGGGTTGTAGATCTTAAAGGTGCCATGCACTAAAATGAAAGAGGGTGTTAGGGTACTCACTGTATAATCTCCCGATATTCTTGGAGGTAGGCGGCTCGACACTGGCGGGCTGCAGAGGGAACTCCCTGCTGCTGAACTGTCAAGTTTTTGGGCATGAAAGTGGGTGTGGTTTAGGGGGCGTGGCTTAAATGTGGGCTTTAGGTGAGTGAGTCTTTTCTGTCTCCCCGTTAATAAGTTATACATGGTGCAGGGCTGATATATAAATGTACTGTAATACATAAAAATTACATAGCAATTCTGTCCATAGGCTTTGTTCATAGCTATGTGCAGCTCAGTCACAACAACAGGCATAATGCTGCCATAGGTTCTGTCCATAGCTATGTGCAGCACAGTCACAACAACAGGCATAATGCTGCCATAGGTTCTGTCCATAGCTATGTGCAGCTCAGTCACAACAACAGGCATAATGCTGCCATAGGTTCTGTCCATAGCTATGTGCAGCACAGTCACAACAACAGGCATAATGCTGCCATAGGTTCTGTCCATAGCTATGTGCAGCTCAGTCACAACAACAGGCATAATGCTGCCATAGGTTCTGTCCATAGCTATGTGCAGCTCAGTCACAACAACAGGCATAATGCTGCCATAGGTTCTGTCCATAGCTATGTGCAGCACAGTCACAACAACAGGCATAATGCTGCCATAGGTTCTGTCCATAGCTATGTGCAGCTCAGTCACAACAACAGGCATAATGCTGCCATAGGTTCTGTCCATAGCTATGTGCAGCACAGTCACAACAACAGGCATAATGCTGCCATAGGTTCTGTCCATAGCTATGTGCAGCACAGTCACAACAGGCATAATGCTGCCATAGGTTCTGTCCATAGCTATGTGCAGCTCAGTCACAACAACAGGCATAATGCTGCCATAGGTTCTGTCCATAGCTATGTGCAGCTCAGTCACAACAGGCATAATGCTGCCATAGGTTCTGTCCATAGCTATGTGCAGCTCAGTCACAACAACAGGCATAATGCTGCCATAGGTTCTGTCCATAGCTATGTGCAGCTCAGTCACAACAACAGGCATAATGCTGCCATAGGTTCTGTCCATAGCTATGTGCAGCACAGTCACAATGCTGCCCTTATTTCCATGAGTGGATGAGCCGGGCTCCTCTGCTGTAGACCTGCAACAAGCAGCATTACTTACTGTTCCCATCACTGGCAAATCACACCAATCAGTACACAGCCTCCATCTGACCAATAGATCCCAGCACAACCTTACTAATACCTTACCCCGACATGCCCCCATTCTGCCCCCTCAATATTACATTGTGTGTCAGTGTGACTGGGGTTGGGTTGAATTGCACCGGCGACAGGGTGGGTGGAGGCCACAATGGGGCGACAGGGTGGGTGGAGGCCACAATGGGGCGACAGGGTGGGTGGAGGCCACAATGGGGCGACAGGGTGGGTGGAGGCCACAATGGGGCGACAGGGTGGGTGGAGGCCACAATGGGGCGACAGGGTGGGTGGAGGCCACAATGGGGCGACAGGGTGGGTGGAGGCCACAATGGGGCGACAGGGTGGGTGGAGGCCACAATGGGGCGACAGGGTGGGCGGGGGGTTACAATATGGCTGACAAAGTGGGTTGAGGTAACAATGGGGTGACAGGGTGGGCGGGGGGTTACAATGGAGGGATAGGGTGGGCAGGGGGTTACAATGGGATGACAGGGTGGGTTGAGGTAACAATGGGGCAACAGGGTGGGTAGATGTGACAAAGGGGTGACAGAGTGTGTGGAGGCTACAATGGGGTGACAGGGTGGGTGTAACAAAGGGATGACGGTGGGTGGAGGGTAAGAAAGGGGCGACAGGGTGGGTGGAGGGTAACAACAGGGGGACAGGGTGGGTGTAACAAATGGGTGACAGGGTGGGTGGAGGGTTACAATAGGGCTGACAAAGTGGGTTGAGGTAACAATGGGGAGACAGGGTGGTGGGGTGACAAGCATCAGCTCCCACATGCAGCCAGGCAAGCCGAGTCTTCCAGCTGTTACATAGAAACATAGAAGTGACTGTTGATTTTTCAACTAACTCTGCTGGAAGTTTGTTCCAAGCATCTACTACTCTTTCTGTAAAATAATATTTTCTAACATTGCTCCTGATCTTCCCCCCGACTAGCTTCAGGTTGTGCCCCCTTGTTCTATCATTAAGCTTCTTCTTAAAAACACTTCCCTCCTGAACCTTATTCAATCCTTTCACATATTTAAAGGTCTCAATCATGTCCCCCCTCTCCCTTCTTTCCCCCAGACTGTACAAATTATGTTATGGGACTACATTACCCAGCATGCACCAGCAGCCAGATCAAGCGTCTTCAGATGGCAAGGCGTGCTGGGCATTGTAGTTCCACCACAGCTGGAGTTGCCCGGAGGTGGGGGGGGGGGTACCCGTGGCAAATGGAGGGAGGGGGGGGTACCCGTGGCAAATGGAGGGAGGGGTATTCTAGCTTATGCGCTCAAAGTTACACAGCAATCAACTTGTACAACGCCACAGACAACGTGGGCTACAAGTGACTGAACAGACGGGCGAGCCCCGGGAGAGAACACATGGTGTCTGCAAAGTTACCCCAAACTCGGGCAGAGGCAGCGGGGTGGGGCAGATAGGAGAAATCCGGGCGCTCTATAACTTTCCGTGAACTCCAGCACAAGGCAGCGCCCCCCCCCCCCCCCCCCCCCCTTCCCCTGCAAGAAGAACAAGCCGCAGCGATCAGAGGAGCCACACCGCCACATCCCTGCACCGTGCCCGCAGCCCAGTCACCCGCCACATTGCTCACCTTTTGCGATCAGCTCGGTGCCAGCCCGCAGCCCATCGGCAGCTCCCGGGCAGCCGCGACTACAACTCCCAGCACGCCCAGCGCGCCATTCAAAGCGGACAAACTTTATTACACGCAGCGGTGTGCTGAGCTGACGTGGCTGTATTGCTGGCTTGGCCACGCCCACTCCTTTACCTCAGCCCGGCTTCTGCGGATTCTTAACCCCTTCACTCCCAGCTCGCGTGCCTCATTTGGAGGGACTGTCCTTCTTTTGAGTCCATGTCCCCCTGCCCCCCATTGTTCTCATTAGTCCCTCTTTGAGGTGTAATATGCAGATCTGCATCAATAAATTATTAATTTGCCTATTCAAAGTGTTTGTATTGTTCTAACTGTTACAATTCATCCCTCAATGAGGGGGTGTGGCTTAATCTAAAGATGGTCTCTCTTTTCCACTATGAAAAGTTGGAAGGTATGCCCAAGTACAGTAAAAAAACAAAAAGGAAGTTACCCATAGCAACTATGTGCCTGCTCTTACAATATGAATTAGTGATACAATTGGTTGCTATGGGCAACACCTCAACCCTGTCCCACGTTGTACATACAGATTGCCCACATTAAAAGTCATTCTACTACATTAGAATTAGATTAGATTTTGACTATCCTGGGTTTTGGTCCACTTCGGTGGGGCCGCTGTGTGAAACACCACAGAAAGCCCCAAAAGCTCACCTGTCCCCGCTCCCACGTGACCGCTGCAGCCAATCCCCGCCGACGGACAAGCGAGGTCCGTCAACGGACAAGCGTGCGCGCCCGCCGCCGCCTCCCGCGCGTCACTCTTACAGGAAGCGTGCCCATTCACAAACGGCCGGCGTGGGTGTGCGCCCTGCTAGAGGGATGCACGAGCGGCGGCTCGCGCATGCGCCGCTGGATCGTGGAGCAGGTAGGGATTTCAGGGCTTTCTGGGGGGTTTCACACAGCGGGGCACCCCCGATCGGGGTGCCCCGCAGGCCCGATGCTGATCGGCCCGGGAATTTTATAGATTCCCGGGCCGATCAGCATCAGGTGTTGGTCCACTTTACACATCCAAGATGGTGGCCCATGGAGGTACAGGCTGCCTGCAAACAGGAAGTGTCTTCTCTGCTTTGTGGGATGGCTGACCTTTTCCTGACCCCAGCTCTGCTCTGTATGTGCAAAGCACAGCTATAACCCCACTCTCCTGCACTTTTGACCCCTCGCAACTCCTCAGTATGTGATACTACTGAGCCAAGATGGCCGCGCCCGTATCCTAGAGTGCTGAACAGAGTTGCAGGCCAGTGGGGGAAAGAATAAAAAGTGACTAAAAACTTTAAATATATTAATTTTAGATGCTGGGGAATAGCTTTTTAAGGGTTTGGTCTTTTCATTAAATGATGCTGAAGGTCCGGTTTAATAGGTCAGAAACCTGCACATGTGCTGTGGCACTGCCGGAAGAGATTTCACATAGCAAATAAAGATGCTCCACTGGAGAGGAAGAACACTCAAGAGAGTGAAAATCCTGGGTGCTCTTAAAGTGGACCAAAACCCTTCTTGGCCAGCCCTAGAGTCCAGAAGGGCATCCCAGCTTGGTTTGTGGGTATACCAATCTGGAAATCCTTAGCAACTGCACCAGGCCTATCTGAATGGCTGGCACGGATACGCACAGCCGGAGGGGAGTGGTCAAAGGGTTGCCAACAACTCCCAGCTCGCTGCGCGGGGCTCTCATCCATTCTATGCTGTTTATTTATATGCATGGAAAAGAACATTGATTGGAGGAGAGTCCACACATGTGCCCGGGGGATTACCAGTGAGGAAAATATAGTAAACAATTGTATATCTTGCATATGTCTTGTGTCTGGGGGGGCATCCTGAATGGTGTTCCACCTCCTACCGCCCCAAGCCTGAAAGCAGAACAAAACCCAACAAGATTAGCCCTGGAATCTTTTAAAGAGGAACAACACATCTGATTTTCACTTTTCAGGGTGTTGTTCCTCTCAGTGGATTGGGATGCCCCGTTGTGTGTATGCCCCTAGGTCACTTACCTTCCTGTCGCTCCCACAACGCAGACTCGGGAGGGAACGAGTGCGCTGAGCTGTCTGTTCAACTAATCAGCATGCTCGCTTTCACACAACCCCCTTGGCTAAGCAGCTGAGCAGCGCTGAAGGGGGCTGAGTGCCCCACCGGGCGCATCCCCCACTCACCTCCTAGCTGTCGTGTGCCAGTGCCGCCCATTTAGAAAGGCCGGGAGCGGGTGCGCGTCTTTTAGACTCCAGGGCCTCTGATGTTCCTCTTTAAAGTGAACCAAAATCCAGGATTTTGACTATCCCAGGTTTTGTTCCTTGCCCCCGGGCACCCTGATCGTGTGAAACCCCCCAGGTCGTTGAAACCAACTCATCTCTCCCTGGCCGTCTGGCTCATGCACAACCGCTCATCCAATCAGCACGCTCCGATCCGCTGACGACACGTCTTCTAAGGCGAGCGGCTCCAAGCACTCTGAGGGACGCATCCCCCGCTTCCCTCTAACAGGGAGTGTGCCCGCACCCCCTATTCACAAATGCCGGACACAGGCACGCGTCCAGCTAGAGGGACAGTGGGGATGCAGCCGCGGCTCACGCATGCGCCGTTAGACCGGGAAGGTATGGGCGACCTGGGGGGTTTCACACAGCAGGGCATGCCCCAGGGGGATGGAATCTATAAGCCCGGGAATCTTATAGATTCCTGGGCCGATCGCTGTGGGTTTTGGTCCACTTTAGGGTTGGTGGCCTTTCCCTGGGGCATCCCAAATGGGGCTTCCCCACTGTGTGAACTCCCCCCAGGTTGCCACAAAAATCCTGGGTTTGGTTCCACTTGAAACCCAGCCCCCAAATACTTGTTCCAGGACTGCTTTGTCTAAGACGCTAGGTCTGGTTAAATGCCCCTGCCATGCACAGCCGCTGGTGGCATCTCTTGCTTCTTTCTATGTCTGGGATCGGGATGACTGGCGTGGCCAAACACCACTATAGAGGGATGCCCACAGTCACAAGCCTCTCCTTGGCACCACATGGGTGTAAGTCCTTTTCTCTGACAACTACCTGCTGGATTCTGCTGCTTATTGTTCTGTACTATCTTTCTAGAATTTTAGCTTAATTAATCTATTAAATCTGGCAGATAATTGTCTTACTGTCTATGGCCAAACTATTCATATCCTGACAACAGGCAGTGGCCAGTGATCCATCATATGTGAAGGGATAATGGTGGGTGGCGAGCCCCCACCCAGCAATATTTCCTGACGCTAAGGAACCAGATCCACAGCGACCTGACACAGGACTGATTGGTGGCTGACAACTGCTGTGGCCTGCCTGCTCCTGTGTGCCGCCATGTGACCGGCAGCCCTGACACCCGCTTTATTCTCTAAGCAGCTAATAGGATCAATGTAATAATGCTGATCACTCTGTGCTTTGTCTGATGGACGATGTGATCAGGAGAATGAGAAAATGAAAACTAGACGTGCAAGTGTGTGCACATGTCTCTGGTGAGTGGTATGAGGGGCGTTCACGGGCAGGCTGATTCATTACTAGCGCCAGGTACCGGCAGATGAGCGTCTGTAGCGAGGCATTCGGAGCGATCACTAGTAGTCGCTGTGATCGGCTATAGGTCGCTGGTACCGGGCGCCTCAGTCACTGGCCGGCATTGATGAATTTGATGAGTCGCTATAACACCAGTACAGCGCTTTATGGGAGGGAACGGTAGCGACTGGTCAGTGTAAGTGACTCAAACCATATTCATCAAAAAAACACACACACCGCCGGCGCTCAAAATTGTGTCGCTGTAGCCCAGAGTGCCAGACGCTGTGTGATAAAAGTCTTTGAACACATATCCACTAGTAACCAAGTGAAAACACATGGAATTACATTGTTATTACATTGTCAGACCTGTAATGACAATTCTGCATCAAAATATAAAAAATCAAAAAAGTTTTAAAAAATTACTTTTTTAAAAAAATAAATAAAAGAAAACCCTGTTTAAAGTGGACCAGCACTCAGGATTTTGACTATCCTGGGTTTTGGTCCACTTCGGCAGGGCACCCCGATCGGGGGTGCCCCACTGTGTGAAACCCCCTGAAAGCCCCAAAAACTCACCTCACCACGCTCCCACGTGACCGCTGCTGGCAATCCCCGCCGACGGACAAGAGAGCGCACCCGCCGCCTCCCACGCGTCACTCTTACAGGGCGCGCGCCCGCGCCGGCCATTCGCAATCGGCCGCCGCGGGTGCGCGTCCTGCTAGAGGGATGCGCGGGAGGCGGCGGCGGGCGCCGCTGGAACGAGGATCAGGTAGGGATTTAGGGGTTTCTGGGGGGTTTCACACAGCGGGGCACCCCGATCGGGGTCAGGGGGCTGATCGGTCTGGGAATCTTATAGATTCCCGGGCCGATCACGGGAGGGTGTTGGTCCACTTTAAAGCGGAACAACACACAGGATTTTCACTATCCCCACTGTGTGAACCCCCCCAAAAAACGTACCTTTTCGGCGACGGACAAGCCACCGCCGCCGCCTCCTGCGCGTCCCAATTACAGGGAGGCGGCGGCGGCTGATCCGTCGCCGATAAGGTAAGGTTTTTTGGGGCTTTTGGGGGGGGTTTCACCCCGCGGGACATCCCGATCTCGGATGCCCCGCGGTGAGGGAGGTGATCGGCACAGGAATCTTATAGATTCCCGGGCCGATCACCCCTGGGTGTCGGTCCACTTTAAAGAGAAGAAAAGGAACATCCATTGAAATGTATGGGAGAGCGACAGGTAATACCAGGCGCTCTGAAAGCCAGAGTGCCGGCGCTATACACTGAGCTGCCTGTGATGATGAATCTGTTGCTACATGACGCTGTTAAAGGCGCTCACCAGAATCGGCTTCATAAATGTGGCATTGCATGCCACGGCCAGCGTTCACCAGCCGCTACCTGTCGCTTACAAGGCACTACCTGTCGCTAGCCATTGATGAATAAAGCCCTAAGTGATCGACCCCAGTATGTATTGTCAGTGTTATACTCACCTCTTGTCCTACGAAGCTCCTCCATGCTGGTCAGGGTGTTTCCCCATAGCTCCTGTGTTCAGTACTGGCATCTTCATACTTACCAATGTCGGGGATCCATCTCCCAGCGCCAGCTGGTATTTGAGACCTCTATACCAATTCATGGGGCAGGACAGGCCGGCATGTCACGCTTACAAGCCAAAAACCTCCACCCCATTACCTGCATCCCCAAAGGTCATGGGGTGCAGAAGAGCCCAGTGCCCAGGTGGGCTATGCGGTAGCCTCCACCCCATTACCTGGATCCCCAAATGTCATGGGGTGCAGAAGAGCCCAGTGCCCAGGTGGGCTATGCGGTAGCCTCCACCCCATTACTTGGATCCCCAAAGGTCATGGGGTGCAGAAGAGCCCAGTGCCCAGGTGGGCTATGTGGTAGCCTCCACCCCATTACCTGCATCCCCAAAGGTCATGGGGTGCAGAAGAGCCCAGTGCCCAGGTGGGCTATGCGGTAGCCTCCACCCCATTACCTGGATCCCCAAAGGTCATGGGGGTGCAGAAGAGCCCAGTGCCCAGGTGGGCTATGTGGTAGCCTCCACCCCATTACCTGCATCCCCAAAGGTCATGGGGTGCAGAAGAGCCCAGTGCCCAGGTGGGCTATGCGGTAGCCTCCACCCCATTACCTGGATCCCCAAAGGTCATGGGGTGCAGAAGAGCCCAGTGCCCAGGTGGGCTATGCGGTAGCCTCCACCCCATTACTTGGATCCCCAAAGGTCATGGGGTGCAGAAGAGCCCAGTGCCCAGGTGGGCTATGCGGTAGCCTCCACCCCATTACCTGGATCCCCAAAGGTCATGGGGGTGCAGAAGATCACAGTGTCCATGTGGGCTATCAGGGCTGGGTTTGGGGGGTGCGGTTAGTGCCAGAGAAATTCTACATGGCTTACTAACCCAATGTGGAGTAGTTTATAGGGCTCTTTATCAAGAAAATAAAGTAACAAATCCTGTTTTTCAATGATAATATATCAACATACATTTATTATTACCAGTTCATCTGTTTACCTTGTTGATAGGTATTATAACACATATTTTACCATGTCACACCAAGTGTTTAATATATACAGTGTAGTCAATATTCTATCATAATTAATACAATACAGCGCAACAGTTTTAGTTTGTAGCATGTGTGCTTAGCACAGGTTTGTAGCAAGTCCTGTCGCGCTGTTCAGTTGGAGCTAATCAGGTTTGGTGCATCTGTTTCAAGCAAGGATATGTGCAAACGTTTCGCTGGACATACAGCTTCTTCAGTGCACTATTTTATCTTCCCAGATGCCCAGATCATAGGGCTATTATGCCTCTGTTACATGTGGCCCCTTAATTATTGTAAGGCGAGGTTTATTGCATCCCTTTAGACTGTAAGCTCGCAAAGGCAGGGCACTCCTCCCTATTGTCTCCTGTGCTCACAACACTTGGTTTTAACCTGTGGCATCTAATTTTGTATTGTTCTCTGTGCTATATGTTTTACCTTGTCTGTATTCTTAAACTGGACCTTCACCATGATTTAATGAAAAGCCCAAACTCTTAAAAAATGGTTCCCCAGCATCTAAAATTAATATATTTTACGTTTTTAGCCACTAACTTATTATTCTTTCTCCCACTGGGCTGCAACTCTGTTCAGGAATTTAGGATACGGGCGCCACCATCTTGACTCAGAAGCACCACATTTACTGAGGAAAGGAGAGTGAGATAAGGTACAGGGGGGCGGGTTATAGCTGTGCTTTGCTCAGACAGAGCAGAGCTGGGGTCAGGTAACGGTCAGCAGTCCCAGAATGCCGAGCAGCACAGTCAGGAGGCACTTCCTGTTTGCAGGCTGCCTGATAAAATGGCGGCTTCCATAAGCCGCCATCTTGGATGTTTAAAGGCTCATAACATGCAGTAGATGCAGGTAGGATGATTTTTAATGTGGCCAATCTGTATGTACAGGGTGTGGGAAACATATAAGATAGACTCTTATTCAGAGTGAAGGTCCGCTTTAACTTGTAAAGCGCTACGGAAGTTGATGGCGCTATATAAATAAACAATAATAATAATAATAATCCCTGTGCACTGCCTTGACTGTATCTGGAGCGGTGCTGCTGTGAGCTGAAGTGAACCCGCAAAGTTCAGGGTTCCATTTCGTTATGCGCCGGGTATGTGTGCAGGAGTCCGCCTTGCAGCAATCCTATCTAGAGCGCGCCATTGCTGTATGCGCGCGCCGGTGCGTTTGTGACAGTTCCCATCCGGGTTACCTTGGTCTGTGTCCGGCTGCCACCTGAAAGTGGACCAACACCCAGGGGTGATCGGCCCGGGAATCTATAAGATTCCCGGGCCGATCACCTCCCTCACCGCGGGACATCCGAGATCGGGATGTCCCGCGGTGAGGGACCCCCCCCTTTTCCCCGATCGGGGGTGCCCCAAATGCATGAATCCCGCAGGACGCCAAGACCAGCTTACCTCTTCCTGGTCCCACAGCACGTCTAAGAGCATCAGCTCCGATTCCCTCTAACAGGGAGCCTGCCTGCACCCTGCTAAAGGCATAGCGCCGTGGGAAAGGGAAACGAGGTAAGTGAATGGGGCGACCTGGAGGGGTTTCACATAGGGGGGCATCCCGACTTTGGATGCCCGGGGGGAATGAGACAGAAAACTAAAGGAATGAGTGAGAAAGGAAAGAAGGAATGTGAAATAAAGAAAGGAGGAATGACACAGTATGACAAGAATAGAGGGAATAGCAGAATAAGGGAATGCATGAAAAAAATGGAATAAAGAAAGAGAAGGAAAGAATGGTAGAAAGGGAAAAAAGAAGGAATGGAATGACAAATAAAAAAAGGAATGACATAGAAACAAAGGAAGGAGAAAGAAAGAAAAAAAAGAAAAAAAGAAAGAAAGAAAGAAATGACAGAAAGGGACAAAAGAAGGAATGGAATGACAAATAAAAAAAGGAATGACACAGAAACAAAGGAAGGACAAAGAAAGAACGGAAGAAAGAATAGACAAAAATGTCAAACAGAAAGAAAATAAGAATGACAAAAAGGGGAACAAGAAAAGAAGTAATGACACAGCAAGGCAAAAGGAACACGTGAGAAAAAAAGAAGGAATGTGGAATAAAGAAAGGAGGAATGACACAGTATGACAAGAATAGAGGGAATAGCAGAATAAGGGAATAAATGAAAAAAATGGAATAAAGAAAGAGAAGGAAAGAATGGTAGAAAGGGAAAAAAGAAGGAATGGAATGACAAATAAAAAAAAGGAATGACATAGAAACAAAGGAAGGAGAAAGAAAGAAAAAAAAGAAAGAAAGAAAGAAATGACAGAAAGGGAAAAAAGAAGGAATGGAATGACAAATAAAAAAAAGGAATGACACAGAAACAAAGGAAGGACAAAGAAAGGACAGACAAGAATGTCAAACAGAAAGAAAATAAGAAAAGAAGTAATGATAAAGCAAAGCAAAAGGAACAAGTGAGAAAAAAAGAAGCAATGTGGAATAAAGAAAGAAGGAATGACAAGAAATAAAGAATAGAAGGAATGACAGAAATAAGGGAATGAAAAAGAAAGAAATAATGACAGAAAGAAAAAGATAGAAGGAATGTCAAAAAGGAAGGAATGACAAATAAAAAAGGAATGTCAAAGAAAGAAAAATGACACAGAAACAAAGGAATGAGAAAGAAAGGACAGACAAGAATGTCAAACAGAAAGAAAATAAGAATGACAAAAGGGGGAAAAGGAATGAGACCTAAAAACAAAAGGAGTGAGTGAGAAAGAAAAGAAGAAATGTGGAATAAAGAAAGAAGGAATGACACAGAAATAAAGAACAGAAAGAATGACAGAAAGAAGGGAATGAATGAAAAAGAAAGAATGACAAATAAAAAAATTGAATGACACAGAAACAAAGGAAGGACAAAGAAAGAAAGGAAGAAAGAACAGACAAGAATGTCAAACAGAAAGAAAATAAGAATGACAAAAAGGGGAATAAGAAAAGAAGTAATGACACAGCAAAGCAAAGGGAACAAGTGAGAAAAAAAGAAGGAATGTGGAATAAAGAAAGAAGGAATGACAAGAAATAAAGAATAGAAGGGATGACAGAAATAAGGGAATGAATGAAAAAGAAAGAAATAATGACAGAAAGAAAGAGATAGAAGGAATGTCAAAAAGGAAGGGATGACAAATAAAAAAGGAATGTCAACGAAAGAAAAATGACACAGAAACAAAGGAATGAGAAAGAAAGGACAGACAAGAATGTCAAACAGAAAGAAAATAAGAATGACAAAAGGGGGAAAAGGAATGAGACCTAAAAACAAAAGGAGTGAGTGAGAAAGAAAAGAAGAAATGTGGAATAAAGAAAGAAGGAATGACACAGAAATAAAGAACAGAAAGAATGACAGAAAGAAGGGAATGAATTAAAAAGAAAGAATGACAGAAAGATAAAGGGGGGGGAGTGCCAAAGAAAAAAAAAGGAATGTGGAAGAAGGAATGACAAGAAATAAAGACTAGATGGAATGACAAAAAGAAGGGAATGGTTGAAAAAGAGGTATGACAGAAGGGAAGTCAGAAAAAAAGAACAGAAGGACAGAGAGCGAGAAAGAAATCATCTTGTGATGGCCAGTCTACCCCCTGGCTGATGTCCAGTCCTGATTACTGCACCTCTGGAGTCCCTGCGGCGGGGACAGGAAGTGACCTACTCACCATTGGGAAGAGGTGGGTCACATGACAACCATATGAGATGGGCCCTCTGAAAGCACAGGGGCCCTGGCACCTGCCCCGCTAAGCCCACTGCTCACGCCAGCCCTACTTTTAATAAACCATGAGACCCATGGCATGCTTAGAGAACTTACAAAGTGAGAAAGACCCTGCCCCTTTTTTTAGTCTCTCCACTGTAGCTAGGTGTTGGTCTCCCACTGTAACTTAAAGCGGACCAACACCCTCCAAAACAACATCATTCTAATCACTTAAATATATTGCAGCCTTCTGTCCCTCACAGCGCCTGTAATCTTCATAATTCTTCGCCGGAAGTCCCGTCCTCCATCTCTTGTCCGTTCATTACCATCTTGTCAATCACGCTTGTGGGTTCATTTGCATTTTTTGTCCGTGGAGCAGGTCTCTTCAGCTTTCGCGTGATTTTCCTTCCTGTCGTCACGTCTCCGCGTCATCGGGGGGGGGGGGGGGGGGTGGTGGCCTCTCTCAGCTCTCGGGAGACTCGCGCATGCGCAGTAGCGTTAGGTGAAGCGCCGCTCGCTCCCGACGGAAGCGGCGCTTCACCTAACCACTGCGCATGCGCGAGATTGTACTAGCTAGAGGTCAAACGATCTCTTCCTCCACAGCATGAAATCCAAGATGGCGGCCGGACCGAAAACGGTTAGCGACGCGGCGAGGGAGGATCACAGGTAAGTTTAATTAACATAAATTTATAAATCGGGTCATGCTGCTTCGGATGTATATTTTTAAAAGGGGGAAAAAAAAAAACGGGCTGGGTGTTGGTCCACTTTAAAGCGGACCTTCACTCTGAATAAGAGTCTATCTTATATGTTTTCCCCACCCTGTACATACAGATTGCTCACATTAGAAAATCATCCTACCTGCATCTACTGCATGTTATGAGCCTTTAAACATCCAAGATGGTGGCTTATGGAAGCCGCCATCTTATCAGGCAGCCTGCAGACAGGAAGTGCCTCCTGACTGTGCTGCTCTGCATTCTGGGATTGCTGACCTTTACCTGACCCCAGCTCTGCTCTGTATGAGCAAAGCACAGCTATAACCCGCCCCCCTGTACCTTATCCCACTTTCCTCTCCTCAGTAAGTGTGATGCTTCTGAGTCAAGATGGCGGCGCCCGTATCCTAAATTCCTGAACAGAGTTGCAGCCCAGTGGGGGAAGGAATAATAAGTTAGTGACTAAAAACGTAAAATATATTCATTTTAGATGCTGGGGAACCGGTTTTTAAGAGTTTGGGCTTTTCATTAAATCACGCTGAAGGTCCGGTTTAAAGCAAATCTCCCTTTTTATCAGATTTTGGGTGTTGGTATTATTTTCCTTTTCCTTTTGGAATGTAAAATAATAATTTTTGTTAGGATTGTGCCCCCAGACCTGTGACTTACTTATCACCATGCTGCGTCCATGATTCTCATATTTCTGTGACTTTTCATGACCTTGAGTAAAAACAATGGACTACAAGCTCCACCAATGTAACAGGTTTACAGGTTGGCTAACAGGCTGATTCATTACTAGCGCCAGGAATCGGCAGATGAGCGTCTGTATAGCGGCGCTTAGAGCGACCGATAGTAGACACTGTGATCGGCTATCGGGCGCTGTAACAGAGCATCTCAGTCACTGTAGTAACCTGGTCGACATTGATGAATGTGATGTATGTTGGGCGTTCTAACACCAGTACAGCTTTGCAGGGAGCGAAAGGTAGCGACCGTCTCTCAGCGACTCACACCATATTCAACAAAAAAAACAGACACACACAGCGTCGGCGCTCTGGATCTGGTCGCTGTAGCATAGAGCGCCAGACGCTGTGTGATTAAAGTCTGTTTTTGAACACATATCCACCAGTAACAAAGCGAAAACATATGGAATGACATTGTTGTAACATTGTGACATTAATACTTTAACACCAGACCTGTAATGACAATTCTGCATAAAAAAATAAACAATCTAAGTTTTCAAAAATGACTTTTTCTAGGCCAGGAGAAGTCACACAATTATTTAAGAGAAAAAATAAATATTAAAATCAAAAAACCCTGTTTACACAGGAGAAAAGTAACATCCATTAAAATGTATGGGAGAGCGACATGTAGCGACAGGTAATACCTGGCGCTCTGTTAGCTAGAGCACCGGCGCTATACGCTGAGCCACCTGTAATGATGAATCGTGCGCTACATGGTGCTGTTAGAGTTGCTCACCAGAATCGCCTTCATAAATGTGGAATTGCGTACATCACCCAGTGTTCACCAGACCCTGCCTGCCGCTACCAGGCACTACCTGCCGCTATACCTTGATGAATAAACCCCATAGTCTAAGCAGCCTAAAGACCTATCCAGCTGAGAGCCCAGCCATTTACCCTTTAGCTACTGGAACACAAGACTGTGATCCTTCCACACTGGTTTAATTTCAGCAGAATGGGTTAAACCATTCACCCATGCCTTAGCCAATCAGATGATTAACAAGCTAGAGTGAGGAACTCTATATGTACCAGAAATCACCACTTTACTGTATATAGCTAAGATAAACACACCGTTCCTATGGGATACTATTTTCTTTTATAACACAAAGTTGGAAACACATTGAAAATGAAAAGAATAACAGATAAGCCTAGCACACTGAACACATCATTTTGTCACTAAATGCCATCATACGTGGAGTTACCCTTTAATTCCTAATAAGAATACACATATTCGAATAGACGCAACGACTTTCCTTTGGAGTGGGGGCTTTATCTCCAAGTTAACGCATGCGCAGTACACAACACTTGAGCAGGCGGCTAATTGTAAAAACAAAGAGGCGGGGCTTACGTACAACCCCCTTTGGCTTCTAGGTTCACGCCCACATCCTCCTCCAGGTCACGTGGAGTTGACCGTGGCTTCCCGCTGCAGTTTCTCTACTGGCGGGGCGTTTGAAGGCCGGATGTGACGTAATGTTTTGTGGAAGAAAAGTCGTTGCGCCTCACGGTGATGGTGGCGCAGCAGAAGGTGCAGGTAAGAGGATTCGTTTTTTAATTAATCTTTTTTTTCCTTAACATGCAGTCACCGGCAATAGCTTAACGTTAAAATCCAAGCTCTATGTTTGTTTTGTAGCTAGAGGAAGGGTTACAATCCCTGTCAGGGCTGTGTGCACGCACCCTGGGGTTGTGTATTTTTCTTAGCATAATTGTTGCCAGTGACCCCCATGGCGGATATGCAGCTGTACTTCCGGTTTGTGATCGGAAATGTCTCTTTCTAGTCCTCAGCTGTTTCCATTTTAGGTCTGCATTAAATGGAACAAAAGCCAGTGCGCTCGACCCTGGAATATAAAAGATTCCAGGACTATCTGTCTGGGGCATCCCAGATTGGGATGTCCTGCTGTTTGACCCCCCCCCCCCCCTCCCCGAGGGCTGCAAAGCTTGCCTTTGCCCTGGCCTTGTGCATGTTCCTACCCCAGCCTTACCGATTGCCGGTCCAACGGCGCATGCGCGGGCCGTGGCCGCAACTGGCGCGGCTCTCTAGCAGGGCGCGTACCCGCACTGGCCATTTGTGAACTGCCGGCTCGGGCGCGCTCCCTGTTACAGGGAAACTCGAGATGCGGCCGCCAGCGTGCTCAGAGCTGCTGCGGTAAGACGTCTCATTGACGCGCATACCACAGCTTCTCCGAGCGTGCTGATTGGATGAGCGGCCGCACATGTGCCATAGGAGCGGGGTGAGGTGAGTTTTTACTTGCAATCTGGGGGGTTTCACATAACGGGGCACCCCGATCAGGGAAGTGGACCAAGACCCAGGATAGTCAATATCCTGGGTGTTGGTCCGCTTTAAATTCCATGCTGGTGGTTATTGTTTTGTTTTAAAGTGGACCAACAACCAGGATTTTCACTATCCTGGGTGTTGGTCCACTTCCACGGGGCACCTTTTAGGCGACGGATAAGCCGCCGCCTCTAGCGCGTCTCTCTTACTGGGCGCGCCGGCCATTCACAAACCGCTAGAGGGATGCACGGGAGGCGGCGGCTTATCCGTCGCCTAAAAGGTAAAATTTTAGGGGCTTTCTCGGGGGTTTCACACAGCGGCGATGCCCCGCGGGGAGGGAGCTGCTCGGGCCGATCAGGGGTGGGTGTTGGAACAAACCCACTGTGGGACGGATGCTATCTTTCCCAGTTAGGATGCCCAGCTGTGTGACCCCCGCCCCCTCTCAAGGATGCCGCAGAACGCATCTGATTCATTACTCCCTTGGCAATGTAAAAATCCTGTAACCAGAACTGTTTGTTGAGCATTACATATGCACGGGAAACAGCTCTGATTGGATGAGACCCTGCGGATGGGCTGTAGAACTGGGGAAAGGTGAGTTTGTATGGGTTTTTTACAGGGCATCCCAATTAATCCACTTTAAAGCGGATGAAAACCCCATGCGGCGCGGTCCTGGAATCTAAAAACTTCCTGTAGTCAAAAGCCAGGGATGCAGCCGTCGGGCGATCTCAAAATTGTTGAGTATGGCCTTAGCAGTGGAACAGAATTTCCCTAGGTACCCAGGCTGGAGGGGGGGGGCAGGGTCCCCCAGGAGGGCTTCAATCAGCTTTACTATGTCTGGCTTATGGTACTGTTTGTATGAAAGCCGGTGCATGCACTGTGGTACTGGGGAAAGGTATGTGTTTATAGGCGATTCGGGGCTGGGTTAAACATGAAGTGGCCGGGTGGTGTAGGACTGCTGCTCATAGTTTGGGGGGGGGGTTGGTGATTCCCCCCCCCCTTCCTGCAATTCTGCAATCACATATGTACCTCTTTTAGAGCTGGATAAACTGGTGGCCAGTGGCTAATTGTCACAGAAATTATCTGCCAACAGACAAGTAGATCCAGAGCCCCTCAAAGGAGCACAAAAGAAGCCAGTTCCAGGATACAGGTTTTGGGGATTGCTGGTAGGGGCATCAACAAGCTGCAGGGATGGATTGGTACCAAAAATCAGCCCGGGAATAAAATCAACCCCACCCCCAAGGAGCTTTGCAGGAACAGATCATGGGCAGGGGTGGGTATGTTGTAACCGATGGTACTGAAGCTTTAGTGTTGTAGGGGCAGATTTTCCCCTTGTAGTGTATATGACCTCCACAGTTATGATGCTGAGGGTATAGTATTATAGGGGCAGAACATGGACAGTGTCATGATTGGTGGTTTTACAATGGGGCCAGGAATGAGACGTGTCCCCAATGGCCAGTCCTCCCCTGCCAAACTGGAAACTCATCAAGAACAAGCAGCAGCAGTTTGTCCCAGAAAAGATCTGGCATCTACCAGCTAACCTGCAGCTCAAACCCACAGGATCCTGTGGGCTGCTGCCCCCTGTTGCTGACAACATATTGGCTGACATCTTGACTTGTGCTCCTGTTGACTTACCTACCACCATGATGCACCCCCTCTTTATTGGGGGTGGGCAGTCTGGAAGCTACAGCTTTCGCCCCCAGATGTTGCTGTGCTGGAAGAAGGGGAATATAGGATGCTGAGATGTCTGTCCAGCAGGCTTTTCAGGCTTTAACTATTATTAAAATGGACCTAAACACCCCAAGAATTGTTGAACTCTGTGACAAGTCACCTTAAGTATCCTCTTTACCTGTTTGCAGGTGTCCTGAACAATGCACACTGACGCCATGAAGAGGAAAGTGGCCAAAGTCGCCCCATTGCGGCTCAGTCCAAACGAGGAAGCTCTGATCTTGAAACAGGAACGGGAGAGAAGACGGAAGCTACGACTGCAGCAGGTGAGGCATCGCTCTCATTATCATCTTAAAGCTGATCTCTGGTCAACAAATACTAGAGTCTCACCTTAACTTCGTAAATCCCAAATCGAGATGCCCTACTATCTTCACAGATCTTTATAGATCTCGCTGTGTGTGTAGTATCAAAAATCCTAATCCTTCTTGTGCTGCTTTGTGCCTTTCCCCTGAATTTTATAGTCCCCAGAAAAAGAGAGGGAGCATGTGCCCTGTTACACAGTGGTCCTGGCTCGGCAGCTAACTTCACAAGTACCGTATATACTCGAGTATAGGTCGACCCGAATATAAGCCGAGGCACCTAATTTTACCACAAAAAACTGGAAAAGTTATTGACTCGAGTATAAGCCTAGGGTGGGAAATGCAGCAGCTACCGGTAAATTTCAAAAATAAAAATAGATACCAATAATGTTTTTGAATACCGTAAAGAGCAAGAAGGAGGGAATGTGGAAAATGTTGGATGTAGAAATGAGAAGACTGATGCAATCTGAAAAGGAGTAAAAAAGGTAAAGGCGTAAAATAAGAGAGTAAAAGAGAGAGATGTGTAAAAGTTAATTACTAATAGTTGTAAATGCTTTACCCCTGCAGTGTACGTGTCCCAGCTTTATCAGTGGAAAAGGCAATATATCCCAGTAGCCGTCCCACAGCCGGAGGCTCTCTATGAAGGGACAGGGGCGGCAGGGACAGTGTGACTGAGCTGCAGGTGGGGAAGCTGTGGCCTGGCTCTGGGGAAGGGGACACGGCGGCGCTGTGTGAGGAGACTCCGCGGCGCTGTGCTCCAGTTCCGGCTTTTGCCGCCGCCCCGCACTGGCTCCGCCGCACACAGGTAAGTCACCCGTCACCTCTGTGTGGCACACCCACACACACCTACCTGATGAGGGGGACACAAGAGGACCACATGCCCCGCACTGCTCCAACATCTTGAACATCCTCACTGCTGACGGCGACCGTGCGCTGACTGCAGGTGGGGCTGCGCAGGGGGGCAGGCGTGGGTGCGCGGCCGCGCGCACCTTAGCGGGAACAGTGATGGCCCTGCCCCTTTTTCTCTTTTTCTGACTCGAGTATAAGCCGAGGTGGCTTTTTTCAGCCCAAAAAGTGGGCTGAAAAACTCGGCTTCTACTCGAGTATATATGGTAATTCCTGACATTGGTGGAAGGAACTGGAGTGAGCTGGCATGCACCGTGGAATCGCAGAAAAGTGGAGTTTTTTGGAGATCACCAGGGTTTACCTAACCTCAATTTGGGATGCCCAACAAAGAGGAAGACCACCAGCCCCAGTCTCTTAAAGAGCTGGTTGCTCATCTTTAAAGTAATTCAGAAGGCCAAAAAAAAACGTGTTCTCTGCCTTCTGCTCCGCACGGCGGATAAATGCTAGTTCAGCTGGTCACCTGATCACTGGATCCGCCATAGGGTCTGAACTGTACACACCATCAATCCTGACCCTAAGCTCAGGGCCCTGGACGGCACGGGGTTGTGGGCTGCTGTGGGGGTTCAGATCCACTGATGAGTCACTGATCGCTGGACTAGTACCGATCAGCTGCCTCCCCCCTCGGTGCTCAGTCACTGCTTGGGATTAAAAAAAAATTATATATATGATTTATTTTATATATTGAGGCTGCACCAACTCAACATTAAAGCGGACCTTCACTCTGAATAATAGTCTATCTTATATGTTTCCCACACCCTGTACATACAGATTGCTCACATTAAAAATCATCCTACCTGCATCTACTGCATGTTATGAGCCTTTAAACATCCAAGATGGCGGCTTATGGTACATCAGGCAAACAGGAAGTGCCTCCTGACTGTGCTGCTCTGCATTCTGGGGCTGCTGACCTTTACCTGACCCCAGCTCTGCTCTGTCTGAGCAAAGCACAGCTATAACCTGCCCCCCTGTACCTTATCCCACTCTCCTCTCCTCAGTAAGTGTGATGCTTCTGAGTCAAGATGGCGGCGCCCGTATCCTAAATTCCTGAACAGAGTTGCAGCCCAGTGGGGGGAAAAAAAATAAGTTACTGACTAAAAACGTAAAATATATAATTTTAGATGCTGAAGAACAGTTTTTTAAGAGTTTGGGCTTTTCATTAAATCACGCTGAAGGTCCGGTATAAGATGCGTTTTTGGCTGTTGCATGCAGTGCAGCGATGCTGGATCTGTGCAGCTGCTCTTCCATGGCTGCCAGGAATCCCTTGGTAAAGCACTGGTTGCTGGAACTAGGTGAGGTGATCAAGCGCTCAATCATTGGAATTTATCTGTGGCAATAAATCAGAGCAACTGGACATCTTGTTCTTTTCCCCCCCATCATCTGACTAACTTGAAATGGACCAAAACCCAGGATTTTGACTATACTGGGTTTTGGTCCTTGCCCCGCTGTGTGAAACCACCCAGGTCGTCCGGTCCTATGGAGCATGTGCAGCCTCTCGTCCAATAAAAACGCTCAGATCCGCTCCAGCCCCTTTGTCTAAGAGCTGGCCTAGGACGGGCGGATCCAAGCACGCTGGCGGCGCATCCCCCGCAACCCTCTAACAGGGAACGTGTCCGCACCAGCCATGCCTGGCGTGGGCACACACCCTGCTAAGGGGTTAGCGGGGATGTAGACGGTGCTCACCCATATGCCATTGGACTGGGAGAGAAGGTGAGTTTCCAGGCGACCTGGGGGGTTTCACACAGTGGGGCATCCTTATTCTGGGTGCCCCGGGGTGAGGGAGTCTACGGGGGCATGGGTTTTGCTCCACTTTAAATCGATGTAACAGAAGCTGTATGCGATAAGATGAAGTTGCTTTGCGATACAAATGATTTCCATTGTATATTCTTCTTTTTTTTTTTTTTTTTCTTTTCTCTAGCAATCTATTCTGGGTTGACAGATTAATGTGACCTGTTGGGGTCAGAGCTTGCTAACTGGCTTTATTCTTCTAGGTCAGGGAACAGGAGAAGTTCATCGCCCAGCAGATCCGTCAGGATGTTAGGGAGCGCAGAGATCAGCAGATGCAGCGGTTAGCAGAGGACCTGAAGGTCAAATGGGAGACTGAACAAGCTGAGAAACTCAAAACTTTAGAGAAGGTCTACTTGTCTACGCTCAGCAGTATAGGAGAGGGACACCGCCAGGCCAAGGAAAATGTAAGTAATAACATTTTTCCCCTTTTACTCAAATAAAGAGGAACATGATTTTCAATCAAGATTTTGGACAGCCACTGTGTGCATCTTCCATAAACTCCCGTTATCTTTGTTCCTTTGGTGCAAATGCGTGCCGCTCAGTCAAGTGAATGAAAGTCTAAATCTGAATGGTACCGGCCGCATCCCCGCTCCAGCCTCTAGCTGTGTGGGCTGACCGAGCCTGCCATTCAGAAAGCCCTGTCACAGGTGCTGAGGTCTTTTTGTAGGTTTTTCATGCAGGTCTTGGTATATCTGGTTGTAGAAGCTGGTTGTATCTTTTTTTTTTTTTTTCCAATCCTCTTACTAGCCAGGCTGTAAAGGAGAACGTCTATGGACAATCATACACGTTACCTGTAAAAATACCATTTTGTGAATACTCGCCTTGTAAAATGGGTATTATAAGTGTGTCACACACCCCACTTCAAGATATTCATAACCTGTGGGTAATACTGACCTGTAGAGGGCGATCTGCAGAGATGACTGGAAGAAAGAGAGCCCCTCCCGGTCCATAAATACCTGGGACCTCCCACTCATTCCCCAGTATAAATATAGCAGCAAGGAAAGGGACCAGGAAGAGCCAAATATAAGTCATAACAACGCAAAGTTCACAAAATGAAGGATCCAGAATACAAAAGGGCGGGTTGAAGCGGGGTGTGTGACATACTTATAATACCCATTTTACAAGGTGAGTATTCACAAAATGGTATTATTCTAAGTATGTCACACACCCCGCTTCAAGACATTCATAACCTGTGGGACATCCAAAAGCAGTGTCCATAAAGGGCGGGGATCCAAAACAAGGCAACAAGGCACAGCTTGCAGAACTTTGCGGCCAAACACAGCATCCGCTGAGGCCCGAACATCAACCTTGTAAAACTTGGAAAAGGTGTGAACAGAGGACCAAGTAGCGGCCTTACAAACTTGCTCAACAGAGGCCTGGTGCTGAAAAGCCCAGGAAGCCCCAACAGCACGAGTAGAATGAGCAGTAACCCGAAAAGGAGGATTCCTCCCCTTAGCAGAATAGGCCCCAACAATGGCCTGACAAATCCACCTGCTGATGGTAGACTTTGTGGGTGCTAGACCCTTCTTGGGCCTGGATGGCACCACAAAGAATGCATCAGTCTTGCGAAAGGAAGACGTTACCACCAAATAGTACTTCACAACACGAACCACATCCAAAGAATGCAGGGCCCTCTCCTTGTCATTGCTGGGATTAGGACAGAGAGAGGGCAGAACAATATCCTGATTTAGATGAAAAGCAGAAACCACCTTAGGAAGAAAGTCCATCTTGAAACGGAAAACCACCTTGTCCTGATGTCTTTCAAAATACGGAGCTTGAATAGACAACACACGTACACCGATAAACAGATTCACAAGAATAAAACCTAAAACAGAGGAGAGGACCCCCGACCCAAGCTAGGAAGGTGGGAATGGGCCAAATAGGAAAAAATTATTCAGTGGACAGGGCATCCCAAACCGGGGTCACCAACCCAGTGTAACCGCCTACCCTCTATATAGTGTCTCGTGGCGGAGCATAGCTCCTGAGCACCCGTGGTGCTAATATACCTTCGCCCGGACAGCAGTCAAGACTGGGAGGCATGCAATATACAGGATTAATAAGGGGGAAAAAAGAGTCCGAGCGGAAATAAATAATAACTGGCCGGGAGTGGTCCCGGCTACCTGAAATCCCCCTGTGCAAGGAGGAGACATCATCTTCTGCTTGCTCGCCGTCTGCAGAGATGAAGACTGGGTAATGAGTGGGAGGTCCCAGGAATTTATGGACCGGGAGGGGCTTTCTTTTTCCTATCATCTCTGCAGTTCGCCCTCTACAGGTCAGTATTACCCACAGGTAATGAATATCTTGAAGCGGGGTGTGTGACATACTTAGAATATTAACCCCCTCAGATAAAAGCTCAGGTCCCAATGGCTTCTCACTAGTTGTGTTGTTTTTTTGTCCTAGTAGTAACATAATCTATAATAAATAAAATAGAAGGGAGGACTGCCATAGATAATCTTGGATTTAATACTGTTAGTGTGAATACTGTTACTATAGAACTGCTGTTGTGTGCTTTATAATGGCTTCCTGTTGATTTCATATGTTTTGCGTCTAGGAACCTGATCTGAAAGCTATTGAGATGACAGCGGCCTTGAATAAGGAGAAGGCAGAGAAGCGGCACCGAGAGGCCTTGAAGGAGTTGCAGCAGCACCGGGAGAAGCTGCTAAGAGAGCAGACCTGGTAAGCCGGCCTGAAATAATTAATTCTGGGGCTCTGTGACCTTTGCTGTGTTCAGGCTGAATTCACATTTCATATTGGTTGTATGTTTGTGACTGAAAAGGGGCATGAACCTGCTTTATGAGGCTGTTAAGGGTGGCCCAACTCCTGGGATTGTTGACCCACACCCCCCACTCCCCTCAGTCATGAAAGCCAATGTTTTTTATTTTGGAGTTGTATTGATAAAAATGCAATGTTTTGATCCACTTTAAGCTCTGCAGGATTTCAAGAAGCAGTGGCTAGTGAACATCTGACCTCTGAATCTCGGGAATATTTTTCCAAATCATCCTTTAGCTTGACCAGCAATTAGACCTCCATGTGGTCAAGCTAAAGGATTCCTAAAAAAGCTGTTACCGGTAAGTCTAACAGAGGTTTTTCCAGGTCATCCTTCAGCTTGACCAGCAATTAGACTCTCTATGTGGTCAAGCTAAAGGGTTCCTAAAAAAAAAAAGCTGTTACCGGTAAGTCTAACAGAGGTTTTTCCAAGTCATCCTTCAGCTTGACCACATGGAGAGTCTAAGGGGGTCAAGCTGAAGGATTCCTAAAGCAGAGGTTTTTTTGATCATACTGCGTTTGGTCCATGTTTCTGAGATTGCATCTTGATTTGGGGCTGTATAAAGCCTCCTGGGATCGACTGCTGTCGTCCTATTGGCTGACTAATGAATAGTCAGCCAAGGGCAAGCTGTTGATTGGCCAGCTCATGTGGTGTGTTATCAGCAGGAGAGTGAATAACGCGATGAGGGTGTTGCTCTTTAAAAGCAAAATCCATTTCCAGAGAAACTCTCCTACTGTGTATTTGGTCTAGTGGAAGTCCAAGGTTAAGACCCACCCCTCCCCCAGTTTGCTCTGTTTGGGCAACAACCGAAATAACTTCTCACTGATCGCTCACTTGGGGATTATTGACCCGGACGTTAAAGCTGGGACCTTGAGTAACGGGTCAGTCGCCCAATTCCTATCAGCAGTGTGTGTGATCATCTGTCACTCAAGCCCAACTGTCATTCAAGTCTACGGCTGCCATACAGGGTCCCGCCCCCTGCCAGCTATAGGGAAGGATTTTGGCGATCGGGTTTTTGTATCATCCAGAGGAGGGTTACACAAAGCTCGGACTTCCTCTATAAGATACGTACACTGGAGGAGTGTGCAGCAGCCTATAGAAATGTCTTAATAGTTATTTTGTCTCCATATAATATTTCTGGCAGTTTGCAATTTTTAAATATGTGATCATGTTGTCATGATCTCTTCCATTCAGGAAAATCGGAGCTCGGAGGAAAGCGCTTATCATTGAAAAGGAGCGAGCAGCAAAAATCGCCAGTCTCCCCCCTCCACCCCCGGATCCTATTGAGGTAAAAGAGCTTATTATGGGGGGTACAATGTTTATTTAGACGCATAAACGCAAAACATTGGTCATCTGCCTGGGTTTATAAGTAGACGGCATGAGAGGAGGGGCTTTTAGTTTTCAGTCATAAAACATCATCCATGCCGGCGTATCTAGCGCTGGATGCATCCATCTTGGAGAGGATGCACAACTTTAAAGCAGAACAAAACCCAAGAATTTGACTTTCCTGGGTGTCCGTGCCCCCAGGGCGTCCTGATTTGAGATGCCACGCTGTGTGAAACCCCCCAGTTTTGCTCTTTAAACTTGCCAGTCGGAGCCCTTTGCAGTGTTTACATCCTTCGGCAAATGGCTTTGGTTTCATACCCCGTATCTCCGGCAGCGCGCCTATCTGAATGGCTTGGGCGAAAGCATGGCGCAGGAGGTGCGACAATGTTTGCTCCCCCATTGCGAACAGTCGTAGCCCTTTGCCAAATGACGTATTCAAGGCAAAGTGCTCCGATAGGACAAGAGCCCACGCATGAGCCATTAGAGTGGGGATGGAGTTTTTACGAGCGCCCTGGGTGGGCTTTCACACAGCCGATCCGGCATGCCCTGCGGGAAAAGCCATTTTTTCAGATTCCAGGCCAGAAAGTGTTGTGTTTTGTTCCGCATTAAGGTAAATATATCCCTGATCCTGTTTTGGATCCACGTGAGAACACCATCTTAATATGGGAAAAAACTGACTAAAATTCGGCAATATTACTCTTGCAGCTCCCACCTGACTGCTAAAAGGGTTACTGGAGGGGTATGCATTCCCACCCAGTAAACCACCAGCGGTCACAGGTGGAATACACAGGTTAGTCTGACTCCATTTAGTAAAAGTCTGAGCATTTTTAAGACTATAAACTGTAAGTAACGAAAAAAGGGTACTCGCCACCTCTCCCACCAAAGCTGCTCTTGGCTGATCCGCTGGGCTTATGCTCCAAAATTCCTTGGCTGTCTGACCAACGCTCGCTGTGTGTTGTGGCGCTGCCCCTTTGCAGGCCCACCTTCGTAAAACTGCATTGTAGTGGCTGTGAACGTTCAGTTATTTTCAACATTCCCCATACAGGTCTTTTGGGCTGCTGTAGCAGGATCCTGTGCTCTAGTTTAGTGGCACGGACCTGGGCTGCCTCGCTGTTGCATATTAAAGAGGGTGTCCGGTCCTTTCTGCCTGGAGTTCTGCTTTAAGGTTCAGCTTGACCTCCTAAAATGTTCCGGTGTGGCAGACAGCTGGCTGGCCACATGTGGCTCCTGTTCTATCCCTGCCTTACACTACCCTGCAGTTCTAATGCTAATTGTGGAGGTCAAGTGTTATCTTGCGATGTTCCATGGGGAAGAGTGTGTATATTTTAAGTTACCATATTTGCCGGCGTATAAGACGACTGGGCGTATCAGATGACCCCCCCCCCCAACATAAATAGAGTTTGTTATATACTCGCCGTATAAGACTACTCCCTCTTCTGCACACCAAATTAAACGTAAAAGAACATCAGATTTTATTTCAACATGTTAGTTAATATTCAAATGCTTATGACATGCAGGAATACTGTCACAAGGCCATATGTTATCAAACCCTTGTGTGCACCTGCCAGGGCTGGCTCCGGGTTTTGTTGGGCCCTTGGGTGACAGTGTCACAGTGGGCCCCTTGCAGTGATCATGTCTGTGATTTTCTGCTGTTATTTTCTAGTGCTCAGAAACCAAATGTTCTTTTCTGCATGTTTAATAGTGATGCAGCAGGACCAGCACCTAGGCAATAGTGGGTGTTGATAATGAGGCATCCCAATTTGGGATTAAACACTTTACCTGTCCTGGGAATCTAAAGCTGCCATGGGAGCTGTGGCCAGTGTATGTGCAGAGCAGGCAACAACATGATGGCTAAAGTTCAAATGGAGCCTTCCCCGCTCGCGCATGCACCGTTGGATCACTGGATAGGTAAGTTTATGCACTGATCCAGGGGGGCTGACACAGTTGGGTATCCCAAATCAGGATTAGATCCACTTTGTGCAGCAAAGCATGAGGGTGCAGGTCAGTGGCTGGGAGGGGGATTAAGTGATGGTGCAGGTCAGTTGTATTGGAGGGGATTAGGTGAGGTTGCAAGTCAGTGGCTGGGAAGGGTAGGTGAGGGGGCAGGTCAGTGGCTGGGAAGGGTAGGTGAGGGGGCAGGTCAGTGGCTGGGAAGGGTAGGTGAGGGGGCAGGTCAGTGGCTGGGAAGGGTAGGTGAGGGGGCAGGTCAGTGGCTGGGAAGGGTAGGTGAGGGGGCAGGTCAGTGGCTGGGAAGGGTAGGTGAGGGTGCAGGTCAGTGGCTGGGAAGGGAAGGGTAGGTGAGGGTGCGGGTCAGTGGCTGGGATGGAAGGGTAGGTGAGGGGGCAGATCGGTGGCTGGGAAGGGAAGGGTAGGTGAGGGTGCAGGTCAGTGGCTGGGAAGGGAAGGGTAGGTGAGGGTGCGGGTCAGTGGCTGGGATGGAAGGGTAGGTGAGGGGGCAGATCGGTGGCTGGGAAGGGTAGGTGAGGGGGCAGATCGGTGACTGGGAAGGGAAGGGTAGGTGAGGGGGCAGGTCAGTGGCTGGGAAGGGAAGGGTAGGTGAGGGTGCAGGTCAGTGGCTGGGAAGGGAAGGGTAGGTGGGGGTGCAGGTCAGTGGCTGGGAAGGGAAGGGTAGGTGAGGGTGCAGGTCAGTGGCTGGGAAGGGAAGGGTAGGTGAGGGTGCAGGTCAGTGGCTGGGAAGGGAAGGGTAGGTGAGGGGGCAGATCGGTGGCTGGGAAGGGTAGGTGAGGGTGCAGGTCAGTGGCTGGGAAGGGAAGGGTAGGTGAGGGTGCGGGTCAGTGGCTGGGATGGAAGGGTAGGTGAGGGGGCAGATCGGTGGCTGGGAAGGGTAGGTGAGGGGGCAGATCGGTGGCTGGGAAGGGTAGGTGAGGGGGCAGATCGGTGGCTGGGAAGGGAAGGGTAGGTGAGGGGGCAGGTCAGTGGCTGGGAAGGGAAGGGTAGGTGAGGGGGCAGGTCAGTGGCTGGGAAGGGAAGGGTAGGTGAGGGGGCAGGTCAGTGGCTGGGAAGGGAAGGGTAGGTGAGGGTGCAGGTCAGTGGCTGTGAAGGGTAGGTGAGGGTGCAGGTCAGTGGCTGGGAAGGGTAGGTGAGGGTGCAGGTCAGTGGCTGGGATGGAAGGGTAGGTGAGGGTGGAGGTCAGTAGCTGGGAAGGGTAGGTGAGGGGGCAGGTCAGTGGCTGGGAAGGGTAGGTGAGGGTGCAGATCGGTGGCTGGGAAGGGAAGGGTAGGTGAGGGTGCAGGTCAGTGGCTGGGAAGGGAAGGGTAGGTGAGGGGGCAGATCGGTGGCTGTGAAGGGTAGGTGAGGGTGCAGGTCAGTGGCTGGGAAGGGTAGGTGAGGGTGCAGGTCAGTGGCTGGGATGGAAGGGTAGGTGAGGGTGCAGGTCAGTGGCTGGGAAGGGAGGGGTAGGTGAGGGTGGAGGTCAGTAGCTGGGAAGGGTAGGTGAGGGGGCAGGTCAGTGGCTGGGAAGGGTAGGTGAGGGTGCAGATCGGTGGCTGGGAAGGGAAGGGTAGGTGAGGGTGCAGGTCAGTGGCTGGGAAGGGAAGGGTAGGTGAGGGTGCAGATCGGTGGCTGGGAAGGGAAGGGTAGGTGAGGGGGCAGGTCAGTGGCTGGGAAGGGTAGGTGAGGGTGCAGATCGGTGGCTGGGAAGGGAAGGGTAGGTGAGGGTGCAGGTCAGTGGCTGGGAAGGGAAGGGTAGGTGAGGGTGCAGATCGGTGGCTGGGAAGGGAAGGGTAGGTGAGGGGGCAGGTCAGTGGCTGGGAAGGGTAGGTGAGGGTGCAGGTCAGTGGCTGGGAAGGGAAGGGTAGGTGAGGGTGCAGATCGGTGGCTGGGAAGGGAAGGGTAGGTGAGGGGGCAGGTCAGTGGCTGGGAAGGGAAGGGTAGGTGAGGGGGCAGATCGGTGGCTGGGAAGGGAAGGGTAGGTGAGGGGGCAGATCAGTAGCTGGCTGACCTCAGTCGGGGTTGCCGCTGTGGCCTGCACATCTGCCATGGGATCACTTAGGGATTCCTTTGGAACACACAGTCTCAAAGACAGGCCTAGGTCCTGATTAGGGATGCCCCTGGGATGGAGGAATAGACCTTCCTGGGAGGCTGACTTATCTTTTTGGAGCAAAAGTTTCAAAAGACTCTTGGTCTTAGTTATGCCTCCTTACTTTGGCCCTGAGGGAAATGAGTAGGCAGATGAGACGTTGGATTAACTTTAAAGGTGAATCGTTTGGGGGGGGGAGGGAGGCTAGGGGGGGGGCTTTAGTATTAAATAAATGACCTGATCAGAATCAATCACTGCATTTGTAACTTACAGCTTTGTGATCCTGTCGTCCAGCACTGCTCCTCCCTGACGCTGCCTGATAATGATGAATCACAGCACACTGGCCGCTTTCGGCATGACAGCCTTTGCTCCCGCGGCTCCCGGCCCCACTCTGCTCTGTTCTCTCCTCTCCAGCCATCCGCCATCACAAAGCCCCCCCCCCCCCGCCGCGGCCATTGCCAGTGCACGATGGCCTTGCCGACAGACAGGGAGCGGCTGGTCGAGGTAGCAGGGAGCCAGGTGACGGGAACTAAAAAGTTATCCATATGTTCCTGTGGGGGGCACTAAAAGACAGTGCACAACTGAGTACTCTGCTGGAATAGTCCGGACATGACAAAAAATGTCATTCTAGCGCAGCAGTTGCGTTCTGTGAAGCGGCTCCAGGAATACAACGCAGGGGTCCGGACACCTGGTCTAGGCGCTGAGAAGGTGGTTGCCATTGACGCGCCTCTAGCAACCCGGACTCCTCGCTCACATAGCGAATGTGGCCAGGCCCTGCCTCAGTACCCCCCCTCCCCGGGCCCTAGGCAGATGCTCGACCTTCCCGGGTGGTAGCACCGGCCCTGCATGCGCCCCTCGAGCCCCGCCCATAATCCGGCCCTGGCTGCGCCCGAGGCCAGTGCCTCATTCGCCTCATGGCTGCTACGGCTCTGCCCAGGTGCCCCCGGCGTATAAGACGACCCCCCCCACTTGGAGGCATGTTTTACAGGGGGAAAAAGTCGTCTTATACGCCAGCAAATATGGTAATAAGAAATGTCCTTCGTTAATCAAAGGATTATATATGACGATTAGATTGGGCTGCTGCTTTTATTGTGACATCTTCTTGCTATTTTACATTTAGAACCTCGATATTGTGAAGAGACCTCAGCTGGTAAAGCTCTGCAATGTGGACACGTTCTCCGAGTCTCACTACCACCTGCCTGAAGCCTACGTGGACCGAGAGATGGATACTGAACAGGTAACATGCAGCTTATGAGGGTCCATGGTCTCTGGCTTTATCAAAGGTGACTGATGCTGTGAACTGGATTGTAGCCATGTTAATATTTACCGTATTTTTCGCCCTATAAGACGCACCTAGGATTTGGGGGAAGAAAATAAGAAAAAAAAAATTTAAACCAAAAACGCACTATTACAGACATTGTGGCATTCCCCTATCCAATTCCCATAGACAGTGTAGCATGCCCCCATCCCATTCCCCGTATATCCAGTATGGCATCCCCCTCCCATTCCAGATATACCCATTGGCTGTGTGGCATCCCCCTCCCCCCATTCCCATAGGCTGTGTGGCATCCTCATCCCCCCATTCCCATAGGCTGTGTGGCATCCCCCTCCCCCCCCATTCCCATAGGCTGTGTGGCATCCCCCTCCCCCCCCCATTCCCATAGGCTGTGTGGCATCCCCCTCCCCCCCCATTCCCATAGGCTGTGTGGCATCCCCCTCCCCCCCCATTCCCATAGGCTGTGTGGCATCCCCCTCCCCCCCCATTCCCATAGGCTGTGTGGCATACCCCTCCCCCCCATTCCCATAGGCAGTGTGGCCCCTCTCCCCCCATTCCCACCCCCTCCCCCCATTAGTATAGGCAGGCGCCATATTAAAAAAAAAAAAAAAAGTTAAACTCACCTGTCCGCTGACACCGCTGCGCTGAGCGGCCGGCTCCGTGAATGGGGTGGGCGTGGCCTGCGCCGCAGCGTCGACGCAGGCCACGCCCACCCCATTCACGAGCTGGCTCTGTCCCGGCCCTGCCGCTGCGATCGCTGTCTTTTCAGGCAGCGATGACAGCGGCGGGGCCAGAGACAGAGCCCCTGCCGCTCCTCCATCTGCTGTTGTTCTGGGCACATGCAAGCACGAAGGTCCGGGCAGCGGGTGGGCGTGGCCTGCGCCGGTGCAGGCCACGCCCACCCACTGCCGGGACCTTCGTGCTCGCGTGTGCTCTGAGCCCGGCAGCAGATGGAAGAGCGGCGGGGGCTCTGTCTCTGGCACCGCCGCTGTCATCGCTGCCTGAAAAGACAGCGATCGCAGCGGCGGGGCCGGGACAGAGCCCCTGCCGCTCCTCTGGCCTCTTGCAGTGTGCCAGACAACGCGGGAGCGCCGGGGACGGGTGATGTTTTTTTTTTTTTTTTTTTTTTCTTACATTCGCCCGATAAGACGCACTGACATTTTCCCCCCACTTTTGGGGAAAAATAAGTGCGTCTTATAGGGCGAAAAATACGGTATATACTATATTGCATTTGTTACATGAATTCCTTTTATATCTGTTTTTCCCAACCCCTTTTTTTATTTTTTTTATCAAGGACAATTTTCCTCTGGGTGGTGGCCTTGATGGCAGCAGCCCTGTGACTTCCCCTGTGCTTTCAGGGAATTTGCGTATTCCCTACCTTGTGCCTTTGTCTCTCTTCTGTTTTTCGGGGAAGGCATTTTGCTCTAAGGCTGTATACAATTTTCTAATGTCCTGAAAAAGAGGTCTTTATCTTTCCCTATATTTCTATTTTTTTTTTTTTTTTTTAAATTTATTTTCATCCATAAGACAAGGAGACACATACAGAGACAACTCATGGGTACAGAAGCGCATGATCATGGGACACACATGGCACTCTAAAGTGTTTACAATTGTGCGCCTATAGCATAATCTGCAATTATCATTCCCAGATATGGCTTCCCACACATCTCTAGGGTCCGGCCATCCATGCGGCAGGACTTCGCCCCCCCCCCCCCCGCCCCCCGCCCAGGAATACAGAGAATCGTGCGGACACGCCGCCCTGGGAACACTCCCATTCACAGCCCAACCCCTGTCCCATCCTACCTGCATCTACTGCATGTTATGAGCCTTTAAAGTGGACCAACACCCACCGGTGATCGGCCCGGGAATCTATAAGATTCCCGGGCCGATCACCTCCCTCCCCGCGGGGTGAAACCCCCCCCAAACACCCCAAACTCCTTACCTTAGTTTCGGCGGAGGCCGCCGCCGCCTCCCTCGCACCCCTCTAGACGTGCGCGTGCCCGCGCCGGCCGTCTGTGAATGGCCGGCGCGGGCATGCGCGCGTCAACAGGGACGCGCGGGAGGCGGCGGAGGAGCCGCTTGTCCGCGGCTTGTCCGTCGCCTCGGGGAGAGGTGAGTTCAGGGGGTTCGGGGGGGTTTCACGCAGCGGGGCACCCCGATCGGGGGTGCCCCACCGAAGTGGACCAAGACCCAGGATAGTCAAAATCCTGGGTGTTGGTCCACTTTAAACATCCAAGATGGCGGCTCATTGTGTCTTACTGCCTGCAAACAGGAAGTGTCTTCTCGCTGTGCTGCTCTGCATTCTGGAATTGCTGTCCTTTTCCTGACTGAGCAAAGCACAGCTATAACCTGCCCCTCCCCCTGTACATTTGCCTCCTCTCCTTTAGTATGTGATGCTTCTGAGGCAAGATGGCGGCGCCCATATTCTAGAGTCCTAAACAGAGTTGCAGCCCAGTGGGGAAACAGTAAATGGCTAAAAATATATATTTATTTTGAGATACTGGAGAATAGTTTTTAAAGGTTTGGGCTTTTCATTAAATTATGCTGAAGGTCCAATTTTAATTTTTTTTCATAAAATGTGTTCTAATGCTTTTATGTTCTATCTAAGTTGCCTGACTGGCAGATGTCTCCATTTTATCACAGTACTATTCTTAGTATGTCACACACCCCGCTTCAAGAATCCATAACATGTGGGTAATATCGTCCTGAAGAGGGCGTTCCTGCAGAGATGATAGCAAAAGAAAGCCCCTCCCTGATCCATAAATACCTGGGACCTCCCACTCACTACCCAGTTTTCCATCTCTGCAGACGGCGAGCAAGTCAGAAGATGATGGCTCCTCCTTGCACAGGGGGATTTCAGGTAGCCGGGGTAACTCCCGGCCTCTTATTTTGTCTATTTCCGCTCGGACCCCTGTTTGTCCCAAAATTTACCTCAGATTACATGCCTCCACAGTCTTGGCTGCTGGCCCGAGCGAGGGTACACTGGCACCTCTGGTGCTGAGGAGCAGAGCTCCACCGTGAGACCCTAAAAGAGAGGGTAGGCGGTCATACCGGGTAGGTGATCCCGGTTTGGGATGCCCCGTCCCTTGACTTTTCCCCTGGGGGGGGGGCCCTTCCCTTTACCAACTATGGGGGCTGGGGGTTCCTCTCATAGGGGTTAGCTTTATTCTCTTTCTCTTTATTCAATGAATTGGTTGCACTGTTACTATGTTGCAGCACCGCGGCTGTCATTGCAGCCGGGTGCCGGGGTTTTTCAGTCTGTGAGGTAAATTTTTTACCTCACACGCTTTGGGGGGGCGGGGCTGGCACTCAGCGCTCTGCCGCGGCCAGCCCCCGTTCTCTCATTCATTCCTCGCCGCAGCGAGCGGGGCGGGTGCTCCGCTAGTGATAGCGGGAGCACCCGCTGTCATGGCAGCCGGCGCCGCGGTTGTCGGCGGCGCCGGTCTCCGGGCTGGTGCGTGAGGGACTTCTTCCCTCACGCTTCATTCACACTGGAAGGGGGGGCGGAGCCGGGCTTTCGGCGCGTCGCCGCGGCTCCGCCCTCCTCTGTACTGGCGCCGCTGCGGAGCTGAGCTCCCTGTTACTAGGCAGCTCCCTGTTACTAGGCAGCCTAAGGGGCACAGATCAGCTTTGCGCGGGCTGCGCAGACCACGCCCCTGACAAGGCAGTTCTTCTTCTCTTCACTTCACCTCAGAAATCGCCATTGTTCTGAGGTGGATCGTTCACCGCAGCGTTTGTGAGTGGCCCTGTGGGCCTCATTTATTTCTTCTTTTCTTTATCTGTTAAGTCTTATTGTAGGGACTTATGGGTCTCTCTCTGTCTTTTAGGTGAAGGTTATCCAGGAGGATCTTCTGTAGTATTGGAAGGTCTCTCCTGATCCTGGGTCCCTGGGTTCATTTTAGCATCACAAATCGTCCCACTCGGGACATTAAAGGGGCATCCCGGGTTGTCTAACTGGCGTAATTCCCTGGGTCATAGCGACCACTCAAAATTCACCTTATGGAGGCATCCCCGGATACTGGGACCCCTTCGGGGCATCCCAAAAAGTGTATGTTGTGTGGGATTTCCATTACTGGGGATGTGTTACTGTGTATACCATGTGCACAGCAAACTATTACGCGGCAGTCCGAACCCCAAGCGGCGGGGTCAGCACAGCCGGCCACCTCAACTCCCCCTCCCGCCTTGACTCGTGCCCCGTGTGACGTGGTCATGGGCAGGGATCTGCAATCCGAGATGTGTGCCAGATTGGCTAGCCTTGAGAAAATGCTCTCTAGCTCGGTCGCCCGTAAGGCTCCGTCTAAGAGAGAGCATTTGTCGCCGGCTCCGCCGGTGGATGATCTTGATGACAGAGACAATCTGGATTGGTCTGATTATCCTCAGCTAGAGGAGGGGGAAGTTGATGAGGGTTCAGAATTTTCGGATGATGAGCAGTCTGCTGGCGCTGATGCCGAGCTTTCTGATTTAGGGAGATCCTTGGACTCTCCTCATGCTCTGTCTCTCATGCTGGAAGTTCTGAATATTTCCCCTCCCGAGGAGGCGTCACAGCAGAAAGGTGAATTGTTTGAGGAATCCAGGCCGCGCCTGGAGTTTCCTACGCAACGCCATTTTGATAGAATCATTGACAAGGAATGGGATAGGCCGGCTCGGCTCCCTGGCATCCCTCAGGGGTGGGATAGGAAATATCCCTTTCCTTCTGAGGCGGTCAAGCGCTGGGCATCTCCCCCCGAGGTGGATGCACCGGTTTTGGGGTTGTCTAACTCCTCGGTTTTAAACAGACCTGATTGTTCCACTCTCAAAGATGGAGAGGATAAACGTATTGATCAGATGGCTTCTCATGGCTTTACTAGCATTGGCTCGGCCATCCGGCCTGTGTGTGCTTCGGAGCTAATGGTGTTGGCTACCAGGTCTGTGGTCAGGGACCTGTTGACTTCTTCCGGGCTTCACCCTGGTAGTAACGAGTTCCTTAGCCTTAAACGGTGTGAGTTGTTTCTATCCTTTGTGTTGACCGCCTTGGATGACACTTTGATGATGTGTGGTAGGACGTCGGCTCTGCTTGTGGCTATTCAGCGGTCGGTGTGGCTGCGCCAGTGGGCGGCCGATTTTATGTCCAAAAAATCACTGACGGCTTTACCCTTTGTTGGTCTACGGCTCTTTGGAGAGACATTGGACTCTGTCACCAAGGGTGGTAGATTACCTCAACGTAAGAAACAACGCCGCCCTTCTCGGGGGGCGCCTGCCTTTACCCCCTCCTTTCGGGGGGCCAGATCTGGTAGGGGTTCTGCATTTCCCTCTTCCAGAGGAGATTCCGGAAACAGGGGCAGAGGACGTGCCCGTTCTGGATACAGTTGGGGCTCTAAGCCCAAACCGGCTGCTAAGCCGGCTCAGCAATGAGGGGGCGCCCTCACCCATGCGGGTGGGGGGACGGCTGCAGCACTTCTCTCAGATCTGGGATCAAGAGGTCTCGGACAGATGGATCCGGGAAGTGGTGTCTTCCGGCTACAAGCTGGAGTTCGAGCTCCACCCCCCTTCCAGATTTGTCAGGTCTCGGATGCCGTCGGAGCCTCTAGCGGCGCAGGGGCTCCTGGTGGCAGTGGAGAATCTTCTGGACATGGCTGTCATTTGCCCAGTGCCCCCTTCAGATGGGGGCAGGGGCTTTTATTCCAATCTGTTCACGGTACCCAAGAAGGACGGGTTGGTCCGACCCATCTTGGATCTGAAGTTTCTCAACAGGTTCATCCGGCCGAGGAAATTCCGCATGGAAACGCTGCGTTCGGCCATTCACTCTCTTCGTCAGGGAGACTTTCTGACGTCCATAGACCTCAAGGATGCTTATCTACACGTTCCGGTTTTTCCAGCACACCAGAGGTTTCTCAGGTTCGTGGTGGAGGATCGGCACTTTCAGTTTGTGGCACTTCCTTTCGGTCTCACCTCAGCTCCTCGGGTGTTCACCAAGGTGCTTGCGGGGGTGATGGCTCTGCTCAGAGGCCAGGGTATCCGCATCGTGCCCTATTTGGACGATCTACTGATCATGGCCTCTTCCTTCAACCAAGCGGAGTTGGACACCAGAGCGGTGGTGTCCACTCTGGAAAGGTTCGGTTGGGTGATCAACCACCCCAAGTCTTCTCTTTCTCCGTCCAGAATTCTGACCTTTCTGGGAATGTCTCTGGACACTTCACAGGCCAGGGTGTTTCTACCCCAGGCCAAGATTCTTTTGATTCAGGAGTTAGTTCGGCTTCTCTTGTCTACCCCTCATCCGACCATCCGGTTAGGGATGAGGCTGGTGGGATTAATGGTGGCCTCATTCGAGGCAGTTCCCTTTGCGCAGTTTCACACAAGGACGCTTCAGCTTCATCTGTTGAAGGTTTGGGACAAGTCTCCTCTATCGTTGGATCAGTCCTTCCTGATGACTCCCCGAGTTCGTCGATCCCTGCAATGGTGGCTGGGGTCGGTCAATCTGTTGAAGGGCAGATCTTTTCTGGCTCCGTGTTGGGAAACAGTCACCACGGATGCCAGTCTGTCAGGTTGGGGGGGTGTTTGGAAGGACCTCCAGTTTCAGGGTTTGTGGGGCCCGCGGGAGGCTCACGAGCCCATCAATGTTCTGGAGTTGAGAGCCATCAGGTTGGTTCTGTTTCGCTTGACTCATCAGTTGAGAGGCCTGCCAGTTCAGGTCCGGTCGGACAACAGAACGGCGGTTGCTTACATCAATCACCAAGGAGGGACTCGCAGCAGGAGTGCCCTCAGGGAAGTGTCTTTGATTCTGGACTGGGCAGAGACCCACGTCCCGTGTATCTCAGCAGTCTACATTCCGGGAGTGGAGAACACGGAGGCGGACTTGCTGAGCAGGGCCTCCTCTTGTCAGGGGGAGTGGTCTCTCAGTCCCAAGGTGTTTCGTTCGATATGTCTCAGGTGGGGGGTCCCAGCGGTGGACCTCTTTGCTTCTCGTCACAATCACAAGCTTCCAGTCTTTGTGTCTCTCTCGCAGGATCCTCTGGCTCTGACAGTGGATGCCATGTCTCTAAACTGGAGGGATCTGGGGCTTCTTTACCTGTTTCCTCCGTTCCCAATGCTAGCCAGAGTGCTGCGCAAACTGGCCTTGGATGGTGCGTCGGCAATTCTGGTGGCCCCAAGGTGGCCAAGGCGAGTTTGGTTCGCAGATCTTGTAAGACTGGCAGAGGATCAGTTCGCCCTGCCTCTGCTGCCGGACCTGCTCACCCAGGGTCGGCTGCGCTATCCCAATTTACCATCGCTGGCTTTGACGGCATGGCTGCTGAAACCGCCATCTTGAAGGAAGAAGGTCTTTCTGACGCAGTGATTCAGACTCTTATCTGTGCCAGGAAGCGCTCTTCCTCTTCTATTGACTACAGGACTTGGAGGGCCTATATTGATTGGTGTGAAAGTAGGTCTTTCTCTTGTCGAGAGTTCTCCATTCCTAGAATTTTAGAGTTTCTCCAACATGGTCTAGATCTGGGGCTCCAGCTTAGTACATTGAAAGGGCAGGTTTCTGCCCTGGCGGTGTTCTTCCAAAGGTCTTTTGCACTTCATCCCTTAGTCAAGACCTTTTTCCAAGGTGTTACACATGTTCGGCCTCCTAGGAAGCCTTTTGTTCCAGTTTGGGATTTGAACCTGGTTCTTTCTGCTCTCCAGGGCCCTCCGTTTGAGCCCTTGAATGAGATAGCTTTGTCTTCTCTTACCCAAAAGGTGGCCTTTTTGGTGGCTATCACTTCGGTTAGGCGTGTTTCTGAGTTGGCAGCTTTATCCATTACAGCTCCGTACTTCGAGAAACATCAGGACAAGGTTGTCTTTCGTTTCAAGCAGGATTTTCTTCCTAAAGTGGTCTCGGAGTTTCATCTGAATCAGGACATTGTTTTGCCCTCTCTATGCCCAAATCCCAGCGACGACAAGGAAAGGGCATTGCATTCCTTGGATGTAGTTCGTGTTGTGGAACATTATCTGGAGGTTACGTCTTCCTTTCGTAAGACTGATGCTTTCTTTGTGGTGCCCTGCGGGCCTTGGAAAGGTTTGGCTCCTGCCAAATCTTCCATTAGTAAATGGATTCGTCAGGCCATCATTGGGGCCTATTCTGCCAAGGGGAGGAGTCCCCCTTTTCGTGTTACTGCTCATTCTACTCGTGCAGTTGGTGCGTCCTGGGCCTTTCAGCACCAGGCTTCTGTTGAACAAGTTTGTAAGGCCGCTACCTGGTCTTCGGTTCACACCTTTTCCAAGTTTTACAAGGTTGATGTTCGGGCTTCAGCGGATGCTGTTTTTGGCCGCAAAGTTTTGCAAGCTGTTGTGGTTTAAGGTTGTGCATTGTTGCCTAGTTTTGGATCCCCGCCCTTGTTATGGACACTGCTGTTGGATGTCCCACATGTTATGGATTCTTGAAGCGGGGTGTGTGACATACTAAGAATAATACCATTTTGTGAATACTCACCTTGTAAAATGGGTATTATGAGTATGTCACACACCCCGCTTCAACCCGCCCTTTTGTATTCAGGATCCTCTTTATTGCGAACTTTGCGTGGTTGTTGTTTATATTTGCCTCTTCCTGGTCCCTTACCTTACTGCTTTCTGTATACTGGGTAGTGAGTGGGAGGTCCCAGGTATTTATGGATCAGGGAGGGGCTTTCTTTTGCTATCATCTCTGCAGGAACGCCCTCTTCAGGACGATATTACCCACATGTTATGGATTCTTGAAGCGGGGTGTGTGACATACTCATAATACCCATTTTACAAGGTGAGTATTCACAAAATGGTATTTTTATTATTATGAACTATTAGCCAGTTATCAGAGCCTGATAAAATAGGAGTAAGAGTCCAAGGCTGGCATTGGCTTACAGATTCCTCCATCTTGCTCCTAAGGGGCGGGCCCCCAAGTCCCCTTTAAAGCTCAGTAATGCTTCTTTGTTTCCTCTGATTGGTGTAATTGTTTGGTTAATTACAGATAAAGCAATAGGGAAATGCTGAATGAAGATTACAAAACCTATAACAATAGATATGTAAAACACCGCGCTATACACTGAATTAATATTGATCTAATGTAGCTCAACGTGTGAAGAAGTCCCAATTCAATAGATATAAATAATATAACAACACAGAGCTATTGCTGAGGCAGTTCTTTCAATCAGAGCATAACACATCTGAACACTGTATCCCACGGTGCATGTATCAATGTAAAAAGCATGTGACTCCACCACCGGCAAACGTATGCTCTTACCAGACGTCTAATAATTGATGGCGTTTAGAAAAAGGGCGACCCCGTCTCCAACAGCAACCAAATGAGTCGCAAGCTCCAATCAGTGGGTGAGTCTCCCCACCTCAGATCTTCTTAGGGGTATAAAAATACCATTTTGTGAAATACTCACCTGTAAAATGGGTATTATAAGTATGTCACACACCCCGCTTCAAGATATCCATAACATGTGGGTATTACCTACCTGAAGAGGGCGTTCTGCAGAGATGATAGCAAAAAGAAAGCCCCTCCCTGATCCATAAATACCTGGGACCTCCCACTCATCACCCAGTATATAGAAGCAGTAAGGTAAGGGACCAGGAAGAGGCAAATATAAACCAAAGCAACGCAAAGTTCACAATATAGAGGATCCAGAATACAAGAAGGGCGGGTGAAGCGGGGTGTGTGACATACTTATAATACCCATTTTACAGGTGAGTATTTCACAAAATGGTATTATTCTAAGTATGTCACCCACCCCGCTTCAAGATATCCATAACATGTGGGACATCCAATAGCAGTGTCCATAAAAGGGCAGGGATCCAAAAACAAGGCAACAAGGCACAACTTAAACCACAACAGCTTGCAGAACTTTGCGGCCAAAAACAGCATCCGCTGAGGCCCGAACATCAACCTTGTAAAACTTGGAAAAAGTGTGAACAGAGGACCAAGTAGCGGCCTTACAAACTCGCTCAACAGAGGCCTGGTGCTGAAAAGCCCAGGACGCCCCAACCGCACGAGTAGAATGAGCAGTAACACGAAAAGGGGGACTCCTCCCCTTGGCAGAATAGGCCCCAATGATGGCCTGACGAATCCATTTACTAAAGGAAGATTTGGCAGGAGCCAAACCTTTCCTAGGCCCAAAGGGCACCACAAAAAAAGGCATCAGTCTTACGAAAGGAAGACGTAACCACCAGATAGTATTTCACAACACGAACTACATCCAAGGAATGCAGCGCCCTTTCCTTGTCGTTGCTGGGATTAGGACATAGAGAAAGCAGAACAATGTCCTGAATCAGATGAAAGGCAGAGACCACCTTAGGAAGAAAATCCAGCTTGAAACGAAAGACAACCTTGTCCTGATGCCCGTAGAAGTACGGATTTATAATGGACAAAGCTGCCAACTCAGAAACACGCCTAACCGAAGTGATAGCCACCAAAAAGGCCACCTTTTGAGTAAGTGAAGACAAAGCAACCTCATTCAAGGGCTCAAACGGAGGACCCTGAAGAGCAGAAGGAACCAGGTTCAAATCCCAAACTGGAACAAAGGGCTTCCTAGGAGGCCGTACATGCGTAACTCCTTGGAAAAAAGGTCTTGACCAAGGGATGAAGTGCAAAGGACCCTTGGAAGAACACCGCCAGGGCAGAAACCTGCCCCTTCAAGGTACTAAGTTGGAGCCCCAGATCCAGACCATGTTGAAGAAACTCCAGGATTCTGGAAAAGGAAAACTCCCGACAAGGGAACGACCTACCTTCACACCAGTCAATATAGGACCTCCAGGTCCTATAGTAAATAGCAGAGGAAGACCGCTTCCTAGCGCTAATAAGAGTCTGAATCACCGCGTCAGAAAGACCTTCTTCCTTCAAGATGGCGGTTTCAGCAGCCACGCCGTCAAAGCCAGCGATGGTAAATTGGGATGGCATAGCCGACCCTGGGTGAGCAGGTCCGGCAGTAGAGGCAGAACGAACTGATCCCCTGCCAGTCTTACCAGGTCTGCGAACCAAACCTGCCTTGGCCACCTTGGAGCCACCAGAATCGCCGACGCTCCCTCCAGGGCCAGCTTGCGCACCACTCTGGCTACCATTGGAAACGGAGGGAACAGGTAAAGAAACCCCAGAACCCTCCAATTCAGAGACATGACATCCACTGCCAGAGCCAGTGGAACCTGCGAGAGAGACACAAATACCGGAAGTTTGTGATTGTGACGAGAGGCAAAGAGGTCCACCTCCGGGAACCCTCACCTGAGGCAAAATGAACGAAGCACCTGGGGACTGAGAGACCACTCCCCCTGACGAGAGGAGGACCTGCTCAGAAGGTCCGCCTCCGTGTTCTCTACTCCCGGAATGTAGACCGCTGAGAAACACGGGACGTGGGTCTCCGCCCAATCCAGAATCAAAGATACTTCCCTGAGGGCACTCCTGCTGAGAGTCCCTCCATGGTGATGATGTAAGCAACCGCCGTCCGGTTGACCGACCGAACCTGAACTGGCAGGCCCTGCAACTGATGAGTCAAGCGAAACAGAACCAACCTGACGGCTCTTAATTCCAGAACCTTGAAGGGCTCGTGGGCCTCCTGCGGCCCCACATACCCTGAAACTGAAGATCCTTCCAAACACACCCCCAGCCTGACAGACAGGCATCCGCGGTGACCGTCTCCCAACACGGCGCCAGAAAAGATCTACCCTTCAACAGATTGGCAGACCCCAGCCACCATTGCAGGAATTGACGGACTCGGGGGGTCACCTGGAAGGACTGATCCAACAATAGCGGAGGCTTGTCCCAAACCTTCAACAGATGAAGCTGGAGCGTCCTTGTGTGAAACTGCGCAAAAGGAACTGCCTCGAATGAGGCCACCATCAACCCCACCAGCCTCATCCCTAGCCGGATGGCCGGACGAGGGGCCGACACGAGAAGGCGAACCAACTCCTGAATCAAAAGAATCTTGGCCTGGGGCAGAAAACCCCTGGCCTGCGAAGTGTCCCAAGACATTCCCAGAAAGGTCACAACCTTGGACGGAGAAAGAGAGGACTTGGGGTAGTTGATCACCCAACCGAACCTCTCCAGAGTGGATACCACCGTTCTGGTGTCCACCACCGTTCTGGTGTCCAACACCGCTTGGTTGAAGGAAGAAGCCATAATCAGACGATCGTCCAAATAGGGCACAATGCGGATACCCTGAACCCTGAGTAGAGCCATCACCCCCGCCAGCACCTTGGTGAACATCCAGGAGCTGAGGTGAGACAGAAAGGGGAGTGCCACAAACTGAAAATGCCGATCCTCCACCACGAACCTGAGAAACCTCTGGTGTGCTGGAAAAATCGGAACGTGTAGATAAGTGTCCTTGATGTCTATGGACGTCAGAAAGTCTCCCTGACGAAGAGAGTGGATAGCCGAACGCAGCGTTTCCATGCGGAACTTCCGCGGCCGGATAAACCTGTTGAGAAACTTCAGATCCAAGATGGGTCGGACCGATCCGTCCTTCTTGGGTACCGTGAACAGATTGGAATAAAAAAACCCCGCCCTGGTCTGAAAAGGGCACTGGGCAAATGACAGCCATGTCCAAAAGAAGACTCTCTACTGCCACTAGGAGCCCCTGCGCGGCCAAAGGTTCCGAAGGCACCCGAGACCTGAAAAAAATCTGGAAGGGCGGATCACGAACTCCAGCTTGTAACCGGAAGGCACCACTTCCCGGATTCATCTGTCCGAGACCTCCTGATCCCAGACCTGGGAGAAGTGTTGCAGCCGTCCCCCCACCCGCATGGGTGAGGGCGCCCCCTCATTGCTGAACTGGCTCAGCAGCAGGTTTGGGCTTAGAGCCCCAACTGTAACCTGGACGGGCACATCCTCTGCCCCTTTACCCGGAATCTCCTCTGGAAGAGGGGAAGGCAAATCCCCTGCCAGATCTGGCCCCACGAAAGGAGGGGGTAAAGGAAGGCGCCCCCCGAAAGGGACGGCGTTGTTTCTTGCGTTGAGGTAACCTACCACCCTTGGTGACAGAATCCAATTTCTCTCCAAAGAGCCGTAATCCAACAAAAAAGGTAGAGCCGTCAGCGACTTTTTGGACATAAAATCGTCCGCCCACAGGCGCAACCACACCGACCGCCGAATAGTCACCAGCAGAGCCGACGTCCTACCACGCATCATCAAAGTGTCATCCAAGGCGGCTAATACAAAAGACAAAAACAACTCACACCGTTTAAGGCCAAGGAACTCGTCACTACCAGGACGAAGCCCGGCAGACGTCAACAGGTCCCTGACCACGGACCTGGCGGCCACCACCATCAGCGCCGAAGCGCAAACGGGCCGCATGGCTGACCCAACGCTAGCAAAACCATGACAAGCCATCTGGCCAACGCGTTTATCCTCGCCATCTGAAAAGAGAGGAGCCATCAGGGTTATTCAAAACAGCTGAATTGGATACCCCTAGAATTGGTGCGTCAACCTCGAGGGAGGGACGCCCAGCGCTAAACCGTATCCAAAGGGAAAGGATCTCTTTAAACGCAACTCTGATGAATGCCCAGGAGCCAAGCAGGCCACTCCCATTCCTTAGAAACAATCTTATCAAAATGCTTTTGGTTAGGAATTCCAATCGCGGCTTGGATTCCTCCTAAAACTCCCCTGTTGATGAGGAGTAACCTCTGGAGGGGAAATAGCCAGAACCTCAAACAACTGAGCCAGGACATGAGGAGTATCCGAAGAACTCCCTGACCCCCGCCCAGAATCAGCGCCAACAAATTGCTGATCATCTGAGTTATCAGATTCCTCAAATAACTCCCCTTCCTCCAGTGGGGAGTAATCTGACCAATCCAGACAATCCACATAATCATCAAATTCAAATGCCGGGATGACCGGTGATAAATCCTTTCCTTTAGCCGGTGCCAATTTGGCGACCGCGGTAGAAATGAATTTTTCAATATAGGCCAATCTGGCACACACATCAGATAGCGACTCCCCACCCATGACAACGTCACATGGGACACGGGACAAGGTGGGAGGGGAAGGGTATGAAGCCGGCAGTGCTGACCCGGAAGCCTGGGGTCCGTGAAATAGTCTGCCGTGAAATAGTCTGCTGTGCACATGGAATACATAAAAATACGTCATCCCCAGTTAGGGATACCCCACAACCCATACACTTCCGGGATTGTCCCGCTGGGAGCCCGGAATCCTGTGATGCCTCCATAAGGTGAGCTTGTAATAAGTCGCTATGACCGAGGGAATTACGCTAATAAGCAACCCGGTATGCCCTTTTAATGTCCCGAATGGGAGGATTTGTAATTAGCCAATAAGAATACCCAGGGAACCTAGGACCGAGAGAAAAACCCCCCAAATCACTGTAGATCCGCCTGAAGTACACAAAGGGATCTAATGAGAATAAGAGGCACAGACACAAGCAACATACATTATAATGATGATAGTAGAGAAGGGGGGGGCCCACAGGGCCACTCACAGTATCAACGGTAGCGGGGATCAATGGCGACCTCAGCCCGTGAGGGAAGCAAAAGACTGAGAGGAGAAGGGGGCGTGGCCAGCGCGGAGCGAAGCGCCATGCTCCCCCCCCCCCCCTATGATCACATATACAGAACAGTGAGCTCCTCAGCGGCGCCTGTAGTAGAAGGGGGCGGGCCGCGGCGATGCGTCGAAATTCCGGCCCCGCCCCCCGATAGCAAACTCGTGAGGGGAGAAATTCCCCTCCACCAAAGTGTATCAAGGGCAACCAGCGGAGCACCCGACCCCGCTTCCCGCACAGCTAACTCAGCGGCGCCTAGTACAAGAGGGGCGGGCCGCGGCCTCGCGCCGAAAGCCCGGCCCCGCCCCCCGACTGCAGTGCGTGAGGGGAAAGTTCCCCTAGCTAAATTTTTACCTCATGAAAACCGGCGCCGCAGTGTAATGGCGGCCGCGGCGCCAGACAGGAAAGAACATACATAAAGTGAAAGCGCACACACACACACAAAAATAACATAAATCACACCAAAATGTAGAAATGACCCACCCCCCCATCCCCGCTAGGGAGAAGGGATCCATAGAGGGGCCACCCATTAACTGAGACTAAGGGACAGGTCATCCCAAACCGGGGTCACCAATCCCGGTGTAGCCGCCTACCCTCTTAGACCAGAGGTGCTAAATTACCCTCACCCGGACCAGCAGCCAAGGCTGGGAGGCATGTATTGGTATCAGATAAAAAGGATCCGGACGGAAATAGATAAAGTGCCGGGAGTCATCCCGGCTACCTGAAATCCCCCTGTGCAAAGAGGAGGCATCATCTTCTGACTTGCTCGCCGTCTGCAGAGATGGAAAACTGGGTGATGAGTGGGAGGTCCCAGGTATTTATGGATCAGGGAGGGGCTTTCTTTTTGCTATCATCTCTGCAGAACGCCCTCTTCAGGTCGGTATTACCCACATGTTATGGATATCTTGAAGCGGGGTGTGTGACATACTTAGAATATCTCACGAGCATTTGAACATGCAGGGGAAACAAAGAGGCACAGAGTGCAATATTGCTAAAACTAATTTATTATTAAAAAATCTAAATAGAATGCACTCACAAAGGTAAAAGGCAAAAAAGCATAAAAACTCCAATACATCTAAAGGATCAGTGGATCTCACCGCACAGCGCACCGGGCTTCCTCCTTTGATGTAAGTATCAGCCCCCACTCCTTGAGTGGTAGGTAAATGTAGGGAAATGCTAGTGACCACCACTGGCAAGTCCTCTGATTGTAACCTTTTGTCTTTCACCAGCCTGATGCCCGAGTTGCTGCTGCCGTCGAGGAAAAACGCTTGGACGCCCTTCAGAAAGAAGAGGAACGCGAGAGGCATGAACAAATGGAGAAGGCGATCCTTCGTGGCTCTCATGCTTTAAAAATGGTGCATTTATCGCAAGTAAGAGGATTGTCATTTGTTATACTTAAAGGGAAACTGCAGTTAAAGTGGACCACAACCCAGCTCTATAAGATTCCCGGACCGATCAATTCCCCCCCCCCGGGGATCCAAAATCGGGATGCCCCATTTTGTGAAACCCCCCAGGTCGTCCCGTTCACTTACCTTACTTCCCGGTCCAATGGTGCATGTGCGGGCCATGGTCGCTTCCCCTGATTGGGGTGCCCCGGGGGAAAGGATCAAAACCCAGGATTGCTAGAATTGGGCATATCTTGCAGTTGCTCCTAACTGGGGGCTAGTGATCTTCCCCCTACCACCCCCACCCCCCAGGTAAACCCTTGTCCCTGAAGACTGGAACATGGCTTTTCCTCTCTCCTCGTCTATTGACCATGGGCGGGCATTCACGCGGGTTCTGCAACTGGCCAGAAATTAATGCAATCTCAAGAGGTTGCATTAAGGTGGGCCAAAACTCACCAGGGCAGGTGGGGGTCAGGTGTTGTCTCCGGTGGAGTTCACCTCCCTGTCCTCCACAGGCTGGAGGTTGCCATTGGTTTAGCTCCGCATATTGAAGAGATACGGGGGTGGGTGGAGTATGGACAGTGCTTCACTCCACCATCCTCCTCCGTGTCCCCCGCAGGCGAGGAGAGCTGTGGTATAGCTCATCAGATGGAAGAGACAGTTGGTGTGTCCCTGGGATTTTGACTATCTCTGGCTTTATTCCAGGCCCCTCTGGGTGAAACCTCCCAAATTGCCCAAAAAAACACCCTTTCCTAGTCCTATGGCGCATGCGTGGCCTCTCGTCCATGGCATATTATTGCTCGGCAAACAAGGCGGCAATTGGCGCGAAGGTGGTCGCATCCCTGGCAAAGGGGAGTTTTTCAGAGACCCCGGGGTCTTACATAGTGGGACGGTCCTGACTTTGGGATGCCCCAGGTAAATCCCATTTCAGGGTATTGTTCCGCTTTAAAGTGGGCCTATTACCGTGATTTTTACCATTTTGGTGATTGGCCCTTGTCCATGGGGCACCTGTATTTGGATTGCCCCACTTACCTTTCTGCCGTTCCACAACGCATGCTGAGCTTTCCTCCAATCAGCGCTTTTTGCTGTAAATACTGTTACACAGCATAAATCATGGATTAGAACTGAGCATCTGCATGTGGCAGCCGCATCCCCGGTTTCGGTGTGGAGCCTATCTGGCTGCCAGGGGGTGTGAGCCTCAGTCACAGGGAATTGCGATGAGGGACTGGGGGAAAGTAGATGATTCCTGGCTACTGCAGGGGGTTCACACACATACGGGATGCCCCAGGGGAAGCATTGCTGGATGCTCTGTGAATGTTTCCTTGCATTAAATAGTCAATATTTTAACATTTTCATATAATAAAAATAACATTATTAGTATTATTATTTTGGGTCACTCCTCCCGTGACTCAAAATACTCCTCCAAGATGCCGGGAGGAGTACTTTTATTCTTCAGGAAAAAGTCTAGTGGACTGCGGGGATTTGTGGTGGTGCCCTATGGGAGCCTTCAGGTTCTGCCATCACTTTAAGGATTCATTCACACTTTGCATTTCCACATAGAGGAGTATAAAGGTGTGAAAGGGCCCATTTACTCTTCCACTTCTGGAGTACTTTTACTTGAACGCAATGTAAGCGGCAAGATGTGGGAGCGTGTAAAACAACGCCCTGATCACATGCTCCCTATCCTAGTCCCAGTCTCATGTGACCTTTAGGGTCCAGAGCTAGGCAAACCTCTTTGTGAGAGTGCACCACAAAGGGAAGGTGACCCTTAGGGTCCAGGTGTTTCCAGGGCTGGAGGGAGGCAAACCTCTTTGTGAGAGTGCACCACAAAAGGAAGGTGACCCTTAGGGTCCAGGTGTTTCCAGGGCTGGAGGGAGGCAAACCTCTTTGTGAGAGTGCATCACAAAAGGAAGGTGACCCTTAGGGTCCAGGTGTTTCCAGGGCTGGAGGGAGGCAAACCTCTTTGTGAGAGTGCATCACAAAAGGAAGGTGACCTTCAGGGTCCAGGTGTTTCCAGGGCTGGAGGGAGGCAAACCTCTTTGTGAGAGTGCATCACAAAAGGAAGGTGACCTTCAGGGTCCAGGTGTTTCCAGGGCTGGAGGGAGGCAAACCTCTTTGTGAGAGTGCACCACAAAGCCAAAGGTGACCTTCAGGGTCCAGGTGTTTCCAGGGCTGGAGGGAGGCAAACCTCTTTGCATTCACCATGTAGGGACTTGAAGGAAACTACTTAGTGTGTGAATCTTGTATTTTCAGGACCGGGAGAGGCTGCTGAAGGAGCTGGAGCACATGCAGCAGGAAGATCTTGCTCGTAGAAGACAGATCGTATCTGAGATGCCACAACAACTGTTTGAGCCTCCCTACCGCCGGGCAGAGATCATGGAGGAATGGCAGAGGGAGCTAGAGTCTGCCTTTGAGGATATTTACACAAAGGATTCTAGTAAGATACAAAAAAATCACGTGTCTTTTTTTCATAAAAGACCTCACTGATTTGGCTTCACTGGGTAATGATTTGGGGAGATCTATGCTCAGATATGCAACCCCTACTGGGAGAACCTGATAGGCTGCTGGATCTCATGTGGTAGCAGTGAATCATGCTGTAGCTCCATGAGCCACCATCTGTTTCTGATGTTTAAAGGCTCATAACATGCAGTAGATGCAGGTAGGGTGATTTTTAATGTGCGCAATCTGCATGCACAGGGTGGGGGAAACATATAAGACTCTTTTTCAGAGTGAAGGTCCGCTTTAAATACATTTAAACTGGATAGAAAAATGTTTAGGGTATTCATGTGTTTTCCTCAGAAATGAAAGGAGACCTGGTCCTGCACCTGAAGCCCCAGCCCCTTCCGGATCCCTCTGTTGCAAGCGTTGATGAAGAGTTGGATTTATCTGTAGAGCCAGAAGCAGTCTCTGAAATTGAGCCCCGTCCTGAAAGAAGAATGGACCCTACAGAGCCACAAGGTCAGTAGCTGGGGAGTAGCTTATTCTGTGAAACCTTGTTGTCTTTATTCAAATTGTCGTCCTTTCCATAATCTTGTAGAAGGTGAAGGACCACAATCCAAACAGGTGCTTCGGAGGTTGTTAAACCGGATAAGAACCCAGAAGGACCAGTGGAGTGCCAGGAGTGACGCCCAATCTGCCGCTGACACTCTGGAGTCTGGATCATTGCCACTGGAAAACATAGGTCCACATTTTGCACAGGAGGGAAGATCTGATACTCCGGGTAATAACTGTGACCGTTTTGTACTTTTTGGATCTTTAAAGTGGAGCAACACCCAGGATTTTGACTATCCTGGGTCTTGGTCCACTTCGGTGGGGCACCCCCAATCGGGGTGCCCCGCTGTGTGAAACCCCCCCCGATCACCCAAAAAACTCACCTGTCCCCGCTCCCGGCGCCGACGGACAAGAGATTTGACAGCCGCGGACAAGCGCGCGCCGGCCATTCACAGACGGCCGGCGCGGTCGCGCGCATGTCTAGAGGGGCGCGAGGGAGGCAGCGGCCGGCCACCGCTGAAGACAAGGTAAGGGGATTTGGGGTGTTTGGGGGGGTTTCACCCCGCGGGACATCCCTATCTCGGATGTCCCGCGGGGAGGGAGGTGATCGGCCCGGGAATCTTATAGATTCCCGGGCCGATCACCCGTGGGTGTTGGTCCACTTTAAGGAACACATTTATTCCGCTGCACCAACTTAAATTCAATGTGATGAATAACCCTGTGTGCGGTGATCCCATGAAGCAAAAGTATCATGAGAACAACCACGTGGGGAGGACCCCAACCCCCCACAGCTACACAAACAGGACCACCGCACCACCTATTAATCTAACTGCACAAATCCTTTATTTAAAGTTCATAATGGGCATACAAACAGTTAAAAACCATTAAATAACATCAAGTGCACACGACGCCAACCTTCTGTAAGACACGGTACTAAAAATATGCCTGGATTCTGATAATAAACACAAGTAATATGGACTACCCTAAACACAATATATACATCGTCCTAATGCCTCCTACAAAAGTGCAATATGCCTGTGCAAAAAACCTATTAAACATGGGCAATTAGTTGCTGTGCAAATACATGCTCACTCACATAATAAATCCCCCCTACATGAACCCAAAAAAGTGCTAAGTGCTTACTGTATATTCTAATACAATAACCCCATAAACATCATTCAAGTGGAGTAAAACCCGGAGGGGGAGACCATAGCCACAATTTGGATGGATATAAAAAGTTTGATTTTATATATTACCAGGGTAGTACAGTGCCTGCCTCCCACGCGTTCTGTGACTACCTAAATTTTGGGCACCTCGCCCTGATGAAGTGATGTTGCTGCTGTCGTCACGGAATGCGTGGGAGGCAGGCACTGTACTACCCTGGTAGTAATTTTTTTTTTTTTTAATTTTATATCTATGGTCTCCCCCTCCGGGTTTTGCTCCACACGGACTGGTGTGTGACATGGAGCATATTCTGCTTTTAAAGTGGCCCAAAAACCAGAATTTTCACTATCCTGCCTTTTGGTTCTCCTCCCTGGGCATCCTGATTTGGCTGCCCCGCTGTGTGAAACCCGCTTTTCTCACCTCTCCAGCGACCCCCACAGTGTAGTCGTGGCTCTTCTCCAATCAGCTTCTTTGGCTGAGCATATTAATGTGCTGCTGGAGAATCTGTAAGGAATCCTAGTCGTGCATGCCGGCTATTCACTTACTGCTGGCCTGGCTGCGGATGGACAAGGTGATGCCACCTGCATGTGCCAATGGCTCGTTGGCGAGGTTAGCATATTGGGCAACTGGGGGGTTCACACAGCGGGGCATCCCAAATTAGAATGTTCCAGAGGATGAATGCAAACCGGGGCAGACCTAGCGTGTTGGCATCACTATCCTTGGCTTATGTTCCCCCTTGGCCATAAGTTAATTCGTGAAGCACATGATCGGCAGTTATGTGCCATTGTTTTGAAAGTTAGTGGCAGGTAGAGATGCTGTACAGCTTTCATATCCTATTCAAAGTGTATGGTCCTTGTGTCTTGTTATCCGGCTTCTTATAGTCCCATTGTGGGGCAGAAGTACTTGCAATGTGGGTATATACTGCTTTACTCCATAAAAATGTGTCACAGCTTTAAGGTTTAATTTTTTTTTTTTTTTTTCAGAACTTAAAGAAGTGACAGACAACACGGTCCTAGCTGGGAATTCCATCTTGCTTCATCCACAGGAACAAGCTGCACGAATCACCTTGGAGACTGAGAGGAATAAAAAGGTGAAAACTAATCACACTAATAACATTAAGTTATTTAAATGTTACTTATTTTTTATTAAAATAAAAAAAATAAATAAATTGGGCTAGCTACCTATTAGATAAGTGAACTTTATTTGGGACAATTCTATGGGACAGCAGGTCATCCTACAGCAGGACACAATGGTCCTGTGTGGTGTTTTGGGCTTAAAGAGGAACAAGAGGGTTATTCTAAGTATGTCACACACCCCGCTTCAAGATATCCATAACATGTGGGTAATACCGACCTGAAGAGGGCGTTCCTGCAGAGATGATAGCAAAAAGAAAGCCCCTCCCTGATCCATAAATACCTGGGACCTCCCACTCATCACCCAGTTTTCCATCTCTGCAGACGGCGAGCAAGTCAGAAGATGATGGCTCCTCCTTGCACAGGGGGATTTCAGGTAGCCGGGATGAATCCCGGCCCGCTTCTTTTTTTATTTCCGTTTGGACCCTTTTTTTTCCAGAAATCCATATGCCTCCCAGCTTTGGCTGAGGGTCCAGGCGAGGGTATATCAGCACCTTAGGTGCTCAGGAGCAATGCTCCACCGTGAGACCCTATATGAGAGGGTAGGCGGTTACACCGGGTTGGTGACCCCGGTTTGGGATGCCCTGTCCCTTAATTAACATTCAATGGCCCTCCCAGGATTCCCTTTCCACGGTGGGGTTGGGGAGTGTGGGTCCTTTCTTTATTAGTCTCTAACACTTTCCGTTCTGGGTGTTGTGTCTTTTTCACTGATTTTAGTGTGTGTCTCTTTAAGTGTTTTACTCACCGCCGCAGCCGTTTTACAGGAGGCCTTGTGCGGTGCTGGACCTGTCTCTTATCCCCCCCCCCCCCCCCCCCATCTTGACTCACTCATCAATGGCGGAGGCAGTTACCTCACACCATGTAATACTGTCCATCGAGTGGGGGGGGGGGGGGGGTGGGGCCGGACCGTCGGCGCAGGGCCGGGGCCCGTCCCTCCTGTTTGGCCTGATTGAGGTACTTGTGTGCGTGTGCTGTATTAATGTGACACCCGGCCGGGCGTGCTGCGGCCGCACTTCACGCTGCAGCGCCGGCCGGTTCTTGGCGCCCTTTTTTCCTGAGGAGACTTATCCTCACGTTTGACCTGGGGGCGGGGCCGATGTTGCGGCGCGTCACCGCTGCCCGCCCCCATCTTTCCCTGGCGCCGCTGCGGAGCTCTGCCTTGCGTAGGAGGAGGGGGGGCGGTGCTCGGCGTCACGCGCGTCCCGCGCTGACCACGCCCCCTTCTCTTCTGTCAGCAAGCTCAGGAGGCTCTCTCTCACGGTCGCCATTTTCATGCTCCCGCGGTTCTGTAAGTGGCCTATGGCCACCCCCTCTTCCTTATTCTCTGTGCTGTATGAGTGTCTTTTGTCTTCATTAGCCTTATTAGCCTTCTCTGTGTCTTTCAGGTGGTGTTTTCAGGAGGATCTACAGTAGCATTTAGGGGGTCTCTCCCGATCCTTGATCACTGGGTTCACTATTGCTCATAAATCCTCCCACTTGGGACATTAAAGGGGCATCCCGGGTTGTCTAGTGGCGTAATTCCCTGGGTCATAGCGACTATTCTTAAAAGTTCACCTTATGGAGGCATCCCCGGATACTGGGCTCGGGGTCCCTTCGGGGCATCCCCGGAAGTGTATGTTGTGTGGGGTATCCATTTCTGGGGACGATGTTCTTCTGTGTATACCATGTGCACAGCAAACTATTACGCGGCAGTCCGAACCCCAGGCGTCTGGGTCAGCACCGCCGGTCGCTTCATCTCCTCCTCCCACCTTGACACGCACCCCGTGTGACGTTGTCATGGGCAGGGAGCTGCAATCTGAGATGTGCGCCAGATTGGCTAACCTTGAAAAAATTATCTCCAGTTCGGTCGCCCGTAAGGCTCCGACTAAGAGGAAGCATTTGTCGCCGGCTCCACTGGTGGAGGACCATGAGGATGTAAATAATCTGGATTGGTCTGATTATTCCCCGCTAGAGGAAGGGGAAGTTTGAGGATTCTGATATTTCGGACGATGAGCAGTCCTTTGGCGCTGATGCTGAGCTTGGTGAATTGGGGAGATCCTCTGATACTCCTCACGCTCTGGCTCTGATGTTGGATGGTTCTGAATATTTCTCCTCCCGAGGAGGTGTCACAGCAGAGGGGTGAATTGTTTCGGAATCCAGGCCGCGCTTGGAATTCCCTACACAAAGGCATTTTGACAAAATTATTGCTAAGGAATGGGACAGGCCGGCTCGGCTCCCTGGCATCCCTCAGGGGTGGGATAAGAAATATCCCTTCCCTTCGGAGGCGATTAAGCGCTGGGCATCTCCCCCCGAGGTGGATGCACCGGTTTTGGGGTTGTCCAATTCCTCGGTTTTAAACAGACCTGATTGTTCCACTCTCAAGGATGGAGAGGATAAACGTATTGACCAGATGGCTTGTCATGGTTTTGCTAGCGTTGGGTCAGCCATGCGGCCCGGTCAGGGACCTGCTGACTTCTTCCGGGCTGCGTCCTGGTAGTGATGAGTTCCTTAGCCTTAAACGGTGTGAGGAGTTTTTATCCTTTGTGTTAACAGCCTTGGATGACACTTTGATGATGTGTGGTAGGACATCGGCGCTGCTGGTCACTATTCGGCGGTCGGTGTGGCTGCGCCAGTGGGCGGCCGATTTTATGTCCAAGAAGTCACTGACGGCTCTACCTTTTGTTGGATTACGGCTTTTTGGAGAGACATTGGACTCTGTCACCAAGGGTGGTAGGTTACCTCAACGCAAGAAACAACGCCGTCCCTTTCGGGGGGCGCCTTCTTTTACCCCCTCCTTTCGTGGGGCCAGATCTGGCAGGGGATTTGCATTCCCCTCTTCCAGAGGAGATTCTGGGAGCAGGGGCAGAGGACGTGCCCGTCCAGGATACAGTTGGGGCTCTAAGCCCAAGCCGGCTACTAAGCCGGCTCAGCAATGAGGGGGCGCCCTCACCCATGCGGGTGGGGGGACGGCTGCGACACTTCTCCCAGATCTGGGATCAAGAGGTCTCGGACAGATGGATCCGGGAAGTGGTGTCTTCCGGTTACAAGCTGGAGTTCGAGCTCCGCCCCTCTTCCAGATTTTTCAGGTCTCGGATGCCTTCGGAACCTCTGGCGGCGCAGGGGCTCCTGTTGGCAGTACAGAATCTTCTGGACATGGATGTCATTTGCCCAGTGCCCCCTTCGGATCAGGGCAGGGGTTTTTATTCCAATCTGTTCACGGTACCCAAGAAGGACGGATCGGTCCGACCCATCTTGGATCTGAAGTTTCTCAACAGGTTCATCCGGCCACGGAAATTCCGCATGGAAACGCTGCGTTCGGCCATTCACTCTCTTCGTCAGGGAGACCTTCTGACGTCCATAGACATCAAGGATGCTTATCTACACGTTCCAATTTTTCCAGCACACCAGAGGTTTCTCAGGTTCGTGGTGGAGGATCTACATTTTCAGTTTGTGGCACTCCCTTTCGGTCTCACCTCGGCTCCTCGGGTGTTCACCAAGGTGCTAGCGGGGGTGATGGCTCTGCTAAGGGTTCAGGGTATCCGCATTGTGCCCTATTTGGACGATCTTCTGATCATGGCCTCTTCTTTCAACCAAGCGGAGTTGGACACCAGAGTGGTGGTGTCCACTCTGGAGAGGTTCGGTTGGGTGGTCAACCACCCCAAGTCTTCTCTTTCTCCGTCCAGAGTAGTGACCTTTCTGGGAATGTCTCTGGACACTTCGCAGGCCAGGGTGTTTCTGCCCCAGGCCAAAATTCTTTTGATTCAGGAGTTCGGCTTCTCTTGTCGACCCCCCCCCCGTCCAGTCATCCGTCTAGGGATGAGGCTGGTGGGGTTAATGGTGGCCTCATTCGAGGCGGTTCCCTTTGCGCAGTTTCATACAAGGACACTTCAGCTTCATCTTTTGAAGGTTTTGGACAAGTCTCCTCTATCGTTGGATCAGTCCTTCCTGATGACTCCCCGAGTTCGTCGATCCCTGCAATGGTGGCTGGGGTCAGTCAATCTGTTGAAGGGCAGATCTTTTCTGGCTCCGCGTTGGGAAACAGTCACCACGGATGCCAGTCTGTCAGGTTGGGGGGTGTTTGGAAGGACCTCCAGTTTCAGGGTCTGTGGGGCCCGCAGGAGGCTCACGAGCCCATCAATGTTCTGGAGTTGAGAGCCATCAGGTTGGTTCTGTTTCGCTTGACTCATCAGTTGCGGGGCCTGCCTGTTCGCAGTCCGGTTGTCCGACCGGACCTGGTTGCTTACATCAATCACCAGGGGGGGACTCGCAGCAGGAGTGCCCTCAGGGAAGTGTCTTTGATTCTGGACTGGGCGGAGAGCCAAGTCCCGTGTATCTCAGCAGTCTACATTCCGGGAGTGGAGAACACGGAGGCGGACTCTCTGAGCAGGGCCTCCTCTCGTCAGGGGGAGTGGTCTCTCAGTCCCAAGGTGTTTCGTTCGATCTGTCTCAGGTGGGGGTTCCCAGCTGTGGACCTCTTTGCCTCTCGTCACAATCACAAGCTTCCGGTCTTTGTCTCTCTCGCAGGATCCTCTGGCTCTGGCGGTGGATGCCATGTCTCTGAACTGGAGGGATCTGGGGTTTCTTTACCTGTTCCCTCCGTTTCCAATGGTAGCCAGAGTGGTGCGCAAGCTGGCCCTGGAGGGCGCGTCGGCGATTCTGGTGGCACCAAGGTGGCCAAGGCAGGTTTGGTTCGCAGACCTGGTAAGACTGGCAGAGGATCAGTTCGTTCTGCCTCTACTGCCGGACCTGCTCACCCAGGGTCGGCTGCGCTATCCCAATTTACCTTCGCTGGCTTTGACGGCGTGGCTGCTGAAACCGCCATCTTGAAGGAGGAAGGTCTTTCTGACGCGGTGGTTCAGACTCTTATTAGCGCCAGGAAGCGCTCTTCCTCTACTATTTACTATAGGACTTGGAGGTCCTATATTGACTGGTGTGAAAGTAGGTCTTTCTCTTGTCGGGAGTTCTCCATTTCCAGAATCCTGGAGTTTCTTCAACATGGTCTGGATCTGGGGCTTCAACTTAGTACCTTGAAGGGGCAGGTTTCTGCCCTGGCGGTGTTCTTTCAAAGGTCCTTTGCACTTCATCCCTTAGTCAAGACCTTTTTCCAAGGAGTTACGCATGTACGGCCTCCTAGGAAGCCCTTTGTTCCAGTCTGGGATTTGAACCTGGTTCTTTCTGCTCTTCAGGGTCCTCCGTTTGAGCCCTTGAATGAGGTTGCTTTGTCTTCACTTACTCAAAAGGTGGCCTTTTTGGTGGCTATCACTTCGGTTAGGCGTGTTTCTGAGTTGGCAGCTTTATCCATTAAAGCTCCGTACTTCGAAAGGCATCAGGACAAGGTTGTTTTTCGTTTCAAGCCGGATTTTCTTCCTAAGGTGGTCTCTGCCTTTCATCTGAATCAGGACATTGTTCTGCCTTCTCTGTGTCCTAATCCCAGCAACGACAAGGAAAGGGCGCTGCATTCCTTGGATGTAGTTCGTGTTGTGAAATATTATCTGGTGGTTACGTCTTCCTTTCGTAAGACTGATGCTTTTTTTGTGGTGCCTTTTGGGCCTAGGAAAGGTTTGGCTCCTGCCAAATCTTCCATTAGTAAATGGATTCGTCAGGCCATCATTGGGGCCTATTCTGCCAAGGGGAGGAGTCCCCCTTTTCATGTTACTGCTCATTCTACTCGTGCGGTTGGAGCGTCCTGGGCTTTCCAGCACCAGGCCTCTGTTGAGCAAGTTTGTAAGGCCGCTACTTGGTCCTCTGTTCACACTTTTTCCAAGTTTTACAAGGTTGATATTCGGGCCTCTGCGGATGCTGTTTTTGGCCGCAAAGTTCTGCAAGCTGTTGTGGTTTAAGTTGTGCATTGTTGCCTTGTTTGGGATCCCCGCCCTTTTTATGGACACTGCTACTGGATGTCCCACATGTTATGGATATCTTGAAGCGGGGTGTGTGACATACTTAGAATAATACCATTTTGTGAAATACTCACCTGTAAAATGGGTATTATAAGTATGTCACACACCCCGCTTCACCCGCCCTTCTTGTATTCTGGATCCTTTATTTTGTGAACTTTACGTGGTTATGACTTATTTTTGCCTCTTCCTGGTCCCTTACCTTACTGCTTCTATATACTGGGTGATGAGTGGGAGGTCCCAGGTATTTATGGATCAGGGAGGGGCTTTCTTTTTGCTATCATCTCTGCAGGAACGCCCTCTTCAGGTCGGTATTACCCACATGTTATGGATATCTTGAAGTGGGGTGTGTGACATACTTATAATACCCATTTTACAGGTGAGTATTTCACAAAATGGTATTTTGACTATTCTGGCTTTTTTCCCCATGGGCGTCCTGAACTGGGATGCTTCGCTGTGTCAAACCATCCAGAAAAACTTGCCACTTGCTGGCCCAGTGGCACATATGCTGGCTCTCGTCCAATCGGAGCCTTTGGCGTGACATTTGGCAAAAGGCTCTGATAGATTTCAATAGGGAGCTCAAGCTCTCGCAATCCAAAGACAGAATATTTATTTAAAATTAACATATTTACTGCATTGAACTGAGCTTACACGCAGTCATTTACAATGTATATGCTTGTATACCCTCAGTACAGTAATGGGAAATTCAAAGGATGAATATGAGACATGCTGCTGCCCCCTGGTGGTCGGTAGTGATTAATGGTGCACTATTAAGCCTGTATAGCACATCAATTATGATTTGTGCAGCATGTTGTCAGATCAGAGAATATATGACTTATGCAATCATGCACCATAGCATCACTCCAAAGGGGCTTGCTAAAGCGCCACCAACCACCAGGGGGCAGCCTTATTCAGTAAGATTCATTACCTATACACCTTATGTACTGTAACTGTGAATGCACAGTACACGTCTTTGGCTGTTCTGACCATGTTATATCTTGTCTCATATTTATCCTTTGAATTTTCCGTTACTGTACAGGGTATACAAGCATATACGTTGTAAATTACTGTGTGTAAACTCAGTTCAATGCAGTAAATATCATGTTAATTTCGGTATAATTTTTTTAGCTTTAGTTAATTTAGTTTAGTTAATTAGTTTTTATTAAAAATTTAAATTTCCAAGCATAAAGGGATATAACAGTACAAGGGTGATAGATACAGTCAAATAAACAGTCATTCCAGGTCCTCGCCCCAGCCTCATCTCCAGGCACAGCTGGAATCCTCAGCCCACCCCACCACCAGCAAGCCCCCCACCGTAGAGCGCACAAATCTGACAATAGACCATGTTTGCATCTCTTGGTCCCATTAGCGAGCCGCTGGGTTAATAGGGAGCGGGTAGGCTAGACAGTCACCTGTAGTGTGGCTAAGGCCACCGTTAGGGGATGCTCACAGCACCATAATGGATACACAAGGGGGCCCCCCATGCCGCACCACAGCGGGCTGCCCGGCACGCCCAGGGGGCTCGAAGCACGCGTGCCCAGGAGAGGCGCCCCCCCCCCCAAAGCATACGTCGGGACAGGAGGGAGACCAGCGGGAGTGGGCCAAGGCAACCCGAGGGAGGGGGAGGGACCCACGACATAAGACTGCAAAAGAGAAGGAGAGAGAAGAAAAATAGAGATCGAACAGAAAGGAAGGGGGGACGGGGAAAGGCAGGGGCAATGGGGAGAGTAACATGTGGGGAGGGGAAGGGAGAGTGTGGTCAGAGGAGCCTCATGCCGTCGGCCTGCTGGTAGATGCCCCAGGAAAGGTGTCCCATGAACCGAGCCCCACCCATTGGGGATCTTCATCCACGGCCAACACCCTCCCCCACGAAGGCCTCTGCCGCGTCAGACTCCCTGAATCTGATCCAGTTCATCCAGGTTGTCCAGTGGGCATCCGTTCCTCTCTATCCTCGGCCACCAGCTCTTCCATTCTGAGAATGTGATCCATTTCAGCGAACCATTCTGCTATACTTGGGGGGGGTAGGGGGGATTTCCAGTGTCTGGGGATGATTGATCTTACTGCTGTAAGGAAGTATTTAAGGACTCCTTTCTTCGCCCTGGCTATGGGATCAGGGAGAGCAGAGCGACCCCTGGATGGTTCAACACCACAGAGCCCTCTACCTCCTGTATGAATCTTGAAGACTGTGTCCCAGAGCTTCATGATTGGAGGACACTTCCACCAGATGTGCAAAATCCCTCCCCACATCTCCCAACAAGCTTCCGATCCACCGGATGAGTACGACGCAATATCTGCTGGGCATCTATACCACCGTGTGAGGACTATCATGTTAATTTTGAATAATTATTCGGTCTTGGAGCATTTATAAAAAAAAAAAAAATTCTACGCCATCCAGTCCAGGCCGTCCCGATATCTTCACGATTGGGTGTTCTCCCCTAGGGGGCGCTTGACTGCAAGATCAAAAGATGTAGCTCCTCCCGGCCCCCTATAAAGGCAGCTGCCCATCGATCATTCCCCAGTTGTTCATCTTTCAGTTGGCTGCATGAGATTGTTACTTGTCACTCTCAGAACTTGGCAGCAGAGCAGGGCCACCTAGCCTGTCGGCTGCTGCAGAACTCTATTCCCTTGGATCACTTCTGACCCACTCCTGCCTCCCAGCCCTTGGCTGCTACAGGGATCCGTGACTGTAGGGTGAACGGTGGTCTGTGGCGTTCGGCAGAGCACATGCTCTGGGCCGCAGACCTTATTAAAAGGTAGTTGGCCACAGGCTTTATGGTGAGCCTGATGGGGAACCACTCATATGTATTCTTTTATATATGTCCCTCCCTGCCCATTGCTTTATTACTGTGTGTGTGCTGCATGTATTTTGGTGCGACTGGAGCACTGAGAGCTCCTCACTGGCTGTGCAGCGAGGGGCGTTCTCCACTCTCTTTCTTACCTCCCTGCGTTCCACCCCCCCCCCCCCCCTTCGGGGGCGCGCGCCGCTCGTGGCAGACGCGCACCGCGCGCCTACTTCCGCACTGCCATGTGCGGCGGCTCCTGCTTCGATGGGGGAAGGGGGGATCGCCGCCATGACAGGCAGCGTTCTTCTCCGGCTGGATGACGCACCGTAGCTGACGTCGCGCTGGTGACGCCCCCCGGAGGATCCTTCTAGAAATCGCTGCTGGGGCCTCGGTGCTGGGTGACAGGCACTAAGGTCTTCATTTCTGCTGCGTGCTGGAGCTGATCTGAGCTGTTCTGGTTGCGGTGTCGTGAGTCCCTCTTCTTTGCCTTATTTGATTGCTTGTATGCCCTATGTCTTTGTTAATTGACATGGGGATTTTTTGTAATTGCTGTCCTTCTCTTTTGTTTTAGATCGTGGGCTAAGGTTGAGGGTTGTGGTTCTCCCGTTCCCCATCATTAGGGATCGGTTATTAGGCTTAATATTTTAGGGCTTAATATTTTTTAATATTCACAATCGCCATAATGGAGGCATTAGGGGATAGTGAGCCGGGCACCCCATTTGGGCAGGACAGGCTTTGCCCTTGTGCAGAAGGAATCCTCTGGGTGGATTCAGCACTGTTTGTCCCACTTGCACCAGAGGCATTGCTTTGGACCATGAGCGGGTGGTCGCTCCTGGCCCTAGCCCTGCATTACCATCAGCCTCTCCAGACCCTCCACTGCTGCAGTCAGCCCCTAGTGAAGGGGGAGCCAGCAAGGGGTCCCATGCTGGTTTTGCGCACAGGCTGGCTAGTCTCGAGAAGCAGATCTCGTTGACAGCCCCTAAGAAGGCCTCGAGTAAGAAGCGGCATCTGGAGCAGATTTACTCGGATGATGATCTCTATGATTTCTTGGGATTTGCGGAGGAAGGTGAGTTGCCAGATTATTCACTCTCAACGGTGGAGTTTTCCGCTGGTGACAACAGCATCTCTGGTCCCTCCTCAGACGAGGATTCTTGCCTCCCAGATAATACTGAGAGTTTGCTCTCTTCCGTGTTTGATACCCTACACATTGTTCCTCCCAGAGGGGCTTAGAAGAAGCAGGGTGATTTATTTCGGCCTGAGAGGCAAAGACACGTCTTCCCTGAGTAGCCTCATTTTTCCATCCTTAAGGAATGGGAAAGGCCCAACAAATTACCGTCTGTCCCTAAGGGCATGGATAGGCGGTACCCTTTTCCTGCTGAATTGGTTCAGCTATGGTGTCACCCTCCCGAGGTGGACCCTCCCGTGTCGGGCTTGTCCAATACCACTGTTATGCCATCGCCTGACAATGCTTCATTACGTGATCCAGCAGACAAGCACATGGATCAGCTGGTCTGCCATCCTTTCACCTTTGCGGGTGCTCTTTCGTCCTGCGTGAGCCTCGGCGATCATTTCACTAACCAACAGGAGAAAGGTGAGACACTGTGGCTCGGGCTAAGGCTCGCAAGCGGGCGGAGGAGTATAAGGAACTAAGGCCTGCTTAGATTTCATTGGCTTTGTTGTTACTGCCATGGAGGATGTGGTCAAGCTTTGTGCCAGAATTTCAGCCTTGCTTGTTGCTTTACTCCACTCGATCTGGTTGAGGCAGTGGTCGGCTGATGAGGCTGCCAAGAAGTCCCTCACAAGTCTGCCTTTTGTGGGAAGCCGGCTTTTTGGGGAGCGCCTGGACCTCCTGGTCAAGGATAGTAAGCTCCCTCAGAGAAGAGAGCCTGCTTGGTCTTTTCGGAACCCCTCTTCTTATCGGTCCTCTCGGGGAGGAAGAGGATCTTCATTTCCAGGTGGCCGCAGAGATACCTGGGGCAGAGGTAGGTCCCGCAACCGACCCAACTCCTCCTGGGGAGCTAAGCCCAAACCCCCAGCCAAGCATGAGGGGGCGCCCTCACCCATACGGGTGGGGGGACGGCTTCTGCTGTTTGCTCAGATCTGGAGACGTCACGTCTCGGATCGGTGGATTCAGGAGGTGGTGTCCTCCGGTTACAAGATAGAGCTGGCAGCCAGGCCACCCTCAAAATTACTCAGTTCAAGGATATCCCGAAACCCGCTAAAAGCTCAGGCTTTCAGAACGGCTGTTCAACACCACCTGCAGTTAGGTGTGATTTGCCCTGTGCCCCGGCAGGAACAGGGTCAGGGGTTCTACTCCAACCTGTTCACGGTTCCCAAGATGGACGGAATGCTACTGCCGATCTTGGACCTAAAGCGTCTCAACAAATTTGTAAGGGTCAGACATTTAAATCCGCATGGAAACGTTGCGGTCGGTGGTGAGATCGCTTCAGCCCGGCGACTTCATGACCACGCTGGATATCAGGGATGCTTATCTGCACATCCAGATCTTCCAAGGACATCAGAAGTTCTTGAGGTTTGCACTGGAGGATCAACATTACCAGTTTGTAGCACTCCCATTCGGCATATCCTCAGCCCCCCGTGTGTTCACCAAGGTGCTGGCGGGCATCATGGCTATCCTGAGGAGTCGGGGTATTCGTGGGTTACCCTATCTGGATGACTTGCTGTTTTCGGCCCGGTCCCTTCAGGAGGCCGAGAGCGATACTCAGATGGTACTGTCAACCCTGGAAGCCTTTGGTTGGGTAATCAATTACCTCAAGTCATTTATCACACCTTCAACAGTGAGATCCTTCCTGGGAATAACGATAGACACCGCTCAGGTCAAGGATATTTTGCCACAGCAGAAGGTTTTGGTTCTCCAGACGCAGGTGCAGGCGCCTTGCTGTCTTGTCAACTGCCGTCGGTGTGTCTGGGGATGAGATTGGTGGGCCTAATGGTGTCGTGCTTCGAGGCAGTACCCTTCGCCCAATTTCACATGAGACCTCTACAATTGAACCTGCTGACCGGCTGTAATCGGGCGCAGGAATCTCTGGAACAAGGTTTTTCGCGGTTTCCCATGGCCAGGCAGTCCCTCTTGTGGTGATCTGCTGGTGGGCAAGTCCTTTCTGACTCCCCATTGGGAGATAGTTACCACGGATGGCAGTCTGACAGGCTGGGGAGGCGTTTGGCAGACCCAGAAGATCCAGAGTCAGTGGGGTCCACAGGAGAACCGGTTACCCATAAATCTCTTGGAGCTGAGAGCAATCCGCTTGACTCCCCATTTAAGTCCATGCGATTCAGGTCCGGTCAGACAATCAGACAGCTGTGGCCTACATCAACCACCAGGGTGGGACTCGGAGCAAGAGATCCCTCAAGGAGGTAACCCAGATTCTGACTTGGGCAGCTGAGAATGTTCCCTGCATCTCGGCGGTCTACATCCCCGGAGTGGAAAACCAGGAGGCAGACTCCCTGAGCAGGAGTTCCTTGCACCTGTGGGAATGGTCCCTCAGCAGTGAGACCTTTCAAGCTCTGTGCCTCCGCTGGGGTCAACCAGACGTGGATCTGTTTGCGTCCAGACACAATCACGAGATCCCAAGGTTCGTCTCTCTCTCAAAAGATCCTCTGGCTATAGCAACAGACGCTCTGGCGATTCCTTGGACGGAGTTCAAATTTCTGTATGCATTCCCTCCGTTTCGCTCCTGGGCAGAGTGCTGCACCGAGAAGGAGCTGGTTTGCAGACATAGTTCAGATGTCAATAGATCACTACATCATGCCCGATGACCCAGGTCTTCTTACACAGGGGTCGCTGCGGCACCCAAATTTAGGGCCGCTGCCTTTGACGGCTTGGCTATTGAAACCTGAATCCTGATGGAGAAGGGGTTGTCGGCCACGGTGATTCATACAATGGTTCCGGCACGGAAGAAGTGGTCTTCCATGATATACTACAGAGTTTGGCGGGCCTATATCGCTTGGTGCGAGGCCAAGAGCCTTTCTTGTCGAAAATTTTCTATTTTTAGGATCCTGGAGTTGTTACAACACTGTTTAGACTTGGGTCTCCAGCTGAGCACCCTCAAGGGTCAGGTCTCGGCTTTAGCCATCTTTTTCCAGAAATCCATTGCCAACCACAGGCTGATCAAGACTTTTTTCCAGGGAGTTACCCATTTCTGGCCACCACGTAAGTCGGTATTACCGGTGTGGGACTTGAATCTGGTGCTGTCTGCTCTCCATGGTCGTCCCTTTCGAGCTATTGAGGGATGCTGCTTTGTCTATGTTGACTCACAAAGTGGTCTTTCTGGTAGCGATCACCTTGGTGCGTCGTGTATCAGAACTGGCCGCGCTTTGTATGAAACCACCCTACTTTGAGTTGCACAGGGGTAAGGTGGTTTTTCGTTTTGAACCAGATTTTTGGCCGAAGGTCGTTTCTCCTTTTCACCTTAATGAAGTTGTCTTACCTTCCTTGTGTCCAGCACCGGCTAACTCCAAAGAACGGACCCTCCATGCTTTGGATGTGGTCAGAGCCATAAGTTATTAACTGGCTGCGACTGAATCCTTCAGGAAATTGGATTTGCTTTTTGTCCTAACAGAGAGCTCTAGGAAAGGATTGCCACCAGCCAAATCCACTCTCAGTAAGTGGATTAGACAGGCGGTGGTACAAGCTTTTTCTGCCAGGGGGAAGGAACCCCCTTTTTGGATCACAGCTCATTCTACCAGAGCTATTGGTGCCTCTTGGGCTTTTCAGCATCAGGCATCGGTGGAACAAGTTTGTAAGGCTGCAACTCGGTCTTCTGTTCATACTTTTTTCCAAGTTTTACAAGGTGGGTGTTGGGGCCTCAGCTGACACTGTTTTTGGTTGAAAGGTGCTTCAGGCGGTAGTGAAATGAACTACATGCTGTTCCGTACTGGGGATCCCGCCCATATGGACACTGCTTTTGGATGTCCCAATCGTGAAGATATCGAGACGGCCTGGACTGGATGGAGGAGAAAAATACAATACCGTCCCACCCCGCCCTTGTGTTCGTTATGTCCTGCATGCCTGTTATGGTGATTCAACCATTTTTGCTCATAAGACACTAGTTCTAGTTTTTTCTAGTTTTGTCATTAGGGAGAGTACAAGCAGAGGCTATGTGACGTAACACGGTCTCTTATGGTTTGTTTGGGCCTCCCGGCCTGCCCTTTTTTGTTGTGTACTGCTTTTTAACCACTGGGGAATGATAGACTGGCAGCTGCCTTTATAGGGGTCTGGGAGAGGCTACATCTTTTGATCTGGCAGTCAAGCGCCCCCTAGGGGAGAACTCCCAATCGTGAAGATATCGGGACGGCCTGGACTGGATGGGTACAAAAACAATTCTACAGGTGAGTTTCACAGTATTGTATTTTTTTGCATCTTGTCCATAGTGTGGTGTGCATTACTATATAGTCATTGTGGCGTGTATTACTATATAGTCATTGTGGCATGCATTACTATATAGTCATTGTGGCGTGCATTACTATATAGTCATTATTGTGGTGTGCATACTATATAGTCATTATGGTGGTGGGCATTACTATATAGTTGTTATGGTGGTGGGCATTACTTTATAGTCATTATTTTGCATACTGATGATCCCATTGGGTACTGGGACTTGGTAATAGCACCCAACATTGCTGCATCTAAGTTTGAGCATTATCCTGGAGTGTGCCTTTTCCACAAACCTCTTTTTGATGATGCATATTTAATAAAATTATTTAACATTTATCTGACAATAAATCCATTTTCAGATGGAGGATCTGGAACAACAGAAGAGGGAGCAGCTGGAGCTACTAAAGAGGCTGGAGGAAGAAAAACAGTTGCTAGAGGAAGAATATGGCCGTGTCCAGCAGCAAATGCAGGAGGCCAGTACCAGGCAGATGGAACAGGAGTATGTGGCCACTATGCAGGAGGACAATTATACCCCTGAAGATCCTGAATCTCTGGTAAGATCTGGTTCCAGCTATAGATGATCTGATACAACCAATACACTAAACTGTATGGTTTTGCTTGTAGTTGTCCTGATGTTGGCCATACCCGTGGCTTTCTAAATGTAGTATCAAAAGCCATGTGACTAAAACCGGAATTGAAGTCCATCTTATTGCGTGATCTTTTACATTGTGTCAGGATCTGGGGCCAACTGCAATGATTCTAAAGACAGTTCTTAGTCAAATAATACGCAGTTTATTGAAAATAAAGTCCAACAGGCAAAATCTCTTAACTTCAGAGTATGATGCAGGATACAATGCAGTACAGCAAGCGGTTACCTCACCAAATTTAGCAATATCCAGTATAGAATAATTGCAGTGTATTGCAAGTCCTTGATATCACAGGTCCTCTTTCGGGGCATACAAGTCCAGGCTGTTAATCCACAGGTTCCAAGAACAGATAACACATAAAGTCCTTTGGCTGCAATTCAGTACTGTCAGTATTGGGAGCAGCAAGGCACAGGCTCCTCATCCCAGTCTGCCCAACTCCACACTGGAAGCCTCAGCAACTCCTTTTAAAGGGCGTTCTTCAATTAGTCTCATAACCTGGGAAGATCTATGAGTAGGGGAAAAACCCGTAGAGGACCCGGGATGTGGATTGGATCTCGTATATCCCGGCATGGATTGAGCTCATGGGAAAAATAGACCCCATCCACCACTTTTCCATACACTTTACCACAATTGTTGTCAGAGTGAAAAAATTCTCAGTGCTTCAAATTGGGGGTCATACTAAAGATTCAGTGAAACTCTGCGGGCACATTTGGGTGTAAATTGCTGCCTGTATCTTGATGAGCTTTCTGCATACCCCATCGGGTGCCATTGTTTCCAATGTATACAGCACGTCCTGCTCCAAAGATAATTCCTTATGTTTAGGTTATACATCCACAAGATGGCGCTGGACTGCAGAGACAGCAAAAAAGTGGCTCCTCCCAGCCCCTTATAACAGGGTCCTCCCACAAATTCCCCAGATCTTCTCTGCAGTCTGCGCTGCGATGACAAGAAGATGGCTCTCTACTCGCAGGTGAGCGGGGCTTATTAGCCTGCGGCCCTGTCGGAGTATTCCCACCCGTTCCATTTTTAATTTGCCTCCCAGCCTTGGCTGCACTGGTTCAGGTGATGCTAGGCAGCACCGCTGTAGGTGCTTAGGAGCGCTGCTCCACCGCAATCCCCCACCAAAGGGTAGGCGGTATAGGCACATGGTGAGCCTTTATGGGAATGCTCCTCCCGCACTATCGCCCCTGTCCATCGGTGGGCCGCTGCTCTCCCTTGTAGTTCTGGGGGGGGGGGGGTGTGTATTTTTACATTCACTCGTTGTATTTTATACTTGGCTGCTCGGTTTTCTGTCACCGTAATTAATTGGTTGCACTGTTTGCTTTTAAAATTGGCGCCGCCGCGCGCGCTTGTACGGTGTTCCGCGGTCGGCGGCGACATTACCTCAGGCGCTGCTGCGCCATCATTGGTTAGGTTTGTCACGTGGGCGGCTTCACGCTTTTCGGGGGGGGGGCGGGCCCTGCGGATGGCGCGTTCTGCATCCGCGGCCCGCCCCTCGAGGTATACTCAGCGCCATTTTGCTTCTTTCTGCGGCGTGGCTGGTGTCTGTGTACCGCGGTCTGTGAGTTGCCCATGCGGGCTGATTTATCTTTTGATATTTGTATGCATGCAGCTTACGGGGTTTTTCTGTTTGTGAGACGGTCACCAAGGATGCCAGTCTGACAGGGACTTCTGGAACTCTCTAAAATTCCAGGGGCTGTGGGGCCCTCAGGAGGCCCACACTCCTATCAATATTCTGGAACTGAAGGCGATCAGGTTGGTTCTAGCCCGCTTGACCCCACACATTTGGGGTCGGGCTGTTCAGGTAAGCTCGGATCCTGTCCTGGGCGGGGGACAATGTTCCCTGCATCTCGGCTGTGTACATTCCGGGGGTGGAGAATCTGGAGGCAGACCTTCTGAGCAGGGGGTCTTCTCGCCTGGGGGAATGGTCCCTCAGCAACAGTGTTTCGCTCCGTTGGGGTCAGCCAGATGTGGACCTGTTTGCGTCCCCTCACAATCACAAGCTTCCAGTCTTTGTGTCTCTGTCCCAGGATTCTCTGGCCTTAGCCATGGATGCTCTAACACAACTTCAGCTTCTGTATGTGTTTCCCCTGTTGGGCAGGGTTCTGCGCAAAATAGCTCAGGAAGGGGTGCCAGCAATTCTGGTGGCCCCCTGTTGGCCAAGACAAGTGTGGTTCGCAGACATTGTGCAGCTGGCAGTAGATCAGTTCGCCCTGCCCAAGGATCCAGATCTGCTCCCTCAGGGGCGGCTACGCTACCCCAATTTGCAAACGCTGGCTTTGACGGCCTGGCTGCTGAAACCTCCATCTTAATGGAAAAGGGGCAGCCTGCCTCTGTTGTTAACACCATGATCAGGGCTAGAAAGAAGTCCTCTTCTTCCATCTACTATAGGGTTTGGCATACTTACATTGACTGGTGTGAGTCTAAATCTCTTCCCTGTCGGGTGTTTTCTATTCCTAGGATTCTGGAATTTCTTCAACATGGTTTGGATCTGGGACTTCAACTCAGCACTCTGAAAGGTCATGTTTCTGCCTTGGCTGTTTTTTTCCAGACATCTCTTCCTCAGCATCATCTGGTCAAGACCTTCTTCCAGGGGGTGACTCATGTGCTTCCCCCTCGTAAGCCTATGTTGCCAGTCTCCTTTTGAGCCTGTGCAAGACGCCGCTTTGTCCATTTTTACTCTTAAGGTAGTCTTTTTGGTGGCTATCACTTCTGTTAGGCGTGTTTCTGAGTTGGCGGCGCTTTCCATCAAGCCCCCTTACTTTGAGAGACACCAGGACAAGGTGGTGTTTCGCTTTAAGCCAGATTTTCTGCCTGAAGTTGTGTCTGTGTTTCATCTCAATCAGGACATTGTTCTGCCTTCTCTGTGCCCTAATCCTAGTAACCCTAAGGAGAGGGCTCTACATTCCTTGGATGTGGTCAGGAACCTGAAGTTCTATTTGGTGGCTACTGAACCCTTCAGGAAGACTGATGCTCTTTTTGTGGTCCCTTCTGGTGCTAAGAAGGGTCTGGCTCCAGCTAAGTCTACCATCAGCAAGTGGATCAGTCAGGCTGTGATTCAGGACTATTCCTGCTAAAGGGAAGAATCCTCCCTTTTGCCTTACTGCTCATTCCACTCGTGCTATTGGTGCCTCTTGGGCTTTTCAGCACCAGGCTTCTGTTGAACAAGTTTACAAGGCTGCTACTTGGTCTTCTGTTCATACATTTTTACAAGGTTGATGTTCGGGCTTCAGCTGATGCTGCCTTTGCCGCAAGGTTCTGCAGGTGGCAGTGGTTTAATCTGCATTTGTTTTTTGCGGATCCCACCCTACCTTACGGACAATGCTATTGGAAGTCCCAAACGTAAGGAATTATCTTTGGAGAAGGATGTGCTGTATACTTAGAATAATACAATTCTGTGATTACTCACCTGTAGAATTGGTATTATACGTATACAGCACGTCTTGCTCCACCCCACCCTTGTTATCATTATTCTTTGTACCTCTGTATGGTGATTGTTATCATGTTTCATGGTTAAAATTGTTGATTATGGGTTTAATTCTCCCGGCTTCTTGCTAAACTGCTTTTCAATACTGGGGAATTTTGTGGGAGGTCCCTGGTATATAAGGGGCCGGGAGGAGCCACTCTTTTGCTGTCTCTACAGTCCAGCGACATCTTGTGGATGTATAACCCAAACGTAAGGAATTATCTTTGGAGCAGGATGTGCTGTATACGTATAATACCAATTCTACAGGTGAGTAATCGCAGAATTGTATTTTTTTTTTTTTTGGAAGAAGAAAGTCACCCCTGATGCAATAAACATGTGATCCCTGGATGATAATCCTACCGGGAAGAAGAAAACCACAAGCTTGGCGGTAGTTTTTTCCGCTTGGGTGTGTAAGTGACCCCTCCCCATCAGATTACATGTTTTTTATGGATCTTTAATATTATACAATTTTACAATAGTGCTATTGTAACGGCAGCCTTTTGACAACTAAAGAAAATCTGTAGAAAGGGTACTTTAAAGATCAGTCTCCCTGAGATGTACACACCCACTATACTTGGGGCTCGCCCACTCTTACAATGGGTTGCCCTGCCTGCTGCTTTCGCTGTTAACGCCAGCAGGCGCTTGCAATTGGTGGCGGATTTGTATTTTGAATTTATAACTCTATCTTCCTTTAGGAACCATCCATGTCGGTGTCTGCCGAGAATCTGCACGTTCAGCTCATTCGGGAGTACCAGCACCGCCTTGTGGAGCAGAATCGGTAATTACCCCTTCTTATGGATTTACCCCCAGGCTAGGCTGTGCTGCATGGATGTCAGCCATGAAATGTGTCGGCAGGCTGAGCTGTGTCTTTTGATGACCTCTAAACCCAAATCTGGGCAAACGAGGCCCTGACAAAATACTCACAACTTATTTCAACACACCAATTTCACACCTAGGCCTTAATTCGCGAAAAGTGGAAAAAAATTCTCATGGTAGTAAAACATTCAATTATTGAGAAAAAAGCCTGAGATTTTCACTGTTAGTAAATCACTAGATAGGAATACAATGAAAGTCAATGACACTTTTTACTACAGGCAGAAGGAGAGCATACGCTCCATCTAGTCTGCCCTTATGTGTATACTATATGTTCTCTTTATCTTAGGATAGATGGAGGCTTATCCCAGGCATGTGCTTATTCACTGTCGATTTTTCAACTACCTCTGCTGGAAGTGTATTCCAAGCATCTACTACTCTATTTCTGTAAAATAATACTTTCTAACATTGCTCCCCCCCCCCCCCCCCGACCAGCTTCAGGTTGGGCCCCCTTGTTTGATCATTAAGTTTCTTTTCTTAAAAACACTTCTCTCCTGAACCTTATTGAATCCAGTCACATATATAAGGCTCCATCATGTCCCCTCTCGCCCTTCTTTCCTCCAGACTGTACAAATTAATTTCTTTAAGTCTCTCCTGATAAGTTTTAAGTTTATCAGGAGAGACTTAAAGAACTTAATTTGTACAGTCTGGAGGAAAGAAGGTGAGGTTACCAGCGACCCTGAGGTTTTACACTGTGGGGCTTCCCGGTCTTAGAATACCCCAGGGGAAGGATTATTTTTATTTTTGGGTTATGTCCTGCTACTGTATGAAAGTACTTTGGTACATTAAATATTTATTCTAAGTATGTCACACACCCCACTTCAAACATTAATAATTACAATAGGGTTAACTCACCGCTAGGTGGCAGCATTGCAGAGAATCTCCAAAAATTCAACAGGCCCCTCCCGGTCTATACATACCTGGTACCTCCCAACAATCACCCAGTGTTGTTCTCTGCAAGGTGGCGACAAGACAGAAGAAAGAAGTCTCCCCCCGGCCCCCAACCGCCCCCCCCCCCGTGGTCTATTTCTGCCCGGCTCTTGTTTTGTAGCATACTTGTTAACTGGCAGCCTCCCAGCCTCGGCTGTAGGCCGGGCAAAAGGTAGCCGGCACCTTTGGTGCCTAGGAGATTAGCTCCTCCGCTCGACCCTTCATTGCGGGGCATAGCGGGATTCCCGGAGTGGTGATCCGGATGTGGGATGCCCCCATTTAACTAGTGGTTAATCAGCGGTTACAGGTTTGTGTCTAGCCCTGGGACAGTAGTTTATTCCTTACTCCGGGTGTCATGGTTGTGTGAGTGTGGCTGCTGAACTGGCTGATTTTGTGAGGGCTCCTGCGCTGTTTACTGTGGCGTGTTTGACTTGACCTGCCTTGTGTGTGTTTTTTACTTGCGGGTGCTGCTTGAGCGAGTTTGGCGGTTCTCCCCTCAGGAGCCGGGGGGGCGGGGCCACGTGGCGCGCTGCGCCGCGGTCCCGCCTGTTGGCTGAGCGCCATGCTCGGCGCTTGCAGCCTGGCGTGCCCGGCCTGCTCAGGGGTGAGAGAGAGATTGAGAGTGTGTGTGTTGCGCACTTTGGGACCGGCAGGTTGCTCCGCCGGTCCCGTCCTGGAAGGTGAGCGCGGTTTCGCCGGTCTGGCTGTTGCGATGACGCCGCAGGGGGGCGGGACCGCGTCGCGCGCTGATTGGCCTGTTCGAAGGGGCGGGGCTTTCTCGGCTCCCGGGGCTCGTCTTCTCCTCCCGGGGCTCGTCTTCTCCTCCCGGGGCTCGTCTTCTCCTCCCGGGGCTCGTCTTCTCCTCCCGGGGCTCGTCTTCTCCTCCCGGGGCTCGTCTTCTCCTCCCGGGGCTCGTCTTCTCCTCCCGGGGCTCGTCTTCTCCTCCCGGGGCTCGTCTTCTCCTCCCGGGGCTCGTCTTCTCCTCCCGGGGCTCGTCTTCTCCTCCCGGGGCTCGTCTTCTCCTCCCGGGGCTCGTCTTCTCCTCCCGGGGCTCGTCTTCTCCTCCCGGGGCTCGTCTTCTCCTCCCGGGGCTCGTCTTCTCCTCCCGGGGCTCGTCTTCTCCTCCCGGGGCTCGTCTTCTCCTCCCGGGGGCTCGTCTTCTCCTCCCGGGGCTCGTCTTCTCCTCCCGGGGCTCGTCTTCTCCTCCCGGGGCTCGTCTTCTCCTCCCGGGGCTCGTCTTCTCCTCCCGGGGCTCGTCTTCTCCTCCCGGGGCTCGTCTTCTCCTCCCGGGGCTCGTCTTCTCCTCCCGGGGCTCGTCTTCTCCTCCCGGGGCTCGTCTTCTCCTCCCGGGGCTCGTCTTCTCCTCCCGGGGCTCGTCTTCTCCTCCCGGGGCTCGTCTTCTCCTCCCGGGGCTCGTCTTCTCCTCCCGGGGCTCGTCTTCTCCTCCCTCGCAGACACGGAGCGGTGGCCGGGCCGCCATCTTGCTGCGGGTGCCTCGCTGCGCTTCTGCTCTTCTCCAGGTAGGCGTTTCTGGCAGATTAGCCTGCGGGGGTTGTTTTGGGTCACATAGGACTGGTGGCCTGGCCCCCCGCCTTACGTCCCCCTCCTTCTCCCTCCTCCTCGCTCCCGCCCGCCTTTTTAAAGTGCTGGCTGGATATATTAACCATCTCTTTTTGTCTATGGTTAATCGGGGGGGGGGGGGGGGTTGTATTGGTATGATATTTCTGTATGTTTTCATAGGTATTACTGTGCCTGGATTGACTGTTGTCCCTGTTCTTTTGTGTCTTTCAGATCCTGGGATCCCGTCTGGCAGGGCTCTCCCGGTCTTATATACCTGGCTTGTGGGGGGTTGTTTTCTAGAAATATATATATATATATATATATATATATATATATATATATATATATATATATATATATATATATATATTTATATATATATATATATATATATATATTTATATATATATATATATATATATATATATATTTATATATATATATATATATATATATATATATATATATATATATATATTTATATATATATTTATATATATATATATATATATATATATATATATATATATATATATATATATTTATATATATATATATATTTATATATATATATATATTTATATATATATATATATATATATATATATATATATATATATATATATTTATATATATATATATATTTATATATATATATATATATATATTTATATATATATATATATATATATATATATATATATATTTATATATATATATATATATTTATATATATATATATATATATTATATTTATTTATATATATATATATATTTATTTATATATATATATTTATTTATATATATTTATTTATATATATATATTTATTTATATATATATATTTATTTATATATATATATTTATTTATATATATATATTTATTTATATATATTTATTTATATATATTTATTTATATATATATATTTATTTATATATATTTATTTATATATATATATTTATTTATATATATATATTTATTTATATATATATATTTATTTATATATATATATTTATTTATATATATATATATATATATTTATATATATATATATATATATTTATATATATATATATATATTTATATATATATATATATATTTATATATATTTATATATATATATATATTTATATATATTTATATATATATATATATATATATATATTTATATATATATATATATATATATTTATATATATATATATATATATATATATATATTTATATATTTATATATTTATTTATATATATATTTATATTTATATATATATATATATTATATATATATATATATATATATATATATATATATATATATATATATATATATATATATATATTTATTTATATATATATATTTATATATATTATACTAATTCCCCTGGGTCAGGATTTTTAGATAATTAGGGGGCATCCCGGGTCGCGTACTGCATAAATCCCTGGGTTCCGCGAATACCATAAATTTCACCACATGGAGGCTGCCACAGATACCGGAATTGATTCTTCGGGACAATCCAAGGTGTGCGAGGGTTGTGGGACTCCGCTCCACGGACATGATGATATCATTTTGTGTATCCCATGTGCACAGCGGAACATTGCACGGCAGTCCAGTACTCCGGTGCCTAGCACTTCGTCGGCCGCGCCATCTCCCTCTCCCCCTCGCTTATTCCGGACCCCGTGTGACGTTGTCCTGGGCGGGGATTCGCAATCTGAGGTATGTGCCCGTTTGACCAGCCTTGAGAAAAGGTTTTCCGCAATGGCCACTCAGAAGGCTCCAGCTAAGCGGAAGCATCTGTCTCCGCCTCCGCCGGATTCAGATGAGGAAGTTATTGGAGATCTGGATTGGTCGGATCGTCCCCTTGAAGATGGTGAACTCATTGAGGAAGAAGATTCTGAGGTTCAGCAGTTGCTGGGTGCTGAGGGGGATCAGGCTGAGGGCCTTCCTCTCGATTCATCTACCATTCTGACTCAGATGTTTGAGGATTTGGATCCTCCGGTGGTTGCTCCTAGGCCTAAGGGTCAGCTTTTTGGGGTGTCCAAGCAGCGCTTGGAGTTTCCCAGCCAACAGCATTTTGAAGAGATTGTTTTCAAGCAATGGGAGTAACCTACGCGTCTCGTCGGTGTGCCGTCTAGCTGTGATAGGAAGTATCCTTTTCCGGCGGAATTGATGAAGCGTTGGTCTGTCCCCCCTGAGGTAGATACTCCGGTCTTGGGACTGTCCAACACGGCGGTCGTGCATTCCCCTGACACGACTTCGCTCAGGGACGGCGAGGATCGCCGGATTGATCAGCTGGCCCGCCATGGCTTTGTATGTGCGGGTTCGGTGTTAAGGCCTGTCTGTGCTTCGGCTCTTTTGACTTGCGGTCAGGTCTATTGTCAGGGACTTGGGTGTGGATCTCGAGCCTACCTGTGATGAGTCTCTTGCGCTTAAGCGCTGTGATTCCTTCTTGTCCTTTATCCTGGCCGCTCAGGAGGATGCCATGCTGATGTGTGGTAGGGCTACTGCCTTGCTGGTGGCTATCCGTCGCTGTGTGTGGTTGAGACAGTGGACGGCTGATTTTAATTCTAAAAGATCGCTCACGGCTCTTCCCTTTTTGGGTTTGAGGCTTTTTGGTGAGAGGCTGGATTCTGTTGCCAAGGGAGGTAAGTTACCTCAGCGCAAGAAATTTCGCCGTTCCTTTCGGGGGACGGTCTCCTTCAATCCGTCCTTTCGGGGAGCCGGAGCCGGCAGGGGTGCGGGCTTCTCGGCCTCCAGGGGCGCCAGTTGGAATAGGGGTAAAGGCCGTGGCCGTCCCGTTCGCGTCTGGGGCGCCAAGCCCAAGCCAGTTGCCAAGCCCGCCCAGCAATGAGGGGGCGCCCTCACCCGTTCGGGTGGGGGGACGGTTGCGACTTTTCTCCCGGGTGTGGGACCAGGAGGTCTCGGACAGATGGATCCGGGAGGTGGTTTCGGCCGGTTACAAGTTGGAGTTCCGAGTCCCGTCCTCCTCCAAGGTTCTTCAGGTCTCGGGTGTCTTTGGATCCTTTGGCCGCGCAGGGGCTCCTAGCGGCGGTAAGGAATCTTCTAGACTTAGCTGTCGTTTGCCCGGTTCCTTCTTCAGAGGTAGGGCGCGGGTTTTACTCCAATCTCTTCACTGTCCCCAAAAAGGACGTGTCCTTCCGTCCTATTCTGAATTTGAAGTTTCTCAACAGGTTTATTCGTCCCCGGAAGTTCCGCATGGAAACCCTGCGGTCTGCGATCGGTTCGCTTCGGCAGGGGGACTTTATGACGTCCATAGACATCAAGGATGCGTATCTGCACATTCCGATTTTCCCAGCTCATCAGCGGTTCCTTCGTTTCGTGGTGGAGGATCGGCATTTTCAGTTTGTGGCTCTTCCATTCGGCCTCACCTCTGCTCCGAGAGTGTTCACCAAGGTGTTGGCGGGGGTGATGGCCCTGCTCAGAGCTCAGGGGATTCGCATTGTGCCTTACCTGGACGATCTTCTCATCATGGCACCTTCCTTCAGTCAAGCAGAGGGGGACACCAGCATGGTGGTGTCTATGCTGGAGAGGTTCGGCTGGGTGATCAATTACCCCAAGTCCTCGCTGGTTCCGGCCAGGGTGGTGACCTTTCTGGGGATGTCGTTGGACTCCTGCCAGCACAGAGTGTTTCTCCCTCAGGCCAAGGTTCTGCTGATTCAGGAATTGGCCCAGTTGCTTCTCTCCCATCCTCATCCGTCCATTCGTCTGGGCAGTTCCCTTTGCACAGTTTCATACGAGGACTCTTCAACTTCATCTTTTGGCGTCTTGGGACCGGCGTCCGGGGTCGTTGGATCGGTCCTTCCGGTTGTCCTCTCGGGTTCGGCAGTCCCTTCTGTGGTGGTTGGTCTCGGACAACCTTCTGAAGGGCAGGTCGTTTCTGACCCCGCTTTGGGAAACTGTCACCACGGATGCCAGTTTGTCAGGCTGGGGAGGTTTTTGGAAGGATCTTCAGTTTCAGGGGCAGTGGGACCCTCAGGAGGCCCACTTGCCCATCAATGTTCTGGAATTGCGAGCCATCAGGTTGGTTCTGTCTCACTTGACGCATCATTTACAGGGTCTGCCGGTTCAGGTTCGCTCAGACAATCAGACGGCGGTTGCTTACATCAATCACCAAGGAGGGACTCGCAGTCTGGGTGCCCACAGGGAGGTGTCTCTGATTTTAGTCTGGGCGGAGACTCATGTCCCTTGCATCTCGGCAGTTTACATTCCGGGAGTGGAAAACACAGAGGCGGACTTTCTAAGCCGGTGTGCGTCCCGTCGGGGGGAGTGGTCTCTCCATCCCCAGGTGTTTCGGTCGCTTTGTCTCCGGTGGGGGACGCCGGAAGTGGATCTGTTTGCCTCTCGTCACAACCACAAGCTTCCGTCCTTTGTGTCCCTGTCCCGGGACCCTCTGGCTCTGGCGGTGGATGCCATGGCCCTGAGCTGGAGGGCCCTGGGGTTTCTTTATCCGTTTCCTCCGATTCCCATGCTAGGCAGGGTTCTGCGAAAGTTGGTTCTGGAGGGAGTTCCCGCCATTCTCGTGGCTCCAAGGTGGCCAAGGCGGGTGTGGTTCGCAGACATCGTTCGTCTGGCCGTAGATCAGTTCGATCTGCCTCTTCGGCCCGGATCTTCTCACACAGGGTCAACTATGTTACCCCAGTTTACAAACGCTGGCTTTGACGGCTTGGCTGCTGAAACCTCCATCTTAAAGGAGGAGGGTCTTTCAGATGCGGTCATTCGGACTCTTATTAGTGCCAGGAAGAGATCTGCTTCTTCCATCTATTACAGGTATTGGAGATCTTATATTGATTGGTGTGAGGCTAGGTCTTTGCCTTGCCGGGTCTTTTCTGTGTCTAGGATTTTGGAGTTTCTTCAGTCGGGGCTGGACTCCGGTCTTCAGCTGAGTACCTTGAAGGGGCAGGTTTCTGCTTTGTCAATTTTTTTCCAGAAGTCTTTTGCTAGCCATTCCTTGGTCAAGACCTTTTTCCAGGGGGTTTCGCATGTGCGGCCTCCTAGGAAGCCTTTGCTCCCAGTGTGGGATTTGAATTTGGTTCTTTCTGCTCTTAAGGCTCCTCCTTTTGAGCCTTTGCGGGATATTGCTCTGTCCACTCTTACTCAGGTTGCCTTTCTGGTGGCCATCACTTCGGTTCGGCGTGTTTCAGAGTTGGCAGCTTTGTCTATTCAGGCTCCTTATTTCGAGGATTATCAGGACAAAGTGGTTTTTCGCTTCAAGTCAGATTTTCTCCCTAAAGTGGTCTCTGCCTTTCATCTTAACCAGGACATTGTTCTTCCTTCCTTGTGTCCTAAGCCTAAGAATGTCAAGGAGAGTGCTTTGCACTGCTTGGATGTTGTACGTTGTATTAGGTACTATCTACGTGCTACGTCTTCTTTTCGTAAGACTGATGCCTTTTTCGTTGTGTCCTGTGGGCCTAGGAAGGGTTTGGCTCCGGCCAAATCTTCCATTAGTAAATGGATTCGTCAGGCCATTGTTGGAGCTTATTCGGCTAAGGGGAAGGATCCTCCTTTTCGCGTTACTGCTCAATCTACTCGTGCGGTTGGTGCGTCCTGGGCTTTTCAGCACCAGGCTTCGGTTGAACAAGTGTGTAAGGCTGCAACTTGGTCTTCTGTTCATACTTTTTCTAAGTTCTATAAGGTTGATGTGCGGGCCTCAGCGGATGCTGTTTTTGGCCGCAAGGTTTTGCAGGCTGCAGTGGTTTGAGTTTTTTCTGCGTTATTGCCTGGTCGGATACCCACCCTTTTCTGGACACTGCTGTTGGATGTCCCTATTGTAATTATTAATGTTTGATGTGGGGTGTGTGACATATTTAGAATACCATTTTGTGAATACTCACCTGTAAAATGGGTATTATAAGTATGTCACACACCCCACTTCACCCGCCCTTTTTGGTATCCTGGCTCTTTATATGGTGAAGTTTAGTTCTTTACGTTGAGGGTTACATTGTTTGTTCCTGGTACCTTGTCTTACTGCTGTTCTAATACTGGGTGATTGTTGGGAGGTACCAGGTATGTATAGACCGGGAGGGGCCTGTTGAATTTTTGGAGATTCTCTGCAATGCTGCCACCTAGCGGTGAGTTAACCCTATTGTAATTAATGTTTGAAGTGGGGTGTGTGACATACTTATAATACCCATTTTACAGGTGAGTATTCACAAAATGGTATTTTCCTCTAATTCAGGCTACATAAGCTATCTGTAGATGAAGCAAGAAGGCGTTTATCAGAATACCAGCTTCTATTGAAGAAAAGGTATCCACACTTATCCACGTCATGCCAAGAAACGGCAGAGAACAATCTGGAAATAGTAGGTGGTGGACAAAGCCCGAAACCAGAGGCCCTGATCTCTTTGGATGCTAGTTCTTCTCTTTCAGACCGGATTATGCCTGTGAATGATCCTTATAGCACTCCAGTAATGGTAAAGGGTGAGCTCCATATAAAGCAGACCTCAAGGACTTTGGAGCGTAAGGAGACCAGTCCAAGGAGCACATTGCCGGATTTTAAGCTCAAGGGTGCTGAAATCCATGATGACTCCATACTGCAAGGTCACGAGGTCTCCAACAGACTACACCTAAGTGTGAAGAGCTTGGAAGCTTCTGTGATTGATGGTCCCTCTCAAGAACCATTGCCTTATTCAGGTCCTCCTTATGAGAGCTTGGAACCTCAAGAGCCATTGCCTTGTTCAGGTCCTCCCTATCGGAGTCCTCATGAGGACAAGTCAAGGCTACCACATATTGATGAAAAACAATCCTACACATCTAGCCCAGGAGAGTACGAGACCTCCTCCAGTACATCGTATAATCCGCTTCCCTCTGAACTTTCTTTGGGGCTTCCTCACGGTGATGTTCCGGAACCAGCCGTCCCTTTATCACTTCCCAGTTTAGGTGCAATACATAAGGAACATCTTTCATTTGGGGACTTCTCTAATGTCCGGGAGTTCAGAGAGCGACTCCTCTCCTCCACTGCAGACATCCAAGCTCAGCAGGAGCAGCTGAGGAACGTGCAGGATCATCTGGACAAGCAAAGGGATTTTCTATTGTCTAAACAAAAGAGCCAAGAGGAGCAGCTCCTGCAGAGACAGAGGCAGCTGGAGGAACAAATAAAGCTGCATCAAGAGGCACTTGAAAATGTTATTGCGTCCGCACAGGTTAGTAAGCAATACAGCTCTGCCAATATCTCTTTACCTGTATTAGGGGCTTCCTAGATCCTGTGTAAGTTGCCAAAGATGAAAAAGAATGGGGCACTTACCGCCGCAGCCCGGGGGTTAAAAACCTGACCTGGGCCCTTGAGAGTTAACAAGCTTCAGGTTTATCTTCGGAAGTGGCTATCGGGTGTGCGCACCGTTCGCTGTGTATACTGATGAAGGCAGGAGGTTATACTTGGTTAAATGTCCAAGTTGTTTCTAGTCTCTTAGAGGAGGGAGAGAGCTTCCAGCACAGCCACGTCTCCTGCGGCTTCTGTAGAACAACCCTTCGAGGATGTTGAAGGATGAAACACACGTTGTTCTACGGAAGCTGCAGGAGACGCGGCTGGAAGCTCTCTCCCTCCTCTAAGAGACTAGAAACAACTTGGACGTTTAACCGCATATAACCTCCCGACTTCATCTGGATGCACAGCGAGCAGCATGCACACCCGATAACAAGCTATAAATATGAATGTTGCTTCCCTTTTGATAGGCCTGGCATGGGAGCACGCATCAAATTGGAGGGTTGCCACTTAGGACCACGTATGAGTCATTGGATTACTGGAAAGAGGAGTTTCATGGTGATTTGAGGGATTTCACACATCCCAAAGAGGAGGGAAACCACTGGCCCTAGAGTCTTATAGAGTTTGGGCTGGGCACGAGGATGCAGGGGATGTGGCCGCTCTCACTCCCCATAGTAAACAATCAGAGCTGTTCACCAAATTACATAAGCATGGAAACTGCTCTGATTGCACCATCACACATTTGGAAGCCATTCATAAGTGGCTGCACCAAGGGCTAAAAGTAAGGGGCTGGTGTTTGGGCTATTGCACCTGGTTATTGTCAGTTTTTATTAGAGATATTTGTTTTGGATACATTATGCTGTTCTTTTTCATGTTTTTTTTTTTTTATTATCTTGTTTACTGTGCAGCCAGGAATAAGCAGACAGCTGCCTGACGTTGGCCAGATACGAAGGAAAGACCAGTATCACTTTATGTCAACTCTGTTAGAAGAACTGGAAGAAAGCAGCCAGGAGGTCCTCCAACAGGAAGCCAGTAGGTTTACGTTCACCAATATAGTCACCCCAATGTGATCATTTACTGTTATAGCAAACCAAAATGTGTGAAATGCCCTGGGGTCACCAGTATACTCATCTTGCCGATGATTCCTTGACAAGTCCACGTGCCCGCCATTTTTTAGACCAATCAGTCGGTGATCTCAAATTTGCTCGGTGAGCGAGGATAAAGGATCGCCTCCCGGTACTCGAGGAGGAAAAGATCAGCTTCCATTTTGCATTGTAACATTTTAAGATTCTCACACTCTTTGTATTTAAAGTCCTGTCTGTCTTCAAATCCCTTCCCCTGTCGTGGCTCCTCCCTGGGTCCCCTGTCGTGGCTCCTCCCTGGGTCCCCTGTCGTGGCTCCTCCCTGGGTCCCCTGTCGTGGCTCCTCCCTGGGTCCCCTGTCGTGGCTCCTCCCTGGGTCCCCTGTCGTGGCTCCTCCCTGGGTCCCCTGTCGTGGCTCCTCCCTGGGTCCCCTGTCGTGGCTCCTCCCTGGGTCCCCTGTCGTGGCTCCTCCCTGGGTCCCCTGTCGTGGCTCCTCCCTGGGTCCCCTGTCGTGGCTCCTCCCTGGGTCCCCTGTCGTGGCTCCTCCCTGGGTCCCCTGTCGTGGCTCCTCCCTGGGTCCCCTGTCGTGGCTCCTCCCTGGGTCCCCTGTCGTGGCTCCTCCCTGGGTCCCCTGTCGTGGCTCCTCCCTGGGTCCCCTGTCGTGGCTCCTCCCTGGGTCCCCTGTCGTGGCTCCTCCCTGGGTCCCCTGTCGTGGCTCCTCCCTGGGTCCCCTGTCGTGGCTCCTCCCTGGGTCCCCTGTCGTGGCTCCTCCCTGGGTCCCCTGTCGTGGCTCCTCCCTGGGTCCCCTGTCGTGGCTCCTCCCTGGGTCCCCTGTCGTGGCTCCTCCCTGGGTCCCCTGTCGTGGCTCCTCCCTGGGTCCCCTGTCGTGGCTCCTCCCTGGGTCCCCTGTCGTGGCTCCTCCCTCGGTCCCCTGTCGTGGCTCCTCCCTCGGTCCCCTGTCGCTGAGGAAGGGCGGGGGGGGGGGGGGTGGTTACAACAAACAAAACCACTTACCTGACCCAGCGTGGTCACTCTGGCAATTGCAGCACTGGCGGCAGCCATCTTGGAAAGTCTGCACAGAGTGGCATCCCCTGCTCTGTTTGCTTCCCCGTCTGCCCATATGCTTAAAATACTGGTACATATAGTGGGGGAGGCCAATCTGTGCTACTGATGCCCGTGTGCTGGTAACAGAGCTGGATACTGGGCAGGGTAAGGTTTGTTTTCAGTAGTAGAGTAATAAATGCTTAGACACTTGAAAGGAGGGGGGGGGCCCAGTATTTTCCTTGTCACTGGTTTTCATGCAGAATCCCGTTTTGGGGTGCTGTTCTGTGTGTGTTAGCTTAGGTTCAATTGAATGCTGCAAATCCAGCTTACCAGGTTCCCTTTAAAACGTAACATTTAATAGTCCTTTAAAATCGTCCTGTGTCCTGTGCAAAAGTGTGCGTCCATAATGCCCCCAAACAACCAAGGTTACGCGTTACGGGGGTAAGTCACCCTTTAGTCCTACCTTATGGAGCATTTAGTTGACACTAAGGCTTACAGAGGTCCTACAGGGTTTTTTTTGAGCTATCTGTTTTCTTTTGTATGGACTTGCCTTTCCTTTCCCACGTGCGTGCCGCTGGCCAATCACCAGCTTGTGTTACATTTAGCTTTTGCCTTGCTGCTCGGGGCATCAAACAAATGAAGAGTGCGATGCTGGCCACACCTCCGAGCCATTTAAAAAAGCCTGTATGTGCCTCACATAAGGGTGGATTCAGCACCGTATTTTTACTTTTTTTTTTTTTTTTTTATTTTGTGTGAGAAAATGCTTTCTCGTGATTTTCTTTTTCCTGGGGTTCAATTTAGCGCCATATTTAGCTGTGCACATTTTTAATAAAATGTTCAACTAAATGTGGATCTTAATTGTACCAAGGAAAAAAGAATCACAAGAAAGTTTTCTCTCCAAAAGGCTGATTTCATTACAGATGAGCATCTAGAGCAGATTTCAGAGCGACCTCTAGTAGTCGCTGTGCTCGGCCATGGATGATTGTTTCAGAGCGTCTCAGTCGCTGTCTGGCATTGATGAATATGATGTGCGAGTCGCAGTACTATGCTGTATGGGAGCGAACGGTAGCACCAGCTCAGTGCGACCCACTCACTGCACATTTATAAAAAAAAACAGCCTCAAACAGCGCCGGCGCTCAAAATCAAGTTGATGTAGCCCATAGCGCCAGAGGCTGTGTGATTAAAGTCTGTTTTTTTTTTTTTTTTTTTTTAACATGTATCCACTAGTAACAAAGCGAAAACATATGGGATTACATTGGTATTACATTGTAACATGAACACTTTAATACATGTAAGGACAATTCTGCATAAAAATATTATTAATCCAAAAACGTTTTCATAAATGTCATTTGCTAGGCCAGGATACATGTCAGAAATATTTGAGATTTTATTAAAAAAAAATAAAAAAAATTGTGTTTAGGAAAGGGATTTAAGGATGGTCCATAGAAATGTATGGGAGAGCGCCAGGTAGCGAGAGGTAATACGTGGCACTGTGCAAGGCTGAATGCCGGCGCTGTACGCTACATAGCGTTGTTCCAGTCGCTCACCAGATTCGGCTTCATAAATGTGGAATTGCGCGCCTTTTCCGGCGTTCACCTGCTGCTTACAAGGCACTACCTGGCGCTATCCCTTCATGAATAAGGCCCTATGTCACCTGTGCCAGAGGTGGTACTCGAAGCATCGGTCATCTTTCCAGTACGCCCATATTCTAAGCATACAGTACGTCCTGCTCCATATATAATACTTACACGTGGGTAATCCTCCGCCAGATGGCGCTGTGCACTGCAGACATGCAAAAACAGGCTCCTCCCGGCCCTTCATATACCCAGGGACCTTCCACAAATCCCCAGATTTCTCTGCAGTGCTGACTGCGAAGACATGAAGTATCACTCTCTCGCAGGTGAGCGGGGCTATTACAGTCTGCGGCCCTGTTGGACTATTCCCACCCGTCCTCCTTGTGATGTGCCTCCCAGCCTGGGCTGCGCTGGTCGGGTGAAGGTAGGCAGCACCATGCGTGCTTAACGGAGCTATGCTCCACCGCAGTCCCCCACCACACGATTATGGCCTTGCTTTTGCCCCTGACCGGCATCTAGGTGTCAGAGCCGCGCTGCTTGCTCCGTCTATTCTGGCCGCTTCCGGCCAATCTATGCGATTGTGTACAGCACATGCTGCCTTATCATCCTGCAACTTGAGGCAGGAAGCTAATCATTGTACGGCGCCTACGGGCCTTTACAAGCACCCACTAGCAGACGCTCTTACTCATACTATATGATTGACTTGTCAGCCTTAACGGCCGCTTCAGAGCTTCGCGCTCTTTGGGGGAGGCGGGGACCTGGGGTGGCGCGCTCCGCGTCACGCCCAGATCAGACCCGCCCTCTGAGGTTCGTTTGGCGCCATTTTGTGGATCTTCGCGCGCATGTTGGCGGTCCTTCTCCTCCCCTGGTCTGTAAGTGCCCTTGCTGGCGATTTCATCTTTATTAATCCTTTTGCAGCGCATGGTCCTGACACCTACTGTTCCCCTTCTGTCTTTCAGACGTTAAAGACTCCGGTGGCTTCTCCCGGCCTAGCATAGCTCGTAGCGGGCTTACAAAAATTCTCCCACATTCCTAACGGGCCTTTGGGACATCCAGGGTTGCTTATTGCATAAATCCCTACCTACTTATATTGCACTGATAATCACCATATGGAGGCATCTCAGAATTTTGTACCCGGGGTCCCTCTGGGGCATGACCCGCTGTGTATAACATGTGGCTACCCCCCACTTTGGTGCTGAGAGCGCACCGATCTGTGCACGCTGTGCCGATCAAGTACTGGTCCGGCTGCCAGAATCGCCAGGGGCTGTTCCTCGCCCTGACACTCCTATTCCCCCAGGCTTGAATCTCGCTGCTGCCGAGTCGCTTACGAGTAAGGAGTTACAGCTGGCTGTGTCTTCCAGACTGCCCGCGGCTGATCAGACTAGTACAGGGTCGACAAAACGCTTGGGCCCTGATAAGAAGCGGTCCTCTACGCCCTCTTTTTGCCCCTGCTAAGGGATCGGAGGAGTTCGCTACTCCGCGTGCCTGCACCGCTTCTGATGAAGGAAGGTTGTTCTCGGACTCTGGCTCATCCGATGAGGAGCCGAGGAGTCATGACGATTCTAACCTCGAAGACTGGAACCGGTTTGATACCGTTGGCTTGTTGAGTAGGATTTTTTTTTTTTTTAATATTCTTTATTTAATTATTTTAGCAGTTTTATAGGTACAATACAACCAACAAATGGGATACAAAGAAGAAAAAAAAAAAAAACAGTAGAGAAAATAAAGGGAGGGGGATGGAGGAAGTCAGGCCACGTGTCAGCTTCATACAACAGTAACACAGAGCAGTTGTTTTTATAATCAACAGGTGTCTCTACATGTCTACCACTTCAGAGCGGCAATCTAGCTCTTGGCTTGCTGGTGGCCTCTCGTAGCGTATCGGCTCCAGCCAAGGACCACTGGCCTCCAGTACACAGGGGCACGGGGTACTCAGGCCCCACTCCCAGACACAAGACAGGACGGGATTACACATAAGGGGGGAGGGGGGACTAGGGAAGCACGGGGGGGAAGATAGAGGAAAGAAAGGAAGGGGCCCCAGGGGAAGGAGGCACGTATAGTGCAGTACAGTACAATAACCCCTAGCAGCGGGTAATTACGCCGGGGCATATTTGTAAGCTTCTCTTGAGGGACCCAGCTCCAGTCGAGCCAAACCCAACAAGGCAACGCAGACCCAGACCCGATCAGACATACAATGCCCTGAACTCCTCCGACTCCTGGAACACTAACCAGGACATCCAGGTGGTCCTAAACTGTTCCTCTCTGTCATGGAGCGACAGCGTAAGATCCTCCATTTCACATATATTGAGCACTTCAGCCAACCAATCCCTCACCGATGGTGCGGTATTTTGTTTCCATCGCCTGGGGATCACCTGCTTAGCAGCGTTAAGTAGGTGGACTCGCAATGATTTCTTGTACTTCCCAACTGGACATTTTGTTGAGTGAAGCAGGACCTGGGCCGGGTCGTTCTGCATATCTACCCCCGTGATTTGTGTGATAATGGGCAAAACTTTACCCCAGAATTCTCTGATCTTAGGACACGTCCAGAAGATGTGGAACAACGTACCGCTCTCGGCTCCACACCTCCAGCACTTTGGGTCCACTGTTGGGAACATCCTACTGAGCTTGTCCGGGGTGTAGTACCAGCGAGTGAAGATTTTATAATTAGTCTCCTGTACTCTAGAGGCGACAGAAGACTTGTGCGCTAGCAGGGAAATTTTCTCTTTCTCCTTCCTCCCCAGGGGTCTGCCCAAGTCCCTCTCCCACTCTCGCCAAAAGCTCGGGGGAGCCATCTCTGCATTAATTAGTAAGGAGTATAGACTTGAGATCAAGTGCGGGAAAGGCTGGGTATCCAGGCAAATCCTCTCAAACTCCATGGGGCACCTACTCAGACCCCTTTTAAACCCCAGTTGGGAGAGGAAGGACTGGAAGCGCAGGAGGGTCCAGGGATCCAATCTATCATTCTCCCATCTTGCTCTAAGGTCATTCAAAGTGATCCACCCCTCTCTGTTAATTAGATCTCCGCTTCGGAGCTGCAGCAGGCCTCCCCACTCCCGTAGGCCCGGCCCGAGTGGGTCCGCAGGCAACAGAGGATTCCCGACTATCGGCAGTACCGGAGTGGGCCAGGGGGAGAACTCCGGCCGCTCCCTGTATTCCTTGAAAATCACCAGTGACGCCCCTATGGACGGGTGAGCTCTAGTCTCCGGGGTGGAGGGTGACCTATTCCACACCAGTAATTCTAGGCGGGCGGGGATCATAGCTGTTTCCAGTTGGACCCACCTTTTAGTCGCTCGGCAATTCTGCCACTCACAAACTCTTTGCAGGTGCGTGGCAACCCAATACAACCTTATGTCCGGAAGATCCATACTGCCAGCTCGCTTAGGTCTGCACAGCAAGTGGGATCTCAGCCTCGCCCTTCTCCTGCCCCAAACAAAACCCGACAAGGCCCTATTAAGTTCCCGAAAGAAACGTTGCGGGATGCGGATCAGGAGAGCCTGAAACAGGAACAGCAGCTTTGGGAGAACAGTCATTTTAATGATATTTACTCTGCCCATCCAGGAGAACGCAGGGCGGTCCCAGGACTCTTAAGTCCGTCTCGATTTTCCGCGCCAAAGGCCAGAAGTTTAAGGTCAGGATCTTTGACAGCTGGCTGGGCAGGTGTGTGCCGAGATATGGAATAGAGGATCTGGCCCACCTAAATGAGAAGGACTGCTGAATGGTTCTAGCCGTCTCACCAGAGAGCGAGACGTTCAGGGCCTCTGACTTGTCGAAATTTATCTTGAGGTAGGATAACCTCCCATAGATCTCGAACTCCCTCATCAGGACTGGAACCGACACTACAGGGTTCGCAACGAAAAAGAGCATGTCGTCTGCGTACGCAGCGACCTTGTGTGAGCCATCCGCTAAGTCTACCCCTCGGATGTCGCTGTTACCTCTCACCCTACAGAGGAACGGTTCAAGCGACAAAGCAAAGAGTAAGGGGGACAGCGGGCACCCCTGTCGGGTTCCATTCCGGATGAGAACCGGCTCCGATTGAACGCCATTCACTCTGACCCTTGCCGATGGAGTGGTATACAACGCCTCTATAAGTAGCCTCATCCCATCTCCCAATCCTATGTGTCTGAGGGTCTCTGAGAAAAGGCCAGCTCACCCTATCGAAGGCCTTCTCCGCGTCCGTAGACAGGAGCATGGCAGGGGTGTAGGATGTCTTAGCCCCGTGTATCACGTTAATAGCCCGCACCACATTGTCTCTGGCTTCCCTACCCAACACGAAACCCGTTTGATCGAGGTGCACTATCCGCGCCACCACTGAAGCCAGTCTAATGGCCAGGATTTTTGCATACAATTTGAGGTCCGTGTTGAGCAGGGAAATGGGACGATAGCTCCCACATGACAACGGGTCTTTACCCGGTTTAGGTATCACCGAGATTTGAGCCTCCAGTTCTCTCCCAGAGAACCGCCCGGGGATCTCCCAATCCATGATCGTGTTCCATGCCCTCACCATGCGGGGGCCCAGTAGTGCAAGAAATGCTTTATAGTATTTGGCGGTGTACCCGTCCGGACCCGGGGCCTTTCCCGCTGGCGTGTGTTTGAGCGCCTCGGCCAACTCCTCCATGCTGATTGGGTCTTCTAGGGACTCAACCACCTCCCGTGGCAGCACCGGCATACCTGACCCCTATATATGCCCAGACCCTCTCTGGGAGCGTCCGCTCATCCTTTCCCGTTGGCCAGGTCGTACAACTTGGAATAATACGCCCGGAAGGTCTCAGCTATCTTCCCGGAGGTATGTTGTTTTTGCTGTGAGCCATCTATGATCTCGGAGATAAAGTTCTGAGTGTACTGTTGCTTTAGGGCTCTCGCCAGAAGTGTGCCACTTTTGTTCCCATGCTCATAGTACCTACGCCTACATTTCTTAATCATGTACTTTGCTTTCTGCCTAAGTAATGCATTGAGGGCCTCCCGCGTCTGTGTCAATTCCCCCAGTACTTTTGCTGCCTCGGTTTGTTTGAGTCAGCTCTAAGCGCTGAACCTTATCCGTGAGCTGCTCCAGCTGCTTCGTTCTCTCCCTCTTCAACCTTGAAGCATGGCTGATCAGGACCCCTCTAATGACACTTTTGTGAGCCTCCCACAGAAGCATAGGTGACACCTCCCCATTATCATTACTGCTAAAGTAAGCCTCTATCCCCTCCCGTACTGCCAGAACCACCGTCTCATCCTGCAACAAAGACTCGTTCAGTCGCCAGGTCAGAGGGGGCGGAGGCCTATCGACCAAGTTCAGTTCGAGGATGACCGGTGCATGGTCCGAAAAGGAGGTTGGGAGAATCCCACTATCTGTTGTCAAGTCCAGCAAACTGTGTGAGACCCAGAAGTAATCCAACCTGGAGTATGTCCCGTGCACCCTCGAGTAGAAGGAATAATCCCGCCCTGCCGGGTTCAGTACCCTCCACGCATCAACTAGCTGCATTTCATGGAGTCTTTTCCTCAAGGTTCTCAGCGCCAGGTGGGAAACCGCAGACCTACCAGCTGAGGAGTCCAATAGTGGTTCCATGACCAGGTTAAAGTCGCCAGCGAGGATTATTTCGCCCTCTGCGAACTCCATAATCCTTGTCAGTGAGCGTGTAAGGAACTGGACTTGTCCCTGATTGGGGGCATACAAGGATATCAAGGTGTAAGTTTTTTGGCCTAGGAGACATTTTACCATAAGACGACGCCCCGTGTCATCACCCCAAGAGTCCCGGAGGGTGAATGGCACCCCGCCTGCGATCATGATTGCCATGCCCTTCCGCTTGGCATCTGCCGCACTACTGGTAAATACGCGCGGGAACAGCCGGCTGCTTAGTCGGGGGGCTTGTGACCTCTTAAAATGCGTCTCCTGTATAAAGACTATTTTCGCTCTGAGCCTACGCAACTCCTGCCCCAGGATCGCCCTCTTCTCAGGGGAGTTGAGGCCTTTCACATTCAAGGATAATAGCTTCGTTCCGGACATTACACAATGATTTCAGTGATATCACTAGACAACCAAATCCCCTCGGGAACTCAACTCCACTCCAGGTGCTGTATCACGAGCGGCCGGGTTCACGGGGGAGGGGGTGAGGTGGGAGGGCGGGGGGGGGCAAAAGGTGGGGTAGGAGGGGAGACAGGAACGAGAGGGTGTACAAAGGGGAGGATCACAAACAAGTAGATAGAAACTAACACTTAGCAACAGACTACTAGTGTATTCAACCGGAGAGTGGCCTACAAGGGACCTCCGGAACTGGTGCAACTTTGTTCACCACTCTTCACCACGTCCTCCAAGTGGAGTAAGCAAGCGCGAATTTCAATCAGACGCTGCTTTACCCCGTTTGTGAGAGACCGCCGTCAGTCACGGAGGGGGGCACCAAAAATCGTGGGGGGGGTGGAGGATCAGAACACGGAGCAACAGCAAGGTAGCCACACCATTTTATTATTATTATTATTATTATTATTATTGTTTATTTATATAGCACCATCATCTTCCGTAGCGCTTTACAAAGTAGTAATTACAGACAGGGTAGAAACATACGATACATATACTATTTCAAATGAACAGTTAGTATTGTAACCCAAGGCATTGTTAACTTTTAGGGGGAGACATTAGAACATAACATAGCAAAGCGCAACCCGTAACAATAAAGATAGGAAACTGCAGAAACCCTGAGGGGGCCGGCGACCATGGCGCAGCCCAGAGTCACCCTCCCCATCAGAGCCCGCCCAGCAGAAGCATTTGCCAACAGCGAGACCCGGCGAATCGGGGGAGGGGGGGGGGCCCGTCCGTCCAGCCACCACCTCCCCACCCCCAACCGCGGGGTAGGGATACAGAAGGGGAGTCCTACAGCCGGGGGCGCAACACGCCCCCCGCGTGGACCCCGCTAAGGTGACTAAGCAGAACAGGGACCCCTGGGGCCGCAAATCTCAATCTTAACCAAAGTCCAGTACAAGAGGATGAAATAGGGCATAGCCCGGGGACGCCCGCCCTCCGGCCCCGCCAAGGCGGCCCAGAAAGCCAGCGCCCGCCAAGACCGCCACGTAGCCCAGCACCACTAGGTACCAGGGAGCGCCAACCCAGCTGCCCCCCCACGCCACCCCCCCCCCCCCACCGGGAGCACACCAAAAATCTCAACATAAGGGTGGGCCGCGGGAAGAGGCAGGAAAGTGCCACCTGCACCCCACAGGGTCATCAGCGGCGTCTTCCACGATCCCTCCCAACGCCTCGTAGGACACCTCCAGGACGCTGCGGGAGCCGCCTGTCGAACACCCCCAGGTCCGGGGCCGTCCAGTCCGGGATGTCCACCGCAGGAGCCTCCAGAAAGCGGAACAAGTCCAGTAACTGGATCGGGGACTGGAGGACAAAGATCTCCCCATTTCTGCGGACTAAAAGCTGGAAGGGGTGGCCCCAGCGGTAAGAGGCGCCCTGCCTCTGGATGGTTTCAAGGAGCGGTCTCAGCAGCCTCCGCATAAGTAATGTTCTCCGGGAAAGGTCCTGAAGAATGATGATGATCTGCGCTCCTTTGAACTGAATTGGGCCCTTCTCCCACGCCTTTCGCAGCAAGTCCTCTTTGATCTTGAAAAAATGGACTCTACATATTATGTCCCTCGGTCTTCCAGAGTCCGGAGGGCGGGGACCAAGGGCCCTGTGCACGCGGTCCAATTCAATGTGATTCGATTCCGGCAAGTCCAGGAGCCCATTGAAGATAGAGATAACCGTCGCCTGGATGTCCCGCGGCTCGACTGACTCTGGGACGCCCCGAAGGCGGAGATTATTCCTGCGGCTGCGATTCTCCACATCATCCTGGGCCAGGAAAAGCTCAGACAGGAGGCGGCTGCTTCCCTCCCGTTGATGCTCCAGCTCCGCAACTCGCGTCTCCAGTGATGTGTGGGAGGCCTCCGCGGTGTCCATTCTCTGAGCAACCTCCGTTACTGTGCTCTGAAGGGTCGCCAGCTCCCTCTTAATGGTACCCTCCATTCTCGAGACGTATCCATCGAAGTCACCGTGGGATGGTAGGCCCCTAAGGGCCTCATTGATGTTGATTCTCACCGCCTCGGCTATGGTACGGGACAGAAGATCAAGCGGAACATAAGGAGCAGCATGCAAAACAGCAGCAGGTTCACCGGCAGCTCGTAAGGGATGCCCGATGCCAGTAAGAGATGTAGGGCTTCCCCGCCCATCCACAGGGCCCCAGCTGAACCTCGGAGAGGCCGCCAGCCGATAACTCCTCCATTTCCGGTGGACCCCGGGCCCCCCAGGGAGGGTCCAGGGGTGAAGATTTCCTGGCTGTCCCAGGCCGGCGTAGGGCTCACCGGGGGGAAAGGGGTGCCAATCATGCTTCCCGGGGACAGGGAGCGCTGCGCGGCCCCATTTGGGGACCAGAGCCGGGGGATCCGGCGGGGGGAGTCAGCTCCGCGCGCTGGGGGACAAGGCGGGGAGTCCGGGCTTGGGATGCCCTCCTGGCGCAGCCACACCTCGGGCGAGGCAGCTGTTGCTGGTCTAAGGGATTGGGCTGGGGCCGGACTGTCTGCCACCAGCCATTCAGCACATTCTGCAATCTCCGGCTGGGTCCTTCCTTCCCTCGGGCGCCGGTCACATGTGGTGGGTGCTCCCCCGTCTGTGTTGGCCACAGGGGGCTCCGTCAGGGGCGGATTACAAGGATGGTCTGCCCGGGGCCCAACGGGTGATCCCCCCCCCAGTCTCGCCAGCCGGCCGGTGCACCTCCGCTGTGACCAGGGTGGATTTGATTTAAATCTAACTGATTTAAATCACGATTTAAATCACTAGTCAGTAAGGCTTGATTTAAATCAGTGATTTAAATCAAAGTTTCTACCTAAACTAGTTCTTGCTATTTTAACATGCAAGTAGCTGAAGATTTTTAGAATCACTTTTTATATTACTTTTTTCTCCCCAGTTTAATGGGTTAATCATTCATATTTGGACACCACTGTTCTGTTGTACTTAGGAAGGAGAAAAAGAATCCTGACCTTAATAACAATTTAAATAGATTTATTCAACTGAAACAATAACAACATTACAGCATAAGTTATTTGCTTAAACAAACATCCATGTTTTGTTAACTAATTTGGCTAAACAAAATATATATATATTTTAAGAAACGGGGAGGCCGATTCATTAATAGCGCCAGGTAGCGACAGATGAGCGACTGTAGCGTGATTTTTTCAGCGCCAGCCAGTATTCGCTGTGCTTGGCCGGCGTTAGCTTGATGACAGCGACTCAGTCGGTGTGCGGTAATGTTGAATACGGGCTGGGGGGTCGCTGTTTCACAGGTCCAGCGTTGTATGTGAGCGCCTGACAACGAATGGCCAGAGCGAACGGCTAGCTTCATATTCATCAACAAATCACGCTCCGAATGTGCTGTCGCTGTCCATTCCTTGTTTAAACCCCAGAGCGCTGGCGGCGATGTGTATTAACTAGTTTTTAACCCCTAAACAACCATATTTTTTGAATGTAACATTATACATGTTTTTAGAATCATTTTGTAATATGAATACATTAATCTCAGACCTGTTAGATCAATTCTGCACATTTTTTTTTTAATTTTTTTTTTTTTACTTAAAAATAAATCCTAACATTGCAGAAGTGGTCTCCGATTTTTTGACATTAAAAAAAAAAAAAAAAAAATACCAATTAATTATGAATAATTATAGATTGCTCCATTGAAATGCATTGGACATCGCCAGGGAGCGACAGCTCATACCTGGCGCTGTGAGGGAATTTGCAGCGGCGCTGTTCGGTCCAGGCGGCTTCATGATGAATGCCGCACTAGCCGTCGCTCTCGCCGGCGCTAGCCTCATTTTGCTTGATAAATGTGTCATTGTGACCGCCGCCGGGCATACTTGAGTCGGTAGTCGCCGTTAGCTGCCGCTACCTGGCGCTCGTCAGACACTACCTGGCGCTATCGCTTGATGAATAAGGGCATTAGACTGTCAGCCCAGCCCAGAACTGCGTAAGTAAAGCGAGCGTCTGTGATAATATAGGAGAGAAACTGCCCACTAATCCCACAGAAACCTCTGGAAGAGCATGGCTTTGTGAATGTTACACATATACAGCCTTTATTCTACTGAGTTAAACAACTCAGCTTTATCTCATGATGGAAGAACCTTTGGATGGTAAAATATTTTCCTCAAAAACAGTTTATTAAAAAAAAATCTGATGTAAATCAAAAAAATCCGATTTAAATCAAAAAAATCCGATTTTAAATCAAAAAAATCAGATTTTTTTGATTTTTTTTAAAAAAACATTGATTTTTATCCACCCTGGCTGTGACAGTGCGGAGGCGCCGGGCTGAGACACGTGGGGCCACTGCCTCCTCACCTCCGTATACTCTCTGGGGAACTGCCCCGCTTCCTCTCGGCGGCGTGGGGCTCTGCTGCTGGGAGACGCCTTGATGATCTGCAGCGTGCCCTCCCTCTCCCCCGCCCTCCGGGGGCACAAGTGTCGGGAGCTCCTGCTTCCTCCTCCTCTCCCCGCACTGGCATCGCCGGCAGCCCCGGGTCCGCCGTCTCCTCCACTCCAGACGACCGCGGGGGTTCCGTTCCTGTCCCCGTCGCCGGACGCGGCCGCCGGGGTAAGTCAGCAGGGGGACCAGCGCCTTTCTTCCCTTCTCCTCCCGCCGGGACCACGTGCGCCGCCATCTTGCGGGGGACCGCCGGCTCCCCTCTTCCTCCCCGTGCCGCGAAATAAGCGGGGATGGGACGCTCCTGTCCCCTCCGGCGCTGTCTGCTCACCTTCCCCCTCCTGGACATCAGGAAAAGGGGATCACGATGGGATGCTTGGGTGCTCAACAGATTGGGTTTGTGCGGAGCTCCCTCGTCCCGCTTCCTCACGGCGCCATAGCAAGCCACGCCCCCCCTTGAGTAGGATCTTTAAGGCCCTGTCTATCTCCCTCCCTAACGCGGCTCCCCGGCCGAGAGAGGAGCGTTTCCATACAGCGTCACCGCGCTTGGAATTCCTAGAGCAGGCTCACTTTCATGCTCTCGTACTCGAGGAATGGGAACACCCCGGTAAGCTTCTAGGGGCCCCAGGGGACTGGGATTGGAAATACCCTTTCCCCCCTGAGATGGTTTCTTGTTGGTCATCTCCCCCTGTGGTAGACGCTCCGATCATTGGGGTTCCTAAACCCCCCTTTATTGCAGCTCCTGCTTACAGTACCCTTTGGGACGCCGAGAAACCGGCGCATGGATAAGCTGGCTTCACACGCCTTTTCCTGTGCAGGAACGGCACTGCGCCCGGTCTGTGATGCGGCCATCACTGCAGTGGCCGCCAAAACCCTCATCGGACAAATGCTTGAGCATCACGTTAACGATCTCTCCTGGGAGGTGTTTAATACGCTGTCCAGTTGTGATGTATTTGTGAGATTTTTCCTTTTAGCTATGGATGACACCATTAGAATGTGTGCGAGAACTTCTGCCCTTGTGGTGGCTATGCGTCGCATGGTCTGGCTGCGAGAGTGGGGTGCTGACTACGCTGCTAAAAGGACTCTTACTAGGTTCCTCTTTAAAGGGCATCGCCTGTTTGGGGCCCGTCTGGACCTGTTTGGAAAGAAGGGCAAGTCACCCCGGCGCAGGCACCCGTCTCGGCCCCCTCGGGACAGGGACACCCCTCCCCCTCCATACCATACCATAGCGTTAAACAAGAATCGGGGGTGTCCTCCCGGAGTCTTAGTACAGACCCCTGTCCCACGAGCAACAGACAACGCTCTGGGCCCTCCGGCAGGGTGAAACCTAGATCTTCCACCAAATCCCATCAAGCATGAGGGGGCGCCCTCATGAGGGGACGACTGCAGCACCTTGCTCCTATCAGGAGACATTTTGCCTCTTTCTGGTGGATACAGGAGGTAGTTTCCTCCGGATACAGGATGAAGTTTGCTGCTGCGGCCTCCCCCATTATGGTCAGGGTACTCCTGGTCCCTGCCTCTATTCGGGTCCTGGGGCAGGCCATACACGGCCTGCGGGGTTGGAAGTCACTTGCAGTTTGCCCTTATCAGGCAGAGGCTGGTGCCGCTACACCAACCCCTTCACATTCTCCCAAAATGAAGAATGAGTCTGTCTGCCCTTCTGATTTCACAAATTGTTGGCAAATTCTACTAGTCAGGCAGTTCCTGCGTAAAAAATCTGGGATGGGCCACTAGCGCCTTGTGCCTAGTGGGTCCCTGCCTTCTGGGGAGATCAAGGATGCTTATGCTCACTTCCCCGTGTCTTCTAGACACCTAGGCTCTTCTGGTTGTGTTGATGTCCGTGGCCTTGTTATCTGGCCTCTCTTCTGCCCCCACGGTGTTCACCAGGAGTACTAATGGAAGCTATGTATCTGATGAAACCAAGGGGAGTCCGCGAGAGGCCTGCCAGGAGGTCCTTCTCGCTTCCCAATCCCTATGTCAGGTCGAGTTAGCTACTCGACTGGTGCCGTTCTTTGGGAGTCTTTTGGATGGGTGTTTATTCACCTCTTGTCCTCCTTGTCCTCTTGACTGGTATCTCCATTCCTAGGGAGGAGCCTAGTCTCGGTCAGGCGAGAATCTCCCTCCCTCTACAATAAGGCGGACAATCTGGTTGCATGGGTTCAGTCCCTACCTGCTGTTCCAGTCCCTTCACTAGGCAGGAATGCAGCTGGTGGGCCCGTTGGGTGACTTGGTTAGATGAAGTTCCTTATATTCCTCTTCCGGGGGTTTTTTCTTCTGCAACTTCTATTCTTAATACTGGACTGGGACCCAGCATCCCTGGAGCGGGATCATGTGTGCCTTTCCCCTTGGTTAGGAGTCCCTCTTGGAGTGGATTTAATCTAGGAACCTGTCTGGGGACAGTTTCTTCTTGCCCCTTCCACAGATGATCACTGTGGATGACAACCTATCAGGTGATGGGGAGGTTTTTTCTTCTGTAACCCCATGCGGGTGTGGGGAAGGTGGGGCCTTCTAGGAGGTCCTTGTACCTATCAGTACAGTGAGTTTTCGGGCTGACGCTATCTCGCCTGTCTTCTCCTCTGCCAGGCCTGCCTGTTGGGCAGTGCTTGGTCTGTCTGACGACTGTGGCCTACCTTAACCATCTGTGTGGGACCTAGTACAGGAGGGTTCCCCAGGAAGGTATATGTTCCTGTTCTGGGTGGAGGATAATGTTGCTTGCTTATCATTGGTATTCGCTCCTGTGGAGGTTCCTCTGTGACAGGAGGTGCTAATTCTTGGTTCACTATGAGTTCAACCAGTGTGGCTTGTTTGGTGCACCGTCACTTTCTCATGCTCTTGCCACTCGTTTCCCTGTCCCTGGCTTCCATGGCTTTGGTCATGAGGATTTAGTATTTTTATGACAGGACCTTCTGGCCTGTGTGCCTTGCCTCCCTTCACCCTGCTAGGCGGTTTTCTGTGCAGAATCGCTTTGGTAGGGGGACCATTGATACTGGTGGCCCCTGGGTGGCCTAGTGGAGTGTGGATTCGCAGACGTTATACCTTTTTAGGGTAGTAGTTCGGTACCTTCTGCTAGGGGTGTCGCCCTGTTTCGTTCAGGGCCTCCGTTACATCACTCCAGTTCCACAGTCTCTGGCCTAGCCGGTCTGACTGCTGTTCTTCCGTCCTTATGGAGGCGGGATTCTCTCCTCTGGGTTCGTGGCTAATGGAAGTCTGAAAGCAGCGCTCTTCCTCTTTTTCTTCGTCTTCCATTCTTATGAGGTATGGCTTACCCATATGGATTGGTGTTAGTGTAGGTCTACCCCCTGTTGGGCATTCTCGGTCTCCGGGGCTTTGGAGCTTATTACAGCATGGCCTGGAGTTGGCTCCCCAATTCGGTACCCTGAAGGGTCAGGTTCTACCCTGTCCACCTTCCGGCAGAAGTCTTTTGCTTATTTCCAGCGGCTACGCCTTCTTTCGGGGGTTGCTCACTGCGCGCCCCATTTAATTCTACGGTCCCTGTTGGGACTTCAATTTTTTTATTCCACTGGCCTTGTGAGACGTTCCTTTTGGACCGATTCAGGAGCTGTCTGGCTGTATTTACCTTCATCGTTGTCCCTTGGGTCTGTTGGCTCAGTCAGACGTGTTTCTGAGCGGGTGGCTCTGTTTCGCTAGCCCTCGTTCTGTTATGCACCAGGATAAGGTGGTGCTCCGCATCACGCCGGACCTTCTATCACTGGTGATGGCTTAGGCTCATGTATTTAGGACATCGCCTTCTGTTGGGCCTTGTTCCTAGTAACTCCGTGACAAGGGGATTTATTTTCCCTCATCAGGTGTTAAAATTTTTTTCCTGGATTGTTCTAGTTTCTTAGGGGGACTGATGGGGTTTGGGGTTTTTGTGGGCACCTACCTCTGTATGTGCCTGATCTCGTCTGCTTCCCGGGGTTAAGCGGCCCTTGGCCTAGCCTTTACTTGGATAGTTTTTTTTTCTTCGGGTCCGAGGGAAGTTTGGCTCAGAAGGCTACGGCAAAGCGGAAGCACCTTGCTCCGGCAGTACCTGCCCCGGAGGATGAGGTATCTGAATTTTTGGATTATTCCGATTGTCCCCCTGATGAGGAGGGGGAACTTCTTGAGGAATCGGATGAGCATGCAGACCAGCTATTGTTTGATACTGCTGGTGATCAGGCTGTGGGGTGTCCCTTGACACTCCTTCCATTTTGGCTCAAATGTTTAAAGTTTTGGCTTTGGATCCGCCTGCGGTGGTCCCTCTGCCAAAAGGAGTTGTTTGATGTACCCCAGCCGTGTTTGGGGTTTCCCAGGCAACAGCACTTTGAGAAGCTTGTCCTTAAGGAATGGGAACAACCCACGCGCATGGCTGGAACTCCTCCTTATTGGGATAAGCGTTATCCCTTTCCAGAGGACTTGGTGAAGCTTTGGTCAGTGCCCCCCGAAGTCGACACCCCGGTGTTGGGGTTGACTGGCCCGGCTGCGTTGCACCTTTCTGGCACCACTACCATTAAGGATGGTGAGGATCGTCGGATTGATCAATTGGCTCGCCATGGTTTTATCAGTGCCGTCTCGACACTACGGCCAATTTGTGCTTCGGCGCTTCTTTTGCTGGCTGTTAGATCCATGATTAGGGATCTGCTTGCAGATCTTGATCCCGCTTGTGATATGATTAGCTCTCTCAAGCAGTGTGAGTCATTTGTTTCTTTTGCCCTGACTGCTCAGGACGATGCTCAGGACGATGCTCTTGCGACGAGTAGCAGGACAGCGGCATTGCTGGTGGCTATTCGTCGGTCTATATGGCTGCGCCAGTGGACGGCGGACCTTAATTCTAAAAAGGCGCTTACAGCGCTACCCTTCGTAGGTTTACGCCTTTTTGGCGAGAAATTGGTTTCTGTTACCAAGGATGGTAAGTTGCCTCAATTCAAGAAACCTCGTCGCTCCTTCAGGGGTGCAAGTTCCTTTAGTCCCTCCTTTCGAGGAGCCAGAGCGGGCAGAGGGGCTTCCCTTCCCGTTACCGGGGCTGTAGGTTGGTCCCGGGGAAGAGGTCGTGGCCGTCCCGGTCAGTCCAGCAATGAGGGGCTGCCCTCACCCGTGCGGGTGGGGGGACAATTGCGACACTCCTCCCTGGTTTAAGGCCGGGAGTCTCCGGACACATAGATCTGGGAGGTAGTGTCGCCCGGTTACAGACTGGAGTTCGAGTCTCGCCCTCCCTCACGGGTTTTCCTGGAAATGGCGGTCATCCGGCCGGTGCCGCACTTAGAGGTGGGCCTCGATTTTTACACCATTCTCTTCGCAGTCCCCTAGAATGACGGGTCAGCTTGCCCCGTCCTGCATCTGAAGTTTTTCAAACTTCCCAGGTCCCCCCTTGCTCTAGCCAGGGTGGTGTCCTTTCGGGGAATACGGTCGGATTTCGGTCAACACAGGGTGTTGCTCACTCAGTCCAAGGTTTGTCGGATTCAGGAGTTGGTTTGGAACCTTCTTTCCAATCCTCGGCCGTCTGTTCTGGAGCTGAGAGCCTTCCGTCTGGTTCTTGCTCTTTTGTCCCATCATGGTCTGGGCCTTCTGGTTGAGCTACGCTCGGACAGTCAAGCAGCGGTTGATTACTTCAATCATCAGGGAGGGACTTCCAGTCTGGGTGCTCTCAGAGTGGAGTCCCTGATCCTGACCTGGGCGAAGACACATGTTCCTTGTCTCTCGGCAGTCTGCAGTCCGCTCTGGTGGGGGACACCGGAGGTGGTCCTGTTTTTCCTTCGTCACAATTGCAGGCTCCCGATCTTTGTGTCGCCCTCCCAGGATCCTCTGGCTCTGGCGGTGGAAGCCATATCCCTGAGCCGGGGGAACCCGGGTTTTCTGTACCTGTTTCCTCCGATACTCATGCTAGGCTGAGTGGTACAGAAGCTGGTTCTGGAAAGGGTGTCCGCCATTCTCGTGGCCCCAAGAGGACCAAGACGAGTGTGGTGCGCAGACATCGTTTGGCTGACAGTAAATCGGCTCGTTCTGCCTCTTCGGCCCGATCTGCTCACTCAGGGTCGGCTGTCTTACCCCAGTTTACCAACGCTGGTTTTGATGGCTTGGCCGCTGAGACCTCCATCTTGAAGGAGGAGGGTCTTTCTGACTCGGTTGTTAAGACTCTGATCGGTGCCCGGAAGAGATCTTCTTCTATCACCTACTATAGGACTTGGAAAGCCTATATCGCTTGGTGTGAGGTTAGGTCTTTGCCTTGTAGGGTCTTTTCGGTCTCCAGGATTCTGGAGTTTTTACAATCAGGGCTGGACTCTGGTTCAGCTGAGTACTTTGAAAGGGCAGGTTTCTGCCTTATCTATCTTTTTTCAGAAGCGTTTCGCGCTTCTTCCTTTTAGTTAAAACTTTTTTCCAGGGGGTTACGCATGTGTGGCCTCCCAGGAAACCATTACTCCCTGTCTGGGACTTGAATTTGGTTCTTTCTGCTCTTCAGGCTCCTCCCTTTGAGCCCTTGCAAGATATTGCTTTGTCTACCCTGACTCAGAAGATTGTCTTCTTGGTAGCTATCACTTCGGTTCGGCGTGTCTCGGAGTTGGCGGCCTTGTCTATCCAGGTGCCCTACTTTGAGAGGCATCAGGACAAAGTGGTCTTTCGGTTCAAACCAGACTTTCTTCCTAAGGTTGTTTCTGCTTTTCATTTGAACCAAGATATTCTTCCCTCCCTGTGTCCTAAGCCTAAGAATGACAAGGAGAGGGTTTTGCATTGTTTGGATGTAGTACGCTGTGTTAAGTACTATTTGATTATTACTTCTACTTTTCGTAAAACTGATGCCCTTTTTGTTGTGCCCTGTGGGCCTAGGAAGCAAATGGATACGTCAGGCCATTATTGCAGCCTATTCTGCTAAGGGGAAAGTTCCCCCTTTTTGTATCACTGCTCATTCTACTCGCGCCGTTGGAGCGTCTTGGGCTTTTCAGCACCAAGCTTCTGTTGAACAAGTTTGTAAGGCCGCTACTTGGTCTTCTGTTCATACTTTTTCTAAGTTTTACAAGGTTGATGTGCGGGCCTCAGCGGATGCTGTTTTTGGCCGCAAAGTTCTGCAGACTGCAGTCATTTAAGTTATGCTTCACCTTGCCTTTGGATACCCATCCCTTGTGGACACTGCTTTTGGATGTCCCGATCATAAGAATTAAAGGGGAAGCGGGGTGTGTGGCACACCGAGAATAATACCATTTTGTGAGTACTCACCTGAAAAATGGATATTATACCTTTTATATGGTGAAGCGTTTCTTTATTTTGAGGTTACCGTTGGATTTCCTGGTACCTTGTCTGTCTGCTTTTTAAATAACTGGTGATTCAGTGGGAGGTCCCAGGTATATATAGGCCGGAAGGGGCTCGTTTTCAAGACTTCTCCCTGCACGTCGCCACCTGCTGGTGGAGTAACCCGATCGTAAGAATTAAAGGGGAAGCGGGGTGTGTGGCACACCGATAATATCCATTTTTCAGGTGAGTACTCACAAAATGGTATTATGTACCCACAAGTATTATATATGGAGCAGGACGTACTGTATGCGTATAATACCAATTCTACAGGTGAGTATTTCACAGAATTGTATTTTTGGCACCAGAGCCTTCAGGTTGGCATTTATAATAAACAGTATATAATATATAAATATCCTAAATAATGTTTTAGGTTGCAGTTTGGACACTCAGTCCCCAAAAGGTTTGCCATCCCTGCTATAGAGGAATAGTATATGGCCTGTGCTTGCACCACATGATTGCCTGGCAAGGTGAGTTTATGGGTGATCCTGGGGTTTTCTCACATTGGGGTACATCAAATCGGGATGCCCCACAGTCTTACGGACTTGGGGCCTGTAATACAACAAGCTTTTCAGTGATTTGCTGTCCATTCTAGTGGAAGCTGAAGTAGCAGTGTGTTACTGGCATCATATGAGATGGATGCTTCTCTTTTACAGCTAATGAATTCAGTAGCAGCGTGCTAATCCGACCCCATGGAAGAGAACACAGATGGCGACCATCAAAGCCTCCTGTAACCAAGACAAAACTGGGTCCATTTCTGGAGCAACATGAGCTAAGCGCCATCATAGAAGTGGAGACACCCACCAGTGGGCGGCGCTCCAGCACAGGGTTGGCCGAGAGTTTTGCCAATATACCAGGTAGGTTTGGTCATTTTTATTTATTTTTTATTTTTGTTGGGTAGATATTATATAAATGGTAGGTAATGGCACACACTATGTAGTTTCTTAGGGTAATCGAGTAATCGGGTGCAAAAAATCCTGAGGTGTCTCCCCAAAGCCACCTCAGTAGACCATATAGTAGAAGTATGGATTAATGCACACCACACACAATTGGTAAGTTGCTATTAAAAATATATTGGGTATAATACAAATGCCTGTCGCTGTCCTGTGTTTTTGTTTGGGATGAGAAAGTGTTCTCTGGTTTTGGTTATGAGCTGTGATGATCAATCTACCATCCAGAAATATCCCGTGGTGGTGTCTACACTTGATCTGAGCTCAAATCTGGTTTCTATATATTGTGTATAATACATATACATGAAAACAAACAAGTTCAAGTAGAGTTGCAAAAAGGATACTGTATATAGGTTCATCAACTGCTAGGTATATCCAGTCTCCATAATCATAGACCACCTCAAATAAAGCGATATAGCGCTAAGCATACTCATCTATAAGTAGTCACTTATAGAGGACTATACAGACTATAGATAACTACCCAGCTTATCCTATGAGGGGTTACTAGATTGGTCCTGAGGAGTGTTGCTTTAAAGTTGCTAACCAGTAGCAGGTTAAAGAAAACATGTCATAAAGTACATAAAGTATATATAGAAAAGAAAGTGCTCTGGTCAGAGTTTAAGTATAATCATAGTAGCATCATTTCAGAAGTGTGAGATATTATATTGTGCATATTATAGCATAATCATGATGTGCATCATAATGTTAAGTATACATGAGACATGGAAACCATTACCAAAAGCGGTGTGAACCCTGATCGCAATATGTGCCCACGTTCTGAGGCCCCTGTTGGGTAGTACATGTGAAACGGGGTTTATGTCCAACCTACCAAAAGTTGAGGAACTCCCCCCCCCCCCCCCCCCCAACACACACGTAAAGATGCTTTTCTTGTGTGGCTTGGTTTCTTCTAAAATTGGAGGATATCCTTTTCTTTAGATGACGCTTGGCCATCAGCTCAGCTGTTATGAAGCACTTGGCTTAGGGTTGCCTGCCGACTCGTATAAGACTCACTTCAGAGCCTGAGCATGGGATTCAATATTAGACTTTTGTAAGGTTCAGATCTTTAAGCAGGAAGCCTTATATAGTAGTATACAAGTGATTTGATCTAGTGACCGTGAACAGTCACCTACAGTCTATGGGTCAGTTTCCCTGGTAGTAGCTGGCCCAAATCCAATAAGAAATGGGTATTCAGTAGCTCTTCTGCTGCTGCTGCCTCTTCTGCTGCCGCGTCTGCCTCTTCTGCTTGTTCTTTATTGAGATTTGATGTTTTGTTTAACTCACCGCCCCCCCCCCAAAAAAAACCTGTTTTGGGCAGAAAGTCGAATATACATCTACTCAAGTCATTGGTTCGCTAGGCTAGTAAGCGAGGCGTGCCAAGGGTGCATGCCAATTTGAGCATAGGTGAATTTTGGGGTGATCCCGTTTTCAGATTCCCCACTGGAAACCAGCGGCCGGACCCTGGGATCTTTTAAATTCCAGGGTTGGCTGTGTTGGGTTTTGTTCCACTATAAGAAAATAGCCCAAAAATGTGCTCACTCTTGGCATTTGGATCTTGTTCTCGTCTTAACATTCTCTTCATTGTCTTGCTTTAGGTGCGAGTGGCATTTTGATGACAAATGAAGCTGCTTTTGGCAGGAACAGGACTGACACCAGCATCCTGGATCGGACATGTAATGAGAGCAGTAATCAAAGCCTCTCTAAACTATCGTGGAGGGAAATGTTGTCTGTAGGAGATTCACTGGTCCCAATTGCTACAGGTAATATTTGTTTTAACCATTCTGAAAACAAAGCTGATCCGCATTGTCATATAGTCGCAGCTATCCAGGCAGCAGGCATGTGCCATTCTTGCGCTTCCAAACTAGAACATGTTTCTGGGGGGGCAGTCATTTTTGCGTAGTTAAAGCAGACCAAAAATCAAAAAAAATTTAGTAAATTGCTCCCCTAAAGCCCCCCGCTGGAAATAACTATTTGAGAGGGCTTAAGAAGCTGACTCTTTGCTGCAGAATTGCATAGGGAGTTGTCAGGAGACTGCCGGCATCGTAGCTGATACCCTGCGGATGCTGCGGTCATAGGGATCCCTTATGTGCCATTATCTATGATGCTGGCACCTCGGCTCTTTTTGGCCTTGTCTGTACAAAATGTCGCCTCTTTTATATGGTATTCCAGTTTAAAAAAAATGAAAAAATGTCTGCAGTATTGTTTCGCTCTCACTGTCAGTGTTTTTGTTTGGGATGAGAAAGTATTCTCTGGTTTTGGTTGTGAGCTGTGATGATCGATCTACCATCCAGAAATAATCCGTGTTGGTTTCTACACTTGATCTGAGCTCAAATCTGGTTTCTAGATAATCTTTGCAGTAGAAGTTATTGGTGCAGATTACAAAGCTGGTCTTTGGGCTAACTGGTAAATAGCCAAAGCTGCTAATTAGTGCCCCTGTAACTGTGGAAGTATTATGGGACTTGTAGCTGGTAGATTTCCCTCAATGCCAGGAAAGCCGCTCCCACATTGGCAACACAGAGCCACAGGAATATAAAACTTGTATAGGGGTACAATCCTAACACAAATGTTTATTTTATACAGTATTCCAGAAGAGGAAAACAATAGGGCAGAACACCAAACTCCTGACAAAAAGCTGTGCAGTGCTGTAAAGCAGTGGTTCTCACTGGTTTAACAAAGTACCCCCTAGCAACAACAAAATCCAAACAAAGTAACCCCAATAAGGGGATATCTTGTAAATGTTAAAAAAAAATAAGTAGGTTACAGGCCTTGTAACACTTTTTTTAAACAAAGAATTAATGATGTATTACTGTTAAAATGATATACCAAACCCATCAGACCCACCATGCTGGTGCAGCCCTGAAAATCTCTGCGTATCCCTTCAAGCTGTGGCATGTACCCATATATAATCGATCTGTTCTAAGGCCTTCCCCTTTTTAAAGTATTTTTTTCTTTTTAACCCAGGCCGGATGAGGATTTTAAATAACCATAGACCCATTAAAGTGGACCAAAACCCTTCTTACAAAGCTCCATTTTGCAGAGGGCATCCCCTGATCCATCAGACATGCTCGCCTTGTAGGCACATTTACTCTCGCTTCTCCGAGCAGCATCCTATACCATGCAAATGAATTCACAGCACAGAACGCCGTTTACGCCTAGCGTACTGGAAGTGCCCGGAATACCTTCGCCCACTCTCCTTTTGGCTGGGCGTACCCACGGCTGCCATTGAGATAGTGGTTTTGTGGTTCCCCTTCCAATCTGTCTGCTTAAATTTGAAAGATAAAATAAAATTATAAAAAAAAAAACCTGAACCCTCCTACTAAAATTCAGTTCAGTAATTTTTCTTCCAATCCATTCCAGACACTCCTTACACTTGTGATTACCTCCTTGCCGATTGGATGTGACTGCAAGACAAAAAAAGGCGTGGCACCTCCCGGCCCTATAAGTAGCAGCTGCCTCCTAACCTAGACCAGTTTTCTTTCTTGCAGTTGCAAGTAACTGTGAAGGTTGTTCAGGAATTCGCTCTCAAGGATTGGCAGCAAGCGGGGGATTGCACCCTGTCTGCTTACTGCATAGCCTTATTCCCACGGATCCCCCAGACCCAATTGTGCCTCCCACAGCTTCTGGCTGTTCTGGGGTTAGTGAAGGTAAGGTGGAAGCGCCGGGGTCTTGGGGAGCTTACAGAGTGTATATGCTCTGGGCTGCAGGCTTATTCTTAGTATACAGTACGTCCTGCTCCAGATATGATTCATTACACTTGGGTATTACTCCGCCAGATGGCGCTGGACTGCAGAGACCGCGAAATTGGCTCCTCCCAGCCCCTCAAATACCCAGGACCTCCCACAAATCCCCAGAATTTCTCTGCAGTCTGGACTGCGAAGGACAAGAAGTTGTCTTTCTCTTCTTGCAGGTGAGCGGGGCTATTAACCTGCGGCCCTGTAGGACTATTCCCACCCATAACATTTTTAATGTGCCTCCCAGCCTTGGCTGCGCTGGTCCTGGTGATGGTAGGCAGTACTGCTATCAGGTGCTTAGGAGCGCTGCTCCACTGCAGTCCCCCACCAAAGGGTAGGCAGTATAGGCATATGGTGAGCCTCTATGGGATGCCCCTGTCTATCGTTGGGCCCTGTTAAGTGGCCGCTGTTCTCCCTCACTCTCCCTTGTAGCTCTCGGGGGGGAATGCCGCCGCCGCGCGTGCTTCCACTGTGTTCCGCGGTTGGTGGCGGCATTACCTCAGGCGCTGTTATTGGCTGCTTGCCACGTGTGCTGCTTCGCGCTCTTCGGGGGCGGCCCCCGAGGTATACCCGGTGCCATTTTTCTCTGGATTCAGCTGTTGCGTGGCTGGCATCTACCTACCGCGGTCCGTGAGTGCCCTCGCGGGTGGCTTTATTTATGTAATTATACATGTCACTGATGGGGTTCTCTTCGATTATGTCTTTCAGGTGGGTCAAACTCTATTGGTTTCTCCCGGCCCTACTCCCTCTATTTAGTTATTAAACTTGTGAGGCCTAGTGTGTAAATTACTCCCACTTCCCTAGCGGGCTATTGGGGCATCCCGGGTTGCTTTTATAGCTTGAATCCCTATCGGCCTATTGTGCCGCTATAATCACCATATGGAGGAGTCTCAGGTTAATGTGCTCGGGGTTCCTTCGGGACAAGCCCGGCTGTGTGTAGCTTGTGGGGTGTCCCCTACTAGTGCTGACGATGTGCGGGTTTGTATACCTTGTGCCCAGCAGGAGCTTGCGCTGCAGCCTGGTTTACCAGTAGCTGGGCCTGCGCCCCGTATGGCTTCACCTACTCCCCCAAGCTTAAATTTGACTCCCATTGAGTTGCATACCAGTGGGGATTCTCGGCCTGATGTGTCTTCCAAACTGGCTAGTGTTGAGAAGTTGCTTGCTAATACCTTGGCGCGTAAGGCCTCTGCTAAGAAGCGTCACTTGACGCCTGATGTCACTCTTTTCCCTATGGAGGCTGATGAGTTCTTGGAATTGTCTGGTTATACTCCCTTGGAAGAAGGGGAGTTATTCTCTGACTCGGAGTCATCTGATGAGAGGCCCAGGGGTCATGATGATTCTGGCTTCCTGACCCCTGGGCCCCAGATGATACTGATAGGCTGGTGGCTCAGATTTTTGAGGTACTGTCTCTCTCTCCCCCGGTTTCGGCCGCCAGGCAGCAGGGGGAATTGTTTCATACTGCTAAGCCACGTTTAGAGTTTCCTGAGCAAGCCCATTTTAATAATCTTGTGCTCAAGGAATGGGAGCATCCCGGCAGGCTCCCCGGGGTCCCTAAGAGTTGGGATAAGAGGTATCCCTTTCCTGCTGATGTGGTGAAGCGTTGGTCATCCCCTCCAGATGTGGATGCCCCGGTCCTAGGGTTATCGAACACCTCTGTCATGCATTCCCCTGACTTTACTACGCTGCGGGATAGTGAGGACCGGCATAGTGATCAGCTGGCGTCCCATGCCTTTGCCTGTGTGGGGACGGCGCTGCTCCCGGTCTGTGCCTCTGCCATTACAGCTGTGGCTATTAGGAGCGTGCTAAGTTTCTTAGAGGGTGCTCCTGATGATGGGTCTAGTGAGGAGTTTCATGCTCTCTCTCGTGAGGTTTTTGTGACTTATGTCCTCTTTGCCTTGGATGATACCATTAGGATGTGTGGCAGAGCCTCTGCCCTAGTGGTGGCTATACGCTGCTCGGTTTGGCTGCACCAGTGGGCTGCTGACAACACTGCCAAGAAAGCTCTCGCTGGGTTTCCCTTCAAAGGACTACACCTGTTTGGGAACCGCCTGGACCTGTTTGCTAAGGGAGGCAGGTTACCCCAGCGCAGGCGGCAGTCTTGGCCCTTTCTGGGCCAGGGCTCCTTTCTTCCCCCTACCGTGGCGCCAGACGGGAGGGGGGGGGGTCTCCCTCACTGGGGCCCAAGGAGATTTCTGGGGTAGGGGCAGAGGACGTGGAAGCCCTGGCTCATCCTGGGGCTCCATCCGGGTGGGGGGACAGCTCCAGCATTTTGCTCACGTCTGGAGGCTTCATGTCTCAGACCGGTGGATTCAGGAGGTAGTGTCCTCCGGTTACAAGATAGAGTTTGCAGCCTGGCCGCCCCCAAGATTCATCAGATTCCTGGTGTCTCAGGACCCCATGTGAGCTCAGGCTCTAGTTCTGGTGGTGCAAAGTCTTCTGGAGCTGGGGGTCATCTGTCAGGTCCCCTTACGAGAAAGGGGTTCTATTCCAACCTTTTCACCGTGCCCAAAAGAGATGGGTCAGTCAGGCCCATCCTGGACTTGAAGATCCTCAACAAATTTGTCAGGTTCAGGCGCTTTCGCATGGAAACTCTGCGCTCTGCCATCAGTTCCCTGCGTCCAGGGGATTTCATGACCTCTGTGGACATGAAGGATGCTTACCTTCATATTTCTGTTTTTCCAGGTCATCAAAGATTCCTCAGGTTCGCTCTGGAGGATCAGCACTACCAATTTGTGGCATTGCCCTTCGGTCTCACCTCGGCTCCCAGAGTGTTCACCAAGATGCTGTCAGGGGTGATGGCTCGGCTCAGGGCATTCGCGTGCTGCCATATTTGAACGACATTCTCATCACTTCTCAGTCCCTCGATCAAGCAGAGATGGATACTCAGTGGGTAGGGTCCACCCTGGAGTCATTTGGCTGGGTGATCAACCATCCCAAGTCTTCCCTGTCTCCCTCCTTGGTGACTCCCTTCCTGGGAATGAATCTGGATACAGTTCAGGCAAGGATAATTCTTCCTCAGCAGAAGGTGGACAGTCTACTGGTGCAGGTTCAGTCCCTGCTCTCTTGCCCTCATCCCTCCATCGGGCAGGGAATGCAGCTGGTGGGCCTGATGGTGTCATGCTTCGAGGCGGTTCCTTATGCTCAGTTTCACATGAGGCCTCTGCAACTCCACCTCTTGTCAGTATGGGACAAGGATCCTGCGTCCCTGGACCAGGTCCTTGTTCTATCCCCCCTGGCCAGGCGGTCCCTCTCGTGGTGGCTGAACTCCAGGAACCTCTTGGCGAGCAGATCCTTTCTGGCCCCCTGCTGGGAGACGGTCACCACGGATGCCAGTCTGACAGGTTGGGGGGGCTTCTGGAAGTCCCTGCAGGTCCAAGGGCGGTGGGGCCCTCAGGAGGCCCACACACCCATCAATATTCTGGAACTAAGGGCCATCAGGTTGGTGCTGGTTCACTTGACCCAACACCTTCGGGGCCGGCCTGTCCAGGTGCGCTCAGACAACCAGACAGCGGTTGCCTACATCAATCATCAGGGGGGGGGACCCGGAGCAAGGGGGCCCTCAAGGAAGTGTCTCTGATCCTGTCCTGGGCGGAGGCCAATGTTCCCTGCATATCTGCTGTGTACATTCAGGGGGTGGAGAATCTGCAAGCAGACTCTCAGACACTCTGTGTCACCGCTGGGGCCAACCAGATGTGGATCTGTTTGCGTCCCGTCACAACCAGAAGCTCCTGGCCTTTGTCTCCCTGTCCCAGGACCCTCTGGCCTTGGCAACAGATGCTCTAGAAATGTCATGGCAGGACTTTCAGCTCCTGTATGTCTTTCCCCCATTCCCGCTGTTGGCCAGGGTTCTGCGCAAGATAGCTCAGGAGGGGGTGCCAGCTATCCTGGTGTCTCCCTGGTGGCCAAGAGTGTGGTTCGCAGACGTGCAGCTGGCAGTAGATCAGTACGCTCTGCCCAGGGTGCCAGACCTGCTCACTCAGGGTCGTTTACGCCATCCCAATTTACACACTCTGGCTTTGACGGCCTGGCTGCTAAAACCTCCATCTTGATGGAGAATGGGCTGTCTGCTTCTTTACTATAGGGTTTGGCGTGCCTACATTGACTGGTGTGAGGCTAGGTCTCTTCCCTGTCATGTGTTCTCTATTCCCAGGATCCTGGAGTTCCTGCAGCATGGATTGGAGCTGGGGCTCCAACTCGGTACTCTGAAGGGTCATGCCTCTGCCCTGGCTGTTTTCTTCCAGAGGTCCTTTGCCCATCATTCTCTGATCAGGACTTTCTTCCAGGGGGTTACTCATGTGCATCCCCCACGTAAGCCTATGTTGCCTGTTTGGGATTTGAACTTGGTCTTGTCTGCCTTGCAGGGTGCTCCCTTTGAACCTGTGCAGGATGTTGCCCTGGCCATTCTTACTCTCAAGGTTGTCTTTTTGGTGGCTATCACTTCTGTTAGGCGTGTTTCTGAGTTGGCGGCGCTTTCCATCCAGCCCCCCTACTTTGTGAGGCACCAGGACAAGGTGGTGTCTCGCTTCAAGCCAGATTTTCTGCCTAAGGTAGTGTCTGCCTTTCATCTGAATCAGGACGTTGTTCTTCCTTCCTTGTGCCCTAATCTTAGTAATGCTAAGGAGAGGGTTTTGCATTCCTTGGATGTGGTTAGGTGCCTGAAGTACTATCTGGTGGCTACTGCATCTTTCAGGAAAACTGATGCTCTTTTTGTGGTCCCTTCTGGTCCTAGGAAGGGTTTGGCACCTGCCAAATCTACTATCAACAAATGGATCCGTCAGGCTGTGATTCAGGCCTACTCTACTAAGGGGAAGAATCCTCCCTTCCACCTTACTGCTCATTCCACTCGTGCTATTGGTGCCTCTTGGGCTTTTCAGCACCAGGCTTCTGTTGAACATGTTTGCAAGGCCGCTACTTGGTCTTCTGTTCATACCTTTTCCAAGTTTTACAAGGTTGATGTTAGGGCCTCAGCTGATGCTGCTTTTGGCCGCAAGGTTCTGCAGATGGCAGTGGTCTGACCTGTCTGTTACGTTTGGGGATCCCACCCTACTTTATGGACACTGCTATTGGATGTCCCAAGTGTAGTGAATCTTATCTGGAGCAGGACGTACTGTATACTAAGAATAATACAATTCTGTGATTACTCACCTGTAGAATTGACAGTACGTCCTGCTCCACCCCACCCTTGGTTTGCATTATCCTTGGATCCCCTGTATGGTGATTGTTATTGTTTTATAGTTACTAGTTGGTTCTTTTATCTTTCTCCCGGCTTCTCGTTAACTGCTTTTCAATGCTGGGGATTTGTGGGAGGTCCTGGGTATTTAAGGGGCCGGGAGGAGCCAATTTCGCGGTCTCTGCAGTCCAGCGCCATCTGGCGGAGTAATACCCAAGTGTAATGAATCTTATCTGGAGCAGGACGTACTGTATACTCATAATAACAATTCTACAGGTGAGTAATCACAGAATTGTATTTTTGAAAAGTAAGACAGCCGCAGGTTTCTCTCTGGTGTACCTGCTGAGGAACATTTTTTTATTTCCTTTCAACCCGTCCTTCTTTCAAGTTAGGTAGGTTTTTGTTTTTTCAAAACAAAAAAAAAAGGAAAAAAAAAGAAAAAAAAAGAAAAAATGTGGTCGATTTGTCCCATTTTAGACTTGAAGGGTCTCAACAAGTATATCCGGGTGAAACATTTCCGCATGGAGAGTCTGAGGTCAGCTGTAACATCGATTCAGCCCCGAGATCTTATGACTACAATAGATATAAGGGACGCTTATCTTCATGTTCCGATTTTTCCAGGGCATCAGAAATTCTTGAGGTTTGCACTGGAAGGCCAGCACTTCCAGTTTGTGGCACTTCCATTTGGGATATCCTCGGCTCCAAGAGTATTCGCCAAGGTCTTGGCAGGTCTAATGGCCATTTTCAGAAGCCAGGGGATATGCATCATCCCATATTTGGACTATTTCTTAATTTCAGCCGGGTCTCCTCAGCAGATCATGGATACGCAGACGGTCCTATCAACTCTGGAAGAGTTCGGCTGGGTGATCAATTATCCAATGTTCCATATCATTCCGGCGCCAGTAAGGAATTTCTTAGGAATGACGCTGGACACAGTTCAGGTCAAGGTCTTTCTACCAGAGCAGAAGGCTCTGCTAATTCGGAATCAAATAAGAGTCCTTACTGGCCTGCCGACGGCCGACCATTCGGCTAGGGATGAAACTAGTAGGCCTGATGGTGGCCTGCTCGAGGCTGTGCCTTTTGCCCAGTTTCGCATGAGGCCTCTTCTGTTGAATCTGTTGGCAAGCTGGGATCGAGCCTTTGTTCTGAGTCCCTCGGCCAGGCAATTTTGGCTGTGGTGGCTGGACCCTCTGCACCTATCGGTAGGCAGGTCCTTTATGACACCGCAGTGGCAGATCGTTGCCACGGATGCCAGTCTTACAGGCTGGGGGGGGGGGCATCTGGCAAGCCCAGAAGATCCAGGGATAATGGGGTCCGAAGGAGAATCCGCTTCCCATAAATATATTGGAATTAAGAGCAATCCGGCTAGTGCTTCAGTATCTATTTTACCGGTGTGGGACTTGAATCTGGTATTATCGGCTCTCCAGGGTGCTCCTTTTGAACCTATGATGGATGCTCCATTGAGCATGTTGATGCTTAAGGCAATCACCTCGGTGCGGCGTGTTTCTGAGTTAGCCGCCTTATGTATGAAGTCTCCTTATTTTGAATTACACAGAGACAATGTAGTTTTTTGGTTTAAACTTGATTTTTCACCTTAATCAAGAGGTAATTCTACCTTCTTTATGCCCTGTTCCGGCTAATGCTAAGGAAAGGGCACTTCATTCTTTAGATGTAGTCCGAGCCGTAAGATATTACATGGCAGCTACAGATTCCTTCCGCAAGACGGATTTTCTATTGGTTACATCGGAAGGGCCGAGAAAGGGGCTTCCGCCAGCTGAAGCCACTGTCAGTAAGTGGATTAGGCAGGCAGTAGAAAAAGCCTACTCGGCCAAGGGGAAGGAACCCCCTTTTCGGGTCACGGCTCATTCTACTAGGGCTATTGGTGCTTCCTGGGCCTTTCAGCTTCAGGCTTCAGTGGAACAGGTTTGCGAAGCTGCCACCTGGCATTCACCAAGTTTTATAAGGTGGATGTTAGAGCCTCCGCTAACGCTGTGTGGTCGAAAGATTCTTCAGGCGGTAGTGAAGGGAACTTCCTGCTGTTCTGCGCTGGGGATCCCGCCCATAGATGGCACTGCTTTTGGAGATCCCAGGTGTAAGGAGTGTCTGGAATGGATTGGAAGAAAAAATGCAATTCTGTGAGTACTCACCTGTAGAATTGTTTTTCTGTGAATTCATTCCAGACACTCCGGCCCACCCGTGTTTGGGTCATGATCTATCTTTTGATGTTTCTTTGATGGTGGTTAGTCCATTTATTTCATTGGCATGAAAAAAAAAAGAAAAAAAGAGAGCTTTATTTACTCGTTTATCATTTATTTTTTTGAGAGTATTCTGGCGGAGTTCGGTGTGAAGTAACATGGACTCCTATAAAGGGCCTCCCGGCCTGCCTCTATTTTATGTTTTACTGCTTTTTAAGTAACTGATCTAGGTTAGGAGGCAGCTGCTACTTATGGGCCCGGGAGGGGCCACGCCTTTTTTTTGTCTTGCAGTCACATCCAATTGGCAAGGAGGTAATCCCAAGTGTAAGGAGTGTCTGGAATGGATTCCCAGAAAAAACAATTCTACAGGTGAGTACTCACAGAATTGCGTTTTTTTTTAACCCTAGCCTGAATAAATGTTATCAAATAATAAAACTTTTTAATTCTAAATCCAGTAACTATAATACACTTTCCCAGCTCTCATAAAAAACTTTCACTAGATCGAAGTATAAACATAATTATATTATAATTAGAAATATATAGAAGTATAACATGTGTTTTGCAAATTTGAGGTTTTTTGTGTGCATGTAACCTATGGTCCCTAGTGACCCACACCCAGATTTTCTGTGCAGCCCTGTGTTCTGTGACAAGGTAGGTTATAGTCTTTATACCCAACATGCTCTTGAGTAGTTCTGGTGCCCTGCTTATGAAAAACTGATTGCTCCCCTACTCCAAAAGAGAAAATGGAGCACCCAAGAAAAGGCACACTGAACAATATTTTGATTACCTGAGGTCCCATAATCTCTGCTGTTCCCTACATGTAATATCAAACGCACACTTTACAAAGTGGTTTACTCCTTTATTTAGGGCTGCCTAGGAAAATCCACACTGATATTGATCACAGAGAACTTGATCTTTCTCGGTTGTCCACGAGCAGCATGGACTCGAACACAGAGCAGAGCCAACAGAAATTATCCTGGAGAGAAATGCTGTCACTAAACACCTCACAGCACGCTGGTCACACAGGTAACTGCTCACCTTATTCTGAAAGAATTCTGCTGCCACCCTCTGAGGTCTATTTCTTCTCTGTGTAGAAAGAAATGATCAATGATGAAAAATAGCCAAATCTGATGACCAGCGAGGCTGGCGTGTGATCTCTCAAAAACCCGAGAAGCGGTGTGTGTGTCTATGTGTGTCTGTCTGCGTGGTCTGTCATTGTTGTGTATGTATTGTGTATGTATTATGTATGTCATGTGCTCTGAGTGTGGGGTGTTTTTTGTGTGTGTTCATCTGAGCTATGATGATCTTAATACACTCCAGAAATAAACCGTGGTGGTTTCTACACTTGATCTGAGCTCAGATGCCTCTGTAGACCTTTTATGGTGAAATATGGTTTTGCAGCTGGAAAATTATCCTAACTAGACTGTGAATATGTAACCAATTTTACTCCTGACTAACTAAAATATTAATATATATATTTATCCTGCCTGGCTCGACTAAAATAGGCAAACATATAAATATTACCTGGCCAATGATAACACAATGGATACGCGCAAAAGACTGTAGAATATTTTGACTTCCGGTATATACGAAGGACACTGAGACAGATATTAAATATTGAAATATATTGTTGGAAAATGTCAAAAGAAATTACAATTTAACCTACATGCAACACCACATATATTAGCCACTAATGGGTGGATCTACAGCATAAACATTCTGAGCCAAATATCACATAGGGAATGTATAGTAACAACCATGCAGAAAAGAAAAGAACACCACAAGTTAAATAGACGCCCAAAACAATGCTAAAATAAATGGTTAGTGATTGCAATACAGTGATATCCCCTGCCAGCACTGACAGGTGTTAGCTATTGCATGACATCGGTAGCAGCTATCTCTGTTACCTGCCTAGGTCACTCCTCTAGCCTGTCTCGGCAGTTACTCTCGGTTCCCTCAGTGGATGGTCTCTTCCCTCGGGACTATAGCAAGGCCGTTCTCATGTGCTAGCAGTTTCTCCTTCTTGCCTTTTCCCTCCTGCTGCTTCTCTCCCCAGATATATCCCCAATATCCCTTTGATCTCTGTTCTTCCTCCTCTTTGATGACTGGTCTTCCTCGTCTGGCTACTCTAAACTTGTCCCAACCTGCTTTGCTTGTTACCCTGTTTCCCCAAAAATAAGACACTGTCTTAGATTAATTTTTCCCCGGAAATATGGCACAGCGTGCGTCTCCTCCACCTCCCTGGAGCTCCCCCCTTATGTGCCCCGTCATTACGCCCCCTAGTGGTTACAATACAATTTTCGGGGGATGACTTATATAACGATATAATCCGAAAGCAGGCACTAGGCCTTATTTTCGGAGGATGTCTTATTTTCGGGGAAACAGGGTAGTACCAGCATTCTGAGACTAAGCAATAGAATCCATTCTATCTACTGCAAGTACAGTTCCTGCCGGGGAACCTAGTCCTGCTGATATTCTAAGCAGCTTCCCACTGATGTCATGCCATGAACTATTTTGCTGTATATCCCTATATTTAAAAAAATGATCAAAATGAGTAACAATATTAATTTTCCCTAAAGGCCCATTATTTACAAATAGTTGTTTTAAGTAGAAAGTGCCATCCCTCCTCACAGGGTCTTTCCATGTCTGTTTGCCTAGGCAGTTAAGCTATAGTCCTATATATACTCTGCTACTGACTCCATACTAACCATATCTGTTAATGATAGTTAATAGTGCATCCACTGCAACTCAAGTCCAATGTATTGGTGTCATACGTCACATTCCATCTCTAGCCATCTCCTGTCAGCTCCAACTCAAAAAAAAAAAAAAAAAATCACCCATTGCGCCCCTCTCCTTCTGAGGCCGCAAAAATACTAGTGCATATAATGATCATGTCCGGACTACTGCAACACTCTTCCTTTGTGGTCTACCAACAAACAGGCTGACATCACTCCCAATCTTTTCTCTGCTCTGCCGCTCTCTTCATCCACCTCCTCTTCTCTCATTTCTCCAGTGTTCCAGTCCACTTTTCCTGAAGACTCTAGGGCAGTGGTACTCAACTGGCGGACCGGGCTCCAAATGTGGACCTTGGCGCCACATTTCTGGACCCCTGCCCTGACAACCCTGCACTCAGTTGCTTCTGTTTTGCTTTGCTCAGCGCTGCCTATTTACTTGATTTGCTATGTAGTGCTTAGTCTCCCTCCCTGCCTGGCACCTAGCATTGCAATATGAAGTACAGCACAGCACGGTGTCATTGCAAGGTACACACAAACATTGTTTCTCTGTCTCTTTGCCCCATCTATCCCTGTCACGCCATCTCTGCCCCATCCATTCCTGTCCCCCGAGCTTTGCCCCATCCATTCCTGTCCCCCCAGCTTTGCCCCAACAATCCCATCCCCATCCATCCCCCCCCCCCCTCCCAGCTCTGGCCCATCCATCCCTGCCCCATTCAGCCCAGCATTTTTTAGCTTTGCTTGTAGAATCTATAGCCCCCCCTCCCCTATTTCTGATTTCTAACTATCCACCCCCGAGACAGTCCCCCACCTGGACCTTCACCTCTCATCAGATGGCTGTATGTGGACCTTTACAAGAAGTGGTTGAGTGCCCCTGCTCTAGGGACAGGCAACAACAGCATTAACTAGAAGATCCTCTAACCTGTCAGCTGTTCGTTTCTGAAGTGGGGAGCTGCGCTTCTGGCTTGCGGGTGAGAACAATGGGGGTTGCTGTACAACGAGGTGTACAGAGCCTCCGTTTTTATTCAATGGGAGGCGGCTGTACCCAGGACCTGCCAATTAGAAGCGCAGCTCCTTGGTTCACAAACAGGGCCTGCAGGAGACTATAGGTGGTCAGAGCATCTTCTAGTTACTGCCATCATTGCCTGGCCCTGGAATCTTAGGAAAATTCCAAAGAAGTGAGCATTTCCTTCAGTTAAATATAACAAATTACCTGAATAAATATCTAGACTACAAATATAACTCAATTATGTAGGAAAATGGCAAGTGCTGGTTATACATACAAAGCATAAATAAATATCCCCAAAATACAGCCTTGCTGAAGTACAAGGTGAGTACAAATTCATCCATCATATGGATGTGCCATTGGGGTGTCTACCTACTTAGAGGACCAAAACCCACTTTTTTAACTAGCATCTTCTGAATTGCTCCCCCCATGAGGGGGTACACTGCCAATTTTTAGTACTGCTTCACTCTAATCCCAGATAATGGTACTTGTATTAGCTGTAAAGTTCCACCTCCTCCATTAATTGCCATTGTTGTGTGTGGCAATGATGACATTGCCACACCAATGCAATGCCTAGTTTCTTGCCATCCTACTAAGAGGGACAGCAATAAATTAAATTATCCATTTCTAGTTCTACACCCTAAGAAGGGAAAATCAGCAGGGGCTATGGCCAAATGTATGTCATAAGTTCAGTGGGTTTTGGTCTGCTTTAATATAGCACGTTCTGGGGACACATTTGGGTGTGAATCGCAGCCTGCATCTCCGTGAGCCTTTTAATTCTAGTACAGAAAAAATACAAAGAAGTGTTCTAACTTTTCCTTAAAGGAAAACAATTGCGGCATTGTTTAAAAGTTTGGACACAGCATGCAGAAAAAGAAACAAAGCATAGCGCATAGGCTGCCGTTTCCAAACTTTCAAGAAAATATTTTCAATTCATTGGAAAAATGATGCACCTCACCTTTAAGCATGTCTCATCGCATGTGCAGGTGATTTAATCCTTTCTTAAAAAAAAAAATAAAAAATGCACCTTTTTTATGTGTTAAAATTAAAATGCTTACCGAGATGTGAGCTGCAATTCCCACCCAAACATGCTCCCTGAGCTGAACTTGCTTCCCTAAATCTTTATCATGACCCCTACTAGATATATTTGCACTCTCACTTTGTACTTACCAGTAGGACTGTATTTTGAGGTTTTCAGGGTATTTATTTCATGGGATAGTTATTTGCTTTGTAGGTTTAATCCGCACTTGGCTTTTTCATACATAGTTGGGTTATATTTCTAGTCTGAACAACATTTATTCTTGCTATATTTGAGAATGGATTTTTTTTTAGATATTCCTCTGCAGGACACTCTTGCTTTGATAACCTTCCTCTTTAAATACTAGAAGTATGTGGGAAGAAGTGGTAGGGAAGTGAAGTACAATGTCGTAGTAGTTGTATAAACTGTTAACAATTTACAATTTCAGCATGGGTCCTGATCTAAGGGAAAAGTGGAAACTGATTAACTACTGTGGGTACTGTGTGAGGTTGGAAGAAAAAAGGGGAAGAAAGCTGTTGCGTAGAGAAGATGAGTGCCCTAAACAGGGAGCCTCCAACCCAGGCATGAATTCCAATTCACAGCCACACAACACAGTGGTTTTAAAGGATCTTTGTTATCCTGACTCAAACAGGTTACACATTCCAGAGGTCTTGGGCTAAGTACTAGGAATTCTTCATTCTAATAATGTCTTATGTGTCATTTAGATCTCCTGTCTACTTCAATGGCATCAAACTCCCCTGCGATTGATAGAGGGGCATCTCTTGACCACACTTCAGTTCCACAGGGAGCCCCTCAATATGTAAGTATACGTTTACATTTTTTTTCCTCTTAACAAAATGTTTTAGGCAGGTAGATAAACTAATCTGGTTGCCCTAAAGCTCACAAGAGTCTCCAGAACTGAGAAAGCTAACTTTATCTTTGTGCTTTATATCTGAAAATCCTGGGGCTATAATGCTTACATTAGCATAGGGGAACATAAGCCCCCCTTATGCTAATCGTGTGTGTTTCTCTATCACACCAGTAGCATCTTGGCTTGTACACCCTCTGGCACTGAAAGTGTTACACAAAGATACTGCTGTCTCAACCTGACCATACAAGTTGATCTGTACGCCTCTGACCAGCAGGAGAATACACAAATAAGGAGATAGGCGGGGGAGAGATGGCGGGGGAGAGATGGCTTAGAGAAAGCATCATATTACTACATTGGTGGACAGACTCTACAGAGGCTGATGAAAGAGACAGCTATTCTAAGTATGTCACACACCCCGCTTCAAACATTAATTATTCCACTTGGGTTACTCCACCAGCAGGTGGCGACGTTGCAGAGAAGTCTTGAAAAACGAGCTCCTCCTGGTCTATACATACCTGGGACCTCCCACTTATTCCCCAGTGTTCTTCTCTGCAAGATGGCGACAAGACAGAAGAATGAAGTCTCCTGCTTGCAGGTAGCCGGGGTAAAACCCCAGCACCCCGCCATGGTCTATTTCTACCCAGTCCATGTTTTGATATTTAATATATATACTGGAAGCCTCCCAGCCTTGGCTGCTAGGCTGGGTAATGGTAGGCGGCACCTTGTGGTGCCTAGGAGCTTATCTCCTCCGCGAGACCCCACGCGTGGGGCAGTGCGGCTATCCGGGTGGTGACCCGGATTTTGGGATGCCCCGTCCCGGTTTATCCCTCTAGTCTCCCTCTTTCCCATGCTTGCTAGAATCCCTTCTCCCTTCACTGTGCTGTTGGGGCGTCTTGGGCTTTTCAGCACCAGGCTTCTGTTGAACAAGTTTGTAAGGCTGCTACTTGGTCTTCTGTTCACACTTTTTCCAAGTTTTTACAAGGTTGATGTGCGGGCTTCAGCGGATGCTGTTTTTGGCCGCGAGGTTCTGCAGGCTGCAGTGGTTTGAGTTTTGCATTATGGCCTTGTTGGATACCCGCCCTTTCTGGACACTGCTTTTGGATGTCCCAAGTGTAATAATGTTTGAAGCGGGGTGTGTGACATACTTAGAATAATACCATTTTGTGAATACTCACCTGTAAAATGGATATTATAAGTATGTCACACACCCCGCTTCACCCGCCCTTTTTGGTATCCTGGATTCTTTATAGGGTGAAGCTTCGTTTACAGTTTGAGGGTTGCCAATGGTTTTTTCCTGGTACCTTGTCTTTACTGCTGTTTGAATACTGGGGAATAAGTGGGAGGTCCCAGGTATGTATAGACAGGGAGGGGCTCGTTTTTCAAGACTTCTCTGCAACGTCGCCACCTGCTGGTGGATTAACCCAAGTGTAATAATTAGTGTTTGAAGCGGGGTGTGTGACATACTTATAATATCCATTTTACAGGTGAGTATTCACAAAATGGTATTTTCTGCAGCCAGAAAACTTACAAGGAAACCATCCTGAAAACATAGGAATTGCTCTTTTAAAACAACCACCCGTTTAGAAACAGACAGTTTGGGTGGTCATTCCCTTGAAAGGTAAATGATCAACCAGGCTGAGATCTCAAGACCGTGATACAGGCAATCCTTGTATTAAACCTAATGTATTATTCATCAACTCATCTGCATATGTTTTGTGTTAAAGCGGACCTTCACTCTGAATAAGAGTCTATCTTATATGTTTCCCACACCCTGTACATACAGATTGTCCACATTAAAAATCATCCTACCTGCATCTACTGCATGTTATGAGCCTTTAAACATCCAAGATGGCGGCTTATGAAAGCCGCCATCTTATCAGGCAGCCTGCAAACAGGGAGTGCCTCCTGACTGTGCTGCTCTGCATTCTGGGACTGCTGACCTTTACCTGACCCCAGCTCTGCTCTGTCTGAGCCAAGCACAGCTATAACCCGCCCCTCTGTACCTTATCCCACTCTCCTCTCCTCAGTAAGTGTGATGCTTCTGAGTCAAGATGGCGACGCCCGTATCCTAAATTCCTGAACAGAGTTGCAGCCCAGTGGGGGAAAGAATAATAAGTTAGTGACTAAAAACTTAAAATATATTAATTTTAGATTCTGGGGAACCGTTTTTAAGAGTTTGGGCTTTTCATTAAATCACGCTGAAGGTCCGGTTTAAATGCTTCAATATGTGTCTTTGCAGGGTGAGTCCACACAACAGAGCCCAGATGGTGACAATTTATCTACAACCTTATCTACTGGCAGTTTTCTAACCAGTGAGAAGACTGATTCAAGTCCTGCAAACTCTGGTAAGTGTGTGCAACAAATTCTGCCGTCCATTCTTTATATCAATCCCCCAGCCAAAAAAACATACAGTAATGGTGGTGCAGTATATATACTTATATTTTTTTTTTCTGCTAGTTTTTTTTCTTATTTCTACTTTTTCCATTGTCATGTATATCTTTGCTGTATGCTGAATTTCCTGTTCATGGTCATTGGTGAATACAAGTGCTGGGAAATGCAAAACTGCATATTTGTCATCTGGTTTCAAAGGTTTTTTTTTTATTGCATTATATTCTGTCTAATCTATTAGATGCCGTATCAGAATTACATAGATGTAACTTTTCTATAATTGGGGAAGCACAAGAGGGCACCTCAAGTCCTACCGCAGCCAAAGCTGTGATTTCTCCAGAAAGCGGCAGATGGCAGACACTGCTGAATCCACTGGAGAATCTCGGTCACATCCAGCAAATCATCGAGAAATATACTAAAGACCTTGGTACATCCCTTGGACGGAACTCCAGCTTTCGCTGTAAGTGATCTGCTGCCCACCTCCTTTTTTTAACTGATGGTGGATACTTCTAACTCACCTTGACACCAGCTGAAATGTTTATTATGGTCTTTTAGATCCCGTCTGATTTGTAAGCTACTTTCCATGTGGATTTATTTTGTGCTATTGATTTCTTAAAGCTCCTGCGGCTGCTCTTGACACGTCTGTTGCAACAACATTCTACTCTTTGGAACCTAAACCAGACCTGAGTGTTTCCATGTCGTCATGTGCCTTCTCAAACCAGACCAGCAACTCTCTTAATGGCAGGGACATAAACCAGGTCAGTGCATTTATCCTGTGTGCTCCCTATGTAAGTAGAAAAATATTTGCATCCCATTGGGTACAACAGATTGCTTGCTTTTTAGGCCTCTCAGAACGCCATCAGTCAAGAGCAGCAACAACCTCTGCCCGATCTACACAGGGATACTGATGTGACGCCATCTATTGGTTTGGCCATTGCTCATAATCTAAACTTGGCGGGAAATTTACCCACTGTTTTAAATGGACCTGCAGGTGAGCATTCATGTCTGTTTTAGCCCGGTTAGCGGTGGAGAAGTGTTCGACAGATGTGTTGAATGGAGCCGCATGCAGTGTAGTGCTATAACTGCACCCGCTACTGCTTACTGCTTTCACTTATGTCTTTGAATGAATATAAGAGTCTCGTAACAGAAAGGTGAACTTTGGAAAAAAAAAAAAAAAGATTCCCTGTGTGTACCCTGTATATACTTTAACTGCAGGTCACGTGATCCAAACTATCAATCCAGGACCTCCGGACACACAGACCGCTTTCCCCAAACCCCATCCGTTTGGGGACCCAGGCCCAAAGCCTGCGTACAGATTCTTGGCTAAGGCAAAAAGATTGCTCAAGTTAAATATAGGTATTCTAAGCATACAGTACGTCCTGCTCCAATATAATACTTACACATGGGGTAATCCTCCGCCAGAGGGCGCTGTTCACTGCAGACATGCAAAAAACAGGCTCCTCCCAGCCCTTCATATACCCAGGGACCTCCCACAAAATCCCCAGATTTCTCTGCAGTGCTGACTGCGAAGACATGAAGTATCAACTCTCTTGCAGGTGAGCGGGGCTATTACACCCGTCCTCTTCGATAAAGATGTGCCTCCCAGCCTGGGCTGCGCTGGTCGGGTGAAGGTAGGCAGCACCTCGTGTGCTCACGGAGCTACGCTCCACCGCAATCCCCGTGGTTGCAATCCGCCTCCTCCCTTGGTCATGTAAGTGCCCCCCCGGGCGGTTTTTGTTCCTATGATTTTTTATTCGGCTGCGCATGGCACTGACATATGTATGCGCCTGATTTCGTTTGCTTCCAGGGCCTATCCGCCCTTTGGACTGATCTTACTTGGATGGTTTGCCTTCCGGGTCCTGAGTAAAGGTTTCGGCTTCTTGCTGATCCTTGCTAGTGAAGGGGTCTGTATCCCCACCTGTCTTGTGGGAGACCAGTTTGTATTTCCCTGTTGGGGAGAGTTCTAAGTTTTCCGAGGCTTCCGTTGCCTTTGGGCTGGTTAGGCCGTAACACTGGCCTATTCCTTTAAGGAGGAAGAATCTCCCTCTCTCTCTCTTTATCCCGTTCTCTTGGGGTTTGGGTACCTTTGGCCCTTCAGCACCAGGTTTCTGTTGAATAAGTTGCTAGACCGCTGCTTGTTTCTGTTCAATACCTTTTCAAAGGTTTTGTTATGGGATTGACGTTAGAGCCTTTGCTCATCTCGTACTTGGTAGCAAAGTTTGCAGGTGACAGCGCCTCTACTGTCTGCTGTGCCTTTTTGTTGGGGATCCCACCCTACTTTTTGGACACTGCTATTGGATGTCCCATGTGTAAGGATTATATTGGAGCAGGACGTACTGTATACAATTCTGTGAAATACTCACCTGTAGAATTGGTATTATACGCATACAGCACGTCCTGCTCCACCCCACCCTGGTTTTACATTTCTTGATCCCCTGTATGGTGATTTTTTTATCATTACTATTGTTACCAGTTGGTGGTTGGTTTCTCCCGGCTTCTTTTCTCACTGCTTTTCAATACTGGGGATTTGTGGGAGGTCCCTGGGTATATGAAGGGCTGGGAGGAGCCTGTTTTTTACATGTCTGCAGTGAACAGCGCCCTCTGGTGGAGGATTACCCCATGTGTAAGGATTATATTGGAGCAGGACGTACTGTATGCGTATAATACCAATTCTACAGGTGAGTATTTCACAGAATTGTATTTTTAATGCTATAAGTGCACTAGGCAGTGAGAACAAACATTTGGCTGTGATGGAATATGAATAAATACAAATGCTGTTCTGAGTGGGTTACAGGTTACAGTGAGTTACACAAAGATATATAATAGTCAGTTACCTTGAGGAGCAGTTGTAAGGTGGTGATGAAGAGCTCCCACAAGGGCTATGTCAAGAGCTTACAGATGGTTTTGGACACCTCCAGGCTGCTGCTGCGAGACCACTATCAAGAGAACAGAGTGACAGCAGCCCGGCCCAGGGTTTACCCCCTTTATGCCTCGGGACCCTTTTACTCCCTCCCTTCTGTGGGCTGGATTGTCACCTCCCACTGTTCTGGAGCTTGCTTTAGCCTCCTAAAACCCTTTAGGGGTCATAACTTTGAGCAGGGGGGTCGTATGGCTTTGGATACAGCACCAAAAGATTGGGCTAGATGCTGGGCATCCGATGAGTCTAAAAATGGAGTCCCTAAATGGGTCAGAACCTTGGATCTCCATTTTTCTACTTTTCCTATGTCGCGGGGCCCAGAGAAACATACCTCCTACGTGCTGTTTTGTGAGCCAGTTCTGGTTCTGTACCCGTCTTGGTGCTGGGAGACATGGTGGCCCAGCTATGGTCCGATTTATGTCGGTTGCTGGTCTGCAGCTCTCATCTTTTGATGTGACGCGTTCACAGCCAGGGGTCCTACCATCTGCAGACCCACTGGAGCCTTCCCAGGCTGGAGGTGTGAGAGAATCAGCAGGGAGTCTGTGATTTGCCCTGCTCAATCCTAAATGTGAATTCTACTTCCTGGGGAGATTAGGACCTGTGCATATTTATGACTAGGAAGCCTTAACAGGGGGAAATAAAGGGGAACTCCCGACTTGTATCTGTAGGTTTTTCACATTTAACTGGATCGTTCCTTCACAATTATATTCCCTTTCTATTCATACTGAAAATGCTCTCATTTTGATACTGTTTTACGTGTCATGTGGGGAAGATTCTGTTGGTAATTGTCTTTTTTCAATTGGTTATAGCTCCTGAGGCATCTTTTATCCCATCAGCAGAAGATCATCACTCAACCACATCTTTCTACTCCTTGGAGGCCAAACCAGACTTCAGTGCATCCACTCCATCTTCTGCCTTCTCAAACCAGACCAGCAACTCCCTTTACACCAATGTTATTTGCCAGGTAGGTGTTACAGAGCTGCACTACATTGTGCTTTACCCCTGTGGTATCCTACGCCCCTGCCTGTTGAACTCATATGATGTGCGGATAGACAGCGAATACAACAGTTTTCATCATACAAACAGAAAGATGTGCGACTTTGTAGATGGGCATATCCTGCTCAGGGAGGAGAGCTAATATACAGAGAACCACGAGCACATTCCGTTACAACATGATTCTAATAACAAAAAGCATTTCTTCTATTTTCTGGTAAATGAACATCTTAAAGCATAACTCTCAGCCTCTATTCCAGGTTAAGCAAGCCTTGGCATATAGTGGGTTAAATTCCTCACCCCCTCCCCTTTCAGCATGGGAATGAGGTATTTATATTGTGGTTAATTGAGGACAGAATTAAACCAGAGGTCAAAGCTAAAATTTCCAGCATGCTTTAACCACCTCTATCGGCAGAGCTGCAGGGGTGGATTTCTAACCATCTCTCAGATAGTCTTTCCCTCACCACAATTGCTGCCGCTGCATCCCCTGGTCACTGCAGCTGTGTGTGCGCTCCCGCACAGCTATTCAGATGGGATCTTGCACTCCACAGGGGAGCCGGGGATGCACACGCCGCTGCTCCATTCAAAATAACTGTTTTATGCCATGCATTATGCATGGCAGAAACTGGTGACTGTACAAGTACTTGCACTGTGGGAATGGCGCTAAGAAGTGCAGTGGGCGATCTGAGGGGGGTTTCACACAGCAGGGCATTCTAATTTGGGATGCCCCTGTGGCAAGGACCAATCACCAGGATAGTCGAATCCTCGTTCAATTTAAAGTGGAGGTGCACAACATTTTTTTGCTGCTTTAAAATGTAGGCAGTGCAAACACAATCTGTTAACTGCAGGAAAACTCTGCCTTTTTATTGTTTATGAATTTATGGATATGCAGTGAGCAGAGGTGAGGCGGGTACAGGGGAGGTGGGTTGAGGTGAGGTAAACCCGAGGTAAGGAGGAAAGAAGTCTGCAGAAGTGCGGTGGGCTGAGGAGAGTATAGGCATGAACGGTAGAGGTGGAAAGAAGTTAACATGGTTCAGGTGGCAGTAAGAGGTGAGGTGAGTAGAGGTGATGCAGGCAGACGTAAGCAAATGTGAAGTGGGTAGAGGTAGGCAGAGGGGGTAGCAACTGACAGCAGTGCAGGCTGCATGTGGCCCCCAGGTCAAAGATTGTGCACCCCTGCTTTAAATAATTAGTATAGACAATGGCAATAATGAGGCAAGAAGCTTACCTGATGTCTATCCCATGTGTCTTCGGTAGCAGAAGTTTGCCCCTCCATTTCTTTCTATTCCTCCATGACCTCATCTAAATGCGGTCACATGCACTTCCCTGTCCCTTAACACACAAAGCGTGAGCATGCCACAGATGTCACACTTGGAAGGACATGGGGGGGTGTTGCAGGTGCCTGTGGAAAGAAAGTAGGGTCGAAATTTGTGGATCTGCTACAGCACCTACATTGCATGGCAGGTAATGGAGGTTAAGCAGGGCAGGCTTCAGGTGAGCTCCCTACTTCCTTGTTGCCATTGCCTGGACTTTAAAGTGGACCAAAACCCGCCTGATTGCTGCAATCCACTCTTGAGTCTCTGCATGGAAGCCATGGACTTGAGTGACAGGCCAGTCACCAAATCTAGGTAGTAGTGTGGCTGCACTTATCCATGGATTGCGTAACTAAGTTGTCATTTAAGCTCCCAGCTTCAGCTTCTGCACAGATGGCCTATCCCCAGTGAGTTATTTTAATGTTGTTTGCCAAATTGGGCTTAGTGCAGGGGGTGGGTGGGGTGTTTACAGAATGCTTGGCTTCTTTAAGGGAAGTCAATTTGACATTGCCCTTTGATGCTGTACTCCACTTAATCAAAGTAAAATGACCACTGTGTGTTATTGTTGTGTTGTGCCTTCCTTGCATAAAATAATTTCTTGCATTGCTTGTACCCAGGACTCTCGGAACACAAACTGCCAGCAAAGTTATAGACCAAGCGCTTGGTCCCCTCCACACAGTAATGCTGACCTGAGATTGTCCCTCAGTGTATCCATGTCTGACTTGGCCAGAAGTTCATCTAGAAGTATGGGGGAAAGTGCAGGTGAGTGATTACTGTGGTGTATTGTTCAATTGAGGTTCTGGATCCATATAACAGAGCAGCCCAAGGTTAAGTTATCCATTTTATCCCTTTTTAAGAGTGCACTAGACAATCTATATACATGCAATGAGTAGATGCAATACAGGTCAGAAGGGCAAATACAAGTGTAAAGTTAGTCAGAATTAGCAGAGAAAATGTCTGTTACTATTTCCGGCGCTAATCCGTTGTGACCCCAGATAGAGAGCATGGCTGTTCCTTCCCCAAACATTTAAACTCCTTGCTGGCCGCTGCCCCCTGGGCACCTGCCACCTCTCGCTACTCTCCTTTCTCCTTGGAATAGAACCCCCACCAAGTGGTGCCCACACTCAACGGCTGTCTGGGTGAAGGGGAACTGACGCAAGGAGCTCCTCTGCTTCATTCACGGTCTCTTTAATATACCTCCCTGATACGTCTCCTCTTTTCCCATTGCATGTCATGCCCTGCTTCACGAAGTCATTACATCTGGGTATTCCACCACAAGGTGGCGCAGTGCACTGCAGAAGAGTTGTGGCTCCTCCCGGTACCATATAAAAACGGAATCACCATAGACTAATCCAGTTTTCCTCTGCAGTGATTCTGCAAAGATAGAAGATGGCTCTCTATATTGCGCAGGTGAGCGGGGCAACCAAGCCTGTGGCCCTGCATGGATATTTCCACCCGTTTCCGGACCCTCGGTGCCTCCCAGCCTCAGCTGACGGATCGGGTGAAGGTAGAGGAGCACTAGGGTCAAGTGCTCGAGGAGCGCTGCTCCAAGCCACAGACCCTGTACCACAAAGGGTAGCTGGCCATAGGCTTTATGGTGAGCCTGTTAGGGATGCGGAGTTCCTGTTCTAACTTCTGAGGGGGTGAGTGTTTTTGGGGACTGTTTACTCGTTCTGGTGTTTTGGGCTCCCCCCCTCCGTCCCTGGCCGCTGCTCGCTTGCTTTGCTCGCTCCCCCCCCTTAGTGTGCTCGGGGGAGGAGGGTGGTAGCGGCGAGGGTGCTTTGGCTGTGTATTCACATGTTTTTAAAGTGGACCAACACCCGATGCTGATCGGCCCGGGAATCTATAAGATTCCCGGGCTGATCAGCATCGGGCCTGCGGGGCACCCCGATCGGGGGTGCCCCGCTGTGTGAAACCCCCCAGAAAGCCCCGAAATCCCTACCTGCTCCTCGATCCAGCGGCGCATGCGCAAGCTGCCGCCGCCCGCGCATCCCTCTAGCAGGTTGCATCCCTCTAGCAAGGCGCGCACCCGCGGCGCCCGTTTGTGAATGGCCGGCGCGGTCGCGCTCCCTGTAAGAGTGACGCGTGGGAGGCGGGTGCGCTCGCTTGTCCGGCGACGGACCTTGCTTGTCCGTCGGCTGGGATTGGCTGCAGCGGTCACGTGGGAACGGGGACAGGTGAGTTTTTGGGGCTTTCTGGGGGGTTTCACACAGCGAGGCACACCCGATCGGGGTGCCCTGCAGGCCCGATGCTGATCAGGTGCCCCACCCTCAAAATCCTGGGTGTTGGTCCACTTTAACTGTGTTGTTACTGTGTTTCGCCGCTTTGCTGCTTTGTACTGCGCTCCGCGGCGGGTGGCGCTATATGTGTGAGGCATTTATTCTAAGTATACAGCACGTCCTGCTCCAAAGATGATTCCTTATGGTTGGGATTACCTCCGCCAGATGGCTCTGGACTGCAGAGACAGCAAAAAGAGGCCCCTCCCGGTCCCTTATATACCCGGGCCCTCCGACAATTCCCCAGATCTTCTCTGCAGTCGGCTGCGAAGGACAAGATGTCTCTCTCTATTCGCAGGTGAGCGGGGATTAACAGCCAAAGGCCCTGTAGGACTTTTCCCACCCGTTCCATTTCTCTAAACTGCCTCCCAGCCTTGGCTGCACTGGTCAGGTGATGGTAGGCAGCACCGCTGTTAGGTGCTTAGGAGCGCTGCTCCAAACGCAATCCTCCACCAAAGGGTAGGCGGTGCAGGCTTATGGTGAGCCTTAATTGGGATGTCCCTTCCACCCCGGCCCTCAGTGGGTCTCTGTTAGCTGACCGCCGTCCTCCCTCGCACTCCCTGGTTGATCTGGGGGGGGGGGGTGTATATGTTGCATGTAATGCTTATACTGGTCTTAGGGCTCCGGACCCTGGTTAGCACTATAATTCTCCTTGGTTTGGCGGGAGTTTTTTTTTTTCGTTGTATTTGCCGCCACTGAAGCGCGCGCCTTGTGGCGTTCCGTGGTCAGCGGCGACATTACCTCAGGCGCTGCTGCGCTGGTATTGGCTGTTGGTCACATGTGTGACTTTGTGCCTTTCAGGGGGGGGGCGGAGCCGCTTGGTTGGCACGCTCCGTGTCACCTTCCCCGCGGCCTACCCCCCCCCAGTTCAGCTGTCAAAATATATCTTTCCATGTCCCGTTGGGCATGCACAGGCTGTCATCCAAACGCACCCAGAGTTTGGCAACGAGAACCTGGAGCGGCAGCATCCCTGGGTACCCAGCCTTTCTGAATGGCTATCCATGGGAGCGTGCCTCATCCCGGAGATGCTGAGGATGCAGCTGGGAGCCAGGGAAAAAGTGAGTATAGCGGCGACCCAGGCAGTGTTTTACACACTGGGGCATCCCGTAGTGCGATGCGCCAAGGGAATTCTTTTAGGTTTTAGACTCCAGGGTTGGCCACTCAGGGTTTTGTTCCAAAGTGGACCAAAACCCAGGATTTTGCCTGTCCTGGGTTTTGTTCCTTACCCCCCGGGCACCCTGATTGGAATGCCCCACTGTGTTGCCCGATCTCACTCTTTCACGGTCCTACAGCACATGCGCAGCTGTCGGCGCTCTCTGATTCACTGCCGCCCCTTCGTCTAAGGCGAGCGGATCCGAGCACACGGTCTGCCGCATCCCCTGCTACCCTTTAACATGGTTGCCCGTGCTGAACATTCAAAAATGCCTGCCACGGGCACGCGCCCTGCTAAGAGTATAGCGAGGATGCAGCCGCTGCTCTCGCATGCACTGTTGGACCGGGAAAGAAGGTGAGTTTTCGGGTGACCTGGGGGATTTGACACAGCGGGGCATCCCGAATCTGGAGCAAGTATGCCTGCCCTGGAGTCTCATATAATCTAGGGTGGATTTTGGTCCACTTTAATACTATATATATATATATATATATATATATATATATATATATATATATATATATATACTCATATTGGTTTTCTGGTTAGTTTACTCATGCTTACTGTCTGCATTTGTTATTTACTTGGATCTGTGTGCCTGTCATACTATTTAAGGGGTTCCCTCATTATGTCTTTCAGGTGAGATAGCTCCATATTAAAAGGGGTTTTTCTCCCGGTCCAATGTCCCTTGTTCAAATTGGGTTTCCCTGTGTGATTATAAATCCTCCCACTTACGGACACTAAGGGGCATCCCGGGTAGCTTCATAGCGTAATTCCCATTGATCATTGCGACTATCAAAAAATCACCATATGGAGGCTCCCCAGGATACTGGACTCGGGGTCCCTTCGGGACAACCCCGGTCTTGTGTGGTATGTGGGGCATCCCTTTTGGGAGATAATGTGCAAATTTGTGTACCATGTGCACATCAGGCGCTTGTGCGGCAAGCCGGGCCCCGTGCGGATGGTTCAGCCACGCTGGCTACACCCCCACGCCTGGTTATGACCCCAAGTGACGTTGTCACCAGTGGGGAGTCGCAATCTGATGTATGCACAAGACTGGCCAACATTGATAGACTGGTTGCTGGCTCTGTGGCCAAGAAGGCCCCAGCTAAGAGACGGCACTTGGCGCCAGCGGCGCCGGCCTTTGATTATTCTGATTTGGAACCATTTGACTGGTCTGATTGTTCCCCGCTCGAGGAAGGGGAGCTTTTCCCAGACTGTACCCTGGCGCTGGTGCCGGTTCAGAGCGCGGGGATACTGTCGACACCCATAGGCTCCTTATTTACATTTTTGAGGTACTTGCCATTTCCTCTCCTGCAACCCCGCTTTTCGTGGCTCTCGGTCAGGCAGGGGAATGTATTTCACTGCATTCCGAGGAGATTCCTGGGGTGAAAAACCTTTGGAATACGGGGGTAGTTTGTCCGGTTCCCCCCACGGAGAGAGGTCTAGGTTACTATTCCAACCTCTTTACGGTGCCAAAAAAAGATGGCTCCATAAGACCCATTTTGGACTTGAAAACTCTCAACCGGTTCATCCGAACCAAAACATTTCGTATGCACTCTGCTGTCAATTCACTGCGTCCAGGGGACTTTATGACCTCAATAGATATCAAGGACGCTTACCTTCATGTGCCGGTCTTCCCGGGACACCAAAGGTTCCTCAGGTTCGTGGTAGACAACCAGCATTACCAGTTTGTGGCTCTTCCCTTCGGGCTGACTTCGGCGCCCAGGGTGTTCACCAAGGTATTGGCGGGCGTGATGGCCCTTCTCAGAGTCCAGGGCATTCGTATCTTGCCTTACCTGGACGACCTTCTCATTGCGTCATCCTCTCTCCACCAGAAGTATATGCAGGTGGCACCACTTCAAATACTCACAAATAGTAACACGGGGTGCACTGCCCTATGACCGGGGCCCTACTGCAAATCTACACAGAAGGTACTGGGAAGTCCTCCAAAACTTCCCACAAGGGTCCCAGGGGACTGACACTTGCACTCCACACAATGGTTAATGGATATACAAAATCTTTATTGCCAACTTACATTAAAAATTTCTAAAATCACAGCAAGTCATGGTGCCATACCGCAATCATCCACATGGGGGAGCCAGCAAGCCAAAATATATACATGTGTCATATACTAAAGTGAATACTAAAAATCCTACCTAACTTATCTCATAAAGTGCTAAATAACTGTGATTATAATGCATCCAAATATATAGCAGGACCCCTAACATAAAGCGGGCCCAGCAAAGCTGCAAGTGCAAAGTATCAACAATAAAATACACAATCAATCATAAATACACAAATTCTTACTATGTGACAGGCAAAACTGGATCCCCACGGCAAGCCCCTCTCTCCACCAGGCGGAGCTGGACACCAGGACGGTGGTGTCGACGCTGGAGAGGTTCGGGTGGGTAATCAATTACCCCAAGTCCTCTCTATCCACGTCAAGGGTGGCTTTGTTCCTGGGCATGACTCTGGATACCATCCAGACCAGGGTGTCCCTGCCCCAGCCGAAGGTGGATGTTCTTCAGGCACTAATTCGTCTTCTTCTGTCCAGCCCTAGTCCGTCCATCAGGCAATGCATGAGGCTGGTAGGTTTGATGGTGGCTTGCTTCGAGGCAGTGCCATTTGCTCAGTTTCACATGAGACCCCTTCAGCTCCATCTTCTATCGGTTTGGGACAAATGTCCCCGGTCTCTGGATCAGACTTGTGTTCTGTCCCCTCTTGTCCGGCGGTCCTTCCAGTGGTGGATGGACCAAAGGAATCTCCTGGGGGGCAGGTCCTTTCTTGCACCCTGTTGGGAGACGGTCACCACGGATGCCAGTCTGTCAGGCTGGGGAGGCTACTGGAGGGAAAATCAGTTCCAGGGGCTGTGGAGGCCCATATCCCCATCAACATTCTGGAGCTGAGGGCGCTTCGGTTGGTGCTATCGCACCTGACACATCACCTTCAGGGTTTACCAGTCCAGGTTCGCTCTGACAATTGGACAGCGGTCGCCTACATCAATCACCAAGGAGGGACTCGCAGCAGGAGTGCCCTCCGGGAGGTGTCTGATTCTTGCTTGGGCCGAGAGCAATGTTCCGTGCATTCCAGGGGTGGAGAACCTGGAAGCGGACTCCCTGAGCAGGGGGACCTCTCGCCGGGGGGAATGGTCCCTCAGCAACAAGGTATTTCTATCCCTCTGTCGCAGGTGGGAGAGGCCGGAGGTGGATCTGTTTGCCTCTCGTCACAATCACAAGCTTTGTTACACCAATTTACTAACGCTGGCTTTGACGGCGTGGCTGCTGAAACCTTAATCTTAAAGGAAAAGGGTTTGTCTGAAGCCGTTGTCCAGACCCTTGTCAGGGCTAGGAAGAAATCTTCCTCTAATATCTACTACAGGACCTGGCGGACCTACATTGATTGGTGTGAGGCTAGGGCCTTTCCTTGTCGAGTTTTTTTCCATTCCTTGGATTTTGGAGTTTCTTCAGCATGGTCTGGACATGGGTTTTCAACTTAGCACCCTTAAGGGGCATGTGTCCGCTCTGGCGGTTTTCTTTCAGAGATCTTTTGCTCTTCATCCTTTGGTTAGGACCTTTTTTCAGGGGGTCACTCATGTGCGCCCTCCTCGCAAACCCATTTTACCTGTTTGGGATTTAAATTTGGTGTTGTCTGCCCTTCAGGTTCCTCCTTTTGAACCAGTGCAGGATGCTGCACTATCTATTTTCACCTTAAAGGTTGCCTTTTTGGTGGCTATCACCTCTGTTCGACGTGTTTCTGAGTTTGTGGCTCTGTCCATTCAGGCCCCCTACTTTGAGAGACATCAGGACAAGGTGGTTTTCCGCTTTAAACCAGACTTCCTGCCTAAGGTTGTCTCTGCTTTTCACCTCAATCAGGACATTGTGCTTCCTTCATTGTGTCCTAAACCTAGCAATGACAAGGAGAGGGCTTTGCACTCTCTGGACGTCGTTAGATGTGTAAAGTACTATCTGGTGGCTACTTCACCATTCCGGAAGACTGACGCCTTTTTTGTGGTGCCCTCTGGGCCCAAGAAAGGTTTGGCGCCCGTCAAGTCTACCATTAGTAAATGTATTCGTCAGGCCGTTATTAGGGCCTATGCTGCCAAGGGGAGGGATCCTCCTTTCCAGATCACTGCTCACTCTACTCCTGCTGTTGGGGCTTCCTGGGCTTTTCAGCACCAGGCCTCTGAACAAGTTTGTAAGGCTGCTACTTGGTCTTCTGTTCATACTTTTTCCAAGTTTTATAAGGTTGATGTGCGGGCCTCGGCGGATGCTGTTTTTGGACGCAAAGTTCTGCAAGCTGCAGTAGTTTAATTTGTGCTTTGTTGCCTGTTGGGATCCCCACCCTTTTTGGACACTGCTATTGGAGGTCCCACGTGTAATTAATATTTCCGAAGCAGGGTGTGAGACATACTTGGAATAATACCATTTTTTGTGATTACTCACCTGTAAAATGGGTATTATAAGTATGTCTCACACCCTGCTTCGTCCCACCCTGAGTTGTATCTTGGATCCTCTATATGGTGAAACTTTTTTCTCATAGATGTTATTGGCTTTTACTGGTCCCCTTACTGCTTTCTTATACTGGGGAATGTGTGGGAGGTCCCAGGTATTTATGGACCGGGAGGGGCTTCTTTTTCTAGTCATCTCTGCAGAATTTCGCCCTCTACTGGACTATAACCCACGTGTAATTAATATTTCCGAAGCAGGGTGTGAGACATACTTATAATACCCATTTTACAGGTGAGTAATCACAAAATGGTGGCTATCACCTCTGTTAGGCTTGTTTCGGAGTTGGCGGTGCTTTCCATCCAGGCCCCCTAGTTGTTTCAGCCTTTCATCTCAATCAGGACATTGTACTTCCTTCCTTGTGCCCTAATCCTGGTAACTCAAAGGAGAGGGCTTTGCATTCCTTGGATGTGGTCAGGAATTTGAAGTGGCTACTGAATCTTTCAGAAAGACTGATGCCTTTAATTGTGGTCCCTTCTGGTCCCAGGAAGGGTCTGGCTCCTGCTAAGTCTACGATTAGCAAATAGATCCGTCGGGCTGTGTGTCGGGCCTATTCTGCTGAGGGAAGGAATCCTCCCTTCCGTGTTACTGGTCATTCTACTCGTGCTATTGGTGCCTCTTGGGCCTTTCAGCACCAGGCTTCTGTTGAACAAGTTTGCAAGGCTGCTACTTGGTCTTCTGTTCATACCTTTTCCAAGTTTTACAAGGTTGATGTTCGGGCCTCAGCTGATGCTGTTTTTGGCCGCAAAGTTCTGCAGGCTGCAGTGGTTTAAACTGCGCGTTGTTGCCTTTCTGGGGATCCCACCCTATCTTACGGACACTGCTATTGGATGTCCCAACCGTAAGGAATCATCTTTGGAGCAGGACGTGCTGTATACTTAGAATAATACAATTCTGCGATTACTCACCTGTAGAATTGGTGGTATGAGTATACAGCACGTCCTGCTCCACCCCACCCTGGTTTCTTTATCCTTTGGATCCTCTTTGTGGTGGTTGTTGTACTTGTTGAAGTTTTTTAGTTGATCTTTTAGCTTCTCCCGAATCTATTTGACTGCTTTTCAATACTGGGGAATTGTGGGAGGTCCCGGGTATATAAGGGACTGGGAGGGGCCTCTTTTTGTTGTCTCTACAGTCCAGCGCCATCTGGCGAAGGTAATCCCCAACCGTAAGGAATCCTCTTTGGAGCAGGACGTGCTGTATACTCATAATACCAGTTCTACAGGTGAGTAATCACAGAATTGTATTTTTCTCTACTGTGATGACGCCGTTTTCGCGCTCTTGGGGGGGGGGGGGGGGGCGGGGTGGGGTGGGGTATCGCTGCGTCCTCCCGCGGCCCGCCCCTCAAGGTTCCTCTGCCGGCGCCATTTTGCTTCTGCTGCGTGGTCTGGCGGTTGGTGCCCCTGTTCTTCTTGGTCTGTGAGTCCCTGTCCTTTTGGTCTTTTTTGGGCATGTGCTGCGGGATGCTTATGTGTCTTTACTTATGTCTTTCAGGCGGGACAACTGTGGATTGTGGTTTCTCCCGGTCTTATCCCTTACTATCCCTCATCTTCCTTACTGGCTTCTGGGGGCATCCCTTGGGGGGGGGGGCTCCCAGGTGGCTTTGCTAGCCTTTACTCTGTGCTGGCCTATTGTGCCTGTGTTAATCACCATATGGAGGCTTCTGGGGATAGCGTGCTTGGGGGTCCTTCGGAGCAATCCCGGCTGTGTGCCATGTGTGGGGTAACCCCTGTGAGTGACAGTGTCAGGGTGTGCGTGCCGTGCGCCCAAAGTGTCCTTGCTCTCCAGGCTGGGCTGCCCGTTTCACTTCCCAGTTCTGCGCCTCCTTTGGCATCACCTACCCCCCTTGCCTGCATTTAGCCCCTAGTGAGGGGGATACTAGCGGGGGAGTCAGTCTGATTTGGCACTGCGTGTGGCCAGTATTGAAAGGCAACTTGCCGGGCCTGTTCCACGTAAGGCCTCTGGCAAGAAGCGGCACCAAGCTCCCGTGACATCCCTCTTTCCTGAGGAGGATGAGGGACCTGATACTTTTGTTGGCCTTTACCCCCTAGAGGAGGGGGAACTCTTTCAGGACCCAGCAGGCGGGTTACGGCAGTGACCCTGGGTCTGCGTCTGGGGAAGACTCATGGTTCCCTGAGGACACTGATAGCCTGTTAGCTCACATTTTTGAAGTCTTGCACATTGTCCCTCCTGAGGTGGCTAAGAGGAAGCAGGATGAGCTCTTTCGTCCTGACAAAGAACGCCTGGAGTTCCTCAGCAGAGCCATTTCACTAATATGGTGCTCAAGGAGTGGGAACGTCCTAGTAGATTGCCCGAGGTGCCCAAGGGGTGGGATAGGAGGTATCCCTTTCCTGCCTACCTGGTCAAGCGATGGTTGTGTCCCCCTGAGGTGGACGCTCCCGTGCTCGGGCTGTCCAACACCTCGGTCATGCCTTCACCTGACACTACTACATTGCGGGACAGCGAGGACCGGCGCATGGATCAGCTGGCCTGCCATGCTTTTGCGTGTGTGGGGGCTGGGCTGTGTCCGGTCTGCGCTTCTGCCATTACAGCTATTGCCCTTAAAATACAGCTCAAGCGTCTCCTGCAGGGCGCTAAGGCTGGCAACAGGGGATAGGATTATAGGTCCCTTTTGCTTTGCTCTGATTTTGTTGCCTTTGTCCTTACTGCCATGGATGATGCGGTACAGATGTGCAGTAGAACCTCTGCCCTTTTGGTGGCTATGCGCCACTCTGTTTGGTTGCGGCAGTGGGTGGCTGATACTGCCGCTAAGAAGGCTCTCACTGGTCTCCCCTTTACGGGGCTGCGGCTCTTTGGTGAGCGTCTGGATGTTTTAGCCAAGGATGGTAGGCTGCCTCAACGGATGAGGCTGTCTTGGTTCTTTCGGGGGTCCTCCTCTTCCCTCCCCTCTTTTCATGCTTCCAGAGGAGGACGTGGCTCCCTATTCTCGGGTACACGCAGGGATTCTTGGGGCCGTGGCAGATCCCGTGGTCGTCCCGGTCTATCATGGGGCCCCAAGCCCCCTCAGGCATGAGGAGGCGCCCTCACCCATCTGGGTGGGGGGACGGCTTCGGCTCTTTGCTCACGTCTGGAAAGCCTCTTGGGCTTTTCAGCACCAGGCTTCGATTGAACAGGTTTGTAGGGCCGCTACTTGGTCTTCAGTTCATACTTTCTCTAAGTTTTACAAGTTTGACGTTAGGGCCTCAGCTGATGCTGTTTTTGGTCGCCAAGTGCTTGAGGGGGTAGTGGCTTGAACTACCTGTTGCTCACTGGGGATCCCACCCCTCTTCTTGGACACTGCTTTTGGATGTCCCAATAGTGAAGAATTGAAGATGAAGCAACCCGTGCTGGATACCAAGAAAAATACAATTCTGTGATTACTCACCTGTAGAATTGTTTTTATGGGTATCCAGCACGGGTTGCTTCATCCCACTCTTGTTTTTGTTATCCTCCTTTGCCTTATGGTGATTACCGCCAATAGTGAAGAATTGAAGATGAAGCAACCTGTGCTGGATACCCATAAAAAACAATTCTACAGGTGAGTAATCACAGAATTGTATTTTCTTTTTCTTTTTTTCTCCTGGATTTGGAAAGACTTTGGTGTAATAGCCATTTGAAAGGGACAGTCCAGGCAATGGCAATATTAAAGTGGCAAGAAGCTGACCCCCAAGACTGTCCTCCATTTCCTGCAGTGTGCTATAGCAACCCCTCCCCCTTTCCTATATTAAAGTGGACCATCACCCTCGGGTGATCGGCCAGGGAATCTATTAGATTCCCGGGCCGATCACCTCCCTCCCCGCGGGACATCCGAGATCGGGATGTCCCGCGGGGTGAAACCCCCCCCAAACACCCCAAACCCCCTTACCTCATGTTCTAGCATGGTCTGTGAATGGCCGGCGCGCGCGCGTCAAGAGGGATGCGCGGGAGGCGGCGGCGGAGGAGCCGCTTGTCCGCGGCTGTCAAATCCCTTGTCCGCGGCTGTCAAATCCCTTGTCCGTCGTCGCGGGGAGAGGTGAGTTTTTAGGATGATCGGGGGGGTTTCACACAGCGGGGCACCCCGATCGGGGGTGCCCCACAGAAGTGGACCAAGACCCAGGATAGTCAAAATCCTGGGTGTTGGTCCACTAATGTCCTGGTCAGTGTAGTCAGATCAGAGTTCAGATGTTGATCCATCAGGCAGTCTCCAGAACTGCAAGAATTATTAGCAGAAGAATCATATACTAAAGGTTGACTAGGTTTGCTGCTGGTTGTGATTATTTAGCCTGCCATTAATGTACTCAAGTGACAATTATTTTTCGTGACTCTTGAATTTTGGGAGGTTAGATGCCACAAAACAAAAGGGTACTTGGCAAGCATGCACGCCAGAATTCTTTGGCCCACAATCAACGCTCTTTCTGTCGTCACCTCACTTTGCCCAGCCCCCTCTGTTCATTGCAATGGGGAGGGCGTGCCAGGTTAAACCCAAATGAATTGGGGTTCTGAGTACCCTGCAGTAGGAGAAAGTAAGATTTATCAGCTGAGAGGCAGAGAAGTGTCTGATACATCCAGCCCATCCCCATACCAGCTGGCAAATGATAGTGGTCGCTTAATGCTGAATGAATTGTGCACTTTAATATCTGCATTGTCTTCATTTATAGATTCTACAGGATCTTTTCTTCCATTACACCCTTGTAGCACCCTCAATGACACTAATGTGAGCAGCCAGCAAGAGGCATCTTATAGGGTCTTGGCTGCTCCGAGGATAGAGCCAGTTGCAGAGGAGTCTGGCTCTTTCCATGAACTGATGGCCACCAGGACAACTGTAAATGAATCTGAATTTTCTGCACATCCTATCCCTCACCATGAAGAGCAGAATAATTCTCGATCTGTTCATTTTGAAGAATTACCAGTAGTAAATAAAGACGATCATAACCAGGAATACTTGGGCACATCCGATCATTTTCCTTCAGACCAAACCGAGACAGAGACTTTGGTTCCTCCAGGGCGGGGGTCCTATTGCAGCACAGCAACAGAAATGGATGCTTCCAATCAAACCTTGGTACCTGGAACACTGGGCTCTCGCTCTGTGTCTTCTCTAAACTTTACATCGAGTGTGATGACTAGTTTCTCTTCTGGCTCTTTACCAAGCTGTGTTTATACCTGGGTAAGACATGGAAATAGAAAAGGTTGCCACGTCTCTGTATGTCCAAAAGTGATTTGCAGAGTCTAAAGGAAGATGTCTGACGGTTCTTGGAAGACGAGAAATATGATTTATCAATATTTGCTGCACATTACTCTCCAATATTTCTATTATAGATTAATATTATAAATAATGCATATACCAATAATCATATCAGCCCAACGGCCAGCAATCTGATACAAAGCAATGGTCGCTCAGTCTATTCTCGCACATTCAGGGAAGTGTCCTAAGAGGAAATATATTCCAAATGCCGCACATAGTCTATTGTGTGAGATATTGGCCACAATACAATGTATAAATTATATCTGGCTTAATTCACCAGCACAGTAAATAACCTTCACTAATCCAATACGTTCCTGAAGTTTCCCCAAAAAGCCCTTATGTTACAGGCAGTTATCACATGATAAATTATAAGTTCGTTACAGTACAATACATGTTATAATGGAGAGAGATTACAGGTAGATACTTGGCTATTATCCTTCAGGTATGGGGGCCAAACCATAGACTGAGTAACCCTGCAACCAGCCTCCTAATCTACTAACAGGGGATGTGACCAGCATTCCCATCCTCCTGGGTGTGTCTAAAGGATCTGCATACAACCCGCCTCTGAGATTAGATAAATATTATATAAAGTGATATCATTCCCATAATATGCTTATTAATATATTGTAACTAAGAAATGCATGAGCCCCATTAATTTCTTAGTTAAATGAAGCCAAACACTACATACATATATTACAGAGTCGGATACTTTGCAGATTATCAGCCCCTGGCCAATACTTCTATGCCATGTTTAATATCCTATGAACGTATGAAAGGTTTTATAATCCTGTATAAGTGACAAGTGAAAAGTGGTATGCTGCCACATATTTGGCTTGCTCTGGAGTCTAAATGTAGTCAGGGCTGGATGATAAAAGTGGTCCCTATAGGACTCCTGGAGCACTTGATCCTCACTACACGGGGTATCCCAAATCGCTGTTTAAACCCCCTCACCCCCAGAATCACTGGTAAAAACTACCTGAGCGCGGGCCACGGTTTTGTGCGCTCCACATTGAAGTCAATGAGAGCCATTTTCCCAATGAAATAAACGCTATTAACCCTTTAAACGCCAGCCACGTAAAATTTACGTGGCTGCCTCTCCTGCAGTTAACTGCCAGCCACGTAAATTTTACGTGCCTGACTTTCCCCACTAATAGTAAAAAAAGTTTTTAAAAAAGGCACTTACCTGACCCCTCGTTTGATTCAGCCGGGTCTCCTCTTCAAAATGGTGGTCTCCGATCGTTCACCGGACCTCCTCTGGCTGCAGGGGAGGGCCCGGAATAGGGTGCCCCCCCCCCATTTCAGCTGCCTCCGGCTTTTCCTGTAAAATAAAAAAAAAAAAAAAATGACATTTACTTACCTCTGTGTGCGCTGGCTCCCGCCGACCCTCCTCTTCACCTGGGGGGCCTCCGATCCCCCCCCAGGTCATTCCGATCTTCAGGAGAGAAGGCTCTCTCCCCTCTCCTGTTCCGATGGCGGCCGCCATCTTGACGCTAAGCCCCGCCCCTTTTGGGGGCGGAGCTAATGACGTCAGTCCGTGCCGTCGGTCCCGCTAAGCCCCGCCCCTTTGGGGGCGGGGCTATGACGTCATTCCCAGTCCCGATCACCGGCTACAGCTCTGTTAGCTGTCAGATGCCGGTGATCGGTGCCCTGGAAGGAGGTGACAGGAGATCCTCTGATCTCCTGTCTCCTCCTTCTCTGGATGCCGATCACCGGCATCTGACAGCTGATCAGCGAGGGACACAGGAGCTGACGATCGAAGGTGAGTAAAGAGTAAATTTTTTTTTTTTTTTTTTTTAATAAATAAACATTTTGTGTCCGTGTTTTTTTTTTTTTCTGTTAACCCTTTGTGAACTGGTAAGGGGTCCATGAGACCCCTTATACCAGTTCACAAGGCTGGGGTCTGGCAAGTCACCTGCCCTAGCGGGTGGCTTGCCATTAACCCCTGCACCCCCAATTACCTGCCTCCCCAAAGCCCAGGGGGGGGCAGAAGAGCCCGGGCCCACATAGACTATGTGGGCTCGTAGGCTGCAGGGTGGGGGGGGCCACAAAAGCTGGCCCCCCCACTCTGTGCCTACAAGCCCCCATAGCTGGTCCCGGGCTGGTTATGACGGGTAGGGGGGACCCTACGTCATTTTTTTTTTTAATTTTAAGGGTTAGGGTTAGCCTAACCCTAACCCTTAAAATTAAAAAAAAAAATGAGGTCCCCCACCCTGTGAGGGGGGACCCTATGTCATTTTTTTTTTTAATTTTAAGGGTTAGGGTTAGGCTAACCCTAACCCTTAAAATTCCAAAAAAAAATGAGGGTCCCTACGTGATTTTTAAAAAAATGTTTAACGGTTAGGGTTAGCCTAACCCTTAAAATTCCCCCCAAAAATGGGGTCCCCCCCCTACTTTTTTTTTTTTATTTTTTTTAAGTGGACCAACACCCAGGCTGATCGGCCCGGATCAGATCCCTCCCTGCGGGGCATCCGAAATCGGGATGCCCCACTGTGTGAAACCCCCAGGACGCCCCAATCGCCTTACCTTATCCCTGTTCCAACGGTGCATGCGCGGGCCGCATCTCGCGCTTCTCTCTATCAGGGCGCGCACACGTTCCGGTCGTTTGTGAATCGCCGATGCGGGCACGCTCCCTGTTAGAGGGAAGCGCGAGATGCGGCTGCCAGCGCGCTCAGAGCCACTGTGGTTGTCCGTCCCTTGTCCTTGCATACCACAGCGGCTCTGAGCGCTCTGATTGGACGAGCGCTCGCGCATGCGCCGTAGGAGCGGGCTGAGGTGAGTTTTTTATACCTTTCTCGGGGGTTTTACGCAGCGGGGCCCCCCCGCGGAAGTGGATCAAAACCCAGGATAGTGAAAATCCTGGGTGTTGGTCCACTTTACGGGTTAGGGTTAGGCTAACCCTAACCCTTAGAATTCCCCCCAAAAATGGGGTCCCCCCACCCCCTGGGATTAAAAAGAAAAAATTAAAAAAAATTAAAATTTTAAAGAATTAAAATTAAAAAGAAAATGACATAGGGACCCCCTCCCAGGGGGGCCCACTATTTTTGTAATTTTTGGGGTTAGGCTTAGCCAAAAATTCTCAAAAAAAATTGGGGTCCCCCCCCCCCGGGAGGGGGTCCCTATGTAATTTTAAATTAACCCCTTATGTTTATAGTGTGGATAGTAGTATTTTATTTGTAAATGTTATAAAATGCTATTTTCAGTTTGGGGGGTCTCCTGGGCAAGAATGAGGGGCTATTGATACATATGTGGTACCGTTGTAATCGGGAGAAATGGGGCTATCACATGCAATATGGTTTTTATTACTAAAAAATGTTTTATTTAAAATAAAGGAGACAATTATATATATATATATATATATATATATATATATATATATATATATATATATATATATATATATATATATATATTTATTTATATTTTATTTATTTTTTTGTTTTTTTTTACGCAAAAATATTTAAAAAACAGTAGAAAAATTACAAACAAGACATTTAATGTTAAAGCCTAAATTCTGCTGCAAAAAAATATATATATATTTTCCAAGAAATTCCAACAAAAATCACGGTTAAACATGCCGCAAAATGGGGAAAAATGACCAACTGAGGGCGACAAAAGTTCAAGTAGGCTGGCAATTAAAAGGGTTAATAGTACCTATGCATGTTGGGTATTGTTCTGCTCGGGGGACCTTGCGCTTTCAGATTTAGCTTGTTTTTTCTTATTTGCATATTGATATTTTAGGAAAAGGTGTTTTTTATTCTGCTTTTTTATAATTTTTTTTGTGAAACCCTGTGCAACCTAAGAATTTTTCAAGGGATTACTTCCAGAAAGATGAGCCCACGACAACAAGCTGGGTACGCTTAGAAAGCTTAAAATGTGTACTTTCAGGGAATATATGGTTTATGGGGGATATTCTAAATGTAAAGGGTTGTTTTGGTAGAAAAAGCACAAGGTGCGCACTTTGTATGCAGAGCTGAAATTTTGAAGTAAAATTACCGTTACGCACATGCTTTACTTTGGTGTGTTTGGCAACTCTTCCCTTGACAGTAGCTATGCATGCTGGGTATTGTTCTGTTCGGGGCATGTTGCTTTTTCAGATTTTCAGTTTTTTTCTTGTTTGCATATAGGTTTTTTTAGGAAAATGTGGTTTTGATTCTGCTTTTTTATACTTTTTTAGAGAAACCCTGTGCAACCAAAGAATATATTGAGGGATTACTTCCAGAAAACTGCACCCATGTCAACAAGCCTGGTACGCCTATAAAGCCTGAGGTGTGTACTTCCAGAGAATATATAGTTTGTTGGGGGTATTTCAAATGTAAAGGGTTGTTTTTCTTGAAAAACTGCAAGGTGCGCTTAGCACGTAGCATAGTTGTATTTTATCTGAAAATCTCCTAAAGAGTTGTTTCAGTTTGGGGGAGTCTCCTGGGCAGGAAAGGGTGTCTACCTATACATATGTGGTATCACTGTAACCGGGAGAAATTGGGGTTTCACGTGCAATAAGATTTTATTGACAAACTTACATTTTTTATTACAAAAAACACTACAAATTGTAAAAAATTGTTTTTTGGGGTTTTTTTTGCACATATTTCATCCAAAAATATTGAGAATACACCTAAAAAATGACAAACAAGACATTTCATGTTAAAGCTTAGACTCTGCTGAAAAAAACAATATATCACTTTTCTGGGAAATCCCTGGAAATCCCTTCAAAAATCACAGTTGAACAAGGGGAGCGCAAAATAGTGCAAAATGGTCTGGCAACAAAGGGTGACAAAATCTCAAGGTAGGCTGGCGGTTAAAGGGTTAAAGCAGAACAAAACCCAACAGGATCTAAAAGATTGCAGAGACAGGCACTGGCCTTAAATGCCATCCCCCCCACCCCGGGGCATTCCAAATAATGATGCCCCCACTATGTGAAGTGGGTGCTCTTCCACCTCCAGCCATTCAGATAACCTGGGGACGGGAGCGCGCCCAATGACAGATGTGCCCGCTCTCTCTACGGCAATTGGGAAACAGACATTTACAGAGCATGAAATATGCACAACAGCTCTGAATGGACGAGAGCCCGCGCATGTGCCATGGGACTGTCAATATGAGTTTTTCTGGGGGGTCTCACATAGCGAGGCATCCCAAATTGAGATGCCCCTAGGACAGGGGTGGCGAACCTATGGTCATCTTTCCAATATTCCAATACCCCCTTTTTTGTTTTTTTGTTTTCAGGTTGCACTTGCATAAAGTTTTGGGCTGCAGTTTGGGCACTCTGTCCCTAAAAGGTTTGCTGTCACTGCCCTAGGACAGGTAACAAACCTGGTATAGTAAAAAAAAAAAAACTGGGGTTTCTTCTGCTTTAAGGCGGGTGTTTTGCTCACAGCTGAGAAATGGCTAAAGTTAAAAGTAACTTCTATAATGTAAGGTTTTAGTATTAAAACTGATAATGCCAGGAAACTGCATCATATTTGCTTAAAGCAGAACCAAGCCCACCAGTAGCCACCCTGGCATTTTAAAAATTTCAGGGTTGGCCACTGGCTTTTCCCCCAAGGCATCCAGAATGCCCTGCTGCGCGAAACTACTGCCCGGGCGCCCGTAAAAACTCGCCTTTCCCTGCTTTATCTTCCAATTACCGCCGTTTGCCTTTCGGCAAATGCAAAGTGCGCGTGCTTTCCCATTAATTTCAATCCGTAAAATGATGTTGTCAAGGTAACGGGCTCAGATTGGACAGGGGCACATGCATGCGCTTTTGGAGCGATGATACGTGAGTTTTGATGGGCTTAATAGGGGGAAGGGGGGGGTTCACACTGCATGGCATCACCAACTTGGAATGCCCTGGGGGCTCAGAACAAATCCCGGGTTTTGTTACACGAGGACCAACAATTCCCCCTCCCCCTCCCCCCCCCCCCCCCCCCCCCCCTATCCATTCAGATATGTCTGGCAGGGGGGCACGTAGCGCCTAGAGGCATGCTGCTGGCAAGTTTCACAGGAGTCATAGGATTCCTGGCAAATCAAGGGTTGGGCACAGTGAGGCATTCCACATCAAAAGTGCCCCATAGGCAGGGAATGTACTTATAGATTGCAGGGCCGGTGTTAATCCTCTTTAGCGCACATCTACAACCTATTTGGAATCCAGAACGTTTTTTACTTTCTCTTTAGGGATCTGGTTCTGCTCGTGGAATAATGGAGGAGCCGGATTTAACTTTGCTGAGCCTAAATGACAGCAGCATTGTGTCCTCAGATCCCCCTGTCGCATGCTCCAGTGTCTCTGAAATCCAGGAAGATGGCCATTCCTCTCAGGTACCTCCTGCCTTTTCTGCTTTAGGATTTTACTGCTTGCTTATAGTGTATTTGCTTTCTCAGCCAGAAAAGTTGACCTGTGGGTCAAAGCAGCATGAATTGCAAGACTGTTGCCCTATTGATTTGGGTGAAGACACATACATGTCTTATGTCTGGCTTGATGGTATCAGATGTGTTTTATATAAATTTGGCTTTCCCAGGTTTTGTTCCCTGCTCCCCGAGCCTCCCAAATAGCAATACCCACCTTTCAAGGACGGCTATCCTGTCAGGCGGACCCCCTCCTTCGTGCCTGTTCAACGGGGGTCCTGAGTGTCCTTCAGTCTTTCAAATCAGCCTAGGTAATAAGAAATACGCGAGACAGAAGGACACAGTCATTGGAATGCGTTCGACTATCTCACGGAGATGCATCTGATGCTCCTCCCTTTGACGATTTTATTTATAGTGAAATGGAAAACTTACATACGTCATCTACAGGGGGGTATCCCCATATTAGAAAAAAACTGAATATCTGGCTCAGTAATTGGTCTGTTCTACCTAATGAGCAGGTTGAAATGTTATCTAGGTCTAAAAAGGAGGCAACTCAAAAGGTGTTCATCTTTTCGACGCCATCTTTATCACAATAATGTGTTAATAGCAGTGTGCTTCATTAACACAGGGAGTCTTTTGTCTTTTGTGTTGATCCAGAGACCAAACTAGAATCCCTGCAGTGAAAGCACAAGAGGTCACCAACAAGAAATTCTGTGTGCAGCAGTCGGCTGGATAGGCCATGGCAAGAGTCTTGAGACACAGAAGGGGTTTTATTACTAGAATCACTGTGGTTGCCTCAGTGTGTGTTGGGGGGGGGGGGGGGTGTTGCTGCTTCACATGAATGCACCAGATGAAAAGTCTCATAAATCACAAGTTGCCATTAGAGAATGTGGCTTCATGGAGCTTAATCGCCCACTCTACAATCTAGACCTCTCAGTGATTACAGGTCTTTCTCAAAAAATTAGCATATAGTGCTAAAGTTCATTATTTTCCATAATGAAATAATAAAAATTAAACTTTCATATATTTGAGATTCATTGCACACCAGCTGAAAATTTTTAGGTATTTTTTTGTTTTTATACTGATGATTTTGCCATACAGCTCATGAAAACCCCAAAATCCTATCTCAAAAAATTAGCATATTTCATCCGACCAATAAAAGAAAAGTGTTTTTAATAAATAAAAAGTCAACCTTCAAATAATTATGTTCAGTTATGCACTCAATACTTGGTCGGGAATCCTTTTGCAGAAATGACTGCTTCAATGTGGGGGGGCATGGAGGCAATCAGCCTGTGGCACTGCTGAGGTGTTATGGAGGCCCATGATGCTTCGATAGCGGCCTTAAGCTCATCCAGAGTGTTGGGTCTTGCGTCTCTCAACTTTCTCTTCACAATATTCCACAGATTCTCTATGGGGTTCAGGTCAGGTAGTTGGCAGGCCAATTGAGCACAGTAATACCATGGTCAGTAAACCATTTACCAGTGGTTTTGGCACTGTGAGCAGGTGCCAGGTCGTGCTGAAAAATGCAAACTTCATCTCCATAAAGCTTTTCAGCCGATGGAAGCATGAAGTGCTCCAAAATCTCCTGATAGCTAGCTGCATTGACCCTGCCCTTTATAAAACACAGTCGACCAACACCAGCAGCTGACATGGCACCCCAGACCATCACTGACTGTGGGTACTTGACACTGGACTTCAGGCATTTTGGCATTTCCTTCTCCCCAGTCTTCCTCCAGACTCTGGCACCTTGATTTCCGAATGACATGCAAAATTTGCTTTCATCAGAAAAAAGTACTTGGGACCACTGAGCAACAGTCCAGTGCTGCTTCTCTGTAGCCCAGGTCAGGCGCTTCTGCCGCTGTTTCTGGTTCAAAAGTGGCTTGACCAGGGGAATGCAGCACCTGTAGCCCATTTCCTGCACACGCCTGTGCAAGATGGCTCTGGATGTTTCTACTCCAGACTCAGTCCACTGCTTCCGCAGGTCCCCCAAGGTCTGGAATCGGTCCTTCTCCACAATCTTCCTCAGGGTCCGGTCACCTCTTCTCGTTGTGCAGCGTTTTCTGCCACATTTTTTCCTTCTTACAGACTTCCCATTGAGGTGCCTTGATACAGCACTCTGGGAACAGCCTATTTGATCCAAAATTTCTTTCTGGGTCTCCTGCTTGAGGGTGTCAATGATGGCCTTCTGGACAGCAGTCAGGTCGGCAGTCTTACCCATGATGGCGGTTTTGAGTAATGAACCAGGCTGGGCTTTTTTAAAAGCCTCGGGAATCTTTTGCAGTTGTTTAGAGTTAATTAGTTGATTCAGATGATTAGGTTAATAGCTCGTTTAGAGAACCTTTTCATGATATGCTAATTTTTTGAGATAGGATTTGGGGGTTTTCATGAGCTGTATGGCAAAATCATCAGTATTAAAACAAAAAAAACCTGAAAAATTTCAGTTGGTGTGCAATGAATCTCAAATATATGAAAGTTTAATTTTTATCATTTCATTATGGAAAATAATGAACTTTAGCACTATATGCTAATTTTTTGAGAAGGACCTGTACATTCTCTTTCTTTACTTGAATACATTTCTGCTTGGGCAACGATTTCCTGATAATGCAGTATCAGGATTCCTAGGATCCTAGGCAGTAACAGGATTCCCACTGGGAGTTGTTACCAAAGCATTTCCTATTCAGGTTAATAACTTCCTGGACAGCCTTCTGTTCCTTTGCTTCGCTACCTTTGCAGTCTACATGACAGTCTCTCTTTATGTATAATCTTTTTATTACAGAGCAGCTTTAAACCATTGCCAGCTGAGGTGGATGATTCGGGTGTGGGACAGCCTGATCGCTCGTCATTGTCTTCATCCTTATCACAGCACTTTGCAGGTAAATTGCTGGATGTGATCAGTGAAAGCATAAATATTCTTTAAAGTAGATTTTGAGTGTCCTTGCTCCTTGCCCTGGGGGCACCCTGATTTGTGATTCCCTGCTGTGTGAAACCACCCAGATTACCTGGAAAAACATACCTTTTCCAGGTCCTATGGCACGCACCTGTGCGGGTTCTCACCCATCATGCCGTGCATATTTGATGCCTGGCAAATAGCCAATGTTTATGGCAATCGGGAACATCGGCGAGGGAGCCTGAAAAAGGGGAGTTTTGCAGCACTCTGGAGTGGCTCTCACAGGGGGGGCATTCTGATTTGGGATGCCCCTGGTGAAGAAAAAAGGAGAGGCGAACAACTGTAGTTTATATGCAAGTAAAACAAAGGAATTTTAATAAGGAATTATAACACATGAGTGCTGCAGTATATACAGTGAATCTTGCAAAATATAAAAATTCTAAATAATGAAGGGTGCATAGCACAAGTTGACCGCTAGATGGTGCTCTGATGCAGCAAACAGTGTTAACCATCACACTGTATAGAGACACAGGCAATAAACAATGTATAGTTCTAGTGAGGCAGAGTATAGACAAAGTAACAGAGTATGATGACTCCTCAAACACAATGCCAAACATGCATATAGTGGTATACAAGATAATGCAATAGAAAATCAAGATATCATCTTACAGACAGACAGCACCAGGAAGTAACCCTCAACGTTTTGTTTTTTTGGACCTTCTTCAGCCCCCCAGCATTGGCTGCTGTCTATGAGCTTCGCGCTCTTCCGGGGGGCGGGGGCCTGGTTTGGCGCGCTCCGCGTCACGGCCCGCTCTGGCCCGCCCTTCGAGGTTCACTTGGCGCCATTTTGCTGTATAGTCGCGCACGTGTGTAGCGGTCCCCCCTTCCGCGGTCTGTAAGTGCCCTCACGGGCGACCTTTATGCTCGTTGCTTACTGTGCAGGGTTCTGACGCCCCTTCTTCTCATTGTGTCTTTCAGACGGGTGAATCCAGTGGCTTCTCCCGGCCCGGTGTAATTGTCATTTGGGCCTAGTATAATTACTCCGTCTTCCCTGCGGGTCATTGGGACATCCAGGGTAGCTTACAGCGTCAATCCCTACTGGCCTATTGTGCCTACTAATCACCGTATGGAAGCTTGTGGGGTCTCACCTATCTGCGGTGACCGCACGGGTCTGTGTTCCTTGCGCACTCCCCCGAGTCTAACCCCCAATACAAGTGGGGATTCTCATCCTGATGTGGCTGCTAGACTGGCCAGTGTGGAAAAATTGATTGCTAATACCTTAGCGCGTAAGGCCACCGCAAAGAAGCGTCACTTAATCCCTGACGCCACTCTTTTCCCTACGGAGTCTGATGAGTTGTTGCATCTATATGGCTATACCCCCTCGGACGAAGGGGAGCTGTTCTCTGACTCGGGGTCATCTGACGAGAGGCCTAGGGGTCCTGACGATTCGGGCCCTGACCCCTGGACCCCGGATGATACTGACAGGCTGCTGGTTCTGGTTTTTGAGGTTTTGTCCACCTCTCCCCCTGTTGCGGCTCCCAGGCAAAGGGGTGAGCTTTTTCATACTGCTAAGGCTCGGTTGGAATTCCCTGAGCAAACCCATTTCAATAACCTTGTGCTTAAGGAGTGGGAACATCCCAGTAGACTCCCCGGGATACCTAAGAGTTGGGACAGAAAGTATCCCTTTCCTGCTGATATGGTCAGGTGCTGGTCATCGCCCCCCGAGGTCGATGCCCCTATTCTAGGACTAACACCTCTTTTATGCACTCCCCTGACACTAGTACGCTGCGGAATTCTGAGGACAGGCGCATTGACCAATTGGCATGCTATGCCTTTGCATTTGTGGGGGCGGTGCTGCGCCCGGTTTGCGCCTTGGCCATTACGTCTGTGGCGCTCAGGGCCCTGATCAGAAGTGTATTCGAAGGCTCTGATGAATTGCCATCTGATACGGTTAATGCACTAGCTAACTGTGATATGTTTGTAAACTTTATCCTTTTTGCATCAGATTATGCCATTAGGATGTGTGCCAGATCTTCTGCCTTGGCGGTAGCTATACGCCGCGCGGTTTGGCTGCGCCAGTGGGCTGCTGACAATGCTGCAAAGAAAGCCCTTACCGGGCTTCCATTTAAGGGGCTACGCCTGTTTGGGGACCGCCTAGACCTCTTTGCTAAAGGAGGTAAGCTACCCCAGTGCAGAAACTCTGTGCTCGGCCATCGGCTCTCTGATGTCCACAGACGTCATGAAATCCCCTGGGCGCAAAGATGCTTACCTTCACATCCCTGTGTTCCCGGGACACCAAAGGTTTTTCAGATTCGCATTGGAAGATCAACATTACCAATTTGTGGCCCTGCCATTTGGCCTCACCTCAGCTCCCAGAGTGTTCACCAAGGTGCTGGCGGGGGTGATGTCTCTGATAAGCTCAAGGGGCATCCGCGTGCTACCCTACCTGGACGACATACTCATCACCTCTCGGTCTCTACAGCAGGCAGAGTTGGACACTCAGCTGGTGGTGTCCACCTTGGAGTCCTTAGGCTGGGTGATCAATCACCCCAAGTCCTCTCTGTCCCCTTCTTCGGTGACCCCGTTTCTGGGAATGATTCTGGATACGGTTCAGTCAAGAATATTCCTTCCTCATCAGAAGGTGGAAGCTCTAACTGCGCAGGTGAGGTTCCTGCTCTCGTGCCCCCAGCCGTCCCTCAGGCAGGGAATGCGGCTGGTGGGTCTGATGGTGGCTTGCTTCGAGGCGGTGCCCTTTGCTCAGTTCCATTTGAGGCCTCTGCAACTTCACCTTCTGTCAGTATGGGACAAAGACCCAACATCCTTGGACAGGGTCTGGGTGCTTCCCCCCTTGGTCAGATGGTCCCTTTCGTGGTGGCTGGACCACAGGAACTTGCTGGGGGGCAGGTCCTTTCTGGCCCCCTCCTGGGAGACGGTCACCACGGATGCCAGTCTGTCGGGTTGGGGGGGATTCTGGAAGTCCCTGCGGTTCCAGGGGAGGTGGGGCCCTCAGGAGGCCCACTTACCCATCAATATTCTGGAACTACGGGCAATCAGGTTGGTACTAGAGAAGTTGACCAATCACCTGAAGGGTCTGTCTGTGCAGGTGCGCTCAGACAACAGGACGGCGGTTGCCTACATCAACCATCAGGGAGGGACCCGGAGCAGGAGGGCCCTCCAGGAGGTGTCACGGATTCTGACATGGGCAGAGGCCAATGTTCAATGCATTTCGGCTGTGTACATTCCGGGGGCAGAGAATCTACTGGCAGACTCTCTGAGCAGGGGGACCTCTCGTCAGGGAGAGTGGTCTCTGCAACAGGGTATTCCAGTCCCTGTGTCACCGTTGGGGTCTGCCGAATGTGGATCTGTTTGCATCCCGTCACAATCGCAAGCTCCGGGCCTTTGTCTCCCTGTCTCAGGATCCTCTGCCCTTGCCCACAGATGCTCACGCCATCCCAATTTACAAACTTTGGCTTTGACGGCCTGGATGCTGAAACCTCCGTCTTGATGGAGAAAGGCTTGTCTGCCTCGGTGGTTGAGACCATGGTGAAGGCTAGGAAGAAAACTTCTTCTGCCATCTATTATAGGGTATGGCGTACCTACATTGATTGGTGTGAGTCCAGGTCTCTTCCCTGTCGGGTGTTTTCAGTCCCCAGGGTTCTGGAGTTTTTACAGCATGGGTTGGATTTGGGTCTAAAACTCAGTACTCTGAAGGGTCAGGTTTCTGCCCTGTCTGTCTTCTTTCAGAAGTCTTTTGCTTAGCATTCTTTGGTTAAGACCTTTTTTCAGGGGGTCACGCATGTGCGTCCCCCATGTAAACCTATGGTCCCTGTTTGGGATTTGATCTTGGTTTTGTCAGCCTTGCAGGGTGCTCCCTTTGAGCCCCCATACTTTGAGAGACACCAGGATAAGGTGGTATTCTGCTTTAAGCCGGACTTTCTGCCTAAGGTGGTGTCTGCTTTTCATTTGAATCAAGATATTGTTCTTCCTTCATTGTGCCCTAATCCTAGCAATGCTAAGGAAAGGGTTTTGCATTCCTTGGATGTGGTCAGGTGTCTGAAGTATTACCTAGTAGTAACTGGGTCCTTCAGGAAAACTGATGCTTTTTTTTGTGGTCCCTTCTGGCCCTAGGAAGGGTTTGGCTCCTGCCAAGTCTACTATCAGCAAATGGATCCGTCAGGCTGTGATTCAGGCCTATTCTGCTAAGGGGAAGAGTCCTCCCTTCCGCCTTACTGCTCATTCTACTCGTGCTATTGGTGCCTCTTGGGCCTTCCAGCACCAGGCTTCTGTTGAACAAGTTTGCAAGGCCGCTACTTGGTCTTCTGTTCATACCTTTTCAAAGTTTTACAAGGTTGATGTTAGGGCCTCAGCTGATGCTGTTTTTGGTTGCAAGGTTTTGCAGGTGGCAGTGGTTTAAACTGTTTGCTGTTACCTTTTTGTTGGGGATCCCACCCTACTTTATGCTATTGGATGTCCCAAGTGTAAGTAATCTATCTGGAGCAGGACGTACTGTATACTAAGAATAATACAATTCTGTGAAATATTCACCTGTAGAATTGATATAAGTATACAGTACGTCCTGCTCCACCCCACCCTGTTTTTTGCATTATTCTGGATCCCCTGTATGGTGATTGTTATCTTGTTATAGTTACTAGTTTTTTTGGTGGTTGAATTCTCCCGGCTTCTTGTTCACTGCTTTTCAATGCTGGGGATTTGTGGGAAGTCCCCGGGTATTTGAGGGGCCGGGAGGAGCCTGTTTTGCATGTCTCTGCAGTGCAGCGCCATCTGGCGGAGGATAACCCAAGTGTAAGCTATCTGGAGCAGGACATACTGTATATATCAATTCTACAGGTGAGTATTTCACAGAATTGTATTTTTGCTCTCCTCGTGCTGCGTGGCTGGCCTCTACCTATCGCGGTCCGTAAGTGCCCCTGCGGGCTGGCTTATTTTTTATATATTATGCATGCATACCGCTTACGGGACCTTTTCTGTTTGTCTTGCAGGCGGGTCAAACTTAATTGTGGTTTCTCCCGGCCTATCCCCTTTATTTAGTTTGCTATTAGAGGCCTATTCTGCCTTTACCTCCCACTTCCCTAGCGGGCTATTGGGGCATCCAGGGTGGCCTTGTAGTGTAAATCCCTATTGGCCGGTGGGCCGTGATAATCACCATATGGAGGCTTCTCAGGATAATGTGCTTGGGGTTCCTTCGGGACAAGCCCGGCTGTGTGTGGCGTGTGGGGTTTCCCCTATAAGTGATGACAATGTGCGGGTTTGTGTACCCTGTGCCCAGCGGACGTTTGCGCTGCAATCTGGGTTACCTGTGGCTGGGCCTGCGCCCCGTGTGGCTTCGCCTACTCCCCCACGCTTACATCTGACTCCCAGTGAGGTGCATACCAGTGGGGAATCTCAGCCTGATTTGTCTACCAGGGTGGCTAGCATTGAGAAGCTGATTGCTGGCTCTACGGCGAGTAAGGCCTCTGCTAAGAACCTTTTTTCCTATTGAAGCTGACGAATTTTTTGACCTGGCCGGCTATACCCCCCTGGAAGAGGAGGAATTGTTTTCTGATTCAGAATCATCTGATAAGCCGCCTAAGGGTTATGCTGATTCTGGCTCTGACCCATGGGCTCCAGATGATACGGACAGGCTTTTGGCTCACATTTTTGAAGTACTTTCTCTCCTCCTGCCGCGGCTCCTCGGCAGCAGGGGGAGTTATTTCACACTGCTAAGCCACGTTTGGAGTTTCCTGAGCAAACTCACTTTAATAATCTTGTGCTCAAAGAGTGGGAGCGACCGAGCAGGCTCCGTGGGGTGCCTAAGATTTAGGATAAGAGGTATCCCTTTCCTGAAGTGGTTAAGCGTTGGTCGTCCCCTTCCGAAGTGGATGCACCAATTCTGGGTTTGTCTAACACTTCTGTCATGCATTCCCCTGACTCTACTACACTGAGGGATGGTGAGGACCGGCGCATTGATCAGCTGGCTTCCCATGCCTTTTCCTGTGTGGGGTCGGCGCTGTCCGGTTTGTGCCTCTGCCATTACAACTGTGGCTATTAGGACTCTGCTCAAGAGTATTTTAGATGGGGCTCCTGATGATGCGGCTAGTGAAGAGTATAGAGCCATTCTGCGTTGTGAGGAATTTGTTGCATATGTCCTCTCTGCCCTGGATGATACCATTAGAATGTGTGGTAGGGCTTCTGCCTTGGCGATGGCTATACGCCGCTCGGTTTGGCTGCGCCAGTGGGCAGCTGACAACGCTGCCAAGAAGGCTCTCACTGGGTTCCCCTTTAAAGGACTGCGTCTATTTGGGGATCGCCTGGACCTGTTTGCTAAGGGAGGCAGGTTAACCCAGCGCAGGAGACACTCGGCCCTTTCAGGGTTCAGGTTCCTTTCTTCCCTCCTACCGTGGGTCCAGAATGGGAAGGGGAGTGTCATTTGCAGGGGCCCGGGGAGATTTCTGGGGCAGAGGGCGTGGCCGCCCTGGCCCCTCCTGGGGTTCCAAGTCTAAGTCTTCCCCCAATCCCCCTCAGGCATGAAGGGGCGCCCTCACCCATCCGGGTGGGGGGACAGCTTTGGCTCTTTGCTCACGTCTGGAGGCATCATGTCTCAGACCGGTGGATTCAGGAGGTAGTGTCCTCCGGTTACAAGATAGTTGGCAGCCTGGCCGCCCCCAAGATTCATCAGATCCCGGATGCCTCAAGACCCCCTGTCAGCTCAGGGCCTGTTGCTTGCTGTGCAGAATCTACTGGAGATGGGGGTCATCTGCCAAGTGCCCGAAAGGGAAAGGGCCAAGGGCTATTATTCCAACCTTTTCACCGTTCCCAAAAGAGATGGGTCTGTCAGGCCCATCCTGGGCTTAAAGCTTCTCAACAAGTTTGTCAGATCCAGGCGTTTTCGCATGGAGACTCTGCGCTCAGCTGTAAATTCACTAAGCCCAGGGGACTTCATGACCTCTGTGGACATCAAGGATGCTTACCTCCATATTCCAGTCTTTCCAGGTCATCAGAGATTCCTCAGGTTCGCTCTGGAGGATCAGCATTACCAGTTCGTGGCATTGCCCTTCGGTCTCACTTTGGTTCCCAGGGTATTCACCAAGGTACTGGTGGGCATTATGGCTCTGCTGAGAGCTCAGGGCATTCGCATTCTTCCCTATTTCGACGACATTCTTATCACTTCTCCGTCCTTCCAACAGGCAGAGCTGGATACTCAGGTGATGGTGACCACACTGGAGTCATTCGGCTGGGTGATAAACCATTTCAAATCTTCCCTGTCTCCCTCTTTGGTGAAGCCATTTCTGGGCATGAATCTGGATACAGCTCGGGCCAGGATCTTTCTTCCTCAGCAGAAGGTGGACAGTCTGCAAGCACAAGCTCAGCTCCTTCCGTCCTTCCACTCATCCTTCCATCAGGCAGGGAATGCAGCTGGTGGGCCTGATGGTGTCCTGCTTCGAGGCGGTTCCTTATGCTCAGTTTCACATGAGGACTCTTCAACTCCACCTCTTGTCTGTATGGGACAGGGACCCTGTGTCCCTGGATCAGGTTTTGTTTTTTTTCCCCCCTAGCCAGGCGGTCCCTCTTGTGGTGGCTGGACTCAAGGAACCTGTTGGTGGGCAGATCCTTTCTGGCCCCTTGCTGGGAGTCACCACGGATGCCAGTCTGACAGGTTGGGGGGGGGGGGGCTTCATGAGATCCCTAACATTCCAGGGGCAGTGGGGCCCTCAGGAGGCCCACACTCCTATCAATATTCTGGAACTGAGGGCGATCAGGTTGGTTCTAGCCCGCTTGACCCCGCACCTTCGGGGTCAGGCTGTTCAGGTACGCTCGGACAACCAGACGGCGATTGCCTACATCAATCATCAGGGAGGGACCCGGCGCAAGGGGGCCCTCAAGGAAGTGTCTCTGATCCTGTCCTGGACGGAGGACAATGTTCCCTGCATCTCAGCTGTGTCCATTCCGAGGGTGGAGAATCTGGAGGCAGACTCTCTGAGCAAGGGGACTTCTTGCCTGGGGGAATGGTCCCTCAGCAACAGGGTTTTTCGCTCTGTGTGACCGTTGGGGTCAGCCAGATGTGGATCTGTTTGTGTCCCGTCACAATCACAAGCTTCCAGTCTTTGTGTCTCTGTCCCAGGACCCTCTGGCCTTAGCCATGGATGCTCTGTCAATGCCCTGGCAGGGCTTTCAGCTACTGTATGTCTTTCCCCTTTTTTCCCTGTTGGGCAGGGTTCTGCGAAAGATAGCTCAGAAAGGGGTGCCAGCAATCCTGGTGGCCCCCCGTTGGCCAAGAAGAGTGTGGTTCGCAGACATCGTGCAGCTGGCGGTAGATCAGTACACCCTGCCCAAGGATCCAGACCTGCTCACTCAGGGGCGGCTACGCTACCCCAATTTACAAACGCTGGCTTTAACGGCCTGGCTGCTAAACCTCCATCTTAATGGAAAAGGGGCTGCCTGCCTCTGTTAACACCATGATCAGGGCTAGGAAAAGGTCCTCTTCTTCCATCTACTATAGGGTTTGGCGTACCTACATTGACTGGTGTGTGAGGCTAAATCTCTTCCCTGTCGGGTGTTTTCTATTGCTAGGATTCTGGAATTTCTCCCACATGGTTTGGATCTGGGGCTTCATCTCAGCACTCTGAAAGGTCATGTGTCTGCCTTGGCTGTTTTCTTTCAGAGATCTTTTGCTCAGCATCATCTGGTCAAGACTTTTTTTCCAGGGGGTTACTCATGTGCGCCCCAAACGTAAGCCTATGTTAACAGTCTGAGACTTGAACTTGGTCCTATCTGCCTTGCAGGGGTCTCCATTTGAGCCTGTGCATGAGGTTGCTTTGTTCATTCTTACGCTTAAGGTAGTCTTTTTGGTGGCTATCACTTCTGTTAGGTGTGTTTCTGAGTTGGCGGCGCTTTCCATCAATCCCCCTTACTTTGAGAGACACCAGGACAAGGTGGTGTTTCGCTTTAAACCAGATTTTCTGCCTAAAGTTGTCTGCTTTTCATCTCAATCAGGACATTGTTCTGCTTTCTCTGTGCCCTAATCCTAGTAACCCTAAGGAGAGGGCTCTACATTCCTTGGATGTGGTCAGGAACCTGAAGTTCTATTTGGTGGCTACTGAGCCCTACAGGAAGACTGATGCTCTTTTTGTGGTCCCTTCTGGTCCTAAGAAGGGTCTGGCTTCCGGCTAAGTCTACCATCAGCAAGTGGATCCGTCAAGCTGTGATTCAGGCCTATTCTGCTAAAGGGAAGGATCTCCCTTCCGCCTTACTGCTCATTCCACTCGTGTTAATGGTGCCTCTTGGGCCTTTCAGCACCAGGTGTCTGTTGAACAAGTTTGCAAGGCCGCTACTTGGTCTTCTGTTCATACTTTTTCTAAGTTTTACAAGGTTGATGTTAGGGCCTCAGCTGATGCTGCTTTTGGCCGCAAAGTTCTGGAGGCGGCGGAGGTTTAATCTGCATGTTGTTGTTTTTGGGGATCCCACCCTACCTTACGGACACTGCTATTGGATGTCCCAAACGTAAGAAATTATCTCTGGAGCAGGACGTGCTGTATACTTAGAATAATACAATTCTGTGATTACTCATCTGTAGAATTGGTATTATACGTATACAGCACGTCCAACACGTAGTGCTTTTTAATGTGTTGGTCTTGTAAATTGTCTGTTGTGTTTTTTGTTCTTCTTGATCAAATTTGACTCTTAATAAATGAAATTGTATTTTGACTGTTTTGGTGCTCCTGTTGCTTGGGTTTCTGGGTTGTGCCCCATGAGCCCAATTTGGATGTAGTGATTGTTATCATGGTTAAAATTGTTTGATTATGGTTGTTATTCTCCCGGCCTCTTGCCAACTGCTTTATCAATACTGGGGAATTTGTGGGAGGTCCCTGGAATATAAGGGGCCGGGAGATGCCACTTTTTTGCTTTCTCTGCAGTCCAGCGCCATCTTGTGGATGTATAACCCAAACGTAAGGAATTATCTCTGGAGCAGGATGTGCTGTATACGTATAATACCAATTCTACAGGTGAGTAATCACAGAATTGTATTTTAATATATAATGGCTAAGTATGAGAGGGCAGCCTGGGGGCAGAGCTAAAGATTCCAGGGCTGGCCAATGGCTTTCCCCTTGGCCACCCCGAATCTTTATGCCACACTGTGTGAAACTCCCCTGGGGCACGAGTAGTAAACTTGCCTTACTCTGCTCCAATAGTACATGTGCAGGCTCTTGTCTAATCGGAGCAATCTGTTGTAATTTGGCATATGCCTCTGACTCGGACGGGAGCGCGCAAGCGCGATTTGGGGTGCTCCGAGGGCATGGAACATAACCCGCCTTTTTTAAGTACTCCACAAATAAAGATTTTCCTCTTATTTTTTCAAGTGTGGGAAGCCCTGGTATTAACAGTAAACCTTTGTTGTACAGATATCGATTTGAAATTGACATCTACTCCAGGTAGTCTGCAGGAGGCCTTTCTCAATAAAAAGAAAGCATTCATTGAAAAGTCCTCAAAGAGAATCCAGGATATAAAGACAAAAGAAAGATTTCCAACAGTGGATCAGATATCCCAACAGAAAGACAAACCTGTCACCCAAGTGGATCAGAGCCTCGGATCAGGTCAGTTTTTTCCTCTGCTCGAGGAGAAGGGACCAGGCAGTCATGTGACCCCCCCCCCCATCCAGAACTCCCAACCTAACCCAAAGATTTGAACTCCAGGTACACAAATGTATTAGACCATTTCCTGTACTGGAGTCACCACCCAACCAACAGTGTCCTGCACACCATGTAACTTTATAGGGCTTTGTGTTCACAGTAAAGTGCTGATAAGTAGCCTCAGATTTTTGTTCTACCAAATCTTTTTCTATATTCCAGATCCAGCACAGGCTGATGAAGGCCGACTGAAGAAAGTGGCTGAGGTCCGAGTGAGCAGTGCAGAGGACCGGAAGCTGTCTGAGATAGAGATGCATCAGCGCACTGTACGGTAAGACATTGGTGTAGCTGGGTGGGTTCTGCTGGGGGGGTGGATGATTTGGCCAAATTGTTAGAGACCTTAAAAAAAAAAGTTCTTATTCAAGTTCTTATTTTATATAGATTATTGTATCAATTAATGCTGTCAATTATTTATTATCCTGGATAACCTCTTATTTTAGTGTCATATTATTATATATTATGTATAAACAGTGTTAAAACGGGCCACACTGCAGCCTACTAACTTAAAATCCCTTCTTTCCTAAGACTCCAGGGCCGAGCAGTCCAAGCGAAGACTAGAGGAACTTTCTTACCTTGTCACCAATCGGCCTCCCCCAGCCCTGGTTTGTAAAACCAGAAGTTGCGGATGTGCAGCCAATAGGGGCCTCTGCCCTTCAGGATGTACAGAGGCGCACATTGTTCTCAAAGGAAGCTCCCTGTACACAGGCCACTGCCACCCACCAGCGGGAACCAGGAAGGGTAGCTCCGGAGGTCAAAAATCATGGCTGCAGAAAATCTATCGGGGGGGCATAGTGGTGGGGTAAGCAGATCCTCTAATCGCCTCCATGGACTGACTGGCGCTGAAGTCTTAGGAAAAGTCAGCAGGAGTGGACTTTTCCTTTTCTTATACCCATAACCCTTATAGATTCCAGGGCCGCTAGATTTTCTAGATTCTCTCTCCTCAGGGCATCCAGAATTGGGATTCCCCACTGTGTGAAACCCCCCCAGGCCACCCGGAAACTTGCCCTTTTCCCCTGTCCAACGGCCGATAAGCGACCAGTGGCTGCATTCCCACTTTCCCTTTAGCAGGACTCGTGCCCCCACCAGACAATTGTGAATTACTGGCGTGGTCACACTCCCTTTTAGAGGGTTAGTGGGGGATGCGGCTGCTGGTGCGCTCATGTCCACTCCCTTAGACAAAGACTTGGCGCACTTGTATCCGCTCCTGCCCCCTTCGTCTCATTGGAGGAGAGGCTGCGCATGCCCCATAGGACCGGGGAAAAGGGGGTTAGTTTGGATGGGGAATACTTACACTCGGGTATTACTCCGCCAGATGGCACTGGACTGCAGAGACATCGAAAATAGGCTCCTCCCGGCCCCTCAAATACCCAGGGACCTCCCACAAATCCCCAGATTTTCTCTGCAGTCTGGACTGCTAAGGACAAGAAATGGCTCTCTACTCGCCGGTGAGCGGGGCTATTGGCCTGCGGCCCTGTAGGACTATTCCCACCCGTTCCACTAGTAATATGCCTCCCAGCCTTGGCTGCGCTGGTCTGGTGATGGTAGGCAGCACCGCTGTTAGGTGCTTAGGAGCGCTGCTCCACCGCAATTCCCCACCAAAGGGTAGGCGGTTCAGGCTTATGGTGAGCCTCTATGGGATGCCCCTCCCGCACTGTTGCCCCTTGCCCCTGGTGGGCCCTATTTAAGTGGCCGCTGTCCTCCCTCATTCTCCTTGTAGCCTTCGGGGGGAAAAGGGGGGGGGGTGTTGGTGTGTATGCTATGCATTTATGTGTGTTAGACTTATACTTTATTTCATTTGCCTTGTGTCACCCGCCCCGTTGTCTTGCTTTACTTTGACTGTATTTAAAATTACCATCGCGCACCTTTTCTGTCACTATGTTCCGCGCTTGGCTGCGGCGTTACCTCAGGCGCCGGCGTGCCGTCATTGACTGCTTGTCATGTGCTGGCTTCACGCTCTTTGCTGATACCGGCCCGCCCCTCGAGGTATACCGACGCCATCTTTGTCTGCCTGGTTGGCTTATGCGCGAAGGTCCTCTACCTACCGCGGTCCATAAGTGCCCTCGCGGGCGGCTTTATTATTACCTCTTTATTACTGTCTGCTTACGGCCCCCTTTTACTATGTCTTTCAGTTGGGCGAATCCATTGGCTTCTCCCGGCCCTCTTTTAGTTGCTAACTTGTTAGGCCTACTGTAATTACTCCCACTCCCTAGCGGGTTATTGGGGCATCCAGGGTTGCTTTATAGCGTTAATCCCTATCGGCCTATTGTGCCGCTATAATCACCATATGGAGGCATCTCAGGATAATGTGACCGGGGTTCCTTCGGGACAGGCCCGACTGTGTGTAGCGTGTGGGCAGCCTCATGCTGACGCTGACAAGGCGCGGGTCTGTGTACCCTGTGCTGAGCAAGTGCTTGCACTGCAATCTGGCCTTCCAGTGGCTGGGCCTGCACTTCGTATCACTTCACCTACACCCCATGCTTAAATCTCACTCCTACTGTGTTGCATACAAGTGGGGATTCTCAGCCTGATGTGTCTTCTAGACTGGCTACTGTTGAGAAGTTGATTGGTAATACCTTGGCGCGTAAGGCCCCTGCAAAAAAGCGCCACTTAACGCCTGTCACTCTCTTCCCTGTGGAAACTGAGGAGTTTTGGAATCTTTATGGCTATACCCCCTCGCATGAAGGGGAGCTTTTCTCTGACACAGGGTCATCTGATGAAAGGCCAAGGGGTCATGACGATTCTGGCTCTGGCCCCGGATGACACTGATAGATTGCTGACCCAGATATTCTTAGTATACAGTACGTCCTGCTCCAAATATAATTCTTAGTCGGGTTATACTCAGCCAGATGGCGCTGGACTGCAGAGACGTCGAAAATAGGCTCCTCCTGGCCCCTCAAATACCCGGGGACCTCCCACAAATCCCCAGAATTTCTCTGCAGTCTGGCTGCAAAGGACGAGAAATTGGCTCTCTACTCGCAGGTGAGTGGGGTTATTAACCTGCGGCCCTGTAGGACTATTCCCACCCGTTCCACTAGTAATATGCCTCCCAGCCTTGGCTGCGCTGGTCGGGTGAGGGTAGGCAGCACCGCTGTTAGGTGCTTAGGAGCGCTGCTCCACCGCAATCCCTCACCAAAGGGTAGGCGGTTCAGGCTTATGGTGAGCCTTTTTGGGATGCCCCTCCCGCACTATTGCCCCTTGCCCCTGCCTCTCTGTGGGCCCTATTTAAGTGGCCGCTGTCCTCCCTCATCCTCCATGTAGTCTTTGGGGGAAAAGGGGGGGGGGGAGGGGGGGTGTATGTGTATAGATATGTATGTTATGCATTCTGTGCTTTACACTCTTTTCACATGCCTTTTATTCTTGTGTCAGCCGCCGCGCTGACTTGTCTTTACTGCATTTTTAAATTTGCCGCCGCGCATTACCTCAGACGCTGGTGCGCCATCATTGGCTGCTTGCCGTTCTGGCTTCGCGCTCTTCGGGGGGGGGGGGGATGCAGGGCCCGTCATCGCTGTTACTGGCCCGCCCCTCGAGGTATACCGACGCCATCTTCCTGCTTGGTTGGCCTATGCGCGACGGACTCCTACCTACCGCGGTCCGTAAGTGCCCTCACGGGCTGCTTTATATCCTTCACTTTTGTTACGATGTACTTAAGGTCTTGTCTGCTTATGTCTTTCAGGTGGGACGAACCCTTCTTGGCTTCTCCCGGCCCTGTTTTAGTATATTACTTGTAGGCCTTGTAAAAATTATACTCCCACGTTCCTAGCGGGTTATTGGGGCATCCAGGGATTACTACATAGCGTTATTCCCTATCGGCATATAGCCCCGCTATAATCATCATATGGAGGCATCCCAGGATAATGTGACCGGGTTCCCTTTGGGACAAGACCGACTGTGTGTAGCGTGTGGGCAGCCTCATGCTGACGCTGACAAGGCGCGGGTTTGTGTACCCTGTGCTGAGCAGGTGCTTGCATTGCAATCTGGCCTCCTAGTGCCTGCACCTCGTTTCACTTCGCCTACTCCCCCAGGCTTAAACCTCACTCCTGAGTTGCATACTAGCGGGGATTCTCAGCCTGATGTGTCTTCTAGACTGGCTACTGTTGAACAGATTATTGCGAAGTCCTTAGCGCGTAAGGCCCCTGCTAAGAAGCGGCACTTGACGCCTAATGTTACTGTTTTCCCTATGGGAACTGAGGAGTTTTGGAATCTGTGTGGCTATACCCCGTCTGATGAAGGGGAGCTCTTTTCTGATTCAGGCTCATCTGATGAGAGACCAAGGGGTCATGACTATTTTGGCTCTGACCCCTGGGCCCCGGATGACACTGACAGATTATTGACCCAGATTTTTGAGGTTCTGTCTATCTCTCTCCCTGATGAGGCTCCCAGGCAAAGAGGGGAGCTTTTCCATACAGCAAAATCACATTTGCAATTTCCCGAGCAGTCACATTTCCATAACCTTGTGCTCAAGGAATGGGAGCGCCCCAGTAAACTTCCCGGGGTTCCAAAAAGTTGGGATAGGAAGTATCCCTTTCCTGCTGAGGTGGTTAAATGTTGGTCACCCCCCCCCCCCCGAGGTGGATGCCCCGATCCTAGGGCTATCTAACACCTCTGTCATGCATTCCCCTGATTCTACTACCCTGCGGGATGCTGAAGACCGGCGTATTGATCAACTGGCATCCCACGCCTTTGCATGTGCGGGGACGGCGCTGCGCCCAGTCTGTGCCTCTGCCATTACTACTGTGGCCACTAGAACCCTTATCAGGAATATGCTTGATAGTGCCCCTGATGATTTGCCTTGTGAGGTGTTTAATGCACTCTCCAGTTGTGATGTTTTTGTAAATTTTGTCCTATCAGCATTGGATAACACCATCAGGATGTGTGCCAGAACTTCTGCCCTTGTGGTGGCTATATGCCGCTCGGTTTGGCTGCGCCAGTGGGCTGCTGACAACGCTGCCAAGAAGGCCCTCACTGGGTTTCCCTTTAAAGGACTGCGCCTGTTTGGGGACCGCCTGGACCTTTTTGCTAAGGGAGGCAGGTTACCCCAGCGTAGGCGGCAATCTCGGCCCTTTTGGGGTCAGGGTTCCTTCTCCTCCCCTTACCGCGGTGCAAGACAGGGAAGGGGGGTTTCTTTCTCTGGGGCCGGGGAGATTTCTGGGTAGAGGCAGTGGACGTGGACGTCCTGGCTCCTCCTGGGGTGCCAAAGCTAAATCCTCTCCCAAGCCCCCTCAAGCATGATGGGGCGCCCTCATTATCCGGGTGGGGGGACGGCTGCAGCACTTCGCTCACGTCTGGAGGCTTCATGTCTCAGACCGGTGGATTCAGGAGGTAGTGTCCTCCAGTTACAAGTTGGAGTTTGCTGCCAATCCCCCTTCGAGATTCATCAGATCCCGGATTCCTAAGGACCCTGTGTCAGCTAGGGTCAGGAGCTAGTGCAAGCAATGCAAGGCCTCCTGGAGCTGGGGGTCATCTTCCAGGTCCCCTTAAGAGAAAAAGGCAAGGGCTTTTATTCCAACCTATTCACAGTACCCAAAAAGGATGGTTCTGTCAGGCCCATCCTGGACTTGAAGATCCTCAACAAGTTTGTCAGGGGCAGGCCAAGGAGATTTCATGACTTCTGTGGACATCAAAGATGCTTACCTTCATATTCCTGTGTTCCCAGGTCATCAAAGGTTCCTCAGGTTCACTCTGATGGATCAACACTACCTGTTTGTGGCCTTGCCCTTTGGTCTTACGTCAGCTCCCAGGGTGTTCACCAAGGTGCTGGCTGGCGTGATGTCTCTGCTCAGGTATCAGGGCGTCCGCGTACTTCTTTATCTGGACAACATTCTCATCACCTCCCAATCTCTACATCAGGCAGAATTGGATACTCAGCTGGTGGTGTCCACCCTGGAGTCATTTGGTTGGGTGATCAACCACCCCAAGTCCTCTCTGTCCCCTTCCTTGGTGACTCCATTCCTAGGAATCAATCTGGATACAGTTCAGGCAAGGATTTTCCTTCCTCAACAGAAGATGGACAGTCTGATTGCACAAGTTCAGTTCCTGCTGTCTTGTCATCATCCCTCCATCAGGCAGGGGATGCAGCTGGTGGGCCTGATGGTGGCGTGCTTCAAGGCGGTCCCTTATGCTCAGATCCACTTGAGGCCTCTGCAACTCCACCTCTTGTCGGCGCGGGACAAGGATCCAGCGTCCCTGGACAGGGTCTGTGTTCTCTCCCCCCTGGTCAGGAGGTCCCTCTTGTGGCGGATGGACTCAAGGAACCTGTTGGGGGGCAAATCCTTTCTTACCCCTTCCTGGGAGACGGTCACAACAGATGCCAGTCTGTCAGGTTGGGGGGGTTTCTGGAAGTCCCTGCGGTTCCAGGGGAGGTGGGGCCCTCAGGAGGCCCACACACCTATCAATGTCTTGGAGCTGCGGGCGATCAGGTTAGTTCTGGCTCAGTTGACTACTCGCCTTCGGGGCCTGCCTGTTCAGGTGCGCTCGGACAACCAGACGGCAGTTGCCTACATCAATCATCAGGGAGGGACCCGGAGCAAGGGGGCCCTCCAGGAAGCGTCTCTGATTCTGACTAGGGCGGAGTCCAATGTTCCCTGCATATCAGCTGTGTACATCCCGGGGGTGGAAAACCTCCTGGCAGACTTTCTGAGCAGGGGAACCTCTCGTCAGGGAGAATGGTCCCTATGCAGCAGGGTGTTCCAATCTCTGTCACCGTTGGGGCCAACCAGATGTGGATCTGTTTGCGTCCCGTCACAATCACAAGCTACTGGCCTTTTTCTCCCTGTCCCAGGATCCTCTGGCCTTGACCACGGATGCTCTAGCAATGTCATGGAAGGACTTTCGGTTTCTGTATGTCTTCCCTCCATTCCCCCTGGGCAGGGATCTGCGCAAGATTGCTCTGGAAGGGGTGCTAGCAATTCTGGTGGCCCCCAGGTGGCCAAGAAGAGTGTGGTTCGCAGACGTGGTACAGCTGGCAGTAGATCAGTACGTTCTGCCCATGGTGCCAGATCTGCTCACTCAGGGCTCACTACACCATCCCAATTTACAAACTCTGGCTTTGACGGCCTGGCTGCTGAAACCTCCATCTTGATGGAGAAGGGGCTGTCTTCCTCTGTTGTGGATACCTTGATAAAGGCTAGGAAGAAGTCGTCGTCTTCTATTTATTACAGGGTCGCCGTGCCTACATTGACTGGTGAGTCCAAGTCTCCAACCTGTCGTGTGTTCTCTATTCCCAGGATTCTGGAGTTACTACAGCATGGGTTGGAGATGGGGCTCCAACTTAGTACTCTAAAAGGTCAGGTTTCTGCCCTGGCTGTTTTCTTCCAGAAGTCCTTTGCTCAGCATTCTCTGATAGGACTTTTTTCCAGGGGGTCCCCCACGTAAGCCTATGGTGCCTGTATGGGATTTGAACTTGGTTTTGTCAGCCTTGCAGGGTGCTCCCTTTGAACCTGTGCAGGATGCTGCTCTGGCCATTCTTACTCTCAAAGTTGTCTTTTTGGTTGCTATCACCTCTGTTAGGCGTGTGTCTGAGTTGGCGGCGCTTTCCATTCAGCCCCCCTACTATGAGAGACACCAGGACAAGGTGGTGTTTCGCTTCAAGCCAGATTTTCTGCCTAAAGGTAGTGTCTGCCTTTCATTTGAATCAGGACATTGTTCTTCCTTCATTGGGCCCTAATCCTAGTAATGCTAATGAAGAGGGTTCTGCAATCTTTGGACATGGTTAGGTGTCTGAAGTACTATCTGGTGGCTACTGCACCTTTCAGAAAGACTGATGCTCTTTTTGTGGTCCCTTCTGGTCCTAGGCTCCTGCCAAGTCTACTATCAGCAAATGGATCCGTCAGGCTGTGATTCAGGCCTATTCTGCTAAGGGGAAGAATCCTCCTCTACTCGTGCTATTAGTGCTTCTTGGGCCTTTCAACACCAGGCTTCTGTTGAACAAGTTTGCAAGGCCGCTACTTGGTCTTCTGTTCATACCTTTTCAAAGTTTTACAACATGTTAGGGCCTGACGCTGCTTTTGGCCGAAAGGTTCTGCAGGCGGTGGTGATTTAAACTGTCCGCTGCTGATTTTTATTGGGGATCCCACCCTACTTTATGGACACTGCTATTGGATGTCCCAAGTGTAAGTATTAGATTTGGAGTACGTCCGGCTCCACCCCACCCTTGGTTTTGCATTATCTTGGATTCCCTGTATGGTGATTGTTATCATTGTTATAGTTACCAGTTTGGGTTGTTTTAATTCTCCCGGCTTCTCGTTAACTGCTTTTCAATACTGGGGATTTGTGGGAGGTCCCTGGGTATTTGAGGGGCCGGGGGGAGCTGCAGTCCAGCGGCATCTGGCGGAGTAATACCCGAGTGTAAGTACCAATTCTACAGGTGAGTAATCACAGAATTGTATTTTTTTCATTCTACAATTTTGCAATAGTGCTTCTTTAAATCTCCGTTATATCCTAACTGCACAATGTATTGATATGCTTATAATGGTAACTTGTTTTCCTTTTATTTTCTTGAATGTGTAAAATTCAATTACGGAAATATATATCAATATATATATTTTAAAAGGTAAAATATATCAATACATATTGAGATAATATTAATATTGAAAAAATACCAGCAGATCACTGATGAGTAAAGTCTCTTACCTGCTCTGAGCTCCCCACAATGCTTTTTTTTTCTTACCTTTTTAAAATAAATAATGTGTTAATGTTCTGTGTCTTTGTCGTCTTGAAGGCTATACAATCAGCTTGATGAAGTTAAAAGCAGAAAAGAGGAGAAGATGAGGCAGGAGGCTTATGCCAGGAATCGGGAGAAGGCCAAAGAGTTTAAGAAGGTACTTGGAATAGACTGACTGAAACTCTCTAAAGAGCACGAACTGTCTCTTCCGGTGCAAGTATTCTAGGAGTTTCAGCTTAATGCTTCCATGATCATGGCGCCTTGCCATACCCCCCCCCCCACCAAGGTTTTGGTATGCCCCAATAGGTATCTTGATGTGGGATGCCCTGTGTTAATCCACCTGGGTTGCCCTATACTCTCAATTTGGTGATCCCACAGTGCATACGTAGGTGCTGTGGCATTGCCTGATTGGTCAAGGTATAGGGTAAACCCCTTAAAGTGGACCAACACCCACGGGTGATCGGCCCGGGAATCTATAAGATTCCCGGGCCGATCACCCCCCACCCCGCGGGACATCCGAGATCGGGATGTCCCGCGGGGTGAAACCCCCCCAAACACCCCAACTCACCTACCTTATCTTCGGCGGCGGCCGGCCGCCGCCGCCTCCCTCGCGCCCCTGTAGGCGTGCGCGCCTCCGCGCCGGCCGTCTGCGAATGGCCGGCGCGGGGGCGCGCGCGTTCAAAGTGACGCGAGGGAGGCGGCGGCGGCGGCCGCCGCTTAGACGTTCAAGATCTTACCTTGTACGTCGGCGCGGGGAGAGGTGAGTTGTTCGGGGGGTTCGGGGGGGTTTCACACAGCGGGGCTTTTTATTTTTTTAGTATAATCAACTTTTATTGGTTTTCAAAACAGCAATTTGTACACAACACAAGAGGGAGGGGGAAGGGGGATACAGAAGGCAAGGGGTGAGGGGAAGGGAGCATCGTATAATGTACCTCATACAGAGGTCAACAGTTTGACATATGGGGTATACAGCGTACATCTTACAATAGTCCAATACAAAGTAATTTTGCTCAGCGGATACTTCATCCTAGCTGTAACTCTGTTGCTTATTGTGACCTACGAGGGCGCTTTGTTGGCCTCAGACAAACAACCCATGTGTTCCTTGAGTTAGGGTATGGATGCTCTCCATTGGTGGAAGTTTATATCAACACGGAGGGGGGGGAGGAGGAGGAGGGAGGGAGAGAGGCCTGGTAGAGGAGGGTGAGTGCAGTAGACTGACCTGAAGGGCCAGTGTTTAACTGTTAGGAGATGGGTGGGACTGGTATCTCCCGTTTTGCCAACACGGGCCGGTGGGGAGTCGCAGGTAGGATGCATGATCCAGGGAGGGCTAATAGACAGTAAATGGACCACCCTAGGATGGCCGTCCAACCACTACACGGCTGCTCGCAACATCGCAGGTAAGCGGGTGTCCCGGAAATTCAACCAGCTCGCCCAGATCACCATGTACCTGCTGGTGGACTCCGAGTCATCAGTAATCAGGCTCTCCAGGTATCGGATAGACTCCAACTCCTGCACCCATTCTGCCAGTGTGGGGGAGTCTGCTTTCTTCCAGTGCCTTGGGATGACTGCTCTCATGGCAGCTAAGAAGAAGCGAAGTACATCCTTCTTAGCACTGGCTAGAGGGCAGGGAAACAGCGATAAGAGCGCCAGTTGGGGCGTATTCGAAATGGCTCTACCCGACACTTGCCCGTAAATGCAGATGATTTCGTCCCACAGGGATTTTATGCTTGGGCAGCCCCACCAGATGTGGGTCATGTTCCCCTCCTCCTTCTGACACCTCCAGCAGTTATTGGGGGTAGTTTTGTCAAATCTATGAATGTCTGCAGGGCACTTATACCAGCGGGAAAGGATTTTAAAATTACGTTCATTAATGGACGTAGCTATAGATGAGCTATGAGTGCAGGCATAGATTTTTGTTATGTCGCTTTCAGAAAATGTAAGACCTAATTCTCTTTCCCATTTTTCGATATATCTGGGGTGCCCCGTATGAAGAGATTTGGAGAGGAGTTTGTAAAGCCTAGAAATCGTGTGGTCAGGGGGGTGTCCTGCAGGATCATTGACTCCAGCATTGTGGGGGGGGTCCGGGCCCTTTCCGCCATGTTATTGGAGGTTAGGAAGGTATGAAGCTGTCTGTGCAACAGCCATGAGATACGCTTAACCCCTGCTCTAGCTTTCAGGTCATCTAAGGAGGGGATGGCCCCGTTTCGCATCACCTGGCCCACTGTCGTTCCCTCGGATGCCTCCCAAATGAGGAAGCTCCTAGATAGCATGCCTGGTTCAAGCGCTGGGTTGTCAAAGATTGGTGTAAGTGGGCCGGGTCTGCGGACCAGGTTATGTTTTTGTTGAAGTGGGTCCCAAATGTCCAGGAAATGTTGCATGAGGTAAGGTAGAGCCCCTTTCTGAGGCCTGGTTAGAGGGGCAGCCCAAACTATTGTGGAAGGATTGAACCGGGAGAGCGCCTTCTCCAATTGAACCCAAAGTTTTTCCTCCCCTCTGCGTGTCCAGTCCACCAGCCTCTGCAGGACTGCCGCCGCGTGATAGGTTTTCAGGTCAGGGAGTCCCATGCCCCCCTCCCCCCTGCCCCTGGAGAGAGTCGAGAGTCTAATCCTAGGTTTGGTTGACCCCCACACAAATTTTGAAAATGCTGATCTCAGTCTTTTAAAAAAGCTGCTGGGTAGTCCTATCGGGGCCGCCTGAAAGACATACAAGAGTTTCGGGAGTATGTCCATCTTTAGACTGTTGGCCCTACCAAACCAGGAAACTGGTCTCTTCGAGTAAACCTCTAGTTCCCGTCCTATTTTAGTTAGGAGGGGGGAATAGTTAAGTTCGTAAATTTTGGAGAGGTCTGCCGGTATTTGAATGCCTAGGTACCCGATGGCCTGTGCTTTCCATTTGAATGGGAAGTTTGCTTCTAAGAGGCATACCTCCTGGCGAGGGAGGGAGAGGTTGAGCGCTTCAGTTTTGGAAAGGTTAATTTTGAAGTTGCTCACTGTGCTGAAGCGTTCAAACTCCTTTAGGAGAGCTGGGAATGAAATGTGTGGCGATGTGACATGTAGCATCAAGTCATCCGCAAACAGAGATGCCTTAAACTGGTTATCTCCGATCTGAATGCCTTAAATATCAGGGTTGTTGCGTATGGCTATGGCTAGGTGCTCCATCGTCAGAACGTACAGGAGGGGGGAAAGAGGGCACCCCTGTCTCGTGCCATTGCTTATAGTGAATGGGGCGGACTGAAGTCCGTTGACTCTAACCCTGGCTGTCGGGCCACTATAGAGGGCCATAATCTTGGAGAGGAGGCCAGGGCCAACCCCAATCTGTCTCAACGTGGCAGACATAAAGGCCCAGTTCACCCTGTCAAACGCCTTCTCAGCGTCACAAGCGAGAAGACACGCTTGAGTTTTGGAGGAGGCTATGTGTGAAATCAGGGTGAACAGTTTGTTTGTATTGTCCCTGGCCTCCCTCCCCGGCACAAACCCCACCTGGTCAAGGTGAATCCTGTCCGGAAGCAAACCCTGCAACCTCGCGGCTATGATCTTGGCATAAATTTTTAGGTCGATGTTGATAATCGAAATCGGTCTGTAGTTCCCACAGATCGAGTTGTCCTTTCCTGGTTTAGGGAAAAGGGCAGGCTTCGTCTATGGAGTTGAACACCCTCGTTAGAAAGGGGGTCAGCCAGGCCCCAAATTGTTTGTAAAATTTGGGGGTATATCCGTCCGGACCTGGGCACTTGCTGGCTGGTGAGTCTTTAATTGCTTGGGTAACCTCTAGGTCAGAAAAGGGCCTCTCCAGGGACTCAGCTTCCTCCAAGGAGATTGTGGGCAACGGGGTGCTAGATATGTACTCGTCAATCACTGAGAGGGAGGCCCCCCGAGCCGGGGGAGAGCTAGAGGGGTTCTGAATATTGTAGAGGGAGTTATAGTAATCCCTGAAAGTGGCTGCTATGTCCGAAGGGGCTTGCGCCAGAGAGCCGTCAGGCTTCCGGAGAGCAGGAATATACGAGGCCGTTGGCCGGGGGTGGAGGGTTCTGGCCAACATTCGGCTACACTTGTTTGCCAGTCTATAGAGTTGAGCCCTTCCCTTATCCCTGTAGCTTAGGTAGGATTGGTTATACAATTTCTGTAGTTTCTCCCTAGCTCCCTGCAGTTCCAGAAGCCCCAGGTCGGTGGGCCCGGCTTTGTGTGCAACCTCTAGGGCATGAATATCGTTCAAGGTTTTCTTAACTAGTGCCGTTTTTTCCCTTTTAATTCTAGATCCCTGCTTAATGAGTTCACCCCTGAGGACACATTTCAGGGCTTCCCACTGGATGGGCAGGGGGGTTGGGTCAGTTTTGTGGTCTTCGAGAAAGTGCTCTATCGTCTGTTCCACCGCAGAAGAGCAAACCGCGTCGTCGAGCAGAGTGTTGTTGAGCCTCCACGACCAGCAGACGGGAGAGTGACCGGGGAGGGTCAGCGATATGAAGATCGGGGTGTGATCGGACCACAAGATAGGTCCTATCCACGCTTTGGGGTCCCAATCTAGTGCATGGTAGCTTGTGAACAGGTAGTCAATCCTGCTATATGAACCTGCAGCATGCGAGAAAAAGGAGTAGTCCCTTCTCTGGCCGTGGAGGACCCTCCAGGTGTCAACAAGCTGGAGGTTTGCTAGTGCTTTCCTCAGGCTATTGATTTTACCCAACGACACGGATGCCCTCCCGGAGGAGGTGTCGACCGAGGGATTAAGAGGGACGTTCAGGTCCCCCCCCAGTAATAATCACTCCCTCCGCGAATTCCTCTAGTAATTTAAGAATCTGGGTGGAGAACCTAATCTGGTCTGTATTGGGGGCATACAAATTTGCGAAAGTGTAGGTCCTATTAAATATCCTGACTTTAAGGAAGAGAAATCTACCCCGGGGGTCGACTTTAACATCCAATGTCTCGTGGGGGAGCGATTTGTGAAGAGCTCTTGATACCCCCTTCGTTTTCCCTTCCGGGTTGGAGCAATGGTGCCAAGTTGTGTAATACTTGTCGCGGATATCAGTAGTGTGACCCGTCTTAAAGTGTGTTTCCTGGAGAATTATTTTAACTTTCTGTTTATGGAGGTTGTACAGAATTTTTGATCTTTTCTCGGGGATATTAAGGCCCTTTACATTGAAAGAGCTAATCACCACCTCTCCCATCTCGGGGGAGCCCAAAATGCCCGAGGGCCGTCAGCAGCCCCACCTGGGAGGTGGAAGGCACCGGCAGGAAGCGAGGGGGGGGGGAGGCGGTGGAGAACCGCAGGATGGCTTAGTAGTAGGGGATTAAGAGTTGCGGGGAGGGATGTAGGTGTGGAAGGGAAACAAAGAACTACAATAACAAACAGTGCAAGAGCCAATCTGGCGGGGGGAAAACACTAAGGAGCATCAGCTCTAGGGATCAGCGCTCCTCCTTCCGGAGGGGGGCTGATGCCAACCTAAATGGGGGTCTGTGACTAGCTACGAGACCGGGGTAGCCTTCGACCAGACCCACCGGGCTTCCAATAACAAGTATAGAAAAAGCAAGGATAGTACCTGGGCAACCGGATCCGATAAACTGAAAAACAGGCGTATAATTAAAACTCAAAAAAGGGTTCAGATATTGATATTCCTGTGCATCCAAGAAGGAGGTCAAGGTTCGCTGTCAGTTGGACCGGCGCGTCTTTCCTGTCTCACTCGATCTGCGCGGGGGCGCTCCCTGGGGTCTCCGCGGGAGCGGCTCCGTGTTTGGGAGGAGCCAGTTTGGAGCTTGGATCGGGTCACAGCCCTAAAATGAGAAAAGTCCCTCCAGGTCACGGTGCGTCTTGAGAAGGAACGTTTCATGGTTTCTGAGCACTATCAGGTGGAAGGGGAAGCCCCATCGGTAAGAAGCCCCCGCACTCCGGACGACCTCCAGCACCGGCCGCAACATTCTCCTCATTTGTAGTGTGCGTCTGGACAAGTCTGGGAGGATTTGTATACTAGCACCATCAAAGTCCACCGGCCCGTGCCGCCAGGCCCTCCTGGCTATCTCCTCCTTGATTTTGTAAAAGTGGACTCTACACACCACATCTCTTGGGCGCGACGGGTCCGGGTTACGGGGGCCCAGGGCCCAGTGGGCTCTATCGATCTCAATCGGGGTCTCGGCGTCTCTGTCTAGTAGCTTATTGAAAATTGCGGTGATAATCTGCTTCACATCTTCTCCCGCCGAGGCCCCCGGTATGCCCCGGAGCCGCAAGTTGTTTCTCCTATGCCTATTCTCTAGGTCATCGTGCTGTAGTTGGAGCTGGAGAATCTGCACATTCTGTGCCTCTACTCGTTTTGCCAGGTCTGCAATAGCTGTTTCATTAGCTGTTTGCTGGGATGTCACCCTGGAGTCGAGCGCCCGGAGGTGGCCCTTCACCTCAGCGATATCCTTTTTGTAGGCTGCCTCGTATTTAGAAATGAGCGCCTCAAAGTCCGCCCTGGTGGGGATGGACCTCAGAAATGAGAGGGGTGTGGTGTGTCTACGCCCCCCTCTCTAGAAATTTGCTGTGGGGAACGTATAGAAGAGGTGGCTGGGGGGGGGGAGCTCGATCTCCTCTGTTATGGAGAAGTCCTCTATGGGATGGAGAGGCTCTTCTTGGGAGAAGTGAATCAGGCTTGGGGAACTGGGGAAGGCTGAGACCTCCCGGGTTGGCCATGCCCCTGAGACATCAGGGTGGGCACGGGGTGGCAGCGGGCTGGATGTTTTCGCCGATATAATAGAAGACTCTTGGCCATAGCTGGGGCTCCTCTCCCTCCCTGCCCCGGAGCGGCTTCTGGACCTTGGGGTTCTCTGTGGGAGGACCTCCCCATGCAGCATATAGGATGTACGCGGCGGCCCCCGTGCAGTATTGGTGGGTGGCAGTCTCTCAGATTCCCTTTCATCAGGGAGGAAGGCAAATCTCCCGTTTGTGTAGGGCAGTCTCTTTCCATTTAATTGGTTGTGATGGCTGGGGTTCTGTGACATGTGCCTCTGGGCCTCCATCCCTCCCCATATTGGGGGATAGCTGATCATCCACCTCCCCCCACTCAGGGGTTAGAGAGCCCCCCCCCCCCGTCGTACCTTTGTTGCTGCCAGGCGTTTGTCCTCATCGTGACCCGGCCGCCATCTTGTCCAGGCATCTGAGTAGTCATCTCCTCACAGATGGGGAGCGCAGGAGTTCCAGAGCGGCCGCCTCCGGCCTCACTACGGTGGGGACCCGCGTCGGCGGCGTGTGTTCCGTCCCCATCGGTGTCTCTCAGCGCCGCTGCATGCACGCTGGACGGAGCGGGGGGAGAGTGGGACGGCCTCTCCACCTCGCCTCCCGCCATCTTGGTTGCGGCCTGCACTGCACGGGACGCGGCGGGGGCTGACCTCCTGCCTCCCGCAGCCCGGTACACGACCCCCCGGGTGACGCCGCAAGCCTCCGCCTGCTGGGGATCCTCTTCTCCGACCGATGCCCCCGACGAGGAAGCCGATGACGGCACCGGCGACGTGTGCTGTGCAGGCAGCTCCCCGCTCACCACGCTGGATCCAGGTGAGGCGGCCGCCGGTCTCTTTCTCACGCCTCCTCCAGATCGAGACGCACCTCTGTCTCCCTCTCTTCTTTTGCCCCTTCTCCCTGGCATGCTACAGGGTGCTCTGTGTGCCCGATTGCCGCAAAATTGATGCAGAAGCCCGGTTAAGGTCAGGAGCTCAAACTAGTGCGGCCACTCCATTCAAGCGCCAGGCCACGCCCCGGCTTTTTATTTTTTAATGGAAGAGGAATTTGGGGGGAGGACAAGTTCTGTCAAACCTGATACTCAAACCTGTCACCCCTGGATTTTATCCCTACCTGGAGGAGAAAACCACGCTTGGCGGGAGTTTTATTCGGTTCAGGTGTATAAGTGTCCCCCTCCTCTCATTAGCCAGTGTTTTTATACAGATTTTAAGTATTGCACAATTTTGCGAAACACCTTCTTTAAGTGGATTTTGTCCCTGAAATTCTGTCCAGCTGCACCACCAAAGCTTAGGAAATAAAGGTTAGTATTGGTTTACTGCTGGGTGGTTGGCTTAGTTTTGGTTGGGGTCCCAAATGGCCCCTTACCTGTTAACAAAGAGTTAAAGGGATTTAGACTATTTTTCTTGTTGTAACTCCCCCACCCTGCCTCAGTGCCAAGGGAGGGAGGCAGGCAGGCTGGAGAGGTGGGGGTAATTTGGGTAATTAAATGCCAGGACTGTCCCTTCAGCATGATTTAATGAAGAGCCCAAACCCTTAAATTATTCCCCAGCATCTAAAATTAATATATTTTATGTTTTTAGTTACTCATTACTCTTTCCCCCACTGGGCTGCACCTCTTTTCAGGACTCTAGGATCTGGGCCCCGCCATCTTGATTCAGAAGCATCACACATACTGGGGAGAGCGGGATAAAGTGTAGGGGGCGGGATTATAGCTGTGCTTTGCACAGACAGAGTAGAGCTGGGGTCAGGGAAACGTCAGCAATCCCAGAATGCAGAGCAGCACATTCAGAAGACACTTCCTGTTTGCAGGCTGCCTAAAGCTCCATGAGCCGCTGTCTTGGATGTTTAAAGGCTCATGCAGGTAGGATAATTTTTAATGTGGGCAATCTGTATGTACAGGGTGTGTGAAACATATAAGATAGACTCCTATTCAGGGTGAAGGTCCGCTTTTAAATGTAATGGCTTCAAGTGAAAACATTTTATTCTGTAAATGATTGTGGAATTTGTGGAATTAATGGTAACATACAAGTTTCAGATTGGCTGAGTACTTCTTTGTTGATGTGCATTTGCAGAGGACCCTGGACAAGTTGCGAGGAAACAAGAGGAAGTAGCAAGTGGAACTGATGGCCCCCTCCGAACCCCTGGACTTCTCTGTGAAGAATATCCTGGCACATATGATTTCCAGGCTTTGGTCTGATTGTTTCAGTGGAAAAAAAAGTTTGAATATGGGGCAAAAAAAATATTTCTCCTTGGAGTGCTTTCATGAGACTCTAAAGTTTACTGGCCCCCTTCTCCATCTCTGAGGCAAGACCGGGAAGGTTAAAAAAAAAAAAAAAAACTCCCAGATTTAGCGCTCTCCATTGGCGCTTCACCTCACCTGTCCTGTCTTGGAGTTTGTAGGGGGGAGATGCAAATTAATGATCAATCTATTCCAGCTTCAGGCCTTTTCACTTACTCTATATAGTGGGGCAAACTTTTTGTCTGTGACAGAGCAAAAAGCTTTGTTCAGAAGAATATCCTTGAGTGACCTCTCATACATTTTGGATGCCCAAACCAGTAACCTCTTCTGGTCACTGACATTCATGGCATGCACAGCCTCTTGTTTGGTCAGTGATACGGTTTCTCCATAAAGTTTTCTAACCCTTCCCTCGATCTCTAAGAATAGATTATTTGGTTGCAATTGGGATTATAAATTGACCAATCGGGCCCCCCCCCCCCACCAGTGCCATAGACTGTGCACCAGTGCGCCATAGACTGTGCACCAGTGCGCCATAGACTGTGCACCAGTGCGCCATAGACTGTGCACCAGTGCGCCATAGACTGTGCACCAGTGCGCCATAGACTGTGCACCAGTGCGCCATAGACTGTGCACCAGTGCGCCATAGACTGTGCACCAGTGCGCCATAGACTGTGCACCAGTGCGCCATAGACTGTGCACCAGTGCGCCATAGACTGTGCACCAGTGCGCCATAGACTGTGCACCAGTGCGCCATAGACTGTGCACCAGTGCGCCATAGACTGTGCACCAGTGCCGATTCTTTTATTTTTTAGTCTGGGTGGGGGGATCTGCACTCGCAGGCGCTGTGGCTTTCTAAATGTTTAATGTGTAAATACAGACTAATAGTAATATGTTTATTTAATTAATTATTTAATATGTAGAATGTGAAGGTGAGGTCACCATTGTCTGATCCTGTTTAATGTTTTAATAAATTGTATTTTATAGAACTGGCTCTGATTTTGTGTGTGTTGTACGTTTTTAAGTCGGTTTCTTATCAAGGGTTAGATTAACCCCTTGGATAGATTTGAAGGGGAACTACGACCTACAATGAAGACTGTGCCTAATGGAAGGAAGTATAGAATACAAAAGTAAATGTTGGCTCTCCAGTCTATCTACCAGCATCCAATACATGGTGCCTGTATGCAGTGAAGGTAAAAAACTGAGCACTTCTACTTACCTGGTCTGAAACCTCTTCTCTAAACATTAAGACCAGGATAGCTAATGTAGACACAGGCAATCCAGTTAAATGACCTAAGCTCTAAAGGGACCCGATGATGTTGATAGATGTTGATACCTCTATGACCCTCTTTTAGAAGGCCACAGACTATATTGCAGACACCGCCGCAGAAGAAGTGCTTGCTAACGGTGCCAGACGATCCTTATGGCTAAAGTCCTGCTCAGGGCACAGCTTTGTAAATAAATTGTGTGTTTCCTATGGATGGCTAATATATGTTCAGGCTTCAATTGGAAGATATATTCTTAGTATACAGTACGTCCTGCTCCAAATATAATACTTACAAGTGGGGATATACTCCGCCAGATGGCGCTGGACTGCAGAGACATCAAAAATAGGCTCCTCCCGGCACCTCAAATACCCGGGGACCTCCCACAAATCCCCAGAGTTTCTCTGCAGTCTGGCTGCGAAGGACGAAAAATTGGCTCTCTACTCGCAGGTGAGCGGGGTTATTAACCTGCGGCCCTGTAGGACTATTCCCACCCGTTCCATTAGTAATATGCCTCCCAGCCTTGGCTGCGCTGGTCGGGTGAGGGTAGGCAGCACCGCTGTTAGGTGCTTAGGAGCACTGCTCCACCGCAATCCCCCACCAAAGGGTAGGCGGTTCAGGCTTATGGTGAGCCTCTTTGGGATGCCCCTCCCGCACTATTGCCCCTTGCCCCTACCTATCCGTGGGTCCTATTTAAGTGGCCGCCGTCCTCCCTCATTCTCCATGTAGTCTTCGGGGAAAAGAGGGGGGGGGGGTGTATGTGTATAGATAGGTATATATTGCATTTGTGCCAGTTACACTGTCTTTTCACATGCCTTTATTCTTGTGTCAGCCGGCTTCACTGTATTTTAAATTTGCCGCTGACGCGGCAGCATTACCTCAGGCGCTGGCGCACCTTCATTGGCTGCTTGCCGTGCTGGCCTCGCACTCTTCGAGATCGGGATGTCCCGCGGGGTGTAAACCCCCCAAAACCCTTCGGGACAAGACCGACTGTGTGTAGCGTGTGGACAGCCTCATGCTGACGCTGACAAGGCGCGGGTCTGCGTACCCTGTGCTGAGCAGGTGCTTGCATTGCAATCTGGCCTGACAGTGGCTGCACCTCGTTTCACTTCGCCTACTCCCCCAAGCTTAAACCTCACTCCTACTGAGTTGCATACTAGTGGGGACTCTCAGCCTGATGTGTCTTCTAGACTGGCTACTGTTGAACAGATTATTGCGAAGTCCTTAGCACGTAAGGCCCCTGCTAAGAAGCGGCACTTGACGCCTAATGTTACTGTTTTCCCTATGGGAACTGAGGAATTTGTGAATCTGTGTGGCTATACCCCGTCTGATGAAGGAGAGCTCTTTTCTGATTCAGGCTCATCTGATGAGGGACCAAGGGGTCATGACTATTCTGGCTCTGACCCCTGGGCCCCGGATGACACTGACAGATTATTGACCCAGATTTTTGAGGTTCTGTCTATCTCTCTCCCTGTTGAGGCCCCCAGGCAAAGAGGGGAGCTTTTCCATACAGCAAAATCGCGTCTGGAATTTCCAGAGCAGGCACATTTCCATAACCTTGTGCTCAAGGAATGGGAGAGCCCCAGTAAACTTCCCGGGGTTCCAAAAAATTGGGATAGGAAGTATCCCTTTCCTGCTGAGGTGGTTAAATGTTGGTCATCCCTCCCCGAGGTGGATGCCCCGATCCTAGGGTTATATAATATGCTTGATAGCGCCCCTGATGATTTGCCTTGTGAGGTGTTTAATGCACTCTCCGGTTGTGATGTTTTTGTGAATTGTGTCCTATCAGCATTGGATGACACCATCAGAATGTGTGCCAGAACTTCTGCCCTTGTGGTGGCTATGTGCCGCTCGGTTTGGCTGCGCCAGTGGGCTGCTGACAACGCTGCCAAGAAGGCCCTCACTGGGTTTCCCTTTAAAGGACTGTGCCTGTTTGGGGACCGCCTGGACCTTTTTGCTAAGGGAGGCAGTTTACCCCAGCGCAGGCGGCAATCTCGGCCCTTTCGGGGTCAGGGTTCCTTCTCCTCCCCTTACCGTGGTGCAAGACAGGGAAGGGGGGTTTCTTTCCCTGGGGCCGGGGAGATTTCTGGGGCAGAGGACGTGGACGTCCTGGCGCCTCCTGGGGTCCCAAAGCTAAATCCTCTCCCAAGCCCCCTCAAGCATGATGGGGCGCCCTCACCCATCCGGGTGGGGGGACGGCTGCGTCACTTTGCTCATGTCTGGAGGCTTCATGTCTCAGACCGGTGGATTCAGGAGGTAGTGTCCTCCGGTTACAAGTTGGAGTTTGCTGCCGATCCCCCTTCAAGATTCATCAGATCCCGGATTCCTCAGGACCCTGTGTCAGCTAGTGCAAGCAGTGCAAGGCCTCCTGGAGCTGGGGGGCATCTGCCAGGTCCCTTTAAGGGAAATAGGCAAGGGTTTTTATTCCAACCTATTCACAGTACCCAAAAAGGATGGTTCTGTCAGGCCCATCTTGGACTTAAAGATCCTCAACAAGTTTGTCAGGGGCAGGCGCTTTCGCATGGAAACTCTGCGATCTGCCATCAGTTCCCTGCGCCCAGGGGATTTCATGATTTCTGTGGACATCAAAGATGCTTACCTTCATATTCCTGTGTTACCAGGTCATCAAAGATTCCTCAGGTTCGCTCTGATGGATCAACACTACCAGTTTGTGGCCTTGCCCTTCGGCCTCACTTTAGCTCCCAGGGTGTTCACCAAGGTGCTGGCGGGCGTGATGTCTCTGCTCGGATGTCAGGGCGTCCGAGTGCTTCCCTATCTGGACCACATCCTCATCACCTCCCAGTCTCTACACCAGGTAGAGTTGGATACTCAGCTGGTGGTGTCCACCCTGGAGTCATTTATATGGGTGATCAACCACCCCAAGTCATCACTGTCCCCTTCCTTGGTAACGCCATTCCTAGGAATGAATCTGGATACAGTTCAGGCAAGGATCTTCCTTCCTCAGCAGAAGGTGGACAGTGTGATTGCACAGGCTTAGTCCCTCCTAGCTTGTCCCCATCCCTCCATCAGGCAGGGGATGCAGCTGGTGGGCCTGATGGTGGTGTGCTTCGAAGCGGTCCCTTATGCTCAGTTCCACTTGAGGCCTCTGCAACTTCACCTATTGTCAGTATGGGAAAAGGACCCAGCGTCCTTGGACAGGGTCTGTGTGCTCTCCCCCCTGGTCAGGAGGTCCCTCTTGTGGTGGATGTACTCAAGGAACCTGTTGGGGGGCAGATCCTTTCTTGCCCCTTCCTGGGGGACGGTCACCACGGATGCCAGTCTGTCAGGTTGGGGGGGGGGGGGTTCTGGAAGTCCCTGCGGTTCCAGGGGAGGTGGGGCTCTCAGGAGGCCCACACACCTATCAATGTCTTGGAGCTGCGGGCGATCAGGTTAGTTCTGGCTCGCTTGACTACTCATCTTCGGGGCCTGCCTGTTCAGGTGTGCTCGGACAACCAGACGGCAGTTGCCTACATCAATCAGGGAGGGACCCGGAGCAAAGGGGCCCTCCAGGAAGCGTCTCTGATCCTGACATGGGCGGAGGCCAATGTCCCCTGCATTTCAGCTGTGTACATCCCGGGGGTGGAAAATCACCTGGCGGACTCTCTGAGCAGGGGGACCTCTCGCCAGGAAGAATGGTCCCTATGCAGCAGGGTGTTTCAATCTCTGTGTCACCGTTGGGGCCAACCAGATGTGGATCTGATTGCGTCCTGCCACAATCACAAGCTCCCAGCTTTTGTCTCTTTGTCCAGGGATCCTCTGCCCCTGACCTCGGATGTGCTAGCAATGTCATGGAAGGACTTTCAGTTCCTGTATGTCTTCCCTCCAATTCCCCTGCTGGGCGGGGTTCTACGCAAGATTGCTCTGGAAGGAGTGCCAGCAATTCTGGTGCCCCCAGGTGGCCAAGAAGAGTGTGGTTCGCAGACGTGGTGCAGCTGGCAGTAGATCACTACGTTCTGCCCATGGTGCCAGATCTGCTCACTACGCCATCCCATCCATAGTGCAAATTAACCCCCCCAAGAAATACATAGCCAATATTAACCACACAAGAAGTTCATATATATAATTCATATAAAAGATCTGTGACAAAGTGCCAATAAGACTGCTAAAGTGCAATAAATAATTAAAGAGGGATCAAACAATGCAAAAAGCCTAAATAAATGAAATAAAGTAACCTCAATAAAGTGTGGATGAAATCCCAGCTGGTGCCTCCTGGAGTTGTGACCCACACATTCTGTGGATCAAGACCACTTCCTTAAGGTGCCGGTGTCCAAACTATGTACCAAACTATGACAGTCCAGTTTGCACAAGCAGGGAAGCCGTCTACTCTAGGGCTTATGATAGCCGCTATTCCAGCTGTTCGCTGGGCTCAATCCAGATTTAGAGTGTTCCAAGCTTTGATCCTCTAAGTGTAACAGAAGGCAAGATACCCTTTTGATAATAGGAGTTTCTCTCCCTCCACAGGTCTTTGCAAGCTTCTCCTGGTGGAGGGATATGGAGAATATCGACAAAGGGGCTCACTGGGCCTTGGAACCCTGAAAAGTCTTCAAGCTTGCAGAGCCATGATAGGAGAGCTACGAGTCCAGGCGACCTGGTCATAATCGCCAGTCTTCAAGCTTTTGAGAACTGAAGGCTGTTACCAACACACTTTCTGGCCTTGTCATACAATGTAACCACACTAGCCCATCTAAACACAGGGTGGTACAAGAAGCCCTCTACTAATAGAACTGACAATTTAACTTTTTCGGTGGGTTGAAGTGACTCTCCTTTCCCTCAAAACAAGACCCTTAAAAGGGAAGGAAAACATTCAGGCAGATTACTTGATTCACCACAGTTTAAACGCAGCAGAATGGAGACTAAATCCTGAGGTATTTCAGGTGCTGATTCAGATATGGGGCAGACCTCAGATAGATGCCGTTGCAATGAGATCCAACACACAGATACCTTGATTTTCTTTATTGCATGGCACGGCCCGCTTTGGTATTCATAAGTTAGGTTATTCCGCCACAAGGTGGCGCAGTGGTACTGCAGAAAGCTGTGGCATCTCCCGGCCCCCTATAAAAATGGGATTAACCATAGAGTTCCCAGTGTTTCCTCTGCAGTGATACTGCAAAGTTAGAAGATGTCTCTCTCTCACTGACTCCCAGCCTCGGCTGACAGATCGGGTGAAGGTAGAGGAGCACTAGGGTCAAGTGCTCCAGGGGTGCAGCTCCAGCCGCAGACCCTGTACCACAAAGGGGAGCCGGCCATAGGCTTTATGGTGAATCTGATAGGGATGCGGAGTTCATGTTCTGGCCTCTGAGGGGGTGAGTGTTTTTGGGGACTGTCTCCTTTTCCTTCAGGGGTCCCCCTCCCTGGCCTGGATGCTCGCCGCTGGCCTCTCGTCTCTCCCCCCCCCTCTCTGGCTTTGTTCGGGGGGGGGGGTGGGCGGGTGGCATCGGCGAGTGGTATTATATGTGGTGTTTTGCGCGCTTTGTACTGCGCTCTGCGGCGGTTGGTGCTATAACCTGAGGCATTTTTTGCTTCGTCATGGCGCCGGCTGGGTCACGTGATGCGTTTTTGCGCTCTTTGGGGGGGGGGGAGTGGGGCCTTGGGATGATGCATATCGCGTTGTCTCCCCGCGGCCCGCCACTCGAGATACCTTTGCCGGCGCCATTTTGGACAAGCTGCGTGTCTGGATTTCTCCCTTCCTGGCTGCATACAAGACCTGCACAAAGTGCACCTAGTTCAGCACCATCTAAATCAAATACATGTATACATATGAGTGGGAGTGTGCCAAAATTGAGTGTCCCAACTACACAGCATACAAAACAAAAACACCTTGTGGCCCAGTGTACCACAAGAACAGGCACCAAACAAAAGGCACCCCTCCTACTCAATTAATAAACCAATACCATCACTAATTAATATCAATAGTTTAATTCATGAGAAAATCTCATTAAAAACACAAAATACATCAACCATCACAAACATCTAAAAAAGACATGACAATACACAGCCCAACCCAGCAAGAGGAACCCAATTAATCCTAACAATCTGTGCTTGACTCATAATTATAGCATCACATGAATGCATCTATCCATATAATCTAAAGGGCCCATGTGCAATACTAAAGTGCTAAATATAATGTGCAATGAATGCAGAACTAAAAAAAATGTATATAGTCACCTCAGAGAAAAAGAGAAAACAACCTCCTGCTGAGTGGGACAATCAATCACCCACGCGTTCCGTGACAGATTGTCACTTCCTCAAGGTGCCCTTCCTGGCTGCAGCGCTGCTTCCTCCGGTGTGTCGCTTCATTCTGCGGTCTGTGCCTTGGTGACCCTGCGGTGTCTTTGGTCTGTGAGTCCCCCTTGGAGGGGTTTTTATTGACCTTGGGGGTATGTGCTGTGGGATGCTCATGTCTTTTTCACTTATGTTTTTCAGGCGGGACACCATTGGGTTGTGGTTTCTCCTGGCTCTACTCCTTCCTCTCCCTCATCCCCCCCCTTTCACCGATTTCTGGGGGCATCCCGGGTGGCTTCTGTATTAGCCTTTACCCACTGCTGGCTTATTGTGCCTCTGTTAATCACCATATGGAGGCTTCTGGGGATAGCGTGCTTGGGGTGCTTTGGGACAAGCTCGGCTGTGTTCTATGTGTGGGGTATCCCCTGTGAGTAACAGTGTCACGGTGTGCGTGCCGTGCGCTGAGAGTGTACTTGTACTTCAAGCTGGTTTGCCTGCTTCGCTTCCCAGCTCTGCACCTCCCTCGGCTTCACCTACTCCCCCGCTCCTGCAGTTGGGCCCTAGTGAAGGGGATATTTGCAGGGAGTCGCACTCTGATTTGGCTCTGCGGGTGGCCAGCATTGAGAGGCAGCTTGCCAGGACTCTTCCTAGGAAGGCCTCTGGCAAGAAGCGGCACCTGATTTCCACTCCCTCACGCTCTACAGCGGAGTATGAGGAATTTGATGTCACTGCTGGACGTTATTCCCTAGAGGAAGGGGAACTGCTCCAGGACTCTGACTCCTCTGGGGACCAGCAGAAGGGTTGTGATAGTGACCCTGAATCTGGGGAGGATTCATGGTATCCTGAGGACACTGATAATTTGCTGTCTCACATTTTTGAAATTTTACACATTGCTTCCCCTGTGGCGGCTAGAAGGAAACGGGGTGAGCTGTTTCGTCCTAGTAAACAGCATCTGGAGTTCCTTGAGCAGGGACATTTCACCACTATGGTGCTTAAAGAATGGGAACGTCCTAACAGGCTGCCTGCTGTGCCCAAGGTATCCCTTTCCTGCTGATCTTGTTAAGAGGTGGTCATTTCCCCCTGAAGTGGACGCTCCCGTGCTAGGCTTGTCCAATACTTTGGTCATGCCATCACCTGACACTACCACTCTGAGGGACAGTGAGGACCGGCACATGGATCAGTTGGCCTGCCATGCCTTTACCTGTGTGGGGGCTGGATTGCACCTGGCCTGTGCGGCTGCCATTACAGCTATTGCCCTTAAGAAACTGCTCAAGCGTCTCCTTGATGGCGCTACGGATCTTAGCGGGGGGGGGGGGGGACAGGACTCTCTTGGTTTGCTCTGATTTTGTGGCTTTTATCCTTACTGCTATGGATGATGCTGTGTGGCTGAGCGGGAGGGCCTCTGCGCTCTTGGTGGCTATGCGCCACTCTGTTTGGTTATGTCGGCTGACACCGCTGCTAAGAAAGCTCTCACTGGACTCCCCTTTCGCGGGGCTGTGGCTATTTGGGGAGCGTCTTGATGTTCTAGCCAAGGATGGCAGGCTATCTCAGCGTACGAGGCAGTCTCAGCCCTTTCGGGGGTCCTCTGTCCCCCTCCCTTCCTTTCGTGCTCCCAGAGGAGGCCGTGGCTCCCTCCTCTCTAGTGGCCGCAGAGATTCTTGGGGCCGTGGCAGATCCCGTGGTCGTCCCGGTCTCTCCTGGAGTTCCAAGCCCCCTCAGGCATGAAGGGGCGCCCTCACCCATCCGGGTGGGGGGGGGGCTGCTTCTGCTCCTTGGTCACGTCTGGAGGCTTCACGTCTCAGACCGGTGGATTCGGAAGTAGTGTCTCCGGTTACAAGATAGAGTTTGCAGTCTGGCCGCCCCTAATCAGATCCCGGATGTCTTTAAACCCCCTGTCTGCTCAAGGGTTGCTTCTGGCGGTTCAATGCCTGTTAGAGTCAGGAGTCATTTGTCAGGTGCCCCATCAAGAACAGGGTCAGGGGTACTATTCCAATCTTTTCACGGTCCCCAAAAAGGATGGCTGTCGGAGGCCCATTTTGGACCTGAAGGGCATCAACAAATTTGTCAGATTCAAGCATTTTCGTATGGAGACGCTACGCTCTGCTATCAGTACCCTTCGCCCGGGCGACTTCATGCCTAATGTGGACATCAAGGATGCGTATCTTCATGTGCCTATCTTCCCAGGTCATCAGAGATTTCTAAGGTTCCAGCTGCAGGATCAGCATTACCAGTTTGTGGTTCTACCCTTCGGTATCACCTCGGTGCCTCGGGTGTTTACCAAGGTACTGGCGGGGGTGATGGCTCTGCTAAGAAACCAGGCGTTCGCATCATTCCTTACCTGGACGACATCCTGATTGTGGCCTTTCCTCTGGCCGAGCAGGACACTCAGATGGTGACATCCACTCTCGAGTCCTTTGGCTGGGTGATCAACTATCCCAAGTCTTCTCTGTCCCCGTCCTTGGTGACGTCCTTTCTGGGCATGACTCTGGATACCTCTCAGGTCAAGGTGTTCCTTCCTCAGCAGAAGGTGGGCGGGACTTCAGATGCAGGCTCGGGTCTATCTTGTCCTCATCCCTCCATCCGTCAGGGGATGCAGTTGGTGGGCCTGATGGTGTCCTGCTTTGAGGCAGTCCCCTTTGCTCAGTTTTACATGAGACCTCTTCAGTTGCACCTCTTGACAGTTTGGGATCGGGACCCTGTGTCCCTGGATCAGGAATTTGCTCTGTCTCCTCTGGCCAGACAGTCCCTCTCGTGGTGGCTGGACTCAAGGAACCTTCTGGGGGGCAGGACCTTCCTGCCCCCGTGCTGGGAGACGGTCACCACAGATGTCAGTCTGACCGGTTGGGGAGGCTTCTGGAAGTCCCTGAAGTTCCAGGGTCGGTGGGGCCCACAAGAGGCCCATGCTTCCATCAAAGTCCCGAAACTGAGGGCGATAAAGTTGGTTCTTTCTCGCCTAACCACTCACCTTTAGGGTCGGGCTGTTCAGATACGCTCAGACAACCAGACGGCGGTTGCCTACATCAATCATCAGGGAGGGACTCGGAGCAAGCGAGCCTTCAAGGAAGTGTCCCTGATTCTGTCTTGAGTGGAACGGCATGTTTTCTGCATCTCAGCGGTCTACGTTCCGGGAGTGGAGAACCAGTTGGCGGACTCCCTGAGCAGGGGGTCGTCTCGTCTGGGGGAATGGTCCCTCGACAACCGGGTTTTTCTCTCCCTGTGTCACTGCTGGGGTCAGCCGGACGTGGACTTGTTTGCGTCCCGTCACAATCACAAACTTCCCAGATTTGTCTCTCTCAGGATCCTCTGGCATTTGCCACGGATGCCCTGGCAATACCTTGGACGGAGTTTCGGCTTCTCTGTGTTCCCTCCGTTTCCTCTCCTGGGCAGGGTCATGCGCAAGATAGCCCAGAAGCGGGTACCAGCCATCCTGGTGGCCCCTTGTTGGCCAAGAAGAGTTTGGTTTGCAGACGTCGTGCAGTTGGCAGTAGACTGGTACGTCTTGCCCAAGGATCCAGATCTTCTCACTCGGGCAGCTACGCCGTCCCAATTTACAAACGCTGGCTTTAACGGCTTGGCTGCTGAAGCCTCCATCTTGATGGAAAAGGGGTTGCCTGCCTCTCTTGTTGATACCATGATCTTGATCTAGGCCTTCAACTTAGTACCCTTAAAGGCCATGTTTCAGCTCTGGCAATTTTTTTCCAAAGATCCTTTGCCAATCACCTGTTGATTAAAAGCTTTTTCCCGGGCGTTTCTCATGTGCGTCCACCCCGTAAGCCTTTTCTACCAGTCTGGGATTTTAATCTGGTGTTGTCTGCTCTGCAAGGGCATCCCTTTGAGCCTATCCGTGAGGCTGCCTTGCCCATTCTGACTCTTAAGGTAGCCTTTTTGGTGGCTATCACTTCTGTAAGGCGAGTTTCTGAGCTGGCGGCGCTTTCCATCAAACCGCCTTATTTCGAGCGGCATCAGGATAAGTTGGTGTTCTGGCTTAAGCCGGATTTCTTGCCTAAGGTGGTGTCTGCCTTTCATTTCAATCAGGACATTGTTTTTCTTCCAATCCATTCCATACACTCCTTACTCTTGGGTTTCCTCCTCCTTGCTGATCACGTGACTGCAAGAAAGAAAACAGACGTGGCCCTCCCGGCCCATAAGTAGCAGCTGCCCCTAATCAGATCAGTTTTTTTTTTTCTTGCAGTGGCAAGATGACTGACTGAAGATTCAGGTAGCTCTCAAGGTTTTGGCAGCGAGCGGGGGAATGAACCCTGTGGGCTCTCTGCAGAGCCTTATTCCCACTGATCCCTCAAGACCCAAGTTTATGCCTCCACAGCGTTGGCTGTTTTGGGGTCCGTGAAGGTAAGGTGGAAGCGCCGGGGTCTTGGGGCGCTTACAGAGTGTATATGCTCTGGGCTGCAGGCTTTTTTGAAAAGTAAGTCAGCTGCAGGTTTTTCTCTGGTGTACCTGCTGAGGAATGTCTTTTATTTTTTACCCAACCCTTCCTTCTTCCAGTTAGGTAGGTTTTTTATCATAGAAAAAAAAAAAAATTTATGTATGCCTTTAAGGGACGTGGCTGACGTCACGCAAGGGGCAGAGTTTAACCCGGAACCACAAGGGCGTGTATTCAGTTGTCTCTCTCCCCGGGCGAGGAAATCACATATTGCTAGGTATATATATATATATATATATATCGGCCAGATAGCAGTGCGATTGCGGCGGCTGCCAGTTGGGCCAAGCTGCTGGCCTAGAAATGCCGCTTTCAGGGGTTCTGCTGGTTTATTCATATTGCTGCCTCAGGGCAAGCTGATTTTGCAGTTGTTTGCACTAAGCTATGATATATATGTGTTTGATCATTTCTCTTGTATAGCGGTGGTGGTGAGTGGACATCGCCATTATCAATTTTTATATAAATTTTTTTGATTAATTGCATTATCAATTTCATATTTCAGTTAGTTAGATTATTTATATTGTTATTATATATTTTTAGATATTTGTATGTGTTTATAATATATATATATTTTTTAAATATTTTACTATCTGTATGAATATATTTTATTATTATAATGATTGTCAGTTTTATCTTTTTATTAATTAAAAAAAAAAAAGGGAGATTATTATTGCTCTTTTTTTTTTCCTCCTGTTTTATTTTTTAGAATTTGAAAGAAGGATAGAAAAGGGTTGTGGTTCCTCCCGGTCCCTTTTGGGATTGGTTTTAGGCTTAGGGCCTTTTAGGTCTGATTTCCAAATTAAAAAAAAAAAAAAAAAAAACACCATGAGGGAGGCATCAGGGGGATAGTGATTCGGGCATCCCATTTGAGCAGGGCGGGCTCTGCCCGTTATGTAAGCAGGATCCCCTGGGTAGTTTCGGCACGGTTTGTTCCGCTTGTGCCATGAGAATTGGTTAGACCATAATAGAGTGGCGGCTCAGGTTTTTAGTCCAGTTATTACTGGTGTGAGCGCAACGGCTCACCCATCCCTTCCTTCCCCTGGAAGGGGGAAGGCAGCGAGGCGCAGTCAGATGTGGTGCACAGGTTGGATAACCTGGAGAGACAGTTATCCTTGGTTATTCCAAAGGAGGCCACCTGTAAGAGGAGGCATTTTAACCTGTTGCGGAGGAAAGAGATTTATTTGCCTCTTTTGGAGAGGGGGAGGAAGAAGAGTATATACCGTATTTTTCGCCCTATAAGACGCACCTGCCCATAAGATGCACCTAGGATTTGGGGGAAGAAAATAAGAAAAAAAATATTTTAAACCAAAAACGCACCATTACAGACAGTGTGGCATTTCCCTATACCATTCCCATAGGCCGTGTGGGATGCCCCCATTCCATAGACAGTGTGGCATCCCCCCCCTCCCATTCCCCATATACCCATTGGCTGTGTGGCATCCCCCTCTCCCCCCATTAGTATAGGCTGTGTGGCATCCCTCTCCCCCCATTCCCATAGGCTGTGTGGCATCCACCTCTCCCCCCATTCCCATAGGCTGTGTGGCATCCACCTCTCCCCCCATTCCCATAGGCTGTGTGGCATCCACCTCTCCCCCCCATTCCCATTGGCTGTGTGGCATCCACCTCTCCCCCCATTCCCATTGGCTGTGTGGCATCCCCCCTCCCCCCATTAGTATAGGCTGTGTGGCATCCCCCTCCCCCCATTAGTATAGGCTGTGTGGCATCCCCCTCCCCCCATTCGTATAGGCTGTGTGGCATTCCCCTCCCCCCATTCGTATAGGCTGTGTGGCATCCCTCTCCCCCCATTCCCATAGGCTGTGTGGCATCCTCCTCTCCCCATTCCCATAGGCTGTGTGGCATCCCCCTCTCCCCATTCCCATAGGCTGTGTGGCATCCCCCTCTTCCCATTCCCATAGGCTGTGTGGCATCCCCCTCTCCCCATTCCCATAGGCTGTGTGGCATCCCCCTCCCCCCATTCCCATAGGCTGTGTGGCATCCCCCTCTCCCCATTCCCATAGGCTGTGTGGCATCCCCCTCTCCCCATTCCCATAGGCTGTGTGGCATCCCCCTCCCCCCATTCCCATAGGCTGTGTGGCATCCCCCTCTCCCCATTCCCATAGGCTGTGTGGCATCCCCCTCTCCCCATTCCCATAGGCTGTGTGGCATTCCCCTCCCCCCCATTAGTACAGGCTGTGTGGCATCCCCCTCCCCCCCATTAGTACAGGCTGTGTGGTATCCCCCTCCCCCCATTAGTATAGGCTGTGTGGCATCCCCCTCCCCCCATTAGTATAGGCTGTGTGGCATCCCCCTCCCCCCATTAGTATAGGCTGTGTGGCATCCCCCTCCCCCCATTAGTATAGGCTGTGTGGCATCCCTCTCTCCCCATTCCCATAGGCTGTGTGGCATCCCTCTCTCCCCATTCCCGTAGGCTGTGTGGCATCCCCCTCCCCCCATTCCCATAGGCTGTGTGGCATCCCCCTCTCCCCATTCCCATAGGCTGTGTGGCATCCCCCTCTCCCCATTCCCATAGGCTGTGTGGCATCCCCCTCTCCCCATTCCCATAGGCTGTGTGGCATCCCCCTCTCCCAATTCCCATAGGCTGTGTGGCATCCCCTTTTCCCCCATTAGTATAGGCTGTGTGGCCCCTTTTCCCCCATTAGTATAGGCTGTGTGGCCCCTTTTCCCCCATTAGAATAGGCTGTGTGGCCCCTCTCCCCCCATTCCCACCCCCCTCCCCCCATTAGTATAGGCAGGCGCCATGTACCGTATATATAAAAAAAAAAGTTAAACTCACCTGTCCGCTGACACCGCTGCGCCGAGCAGCCAGCTCCGTGAATGGGGCCCACCCCATTCACGGAGCTGGCTCTGTCCCGGCCCCGCCGCTGCGACCGCTGTCTTTTCAGGCAGCGATGACAGCGGTGGGGCCAGAGACAGAGACCCTGCCGCTCCTCCATCTGTTCCTGGACACATGCGAGCACGAAGGTCCGGGCAGCGGGTGGGCGTGGCCTGCACCGGTGCAGGCCACGCCCACCCACTGCCCGGACCTTCGTGCTCGCGTGTGCTCTGAGCCCGGAAGAGGCAGCAGATGGAGGAGCGGCAGGGGCTCTGTCTCTGGCCCCGCCGCTGTCATCGCTGCCTGAAAAGACAGCGATCACAGCGGCGGGGCCGGGACAGAGCCCCCGCTGCTCCTCTGGCCTCTTGCAGTGTGTCAGACAACGTGGGAGCGCCGGGAACGGGTGAGTTTTTTTTGTTTAGTTTTTTTAATTTTTTTTTTTTTTTTTTTTACATTCGCCCGATAAGGCGCACGGACATTTTTCCCCCACTTTTGGGGAAAAATAAGTGCGTCTTATAGGGCGAAAAATGAGGACCCCCCTCCTCGCAGGCAAAACACAGTGTCTGCTCTTTTCGGTTTTTGAAACTTTGAATATCACTCTCTCCCATATAGTACTCAGAATATTCACTGTCAAATCTGTAAAACTGCGTTTGAAATAGTGTATGTACTGTATGTTCTACCCTGTCTGTAATTACTACTTTGTAAAGCGCTACGGAAGATGATGGCGCTATATAAATTAATAATAATAATTTCACCCCTCCTGAGGTGGCAAAAAGAGGGAAGGATGATCTGTTTAATCCAGTAAGGCAAAGGCAGGTGTTCCCGGAGCAGCCGCACTTTTCTAAAATGGCGTTAAAGGAATGGGAAAATCCTAACAAATTACCGGCTGTTCCTAGGATACTAGACTCTAGGTATCCCTTTCCGGCGGACATGATTAAGCTTTGGTCTTACCCACCTGAGGTGGATTCTCCAGTAGCAGGCTTGTCTAATACTTCCATCATGCCGTCTGCTACTATGGGATCTTTAAGAGATCCCACGAAGACACGAATGGATCAATTGGCCCGCCATGCTTTTGCTATGAAAGGATCCTTTCTACGTCCTGTTTGTGCCATGGCCATTGTGTCCCTGGCTTCAAGCCACGCCTGTTTTCTTTCTTGGAAGAAGATGAAGAAAAAGTTTAGCCAGGGCTAAGTCTCGCAGGCTTATTCAAGAGTCCAAAGATTTTAAGGATTGTTTGGACTTTAACTCGTTCACTATCACTGCGATGGATGATGCAGTCAGGCTAGCTGCTAGAACTTCTGCTCTGCTGGTGGCTTTGCGCCGTTCCTTATGGCTAAGACAATGGTGGGCGGTTGCCGCCACTAAGAAAGCTCTTATAGATCTACCTTTTTTAGGGAGCAGATTTTTTGGAGAAAAACTGGACGGTATGGTGAAGGATGGCAAACTGCCTCAGAGGAAGAGGACGTTTCGGCCTTTTCAGAGGACTTCATCATATCGGCTCTTTTGGACTGGCAGAGGGGCCTTTCGTCCTTGCTCCCGTAGAGATTTGTTGAGGTAGAGGCAGAGCGTGTAATAGGGCAGGAGGGGCCTGGAGAAGTGGGCCTAATCTTCCAGCCAAGCCCACTCCGGCATGAGGGGGCGCCCTCACCCGAGTGGGTGGGGGGACGGCTTTTGCATTTTGCTCATATCTGGAGGCACCACGTGGCGGATCTTTGGATCCTAGAGGTGGTGTCATCAGGCTACAAGATCGAGTTTGCAGCCAGACCACCCGCAAGGTTCCTTCGGTCAGGGGCATCCCGGAACCAGTCAAAGATAGATGCCCTGAGACCCGCTGTTCTGCATCTCCTTCAAAAAGGGGTAATTTTGTCGGGTACCCTTTACTCCAACCTGTTCACAATCCCCAAAAAGGACGGGTCTATGCATCCCAATTTAGACTTAAAGGGTCTCAACAGGTATATCCGCGTGAAACCTTTCCGCATGGAGTCGCTAAGGTCAGCGGCAAGAGTAGTTCGGCCTGGGAATCTTATGACTACTATAGACTTAAGGGACGCGTATCTGCATGTTCCAATTTTTCCAGGGCATCAGAAGTTCCTGAGGTTTGCCCTGGAAGACCAGCACTTCCAGTTTGTGGCACTCCCATTCGGGATATCCTCGGCTCCAAGAGTGTTCACCAAAGTTTTGGCGTGTCTCATGGCCATTTTCAGGAGCCAGGGGATATGCATCATTCCATATTTGGACGATCTTTTAATTTCAGCGGGTCATGAAAGATACGCAGATGGTCCTATCAACTCTGGAAGAGTTTGGCTGGGTGATCAATTACCCGAAGTCCCATATCATTCTGGCGCCAGTAAGGAATTTCTTAGGAATGATTCTGGACACGGTTCAAGTCAAAGTGTCTCTACCAGAGCAGAAGGCTCTGCTAATTCGAAATCAAATAGAATACTTACTGGCTTGCCGGCAGCCGACCATTCGGCTAGGGATGAAGCTGGTAGGCCTTATGGTAGCCTGCTTCGAGGCCGTACCTTTTGCCCAGTTTCACATGAGGCTTCTTCAGTGGAATCTGTTTGCAAACTGGGATCGAGCCCCACAGTCGCTGGATCGTTTTTTGTTCTGATGCCCTCGGCCAGGCAATCTCTTCTGTGGTGGATGGACCCTCTTCATCTGTCTGTAGGCAGGTCCTTTCTGACACCACAGTGGCAGATCGTTTCCCCGGATGCCAGTCTCACAGGTTGGGAGGGGGGGGGCATCTGGCAGACACAGAAGATCCAGGGACAATGGGGGCCGAAGGAGTATCAGCTTCTCATAAATATATTGGAATTAAGAGCAATCCGACTAGCGCTTCAGTATCTGACCCCCAGCTTAAAGGGGCAGGCAATCCAGGTCCAGTCGGACAATCGGACGGCAGTAGCCTATATCAATCATCAGGGGGGTACCCGGAGCAAGGGTGCTCTTCTGGAGGTAGGCGTGATTCTGATCTGGGCAGAGGAGAATGTTCCCTGCATCTCGGCAGTTTACATCCTGGGGATAGAAAACCGGGAGGCCGACGCTCTGAGCAGGAAGGTCCTGCGCCGGGGAGAATGGTCCCTCAGTCGGAAGATTTTCCAAGCTCTTTGTCTTCGCTGGGGGCGTCCGGAAGTGGATCTCTTTGCGTCCAGACACAATCACAAGCGGCCAAAATTCATGTCCCTGTCAAGGGACCCTCTGGTCATAGCAACGGATGCCCTGTCAGTCTCTTGGGCAAGGTTCAAGCTTCTGTATATTTTTCCCCCGTTTCCGCTTCTGAGTCGAGTGCTAAGAAGGATAATTCAGGAAGGAGTACCCACCATTCTAGTAGCTCCTCACTGGCCAAGAAGAAGTTGGTTCTCGGACATAACAAGGATGGCGATAGACCAATGGCGTCCACCGGTCGAGCCAGATCTTCTCACTCAGGGGGCGCTTCGGCACCCGAATTTACAGATGCTGGCTTTGACGGCTTGGCTATTGAGACCGCGGTCCTAGCAGAGAAAGGATTATCAGCTAAGGTCATTCATACCATGGTCCAGGCCCGGAAGAAGTCGTCTTCCATGATTTATTACAGGGTCTGGCGGTCATTCATATCCTGGTGTGAGGCTAGGAAATTGACTGGCTAGAAAAAAAAGATTGGCTAGAAAACTTATTCAATTTCCAGAGTTCTAGAATTTCTTCAGGATGGCTTAGAAAGGGGCCTACGATTAAGTACCCTAAAAGGGCAGGTATCGGCCTTATCTATTTTTTTTTCCAGAGGTCTATCGCTTGTAATAGACTCATTAAAACTTTTTTTCAGGGAGTCACTCATGTCCGTCCACCGCGCAAGTCTATATTACCGGTTTGGGACTTAAATTTGGTGTTGACGGCTCTACAGGACTCTCCCTTTGAACCTATGATTGACGCTCCAATGAGCATTTGGACGCTTAAAGTAGTTTTTTTAGTGGCAATTACTTCTGTGCGGCGTATTTCGGAGTTAGCCGCCTTATGTATGAAGTCTCCTTATTTTGAGTTTCATAGAGACAAGGTAGTTTTTTCGTTTTAAGCCTGATTTTTTACCTAAGGTTGTCTCTCCCTTTCTCCTTAATCAGGAGGTAATTCTACCCTCCTTATTCCCAGTTCCGGCTAATGCTAAGGAAAGGGCACTTCATTCTCTAGACGTGGTTAGAGCCATCAGGTATTATTTGGCAGCTACAGACGCCTTCCGCAAGACGTTTTTTCTCTTTGTCATTTCAGAAGGACAAAAAAAAAGGGGGTTTTCCGCCAGCTAAAGCCACTGTCAGTAAGTGGATTAGGCAGGCAGTAGCTAGAGCTTATTCGGCCAAGGGGAAGGAACCCCCTTTTCAGGTCACGGCCCATTCCACTAGGGCCATGGGTGCTTCTTGGGCTTTTCAACATCAGGCATCGGTGGAACAGGTTTGCAAAGCTGCCACCTGGTCTTCGGTGCATACATTCCCCAAGTTTTACAAGGTAGATGTTAGAGCCTCAGCTGACGCTGTTGTGGTCGGAAGATTCTACAGGCAGTAGTGAAGTGAACTTCCTGCCGTTCTGCGTTAGCGGATCCCGCCCATAGATGGCACTGCTTTTGGAGATCCCAAGAGTAAGGAGTGTCTGGAATGGAAAGGAAGAAAAAACGCAATTCTGTGAGGTACTCACCTGTAGAATTGTTTTTTCTGGGAATCCATTCCATACACTCCTGCCCACACGTTCTGGGTCATGGTATCTTCCGATGTTTTTCTGAGGTGTTAATCCATTTTTTGATTATTAATTCATAGTATTGAAAAAAAAAAAAAGTAATAGGACTTAATTTTGAGAGCATTTTTTGGTTGAGTTTGATGTGTAGTAACATGGACTCTTTTTAGGGCCTCCCGGCCTGTCTCTAAATTATTTTACTGCTTTTTAAGTAAACTGATCTGATTAGGGGCAGCTGCTACTTATGGGCCGGGAGGGCCACGCCTGTTTTCTTTCTTGCAGTCACGTGATCAGCAAGGAGGAGGAAACCCAAGAGTAAGGAGTGTATAGAATGGATTTCCAGAAAAAACAATTCTACAGGTGAGTACCTCACAGAATTGCGTTTTTGCCTTCATTGTGTTCTAATCCTGCTAATCCCAAGGAGCGGACTCTGCATTCTCTGGATGTGGTCAGGGCTCTGAAGTTTTATTTGGTCGCTACAGAGACTTTCAGGAAATCTGATGCTCTTTTTGTTCTCACTTCTGGACCTAGGAAGGGTTTGCCTCCGGCTAAGTATACCCAATCAGCAAGTGGATCTGTCAGGCGGTGATTCAAGCCTATTCTGCTAAGGGAAAGAAACCTCCCTTTAGGGTGACCGCTCATTCCACTCGTGCTATTGGTGCCTCTTGGGCTTTTCAGCACTAAGCTTCTGTTGAACAAGTTCGCAAGGCCGCTATTTGGTCTTCTGTTCATACCTTTTCCAAGTTTTACAGGGTTGATGTTAAGGCCTCAGCGGATGCTGCTTTTGGCCGCAAGGTGCTTCAGGCGGTAGTGACTTGAACTACTGGGATCACACCCTACTTTTGCACACTGCTTTTGGATGTCCCAACTGTTATGAATACTGAAGTGGGCCGTGCCATGCAATAAAGAAAAAAGCAATTCTGTGAGTACTCACCTGTAGAATTGTTTTTGTTCTTGCATGGCACGGCCCGCTTCGCCCAACCCTTGTTATCGTTATTCTTGGTTGCCTCTTTATGGTGATTGTTCTAAGTGAATTGTTTTTTTTTTTTTTTTTTACCCTTTTTTACATTTTTTACCTTTATTTTCTCCCGGTTTCTTGTCTCACTGCTTGTCTACGCTGGGAACTCTATGGTTAATCCCGTTTTCATAGGGAGCTGGGAGATGCCACAGCTTTCTGCAGTACCACTGCACCACCTTGTGACTAAATAACCCAACTGTTATGAACACCGTAGCGGGGCGTGCCATACAAGAACAAAAACAATTCTACACGTGAGTACTCACAGAATAGCTTTTTTAATGGTAATAGATTTTTGGTATATCTCTCGTGGTGATGCCATGGAGCGCAAGGGAAAGCTTGTTATTTACTGGTAACATTCTTTTCCCATTGCATGGCACGGCCTGCTTCACAAAGTCATTACATCTGGGTTATTCTGCCACAAGGTGGCGCAGTGTACTGCAGAAGAGTTGTGGCTCCTCCCGGTACCAAATAAAAACGGAGTTACCATAGACCTATCCAGTGTTCTCTCTGCAGTGATTTCTGTGAAGATAGAAGATGGCTCTCTATATTGCGCAGGTGAGCGGGGCAAACAAGCCTGCGGCCCTGCATGGCTGTTTCCACCCGTTTCCAGACCCTCTGTGCCCCCCAGCCTTGGCTGACGGATCGGGGGAGGGTAGAGGAGCACTAGGTTCAAGTGCTCGAGGAGTGCTGCTCCAAGCCGCAGACCCTGTACCACAAAGGGTAGCCGGCCATAGGCTTTATGGTGAGCCTGTTTGGGATGCGGAGTTCCTGTCCTAGCTTCTGAGGGGGTGAGTGTTTTTGGGGACTGTTCACTTGTTCTGGCATTTTGGGGTCCCCACCCCATCCTTGGCCTGGGCTCTTGCCGCTGCTCGCTTGCTTTCCTTTCTCCCTCCCCATCGTGTGCTCGGGGGAGGGGGGTGGAAGCGGCGAGGGTGTCTTTCTTGCTGGCGTCAACCTGTTTTTTACTATGTGTTTAACTGTTTTTCGCCGCCTCGCCGCTTTGTACTACGCTCCGCGGCGGGCGGCGCTATTTGTGTGAGGCTTTCTTTCTACTGTAATGACGCCGGCGAGGTCACGTGAGTGCCATTTTCGCGCTCTTCGGGGGGGGCGGGGCTGGTGGGTGACACGTATCGCGTCGTCCTCCCGCGGCCCACCCCTCAAAGTTCCTCTGCCCATGCAAATTTGCTTCTGCTGCGCGTCTGGAGCCCTTCTCATCCCGGAGCTGCGGCGGTGATTCCCGTCTATTGTCACTTCCTCCTGTGGTCTGGCGGCTGGTGCCCTTGCCCTGCTTGGTGTGTGATTCCCCTTCGGGGGTTTTGGTTTCCTTGGGGCATGTGCTGCGGGATACTTATGTGTCTTTACTTATGTCTTTCAGGCGGGACAACTGTGGGTTGTGGTTTCTCCCGGTACTACCCCTTACCATCCCTCATCTTCCCTTACTGGTTTCTGGGGGCATCCCGGGTGGCTTTTTATTAGCCCTTACCCTGTGCTGGCTTATTGCGCCTTTCTAAATCACCATATGGAGGCTTCTGGGGATAGTGTGCTTGGGGGTCCTTCGGGGCAATCCCAGCTGTGTTCCATGTGTGGGGTATCCCCTGTGAGTGACAGTGTCAGGGTGTGCGTGCCATGCGCCCAAAGTGTCCTTGCTCTCCAGGCTGGGCTGCCCGCTTCGCTTCCCAGCTCTGCTCCCCCTTCGGCATCGCCTAACCCCCTGCGCCTTCATTTAGCCCCCAGTGAGGAGGATGAGGGACCTGCTGAGGGACCTGATACTTTTGTTGGTCCTTATCCCCTAGAGGAGAGGACTCCTCTGGGGACCAGCAGGAGGGTGCGGCAGTGACCCTGGGTCTGCTTCTGGGGCAGACGTTTCCCTGAGGAACCAATAGCCTGTTGGCTCACATTTTTGAAATCTTGCACATTGTCCCCCTTGGAGTGGCTAAGAGGAAGCAGGGTGAGCTCTTTCGCCCTGATAAACAGCGCCCGGATTTCCCTGAGCAGAGCCATTTCACTAATATGGTGCTCGAGAAGTGGGAATGTCCTAGTAGATTGCCCGCGGTGCCCAAGGGGTGGGATAGGAGGTATGCTGCTTTTCATCTCAATCAGGGCATTGTCTTGCCTTCCTTGTGTCCTAATCCTCCTAATTCCAAGGAGCGGACCCTTCACTCTTTGGATGTTGTCAGGGCTCTGAAGTTTTATTTGGTTGCTACTCAGCCTTTCAGGAAATCTGATGCTCTTTTTGTTCTTCCGGCTGGACCTAGGCTAAATCCACTATCAGCAAGTGGATCCGTCAGGCGATGGTGCAAGCCTATTCTGCTAAAGGGAAGGAACCTCCTTTTAGGATTACTGCTCCTTCTACTCGTGCTATTGGTGCGTTTTGGGCCTTTCAGCACCAAGCTTCTGTTGAACAAGTTTGTAAGGCCGCAACTTGGTCTTCTGTTCATACTTTTTCCAAGATTTACAAGGTTGATGTTAGGGCCTCAGCTGATGCTGCCTTTGGCTGCAAGGTACTTCAGGCGGTAGTGGTTTAAATTGCCTGTTATTACTCTTCGGGGATCCCACCCTACTTTATGGACACTGCTTTTGGATGTCCCAGATGTAATGACTTTGTGAAGCAGGCCGTGCCATGCAATGGGAAAAAGACAATTCTGTGAGTACTCACCTGTAGAATTGCTTTTGCCATGCATGGCACGGCCTGCTTCACCCCACCCATGTTATCGTTGTTCTTGGTTGCCTCTTTATGGTGATTGTTCCAAGTTATTTGGGGTTCTTTTACCTGTTTTACCTTTATTATCCCGGTTTCTTGAAATAACCGCTTGTCAACACTGGATAGGTCTATTGTAATTCCGTTTTTATATGGTACCGGGAGGAGCCACAACTCTTCTGCAGTACACTGCGCCACCTTGTGGCGGAATAACCCAGATGTAATGACCGTGCCATGCACGGCAAAAGCAATTCTACAGGTGAGTATTCACAAAATTGTCTTTTCCCTTCAGTCCAGGGTTCCAAACAAGTGTTATTTGTACCACTGGTGGCACTTGAGGTGCTCACAGGTGGTATTTGACAAAGCTGCAGACTTGTCCTGCATCTGTACCCCAACCTGATCTGCTGCCCTCTGCAGCTCAAGCCTGATTTGCACCAGAAATAAAAAAACATTTTTGTTTGTGTGTTTCATTCAATATAAAAATGTTTTGTGTGTTTTTTTTTTTTTTATTAGGGGTTTAGGTGACTGAAAATGCTCACACGCCACCCAAGTGGTACTTTTATCTAATACAAAAATGGACCCCCTGCTCTAGTCTCCATGAAATCAGGGGTTTCCCACCCACAGAGTTCCGAAGTACGAAGTTAAGATATAGGCCTTGATTCATCAAAAGTTGAAAAAAAAATCTCATGGTAGTAAAATAATTTCATGAGAAAAAAGCCTGAGAATTTCAATGTTTGTGAATTACCAGATAGGAAGACAATGAAAGTCAGTGGCACCTTTTACTACAGTGTAAAAAGGTCACTATTTTCTCAGGAGTAAAAAAGTGCCACTGACTTTCATTATCTTTCTAGATGAAACTCTTGATGAATCGAGGCCATAGTCCTTTATCCACTGAGGGATGTTGGATGGAGTTAATTTCCTATCCCGTGATCCACAGCTGGATTCCCCTCTCCTGGTGATGTAATAGAGACTAGAGGGAAAGGAAGTAACTAAAGTTTTCCCTGAAAATAAGACTTTATTTTGAAAATCAGCACTAGCAAGATTTTTTCAGTTTTTTTAGGGTGCTTTAAATATAATCCCTACCCCAATAATCCACAGGCACAAATAAGCCAACTGCCCAGGGCCCCTGGACCAGAAGACTCCCGTCACTGTCAGGGCCATTTCTTGCCCAGAGAGCCAGGTACTCCTGCACACTAGCAACCAGCCGCGCAAAGGAAAGAACCCAATGTTTACTTTTGTTGGGTCCATATGTGTGGGCCATTCTTGTGGCAGTTTCATCTACAGTTTAGCTCGCTCATTGATGCAGATAATTTGAAGCCTACAGCTGGTGATCTTTTAGGTTTAGGACACAAGGGGGAGCTTCTTGCACAGACATCTCGCAGCCTGACCAGACACATGATCAGTGATGAGCCAGGGGAAAGCTTTGCACACAGTGATGCTGAATATTGGGGTGTCTGTATAGCAGCACAAGGTTTGATTTGAAAATGTCATATAACCACATTTTATTCTAAGTATGTCACACACCCCGCTTCAACTTTAATAATTACACTTGGGTTAACCCACCTGCAGGTGGCGATGTTGCAGAGAAGTCTTGAAAAACGAGCCCCTCCCGCTCTATAATACCTGGGACCTCCCACTTATCTCCCAGTGTTCTTCTCTGCAAGATGGCGACAAGACAGAAGAATGAAGTCTCCTGCTTGCAGGTAGCCGGGGTAACATCCCGGCCCCCCTTCTGGTCTATTACTGCTCAGCTTTGTTTTGTTTGCCCCTTAAAAATTGTGTAGCCTCCCAGCTTAGGCTGCCGGCCGGGCAAGGGGAGACGGCACCCTAAGGTGCCTAGGAGCTTGCTCCTCCGCTAGACCCCATACTATGGGGCAACGCGGTTATCCGGCCTGGTGATCCGGATTTGGGATGCCCCGTCCCTTTTTCACCCTTGGTGATGCCTCCCTTCCCCGCTTGGTCCCTTCTTCTTGCGCTAGTAATGGGGGGGGGGGGGGGGGGGGGCTGTGTTTGTGTGCTTGGTATGTGTATGAATGTGAGCTTCTCCACCTCCGGTGGTCGGGTACATGGCTGTGCCTGGATGGTTTTTATTTCGGCTGGCGCGGTCGGTGGGGGGCGGGGCTGGGCGGCGTGCGTGTCACTGGCCAGCCTGTGTGACCGGTTCTGGTGCTCTGGTGAGCTCCTTGTGGCTGCGGAGTAGGGCGCCATGTCTTTTTGGCGCCCGCTGCTTATAGGCGGCTTTTTACTTCAGGAGGGGGAGGGGGCGGGGCCGCGTCTCGCGCAACCCGCGCTGTGCTGATTTTTGGAAGGGGGGCGGGGCCGGAGCGCTTGGCGCGATTGGGTCGGCCCGCCCTTCTTCCTTCCTTCCTTCCTTCCTCCTCGTTCCTGGTCTGAGGGACGGATTGCTGCTGCCGCGGCTGTATTCGGCGCCGCCATATTGCGAGATCGGCTTTTTAAGGTAGTTCCTTGTATTCTATTTAAGGTGGTATGCATCATGGGCTGGTAATCGCTGCTCTTCACTTGCCTCTTTTGAATAAGTTCACGTGCGCACCTTATGTCAGGGCGCGTCTGCCAGTACCCCCTCAAGGATTGGGGTTTTTTCTGGATTTACCTAACAGAAAATAATTGATTGCTTGATTTTCGCGCTGCACAGCAGCTGGTTCATTTGCCCTTGTGTGTATTATATATATATTTTTTTTTTTCCAGTGTATCTTTGCCTGTGCTTGTATTTGCATTTTATTTATGTACTGATGCATGCTTGTTTATTCCTTGCTATGGAGTGACTGTTGTCCTTTCCGTTGCAGATCCTGGGATCCCGTGCTGAAGGGGTCTCCCGGTCTTAGATACCTGGCTAGTGGGGTTTTGTCCATTCCAAAGATTATATATTTTATATTGCCAATCCTCCCACTACTGGGACATTAAAGGGGCATCCCGGGTCGCATACGGCATAAATCCCTGGGTAATTGCGAATACCACAATTTCACCATATTGAGGCTTCCAAGGATACCGGAAACGGCCCTTTGGGGCAATCTAGGCTGTGTGGGGGTTGTGGGGCTCCGCTCCCGGGGGATGATGTCATTATATGCATTCCATGTGCGCAGCGGAACATTGAGCGCCAGTCTGGTACTCCGGTTTCTGGCTCCTCGCCGCCCGTGTCATCTCCTACTCCTCCCCGCCTGTTCCGGACCCCGTGTGACGTTGTCATGGGTGGGGATTCGCAATCCGAGGTGTGCGCCCGGTTGGCCAGCCTTGAGAAAATGTTTTCTGCTGTGGTTGCTCAGAAGGCCTCGGCTAAGCGGAAACACATGTCCCCGACTCCGCCGGACCCAGATGTTGATGTTTTTGAGGCATTGGACTGGTCCGATTGCCCCCCGGCTGAAGAGGGGGAGATTCTTGAGGAATCGGACGACCCTGATGTCCAGCAGTTGTTTGGTGCTGAGGGTGACCAGGCGGCGGGGATGGTCTTTGACACCCCTTCAATATTGGCTCAAATGTTTGAAGTTTTGGCACACACCCTCCTGTTTGATGTCGCCAAGCCGCGTTTGGAGTTTCCCAGTCAACATCATTTTGAGAATGTCGTCCTTAAAGAATGGGAGCAGCCTACGCATCTTGTTGGTGTTCCGCCGAGTTGGGATAAGAAGTATCCTTTTCCGGCGGACTTGGTGAAGCGTTGGTCTTTTCCTCCCGAGGTTGATGCCCCGCTTTTCTGGCTGTCTAACACGGCCGTGTTGCATTCTCCTGACACTACTATGCCTACCTTCATATTCCTGTCTTTCCGGCTCATCAAAGGTTTCTTCGCTTCGTGGTGGAAGATCTGCATTTTCTATTTGTGGCTCTTCCGTTCGGCCTTACCTCGGCTCCAAGAGTGTTCACCAAGGTATTGGCGGGCGTGATGGCCCTTCTCAGAGCTCAGGGGATTCGCATTGTGCCTTATCTGGACGACCTTCTCATCATGGCTCCTTCCTTCAGTCAATCGGAGACGGACACCAGGACGGTGGTATCCACTGTGGAGAGTTTCGGCTGGGTGATCAACTATCCCAAGTCCTCCCTCGCTCCAGCCAGGGTGGTGTCCTTCCTGGGAATGTCCTTGGATTCTTGTCAACACAGAGTGTTTCTGCCTCAGCCCAAGGTTCTCTTGATTCAGGAATTGGCGCATCTTCTTTCCAATCCTTGTCCGTCCATCCGGCTAGGGATGAGATTGGTGGGGTTGATGGTAGCTTCCTTCGAGGCAGTTCTCTTTGCTCAGTTTCACACGAGGACGCTTCAGCTTTATCTGTTGGCGTCTTGGGACCGGCGACCGAGGTCGTTGGATCGGCCCTTCCAGATGTCCTCCCGGGTCAGTCTCTTCAGTGGTGGATGGTCTCGGACAATCTTTTGAGGGGCAGGTCTTTTCTGACGCCTCTTTGGGAAACTGTCACCACGGACGCCAGTTTGTCGGGATGGGGAGGTTTCTGGAAGGATCTTCAGTTCCAGGGGCGGTGGGGTCCTCAGGAGGCCCACTTGCCCATCAACGTTCTGGAGCTGAGAGCCATCAGGTTGGTTCTGTCTCACTTGACACAACATTTACAAGGTCTGCCGGTTCAGGTTCGATCGGACAATCGGACGGCGGTTGCTTACATCAATCACCAAGGAGGGACTCGCAGTCTGGGTGACCTCAGAGAGGTGTCTCTGATCCTAGCCTGGGCGGAGACTCATGTCCCTTGCATCTCGGCAGTGTACATTCCGGGAGTGGAAAACACGGAGGTGGACTTTCTGAGCAGGTGCTCTTCCCGCCGGGGGGGAATGGTCTCTTTGTCTCCGGTGGGGGACGCCGGAGGTGGATCTGTTTGCCTCTTCAATTACAAGCTTCCGACATTCGTGTCGCTCTCTCAGGATCCTTTGGCTCTGGCGGTGGATGCCATGTCTCTGAGCTGGGAGGACCTGGGGTTCTTTTATCTGTTTCCTCCGATCCCCATGCTAGGCACGGTGTTGCGAAAGCTGGCCCTGGAAGGGGTTCCCGCCATTCTCGTGGCTCCAAGGTGGCCAAGGCGGGTGTGGTTCGCAGACATCGTTCGTCTGGCGGTGGATCAGATCGATCTGCCTCTTCGGCCGGATCTTCTCACACAGGGTCAGCTGCGGTACCCCAATTTACCAACGCTGGCTTTGACGGCCTGGCTGCTGAAACCTCCATCTTAAGGGAGGAAGGTCTTTTGGATTCTGTTATCCAGACTCTTATTAGCGCTAGGAAGAGGTCTTCTTCTACCATCTACTATAGGACTTGGAGATCTCATATTGATTGGTGTGAGGCTAGATCTTTGCCCTGTCGGGTCTTTTCTGTTTCCAGAATTTTGGCTTTTCTTCAATCGGGGCAGGTTTCTGCCTTTTCTGTCTTTTTTCAAAAGTCTTTTGCGCGTCATCCTTTGGTCAAGACTTTTTTCCAGGGGCTCCTGCATTTGGTCCTGCATTTGCGGCCTCCTAGGAAGCCTTTGCTCCCTGTTTGGGATTTGAATTTGGTCCTCTCTGCTCTTCAGGCTCCTCCTTTTGAGCCTTTGCAGGATATTGCTCTTTCTACCTTGACTCAGAAGGTTGCCTTTTTGGTGGCCATCACTTCGGTTCGGCATGTTTCGGAGTTGGCGGCCTTGTCGATTCAGGCTCCTTACTTTGAGCGGCATCAGGACAAGGTGGTTTTCCGCTTCAAACCGGAATTTCTTCCTAAGGTGGTCTCTGCTTTTCATCTTAACCAGGACATTGTTCTTCCTTCCTTGTGTCCTAAGCCTAGGAATGACAAGGAGAGGGCATTGTTTGGACGTGGTAGGATGTGTGAAGTACTATTTACTTACTACATCTCCTTTTCGTAAGACTGATGCCTTTTTCGTGGTGCCCTGTGGGCCTAGGAAGGGTTTGGCTCCGGCTAAGTCTTCCATTAGCAAATGGATTCGTCAGGCTGTTGTTGGGGCCTATTCTGCCAAAGGGAAGGCTCCCCCTTTTCGTATCACTGCTCATTCTACTCGTGCTGTTGGGGCGTCTTGGGCTTTTCAGCACCAGGCTTCTGTTGCACAAGTTTGTAAGGCTGCTACTTGGTCTTCTGTTCACACTTTTTCCAAGCTTTATAAGGTTGACGTGCGGGCTTCAGCGGATGCTGTTTGGTCGCAAGGTTCTGCAGGCTGCAGTGGTTTGAGTTTTGCATTATTGCCTTGTTGGATACCCGCCCTTTGTGGACACTGCTTTTGGATGTCCCAAGTGTAATTATTAAAGTTGAAGCGGGGTGTGTGACATACTTAGAATAATACCATTTTGTGAATACTTACCTGTAAAATGGGTATTATAAGTATGTCACACACCCCGCTTCACCCTCCCTTTTTGGTATCCTGGATCTTTATATGGTGAAGCTTCGTTTACAGTTTGAGGGTTACCTATGGTTTTTTTCCTGGTACCTTGTCTTTACTGCTGTTTGAAATCTGGGAGATAAGTGGGAGGTCCCAGGTATGTATAGACAGGGAGGGGCTTGTTTTTCAAGACTTCTCTGCAACATCGCCACCTGCAGGTGGGTTAACCCAAGTGTAAGTTGAAGCGGGGTGTGTGACATACTTATAATACCCATTTTACAGGTGAGTATTCACAAAATGGTATTATTCACAATAGAACACATAAGATTTTGAACATTTTTTTAATTGAATTGGAAGAAATGTGTGAATTCCAAAATTAATGGCAACAGATCCCGAAGTATATCAGTCCCCTTCTTGTCATGCACCATGTGCACGCAAAACCGTGAATCAGGCGCCTGTGGAATCATTGGCGCTTGGTTTGGGGTTTACAGACGCACAACCACGAATTGACCCTTTTGTTCTGTGGGTAAAAGGTCTGGACTGTTGTAATAAATGTAGTATTGTTTAAGCCATTGTCTTGCTTAAAGTGGAGCAAATGCCAGGATGGCCGCTGGCATTCCCCTGGGACATCCCGAATTTGTGAAACCCCACAGATAGCCGGCATTGGCTTAACTTTCCTCGTTCTAATGTTGCATGCGAGGGTTCTCGTCCAATCAGATCCGTTTGCCGTGCCTATGTTTACAATGGGGAGCACTGCCTGTAATGGGGAGGAACTGGGGAAGTATGAATGCCACACTGCTTACAATGGGGAGTCCACTTTGCCTGTAATAGAGGGATACTTTATCTTACCTTTTATTTGATTCTGGGGGGGGGGGGGGGGGGGGGGGTTCCTTTAAACCCCAGGTGCTTCTTATCGGGTGACAACAAATGTTATTTTTCACAAGAATAATGTGGTACTGCTGCATCAAGTAATCTGACGTTCCAGTAAGTAGGCGGGTGCCAGACAACCACCAATCAGTTACTTGGCTGGACTATTATTTTAAAGGAAAAAAAATACTTTATCTGGGGCCTCCACCACACTTATTCTGGCCCTGTTTGGCCTAGATGTCCTAAAAAGAAGCAGCAGTTGTTTCCAAGCACATAGGCACTTTCATGCCTCCTAAACTGCTGACATGCTATAAATACATAAAGAAACATAATGGAAGCAGACAGTATAAAAGTCATTTATCATTTAGTCACACCATACATAATAACACATTAATGTATTTATATTATATTTATAATCAATCAATCAATGATGCTTCATTACAGACCACTAAAATGATGGCAAATACTTTATGGTTGTGTACAGTTTGCAGCATATAAAATACACTTCTATTTATGTGTAAACAATCGTGATGGTTGTGATTTCTAATCTGCCGGTACTTCTATAAAATGCTACTAACCTGACTGTTACTGAACAACAGGGAGGTTCCTAACCAGTGGGACCTGTACTAGAACCACTGGTGGTCCTGGAGATCCTATCAGGTGCTACTTGATAAGGCTGCCAACTGACCAGTACCCCGACCTGATCTGCTGCCATCTGTTTTTTACTCTGAGCCTGATTTGCTGAAACTGCTGCAAAAGCTGAAGAACTTATACTACTGATTTGTATTGGTGTGTTTTATTCACTTTAAATGTCTTGTTTGTTTTTAGCACAGTTTTAGGTGGCTGACAACCCACCCACCACCCAGGTGGTACTTGATTTAATTGGAAAGTGGTACTTGATGAAAAAAAAGGTTGGGTACCATCATTGACCACGTCTTTTTTTTTTCTCTTAAAGTGGACCAAAACCCACTGATTGGCCCGGGAATCTATAAGATACCCGGGCTGATTGATTCCCTTCCCCCGGGGCATCCAAAATCGCGATGCCCCGCTGTGTGAACCCCCCCCCCCCCCCCCCCGGGAGCCACGGCTGCTTCCCAGTTACCCCTCTAGCAAGGCATGTGTCTGCACCAGACATTTGTGAATGGCTGGCACGACGTGACGTCAGTGGCTCCGAGCACGCTGATGGGACAAGCGGCTGTGCATACGCCGTAGGAACAGGAAGAGGCGAGTTGGCATCGGTGATCCAGGGGGTTTCACACAGCGGAGCACCCCCGATCGGGGTGCCCGGGGGAAAGGACCGAAACACAGGATAGTCCAAATCCTGGGTTTTGGTCCACTTTAAAGCGGAACAAAACCCAGGAATTTGACTTTCCTGGGTTTTGTTTTGTGCCCCCGGTCATCCTGAATTGGGATGCCTAGCTATGTGAAACCCCCCAGAAAGCCCAGTAAACTCAACTTTCCTCAATTCAACTGCGCATGTGGGGGCTCTTGTCCAACCAGGGCTTTTTGCCTTGCATTTGCAAAGGGCTCTGATTGAATGGGAAGCACGTGGGGCAGCATCCCGCTTATCCCCGTCGGCGCCCGCACTCCTGCCCCAGGCTATCTGAATGTTTGGGGCGAAAGCATGCACACGCTGCTGGGAATGCGACAGTGCGAATTGTGAACGAGAGCCCGTACTTGCATCATTGGAGCAGGGAAAGGCAAGTTTTTACGGGCTCCCTGGGGGGTTTCCCAAAACAGGGCATTTCAATTTGAGATGCCCCAAGGAAAAGCCAGTGGCCAGCCCTGGAATCTTTTAGATTTCAGGCTTGCCGCTGGTGGGTTTCATTTCACTTTAACGTTTCTTCTTTCTGCCAAAGTTTTTTTTTTAGCCAACTGGCATCCCTGACACGGAGAGTTGTGTGGCAGCATATTATGGTGTAGGTGCTAATGAAGAGGAGGCCTGCTTATACTACCGCTGCCATTTATTTCTGAGCTTCCAACTCTTGACACATCTGGACAGTTGTGGACAGCGCTGTACATGTTGCCCGATGGTGAAACCATCCAAAAGGTGCTGCCTGTGGGGTAACGGATGCGGGGGAGATTCAGTGCCCACTTCCAATAGCCAGAAGGAGTCTAGCACCGAAGGGCTGGGTGGCAGGTGCGTGTTATCATTCATGATCTGCCACATTCACCTCCAGTGATCAATCCAGTTAAAGTGAGCTATAAGAGGAGCACGGGAGTGTGGCCCGGATGATTAATTAAAGTAAACTAAAAACCATCTTTATGGCGAATATACTGCACACCTTTTTGGATGATTGCACTATCCTGTCTTTTCTCCTTTGCCAGATTGTGGGGTAAATGGCCTGACCGATCATGGACCAGGGCTTGGGATTTGAACATGTCCTTGTTTTCGGGCAGCTTTCATTGTGGGTGACAGGCCACTATCTTATTACATGTTTACAATACATCTGCATAAGCGGCTAGTGGTGAGTGATTTTTCTACCCCCAGGGTGAGGACTATCAGAGAGGAGATTGGCTAATTTGGCTTTGATTCACTTAGACTAGAGGACTCCTCTGCATTTAGCAGACATAAAGTCTTATTTAACTGTTAAAGTGGACCAAAACCCAGGATTTTTACTATCCTGGGTTCTTGGTCCTTGCCCGCTGTGTTAATCCCCCCAGGTCGCTAAAAACCAACTGACCTTCCCGCTCCTACGGTGCATGCGCGGGCGCTCGTCCAATCTCGGCGCTCGGATCTGCTGACGTCACGTCAAGGCGAGTGGCTCCGAGCGCACTGATGGCCACATCCCCTGCTACCCTCTAATAAGGAGCGTGCCTGTGCCAGCCATTCACAAATGCCCCCGGGGGAGGGAATCGATTGGCTTGTGAATCTTATAGATTCTTGGGCCAATCGCCGTGGGTTTTGGTCCACTTTAAGTCAACAATACAGTAGTCTTTGAAGTTAACCAATTAATTTTGAAAAGGGCACAGTGGTCAACAATTGTTTCTTTTTAAAGGCACTGTCCAGGCAAAAACAATGCATACATTCCTATAGTCCCCTGCAGCTTCTCAGCACTATCCCAGGGGCTTGAAACTTACCTCTGCCGGAGATCCTGACTGCTCCATGGCCTGTGGTCATGTTGCTGCATCCTCGCTTCCTCCTGGACACTCCCACTCTATTCATTTCAATAGAGGGGGGCAGGTTGACCAGCACACCCCCTCCTTTGTAGCCAATGGAGTGGACGCAGCTGTTTATTGTGACTGATGCCAGGGGAGGAACACTCTGGTTCTGCAATGCACGCAGAGGAGTAGCTAGGTTTTCTGGCACCCGGGGCAAACATTCGAAATGGCACCCCCCATCTGTGCTTAGGACCCCCTGACCTGCTGCACTCGGGGCACGTGCCCCCCTGCCACCCCTAGCTACGCCCCTGGACGCACAGATGGCGGGGATGAGATTACTGAATCCAGTTAAGTTTCAGACTACTGGCATCATGCGATTAAGCTGCACTGCACTATACTGTAGGTCAGTATATGTTTTTATTGTTTTTGCCCTGACAGGGACTTTAAAGATTTTGACTATTGTGGGTTTTGGTCCTTTCCCCCAGGGCACATCAATCGGGGGTGCCCCGCTGTGTAAAACTCCCCAGATAGTCGAGTACAACTCACCTCTTCCCGGTCCTACGGTGCATGTGCGGCCGCTCATCCAATCAGCGCGCTTGGAGCCACTGATGTCACGTTGTCTAAGCCTTCGTCTAAGGCCAGCAGCACTGAGCGCGCTGGCAGCCGCATCCACCGCTTCCCTCTAACAGGGAGCGTGTGTGCGGCGGCCATTCACAAATGCCTGGCTCCGGCACGCACCCTGCTAGAGGGATAGCGGGGATGCGGCTCACACATGCGCCGTTGGACCAGGAAGCAAGGTAAGTGAAAGGGGCGACCTGGGGGGTTTCCCACAGCGGGGAATCTCCATTTTGGATGCCCCAGGGTAGAGGGAACCTATCGACCTGTGAATCTTATAGATTCACGGGCCAATCGCGCTGGGTTTTGGTCCACTTTAAACCAGCGCTCATGAAGGTATATTGTGGGCCGAGTATTGGGACATAGCATTCCCTCTTTTGAATCAGAGAAGTATATATGGAGTAGTCAGAGTGTCACATCCTCTAATACAGAAGCACTTCTTTATCATCTTTACATCGTAGTATTATTATTATTGCATAACATTATTTTTGGATAAACGTAGGTGTCATTCATGAGGTCTCCGGGCCTCAGGTTGTTTGAAGTCTTTCTCGCTCATCTAGTTCATGAGGAGCTGGGTGAGACAACTCTTTGCCAAATACATGGCACAGGTCCCAGTGACTGGGCAAGATCTTCTTGGTGAACAAGTAACGGCTTAGGTAAGAGGTCACAATGATGGTGCTCAGGCTGACCAACATGGTAAATGTCCTGAAGGGGAATAGCTGCACGTAGACGTCATCTACCCGGATGCATCCTGGGTAATGGAGCGCTGGGGGGATCTTTAGAGAACTTTCTCCTCCCAGGAGCCGGAGAACGAGCCCCAGGAAAAATCCAGCCATAGATCCATAGGTGTTGGCGCCGGGGAGGAAGAGGGCACAGCAAAGCTGAGGGAACAGCAGGGCGTACACCAGTTCTCCACTCAGGAACCACAGGTCATACACCGAGTGTGAGAAGAACGCCAAACCCATGCCTGCAGATCCTAGCAAGACCATGGAAAGCCGCATTACACACAGCACTTCTCGGTCTGAAGCCTATTGAAACGAAAAAATAAAAAAAAAATATATATATATAAACCATGTGTGAGAAAGTCCATCTTATACCCTGTTACTTTTAAATACAACCTCACATAACAGTAGATGGTCAATTGTTTGGGCAGACCTTTTAAAGGCTAATTGTAAAATCAAAGCCTTCTTTCCCTACCTCCCATGTAGCTAATCTATTCTGCTAGACTGAGAGGTTAAACTGGACCTTCAGCATCAGTTAATGAAAAGCCCAAACCCTTAAAAAACTATTCCCCAGCATCTAAAAATAATATATTTAAGTTTTTAGTCACTTTATGCACTAGGTGCAGGCAGGGTGATTTTTAATGTGGGCAATCTGTATGTACAGGGTACCAGAAACATGCAAGATAGGCTCCTATTCAGGGTTGAAGGTCTAGTTTAATGTACCCTCAACCCCTCTGCATCACACTGTGTGAGACACACCATTGACTGTGTCTGCAGGGGAATTGCTGTTTTTTCCTTTGTGTGTTTGTTTTTTCTCTGCTTTTTATTTCACTCACATAAACATTAAATCATATTGTTAAGCTGTAAGTAAAGTGCTGCTGAGTAGTTAAACTGGTGAGAAAGCCCCCCTTTCCCTTACAGACCCACTGTAGTTTTTGATTTGCAAAGGCTGCAGAAGGCATTGATTGGGAGAATGGTGACAGAAACCTAAAACTACATTCATCTGAGGCTGTGCTCCAACAGAAATGTGCTGACTGGGATTTAAGACAATTATGCTTTGAGTTCACACTCAGTCTTTTGTGGACCTCTTAAAACTTCAGATCAGGATTGTCCTATGGGGGACGAGGTTACCTTACCACTGATCAGACTCCCACTTCCCTGGTTTGTGAAGCCAGGAGATGTGGCTCCCGTGGGTGGGTGTGGCCTCTGCATGGCCGGCTCCTATTGAGAACAATGGGTACCTCCATACATCAGGAACTTCTGTGTACAGAGGTGCCACTTGTTCTCAATGGGAGCCGACCAGGAACCAGGAGACTTAGCTTCAGGAACCAGGGATGCGGAATCCTAATCAGCCGCGCAGGAGAAGCATGAGAGCAAGCTGGACTTACTGGAAAGGTCCACAAAAGAGGATTTTTTTTCTTTAATTAAAGGGCCATTCCTGCCAGACTGCTTTAAATGCCCCCCCCCCCCCCCCCGCCACCTGTGTTACATGAAAAAACACCTCAGTCGCAATCCAGCATCAATGCCAGCGCTGGGTGCCGCCATCTTTCCTCTGGCCGCTCACGCCACCATAGAGTTCCACCCGCTCCGATCTAAGACCTCAGATCAGGATTGTCCTATGGGGCACAAGGTTACCTTACCGCTGATTGGGCTCCCACTTCCCTGGTATGTAAAGCCAGGAGATGTGGTTCCCATGGTTGGGTGTGGCCTCTGCATGACCAGATCCCATTGGGAACAATGGATGCCACCATAGATCTGGAACTTCTGTGTACAGACGTGCCACTTGTTCTCAATGAGAGCCGACCAGGAACCAAGAGACTTAGCTTCAGGAACAAGGGATGCAAAAGCCTGATAGCCCGTGCAGGAGTGGCAGGAGAGTGAACTGGTCTTAGGAAAAGTCCACAAAAGGGAATTTTTTTTTTCGGTATTAAAGTTCCACCGTCACCTGTGTTACATTAAAAACACTTACCTCAGTCTCAATTCAATGCTGGGTGCCGCCACCTTTCCTCTGGCTGCATATGCCACCATAGAGTTCTCCCCACTCGGCCATTCATAGTTACATAAAAAACCCCACCTCAGCTGCAAACGTCAATAATCGGGTGATGCCAGCACTGGACTTTTAAAGTGGAGCAAAGCCCAGGATTTTTACTATCCTGGGTTTTCGTCCTTGCCCCCGTTTCTTGCCTCCGCTGTGCGAAACCACCCGAACAAACTCACCTCTTCCCGGTTCTACTACACATGTGCGGCCGCTCGTCCAATGAGCGCGCCTGGATCCGCTTGAGCTCTTTCCTCCAGGAGTTCGTCTAATACGAGCGGATCTGAGCATGCTGGAGCCCGCATCCCCCGCTACCCTATAACAGGGAGCGTGCCCACGCCGACCATATACAAATGTCTGGCATGGTCATGCATCTGCTAAAGGGATAGTGGGGATGCGGCCGCTGCTCACTCATGCGCCAGAGGACTGGGAAAGAAGGTGAGTTTTTGGGCGATCTGGGGGGTTCCACACAGTGAGGTGGGGGGGGGGGGGAGCGAGTATGCCTGCCCTGGAGTCTCATAGACTCCAGGGTAAAATAGTCAGTCTTGCTGGACTGGCCCTTTAATGGGTTTGTACAGGCAAAAGTGTCCAGCTCAAAGGTTAAAACGTAGCTTTTACTGGATTCATTTAAATGTGTGAAAAAATCCACATATCAATCCATGTAATGTGTCAGCAAGCATACAAAATAGCCACACCCACTTCCTCCATAGAACACCACGTAACGCGTTTCGGGCTGCGAGTAGCCCTTAATCATACGTATGTTTAAGGGCTACTCGCATCCCGAAACGCGTCAGTGCCTGTACACACTGGAAACGATTCAAGAGGTTTCATGGTCCGTGCTGGGAAGGTCTCTTAACAGGGTGAGCTGGTTACCTTGCAACTGTTTTTGGAATCCTTTAATGGGTTTGATTATTTACTGCACACTGATTACTAATAATACCATAAAGTTTGGTATAAGAGTTTAGGCCAGTGTTTCTCAACCCCCTCCTCAGGAGCTACGAACAGGTCATGTGTTGTGGATCTCCACATAGCTGCCTCTATAGTTCTGTTATTTCACCTGTGCATGTGCATTGGAGGTCTGTGAAACATGTCCGACTGGGGAACACTGGCGTAGACCAACCTCAGCCTGAATATGGAGCGAACCTCCCTCCTGTGGCTGTGGCACAGCTCAACTAAAACACTATTCCAAATAGTGTGCCAATCAATATGCACTAAAGAGGGTCTCCCCGAGGGGACACACAGCCAATACTAAATAAGCTTTATTACATATTCTACATATACACAAGGTCTAGTCTTATCTCTAACAAAATAAAAAAGTAGCTAAAGAGAGCTTACTTTTTTGTTTAAATTAAAGAGTAATTCCACCCAAAAACAACCCTCTGGCCTGTCACCCTTTCCTGGCACTGATGCGGGATCCGGGGGATGCCACGTTTGCCTTTGCCGCTGCACAGAAAGACATTCAAGTGAATGGGCGGCGGGTGCACACGCGGATCCAGGGGGTGTCGCTTTGCGTCTTTCTGTGCGGTGGCCACACAGAAACCGGGAAAGTGTCGCTGGACTGTGGCAAAGGTAAAGGGTTTTTTTCTTTGTATTCCCCAGGTAAAATTCTGCTTTAAAACTGGATTCTGTAAATAGCCAGGATTCAGCTCACCGTCTTCCTGAGCATCTTCTTATAGATGTTATAGGCAAACATGGAGCTGGCAGACAGAAGGGAGGAGTCTGCGGATGACATTACCGCCGCGGCGATGGCTCCTAATCCGGCCACTGATACATATGTTGGGCAGAGGTATTGTAATACCAGCGGCAGAATCATGTTGGACTCATTTCTCTCATATGGTGTGGGCAATCCATAGCTAGTCTGGTTCCAGTCTGAAAAAAAAAAAAAGAAAATTTTAATGGGATTGACCAATCATTTGCCTGGCAATTTACCTGAAGCAGTGTCATGCTGTATTTGCTTTGGTCACAGAAAGGAAGAGGGATTTCTTCTTCTAGTGCCAGGCCCCGCCCTGATCCTGATCACAAATTTAGTTTTAAGACTCATGTCAGATTGACACCTGCTCTCTTAGTGATAGGCTAGAATGGAGCCCTCCACACTGTCCGTCAATCCCAGCTCACAGCGTGTGACACAGAACACAGAATTCTATCCGAATGTTATCATTAAAGAGGAACATCAGACCTTTTCTGATATTCCTCTCTAAACATTCCTCCCTCACTGCCTTTTGGGTGTCTGCATTATCTAAAACGCCAACATCCGACAGAATTCTTGGCCCCTTTCCACCTCCTTAGCTGTTGCTGAGTGATGGCAGCGGGCTTAGTGGTCCTTAACTCTAGCTGTCCTCTTTTCAAATCTCCCGCGCCACTCCTCAGAACTCGTCAAGTGTCAATGCAGCCTATGCAGTTACACTGTTTATGCGCGAGATCTGAGAGGCTGCGCAGTGCATGACGGGACAGTATGGGACCAAGGGATACCGGAGCGCAATTCGACCTGACAGGTAAGTCAAAAGTTGTATAAGGTGCAACCAGAGGGGCGAGCAAGCCAGGTTTGGGGAGTTTTTATTAACTCCCCAATACCTGAAATGTTCCTCTTTAAAGCGGACCAAAACCTACATCCCCTGAATTGCTCCCCCTATGAAGAGCACCTGCTTCACTCTAATCCCAGATAATTGCGCCTGTTTTAGCTGTAAAGCTCCGCCTCCTCCATTCATTGCCACTGTTGTGTGTGATCACCTGCCATATGACATTGCCATGTGTAGCCTTATACAATATTTTAATGTGTCTGGACAATGACTTTAAATGTTGATGAGCCAAGACAAAACATGTAGAACGGCCCGTCACAGGTGCAGAGGATTTTCTTACAAATTAGAACAAATTATTTTTTATTTGTTGAGTGATAAAGGATCTCTGAGAGTCTCAAAACTCTACACATACCCCACATGGTCTATCCACAAAATATAAATTTACCTTAAATGATACCGAATTATGGGTAAATATATATATGGGACTCTCGCGGCTTGGAGTGATGAGCGCACATGCAATTGCAAACCTATGCAGTTCTGTTTTACCTAGAAGTTAGACGTGCCGTTTTGCTTTTGTAATGAAATAGAATATTGGGCTATTCCCTAACCAGTCTAATAAATCGATCACAGGAGGTACTTTACTTACAGAGGCACTTTAAAGATTGATGAGGTTTCACTTGCATTTGCAATATGTACAACTGAGGTCTCTTCTTTTGCAACTAAGTTAGACATGACCTTTTTCTTATTATTTGAATGGCTGGGGCCTACATACTATAGAGGCAGCCAGGCCTGTGGCACAAGGGGACCTGGAGCATGCTACCTGCACAGCCTTTATAGATTTTATTCCCAGTGGTAGTGGCAGAAGAGCTTTATACTTATCTCCCCAGCCATCCAGCTCTAAGTTGGCTTCTCGTGTCCAGCAGCTCACCCTGCCCTGCTCCGTGTGGACCTCTCGTGATACCCAACCGGTGACTCTCACGGGAGTGGGGGGTTTCTGCTGATGGGGGCCCTGCTATAAGGACCCCATCAGGGCTATGTGTGACCTTGTGTTTCTTCCTCTTTTATTTTTCCGTTCTCCTCCCATCCCCCTTAACTTACCTACCCCTTATACTTCTCCCCTTCGCTTTGCCCTCTACCCTCCTACTCCGACCTCCCTCTAGTAGTACGCCAGAAATAGAACCACCATAAAACCCACCCCACAAAAGAACCAAAGCCTTCTGCTACTACAAATCCATTCATGCAGGCATTATTTGTTTGTAGAAGACTAAATTCTCAAAAACACACTGTTAGTAATTACACGTGGAGGAGGTTCATTTATCAATTGCAACTTATTATGCTAATACTGAACTTTGTATGCCGGGCTTATCGCACAATTCGAAAAAAGCAAAAAGCTTGTTTGTTAATGAAAAAAAAAAGGATTTTGAAATGTAAAAATAAAGTAAAATTAACCCACAGCAATGTTATTTTTTATATATTTGGCTGAATAAAATGAATTACCTGTAGAGGCGGCAACTGCGCCAATAAGAATAGAGGGAACTCCCAAGACTGCACACAGCGCCCCTGAGAGGTAAGATGTTACCATTGCTTGTTGGGAGGAAGATGCAGCCAGAACTCTCTGGAAATAAGTCTGCCATGCAATACCCCCAAGACTCTAGAATAAAAAAATGTGACAAAGGCAGAGGATGAATCCGTTGTGGGTTATAATAAGGTTAATATGATTTATCTCTAGTAGCTCCTACATAACAGAGCTGCATAAGTTGCTCATAAAGTTTTGTTCCTTGCCCCCCTGGCATCCCAATTCCCAGATTACCCAGTAAAACTCACCTTTCCGCAGTCCTACCACAAATACGCGGGCTCTCGTCCAATCATATTTAAGTTAATGTTCAGCAAGTGGCTCTATTCTGTTCTGTTCACTCCAATCAGGAGTGAGAGCGGCCATATCCCTAGCAGCAGGCATGCTCCTATTCTATCTGAATGGCTGGGGCAGTAGTGTGCGCACAGCCCAAAGTTGCTGGAGATGTGGCCAGACAATATTGACATTGGTGATGAATCCAGGAAAGAGGTGAATTATGCTGGGACATGGGGGGGGGGTGTCATGCAGTGGGGCGTCATGATTTGGGATGCTTGAGGGGAAGGTCAGTGACCAGCCCTGGAATCTTTTCAATTCCAATGCTCGGCCCTCTTGAATTTTGTTCTGCTTTAAAGTGGATGTGGACCTAAATTAAAATAAATGACTCTAGGTCCCTTACAGCAATCTAACTCTGGGTGCTAGGAAGCCTCTCCAGTTAAAGACCCTTAGGAAGCCCTAATCAGTAATAGTGCTCTTGGCAATGTGAGCCTCTCTATTGATTAAAGAGGAGCAACCACCAGCCTAGAATCTATAAGACTCCATGGCCGGTGGTCTGCCTCTTTGTGAGACACCTGATTTGGGATGTCCCACTGTGTGGAACCCTCGGAATCGCCCAGTATACTCACCTCATTGGTGATCCCATGGCGCATGCATAGGCTGCCAGAAACATTTGTCAGGGGGAGTTCTGGATGCCTTCCTTGGGTGAACCAATTATGGCTCCTATACTATCTAAAGTGCTTCGGGCACTGGTTGGGGCAAAATGTATTCCCTAAAATGAGGAAAACTGTCATTGGCCTCAAGTGGGTTATTGTCTAGCTCTGAATTAACATTATAGGGAAATAGGCTGAACTATTCAGTAAGTAAAAAAGCATGAGAACGTCACTGTTGCTGAATCACCAGATAGGAAGACAATGAAAGTCAATGGCGCTATTTACTACAGTATAAACAGGTGTAAAACATTCACTACGTACGTACCATTGCCTTTCACTGTATTCCTGGCTGGTGATTCAGCAACAGTAAAATTATCATGCTTATTTCTCATAAAGTGATTTTTTTTTTACTACCAAGAGAATGTTTTCAACTCTTAGTGAATCAGCCCCTATATTAAAAAAGTTTGATTTCAGCAAAAAAATCAAATTCTCAGAACTTCAACATACAATGGCCATTATAGCTCTTGATAAATGTAAATAAACCAGGGATAATCCTTTAGGCGCTGCTTGGATAACAATTAGAACCTTTATCTGGGAAGACCAGGATGGGGGGCTGGCCCTCAATGTGGCCTAAATGCTGGAGTTTTTTCTTCTTTCACCCCCTACATGTGCTATGGCATGCTATCGCGCCTTATACTTACCTGTCTTGGCGGGTGGTTATCCTCTTCCTTGGGAGTGCTGGGCAGTGATGTCATAGTCAATGTGACTTTTAAGCGTATACAGCAAAGCCAAGTTGCTTTTAACTTCTCTTAGCCGTTGACTTTGATGAATGAGAACCTTCACAAGCATTTTACCTAGTTTTATCTTTCAAGGCGGATGTACAACCCACCCTACCAGGCATTCCTATTAGGTCATCACCATCCCCAGAGATGTAATGCAGAGCACTGCTTGATAAAAGGTGTCCATTATTATTATCTAGGGAGTGTCCTAATCACACACAGCAGTGGAAGACAAAGGCCCTTATTTATGAAGGAATAGCGACAGGTAGCGACTGGTGAGCGGCTGGTAATGACGGGCCCCGCCACGAGAACGCCGGCTCCCCACCACAATCACACATTTATCAAGCCAATCCTGCTTAGCGACTGAGATAGCGCCATATAGCGACTCATTCATCATTATTCCAGCCACAGCCCACAGCGCCAGCGTCCGACCTTGAACAGCGACAGGTATGACCTTTCGCTACCTGGCGCGCTCCAATGCATTTCAATGGAACAATCTTTAAATATTAATAATTAATTGTTATTAATGTTTGTTTTTTTTAAATGTGAAAATTTCTGTGACCACTTCTGCCATTTTAGAGGGAAAAAAAAATAAAAATAAAAATTGTACAGAACTGATATTATAGGTCTGATATTAATGTATTCATATTACTAAATAATTTTTTTTTTTGGTTTCCAAAAATATGGTGGTTTGGGGGTTAAAAAACTACTTTTAACACATCGCCTCCAGCGCTCTGGGGTTTAAACATGCATTTTACAGCGCAATAATTTTTTAAGCGTGATTTTTTGATGAATATGGTGGAAGCCGGTCGCTATGGCCAGTCGCTATCATGCGCACCCATACATCGCGGAACCTGCCAAATAGCGACTCGTACTTGTATTCAACATTACGCCACACCGACTGAGTCGCTGTCAACAACTGAACAACGGCCAAGCACAGCGACTACTAGCGGGCGCTGTGAAAATACTGCTACAGTCGCTCAACTGTCGCTACATGTCGCTATTAATAAATCAGCCTCAAAGAGAGTAATGAAGAAATCCATGTATTATAACAAAGGGATCCACCTTATATAAGGCAATGAAGCATACATGGATCTGGATATATGCCTAGAGCACCCAATAGGCTAAAAACATGAAAAACTACTCACCAGGAAAGCCAGATCATCCAGCCATCTTGCAATGTAGCGTGGCTGTATGGTACCAACCCAGGGCCCTTGGTACAGTCCATTCACTGCTGTGTAAGCAATGTTTTCAGATGCAGAATTTAGAAGAGCAAATGGTACACAAATCCACTATGTTTAAAATAAGACAGATGATTAGTATTCATTTAATATTTAATGAGAGTTACAAACATTAAGGAGCTTTGCTTCCTCTTCCTTTCCTCTGTCAAACTCATGTTACAAGTATGAGATACGGGATTGGTGATCGGTCATGTTTAATCACAGTGATTGGAGTCTACAATCTCTCATCATATACTTAGTGCCTCTGTAGAGTAGCCAGTTCAGGGGCAACATTTCAGCCATTCAAAATATATGATAAAACATAACGTCCAGACCAGACAAGCTGGTGTAGATCCCGGTATCAGCTTACCTTTCCCTGGTTCAGCGGTGCATGTGCAGGCTCTTGCCCAATCAGAGCCATTTGCCACACCATGTCATTCGGCAAATGGCTCTGATTGTTTACAAAGGCATACACATAGGATTGCGCACGCTGCTGGGGATGCAGCCACTTAAGCTCCCCATTGAAGAAGATCAGAGCCGTTTGCCAAATGACGTAGTAACAGCAAATGTCTCTGATTGGCCCAGCACATGTGGCATTGAACCAGGAAGAGGTGCGTTTTACAGGGCAATCTTGGGGGGTTTACACAGTGGGGCATGGTACAAAACCCAGGATAGTCAAAATCCTGAGTTTTTTTCTGCTTTAAAGTGGACCAAACCCCATCTATAAGATTCCCTGGCCGATTGATTCCCTCTCCCCGGGGCACCCCGATCAAGGGTGGCCTGCTGTGTGAAACCCCAGGTCGCCCATAAACTCACCGGAGCCGCCGGGGGGGGGGGGGGGTGCACCCGGCATAGGATGCCCCGGGGGCAGGCTAGCGGCCTGTCCTGGAATCTTTTAGATTCCAGGCCGACCACTGGGGGTGATTGGTCCACTTTAAAGAGGAGCATCGGGGGGAGGTTAAAACCTCCTCCAAGCCTCACCGATCTGCTCCCCCCTCAGGTTTTACCTTAGGGCATTCTTTACTCACCTCGCCAGGGGTTCCATCTTCTAGGTCCCTCGTTTTTCAGGCGCCCTTCCGATGGGTGGCGCCATTTTGCATCCCATAAGGCACTGCGCACGGCCCCTTATCTCACGCCTGTGCAATGACCATGAATGGGATGCAATGGGGCCACCCAAATCCCATGAGACTTTGATGATAGGTGCGGAACTTTGAAAAGCACGACTAAAGCTGTGCTGTCACAAAACAGACGGCTACGCTGGCGGGGGGCAGAGGATCGGGCCCTGAAGCAGCCAGATGTCACTGCAGCAGGCAGTGGCAACACCCAAAAGTTACGCTTAGGTCTGATTTTCCTATTTAGGTAAATAGCAATGGGTACAAAGTATCAGTTAGTTTACTGAGAAAAGGGGTCGAACATCTGCATGAGCGGACTGAAATGTCTATCATTACTCCGAGTACAGCCAGGTCCTCACATTGCACAAGGCAGGGCCTTACTCACCAGACTGACCATCATGAAGAGGAGCTGAACAACATCCGTGTAGGCGACTGAATAGAGGCCTCCGAGCAACGTGTACAGAATAACTGTGCAGGCCGATATAATGATGGATATGTAGCCTTTCACATCCAGGATGACTCTCACTGTGGCTCCTGTAACACAACATTTCTGGTCAGTCCAGGAAATTCAGTTCAGAGACTCCGATAATTGTAAATTAAATTTACAAGCTGGATGAACCAAGAGAGATTCATTTGGAAGCTTGTTTTATTTTTTATAAGCCTCATTTTGCAGTTGTCTTGGAATTATTCCATGTATGTATTCATGTCTGCTGAAAACTGTGAGTTGTTAAAGAGGATAAAGCTTGGATTGGGACTCCATGGACAGATCCACAGGTGAATATGATCCGCCACTGTATATGATGTATTGTAGACATGTATAAGGAGATGAAGCTTCTATGGACCCTATAGGCTCTGGTCCAGCTGCATCATCTACAGTGCCTCTGCAGTGTATATTTTGTTTTCTACAGTGCCTCTGCATTTGGTATATTCAGTCAATGCCAGTAGTCTAATATCTATCTGCCAAGGCTGATATTAAAGTTGGCCCAAACCCTTATCGTCCAGCCCTAAATGTCTCAGTGGCCGTCCAATAACCTATGCCCAGGGTGGTCATATATCCTAAAATCTAACAAACTTGGGGCTGCTTTATCTTCCATATATCATAACCGCCCATGGAAATTTGAAAAATTGGGCAATCAATTGGACCTTTTTCACATCTAGTGAAGGTGTGGGCGGTTTGAGGTCTTATGAGCATTTTCTGGGGTTTATATTTAGTTGCTGATCCACTGTAAGTGTGTACACTTTGTAGTACCACAGTAAAGCCTAAACTGCCAACTGGGGGCAGTGACCTTGGGCACCAAAGTGGGATCTGAAGGTTTACTGCACATAAAATGTCTTGTTTTCCGAATTTGGTTTTCCATGCATGCTCCTGCTGCCCCCACATAAGGGGGATGAGTCAGTGAATGTGCACAGTGAATGACTCCCCACTTACCTATCACCCAATCCTGCACCACTTATAGCTCACCCACATCGTCAGTTTGAGAAGTAGACTTGGTGGGTGAGTGTCGATTGTGTTTGGAGCGCTCACAATAAGACGTTCCCGAAGATTTAAAGGAACTGAGTGAAAATCCCTGTACTTCCAAACTCACCTGGTCCCAGGATCCCACGCCGCTCTGATCAGTAATCGGCAAATTGGTTCTGCTTCATCGTAGCATTGCCCATCTGCATGGAACATCAGCTGGTGAGAACAAACGGCGCAAAGGATGGACAGGCCTTATCCTGGAAGGAAGTGAGTATATACACAGGAGGGGGTGGGGTGCTCCAGAACAACCCCAAAAATATACCTGTATCAAAATGGACCGCACCACCAATAATCTTATTAAAAATAGCCCTTTATTTGTGATATGGGTAATTTTACAATGGTAATTCTAGTCACACTATACAATTAAAAAATGTTTAAAAACACCAATCCCCCGGGATATAGTAGTAAGCTCTCAAGTAAAGTTAAATTCACAGAAAAATTCCTCTCACACAGTATAAGTTATAATGATACAATGCATATTAAATTTGGTTAAAGAATTATCTATAAAAAAGATGTGCAAAACTATATATATAATACAATGCCAGAAAAAACATTAATAAAAACTTTTAGTAAAAACTTGTGTACAAGGTATATTACTGAGATGTCATCCAGTAATACAAAAATAGAATAAAGTGACGAGTGCCCTGAATCATATTGTGGCACAGCCAGCAAAGTTGTGCTATGCTGTGCTGTGCTAATGTAAACAATAATAAGTTGCTAAAATATCACCCTATAATAATGAAGTGAAGTGAAGTGAGAAGTGCCCTAAATAATGTTGTGACTCAGCCAACCAGGCTGTGCTATGCTGTGCTGTGCTCAGGTAAGCAGTGATGGGTTATTAATGCTATGCTGGTGAGGATGAATGAATAATAAGGTACATCACCGGATATTTGGAGCCATCCTCTGGGGGTCTTAAACGAACAGAAGCGCGACACGTTGCGTGATCACCGCAAGATCACTTCCTCAGGCCGTCTCGTTCGTTCGTTATTATTGTTTACATTAGCACAGCACAGCATAGCACAACTTTGCTGGCTGTGCCACAATATGATTTAGGGCACTCGTCACTTTATTCTATTTTTGTATTACTGGATGACATCTCAGTAATATACCTTGTACACAAGTTTTTACTAAAAGTTTTTATTAATGTTTTTTCTGGCATTGTATTATATATATAGTTTTGCACATCTTTTTTATAGATAATTCTTTAACCAAATTTAATATGCATTGTATCATTATAACTTATACTGTGTGAGAGGAATTTTTCTGTGAATTTAACTTTACTTGAGAGCTTACTACTATATCCCGGGGGATTGGTGTTTTTAAACATTTTTTAATTGTATAGTGTGACTAGAATTACCATTGTAAAATTACCCATATCACAAATAAAGGGCTATTTTTAATAAGATTATTGGTGGTGCGGTCCATTTTGATACAGGTATATTTTTGGGGTTGTTCTGGAGCACCCCACCCCCTCCTGTGTATCCTGTGCCTTACACCTTATGGGTAAGGCCCTGTATCTGACCAGCACACCCTTTACTACATAGCGGTGCGGGGTAATACAGTAGTGTATTGGGAAGTGAGTATATAGTCTTGGGAAACAGGGCTAGCTAGCGGGGGCATGCCAAGTAAACTCACTTGGCCATGATCCTGTGGCACATAAAAAGGGCTGAAACAGCATTTCCTTCTTTCCTCGGTTGAGGAGCTTACCCGCGCCAGGCATTTATAAATGGCTGGTGCAGGGGAGAGGCCGACAGCCCATGCTACATTCAAGTCTGATTTTACTTTCTTTTATTCTATATTTTAAGAATTTTACAAAATAGTACAATCATACAGTTATATCTTACAATTAAAGCGGACCTTCACTCTAAATAAGAGTCTATCTTATATGTTTCCCACACCCTGTACATACAGATTGCTCACATTAAAAATCATCCTACCTGCATCTACTGCATTTTATAAGCCTTTAAACATCCAAGATGGCGGCTTATGGAAGCTGCCATTTTTGCAGGCAGCCTGCAAACAGGAAGTGCCTGCAAACAGGAAGTGACTGTGCTGCTCTGCATTCTGGGACTGCTGACCTTTCCCTGACCCCAGCTCTGCTCTGTCTGAGCAAAGCACAGCTATAACCCGCCCCCCTGTACCTTATCCCACTCTCCTCTCCTCAGTAAGTGTGATGCTTCTGAGTCAAGATGGCGGCGCCCGTATCCTAAATTCCCGAACAGAGTTGCAGCCCAGTGGGGGAAAGTATAATAAATTAGTGACTAAACATGTAAAATATATTAATTTTAGATGCTGAGGAATAGTTTTTTAAGAGTTTGGGCTTTTCATTAAATCATGGTGAAGGTCCGGTTTAACACTTCTATAGTCAATAAGAAATACACATTTGACTCATCTATACTATATCTTGCAATATGTGAACACGGCTGTTTTTACACTTATTTACATCTTTAGACTAACTCTGCCCCGACAATACTTATTCCTTCACTAAACGGCTATTCACTCCCCCCCTCCCTTCCATGACCATAGGTCACTTATTCGCTTCCAGTATTCAGGGATGGCTCTCCTGGCAGCATTTATTAGGTTAAAAAAATTAAAAAATGCAAGAGAAAAAGCTCTGGAACAAGTTTGATCTCTTCGGCTGTGACTTGGATTTGCATAGTTTTAACCCATGCTGTGTGATTTTCCTACATTTCCAGAACACACGGGGAAATGAACCCTCCTCTTCTCTACATCTCCAGCATTTTATCAATACTGTGGGATACATTCTACATTTTTAATCTCTTTGGGGTGAGATACTATTGGGTCACATATTTGTAGCCCGTTTCCAGTACTCTAACTGCCATGGGACTCTTACTATTTAAAACAAATACCCTGATCCATTCCTCCTTAATCCCTCTACCTATGTCCCTTTCCTAATCTCAGCAGAAATACGGTTTACTCTTTTTGCCTAACAATAGAATTACATATATAACTGGCATTTCTCTTCTAGGAGGTGTATCATTGTCCAAAATGTTGTCGACAATTTGCCTACTGGGCTGTTCTTGCCATTTGTAATAGGGGGTTCTGGATCACAATTAGGTTCTACTGATCTAGGATTTCACTGTCCCATCTCCTTCTATGTCTGACTTTAGATTGGCTGATGGCTCGTACATGGGCCATGAAATTGCCGAAGAACTGAGTTTGCATGGCCCAGATGGTGAGGAACATCCCAGGAGAGTAAAAATCCTGGGCTGTGTTCCTCTATAAATCATCTACTTGGTACATTTCATTGTAATAAATTCAATAAGAGGAAGACCAGTTAAACCCAAATGTCCTCTCACTTTTGCAGCACAAATGCATGATGATTTAAGAAAGCCCAACCAGGAAGCCTGTAAGCGGGCAACCCATACTTACTACTTCTGGTTTTGACTGGACTTCCTCTTCAACTCAGTGTTAGATATATCATTTAGAGCAAAGTAAAACTGTGGCTAGACAAAATAATCATAATCAAATCTAAAGAGAATGAAAGGCAAATGAAGAGAACGAACCACAGTGGGACACGGGTTTAAACATGGTCTGTCCCTCCAAATGAGGGGCAATAGACAGTAAGATATAGGACTTACCCAGAGAAGCTAATATAGAAGCAAACCAGAAAATATCACCCAGCAATGGTGGGATGAACAGAATGCTCCCCATGGTGTTCCCAAACGTTTCCTGAAGAGGGTCCATCATGGTCACATAGTTTTTAGACCTCATTGGCTTAACGAAGAAGAGAGCACCTAAATGATGATAACAGAATAAAGAATAATGTTCATGTTCCTGAAAATCTGACGTGACCATGTTAATCTGTTCCACCATCTGATCCAAAACGCCACTCTCCTGTTTGCCAACTTGACACGAAACTAAACTGACCAGATAGCCCACGTTCCGTGAGACAATCCAACTGTCAGGCAATTAGTCCCCCCCTGCCCCCACAAAAAAAAACTCTTAAATGTCCCACTTTGCTGACATTAGTGAGAAGACTGTCCTACCGAATCCATAATGCCAATTTCCTAAGAATCCAGGACCAGGCAGTGACAGAGGTTACAAGGCCTGGGTACGGTCAGTTCCCATTTAAAACAAGGGAAGCCTTAGTACACCAATAACCTTTATAAGTGGAGGAGGCCCAGGGGATGTAACTTGGGGGATGCAGGGGGGTGAGACTACACCAGGGCCTGAAATGCCCCATCATTGTTGCCCTGCTACCCTATTTTTCATATTTCTGCTCACTTGCCATCATAACGAAATTAAGAACCATGTGTCTCTGCTTTTTCAGCCTTTAGTTGTCTAGCTGCATCCAACTGAGTTTAAAGACAGAAGAAAGTTTACTGTATGAGCCTTGGCAGGGCCCCATTTAATGTTTGCACCAATGAGGCCCCCATTGTTTTCAATGGAAGTCAGCAGTACCCAGGCCACTCTCCCACCTGACAGTTCGAACTCGGATGGGCATCTCCCTGGGCTGCAGCAGACAATTGGTGGCGCAGGAACAGTGGTAAGGAAATTGGATATTCTAGTGCCCAATGTCGATGCCTGGCCCTGGAGTCCTAGAATAATAATACATTTATTTCTAAAAAGCCTGTGGATAAGCCACACTCCCATCACACCCATTAACCAGCAAAGTGGACAGTTTAACTAAGTATCCCAACTTTAGCCTCAGTCCCAAAAATATGTGGCATCATCTTATCTAAAGCCCTATTAATGCATAGTATGACCAAGCCTGCAGCCCAATTCACCTGCACTGAAATTTTAGCACTTGTACCATAGACTGACCCACAGACCCCTTCCTGTGCACAGCAGCAGGTGCACCAGCAGTTGGCAAGGGCTGGGATATTACAATTTCTAGTCATCAAGGCAGCACAGGCAGTATACCTGTATGGGGCCCAACCCTAAAGGGGGGCTCTACTGTTGACACTGTTGTGTATGTGCACTCTGCATGAATTATTTAGAGGAGGCTGGGAGTGCGCTCTTCAAAATTAGGTACTGGGGGGTCCATTAGTGAGCACACTCTGCAAATGTTGGGGCAGCACTTTGCAGATGAATTATAGGGGCTGTGAGAAGGAGGTCCATGCATTATTTTTATTTTAGGGAAGTCAGCACACAGCACCCATGGAACACTACTTTTTCATTACAGATTAACCCCAGGGTGGGGCTCCTGGCATTAAGGCTGTATGGGACCTATAAATTCCTGAAGGTGGCCCTGGTCAGTACTACGTAGGGAAAATATTATAACGGACCGAGCTGGTTAAGAGTTAATAACCACCTCATTTTTTACAGCAATAGACAATGCAGCTGTCGTCCTGGCAACCTGTCGGATTTTATTATAGAGCAAAATCAATGTAGTCAATGCGCAGCACAAATCTCAAAACACATAAACACGTCTGCTATGTGATGCCTCTGTGTTACTCAAGCTGAAAACATATTTGGGGGTTTAATTTATAGGTTTTGAGTGTTTTTGGTCACGCTAAAATAATTTCCAACCTCTTCACCCTGTCACTGTAAATAGCCCCATACGCCACACGAGAAATGTGTCCCAATGGGGCAGGTTTCCTTTCAGGAGCATTAAACATGACTATCACCAGCCACAGGTTCTAGAAGCCTGTAAAAAAATTGCTGCCTATTGGCAATTCTGTTTAGGGAATGATATGGGAATTAGTTTATTATTATAATATATTTGCCTACAAAATGTACCTCTTTGTAGGGGGTGACGTTGAGGCGGCCTAGAACCAGCAATGTGTGAATGTCTGTTATTTCTCCAAGCCAGCTGCTCTCCCTGTTGAGCCACCCACAGCAGTGTTTGTGTGGCTGACCCCTGGGTCCTCTGTTTCATGCCCTCTCACAGGTGTTTGCATTCCCCTCCCCTGTCTTCAAAATAAATACATGTGTGTAGCCCCGCCACCAGGCGGGATTATTGCATTTCTATGTCTGAATTGTACTTGTGCTCCCCAGCTCTCTGCTCCACATTCCTTGCTTTGTGTGCTGGGGCCCATGCCCCAACCTTATTGTCTGTACTGGGGGCAACCCCCCCTTGTGTTCTGTACTGGAGCCCACATCCTCTGTTGTCAGTACTAGGGCCCACACCCCCATATTGTCCTAGCTGGGACCCACACCCTCAATTGTCTGTGTTGGGGCTTTATGTTTTCCCCATCAACAAGTCCACCACAGGACTGCCCCAAACTTAGAGTGCACTCTCCCCCATCGGGAGCTCTGCTGAAGATGTGGGTTGGTTATGGGCTCTTGGTCGAGTATTGGACCTCCCACACCCCGAGTGGTTAGCGGCTTGCCTCTCTAGTGGCGTAGACAGGTCTCATGTGTATATGTTCCCAACCTGTGCCTTGGCACACTTGTTCCTAGCTGTGACTCCACTGCCCTGTTCCCAGCCTGTGACTCTGCTCGCGTTTTTTCCAGCCCATGACTCCAACCGCTTTGTTTCTGATTTGTGCTTGTAGTCTCCCGAAGACATCCAGTATCAACCATTGCTATAGAACTCTGCAAGCAGGTTCAAGCTCAGGCAGGTAGTGGTATTCAGGGGCTTAAGCCACAACAGGCGTGAGGGTCCCCAGGTATTCAAGTCTCCCCAAGGAGGAATCACAATAACTTGGATAACAAGGAGAAAGGACTGCGGGCCTCAGCAACACAGCCTGAGTAAGCAGCATGGGAGAACATCTTCATCATATGTTGGACACCAAAATGAACCTTAACAGAGATCCTCTTCAAGGTAGGGTACTGGGCTCGACTTGGTGCCCAATGTCATAACCCTCTTTTTCAGTATCATAAGGGGAGAGATCATTTATTGTGTAAGGCTAAACCAATTGTCTTGGCACCCAAATCTGCTTGCATGAGCACAGCCCAAGGTGCTTTGCTCCCAATAATAACATCTAAAAGAATTTGGGTCCAAAACAGGTGCTGTCCCTTCCAGTTAGTGAAAGCTTTCTCTATATATTTACATGTATATACATACATATATATGGCTTATTCTCTTACATTACTGACCAAGGATAAATGTTGCTGCAAAGCCCAGTGGGGCATGAACCCAAGCGAGTCCTCTTGAGGGGAGATAGACAATCTCTGCTGTGCCATTGATGTAGGCACCACCGACCCATGTCGCTGTTTAATTCAAAAAGAGGGATTGTTTACTACATTCATGATATTATAAGCATTTCAGTGTAACTGTTCAGCTCACGCAACTACATATGATTAAAATAGAAACCCTGTCTAAAACAGCATGCTGCCTACAATCCATTGCACTTGATCAGATATAAGAACCAAATCACCAAATACATTAGAAACTTAAAGTCCTTGTCCAGGCATGCACTAATTACTTCCCAACTTATCCCTCCATATGGACTGTGAAAAAAAGCCATTATAGTTAACTACCTAATGTATTATAAGGGACAGGCACACGAATATAGGCAGGACAACTATTTGCTATGTCAAGGGATCCTCCACCCCTTGTTCATTGTGGTCAACAAGAGGCCGAAGCAGTAAAGATAACAGTGGCGGGAGGCCTTTGTCAGTTAAACATCAGGCTCACAGCGAATTTAGGAAAGGGCTCCTGCTTATGGCAATGATGGGGCCAGGATCAGTGGCAGTGTGGAGCAGGCAAGTTGTTCTTCCCAGCCCCATAGAGGGAGCACTGGAGACTATCAGCATCTCTTTAGCCAGAAGGAGGAGACCCAGAGCAGTGGTGCAAGAGTTGGAGCTGTGGACTTAGAGAAGAAGAGGCGTGGCAGCTAGGACAGCAGGGTACCCCAGATTGGCACAGAGTGAGTGAATGACATCAGGTGGCACCATGGCAGGCATATTCAAAAGGTGGAAGCCGATTGGTGATTTGCTCTAGGCTATTACTTTAAAGGAAACAAAAACTATTGGTTAGGGGGTCGCCACTGGATTTTCTGCCCAGGGACCTCAACCACACTTAATCTGCTAAACTAAGCCACTGCTTTGCTTCAATTTCTGGCTCATGGATGTGCTTGGAAGGGGCGTGTAATGGTGCAGAATTATGAGTCATAAGCAGGCTCTGCTGTAGTCAGCTGCTACCAGGCCCATGGATGAAGGAGGCCCCTGTGCAAGCTGTCTCCCCCACTTTGCAGCCCCCGTGGCAGTGTTGCCCTACCCTCTCTTCGAGAGCCACCGACATATTACCAGGTCTATAGCTCTGCTCCTGCAGCAATTACACCACCTGTAAGGGCCTGTTGGTGGCTCTTGAGGAAAGAGGGGAACACTGACCTAGGGCAAATATCAAGTGACTTGAGCCGGAAATCACTGAAAGCAGGCTGTGACGGCCATAGGAGTGGCGATTTCTTTCAGGGGGGTGATGGGTCCCTAAATTTCCAGGTGATCACTGGGTGACTGGTTGGGGGGGGGGGTAATTTTCAGGAGACACAAGAAAAGAATCTGGATTAGATGGCCGATTTTGTATCTCCAATTTGGGATGCTCCACTGGGTGAAACCCTGCAGCCTGCTTGTAATCTTAGTTATCCACAATATGCATGGCTCAAAAACCAGACTGGAGGAGAGCGGCATCTACAGCGTGGCATCGTTGGTGAGGTATATAAAACGGGCAACTGGTGGGGTTTCACACAACAGGGCATCCAAAAATTGTGAAAATCCCGGGTTTTACTCTACTTTTATAACAAAGCTTGATGTCATATAAAGAGTTATCGTAACTAATAGACTGTGAGTTAGCAATAAATCTGTTTTTACAGCTGTGTGCGGTGAATTATCGCAAACCACACAATAAAGTGTGCAATGCAATGGACCGAGATTTTACAAGAGGTTTAATAGAGGCAAGAAGTTATGTATGTTGCTAATTGATGTTTTATTAATTCCTAGTCATAATATAATCTGGAGACTATATAGTTCCAGTAATACTACCGCCCCTCCAGAGTCATCATAAGACACTGATCTGGCTGAGCAGCCTGCACATGCACCACCGGATCAAGGGAAGGGTGAGTTTACGGGTGATCCCGGTTGTGCTGGTGGGGGTTACAGTGGGTCATCCCATGTTGGGATGCACCAAACAGGAGGTACAAAAAGACAGTAAAGACACTTAAGCAACAAGAAGTTACAACCTAATGGACCCAAAACAATTATAAATATCAAAAAAGTGGGCCACAGGCATTGATGCACCTTAGAATGAAACATGGTTTGTTGGTAAAATGATATCTCAGACCCATGAGACACCCCTCTGTTTGTGAACCCTTGAGCAGCTCTGAGTAACGGTCTTGTATATGTGGGAAACAGTGATCTAAGGTGTTTGAAAAACTTTCTGCAAAATGGTTGTTAATGGTGTTGGAAACACTTGCTGTTTGCTTGTTTAACCATTTGAAAACCTATATAAAAATATAGCTGGATATATAGATATAAATGTATAGAATGTTTTATATTTAAAAGTGGAACTCCATTCACCAAGTAACCCCCCTCGCCCAGCCACGCTACCCTGGCGCAGAGAAAGGATAGGGGGGTTATAGAGAAAAAACCCTTACCTTATCCTCCGGCCGTGCCTCTCCCACAGTCTCTGTGTGACTTCCGCCACAATTGACAGTCGCATCCCCTGGGTCCGGGCACGCTCCTGTCACCCATTAACTTGAATAGGCGGGCGGGAGCTTGCATGGAGCACGGGGATGCGGCTCTGTGTTGTCATTCAATATGGCAGCACCCAGGGTCTGGAGAGGAGCAGGCCCCTGGATAAGGTAAGATAAGGTATTTGTAACCCCCCCGTCCTGCCTCAGCGCCAAGGTAGCGTGGCAGGGGGGGGGGGTGTTACCTGGTTACTGAGGTTCCACTTCCATGTCATACTATGCATGGTTGTGCTGGTCCATCATCAGGTCAGGACAGGCAAGACTAAAGTATGGGCTTGGACATGCCCTGAGGTCAGCCACCTAACAGGGCCCTGCCAACACTGCATAGGCCTAACAGGGCTCCACTGCCACCAACCAGAATCAGGATATCCTCTAGGGAGCATGTCCGACAGGGGTCAGGGGGAGAGGGGGGTAGAATGGGCCAAAAATACGGGACCCATATTGTCATAGAGGTAATGTATCAGTATGTGAATTGGTATCATATGGGGATTGTTGCTCTATGATACTTCTTTTCCTGTCTGTGTAATTAACCATGTAAGGTGACATTCTCTTAATGTCTATTTGGATTACGACTCTGCTGCACCCAGCACTCACACTCTGCAACAGGTTATGGGCCCAGTGACCAAATGGCCCAATGACCAATGACCGAAAAAGCCACAGCAAATGGATAAAGCCCAGTGACTAGTTGCGGCCCAGGCAGAGCAAAGCCCAGAACAGGAGACAGCACAGCCGATGTGGAGATCAACATAAGGAAGCTTCCACAGAGACATCTCCTGTATACAAGTAAGACTGTATGCAAGTTTGTTCTGCTTATAAATGCCATGCTGGAAGGGGTCACACAACTCAGATCAGTTGGTAAGAATATAACAGACAGTCACGCTGACGCCATTTTTTTGTGCAGCTTACCCGATACATCCACTGCATTGGTCAATGTGCTGAGACACTAGCATTTGTAAAGACCAGGCTCATAGATGAGTATCAGTGAAGAAAGGAGCTTGCACTTGACTCCACAGAAACTGACACCAGAAACCTCCTAAAGCTAAAAACCCAAAGATACACAAGAAGGAAACCAAAGTGTGTTTTAGGTGCCACAAATAGGGATGCATAAAGAGCGACTGTACTATATGGAAAGCAGAGCAGATGAGACAGCGTCCCTCTTATACTAAACAGAAAATCAAAGCCACAATTTCTGATCCATGTGAAGGGAATTTAGTTAAAATGTCTGGAAAGGTAGGTACCAGTAGGTACAGTTTTTTGGTCTGATCTTTTAAACCTGAAATGTAAAACCTGCTGAGAATAAGGGACTGGGTTAACACCATCCCTGACACACCTAAATGGATTCCTGATATATGCGACAGAAATGGCAAATTGTGCTGACAAATGATGTTTTTTTTAGTCAGCTAAAAATTCCCTTAATCTATTCTTTGCTATTCTTTGTTAACCATGGAAACCAGGAGTGCACTTGTAATAAGGCCAGGTGAGGCAGCTGCCACAGGCAGCAACATCTACAAAGGGTGGGTGGCCAATACTGAACCTCTTTTTTTTTTTTTACTATTGATTGGTGGTTCATAGGGGGTGGAACCGCTAAGCCACTAATGACTGAATGTATTAAAAAATAGCATGATGTTGTGCACCAATCATATTTTATAAACAGATAGTTTACTATTTGATAAGGCAGGGGGTTGGGGGCCCTTTCTATAGTTCTCTTCAGGCAGCAGAGATACCAGCCAACATTAGGGAACCACTGACCTGCAAATCAGGAATTATTTTGTTTTTTAAGGAACACATTTTTTTTAGGTCAATGGATTAATGTGTAAGTGATGAATGTCTATAATAACAGTAATTATCAATAGGATAAAAAGGAAATCTGGCTTTATAGTCATGGACATGGGCATACATACCATAGATGCAGGGAAGGCAACTGCTACAGAGCGCATGGCAGAGGGGCCCATTGTAAGCTGCCTCCCCCTACCTCAAAGCACCTATGGCAACACCATCAGATTGGGACAACAGCAGAATGCAATGTTGGTGCCCTGTAGGTTCTGTGGGGTAGAACCAAGATGCCAGTGCATTGTTTTCCCCCGGCTCTCTTTGTATAGGGCACTCATGAGCCAATGAGACCACAGTCTCTGACATACATAGTGCAGCGCCCCTTTTGGAGATGGGGGCACCAAAGGGCTCCTTATTTCAGGGGCCTTCTAGGGGGATTCCTTGGTAACCCGATGGGCCAGTCTGAGATGCAGTCCTGCCTTATATAGCAGGTAATTTACTGCTGGGGGTTAGATCTTTTTATTATGGGGCCCACTCTGACTTTTGCTATGAAATTCATGGAATAAGCTCACTAATAGCTAGAGCTCAGCTTTACATATACACTATGACCTGGAGGAACGAGAACCTTGACAGACATTATTATTATTAGTAATAATATTTTTGAACTAAATTGTCCTGCAAGGCAACACACATGGAAGTATTACATAACAGACAAGTCCTTAAAGTTAGATTCAGGCTTCTACACAAATCTTAGACCTGACACATCTTGCTTCAGTCTTACCAGTAGTTGTAAAAAGTCCAACCATCATATTGAGGTTCCTTCCACCCACAATGGCCACCTCCGTTTCCTTTTTGTTCCTCTCGTTCCTTTTGGCTTTCCAAGCTGCCCAGAGTCCGGTGATTAAAGTCATTGCATAGAAAACGATGACGGCTATCAGACCAGGAACATTCAGTGCCATTTTTCCCTCGAGAGAACGTCCCCACTAATTGTCCAGCAATTGTCTTCGAGTGGGGCTGACAAGTTGTATTCAGGGACAAGCCTCCTTGCAGGAAAAACTTTGCGTGTTCACACTCATGCCAGGTCGATCTCTAAAGCGGAGCAGTAATGCTGGCTCAGCGTCACCGCTGGACCTCCTGTACTCTTGTGGAGAAGAGAAAACATTTTCTTGTCCCTCCGACAACTTTCAGGAGAGGAGGTGTTTGGCTTCATTCCCAGCACTTCATTCAGATGTCAGGGAAAAGAAAAGCATCCATGTCTTCTATTGAGGTTTGGCCCCTCTACATTCTGCCGGCTTTATTAAGCAGATTTTTTTTAGACTTTACAGTATAATCATTTTACCCTTGTTTTCTGGAGACACGTAAACTGCTTATGTCATCCAGGAAAACGTCAACGATTCCAAACTGAGTTTTACAGGCCCAAATTTGTGTGACACATTTATTTTACTAAACCTTATTAAAGAAGCTGTATTGTGAAATTGTGTAATATTAAATATCTATATATTTTTCTTCTCCTGAGAAATAAAACCCAGGGGTGATAGGTTTGAGTGTATCAGGAGGACAAAACCTGTCCCCCCTGAGTTCCTCTTCCTTTCATTAAAAGAAAGAGACAAGCCTGGCTGAATATTTCTTGATGCCAGGTCTATAAGTGACCCCTCCTCCTGCCATCCAGCATATTTATGGATTTTTATCCTTGGGTCAATTTTTTGCGATAGTCCTTAAAAGTGGAACACCACCCAAAAACGCCCCCCCCCCCCCGCCACCCTTTCCTGTCACTGAGGTAGGAAACCTTACCTTCACCACGGTCCAGCGCCACTCCCCTGGTTTTTGTGCGGCTGCCTGTTTTGGGTGGAATTCTAAAGGGGGGCAAGCAGGGCGATCACCCTGGGCACCAAGGCCATTGCAGGCGCCTTTATTCTAGGAATCCTGCTGTCTGCAGATTAATCAGGGCCACTATTAGTGGTGCAGGCCTCTCATCCCCCCCATATTGAGCTCAGTCATGGGGAGGGGGCACTGCCTGCTGCTATGGTAAAGGCACAGCATGGTACATACATATATGGGACAGCATCAGCATAGGGGGCAGGATATTTGCCCCGCTGTGTGAAACCCCCCAGGTCGTCCTGCGAACTCACCGTTCCTGGTCCAACGGAGCATGTGTGAGTATCAGCCGCATCCCCACTTTCCCTTTAGCAGGATTCATGCCCCAGCCAGGCATTTGTGAATGACAGACGCGGGCACGCTCCTGCACGCTCGGATCTGCTCACATTAGACGAGCTCCTAGACGAAGGGGCTCGAGCGGATAACTGAACGAGCAGCAGCATATGCATAGTAGGACCGGGAGACCTAGGGGGTTTCACACACCCAGGGGCAACGACCAAAACCCAGGATTTTGACTATCTTTAGGAAAAGTTCTAAAACTTTCCTTCAAACTTTCTATTTAATTGCTATAAAGCAAATTTCCTTTTTTTTCCGTTGCTCTGCTGAAATCAACCCACCGCTTACAGTTTTTCAGTTTCCAAGGTTTTGGTCCTTGTCCCGGGGTCATCCCAGTTTGAACTGCCCCACTGTGTGAAACCCCCCGTTTACCCCAAAAACTGCCGTTGTTTAAACAGAGAGCCCGACATAAGGGATCAGAACCAACTGCATCCTCTGTTTCCCTGTGATGTGCAGTGTGCTCCCCTGGAAAAGATGAGTAAATCTGGGGGCTCACACCTAGTTCCGGACTCCCCAAGGTCACTTGATCAGCCAGTCCTGGAGTCTTTTAGATTCCAGTACCGGTCAATCACTGCCCTCAGAGTCTATATAATTCTGGTGCAAGTGCTCCCCCTATCCCTATCTGTAAATCCCCCAGAATCGCTGAAAAAAATTGATGAAAATTCACCTTTCCGGTGGTCCCACAGCACCTAGCCAGCATCTTGGGCTGACAGGCTGGGGGCGGGAGCCCGCCACACACCACAGTAAGGCTGGGGATGCAGTTGCTCTCCTTTCACCATAGCAAACATAGCTGTATGCCGTGTATTAATATGCATGGCATATAGCACTGATTGGCTGAGAGCCTGCGCATGTGCTGTGGGACCACTGGAAAGGTGAGTTTTCATCAACTTGTCCCAGGTTCGAGGTACAGTCACCTGGATTTTCACTCACCTGGTGATAGATCCACCTTAAAAGGATTTTCACCCTCCTGCTTATTGTTCCTTTTCAAATTGGGATGCCCTGCTGTGTGAAATCCAGTGGATCACCAGGAAAAAATGCACTTCATTCTCCATTTATTCCTTGCTTAGCCAACTGTCCAATGTCAGATTGACTAGAAAAGATGGAGCATCCCTGCTTCTTTGCGTACCCATGTAGATCAAAACCCTAGTAACAGGGCTCTAGAGTCAAAAAGACCCTGGGGCATCTCAGTTTGAGATACCCTGCTGTGTGAAGCCTTTATGATCACTTGGCGCATGTGTGGGCATCCCCAGCACTACTGAGTGCTTACACCAAGCCCAGCATATCTGAATGGCTGGCAGCAGGTGCGTGCCACAGAGGGGAGGGGCCAGCATAGCGCAATAAAAATGCACAGTGGTGAGTTCTGATCGGACGAGACCTGCGTATGCGCCAACCAGAAAGAAAAACAAGCAAGCAATCCTGGGGGTTTCACAGAACATTCCAAATCAGGATGCCTCTGTATAGCACACCATAACCCATGTGAGTAGAACTTCTGGGTCCACATTAAGGAGGCAGCAACAATATGAAAGATCATCCATAAAGCGCATATGGACTCCCTGTGGAAAATACCAAAACAACTAGTGACTGGGGCAACACAGCAAATAAATGTTAGTACATAAACAATAATATAATTAAAAAACTCTTTTACCTACCTTCCAACCTACCAAAACATCACTAATAACTGCAGTGTCATAAAATTAATCTAAGGCCCTTATTTATGAAGGAATAGCGACAGGTAGCGACTGGTGAGCGGCCGGTAATGACGGGCCCCGCCACTAGAACGCCGGCTCCCCACCACAATCACACATTTATCAAGCCAATCCTGCTTAGCGACTGAGATAGCGCCAGATAGCGACTCATTCATCATTATTCCAGCCTCAGCCCACAGCGCCAGCGTCCGACCTTGAACAGCGACAGGTATGACCTCTCGCTACCTGGCGCTCTCCAATGCATTTCAATGGAACAATCTTTAAATATTAATAATTAATTGTTATTAATGTTTTTTTTTTTTTTTTTTTTTTAAATGTGAAAAATTCTGTGACCACTTCTGCCATGTTAGATATTTTTTTAAGGGAAAAAAAAAATTGTACAGAATTGATATTACAGGTCTGATATTAATGTATTCATATTACAAAATTATTTTAAATTTTTTTTTTTTTGGTTTCCAAAAATATGGTGGTTTGGGGGTTAAAAAACAACTTTTAACACATCGCCGCCAGCGCTCTGGGGTTTAAACATGCATTTTACAGCGCAAGAATTTTTTGAGCGTGATTTGTTAATGAATATGGTGGGAGCCGGTCGCTAGGGCCAGTTGCTATCATGCGCTCCCATACAGCGCGGAACCTGTCAAATAGCGACTCCTCACCCAATATTCAACATTACGGCAAACCGACTGAGTCGCTATCAACTACTGAACAACGGCCAAGCACAGCGACTACTAGCGGGCGCTCTGAAAATGCCGCCACAATTCGCATTGATTGATAAATATAATTAATAAAGATTAAATATACAGCAAACACATCCAAGTCAATAATGGCATGATCCTATCAGTAGGGTAAGATAAATGCCACTTTCCGGTACGCTTTGCGACCATTTGCCGCTTCTGAGGGATCAGGGTTTATAATTAGTAACATAATTTAATAAAGATTTATTTTGGTTGATTATAAGGACTGCTAAAGGGCAAAAGGAGGAAGAAATGGCCAAATCTATGAAGAGGGGAGATAAAACCTTTTTCCGATATATTGGTGACAGAAAGAAGAAAAACAATGCAGTCTCAAAAATTAGAAATAGGGAAAATAAATATATTGACGGAGATACGGCTGTGGCTGACCATCTGAATAGCTACTTTTGTTCGGTATTTTCAGATAGTAGCAGGCATGGCCATAGCACAGCATCCAGCTGGGAGGGCACAGCTCCGGAGTTTCTGGAGGCTGATGTCTTAGCCGAGCTGGCACATCTAAAGGTAAGTAAGGCAATGGGTCCAGATGGAATCCACCCCAGAGTTCTAAGGGAACTTAGGTTTGTGATTGCAGCCCCTCTGACTGATTTACTTAACCATTCCCTTTCAACTGGTGAGGTTCCAGATGACTGGAGAATGGCCAATGTCGTACCAATCCATAAAAAGGGGAGTAGAGAAGAAGCCAGTAATTACAGGCCAGTTAGTTTAACATCTATAGTGGTCAAATTAATGGAAACACTCTAAAAAAACAGATAATTTCCCATCTAAAAATTAATGACCTATTGGACCCAAAACAGCACGGCTTTACTGAGGGCAGATCATGTCAGACCAATCTTATTGATTTCTTTGACAATGTCACTAAAGTGTTAGATGAAGGTGGTGCTGTGGATATCGCCTATCTGGATTTTAGCAAAGCCTTTGACACTGTACCACATAAGGAGCTCATAGATAAGTTATTGAAGGTAGGACTCAGTCCCTGGATAGTTCAGTGGATTTCCAGTTGGCTGAGGGATCGGTATCAGAGCGTTGTTGTAAATGGCGTGCAATCTGAACAAAGGCGAATTACAAGTGGTGTGCCGCAAGGCTCTGTCCTGGGCCCCAATTCTTTTTAATATATTTGTAAGTGACATAGGAGAAGGCTTGGTAGGAAAAGTTTGTCTGTTTGCTGATGATACAAAGGTTAGTAATAGGGTGGATATTCCTGGAGGTGTCTGCAACATGGAAATGATTTAGCTTTACTGGATAGATGGTCAAAACTGTGGAAACTAGAGTTTAATGTCTCTAAATGTAAAATCATGCACTTGGGTAGAAGGAATCCCTGCTCTGAGTACCGTATGGGCAGCACTGTGTTAGCCAGGACCTCGGAGGAGAGAGATTTAGGGGTACTGATTACTGATAGCTGCAAGATGAGTGGACAGTGTAGCCAGGCAGTGGGAAAAGCAAGCAGGATGCTCGGCTGCATAGCTCGAGGCATCACCAGTAGGAAGAGGGAGGTTGTGATGCCGCTGTATAGAGCCCTGGTGAGGCCACAGCTAGAATACTGTGTGCAGTTCTGGAGACCTTACCTGCAAAAAGACATTATTCAAATAGAACGTGTCCAAAGGCGGGCAACGAAAATGGTGGAAGGACTTAAACTTAAAACTTATCAGGAGAGACTTAAAGAACTTAATTTGTACAGTCTGGAGGAAAGAAGGGAGAGAGGGGACATGATTGAGACCTTTATATATGTGAAAGGATTGAATAAGGTTCAGGAGGGAAGTGTTTTTAAGAAGAAACTTAACGATAGAACAAGGGGGCACAACCTGAAGCTAGTCGGGGGGAAGATCAGGAGCAATGTTAGAAAATATTATTTTACAGAAAGAGTAGTAGATGCTTGGAACAAACTTCCAGCAGAGGTAGTTGAAAAATCAACAGTCACTGAATGTAAACATGCCTGGGATAAGCACACATCTATCCTAAGATAAAGAGAACATACAGTATACACATAAGGGCAGACTAGATGGAGCGTATGGTCTCCTTCTGCTGTCACCCTTCTATGTTTCTATGGCAGGTAGCGACAGGTAGCGGCAGGTGAGCGCCGGACACGGCAGGCAATTACAAATTTATCAAGCCAATCCTGTTTAGCGACTGGGATAACGCCATGTAGCGTACGAGTCATCATTATCCCAGCCTCAGCGTACAGCGCTGTTCAGCCTTGCAGAGCGCCAGGTATTACCTCTCGCTACCTGTCGCTCTCCCATACATTTCAATGGACGTTCTTTTATTTCTCTTTTAACAGGGGGTTTTTATTAAATTTTTTTTTTTATTCTCAAATAATGTTGTGACCTCTGCTGGCCTAGAAAAGGCCATTTGTGAAAATATTTTTCATGTTTTATATATTTAGGCAGAATTGACATTACAGGTCTGGCATTAATGTGTTCATGTTACAATGTCATTCCATATGTTTTCGCTTTGTTACTGGTGGATACATGTTAAAAACCTTTAATCACACAGCCTTCGGCGCTCTGGGCTACAGCGAAGCATTTTTGAGCGCAGGAGGTGTGTGAGGCTGTTTTTTTGATGAATATGTTGTGAGTCGGTCGCACTGACCACTCGCTACCATGCGTTCCCATACAGCGCTGTACTGGTCATATAGCGACTCCTCACAATATATTCATCATTGCTACACAGCGACTGAGCCGCTATGAACTAGCGACCCACAGCCGAGCACAGCGACTACTAGCGGGAGCTCTGCTACAGACGCTCATCTGTCGCTACCTGGCGTTAGTGATGAATCAGCCTGCCCGCCGATCCTGCTTAGCGACTGAGATAGCGCCAGATAGCGACTCATTCATCATTATTCCATCCTCACCCCACAGCGCCAGCGAGTGACCTTGAACAGCGACAGGTATGACCTCTCGCTACCTGGCGCTCTCCAATGCATTTCAATGGAGCAATCTTTAAATATTCATAATTAATTGCTATTAATGTTTTTTTTTTTTTTTTTTTAAATGTCAACAAATTCTGTGACCACTTCTGCAATGTTAGATATTTTTTTTAAGGTTAAAAAAAAATTTTGTGCAGAATTGATATTACAGGTCTGATATTAATGTATTCATACTACAAAATGTTTTGAAAAACATGTTTTTTTTTTTCCAAAAATATGGTTGTTTGGGGGTTAAAAAACTACCATCGCCGCCAGCGCTCTGGGGTTTAAACAAGCATTTCACTGCGCGAGAATTTTTTGAGCGTGATTTGTTAATAAATATGCTGGGAGCCGTTCGCTATGGCCATTCGCTTTCATGCGCTCCCATACAGCGCGGAAAACAACGACTCCTAACCCCGTATTCAACATTACTGCACACCGACTGAGTCGCTGTCAACAGCCGAACAACGGCCAAGCACAGCGAATACTAGCGTGCGCTGTGAAAATAACGCTACTGTCGCTCATCTGTCGCTACCTGGCGCTATTAATGAATCGGCCTCCCCGTTGCTGGCCCGCGGCATCAGACCAAAGACTGAAAGGCCTCCTGGATCAGAGCATAATCCAAAGGTTGGTGGAGACCCCCCTCATAATCCCGCCCTGGCCATAATGCTGCTCTAATGCAACTTGGCTAAAGAATATCCCTGAAAAATGGCTATGGCAGGGAAAGAGTCCAAAAAGAGTTCCACACAGCTTCCTAATACAAAAAAGCAAATCCCACCTGCAGGATAAGGTGCAAGCTGCAGGCCCGGGAGGAGCAAAGTGTAAAACGATCCAGCACCTCAGCAGCTAGTCCAATATGTAAAACCTAACTTTTAATCCAATCAATAAAATCGCTTACATCCCAACCATCTAAGAATAAGAACAGGCATAGAATAATAATTAATGCAGATCTCTAAAGAACAAAAGCTTAGAAAAATAAAGAAAACTGGAAAACTGTTATGTTGGATTGTGTCTCCCCCACTGGGCAGCGGTAACAGGATTATGTCCACTAATTGCAACAACGGGGAGGCTGATTTATTAATAGCGACATGTAGCGACAGTTGAGCGACTGTAGCGGTATTTTCAGAGCGCCCGGTAGTAGGCGCTGTGCTTGGCCGTTGTTCGGTTGTTGACAGCGACTCAGTCGGTGTGCAGTAATGTTGAATACGGGGTGAGGAGTCGCTATTTGACAGGTTCCGCGATGTATGGGAGCGCATGATAGCGACTGGTCAGAGCGACCGGCTTTCACCATATTCATCAAAAAATCACGCTCAAAAAATTAAAGCGCTGTGAAATGCATGTTTAAACCCCAGAGCGCTGGAGGCGATGTGTAAAAAGTAGTTTTTTAACCCCCAAACAACCATATTTTTGGAAACCAAAAAAAAAAGTATTTTAAATAATTTAGTAATATGAATACATTAATATCAGACCTGTAATATCAATTCTGCACAATTTTTTTTTAAATTTTTTTCCCTTAAAAAATTATCTAAAATGGCAGAAGTGGTCACAGAATTTTTCACATTTAAAAAAAAAACAAACAAAAAAAAAACATTAATAACAATTAATTATGAATATTTAAAGATTGTTCCATTGAAATGCATTGGAGTGCGCCAGGTAGCGAGAGGTCATACCTGTCACTGTTCAAGGTCGGACGCTGGCGCTGTGGGCTGAGGCTGGAATAATGATGAATGAGTCGCTATATGGCGCTATCTCAGTCGCTAAGCAGGATTGGCTTGATAAATGTGTGATTGTGGCGGGGAGCCTGCGTTCTCGTGACGGGGCCCGTCATTACCGGCCGCTCACCAGTCGCTACCTGCCGCTATTCCTTCATAAATAAGGGCCTAAGAGGCTGATTCACTACTAACGTCAGGTATCGGCAGCTGAGCATCTGTATAGCGGCGCTTAGAGCGACCGCTAATAGGCGCTGTGAACGGGTATCAGGCGCACCTGGCCCGGCATTGATGAATGTGATGTATGTTGGGTGCTCTAACACCAGTACAGTACTGCAGCGAGTGAGAGGTAGCGCCAGCTCAGTACGACTGACTCTCGATGCTCCACACCATACTTATCAAAAAAGGACACACACACAGCGCTGGCGCTCTAAATCTAGTCGCTAGAGTGCCCGATGCTGTGTGATTAAAGTCTGTTTCTGAACACTCTATACCTAGTGGGATTCCAGGGCTAGCCCACCTGTCGGTCCACAAACACTAGTTGCACACTGCTAAATCTTAGATACAGTTTATTAGAGCATAGAGTACTTACACATAACACTACATACAAACAATACTTTATGCAAACAGTTAAAAAACATATAATAAAAACCCAAAAAGTGGGGAGGAGCTTGGGGGCTGTAATTATAGCCAATTGATAATCAATAAATTATACATCCAGATAATAATAAATTACATACATCATGATGTGCAAAGGCGCTTATGGGAAGTGCTGAGTGCATAAAGTGCCTAGTGCCTAATATATACGTGTCCTATCCAAAAGTGATAATATGCACTGCTGAGAACTTGCAGTGCTAAAGACAATTCAAAACCCGTGCATTGCATGCAAAACTAGTAACTCTAGAATAAAGTGCCAAGTGCAAAAAGTAGTGCATCTACCCTATAACTAAACCTATACAGTGCTTCTATTGTGTCCAATAAGCGCCATCCACATACAGTGTATCATATATAAACATCATTTCTTCATGTGTAAACTCCCTACACAAATATCAAATCAAGCCCACTGTCCTCCCCACTTACCTCACCGACGCGCTGCGTGGTCCTCCACCACTTCTGTTTCTGAACACATAACACACAAAGCGAAAACACATGGAATGCCATTGTGTAACACTGTGACATTAACACTTTAGTGCCAGACCTGTAACGACAATTCTGCATAAAAATATAAAAAGTCAAAAAAGTTTCTAAAAGTGTTTGTTTGCAGCCAGGAGAGGTCACACAATGATTGGAGCGAAAAATAAAGAAATAAAAAAATGTCAAACATGCTGTTTAAACACAAGCAAATGAACGGACATTGAAATATATGGAAGAGTGACTCTGAGCGAAAGGTAATACCTGGCGCTCTGGAAGCTAGAGCTCTGGCGCTATACGCTGAGCCACCTGTAATAATACACGTGACGCTACATGGCGCTGTTAGAGGCGCTCAATAGATTTGCTTTCATAAATGTGGTTTTGCGTACAGAGCCCGGCGTTCACCAGACGCTGCCTGTGAGGCGCTACCTGATATGTAATTATATAATAACCCACCATTGTTCATTTAACTCCAATCCATTATCTATATAGGATATATTTTTATATTGCCATTTTGCATATTTCCCTTTATGGAGACCCTTATTGTTGTGGTTATAGATGCCCCTTATTGTGACTTGCTGTTGAGCTTCTGTATTTTGCACACTGGTAGTTTTCCAACATTTTTACAAACTGTCTGTAATTAAACGTTATTTTTTTGAAGCTGGTGGGAAGTGAGCCAGCTTGAAGAGAAGCCCCGAGCCTAAGAATTCTTTATACAAAGCAACTAGGACATTGGGCTCCTTCGCTGCTTCTCTGGGCTCCTGCCATGCTGCACAAAATAAGTTGTTATACAAGCGCCCTTGGAAGAAAGGAACTCCTATTAATTGCTGTGGGGAAAAGAGAATGTTTATATTCATGCTTGTTCCACAGCCAGTTAGCAACTGTTACTTAAAGTGAGCCTTTAGCATTCAGCTAATTCTATGTGGCTCCAGGGCTGGCATGGGGGGGGGGGCAAACTGGGAAAGTGCCCATGTAGCGGCCGTTTGCAGGAAGCCAGGCTTGTTTTTACACTGGTTCATATATAAGAGATAAGCTAATATGATTTTATCTTTTAATATCCTTCAGAAAAAAGCTTTAAACTGGACCTTCACCCTGAATAAGAGTCTATCTTGTATGTTTCCCCCACCCTGTACATACAGATTGGCCACATTAAATATCATCCTACCTGCACCTATTGTATTTACTTAGCCTTTTAACATCCAAGATGGTGGCTTGTGGAATCTCAGGCTGCCTGGAGACAGGAAGTGTCTTATGACTATGCTGCTGTCCTTTTCCTGACCACAGCTCTGCTCTGTCTGTGCAAAGCTCAGATATAACTCCGCCCCCTGTGCTTTTCACCCCTCTCCTCTGCTCAATACAGGTCCTTCTCAAAGAATTAGCATATAGTGCTAAAGTTCATTATTTTCCATAATGAAATGATAACAATTTAACTTTCATATATTTGAGATTCATTGCACACCAACTGAAATTTTTCAGGTCTTTTTTTGATTTAATACTGATGATTTTGCCATACAGCTCATGAAAACCCCAAAATCCTATCTCAAAAAATTAGCATATTTCATCCGACCAATAAAAAAAAAGTGTTTTTAATAAAAAAAAGTCAACCTTCAAATAATTATGTTCAGTTCTGCACTCAATACTTGGTCGGGAATCCTTTTGCAGAAATGACTGCTTCAATGCGGCGTGACATGGAGGCAATCAGCCTGTGGCACTGCTGAGGTGTTATGGAGGCCCATGATGCTTCTATAGCGGCCTTAAAGTGGACCAACACCCAGGATTTTGACTATCCTGGGTCTTGGTCCACTTCGGTGGGCCACCCCCGATCGGGGTGCCCCGCTGTGTGAAACCCCCCCGAACCCCCCGAAAAACTCACCTCTCCCCGCTCCCAGCGCCGACGGACAAGCCGCGGACAAGCGGCTCCTCCGGCGCCGCCTCCCGCGCGTCACTCTTGACGTGCGCGCGCCCGCGCCGGCCATTCACAGACGGCCGCCGCCGAAGATAGTGTAAGGAGTTTGGGGTGTTTGGGGGGGTTTCATACCGAGATCAGGATGTCCCGCGGGGAGGGAGGTGATCGGCCCGGGAATCTTATAGATTCCCGGGCCGATCACCCATGGGTGTTGGTCCACTTTAAGCTCATCCAGAGTGTTGAGTCTTGCGTCTCTCAACTTTCTCTTCACAATATTCCACAGATTCTCTATGGGGTTCAGGTCAGGAGAGTTGGCAGGCCAATTGAGCACAGTAATACCATGGTCAGTAAACCATTTACCAGTGGTTTTGGCACTGTGAGCTGGTGCCAGGTCGTGCTGAAAAATGCAAACTTCATCTCCATAAAGCTTTTCAGCCGATGGAAGCATGAAGTACTCCAAAATCTCCCGATAGCTAGCTGCATTGACCCTGCCCTTTATAAAACGCAGTCGACCAACACCAGCAGCTGACATGGCACCCCAGACCATCACTGACTGTGGGTACTTGACACTGGACTTCAGGCATTTTGGCATTTCCTTCTCCCCAGTCTTCCTCCAGACTCTGGCACCTTGATTTCCGAATGACATGCAAAATTAGCTTTCATCAGAAAGTACTTGGGACCACTGAGCAACAGTCCAGTGCTGCTTCTCTGTAGCCCAGGTCAGGCGCTTATGCCGTCGTTTCTGGTTCAAAAGTGGCTTGACCTGGGGAATGCGGCACCTGTAGCCCATTTCCTGCACACGCCTGTGCACGGTGGCTCTGGATGTTTCTACTCCAGACTCAGTCCACTGCTTCCGCAGGTCCCCCAAGGTCTGGAATCGGTCCTTCTCCACAATCTTCCTCGGGGTTCGGTCACCTCTCGTTGTGCAGCGTTTTCTGCCACATTTTTTCCTTCCCACAGACTTCCCATTGAGGTGCCTTGATACAGCACTCTGGGAACAGCCTATTTGATCAGAAATTTCTTTCTGGGTCTTACCCTCTTGCTTGAGGGTGTCAATGATGGCCTTCTGGACAGCAGTCAGGTCGGCAGTCTTACCCATGATGGTGGTTTCTAGTAATGAACCAGGCTGGGCTTTTTTAAAAGCCTCAGGAATCTTTTGCAGGTGTTTAGAGTTAATTAGTTGATTCAGATGATTAGGTTAATAGCTCGTTTAGAGAACCTTTTCATGATATGCACATTTTTTGAGATAGGATTTTGGGGTTTTCATGAGCTGTATGGCAAAATCATCAGTATTAAAACAAAAAAAGACCTGAACAATTTCAGTTGGTGTGCAATGAATCTCAAATATATGAAAGTTTAATTTTTGTCATTTCATTATGGAAAATAAAGAACTTTAGCACTATATGCTAATTTTTTGAGAAGGACCTGTATGTGATGCTTCTGAGGCAAGATGGCGGTGGCCATATCCTAGAGTACTGAAGCCCAGCTGCAGAAAGAAAAGACTAAAAACTTAAAATATATTAATTTTAGATGCTGGGGAATAGTTTTTTTAAGGGCTTGGGCTTTTCATTAAATGATGCTGAAGGTCCGGTTTAAGATTTTGGTTGCCTTTATATTAAAATGGCCATCCATGGTTAATGCACCATTGGATTTTTAACCATTATTTTTAATAAGAGAGGTTAAAATTGTTATAATGGACCTAAATCCTCCCTGGCAATTATAGGTCAAGGTGAACTAAAACCTATTTACCTTTATATATATATATATATATATATATATCACAACATTTATGGGAAACTCACCTCTTGATCATGGTATAACAGGGGACCAGGAAACAGCCCTCATTTGATAACGATCTGCCAGATAAAGATGACTCTCTAATGCAGTGAGAGGGGTAGTGTAGGCAATGGCAGTTTCTCAAGAGTTATTGGGGTTCTTTGGACTTTGGGGTAACAAGTTGTATTCAGAAATAGAGAATTCATCTTGGTTGTGTATTCTTTAAAAGTAGTATGATGTATGGCAACAGACCATATTCAGTCATAAATTAAGGGGGTGACCTTCTATTTAATACCCTGTGTCTCCAAAAGGTCCAGCACTAAATGTAGGATATGTGGTTACATTCTGTGCTTTTCATGGCAATATGTGTGGCATTTATATGGATTTGCAGAGATAGATATGACAAAGAGTATTAATGTACCAAGGATATGGGCTACCTCCAGGGGAAAAAAAAACACTGCCACAATACCACTCCATTTCCCCCGTTGTTTGTCCTTGCTTTTCTGGGACATTTTCCCTGCTAGGTGACCAGTGCCTTGCTATGAACTGTTGCTATGAAGCCTTCTACAATGAACTGTTGCTACTCATGTGAACAGGGGCGAACTGGGGTTAAAAAGTGGCCCGGGACTTTTATGGTCTCACCAGCCCTTCTGCAGCGTGCCAAGTATATTACATTATATATATATATATATATATATATATATATTACATGCATCATATTTGCTTAGCCCAAATAACACCTAGGACAGGGAGGGGCATCGAGTGGGCTATTTTTTTTAAAGCGGAACAAAACCCAGTAATTTTCCATGTTATGTTCCAACTGTGTACTATCACAGTACTGACACTGACAAGTTACCTATCTCACCCTCACTCCAGCAGCTTTCCCTGACTAAGGCCTCGATTCAATAAAGGTAGAAACGGGGAGGCCGATTCATTAATAGCGGCAGGTAGCGACAGTTGAACGACTGTAGCGGCATTTTCAGAGCGCCCGCTAGTAGTCGCTGTGCTTGGCCGTTGTTCGGTAGTTGATAGCGACTCAGTCGGTTTGCCGTAATGTTGAATATTGGGTGAGGAGTCGCTATTTGACTGGTTCCGCGCTGTATGGGAGCGCATGACAGCGACTGGCCCTAGCGACCGGCTCCCACCATATTCATTAACAAATCACGCTCCAAAAATTCTCGCGCTGTAAAATGCATGTTTAAATCCCAGAGCGCTGGCGGCGATGTGTTAAAAGTCGTTTTTTAACCCCCAAACAACCATATTTTGGAAACCAAAAAAAAACAAGTTTTTAAAATAATTTTGTAATATGAATACATTAATATCAGACCTGTAATATAAATTCTGTACATTTTTTTTTTGTTTTTTTAACTTAAAAAAATTATTTAAAATGGCAGAAGTGGTCACAGAATTTTTCACATTTAAAAAAAAAAAAAAAATTAATAATAATTAATTATGAATATTTAAAGATTGTTCCATTGAAATGCATTGGAGAGCGCCAGGTAGCGAGAGGTCATACCTGTCACTGTTCAAGGTCGGACGCTGGCGATGTGGGCTGAGGCTGGAATAATGATGAATGAGTGGCTATATGGCGCTATCTCAGTCGCTAAGCAGGATTGGCTTGATAAATGTGTGATTGTGGTGGGGAGCCGGCGTTCTCGTGGCGGGGCCCGTCATTACCGGCCGCTCACCAGTCGCTACCTGTCGCTATTCCTTCATAAATAAGGGCCAAAATCTCATGGTAGTAAAATATTTAATTCATGAGAAAAAAGCCTGAGAATGTCACTGTTGCTGAATCACTAGATAGAAAGACAATGAAAGTCAATGGCAGCTTTTACTACAGTGTAGAAAGGAGTAAAAAGTTCTCTACTTTTCTTAGGAGTAAAAAAGTGCCGTTGACTTTCATTGATTTCTTAGCTGGTGATTCAGTAACAGTGACATTCTCAGGTTTTTTTCTCATGAATTAAATCTTTTACTACCAAGAGAATTTCTTTCTACCTTTATTGAATCAAGGCCTAAATGTCCATGTCCTGAAAAGGCCACTAGTGTGATTAAACACCTATCTAGCACTGACTAAACGCTTTCCCCAAATAAATGTCCTGAAAAGAACAGTTGTTTTACAATAAAAAAGAAGCCCTGTCTGTCCCTCAGCAGCAGTAACTCTCCCTAGCTAACATGCAGAGCGCACAGCAACTAGTGATGCGGGCCCCTTCTTTTATACTGCCGGCCAAATGTCCTCCTGGGCCAACGGAGTTTGGGCCGACCGTCAAACTCGCGCACAGATCTTTAGCTGAATTCTGTGCTTGGGTTTGGGTGACCCGAACACGCAAAGTTCGTTACGAACCCAGAGCTATGTGGTTTGCGTTCGCCCAACCCTAGTCATCTACCATGGTGTTAAAACACAGTATATGAGCAGTTGTTAGGTGATATGACTAGGGATGAGCGAACCGGTTCGGACGAACCGGAATTCGCTCCGAATTTCAGGGAAAATTCGATTCGGCACGAACCCGAATTTTTTTTGGTTCGTGCCGATCGAATTTTCCCTGAAATAAAAAAAAAAAATGCCGGCATGGTGGGAGCGGGCAGGCAGGCTACGCTTCCGCCACTCGCTGACAGCGCAGCCGGCCTGCCCGCTCCCACCATGCCGGCATTTGTTTAAAAAGCAAACACTTACCTGCATGGTCGGAGCGTGGAGGCCGGCGCCGCTCTCAGCTGTCATCAGAGGACGTGTCATCAGAGGGCGACTGAGAGCGGCGCCGGCCTCCACGCTCCGTCCATGCAGGTAAGTGTTTGCTTTTTAAACAAATGCCGGCATGGTGGGAGCGGGCAGGCCGGCTGCGGCCCGCTGACAGGCGTAGCCGGCCTGCCCGCTCCCACCATGCCGGCATTTTTTTTTTCAGATGAGCGATTCGTGAAAGTTCGATTCGGGCGAACCCGAATTTCTTGGGGAAATTCGGCGAATCGCCCGAATTGAACTTTCAAGAAGTTCGCTCATCTCTAGATATGACATATATTTATAATTTATTAAGAAGCAATGCATTCTTCAAAATTGATATTTTCCAAGATTTAAAACTTTTATTTTAACGAGCATTTCCTGTAAAAAAAAAAGTCAATGTTTTTTCTGCATTTCCATGTGGTTTCCCACTGTGCTCATTAACATCTACTGTACTTCAAATCTTTAATCCCTGAAACCAGACTGCATTGGCTCCCCAGGGATCTTATAATCCGGACCTCTAATTGCCATCTTGGCTGTCAATAGAAAGAGACCGACCTCAAGGAGTACGGCCCGACCTCCATTATGTTGTTGCTGCCTTTTCTTGTTTTACAGCCAACGAATAATGCAAGGAAGGGGGGGGCGGATGTGACTGGAATTTCTATGTGTTATTATTTTCCAACCTAAAGACCATACAAGCATTCAAAGCAATTACATGTTTATTTAAAAGTATTCTGCTGGCATTGCAGTGCTGCTGAGATCTCATAATGCCCCTACAACCTACTCACTTAAATGGATAAAATGTTGTGCAAGTTGAATATGGTCTCATTGTTAAAGGTTTTCGTAACCCACACATGTGCTCAACCCTCCTCCTCAAGGGCCACCAACAAGGCCACACTGATGCACAGGTGATATAATTAGTGCTCAGGCAGGGCTATAAAACCTTTGTAAATCCTGGGCTATTGGTGGTCCATGAGGAATAAGGTTGAGTACCCCTACATGTAACCTAAATCAAGGTGTCAAGAGTCTGTTACATTACCTTTTTGTTAAATACAATTTTTACATAGTTGACTATACACAGCAGGCAGCAGCCAAGACTCCACTATGGGGCGCAAGGGGCTCAGCTGCAAAGAGGTGGCTCTAATGCCCCTGAAGAGGTGGCTCCTGTCCAGGTGGCTCTAATGGCCACCCTGACCCGAGACCAGCAGACTGCCACACTATTGCTGCTGGCATTGATGATAAATGAGGATTTCTGCCCCCCTTCCCCTAGGCTGCTTTACCTTGTGGCCCAATTAAAACTAGGGGCCAATACATCACAGTTTAGAGAGGGGGGAAAGACTCTATAGACCCCCCTAGTCTGATTTTTGGTTTTCTTTATGGCCTGAATAATAAGGTACGTCTGGCTTCATTGGGGGATTGGGGTCTAGTTCAAATGAAGGCCCCAACCATGACATATAGGTTATAGAGGGGCCCAGTCTCTATACAGTCTATATTTATACTTCCAACTTGTCAGGGTGGGAAAGAGGGACAGTTGTTGAATTAAGCCAAGCCCCCTCATTAAGGGACGGATAGCAGATACAGTGTAACAGTTACAACAATATAAACATCCTGGACGAGCAAATGAATAATTTATTAATGCAGATCTGCATATTAAACTTTAAAGAAGGACAAAGAATAACAACGGAGGACAGGGGGACATGGACTCAAAGAAGGGTACAGTCCCTCCAAATCAGGGACATTTGGGAGATATGCCTATATTACGTGTCTGCCCCCCATAACATATAATGTGATGGCTGGGCCCCTAGCCCATAAAGCAGGGGTGTCAAACTCATTTTTACCGAGGGCCACATGAGCTTATTGGTCATCTTCAAAGGGTCGGTTAATAACAAATGCGAAATAAAATGCAAACATGACCAAATGAAGGTTGAAATGAAATGAACACAACTTCAAATGAAGGTTTACAGCCACAGAATTATTTTTTCCCAGGATAGATGCAGATGCAGAATTATTTTGCCACAATAGCCACAGAAGGTACATAGAAAAGCAGAATTATTTTGCCCTGAACCATCACAAAATTATTTTACCCAGGACAGCCACAAAATGATTTTTCCTGAGACAGGCATTGAATTATATTGCCCAGAATAGATGCAGATGCTGAATTATTTTGCCCAGAATAGATGCAGATGCTGAATTATTTTGCCCAGGATAGGTGCAGATGCTGAATTATTTTGCCCAGGATAGATGCAGATGCTGAATTATTTTGCCCAGGATAGATGCAGATGCTGAATTATTTTGCCCAGGATAGATGCAGATGCTGAATTATTTTGCCCAGAATAGATGCAGATGCTGAATTATTTTGCCCAGAATAGATGCAGATGCTGAATTATTTTGCCCAGGATAGGTGCAGATGCTGAATTATTTTGCCCAGAATAGATGCAGATGCTGAATTATTTTGCCCAGGATAGGTGCAGATGCTGAATTATTTTGCCCAGAATAGATGCAGATGCTGAATTATTTTGCCCAGAATAGATGCAGATGCTGAATTATTTTGCCCAGGATAGATGCAGATGCTGAATTATTTTGCCCAGAATAGATGCAGATGCTGAATTATTTTGCCCAGGATAGATGCAGATGCTGAATTATTTTGCCCAGAATAGATGCAGATGCTGAATTATTTTGCCCAGAATAGATGCAGATGCTGAATTATTTTGCCCAGAATAGATGCAGATGCTGAATTATTTTGCCCAGAATAGATGCAGATGCTGAATTATTTTGCCCAGGATAGATGCAGATGCTGAATTATTTTGCCCAGGATAGATGCAGATGCTGAATTATTTTGCCCAGGATAGGTGCAGATGCTGAATTATATTGCCCAGAATAGATGCAGATGCTGAATTATTTTGCCCAGAATAGATGCAGATGCTGAATTATTTTGGATACAGATACAGAATTCTTTCAGCACCACATACAGACGAAAATACATGCTGCCAGTTTCAGCGGCCTTGGAGTTTGCTAGAAGGGGAGCCACCTAGCAGCCGTCAGAGGGCCATGTAAAAAGGGCTGCACCTGGCTCCTGGGCCTTGAGTTTGACACATGTGCCATAGAGCTTTTGTTTCCTATATGATCTGGATTTTGAGGTAAGCCTGGTTGCCTTGGGGCCAGAGGCTCAGTTTAAACTAGGGACAATCTAACACTCATAGATTATGAGGGAGGCCCAGACATTGCTGCTGTTTGGGGCCAAAAAATTCACATGACAGCCATGACATAGTGTTGGACTGGCTCACCCGAGCACCATCCTTTCCGTGGGCCCCGGTGTTTCTGGCTTACCCGAAGTGTTCTTTGAGTTTATTTCTTCAATAAGTTACATTTGTTATTTGGTCAATAAACCTCATATTTGGTTCCGGGGTGAATACTGCTGCAATGAATGTGAATATGTTTCACACTTGGAAGCTTCAGTTAAAGAACACTGATGGGTATTGCCAATCTTGAAAGGAGCTTACTGAGCATACAGCAAGTGGGGTAGAAACGTGGGGAAATGGGAGCAGGTAAGTAACTGGGTAAATGTAGTTAGAGGGTGCGGAAAGGGAGACCAGAAAAGAAAAGCCATGTCTTTGTCTGTGAATCCAAGCAAAATTGCCAATTTGGGTAATGATGCAGGAGACGTATTTTTTACACTTTCCCTCGAACTGATATAGGGGTCCCCTGGACCATACCTATACCAGTTCATACTCCATTCTCTGTACCACCAATGTCCAGGGTAGTGCGGATGAGCCGGCCACCCATAGCACGGGCACCGGTGATATAGGGAATATGGTCTTGTAATGTTCAGGGCTAGGGGCTTAGGGGGGGACCCACACATTTAATAAAAAAATTGGTGGGAAATGTATTTTCAATTTAACCCCCTCGTCACATGTTTTAAAAAGCATCAAAAAATGCTTAGAGGGTCCCCCCTCTAAGCATTAACAACCCGGTAATCCAAGCATAGGGGCTTGTAATTCCAGGGCTTAAGGGACGTCCAGCCAGCCCCTGGCCCTGAACATTACAAGACCATATGCCCTTCAACACAGGTCTGGTGCACAGCTGCGGCCCATGTTATGGGCTGCTGGGCTCATCCGCACCACCCTGGCCATTGGTGGTGCGGGTAATGGAGTATTAAAACTGGTATAGGGATCCATCATTTGAAGAGTGTTAAAGAAACACACACATATTTTAAAAAATAAACTTTATTATTCATAATTAAAGTGGACCAACACCCAAGTTGGTCCACTTCTGCGGGGCATCCCGCTGTGTGAAAGCCCCTAAAATCTTATCGGCGACGGACAAGCGACGGATAAGCCGCCGCCTCTCGCGCGTCCCTCTTATAGGGCGCGCGCCCGCGCCGGCCATTCACAAACGGCACGGGAGGCGGTGGTGGCGGCTTATTCGTCGCCGATAAGGTAAGATTTTAGGGGCTTTCTGGGGGGGTTTCACACAGCGGGGCATCCCGGGAGCTGATCGGCCCGGGAATCTTATAGATTCCCAGGTCGATCAGGGGTGGGTGTTGGTCCACTTTAATATACTCTTACCTTCTCCCCCTCGGGACTCCTGCTCAGGCTCCTTTAAATGTATGCCGCAGGGGCGTCTAAGGATACTCCTGTGGCATTAGGAAATGAAGGGTTCCCCTCCTGTTCATCCTGACTCCTGGCCGGGGACTCCATGATGAGCTTTTATATTACAAAGCGGGCCTCTCTGGAATCTCCCCAACATCACGTCTGATGCCACAAAAATGGGCGTGGCCTTAAGGGGGTTGCACAGGAAAATCCCCCTGTAAGTCCGTCATAAGGGCTTTCTAGGGAACAGGGGCGTCAATAACGCGGCCTCACAGCCGTGGGTTACAAGCCCTTATGCTTGATGCATGGGCTGGGACCCCACGTTTAAAAAAAAGATGTAAGAAACATTACTGAAAAATAAATAAATTAGAACCCCGCTGTCACTTTACTGGCTTTAACGAATGCCGGTTAAGCAATTAAAAAAGAAAAAATACAGTTCAAAAATAAAAAGTCAGGCTACTTTCCATTAAATGAAAATTGTATCTAACGAAAAATACCTAAAAAATTACAAAAAAGTCCCAAGAAAAAAAAAAAACGCTGCCAGTTATCCACAGCGGGGCCCAGTTTAAAACAGAATAAAAACTTGCGTTATAAGGGGGTTCCCATTTTTTTTTATGGATACCTATTAGTACTGTCCCTACCCCATTTTGTGCAGGCCAATCGCCCTAGTGTTACCCCCAATGTTCCATCTGACACCTGTCAAAAATATTTTATTTATTTTTTAATGTATTTTTAATTTGTTTTCATTTGTTAAATTTGTTTTATTTATTTAATTTGTGTTTTCTGAAATTAATGTATTTAGTACTTTTCCTACCCCATTTTGTGCAGAGCAATCTCCCTGGTGTTACTCCCTGATTTGCCCTCTGACAATATTTAATTTTTATTATTTATTATTTATTTTTTTCTGTTATTATTTTAAGTACTTTCCCTACTCCATTTTGTGCAGGACAATTGCCCTGTTGCCTCCCCCCCCCCCCCCCCGATTTGCAGCCCTTGCTACCCCAAATTTTCCAGCCAATTTTGAGCCCCAAATTTGGTTCCCCATTGACTTCAATGAGGTTTGAGCTGCAAGTTCGGCCAAACTGGGTTTGCTGATTCGCTCTATTCTTCAGTTGCAATTTTCTCCCCAGCATCTCTAGTGCTCTGCAACCTCCTCCAGCCTCCTGTCTTAACAGATGAAGCGTAGGAGAAGAACTTGAAGGAAACAAGCTTGCTAGCCATGCCCCCTGACTTCAAGATCATTAAGTCTTAGAAGTTTTCATGGGCTGGAGCATTTGATTTCTAGGTTTATAAGTATGTAAAGCAAAAAGAAAATGCATATCCTATCGCTTAGTATCTTGCAGGCGGTGTCTCCATTCTTGCAGCTCTAATGCTGACAGTGTGCTCCTGGGGTATTTTTGAGGCTTTACTATTGATCCAGCCAATAGGCACCCAAGCTGAAGATACTCAGGGAGAGGAGAATACAATGGCCCCTAGCTGTGGTTACTTTGGCTGGGGTCTGCTTTAAAGTGGACCAAAACCCACGCTGGAGTCTATGAGGCCCCGATCGGGGGTGCCTTGCTGTGTGAAACACCCCAGGTCTCCCAAAAACCCACCTTCGCACCCAGTCTAATGGCGCATGCGCAAGCAGTGCCTGCATCCCCGCTACCTGGGGGGTTTCACACAGCAGGGAGGGGCAAAGTCCAAAACCAAGGATAGTCAAAATCTTGGGTTTTGGTCCACTACAAATCTGGATATCTGTAGCGCACAATGCCTGGTAAGTGACAGCAAGGAGCCAGTGCTCTTTATAGCCAGGGTTACTGGTGTGGGTTTATGAGGTGTAAGTGTTATAGGAAACCCCAATTATACCAAATGCACCAAATCAAAGGCAGGGCTGCACTTTCTATAAAGCAACTGTATATTCCTTATATCCTTTTTAAAGTGAAAGTTTCAAATTGAATAAGTTCACACAATTCCAGTCACAATGCAGGTTCTCTTTATTGCAGATGTTACACTCCTGCGGCAGAAGGTTGGTCACAGCTGGAATTAATCCTATTGGTAAACCTCTAGGTACTGACTTCAAACCAAGCTCCTAGGGCTGTCACTGTTCCAGTTCCCCCGACTACATTCTGGGCCACCAACCCCCGACTGTTTTTCCTCAGCTACTTGAACTGCAAGACACTGACTCCTGGCTGGGTACTTACTTAAAGGAGCAGTATCGCGCATTTTTCTTGGTGACCTATATTTAAATGGTACTTTGAATGTAGATAAGTGTTGGAGTAAGAATTACAAATTTAGAAAAAAATGATGTGTGTGTTGAGCAGCTGGAGACTAATAGCTCATGTTTATGTCTTCTGAGTGTCGGAGCCCAACACTCTGGCCAGTTCCATGCTGAGGAGAGGGAGAAACAATGTATCAAAGTATCAGCTGTTCAGCGCTGGCAGCCGTCCAGCATAAGATAACAACATTGCAACATTGCCTGGCCAGAACTTATATATCTAAAACAGAGAGAAAAGCTCTAGAAGTCATTTAGCTGATTTTGACAGTTTTCCCTTCATGTTGGCTCTGCTGCAGAATCTTTCAGTTTACCATTTTCTCTTTCATATTCTTATTTTTCATTTTTCCATATGATCTTTCTTTCAGCTTTGTGTGTTTTGAGCAAAGCCCAACCCAGGATTTTCACTATCTGGAGTTTTGTTTTGTGCCCCTAGGGGCATCCCGACTTGGGATGCCTTGATATGTGAAATCCCCAAGTTCGCCTGTGAAAAAGTACCTTTCCCTGTCCCACAGCGCATGCGCGGGCTCTCATCCAATCAGCTCTGTTTGCATGCAGATGGGGAGCCTGTGCAGTAACCTTCCTGGCCGCCCGGCCTGTCTAAATGACTATCTGCGTGAGCGCGCCAGAAAAATGGGGGATCTGTGGTTATCCAGGGGTCGTTTCACACAGTGGGCATCCTGATTTAGGATGCCCAAGGGGCAAGGTCAATGGCCGGGTCTTATAGACTTCAGGGTCGGCAACTCAGGGTTTTGTTCCACTTTAATACCTTTAGATTTTCCTGCACAGTTATTCAAAGAAGAATTTCAGTTATTTTCAGTCAGTTTAGTTTATTTTGTATCGATTTTACACATTTGAGTCACTTGGTCTCATAACAAAAGCAGCACCTCACACACACACACAGCCGTTACCACTGATTACAGTGTCAGCCTCTGAGGTAAAGTGTTGGTAGGAGACCAGTGGGCTAAATGAAGCAGCTCACTAAATACAACCCAGCAGATCCCCCTATTCAGCAAATGGACTGAGCCATTGTCATTATACAATTTAAAAGAGAGGCATATATTTTTTCCTTTTTCTATCGCCAGATTATTTATACACATGTTAGAAGCTATTGTGTGGCTATTTAATTATTTATCTTTTTTAATGCAAATTTCGCGATACTGCTCCTTTAAGTTCCCTTTAGCTCAGACAAGTTACCTCCCTGTAACATCCCTTGCACATGTATCACATGTCCATTGGCATGTACTGCACATGTCAGGGCAGCCTTCTAGGTTGTCTCAGACCTAACATCTTCCTGTCTTTCTGCCTTTTCCCTAAATTTAGCTAATCACCTTTTGAAATAACTGGGTCCCATTCTAGCTATATCTCTACTCACAGCTATTTTGTCTCTTTCTCAAACTACACTGGCTAACTAATTCCATACTAACTCCCAGCAGTGGAAAACTGGAGCCAAAAATCAGGCCAGGATTTTACTTCTACTGAGCAACTCTTTTTCTATCCTAATAGACTTGCCACCAAACTTAAACACAGCCTATTAAATTGACCTGCTTATCCTGCACCTCTGTCCTAATAACTCACCTTCATCACATGCCAGGGGCATATATGTGGCGATTGATACATGACATATTGATACATATATATATGATACATGACATATTGATACATATATATATGATACATGACATATTGATACATATATATATGATACATGACATATTGATACATATATATATGATACATGACATATTGATACATATATATATGATACATGACATATTGATACATATATATATGATACATGACATATTGATACATATATATATGATACATGACATATTGATACATATATATATGATACATGACATATTGATACATATAGATATGATACATGACATATTGATACATATAGATATGATACATGACATATTGACACATATATATATGATATATGACATATTGATACATATATATATGATACATGACATATTGATACATATATATATGATACATGACATATTGATACATATATATATATGATACATGACATATTGATACATATATATATGATACATGACATATTGATACATATAGATATGATACATGACATATTGATACATATAGATATGATACATGACATATTGATACATATATATATGATACATGACATATTGATACATATATATATGATACATGACATATTGATACATATAGATATGATACATGACATATTGATACATATATATATGATACATGACATATTGTACAGAAAGAAGATCCAAAACAAGTCAAATTCATGGGTTTTTGTTTCTTTTTAACCCTTTAAGTGCCAGCTACATAGAATTCACGTAGCTGCCTCTCTGACCGTTAAGTGCCAATGGCATGAATTCTATCTGGTGTTTTCCCCTAGTTGCGGCCAAAAAAATAAATGCTCGCCTCCATTCAGGATTCAGCGCTGGAGCAGGGGACATCCGATCCCCCCCCCCAGGGTCTTCAGCAGGGAAGAGAACGGGGAGGCTGATTCATTACTAGAGCCAGGTATCTAGCATCTGTATAGCGACACTTAGGCCCTTATTTATGAAGGAATAGCGACAGGTAGCGACTGGTCAGCGGCCGGTAATGACGGGCCCCGCCACGAGAACGCCGGCTCCCCACCACAATCACACATTTATCAAGCCGATCCAGCTTAGCGACTGAGATAGCGCCAGATAGCGACTCATTCATCATTATTCCAGCCTCAGCCCACAGCGCCAGCGTCCGACCTTGAACAGCGACAGGTATGACCTCTCGCTACCTGGCGCTCTCCAATGCATTTCAATGGAACAATCTTTAAATATTCATAATTAATTGTTACTTATTTATTTATTTTTTTTATGTGAAAAATTCTGTGACCACTTCTGCCATTTTAGATTATTTTTTTTTAGGGGAAAAAAATAAAAAAAATAAATTGTACAGAATTGATATTACAGGTCTGATATTAATGTATTCATATTACTAAATTATTTAAAAAACTTTTTTTTTTAGTCTTCAAAAATATGGTTGTTTGGGGGTTAAAAAACTACTTTTAACCCATCGCCCATTTTAACCCACCGCCAGCGCTCTGGGGTTTAAACATGCATTTTACAGCGCGAGAATTTTTTGAGCGTGATTTGTTAATGAATATGGTGGGAGCCGGTCGCTAGGGCCAGTCGCTATCATGCGCTCCCATACAGCGTGGAACCTGTCAAATAGCGACTCCTCACCCAATATTCAACATTACGGCAAACCGACTGAGTCGCTATCAACTACTGAACAACGGCCAAGCACAGCGACTACTAGCGGGCGCTCTGAAAATGCTGCTACAGTCGCTCAACTGTCGCTACCTGCCGCTATTAATGAATCGGCCTCCCCGAGCGACCACTAGTATACGCTGTGATTGGCTATCGGGCGCTGTAACAGAGCGCCTCAGTCGCTGTAGTAACCTGGCCAGCATTGATGAATGAGATGTATGTTGAGCGTTCTAACTCCAGTACAGTGCTGCCAGGAGCAAAAGGTAGCACCAGCTCATTGCGACTGACTCTCAATGACTCACACCATATTCAACAAAAAAACACACAGCATAGGCGCTCTGGATCTGGTCGCTATAGCAAAGAGTGCCAGACGCTGTGTGGTTAAAGTCTGTTTTTGAACACATATCCACCAGTAACAAAGCGAAAAAACATGGAATGAAACTGTTGTAACATTGTGACATTAACACTTTAATGCCAGACCTGTAATGACAATTCTGCATAAAAATATAAAAAATCCAAAAAGTTTTTTTTCTAGGCCAGGAGAGGTGACACAATTATTTGAGAGAAAAAAAATGATAAACAAAAAACCCTGTTTTAAGAGAAGAAAAGGAACGTCCATTGAAATGTATTGGAGAGCGACAGGTGGAGACAGGTAATACCTGGGGCTCTGGAAGCTAGAGTGATGGCGCTATACGCTGAGCCGCCTGTAATGATGAATTGTACGCTACATGACGCTGTTAGAGTCGCTCACCAGAATCGCTTTCATAAATGTGGTATTGCGTACAGTGGCAGGCGTTCACCAGATGATGCCTGCCGCTACCTGATGCTATCCCTTCATGAATAACCCCCAATATGTGTGTGTGTGTGTGTGTGTGTGTGTGTGTGTGTGTGTGTGTGTGTGTGTGTGTGTGTTATTTACATTTAACACTTTGTGAACTGGTAAAGGGTCCTAGAGACCCCTATGCCAGTTCAAGGGACAGGAGAGCCTGCAAATCCATGTGGGCTATGATTGCCTTCAGCCAATCAGTGTGCTCGATTTCACTCGGCTCCCTTTAGCCTTGTCAGTCTCCTGAATGGCTAAGCAGCCGAGCAGAGCCGTAAGGAGCCGAGTGTACCGCAAGCCGTGTACCCCGCTCAGTCTTTAACTTTGGCTTGCCCGTGTCGCCAATTCAGAGGTGAGCAGGTATACCCCTGTGGCACCAAGACAGCGAGGATTCCGGGAGAAGGTGATTAAAAAGGGGGATCCAGGGGCTTTCCCACAGCGGGGCATCCCAACTTGGGATGCCCCATGAGTGGAGCTCCAGAGTTCCTCTTTGAGCCTTCCAATAGTTGTCATGAAAATGAAAGCTCATTATACACATGTACTTTTTAGGAATCCCCCATTTGTTTTTGGCACTTATTAGATAACCTAAGTACACAAAGTCACATGATGTTTAGAGATTTAGGCCTTGATTCACAAAGAGTTGAAAGAAACTCTCATGGTAGTAAAAAATTCAGTTCATGAGAAAAAAAGCCTGAGAATGTCACTGTTAGTGAATCACCAGATAGGAACACAATGAGAGTCAATGGCACTTTTTACTACAGGTAAAAAGGGGTAAAAAGTTCAATACTTTTTCAGGAGTAAAAAAGAGACATTGGCCTTGATTCACAAAGGGTTGAAAAAAACTCTCATGGTAGTAAAAAATTCAATTCATGAGAATAAAGCCTGAGAATGTCACTGTTAGTGAATCACCAGATAGGAAGACAATGAAAGTCAATGGCACTTTTTTACTCCTGGAAAAAGTATTGAACTTTTTACCCCTTTTTTACCTGTAGTAAAAAGTACCATTGACTCTCATTGTCTTCCTATCTGGTGATTCACTAACAGTGATATTCTCAGACTTTTTTCTCATGAATTGAATTTTTTACTACCATGAGAGTTTTTTTCAACCCTTTGTGAATCAAGGCCCAAGAACACAATATTACTCCGCACCACTACTTGTATGAAGGTGTGCCGGTTATATACAGGTCCCAACCTCAAATGGTATAGGGCATATAATACTCGACAAGGGTGTGGTGATCCAGAACACCCCCACAATATACCTGTATAGATACAACCGCACAAACCAAAAAATATATAAATTGATAATAACCCTTTATTTCATATACGGGTATTGTTACAAAACTAGGTCACACTTATAAAGTTAAAATCTGGGATTAAAAACATCAGACCCCCCGGATCATTATATAGCGCTCTAATGTATAAACAATTAATATCGAGTCCCTATATATACAAAATCATAACCGCTTGTGCCACTAAGTGTAAATACAAATGAATTAATCTAAACCGTATGTGCTACAATATGCTCTGTGCAAAACAATGCTTCTAAATAAATAAATAAATGAATTCATAAAATCTACCTATCAGTGCAAAGCAAGATTAAAGTGCCAAGTGCCGAACAAACATGTGCATTAAGCCTTCTCTCCTAAATACAAACATGAATCAAAAATGCCAATATGAATACCCAATTAGAACTAACAATAATAAAGTACTTAACCAGATATCAAGAGCTGTCCCCTGGGGGTCCGAACGAGCAAGAATAGCGACGCGTAGCGTGATCCCCACTGGATCACTTCCTCAGGCCGGTTTAGATTAATTCATTTGTATTTACACTTAGGGCCTTATTTATCAAGGGCTAGCGCCAGGTAGTGTCTGACGAGCGCCAGGTACCGCCAGCTAACGGCGGCTACCGACTCAAGTACGCCCGGCGGCAGTCACAATGACGCATTTATCACGCTAAATGAGGCTAGCGCCGGCGAGGGCGACAGCTAGCGCGGGATTCATCATGTAGCCGACTGCAACGAACAGCGCCGCTGCTAATCCCATCACAGCGCCAGGTATGACCTGTCGCTCCCTGGCGATGTTCAATGCATTTCAATGGAGCAATCTTTAATTAATCATAATTAATTGCTATTAATGTTTTTTTTTTTTTAATGTCAAAAATTCTGTGACCACTTCTGCTAGGATTTTTTTTTAAATTAAAAAAAAAAAAAATTTGTGCAGAATTGATATTACAGGTCTGATATTAATGTATTGATATTACAAAATGTTTATAAAAACTTGTATAATTTTACAATCAAAAAATATGGTTGTTTGGGGGTTAAAAACTATTTTACACCCATCGCCGCCAGCGCTCTGGGGTTTAAACAAGGAATTCACAGCGCGAAAAAATTCGGAGCGTGTTTTGTTAATGAATCTGCAGCAAGCCGTTCGCTCTGGCCATTCGCTGTCAGGCGCACCCATACAACGCGGAACCAGTCAAACAGCGACTCCTAACCCCGTATTCAACATTACCGCACACCGACTGAGTCGCTGTCAACAAGCAAACCCCGGCCAAGCACAGCGAATACTAGCGGGCGCTGAGAAAATCACGCTACTGGCGCTCATTTGTCGCTACCTGGCGCTATTAATGAATCGGCCTCCCCGTGGCACAAGCGGTTATGATTTTGTATATATAGGGACTCGATATTAATTGTTAATACATTAGAGCGCTATATAATGATCCGGGGGGTCTGATGTTTTTAATCCCAGATTTTAACTTTATAAGTGGGACCTAGTATTGTAACAATACCCGTATATGAAATAAAGGGTTATTATCAATGTATATATTTTTTGGTTTGTGCGGTTGTATCTATACAGGTATATTGTGGGGTTGTTCTGGATCACCCCACCCTTGTCGAGTGTTAATCTAAGACCAGGCGCAAATGAAATAACATTTTGTATTGAATCGGGCCCCAAACCTTCATGGAATGAAAGAAAAACATGCTAGATCATTTTGTACAGCTGCGCCTGATGACATCATAGGTCCAGGAGCCGTGTCATCCCCTGCGGGGAAGCCATGGACGTGACCAGCATCTGTAATAACAAAACCTTGAGAATACAAAATTGACACAGACACAGAATCACTTTATTTGCCATGGGCCGGTGGTACACAAGGAATACTTTTTGGCTGGTTAAATTGAGGGATGAGATATATAGTTAGGGCAGGGTTTCCCAACCTATAGATCAGGAGCCACATGTGGCTCGAGGACGGGGAGGCTGATTTATTAATAGCGACATGTAGCGACAGTTGAGTGACTGTAGCGGTATTTTCACAGCGCCCGCTAGTAGTCGCTGTGCTTGGCCGTTGTTCGGTAGTTGATAGCGACTCATGCCCTTATTCATCAAGCGATAGCGCCAGGTAGTGTCTGACGAGCGCCAGGTAGCGGCAGCTAACGGCGACTACCGACTCAAGTACGCCCGGCGGCGGTCACAATGACGCATTTATCAAGCAAAATGAGGCTAGCGCCGGCGAGAGCGACGGCTAGCGCGGCATTCATCATGAAGCCGCCTGGACCGAACAGCGCCGCTGCAAATTCCCTCACAGCGCCAGGTATGAGCTGTCGCTCCCTGGCGATGTCTAATGCATTTCAATGGAGCAATCTATAATTATTCATAATTAATTGGTATTAATTTTTTATTTTTTTATTTTTGTAATGTCAAAAAATCGGAGACCACTTCTGCAATGTTAGGATTTATTTTTAAGTAAAAAAAAAATTAAAAAAAATATGTGCAGAATTGATCTAACAGGTCTGGGATTAATGTATTCATATTACAAAATGATTCTAAAAACATGTATAATGTTACATTCAAAAAATATGGTTGTTTAGGGGTTAAAAACTAGTTAATACACATCGCCGCCAGCGCTCTGGGGTTTAAACAAGGAATGGACAGCGACAGCACATTCGGAGCGTGATTTGTTAATGAATATGAAGCTAGCCGTTCGCTCTGGCCATTCGTTGTCAGGCGCTCACATACAACGCTGGACCTGTGAAACAGCGACCCCCCAGCCCGTATTCAACATTACCGCACACCGACTGAGTCGCTGTCATCAAGCTAATGCCGGCCAAGCACAGCGAATACTGGCTGGCGCTGAAAAAAACACGCTATTAATGAATCGGCCTCTCAGTCGGTGTGGCATAATGTTGAATACAAGGTTACGAGTGGCTATTTGACAGGTTCCGCGCTGTATGGGTGCGCATGATAGCGACTGGTCAGAGCGACCGGCTTCCACCATATTCATCAAAAAATCACGCTCAAAAAATTCTCGCGCTGTGAAATGTATGTTTAAACCCCAGAGCGCTGGCGGCGATGGGTTAAAAGTAGTTTTTTTAACCCCCAAACCACCATATTTTTGGAAACCAAAAAAAAAGTATTTTAAATAATTTAGTAATATGAATACATTAATATCAGACCTGTAATATCAATTCTGTACATTTTTTGTTTTTTATTTTTTTTACCTTAAAAAAAGTATCTAAAATGGCAGAAGTGGTCACAGAATTTTTCACATTTAAAAAAAAAAAAATGAATAACAATTAATTATGAATATTTAAAGATTGTTCCTAGGGATGAGCGAATCGATCCGGACGAACCTGGATTCGATCCGAATTTCAGGAAAAATTCGATTCGGATCGAATCCGAATTTCCCCGCGATTCGATCACTCGAAGTTTTCCTTTAACATACATTCATTTACATTTACAGGCATTCTAAGATGGCGGACGGGACATGTCTGGACATCTATCCCGCGCCAGTGCAAGCTGGGGCAGTCACATGCAGCCTATCAGCAGCCAGCAAGCCCGGTGACGTCACACAGCGGTATTTAACGGCGGCCATCTTGCTTTTCCTCATTTCTCTATTGCATTCGTGACAGACAGAACGCTGTGTAGCTGAGGCAGTTAGACAGGCTGGAGACAGGGACAGACAGGGACAGGCTGGAGACAGGCAGGAGACAGGCAGGAGACAGACAGGAGACAGACAGGAGACAGACAGGAGACAGACAGAAAGCCAGGGAAAGGTAGGAAAAACGGAGCTGGCTGACAGGGAGATTTTTTTTTTTCATCCAGCCTTTGTTAGCGTTTTCAGGCTGCTTATAGTTATAGTAACTAACTGTGCATATATACTGAACTGATCTTAAGTCTGCTGTGAGGCATCCCATTCTGTGACTAAAGCAGCCTCTGTTTAAGACCATATAAGCATTTGCTCTTATCATATTTGAAATTAGCCTGATAAAGACACTTTTGCTGGGCAAAGCACTACTGGACCCTGCCAGGTCCATTCCTGCCCAGGGCATCCCATTCTGTGACTACAGCAGCCTCTGTTTAAGACCATATAAGCATTTGCTCTTATCATATTTGAAATTAGCCTGATAAAGACACTTTTGCTGGGCAAAGCACTACTGGACCCTGCCAGGTCCATTCCTGCCCAGGGCATCCCATTCTGTGACTAAAGCAGCCTCTGTTTAAGACCATATAAGCATTTGCTCTTATCATATTTGAAATTAGGCCTGATAAAGACACTTTTGCTGGGCAAAGCACTACTGTACCCTGCCAGGTCCATTCCTGCCCAGGGCATCCCATTCTGTGAGTACAGCAGCCTCTGTTTAAGACCATATAAGCATTTGCTCTTATCATATTTGAAATTAGGCCTGATAAAGACACTTTTGCTGGGCAAAGCACTACTGTACCCTGCCAGGTCCATTCCTGCCCAGGGCATCCCATTCTGTGACTACAGCAGCCTCTGTTTAAGACCATATAAGCATTTGCTCTTATCATATTTGAAATTAGCCTGATAAAGACACTTTTGCTGGGCAAAGCACTACTGTACCCTGCCAGGTCCATTCCTGCCCAGGGCATCCCATTCTGTGACTAAAGCAGCCTCTGTTTAAGACCATATAAGCATTTGCTCTTATCATATTTGAAATTAGGCCTGATAAAGACACTTTTGCTGGGCAAAGCACTACTGTACCCTGCCAGGTCCATTCCTGCCCAGGGCATCCCATTCTGTGACTAAAGCAGCCTCTGTTTAAGACCATATAAGCATTTGCTCTTATCATATTTGAAATTAGGCCTGATAAAGACACTTTTGCTGGGCAAAGCACTACTGTACCCTGCCAGGTCCATTCCTGCCCAGGGCATCCCATTCTGTGACTAAAGCAGCCTCTGTTTAAGACCATATAAGCATTTGCTCTTATCATATTTGAAATTAGCCTGATAAAGACACTTTTGCTGGGCAAAGCACTACTGGACCCTGCCAGGTCCATTCCTGCCCAGGGCATCCCATTCTGTGACTACAGCAGCCTCTGTTTAAGACCATATAAGCATTTGCTCTTATCATATTTGAAATTAGCCTGATAAAGACACTTTTGCTGGGCAAAGCACTACTGGACCCTGCCAGGTCCATTCCTGCCCAGGGCATCCCATTCTGTGACTAAAGCAGCCTCTGTTTAAGACCATATAAGCATTTGCTCTTATCATATTTGAAATTAGGCCTGATAAAGACACTTTTGCTGGGCAAAGCACTACTGTACCCTGCCAGGTCCATTCCTGCCCAGGGCATCCCATTCTGTGACTAAAGCAGCCTCTGTTTAAGACCATATAAGCATTTGCTCTTATCATATTTGAAATTAGGCCTGATAAAGACACTTTTGCTGGGCAAAGCACTACTGTACCCTGCCAGGTCCATTCCTGCCCAGGGCATCCCATTCTGTGACTAAAGCAGCCTCTGTTTAAGACCATATAAGCATTTGCTCTTATCATATTTGAAATTAGGCCTGATAAAGACACTTTTGCTGGGCAAAGCACTACTGGACCCTGCCAGGTCGATTCCTGTTGGGGCATCCCATTCTGTGACTAAAGCAGCCTCTGTTTAAGACCATATAAGCATTTGCTCTTATCATATTTGAAATTAGCCTGATAAAGACACTTTTGCTGGGCAAAGCACTACTGGACCCTGCCAGGTCCATTCCTGCCCAGGGCATCCCATTCTGTGACTACAGCAGCCTCTGTTTAAGACCATATAAGCATTTGCTCTTATCATATTTGAAATTAGGCCTGATAAAGACACTTTTGCTGGGCAAAGCACTACTGTACCCTGCCAGGTCCATTCCTGCCCAGGGCATCCCATTCTGTGACTAAAGCAGCCTCTGTTTAAGACCATATAAGCATTTGCTCTTGTCATATTTGAAATTAGGCCTGATAAAGACACTTTTGCTGGGCAAAGCACTACTGGACCCTGCCAGGTCGATTCCTGTTGGGGCATCCCATTCTGTGACTAAAGCAGCCTCTGTTTAAGACCATATAAGCATTTGCTCTTATCATATTTGAAATTAGCCTGATAAAGACACTTTTGCTGGGCATAGCACTACTGGATCTTTTTTGGGGCATCCCATTCTGTGACTACAGCAGCCTCTGTTTAAGACCATATAAGCATTTGCTCTTATCATATTTGAAATTAGCCTGATAAAGACACTTTTGCTGGGCAAAGCACTACTGGACCCTGCCAGGTGCACTCCTATTTGGGGCATCCCATTCTGTGACTAAAGCAGCCTCTGTTTAAGACCATATAAGCATTTGCTCTTATCATATTTGAAATTAGGCCTGATAAAGACACTTTTGCTGGGCAAAGCACTACTGTACCCTGCCAGGTCCATTCCTGCCCAGGGCATCCCATTCTGTGACTAAAGCAGCCTCTGTTTAAGACCATATAAGCATTTGCTCTTGTCATATTTGAAATTAGGCCTGATAAAGACACTTTTGCTGGGCAAAGCACTACTGGACCCTGCCAGGTCGATTCCTGTTGGGGCATCCCATTCTGTGACTAAAGCAGCCTCTGTTTAAGACCATATAAGCATTTGCTCTTATCATATTTGAAATTAGCCTGATAAAGACACTTTTGCTGGGCAAAGCACTACTGGACCCTGCCAGGTCCATTCCTGCCCAGGGCATCCCATTCTGTGACTACAGCAGCCTCTGTTTAAGACCATATAAGCATTTGCTCTTATCATATTTGAAATTAGGCCTGATAAAGACACTTTTGCTGGGCAAAGCACTACTGTACCCTGCCAGGTCCATTCCTGCCCAGGGCATCCCATTCTGTGACTAAAGCAGCCTCTGTTTAAGACCATATAAGCATTTGCTCTTATCATATTTGAAATTAGCCTGATAAAGACACTTTTGCTGGGCAAAGCACTACTGTACCCTGCCAGGTCCATTCCTGCCCAGGGCATCCCATTCTGTGACTAAAGCAGCCTCTGTTTAAGACCATATAAGCATTTGCTCTTATCATATTTGAAATTAGGCCTGATAAAGACACTTTTGCTGGGCAAAGCACTACTGTACCCTGCCAGGTCCATTCCTGCCCAGGGCATCCCATTCTGTGACTAAAGCAGCCTTTGTTTAAGACCATATAAGCATTTGCTCTTATCATATTTGAAATTAGGCCTGATAAAGACACTTTTGCTGGGCAAAGCACTACTGTACCCTGCCAGGTCCATTCCTGCCCAGGGCATCCCATTCTGTGACTAAAGCAGCCTCTGTTTAAGACCATATAAGCATTTGCTCTTATCATATTTGAAATTAGGCCTGATAAAGACACTTTTGCTGGGCAAAGCACTACTGGACCCTGCCAGGTCGATTCCTGTTGGGGCATCCCATTCTGTGACTAAAGCAGCCTCTGTTTAAGACCATATAAGCATTTGCTCTTATCATATTTGAAATTAGCCTGATAAAGACACTTTTGCTGGGCAAAGCACTACTGGACCCTGCCAGGTCCATTCCTGCCCAGGGCATCCCATTCTGTGACTACAGCAGCCTCTGTTTAAGACCATATAAGCATTTGCTCTTATCATATTTGAAATTAGGCCTGATAAAGACACTTTTGCTGGGCAAAGCACTACTGTACCCTGCCAGGTCCATTCCTGCCCAGGGCATCCCATTCTGTGACTAAAGCAGCCTCTGTTTAAGACCATATAAGCATTTGCTCTTGTCATATTTGAAATTAGGCCTGATAAAGACACTTTTGCTGGGCAAAGCACTACTGGACCCTGCCAGGTCGATTCCTGTTGGGGCATCCCATTCTGTGACTAAAGCAGCCTCTGTTTAAGACCATATAAGCATTTGCTCTTATCATATTTGAAATTAGCCTGATAAAGACACTTTTGCTGGGCATAGCACTACTGGATCTTTTTTGGGGCATCCCATTCTGTGACTACAGCAGCCTCTGTTTAAGACCATATAAGCATTTGCTCTTATCATATTTGAAATTAGCCTGATAAAGACACTTTTGCTGGGCAAAGCACTACTGGACCCTGCCAGGTGCACTCCTATTTGGGGCATCCCATTCTGTGACTAAAGCAGCCTCTGTTTAAGACCATATAAGCATTTGCTCTTATCATATTTGAAATTAGGCCTGATAAAGACACTTTTGCTGGGCATAGCACAACTTGTCCCTGCCAGGTGTACTTACTGCTGGTTTTTAGGGCATCCCATTCTGTGACTACACCAGCCTCTATTTAAGAACCTAACCATTTGCACCTATTCTAATTGAAATTAGGCATGATAAAGACACTTTTGCTGTGCATAGTCTTACTGCTGCCTGCCAGGTGCTCTCTGGTTTTTGGGACATCCCATTCTGTAACATACCATTAGCATCTGCATTTACTGTAAGCTGCACAGTTATTTAAAGAAATTTGGCCTGTATGAGCCTGCTAACACACTGCTGCTGTGTGCATATATACTGATCTCAAGTCTGCTTGGGGCATCCCATTCTGTAACATACCATTAGCCTCTGCATTAACTGTAAGCTGCACAGTTATTTAAAGAAATTTGGCCTGTATGAGCCTGCTAACACACTGCTGCTGTGTGCATATATACTGATCTCAAGTCTGCTTGGGGCATCCCATTCTGTAACATACCATTAGCCTCTGCATTAACTGTAAGCTGCACAGTTATTTAAAGAAATTTGGCCTGTATGAGCCTGCTAACACACTGCTGCTGTGTGCATATATACTGATCTCAAGTCTGCTTGGGGCATCCCATTCTGTAACATACCATTAGCCTCTGCATTAACTGTAAGCTGCACAGTTATTTAAAGAAATTTGGCCTGTATGAGCCTGCTAACACACTGCTGCTGTGTGCATATATACTGATCTCAAGTCTGCTTTGGGGCATCCCATTCTGTAACATACCATTAGCCTCTGCATTTACTGTAAGCTGCACATTTATTTAAAGAAATTTGGCCTGTATGAGCCTGCTAACACACTGCTGCTGTGTGCATATATACTGATCTCAAGTCTGCTTGGGGCATCCCATTCTGTAACATACCATTAGCCTCTGCATTAACTGTAAGCTGCACAGTTATTTAAAGAAATTTGGCCTGTATGAGCCTGCTAACACACTGCTGCTGTGTGCATATATACTGATCTCAAGTCTGCTTTGGGGCATCCCATTCTGTAACATACCATTAGCCTCTGCATTTACTGTAAGCTGCACATTTATTTAAAGAAATTTGGCCTGTATGAGCCTGCTAACACACTGCTGCTGTGTGCATATATACTGATCTCAAGTCAGCTTTGGGGCATCCCATTCTGTAACATACCATTAGCCTCTGCATTTACTGTAAGCTGCACATTTATTTAAAGAAATTTGGCCTGTATGAGCCTGCTAACACACTGCTGCTGTGTGCATATATACTGATCTCAAGTCAGCTTTGGGGCATCCCATTCTGTAACATACCATTAGCCTCTGCATTTACTGTAAGCTGCACATTTATTTAAATAAATTTGGCCTGTATGAGCCTGCTAACACACTGCTGCTGTGTGCATATATACTGATCTCAAGTCAGCTTTGGGGCATCCCATTCTGTAACATACCATTAGCCTCTGCATTAACTGTAAGCTGCACAGTTATTTAAAGAAATTTGGCCTGTATGAGCCTGCTAACACACTGCTGCTGTGTGCATATATACTGATCTCAAGTCTGCTTGGGGCATCCCATTCTGTAACATACCATTAGCCTCTGCATTAACTGTAAGCTGCACAGTTATTTAAAGAAATTTGGCCTGTATGAGCCTGCTAACACACTGCTGCTGTGTGCATATATACTGATCTCAAGTCTGCTTTGGGGCATCCCATTCTGTAACATACCATTAGCCTCTGCATTTACTGTAAGCTGCACATTTATTTAAAGAAATTTGGCCTGTATGAGCCTGCTAACACACTGCTGCTGTGTGCATATATACTGATCTCAAGTCAGCTTTGGGGCATCCCATTCTGTAACATACCATTAGCCTCTGCATTTACTGTAAGCTGCACATTTATTTAAAGAAATTTGGCCTGTATGAGCCTGCTAACACACTGCTGCTGTGTGCATATATACTGATCTCAAGTCAGCTTGGGGCATCCCATTCTGTAACATACCATTAGCCTCTGCATTAACTGTAAGCTGCACAGTTATTTAAAGAAATTTGGCCTGTATGAGCCTGCTAACACACTGCTGCTGTGTGCATATATACTGATCTCAAGTCAGCTTTGGGGCATCCCATTCTGTAACATACCATTAGCCTCTGCATTTACTGTAAGCTGCACATTTATTTAAAGAAATTTGGCCTGTATGAGCCTGCTAACACACTGCTGCTGTGTGCATATATACTGATCTCAAGTCTGCTTGGGGCATCCCATTCTGTAACATACCATTAGCCTCTGCATTAACTGTAAGCTGCACAGTTATTTAAAGAAATTTGGCCTGTATGAGCCTGCTAACACACTGCTGCTGTGTGCATATATACTGATCTCAAGTCTGCTTGGGGCATCCCATTCTGTAACATACCATTAGCCTCTGCATTAACTGTAAGCTGCACAGTTATTTAAAGAAATTTGGCCTGTATGAGCCTGCTAACACACTGCTGCTGTGTGCATATATACTGATCTCAAGTCTGCTTGGGGCATCCCATTCTGTAACATAACATAACCTACCTACCATACTAAGCAGCTCTCTTATTTAAACTAAGCAGGCCTCTTGGAGGCTGAGTGTCCACTTTTGGGTGTGCATTTATATTCGGTTTCATATACAGTGGGGTATCCCAATTTGTAAGATAACCTACCCCAACCATGTAAACTAAATAGGCCTGTTGCAGCCTGAGTTTCTCTGCTTGCGTATGGCCTGCATTACAATCTGTCTCTTTCAATGACACTGCTGCCTGGGGTATCCCAATTTGTAAGATAACCTACCCCAACCATGTAAACTAAAGGTTACGTCCTTCCAGAAGGAAAACTTATGCCGAACACTATTTTTGTTAGGGGCATTGACCTTTGGATTGATCGGCATGAAATTAATTTTTTTTTTCAAAGTATGGCGCTGTGAAGAAGGTCAAAATGATGTCTCATACTTGGATTATTGTTACTTTTTGTTCAGCTTGAAATATAACAGGCCACACGGGCATCCCAAGGCACATGCTATTTTAAACCTATCTGTTATACAACATAAGCGTTGATCAGGCTACTTCAGTTTGCACTTGTTTTTGACTGATTTTAATAAACCAGGCCGCAGGGCACCCCAAAGCTGCACCTTGCACCCTATCTGGTATACAACATAAGCGTTGATCAGCATCAGCTTCATTAAGCTACTTCAGTTTGCACTTCCTTTTTGACTGCTTTCATTTAACCAGGCCGCAGGGCACCCCAAAGCTGCACCTTGCACCCTACCTGTTTATACTAAATAAGCATCTACAGCCTCAGCTTTATTAAGTTATTGCATTTTGAATTGGTTTTGGTCTGCTTTAAATACACCAGGCCGCAGGGCATCCCAAACCTGCATGTTGCACCCCATCTGTTATACTAAATAAGCGTTGATCAGCATCAGCTTTATTAAGCTATTGCATTTTGCATTGGTTTTTGTACTGCTGCCAAAACACTAGCCCATATGGGCATCCCAAACCAGCACATGTCACCCTATCTGTTATACTAAATAAGCTTCTACAGGCCCTTTTTTTATTTATTTATTTTTATTTATATAGAGCTGCAATAGCTTATATTGTGAGGTTAATTTGCCATTTTGCAGCATAATATAGAGCAGCCCCTGTGTAAATCTGAGGGGCAATAGCTTATATAGTGAGGTAAATTTGCCATTTTGCTTCGTTATATAGAGCAGGCCCTGTGTAAATCTGAGGGGCAATAGCTTATATTGTGAGGTTAATTTGCCATTTTGCAGCATAATATAGAGCAGGCCCTGTGTAAATCTGAGGGGCAATAGCTTATATTGTGAGGTAAATTTGCCACTTTGCAGCATAATATAGAGCAGCCCCTGTGTAAATCTGAGGGGCAATAGCTCATATAGTGAGGTAAATTTGCCATTTTGCTTCGTTATATAGAGCAGCCCAGTTGCCATCTAAATCAACTACTGTCCGGCCAGTACAGCTTTTCCAGGGCAAACTCTGCTAGTTGCGGGCACAAGTCAAGTTTGGCTTCCCAGCAAATCCAGTGGATCTTGAAGGTGTGTTGGCATGGTCATGTCAAGGTATGACATGACCTGCAGTTTGAGGTCCAGCTCCAGGTCTTCCTGCTGCTCATGAGTAGACTCACTATGCGGGTGTAGAAAGCTACTCACTAGCGACTGAAGACTGAGGCTGCTGCTGATGGAGCTGCTGCTGCTGCTCCTTCCACCCCCCCCAGCAGCCATGGCAGTGGAAGGTGATCGCAGAGGTCCCCCCGAGTCAGACCTGCGGGAGTATGGGCCATGGCGCAGATAGACATCGCCCAACTGACTACGTGGGATGTCTCTGTAGTAGGTCAGTTTGTCCTCCCTCTCAGTGGGCGTAAAAAATGCCCCCATTTTGTGCCGGAAGCGAGGGTCCAATAAGTTGGAGAGCCAGAAGTCTTCCCGCTGACAAATGGAGACAATTCTGCGCTCACTAGTACGCAAGCATGTGAGCATGCATCGTGCCATTTGTGCAAATGACTCGGAGGGACTACCTGTCTCCATCTCCACTGTAAACTGCCACGGTGTGTCTGGGTCCTCTGTCTCACCTTACTCACAACCCTCTAGCTCCTGTGGCTGCTCCTGCTCCTCCTCTTCTGTCAGATGACTAGATAAAATGGTCATTTTGTGAAACCTAAACTGTGGTTTGCTTTGCCCCACCCCCTCCTCCTCCTCCACTTCAGCCCCCACAGGCTTCATGTGGCTGTGAAATGTATGTGCCATGTCTCCAGTGCCCTGACCAGCCATGGTTTCCAACATGTGTTGTAGTACATGAAGCAGTGGAATCTCATCGTTCATCTCATAGTCCTGGCAACTGACTAATAACGTAGCTTCCTCAAAGGGCCTGAGCAAACGGTCGGTGTCACGTATGAGCTGCCAATGGTTTACATTGAATTTACACAGGTGTCCCCCTATCCGTTTGGATCATCCAGAAATCCGTGATGGCTTTTCTCTGTTCCTATAGTGCAGTGGTCCTCAACCCTGTCCTCAAGGCCCACCAACATGTCATGTTTTTTGGATCTCCAAATAGCCAGCTCTATTGCTCTGCAGCTGCACTAATTACTCCACCTGTGCATCTTTGTGGAGATCTGCAAAACCTGGCCTGTTGGTGGGCCTTGAGGACAGGGTTGGGGACCACTGCTATAGTGGATCCTGCATATGGAGGGTGGAATTCCAACGGGTGGAAACATCGCAAATCAGACTATGGTGGGGTACACCGTTGTGACGCTGAGGCTCAATAGGGTTGTGCTTGGTGGTGTAGGAGTGCCAGAAGTGCATGCTAACTTTCTTTCCTGTTGTTCTTTCAGATGGGGGCAAGACTTAAAAACTAGACTGAACACGTGTGCCATGTGAGGACGCATGACTTTGGCTTCCTTGTCGCAGCGCAAACAAGATGTTCTTCCAAGTGTAATGCAGCAGGCTGGACTTATGGTGACGCTGTCTGAGAGGAGAAATCCCTCAGACATCAAGATTAAAAATTCCAAGAATTTTTGAGGGCTAATTATTCAGAGGCAAATGATAGCTAGTTGTTTCTGATTTAATTACAAGGTGGAAACACACCCTCAAACAAAACTTCACTTTGGCAATACTATTGCATTTGTCTATTCATAATTTTATGTATATACACTAACTAACCTACTTTTTCTCCCCAGGATGCTGCATGAAACACTGCCACATCGCTGAGTAGCTGATTTTTCCGAACAACAGTCCGCAATAATCTGCTGCTGCTGCCGCCGCCACCGCCGCAGACTCCAGGGACCCTCTTCCACTACCTCGGCTTGCAACACCTCCTCCCACGACACTCTCCTCATCACTAATTGCCGGCTAGTGGAAGAAGAGGCGAGTGTCTCCTCCACTTCTTGGCTGGGCAGTAGCTGCTGAATTTTATGATTATCAGATCTTCATCAATGGATAGTGGAGCTGAACCCAAAGCATAACAGACAGACAGTTGACTGGGGGTGTCAGATGCCACTTGTGATGCAGTGGACTGCTTTTGCAGCACTTCGAGACAAAGTTGCTTCATTGGCTGACACAATGACTGGTAAATCTGTGGAACATATGGTTTACAAGCAAGAATAACCATTTGTTTTTATATGAAAAAGACCCTGGTTTATACAGACTTTTTTTTTCCAGAGACTGCCCTGCGTGGAAATGAATGGCGCTTGGATCATCCAAGCTTTCCTCCCAACAATGCCTGATGTATTCCAGTAGATTGATGACGGGGCCAGACCTACACTAAAGAAAGATGGATCGTGCAAAACAGATTTAAGGCGCTGCTCTCCAGTTACAGACATTCCTCCGCATCGGACCACAAGTAAGTATTGATAAAAAATCCTTTACGTTACTCTTACTTTTTATTAATATTCTTCGGATAAGATGGATCAGACATGATTCCAGATTAAAAATTCCAAGAATTTTTGAGGGCTAATTAGTCAGAGGCAATGATACCTTCTTGTTTCTGATTTAATTAAAAGGTGGAAACACACCCTCAAACAAAACTTCACTTTGGCAATACTTTTGCATTTGTTTATTCATAATTTTATGTAGATATTACTAACTAAGCTACTTTTTCTCCACATGACTCTCCACAGGGTGTGATTCATCCAATTTTTGGGCTCCTGAAGCCAACCCCAGGGTCTCTTTAAAGTAATGTTTGGGCTCCTGCTGCTGCTGCTGCCAACTTCTGCCAACTCCAGGGTGTGATTCATCCAATTTTTGGGCTCCTGAAGCCAACTCCAGTGTATATTTGGGCTCCTGCTGCTGCTGCTGCCAACTCCAGGGTGTGAATCATGCAATTTTTGGGCTCCTGAAGCCAACCCCAGTGTCTCTTTAAAGTAATATTTGGGCTCCTGCTGCTGCCAACTCCAGGGTGTGATTCATCCAATTTTTGGGCTCCTGAAGCCAACCCCAGTGTCTCTTTAAAGTAATATTTGGGCTCCTGCTGCTGCTGCTGCCAACTCCAGGGTGTGATTCATCCAATTTTTGGGCTCCTGAAGCCAACCCCAGTGTATATTTGGGCTCCTGCTGCTGCTGCTGCCAACTCCAGGGTGTGAATCATCCAATTTTTGGGCTCCTGAAGCCAACCCCAGTGTCTCTTTAAAGTAATATTTGGGCTCCTGCTGCTGCCAACTCCAGGGTGTGATTCATCCAATTTTTGGGCTCCTGAAGCCAACCCCAGTGTCTCTTTAAAGTAATATTTGGGCTCCTGCTGCTGCCAACTCCCAGGGTGTGATTCATCCAATTTTTGGGCTCCTGAAGCCAACCCCAGTGTATATTTGGGCTCCTGCTGCTGCTGCTGCCAACTCCAGGGTGTGAATCATCCAATTTTTGGGCTCCTGAAGCCAACCCCAGTGTCTCTTTAAAGTAATGTTGGGGCTCCTGCTGCTGCTGCTGCCAACTCCAGGGTGTGATTCATCCAATTTTTGGGCTCCTGAAGCCAACCCCAGTGTCTCTTTAAAGTAATGTTGGGGCTCCTGCTGCTGCTGCTGCCAACTTCTGCCAACTCCAGGGTGTGACTCATCCAATTTTTGGGCTCCTGAAGCCAACTCCAGTGTATATTTGGGCTCCTGCTGCTGCTGCTGCCAACTCCAGGGTGTGATTCATCCAATGTTTGGGCTCCTGAAGCCAACTCCAGTGTATATTTGGGCTCCTGCTGCTGCTGCCAACTCCAGGGTGTGATTCATCCAATTTTTGGGCTCCTGAAGCCAACCCCAGTGTCTCTTTCAGCCAATGTTTGGGCTCCTGCTGCTGCTTCTGCCAACTCCAGGGTGTGATTCATCCAATTTTTGGGCTCCTGCTGCTGCCAACTCCAGTGTCTCTTTAAAGCAATGTTTGGGCTCCTGCCTCTCATAGTGATGCCACTTCAACTCTCTTGAATTCAATTGTGCCGCTCTGCGATTCTATTAGCGATGCCTCTGATCTGCATGTGATATTTCTTCAAAGTATTATTTAACTAACCCAGCACGCATCCTGTGCGTGTTACAGCAAGGCAGAATGGTTTACAACCCTATTGAGGCTCTAGGAGGCTCAGAAATAGCCGTTTTTAATAGCTATTCGTCGCAAATTTATTCGGGTCGAAACGATTTTTGTCGGAAAATTCGGCGAATCAGTCGAATCGAATTTTTCAAAAGTTCGCTCATCTCTAATTGTTCCATTGAAATGCATTGGAGAGCGCCAGGTAGCGAGAGGTCATACCTGTCACTGTTCAAGGTCGGACGCTGGCGCTGTGGGCTGAGGCTGGAATAATGATGAATGAGTGGCTATATGGCGCTATCTCAGTCGCTAAGCAGGATTGGCTTGATAAATGTGTGATTGTGGTGGGGAGCCGGCGTTCTCGTGGCGGGGCCCGTCATTACCGGCCGCTCACCAGTCGCTACCTGTTGCTATCCCTTGTTAAATAAGGGCCATAGTTAGAGCAGGGTTCCCAACCTATAGATCAGGAGCCACATGTGGCTCGAGGACTAATTCTGTGTGGCCCAGTGGCTTTGCATCACTTGGGAAGGCCTAGAGGGCTGGGGGCACATTATGATCTGGACTGAGCATTGTCAACGCCCTGCTTTGACTTAAACCAGACCAATAACCTAGATCTGTTAAAAAAACTCCCCAAAACTCACTTGCTCCATCTGCATGCATGCACTGAATCACTGTCAGCACTTACATTTGCTCTTTCATCCACTGAAAGCTGAAACACCATCTTACTTTTTCTTTTCCTGTTCGTGGCAATCTTGGGGCACCGTGAGGCTTCTTCCTTTCCCAGCATCCCAGGCGTGCTGCTGCCTGGACTTTTTTGGCTAACTTAATAAGATTGAAAATGCAAGCTTCCGGAGCAATTCAAGTTTCTTCTTCAGGCATAATACCGATCTGTAACTTAGACACACATTTATACAGAAAACTGCAAAGGAGTCACAATTTTGTTTCTACTGACACACATGAAAAAAGTTGTAAAGTCCTAAGCTATGAGATTGGCAGGCTGATTCATCACTAACGCCAGGTAGCGACAGATGAGCGTCTGTAGCGGCATTTTCAGAGCGCCCGCCAGTAGTCACTGTGCTCGGCCGTGAGTTGCTACTTTATAGCGACTCAGTCGCTGTTCAGTAATGGTGAATACATTGTGAGGAGTCGCTATTTGACCAGTACAGCGATGTATGGGAGCGCATGGTAGCGACTGCTCATAGCGACCGACTCACACCATATTCAGCAAAAAAACAGCCTCACAAATCTCTGGCGCTGAAAAATATTTGTTTGAAGCCCAGAGCGCAGGAGGCGGTGTGTTTAAAGTCTGTTTTCCAGCATCTATCAAATAGTAACAAAGCGAAAACATATGGAATTACATTGTAACCACATTGTAACATGAACACTTTAATGGCAGACCTGTAATGTCATTTCTGAGGAAATATATAAAAAATTGAGAAAAAATAATGAAAAAACTTCTTATTCAATGCCAGAAGAGGTCACAGAATTATTTGTGATTTTTGAAAAAAAAAAAAAAAACCTGTTTAAAGAGAAGAAAAGGATCGTCCATTGAAATGTATGGGAGAGCGTCAGGTAGCGAGAGGTCATACCTGGCGCTGTGCAAGGCTGAACGCTTGCGCTGTTTGCTGAGGCTGTGAAAATTATGAATCAGACGCTACATGGCGCTATCCCAGTCGCTAAACAGATTCTGCTTGATAAATGTGTAATTTGCGTGCCGTGTCCGGCGCTCACCTGTCGCTACCTGTCATTAACCAGCCACTACCTGACGCTATCCGTTCCTAAATAAGGGCCTAAGAATAGTAGACTGTGAACAGGACGGTTCCAAGCTTTATGTCATGGGGGATATGAAATGACTGTCTGCTGTGGTGGGTGTTGGGGCACATGAGGACAGCCACTTTGAAATTTAGTTTTTATTTATTTATGCTTTTACCAACCATTTGGGGGTTTATTCATCAAGTGATAGCGGCAGGTAGCGCCTCGTAGCGCCAGGCAGCGTCTCGTGAATGCTGGGCGCTGTACGCAATACCACATTTATGAAGGCGATTCTGGTGAGCGACTCTAACAGCGCCATGTAGCGTCCGATTCCTCATTACATGTGGCTCAGCGTATAGCGACGGCGCTCTAGCTTCCAGAGCGCCAGGTATTACCTGTCGCTACCTGTCGCTCTCCCATACATTTCAATGGACGTTCCTTTTCTTCTCTTTAAACAGGGTTTTTGTAATTTTTTTTTTTTTCTCTCAAATCATTGTGTGACCTCTCCTGGCCTAGAAAAAGTCATTTTTGAAAACTTTTTAGTTTTTTTATATTTTTACGCAGAATTGTCATTACAGGTCTGACATTAAAGCATTAATGTCACAGTGTTACAACAATGTCATTCCATGTGTTTTTGCTTTGTTACTGGTGGATATGTGTTCAAAAACAGACTTTAATCACACAGCGTCTGGCGCTCTATGCTATAGCGAACAGATCCAGAGCGCCGATGCTGTGTGAGTCTGATCTTTTGTTGAATATGGTGTGAGTCTCTGAGAGTCGGACTCTCTCTGTACTGGTGTTTGAGCACCCAACATACAACTCATTCATCAATGTGGGCCAGGTTACTACAGCGACTAAGGCTCACTGTTACAGTGCCCGATACGCGCTTACAGCATCTACTAGCGGCTCTGTACAGACGCTAATCTGCCGATACCTGGCGCTAGTAATGAATCAGCCTGCGAGTCAGCCTGCCTTTTTCTTCCGCTCCCTTGCCCTTGTTTTTCTTCCTCCTGTATCCCTCCTCTCTCTCTTTTCCTGCAAGCGTCTTCCCTGACTTTCTGTTCACTCTGTATCACTTTCATGTCTCATTCTTTTCCCTCTATTTTTTTTTTTGTAATTCCATTTTATTTTCCTTATTCTAAACATGACTGCGAAGTAGAAATGATTAGACCACCCACCCTCCCCAATACACATCAACACCAAGAGGACCAACATGACTTAAACCAGACCAACACCACACACAGTGCTCATATGCATCCCTCCCTAGTGCCCTAGTGCACACAAAAAATAACTCCTACTGTAGTAAATTTTGGAAACAAAATGGTGGCTCATGCATTTGCAGGCCACTTGCAAACAGGAAGTGCTGCTGGGCTTCCTGTTACTGTTGCATTGTCAGTTATGTCAGTTGAATCCAGGCAGCAGCATGGCTGAGATGCTGGGAGAGGAAGCTCCAGAATGGCCGCTACCTTTCTTTTCCAAGGCCCCTATTTATGAAGGAATAGCGACAGGTAGCGACTGGTGAGCGGCCGGTAATGACGGGCACCGCCACGAGAACGCCGGCTCCCCACCACAATCACACATTTATCAAGCCGATCCTGCTTAGCGACTGAGATAGCGCCATATAGCCACTCATTCATCATTATTCCAGCCTCAGCCCACAGCGCCAGCGTCCGACCTTGAACAGCGACAGGTATGACCTCTCGCTACCTGGCGCTCTCCAATGCATTTCAATGGAACAATCTTTAAATATTCATAATTAATTGTTATTAATTTTTTTTTTTTTTAAATGTGAAAAATTCTGTGACCACTTCTGCCATTTTAGATTTTTTTAAGGGAAAAAAAAATTGTACAGAATTGATATTACAGGTCTGATATTAATGTATTCATATTACGAAATTATTTAAAAAACTTGTTTTTTTTTGGTTTCCAAAAATATGGTTGTTTGGGGGGTTAAAAAACTACTTTTAACCCATCGCCGCCAGCGCTCTGGGGTTTAAACATGCATTTTACAGAGCGATTGAGCGTGATTTTTTAATGAATATGGTGGGAGCCGGTCGCTAGGGCCAGTCGCTATCATGCGCTCCCATACAGCGCGGAACCGGTCAAATAGCGACTTGTCACCCCGTATTCAACATTACGGCAAACCGACTGAGTCGCTATCAACTACAGAACAACAGCCAAGCACAGCGACTACTAGCGGGCGCTCTGAAAATGCCGCTACAGTCGCTCAACTGTCGCTACCTGCCGCTGTTAATGAATCAGCCTCCAACTGAGCCAGGCTGTTGGTCCAGTTCCCTCACCCGAAGCCCAAGACGCGCTGTCAGGTGCCGCCAGGAGGAAATGCCAAGGATGAGCTCAGCCAGCTTCTCGCATGTCGCTGTACATCACCTCTTAATCCCAACCCAGACAGCAATGTGCAGAGAGATAAAAGGCTCCAGAGCTCTGCAGTGTCGTATAAGAGACAGAGCTCTCAGGGATATAGAGGGGATGCACATTGTGACCTTCCTGGCGGCATCTGATCAGCGCGGTACAGGGGACCCATCTATGAGCACTGGGGCCCTCTTCGTGGTTCCAGTGCCACATGCAAGGAGGGTGCTGTAGAGGTGTCCTGCTTGACTAGGCATTTGTCTGTGCCTAACGCTGGCCCTGCCTACCTTCCAACTTCTCAGGGTGGGAAAAAAGGACATTTTTTTAAATTAAGCCACACCCCCTCATTGAGAGGTGGATTAAACGATAGGTTGTAACAGTTACAATATAAACACCTTCAATAGGCAAATGAATAATTTATTGATGTGATCTGCATGTTACACCTCAAAGAGGGACAAATAAGAGCAATGGGGACAGGGGACATGAACTTAAAAGAGGGACAGTCCCTCCAAATGAGGGACACTTGGGAGGTATCATATAGTTACATAGTTACATAGTTAATAGGGCTCAAAAAGACGCATGTCTATCAAGTTCAACCAAGGGTGTTGGGGTAGGGGAAGTTATTTTTTATTTTATTTATTTTTTTGCTGATACCAGCTAATAGTAACTGTTAATGTTATTTTCTTATAAATAAGCATCTAATCCTTTTTTGAAGCTGTCAGCGGTTGATGCTGTAACAAGCTTCTGTGGGAGGCTATTCCATAGATTTATAGTTCTTATGGTAAAGAATTATTGCCGCCTCCGGAGACTAAATTTCTTTTATTCCAATTGAAGGCAGTGCCCTCTTGACTTTAGAGAGGATTTTACCTGAAATAGTGTGTCCCCATATTTTTGTATGGGCCATTTATATATTTATACAAGTTAATCATTTGCCCCCCTCAGTTGTCTCCTCTCCAGACTAAACAGATTTAATTCTCGTAATCTTTCCTCATAACTAAGATCTTTCATTTCTCTGATTAGTTTGGTGGCTCCTCTGCTCCCTTTCCATAGTCAGGGCGTCCTTTCTATGAATGAGTGGCCAGAACTGGACGGCATATTCCAGGTGAGTGCGCACCAGTGCCTTGTAAAGAGGCAAAATTACTCACCTATCCCGTGATTCCAGGCCTCTATTAATGCATGATAGTATCTTAGTGGCCTTGGAAGAAGCTGCTTGACATTGCATGCTGTTATTTAGCCTGTGATCTACTAGTACCCCCAGATCCTTCTCAACAAGTGACTCTCCCAGTTTTACTCCCCCGAGGACATATGTGGCCTTCAGGTTGTTAGACCCCAAGTGCATGACTTTACATTGTTGACTTTACATGACAGAGTTACACTACAGCTAATATCCCCAACAATAATTCAGAGCTAACTGATAATACTCAGCAGTTACTAATGATGTTATTGCATTGCCTACAAGTTGCTTCACCAAGCATTCTTTAATAGCCAGGTAACCACAAGGGAGTAGTTATTTTTGAACCTAGATTTTTAAATCATCTTTCAGATTTAAGGTCATTAAGGTTGATTGATCACTATTCGAGATAAACTCACTCAACCAGCTTTCTTGCGTGAATCAGGGGACACATGCGAAACAATTTCATGTGTGAAAAGCATACGAGAACTCACAACCCAAGCCTCTCTGAAAGCTCCGCGTTGTGGCCGCCTCGCCACGTCAAAGAGGTGCTCTGTGTTGTTCCTCCGTCTGCTCCAATCGCCAATTAGCGCCAGCGCTCGGTGTCAGATCTGAAAGCTCCGCGTTGTGGCCGCCTTGCCACGTCAAAGAGGTGCTCTGTGTTGTTCCTCCGTCTGCTCCAATCGCCAATTAGCGCCAGTGCTCGGTGTCAGATCTGAAAGCTCTGCGTTGTGGCCGCCTCGCCACGTCAAAGAGGTGCTCTGTGTTGTTCCTCCATCTGCTCCAATCGCCAATTAGCGCCAGCGCTCGGTGTCAGATCCGTAGGTCTTGGTTACCCTTAAGCAATTCACACAGGCATCATTATCTTTGTTTATGATGTTTTTATTAACTTCAGCAATAATTAAAAAGTAAGCCAATCATTTAGTCATATAGGTACAAGATATTCTGTCATCATGTATCCTGTCTGTATGAAAGTCTCTGTGTCCTGGCGTCAGCTCGTCTTCTGCTTGTCAGCGCTGTGTGCGTTACTCCTCTCTGCTGGACCCCTTACCAGTTCACCCCAAGTACTGAAAAAGAACCCACACAAAAATAATTTATGACTTCAAATTTGACTACCCAGCCCCTTGCGTTGTCTTTGTTCTGTCCCCAGTCAGACTCTCCTCCTTGGTTCTTCATGGTCGCTTACTGGATTCTCTAATCTATTTTCTGGTCTTCCTAGTGTCTTCTGAAGGCAGCGCCAAATGCTGAAGCCATCATCTGGAGAATGGGTGGGACTCCGGCCAAACGTCTGCAGCTTACAACTGGTTCATATAACCTGAATTTCTGCACTACATGAACCCAGAAGCACCACAGGAAAGATTCAGCCACAGCTAACAGTAGTCGGCTGTGTGCTGCAGGGACATCCGGACCTGCCCCGGGAAGGTGGGGAAATCCATGTTTTTTTTTTTTCCTTTTCTATTTTAGTCTGCTTTAAGTCTGGGGGGGTTGTGAAGCAAAGTCCAGATTAGAGTGCCAAAGTTTGATCCAGAAATACGGGTTTAAATTGAATGTATTACCTAAAGGTTTCTGGATGCGATGCTTGAGGCACGCAGTGAAGTTGATAACTGCTTTTGTTGTAGAACAAACCCCAAGGCCAGTTATGAAGCTGCCTGGTGGTCTATTTCATGCGGATAGAGTAGCCCTGGCCCCTCCACTCAGGTCTGGAGGGAGGTGGCTAGCCCGATGCTGTGTTCTGAATCCAGAAACTGGTTATGAGCCTTAAGGACTTACTGGTTCTGATGACCAGGTCAGGAATATGATTCAGAGATGGGTCTAAGCTTGATATCATTATTGCACCAAAACTCATTGAGTCATTTATTTAAATGCATCTATTGGCCTCTGAAGGCATCAAGTATGCAGGGTATCTTATCATTGTGTAACTTGGTCTAGGCCACATAGGCTCAACCTGCTGCCCAAGGGGTCAAATGTGGCCCTCAGAGCTATCTTATGTGGTCTCTGACCTGCTGTTGGGACGTGGGAGGGGCAAATAGAACTGACATGTAAAGGTAGCTAAATAGGGGTACAGTAAGGAGGATGTGTGCTTAGCATTGGTGGGAGCTTAGATGGGTTGAGTATTTGGAACATGGTTAAGACTGTTGGGGGAGAGTTATAAATAATGCACCCATATATTCACAGAGGTAAACCAATAGGCATGTGCATTGCTAGCATGTGGGTATTATTACATACTGTATGAATGTAGGGGTGTGGTGAATGTGTGGGAGATACTGTGCAACAGCTTACAGCTTGTCTCTGTGTGTCATCTGCATCTATATTGCTAGGTTAATGCAGTTTACATTTATGACAATAGATGGCGCTGTTACATATATCTATGTGCAGTCTCTGTTGTACATTCTCTGCTGCATGTTGTGTTTCCTGTACACTGAGATGATCTTTATGACCTATTTTCCCTTTCTTCCCTTTCCCTTTATCCACCATGTAAGGTGACCTTCTCTTACTGCACTCACATTCCAGTAAAGCCAGTTCTTGTTACACCACAAATGTCAATCTGGATTTCACTCACTCACACTCTGCAACAGTTTATGGGCCCAGTGACTGAATGAAGCTCCAGAGACCGGCTAAAGCCCAGTGACCAGAAGCGGCCCAGGCAGAGAAAAGCCATACATTTCAATGCTGGTGCATTGACTCTGAAGCAACCAGTCACAGTCACATAGAAGCTTTTCACAGAACTTGATCTGAATAACAAAGAGGCTATTTACCTTGCAGATGGTAAAATGCATGCAGAGGGATATGGGCTCCCTTGTATGCCCCAATGGTATGGAACACAATTCAGCCATACCAGTAAAAGATGTGCTTTATGTTCCTTATCTAGAGCGAGGATTCTTATTTGTGAAGCGTCCAACAGCCAAAGGACTCACTGTAAAATTCCAAGGTGACAAGTGTTCTGTCATGGATGGCAAGCAGACGATAGCAAGTGCCAAGCTGGATTGTCATCTGTATCACCTCAACACAGTGAAGGAAAAGGTGAGACTCTGCATCCATAAGCACAAAAGCTACAAGAGCAACACTTCCTAAAGTCAGTCAGAATAGATGATGTATTGGATGATGGATGGGTGATGTACGGTGATGTATGTGGTCCACCTACACCTGGAGGCAACAGGTACATAGTGACTTAGTGACTTTCTTAGATGACTATTCAAGATACACAGTCACCCACCTAATGCAACACAAGAATGAAGTTCTCGACAAGTAACAAGCTTCACGGAAACAGAATGCAATAGAGCATCAAAAGACATATGCTGGAAGACTCTGGACTACCACGAAAATACTGGGGTGAGGCAGTAATGACAGCCACTCCTTTGCAGAACAGACTCTTTTCTAGAACAGTGGAGAAAACTCCATACGAACTGTGACACAATGAGAAGCCAAGTGTAAAACACTTGCTTTGGATGCAAAGCATGTATTTTTTTTGTGAGGAAAATGCACCAAATGCCACAACAGAGCATTTGAAGGAATCTTTGTTGGATAGGGTGTCAAGAACCCTAAATCCCAAAACAGACAAAGTTACCATTAGTAACAACATAACTTTTGTTGAGGATCTGAGAGACAATTTGATGACAACAGAGGAAGTAAGAACAGAAGAGAAAACGGACACTGATCAGCCATCATCTGTAACTTCTGACCAAACAGTTGAAGTGAGTGCAGAACTTACCAGTGCTGAAGAGCAGATACAAGCTCAGACACCGAACCAAGATGCTCAACAAGAGAAAACAAAGGTAAACCACCTGTACATCTCTCATGCAAGGCAAGCACTGCCAGTACTAAGGAACCTGCAACTTGGGAAGACATATCTCAGCTTTCAGAAGGGGAAGCCTTCTGAATGGATAAAGGCTGCAAAGGAAGAGATAAGAGCCATGCATGACACCAAAACATGGACACTTACAGAACTACCACCTGGAAGGAAAGCCATAGGCTGTAAACTGTTTTTTAAAGGGTACAATGCAGATGGTACTGAAAAATATGGAGAGGACTATTATGGGACTTTTGCTCCAGTAGTCAAACATGCTACAATGACAAGAACTTTGCTGACAGCAGCCGCCACAAGGAAAATGCAAGTGACATTTTTATGTGACAGCAGCATTTCTACATGGCGAGATAACAGAAGACATTTACATGGAACAACCACCAGGAGTACGAGATGAACAAACGCCAGACCTAGTATGCAAACTTCAGAGGAGTATATATGGTCTAAAGTAAGATGCCAGAGCATGGAATATGAAAATAAATGAAGTGTTTAAATATACATACATTCAGAGTAACACAGACCCCTGCTTATAGACCCCACCACCTTGCCATCCTTTCCCGCTGTCACACCCCCCACCGTGCTATCCTTTCCCCTTTTCACCCCCCACCAGGGCCGGTTTAAGTGTGATGGCCCCTGGGAACAAAATCTGGTGGAGGCCCCAGATACAGTATTTCTTTCCCTTTAAAATAATAGTCCAGCAACTGATTGGTGGTTTATGTGCTGTGAGCGAACACCGAGTGACAGCTCTGTACCCACCTATCCCTATAGTGTTGCTGAGAGCGGCTTTGCTGCTCTAGACTCTGCATCCTGCCCTGTGGTGGCTTTGGCTACAGGGTTGCAAAAACAAAAAAAAGACTTGCCCAGGCATGGGGGGGCCCGCTGCCACAGATAGATTTATTGCTGGCCCCGCAGCCCGTCAGACCAAAGACTGTAAACCAGACCATAACCCCTTTGCAGGGCAAGTGGTGGAGGCCCCAATTTGTGTGCCCCTTGTGCCCCCCTCATAATTTGGACCTGCCTCCACCACTGCTATCCTTTTCCTCTGTCACATCTCCCCCCCACCTCACCATCCTTTCCCTTTTTCTCTTCCCCCACACCTCACTATCCTTTCCCTATGTCACATCTCCCCCCCACCTTGCTATCCTTTCCCTCTGTCACATTCCCCCTTGCCATTCTTTAATTTTTTCACATCTCTCCCCTCCTTGCCATGCTTAATCTCTGTCACATCCCCCACCTCACCATCCTTTCCCTTTTTCACATCCCCCCACAACTCACTATCCTTTCCCTCTGTCACATCTCCCCCCATCTCGCCCTCCTTTCTCTTTTTCACATCCCCCCACACCTCACTATGCTTTCCCTCTGTCACATCTCCCCCCACCTCACCATCCTTCTCCTCTGTCACATACTCCCCTTCATCCTTTCTCTCTATCACATCTCCCCCCCCCCCCCCACTCTCTCCTTTCTTTCTCTTATATCTCCCCTCACCATGTCGCTATTCGTTTCCTCTGTTACAGCTCCCTCCACCACCTCTCCATTCTTTCCCCCTGTTACACCTTTCCCCTCCTCATCCCTTTACTCTTTCACATCTCTCTCCTACTAACTGCCTCTCTGTCATCTGTCTGCCTCATCTTACTTTGCTGTTGCATCCCCCTTTTATCTTTTTCCATCACATTTCTCTCTCTTAAAAAATACCACCAAAGTATCTCTCTCCCTATCACATCGCTCTCCATCATATCTCATTCTGTGCATCCTCATTCCATGCACCCCCTCATCCTCTCCCTGTCACATCTCCATCATATCTCATTCTGCACATCCTCATTCCATGCACCCCCTCATCCTCTCCCTGTCACATCTCCATCATATCTCATTCTGCGTATCCTCATTCCATGCACCCCCTCATCCTCTCCCTGTCACATCTCCATCATATCTCATTCTGCACATCCTCATTCCATGCACCCCCTCATCCTCTCCCTGTCACATCTCCATCATATCTCATTCTGCGTATCCTCATTCCATGCACCCCTCATCCTCTCCCTGTCACATCTCCATCATATCTCATTCTGCACATCCTCATTCCATGCACCCCCTCATCCTCTCCCTGTCACATCTCCATCATATCTCATTCTATGTATCCTCATTCCATGCACCCCCTCATCCTCTCCCTGTCACATCTCCATCATATCTCATTCTGCACATCCTCATTCCATGCACCCCCTCATCCTCTCCCTGTCACATCACCATCATATCTCATTCTGCACATCCTCATTCCATGCACCCCCTCATCCTCTCCCTGTCACATCTCCATCATATCTCATTCTGCACATCCTCATTCCATGCACCCCCTCATCCTCTCCCTGTCACATCTCCATCATATCTCATTCTGCACATCCTCATTCCATGCACCCCCTCATCCTCTCCCTGTCACATCTCCATCATATCTCATTTGCACATCCTCATTCCATGCACCCCCTCATCCTCTCCCTGTCACATCTCCATCATATCTCATTCTGCTCATCCTCATTCCATGCACCCCTCATCCTCTCCCTGTCACACCTCCATCATATCTCATTCTATGTATCCTCATTCCATGCACCCCCTCATCCTCTCCCTGTCACATCTCCATCATATCTCATTCTGCACATCCTCATTCCATGCACCCCCTCATCCTCTCCCTGTCACATCTCCATCATATCTCATTCTGCACATCCTCATTCCATGCACCCCCTCATCCTCTCCCTGTCACATCTCCATCATATCTCATTCTGCTAATCCTCATTCCATGCACCCCCTCATCCTCTCCCTGTCACATCTCCATCATATCTCATTCTGCACATCCTCATTCCATGCACCCCCTCATCCTCTCCCTGTCACATCTACATCATATCTCATTCTGCACATCCTCATTCCATGCACCCCCTCATCCTCTCCCTCTGTCACATCTCTATCATATCTCATTCTGTGTATCCTCATTCCATGCACCCCCTCATCCTCTCCCTGTCACATCTCCATCATATCTCATTCTGCAGATCCTCATTCCATGCACCCCCTCATCCTCTCCCTGTCACATCTACATCATATCTCATTCTTTGCATCCTCATTCCATGCACCCCCTCATCCTCTCCCTGTCACATCTCTATCATATCTTATTCTGCAGATCCTCATTCCATGCACCCCCTCATCCTCTCCCTCTGTCACATCTCCATCATATCTCATTCTGTGCATCCTCATTCCATGCACCCCCTCATCCTCTCCCTGTCACATCACCATCATATCTCATTCTGCACATCCTCATTCCATGCACCCCCTCATCCTCTCCCTGTCACATCTCCATCATATCTCATTTGCACATCCTCATTCCATGCACCCCTCATCCTCTCCCTGTCACATCTCCATCATATCTCATTCTGTGTATCCTCATTCCATGCACCCCCTCATCCTCTCCCTGTCACATCTCCATCATATCTCATTCTCATCCTCATTCCATGCACCCCTCATCCTCTCCCTGTCACATCTCCATCATATCTCATTCTGCACATCCTCATTCCATGCACCCCCTCATCCTCTCCCTGTCACATCTCCATCATATCTCATTCTGCGTATCCTCATTCCATGCACCCCTCATCCTCTCCCTGTCACATCTCCATCATATCTCATTCTGCACATCCTCATTCCATGCACCCCCTCATCCTCTCCCTGTCACATCTCCATCATATCTCATTCTCATCCTCATTCCATGCACCCCCTCATCCTCTCCCTGTCACATCTCCATCATATCTCATTCTGCGTATCCTCATTCCATGCACCCCTCATCCTCTCCCTGTCACATCTCCATCATATCTCATTCTGCACATCCTCATTCCATGCACCCCCTCATCCTCTCCCTGTCACATCTCCATCATATCTCATTCTCATCCTCATTCCATGCACCCCCTCATCCTCTCCCTGTCACATCTCCATCATATCTCATTCTGCACATCCTCATTCCATGCACCCCCTCATCCTCTCCCTGTCACATCTCCATCATATCTCATTCTGCACATCCTCATTCCATGCACCCCCTCATCCTCTCCCTGTCACATCTCCATCATATATCATTCTATGTATCCTCATTCCATGCACCCCCTCATCCTCTCCCTGTCACATCTCCATCATATATCATTCTATGTATCCTCATTCCATGCACCCCCTCATCCTCTCCCTGTCACATCTCCATCATATCTCATTCTGTGCATCCTCATTCCATGCACCCCCTCATCCTCTCCCTGTCACATCTCCATCATATCTCATTCTCATCCTCATTCCATGCACCCCCTCATCCTCTCCCTGTCACATCTCCATCATATCTCATTCTGCGCATCCTCATTCCATGCACCCCCTCATCCTCTCCCTGTCACATCTCCATCATATCTCATTCTGCACATCCTCATTCCATGCACCCCCTCATCCTCTCCCTGTCACATCTCCATCATATCTCATTCTGCGCATCCTCATTCCATGCACCCCCTCATCCTCTCCCTGTCACATCTCCATCATATCTCATTCTGCGTATCCTCATTCCATGCACCCCCTCATCCTCTCCCTCTGTCACATCTCCATCATATCTCATTCTGCACATCCTCATTCCATGCACCCCCTCATCCTCTCCCTGTCACATCTCCATCATATCTCATTCTGCACATCCTCATTCCATGCACCCCCTCATCCTCTCCCTGTCACATCTCCATAATATCTCATTCTATGTATCCTCATTCCATGCACCCCTCATCCTCTCCCTGTCACATCCCCATCATATCTCATTCTGCGTATCCTCATTCCATGCACCCCCTCATCCTCTCCCTGTCACATCCCTATCATATCTCATTTGCACATCCTCATTCCATGCACCCCCTCATCCTCTCCCTGTCACATCTCCATCATATCTCATTCTATGTATCCTCATTCCATGCACCCCCTCATCCTCTCCCTGTCACATCTCCATCATATCTCATTCTATGTATCCTCATTCCATGCACCCCCTCATCCTCTCCCTCTGTCACATCTCCATCATATCTCATTCTGCACATCCTCATTCCATGCACCCCCTCATCCTCTCCCTGTCACATCTCCATCATATCTCATTCTGTGCATCCTCATTCCATGCACCCCCTCATCCTCTCCCTCTGTCACATCTCCATCATATCTCATTCTGCGTATCCTCATTCCATGCACCCCCTCATCCTCTCCCTGTCACATCTCCATCATATCTCATTCTGTGTATCCTCATTCCATGCACCCCCTCATCCTCTCCATGTCACATCTCCATCATATCTCATTCTGCGTATCCTCATTCCATGCACCCCCTCATCCTCTCCCTGTCACATCTCCATCATATCTCATTCTGCTCATCCTCATTCCATGCACCCCCTCATCCTCTCCCTGTCACATCTCCATCATATCTCATTCTATGTATCCTCATTCCATGCACCCCCTCATCCTCTCCCTGTCACATCTCCATCATATCTCATTCTCATCCTCATTCCATGCACCCCCTCATCCTCTCCCTGTCACATCTCCATCATATCTCATTCTGCGTATCCTCATTCCATGCACCCCTCATCCTCTCCCTCTGTCACATCTCCATCATATCTCATTCTGCACATCCTCATTCCATGCACCCCCTCATCCTCTCCCTGTCACATCTCCATCATATCTCATTCTCATTCTCATTCCATGCACCCCCTCATCCTCTCCCTGTCACATCTCCATCATATCTCATTCCGCACATCCTCACTCCATGCACCCCCTCATCCTCTCCCTGTCACATCTCCATCATATCTCATTCTGCACATCCTCATTCCATGCACCCCCTCATCCTCTCCCTGTCACATCTCCATCATATCTCATTCTGCACATCCTCATTCCATGCACCCCCTCATCCTCTCCCTGTCACATCTCCATCATATATCATTCTATGTATCCTCATTCCATGCACCCCCTCATCCTCTCCCTGTCACATCTCCATCATATATCATTCTATGTATCCTCATTCCATGCACCCCCTCATCCTCTCCCTGTCACATCTCCATCATATCTCATTCTGCACATCCTCATTCCATGCACCCCCTCATCCTCTCCCTGTCACATCCCTATCATATCTCATTTGCACATCCTCATTCCATGCACCCCTCATCCTCTCCCTGTCACATATCCATCATATCTCATTCTGTGTATACTCATTCCATGCACCCCCTCATCCTCTCCCTGTCACATATCCATCATATCTCATTCTGCTCATCCTCATTCCATGCACCCCCTCATCCTCTCCCTGTCACATCTCCATCATATCTCATTCTGTGTATCCTCATTCCATGCACCCCTCATCCTCTCCCTGTCACATCTCCATCATATCTCATTCTGCACATCCTCATTCCATGCACCCCCTCATCCTCTCCCTGTCACATCTCCATCATATCTCATTCTGTGTATCCTCATTCCATGCACCCCTCATCCTCTCCCTGTCACATCTCCATCATATCTCATTCTGCGTATCCTCATTCCATGCACCCCCTCATCCTCTCCCTGTCACATCTCCATCATATCTCATTCTGCACATCCTCATTCCCTGCACCCCCTCATCCTCTCCCTGTCACATCTCCATCATATCTCATTCTGCACATCCTCATTCCATGCACCCCCTCATCCTCTCCCTGTCACATCTCCATCATATCTCATTCTGCACATCCTCATTCCATGCACCTCCTCATCCTCTCCCTGTCACATCTCCATCATATCCCATTCTGCTCATCCTCATTCCATGCACCCCCTCATCCTCTCCCTCTGTCACATCTCCATCATATCTCATTCTGCTCATCCTCATTCCATGCACCCCCTCATCCTCTCCCTCTGTCACATCTCCATCATATCTCATTCTGTGTATCCTCATTCCATGCACCCCCTCATCCTCTCCCTGTCACATCTCCATCATATCTCATTCTGCACATCCTCATTCCATGCACCCCTAATCCTCTCCCTGTCACATATCCATCATATCTCATTCTGCGTATCCTCATTCCATGCACCCCCTCATCCTCTCCCTGTCACATCTCCATCATATCTCATTCTGCGCATCCTCATTCCCTGCACCCCCTCATCCTCTCCCTGTCACATCTCCATCATATCTCATTCTGCACATCCTCATTCCCTGCACCCCCTCATCCTCTCCCTGTCACATCTCCATCATATCTCATTCTGCACATCCTCATTCCATGCACCCCTCATCCTCTCCCTGTCACATCTCCATCATATCTCATTCTGCGTATCCTCATTCCATGCACCCCCTCATCCTCTCCCTGTCACATCTCCATCATATCTCATTCTGCGTATCCTCATTCCATGCACCCCCTCATCCTCTCCCTGTCACATCTCCATCATATCTCATTCTGTGTATCCTCATTCCATGCACCCCCTCATCCTCTCCATGTCACATCTCCATCATATCTCATTCTGTGCATCCTCATTCCATGCACCCCCTCATCCTCTCCCTGTCACATCTCCATCATATCTCATTCTGCACATCCTCATTCCATGCACCCCCTCATCCTCTCCCTGTCACATCTCCATCATATCTCATTCTGCGTATCCTCATTCCATGCACCCCCTCATCCTCTCCCTGTCACATCTCCATCATATCTCATTCTGCGTATCCTCATTCCATGCACCCCCTCATCCTCTCCCTGTCACATCTCCATCATATCTCATTCTGTGTATCCTCATTCCATGCACCCCCTCATCCTCTCCCTGTCACATCTCCATCATATCTCATTCTGTGTATCCTCATTCCATGCACCCCCTCATCCTCTCCCTCTGTCACATCTCCATCATATCTCATTCTGTGTATCCTCATTCCATGCACCCCCTCATCCTCTCCCTGTCACATCTCCATCATATCTCATTCTGCGTATCCTCATTCCATGCACCCCCTCATCCTCTCCCTGTCACATCTCCATCATATCTCATTCTGCACATCCTCATTCCATGCACCCCTCATCCTCTCCCTGTCACATCTCCATCATATCTCATTCTGCGTATCCTCATTCCATGCACCCCCTCATCCTCTCCCTGTCACATCTCCATCATATCTCATTCTGCACATCCTCATTCCATGCACCCCCTCATCCTCTCCCTGTCACATCTCCATCATATCTCATTCTCATCCTCATTCCATGCACCCCTCATCCTCTCCCTGTCACATCTCCATCATATCTCATTCTGCTCATCCTCATTCCATGCACCCCCTCATTCTCTCCCTGTCACATCTCCATCATATCTCATTCTATGTATCCTCATTCCATGCACCCCCTCATTCTCTCCCTGTCACATCTCCATCATATCTCATTCTGCGTATCCTCATTCCCTGCACCCCCTCATCCTCTCCCTGTCACATATCCATCATATCTCATTCTGTGTATCCTCATTCCATGCACCCCCTCATCCTCTCCCTGTCACATATCCATCATATCTCATTCTGTGTATCCTCATTCCATGCACCCCCTCATCCTCTCCCTGTCACATCTCCATCATATCTCATTCTGCACATCCTCATTCCATGCACCCCCTCATCCTCTCCCTGTCACATCTCCATCATATCTCATTCTGCACATCCTCATTCCATGCACCCCTCATCCTCTCCCTGTCACACCTCCATCATATCTCATTCTGCACATCCTCATTCCATGCACCCCCTCATCCTCTCCCTGTCACATCTCCATCATATCTCATTCTGCACATCCTCATTCCATGCACCCCCTCATCCTCTCCCTGTCACATCTCCATCATATCTCATTCTGTGTATCCTCATTCCATGCACCCCCTCATCCTCTCCCTCTGTCACATCTGCATCATATCTCATTCTGCACATCCTCATTCCATGCACCCCCTCATCCTCTCCCTGTCACATCTCCATCATATCTCATTCTGCACATCCTCATTCCATGCACCCCCTCATCCTCTCCCTCTGTCACATCTCCATCATATCTCATTCTGTGTATCCTCATTCCATGCACCCCCTCATCCTCTCCCTCTGTCACATCTCCATCATATCTCATTCTGCACATCCTCATTCCATGCACCCCCTCATCCTCTCCCTGTCACATCTCCATCATATCTCATTCTGCACATCCTCATTCCATGCACCCCCTCATCCTCTCCCTGTCACATCTCCATCATATCTCATTCTGTGTATCCTCATTCCATGCACCCCCTCATCCTCTCCCTGTCACATCTCCATCATATCTCATTCTGCACATCCTCATTCCATGCACCCCCTCATCTTCTCCCTCTGTCACATCTCCATCATATCTCATTCTGCTCATCCTCATTCCATGCACCCCCTCATCCTCTCCCTGTCACATCTCCATCATATCTCATTCTGTGCATCCTCATTCCATGCACCCCCTCATCCTCTCCCTGTCACATCTCCATCATATCTCATTCTGCACATCCTCATTCCATGCACCCCCTCATCCTCTCCCTGTCACATCTCCATCATATCTCATTCTGTGCATCCTCATTCCATGCACCCCCTCATCCTCTCCCTGTCACATCTCCATCATATCTCATTCTATGTATCCTCATTCCATGCACCCCCTCATCCTCTCCCTGTCACATCTCCATCATATCTCATTCTGCGTATCCTCATTCCATGCACCCCCTCATCCTCTCCCTGTCACATCTCCATCGTATCTCATTCTGCACATCCTCATTCCATGCACCCCCTCATCCTCTCCCTGTCACATCTCCATCATATCTCATTCTGCGTATCCTCATTCCATGCACCCCCTCATCCTCTCCCTGTCACATCTCCATCATATCTCATTCTGCACATCCTCATTCCATGCACCCCCTCATCCTCTCCCTGTCACATCTCCATCATATCTCATTCTGCGCATCCTCATTCCATGCACCCCCTCATCCTCTCCCTCTGTCACATCTCCATCATATCTCATTCTGCACATCCTCATTCCATGCACCCCTCATCCTCTCCCTGTCACATCTCCATCATATCTCATTCTGCACATCCTCGTTCCATGCACCCCCTCATCCTCTCCCTGTCACATCTCCATCATATCTCATTCTGTGCATCCTCATTCCATGCACCCCTCATCCTCTCCCTGTCACATCTCCATCATATCTCATTCTGCACATCCTCATTCCATGCACCCCCTCATCCTCTCCCTGTCACATCTCCATCATATCTCATTCTGCACATCCTCATTCCATGCACCCCCTCATCCTCTCCCTGTCACATCTCCATCATATCTCATTCTGCACATCCTCATTCCATGCACCCCCTCATCTTCTCCCTCTGTCACATCTCCATCATATCTCATTCTGCTCATCCTCATTCCATGCACCCCCTCATCCTCTCCCTGTCACATCTCCATCATATCTCATTCTGTGCATCCTCATTCCATGCACCCCCTCATCCTCTCCCTGTCACATCTCCATCATATCTCATTCTGCACATCCTCATTCCATGCACCCCCTCATCCTCTCCCTGTCACATCTCCATCATATCTCATTCTGTGCATCCTCATTCCATGCACCCCCTCATCCTCTCCCTGTCACATCTCCATCATATCTCATTCTGCACATCCTCATTCCATGCACCCCCTCATCCTCTCCCTGTCACATCTCCATCATATCTCATTCTGCACATCCTCATTCCATGCACCCCCTCATCCTCTCCCTGTCACATCTCCATCATATCTCATTCTGCACATCCTCATTCCATGCACCCCCTCATCCTCTCCCTGTCACATCTCCATCATATCTCATTCTGTGTATCCTCATTCCATGCACCCCCTCATCCTCTCCCTGTCACATCTCCATCATATCTCATTCTCATCCTCATTCCATGCACCCCCTCATCCTCTCCCTGTCACATCTCCATCATATCTCATTCTGCTCATCCTCATTCCATGCACCCCCTCATCCTCTCCCTGTCACATCTCCATCATATCTCATTCTGCGTATCCTCATTCCATGCACCCCCTCATCCTCTCCATGTCACATCTCCATCATATCTCATTCTGTGTATCCTCATTCCATGCACCCCCTCATCCTCTCCATGTCACATCTCCATCATATCTCATTCTGTGTATCCTCATTCCATGCACCCCCTCATCCTCTCCCTGTCACATCTCCATCATATCTCATTCTGCGTATCCTCATTCCATGCACCCCCTCATCCTCTCCCTGTCACATCTCCATCATATCTCATTCTGCGTATCCTCATTCCATGCACCCCCTCATCCTCTCCCTGTCACATCTCCATCATATCTCATTCTGTGTATCCTCATTCCATGCACCCCCTCATCCTCTCCATGTCACATCTCCATCATATCTCATTCTGTGTATCCTCATTCCATGCACCCCCTCATCCTCTCCCTGTCACATCTCCATCATATCTCATTCTGCGTATCCTCATTCCATGCACCTCCTCATCCTCTCCCTGTCACATCTCCATCCAATCTCTGGCACATCGTACCACCCCCACCATTCCCTCAGCCTGGTTTCGTTTCCACACCTTCCTCTGCTACCTCTACCCCTCCACCCCTACGTCTACTCTTTTTGCTCTCTCGTGCCACCTGTTGTCCTTCATTTGTATGATTTAAATTAACCCCCTCCAAGCACCAGAGCATTGTATGAATAGTATTGTATAGTATTGTATGAATGCTTTCCATCCTGAATGCAGCACCTATTTCCTATTCTGCAGCTAATAACGCCTTCACAATGCGCACGTCTAAACCTCTCCCCATCCAAGAGCAGCGGCGCGTCATGACACAGCGCTGCGGCCTTTAGTCAGCCCTTTTTTTTTGTAGATGTGTCTCTGAACTGCTGCCAGCCGAACCACAAATCAATATCTGGGCATGTGCTTCAGACACGGCCGCTGCATTCAACGGGTGCTCCTGTTCCTTTTAAAGGACGTTCCTATGCAAACTGGTTAAACCAGTGTGAGGTGACAGGCGACTCGTCTCTCCGTATATAAGAGGCCGGGAGGCACAGGTGGAGCACACACAGGGCAGGTGCCACGCGCCACAGGAGGGCTGCTTGGGCTGGAAACCCCCCTTATCTAAAGCATGTAGAAAAAAAAGGATCAATAGTGACTACTGACAGCAACATGCCTTGCTGCTGCTCCAGACACAAGGGATCCTGGCATGACTGTGTCTCTCATGAGGAATCTCGGAGACGGAGCAACAGTGCTGCTTCTCACACTATGGCTCGCTCAGCACGTCCCTCACAGTAAGTGCCATCAGATCTAATGCGCGCCATCCACCGGGGGGTCTGATTGTTCAGCGCCGCACAATCACATCTCCTCGTCGTGTTTGTTTTCTTTCTGAAAGATGGTGGGGAACCTCCCTATTACTACAAATGAAGGAGCCGCTGTCTCTCTCTATTCACCCTAGAACATTTTACAACCTGTTAATCAATAATCAATGCTGGTCACATTTATACGTCATCCCCATAGCTGCCCACATATGTCTTTTTTAAATTGATCATTTGTTTATTATTTATTACTTACAACAGCTATATATATATATATATATATATATATATAATGATCTTTAACTATCTATACACATCAATGAATCACTCACCATTTCATCCTTCCCAATCTTATAACACAGCGATCAAATATCGTATCAAAAAAGAGATATATGTTATTTATCTGATGATTCTTTGACTGATTTGAAGCCTACTTACAAAGGAAAAACCTAATTTAATATAGGGGGCAAATAAAAGGTTGATCAATCTAATCAATTTAATTGTCCCTTCAAGATTTTTGATTGATCACAATTGAAAGGTTGATCGATCAAATCAATTTAATTGTCCCTTCAAGATTTTTGATTGATCACAATTGAAAGGTTGATCAATCTAATCAATTTAATTGGCCCTTCAAGATTTTTGATTGATCACATTTGAAAGGTTGATCGATCAAATCAATTTAATTGGCCCTTCAAGAATTTTGATTGATCACATTTGAAAGGTTGATCGATCAAATCAATTTAATTGGCCCTTCAAGATTTTTGATTGATCACATTTGAAAGGTTGGTCGATCAAATCAATTTAATTGGCCCTTCAAGATTTTTGATTGATCACATTTGAAAGGTTGATCGATCAAATCAATTTAATTGGCCCTTCAAGATTTTTGATTGATCACATTTGAAGGGTTGATCGATCAAATCAATTTAATTGGCCCTTCAAGATTTTTGATTGATCACATTTGAAAGGTTGATCGATCAAATCAATTTAATTGGCCCTTCAAGATTTTTGATTGATCACATTTGAAAGGTTGATCGATCAAATCAATTTAATTGGCCCTTCAAGATTTTTGATTGATCACGTTTAGGGGTAAATTAATGATGGGTTGATTTTCCTTATTGATCCTTTCTGGTCCTTACAAGAAAATCCAAAGGGTAAAAAATGAAATGGATCAATTAATTGATTTAGTTGATGCTTCACTATTCTTTGATTGACTTGACTGTTTTTAAAAGAAAATCCTAATCAAATACAGGGCTAAAGTGAAAGGTTGATAGACTGATCAGTGTAATTGGTCCTTCAAGGATTTCAATTGGTAACATCTAGGTGTAAAATGAATGATTGGTTGCTACATTCAATTGATCCTTTCTGATCTTTACAAGAAAAACCTGATCAAATATTAGGGTGAAAATGAAAATGATCAATTAATTGATTTAGTTATTGCTTTCTGATGCTTTGATCGATTTGACTACAGTTTTGAAAAGCAAATCCCACTGAAATACAAGGTTAAAGTGAAAGGTTGATCGATTGATCCATTTAACTGGTCCTTCGAGAATTCAGGTTGCTAACATTTAGGTGTAAAATGAATGATTGGCTGATCCACTGAAGTTATTCTTCCCAATCTTTACAAGAAAAACCTGATCAAATATTAAGGGGAAAATAACTCAATCAATTGATTGATTTAGTTGATGCTTCAATTGATTTAACTCCTTTTAAAGGAAAATCCTGATCAAACACATGGTTAAAAAGAAATTCTGATCGCTTGATTAATTTAATTAGCGTTTCAAGATTTTTGTTTTCTCATATTTACATGTAATATGAAAGACTGGTTAATCCATTTAATTGATCTTTCCCCTTCATTTCTTTGAAAGCCCTGATCAAATAAAAGGGTCAAAATGAAAATGAACAATTGATTGATTTAGTTGATGCTTTATGATACGGGGAGGCCGATTCATTAATAGCGGCAGGTAGCAACAGTTGAGTGACTGTAGCGGTATTTTCACAGCGCCCACTAGTAGTCGCTGTGCTTGGCCGTTGTTCGGTTGTTGACAGCGACGGTCGGTGTGGCGTAATGTTGAATACAAGGTGACGAGTTGCTATTTGACAGGTTCCGCGATGTATGGGTGCGCATGATAGCGACTGGTCAGAGCGACCGGCTCCCACCATATTCATCAAAAAATCAGGCTCAAAAAATTCAAGCGCTGTGAAATGCATGTTTAAGCCCCAGAGCGCTGGCGGCGATGTGTTAAAAGTAGTTTTTTAACCCCCAAACCACCATATTTTTGGAAACCAAAAAAAAAAATTTTTTTAAGAATTTACTAATATGAATACAATAATATCAGACCTGTAATATCAATTCTGCACATTTTTTTTTTTACCTTAAAAAAATTATCTAACATGGCAGAAGTGGTCACAGAATTTTTCACATTTAAAAAAAAACAAAAAAAAACATTAATAACAATTAATTATTAATATTTAAAGATTGTTCCATTGAAATGCATTGGAGAGCGCCGGGTGGCGAGAGGTCATACCTGTCGCTGTTCAAGGTCGGACGCTGGCGCTGTGGGGTGAGGCTGGAATAATGATGAATGAGTCGCTATATGGCGCTATCTCAGTCGCTAAGCAGGATTGGCTTGATAAATGTGTGATTGTGGTGGGGAGCCAGCGTTCTCGTGGCGGGGCCCGTCATTACCGGCCGCTCACCATTCGCTACCTGGCGCTATTCCTTGTTAAATAAGGGCCTTAGTTGATGCTTCAATTGATTTAACTCCTTTTTAAGGAAAATCCTGATCAAACACATGGTTAAAGTGGACCAACACCCAGGATTTTGACTATCCTGGGTATTGGTCCACTTCCCCGGGGCACCCCGATCGGGGGTGCCCCGCTGTGTGAAACCCCCCAGAAAGCCCCCAAAACTCACCTCTCCCCGCTCCCATGTGGCCACGCCGTCCAATCGGCGCCGACGGACAAGCTGATTCACAGCCTCCCACGCGTCACTCTTGACGTGTGCGCGCCCGCGCTGGCCATTCAGAGACGGCCGGTGCGGGCGCGCGCACGTCTAGAGGAGCGCGAGTGAGGCGGCGGCGGCGGAAGCAGCGGCTGGAGAGGTAACGTTTTTCGGGGGTTTTGGGGGGGTTACACCCCGCGGGACATCCCGATCTCGGATGTCCCGCGGTGTGTGAGGTGATCGGCCCGGGAATCTTATAGATCTGATCGCTTGATTAATTTAATTAGCGTTTCAAGATTTTTGTTTTCTCATATTTACATGTAATATGAAAGACTGGTTAATCCATTTAATTGATCTTTCCCCTTCTTTTCTTTGAAAACCCTGATCAAATAAAAGGGTCAAAATGAAAATGAACAATTGATTGATTTAGGCCCTTATTTAAGAAGGGATAGCGTCCAGGCCCGGATTAACGTAGGGGCGGACGGAGCTGCCGCTCCAGGCCCCTACGTTAAAATAGGCCCAGCAGCCTGCAAATGCGGCCCGCATAGGCCGCCGGGCGCCCGCTACAGAGCCTAGGGCGGAGCTTGCAGACGGGGCGGGCTCAGGGCAAATATATTAGAATAATAGTTAAAAAAAAAAAAAGTTGAGCCTGCAGGGATGAACTTCAACTTCAAACTTCATTGGTGGTTCAGTGAGAACCCTCCTCTATCCCTCCCTCCCCACCCCACCACCGCCTCCTGTCTGCTGGAGCGCCGCTCCTGTCAAAGAAGACAGGCGTCTTCTTTGACAGGAGCGGCGCACCAGAACGCACGCGCCCACCTCATGCTGCCCCCCCTCCCCGCCGCTCGCATCCTCTACCTGCATCCCCCGCCCCACTACTCACCCTGCCTCCCCCTCGCATCCTCCGCCGCACTCCTCACCCTGCCCCCCATCGCATGCCCCACTCCTCGTCCTACCCCCCCTCGCAACCCCCACCCCACTCCTCGCCCCTCCCCCCGCATCCCCTGCCCTACCTCCATTCGCAGCTGCCCCCTGTCTTCTGTTGGAGTGCGGGAGTTCGGGGGGCGTGGTTAAAGTGGGGTTTGGACTATCCTGGGGTTTGGACTATCCTGGGTTTGGGATGCCCCACTATGTGAAACCCTAAATCTCCCGCATCAACTTACCTCACCGCGGTCCTAGGGCGCATGCGCGGCCACTCGTCCAATCAGCACACTCTGAGCCACTGAGCTATGCACGTCTGAGCGATGTCTTAGCTCAGCGGCTCCGAGCACGCTGGCCGTCGCATCTCGCACTTCCGTCTAACAGGGAGCGTGACTGTGCCAGCCATTCACAAATGGCCGGCGCGGGCACGTGTCCTGCTAGAGGGATAGCGGGGATGCAGCCATTGGACTGGGATTAAGGTAAGTGTAGTGGGCGACCTGGGGGTATAACACAGCGGGGCATCCCAATTTTGGATGCCCCGCGGGGGGGGAATGGATCCAGCTGGGTTTTGGTCCACGTTAAGTCTTCGAGAGAGCTGGGGGTTTCATAGAGCGGGGCATCACAAATCTGTATGCCCCTGAGAAGGTGCCAAAACCCAGGATAGTGAAATTCCTGGGTTTTGGTCCACTTAAAGTAGAACAAAACTGCAAGATGCTGGCCGCTGTTGGGTTTTGTTCTGCTTTAACTGGACCAAAACCTAGCATAGTAAAATTTCTGGGTAGTGGACCAAAACCCAGGATTTGACTATACTAGGTTTTGGTCCTTTCCCCCAGGGCACCCCAATCAGAGATGCCAAGCGCAACTCGCCTCTTCCCGGTCCTCTGGCACGGGCGCTCGTCCAATCAGAGCGCTTGGAGACGCTGACATCACGCTGTCTAAGGCCAGCAGCTCTGAGCGCGCTGGCGGCCATATCCCCCGCTTTCCTCTAACAGGGAGCGTGCCCACGCCGGGCATTCACAAATGTCTTGCGCAGGCACGCGCCCTGCTAGAGGGATAGCGGGGATGCTGCTCACACATGTGCTGTTAGACCATGAAACAAGGTGAGTGTATGGTTTCACACATCCCGATTTTGGATGCCCCGGGGGGGGGGGGGGGGGAATCGCACTGGGTTTTGATCCACTTTAAAGTGGAACAAAACCCACCAGCGGCAGTCCTGGAATCTACAAGATCACGTGTTTCAGCCCCGTAGAGAGCCCTGCGTGTTAACCAAAAAAGCTGCGGGTGTGACGTCACATGGGATAGGTGTTACAGTCTGGGGGCATAGTGAACCCTCTACAACACCTCTTTGACACTCTGGGCCCCCCCCCCCAAAAGCGAGTTGATTCTTTTTTTTTTTTTTTTAGCTAAAGAACAAACTCTATGAAGATATGCAAATTTTTCATACACTAACATGTATTCAGCTATCCTGGTAATTTAGTGCACACTAGACATGTGACAAATGCACTTTAGTCTTAAACAAAATTGCTTTGTGTTGCGTTTTCATTTTATATACTTTGATAAATAGGCCCGTCAAAATCTACAGCACCAGGCCCGGGATGCTCTTAATCCGGCCCTGATAGTGTCAGGTAGTGGATGGTTAATGACAGGTAGCGACAGGTAGTGACTGGTGAACGCCGGACACGGCACGCAATTACACATTTATCAAGCAGAATCTGTTTAGCGACTGGTATAGCGCCATGTAGCGTCTGATTCATCATTTTCACAGCCTCAGCGAACAGCGCCAGCATTCAGCCTTGCACAGCACCAGGTATGACCTCTCGCTACCTTGCGCTCTCCCATACATTTCAATGGACGATCCTTTTCTTCTCTTTAAACGTTTTTTTTTTTTTTTTCAAAAAAATCACAAATAATTCTGTGACCTCTTCTGGCATTGAAAAAGCAGTTTTTCATAATTTTTTCATTTTTTAAATATTTCCTCAGAAATGACATTACAGGTCTGCCATTAAAGTGTTCATGTTACAATGTTGTTACAATGTAATTCCATATGTTTTCGCTTTGTTACTAGTGGAGAGATGCTGAAAAACAGACTTTAAACACACCGCCTCCTGCGCTCTGGGCTTCAAACAAGTATTTTTCAGCGCCAGAGATTTGTGAGGCTGTTTATTTGCTGAATATGGTGTGAGTCGGTCGCTATGAGCAGTCGCTAACATGCGCTCCCATACAGCGCTGTACTGGTCAAATAGCGACTTGTCACAATGTATTCAACATTACTGGACAGCGACTGAGTCGCTATAAACTAGCGACTCACGACCGAGCACAGCAACTACTAGCGGGTGCTCTGAAAATGCCTGCTACAGACGCTCATCTGTCGCTAACTGGCGTTAGTGATGAATCAGCCTGCCCGTTGATGCTTTATGATACTTGGTCTGATTTGATGTCTGCTTTTAATAGACAATCCTAATCAAATACAGGACTAAAGCAAAGGGTTAATTGAGTGATTGATCATTGGAATTGTCCCTTTAAGATTTTGAGTTGATTTGACTTCTTAAAAAAAATCCTGATCAAATGTAGGCGTAAAATAAAAATGGATTAATCAATTTTATTGATCCTTCCCAATGTTTACAAGAAAATAGTTTACATATAGGGGTAAAATGAAATCGATCAATTGATTTATTTACTTGATGCTTCAAGATCTTTTGTTTAAATTTGACTCCTGTGTTTAAAATAAAATCCTAATCAAATATAGGGTTAAAATGAACCTGATTGAGCAATGTAATAGGCCCATCAAGAATTTTATTGATTTGAATCTTTTTATAGACAAATTCTGATCCAATTTATGGGTAAAATGAATGATTGATTGATCAATTTAATGGATCCTTCTCTATCTTTACAAGATTTTAAAAGCACTTTTAAAGGAAAATCAAATACAGTAGTAAAGTGAACAATGTTTTGATCCAAAGATTGCATCATTAAATGTAACATTTGATGCTGGCATAAGCACCCTAAAGGGAAATTCCATTCCAGGCGAAGAGTTACACTAGCCTGCTTTCTGTTCTCCCCATGCTGGCTGTCAAGGGCTGCATCTTTCATTCACCCTGCTTCAGTCGGGGAGGCCGATTCATTAATAGCGGCAGGTAGCGACAGTTGAGCGACTGTAGCGGCATTTTCAGAGCACCCGCTAGTAGTCGCTGTGCTTGGCCGTTGTTCGGTTGTTGATAGCGACTCAGTCGGTTTGCCGTAATGTTGAATATTGGATGAGGAGTCGCTATTTGACAGGTTCCGCGCTGTATGGGAGCGCATGATAGCGACTGGCCATAGCGACCGGCTTCCACCATATTCATTAAAAAATCACGCTCAAAAAATTCTCGCGCTGTAAAATGCATGTTTAAACCCCAGAGCGCTGGCGGCGATGGGTTAAAAGTAGTTTTTTTACCCCAAACAACCATATTTTTGTTTTTTAAAATAATTTGGTAATATGAATACATTAATATCAGACCTGTAATATCAATTCTGTACAATTTTTTTTCCCCCTTAAACAATTATCTAAAATGGCAGAAGTGGTCACAGAATTTTTCACATTTAAAAAAAAAAAAAAATGAATAACAATTAATTATGAATATTTAAAGATTGTTCCATTGAAATGCATTGGAGAGCGCCAGGTAGCGAGAGGTCATACCTGTCGCTGTTCAAGGTCGGACGCTGGCGCTGTGGGCTGAGGCTGGAATAATGATGAATGAGTCGCTATATGGCGCTATCTCAGTCGCTAAGCAGGATTGGCTTGATAAATGTGTGATTGTGGTGGGGAGCCGGCGTTCTCGTGGCGGTGCCCGTCATTACCGGCCGCTCACCAGTCGCTACCTGACGCTATTCCTTGTTAAATAGGGGCCCTAGTGAACTCTTCCCTTTCTCCTGGGCTTCCTTGTGCGAAGATCCCTGCGGAGAGTAATTTATTGAGGGGAATGTGACAAAGCCAACAGAAAGGAGCTAGTTCAATAGGGATTATTTGGAATTGCAAAGTGCCGGTGAATAAAAGATGCAGCTCCTGACAACTAGCAAGGAAGCATGCTGATTTAAAGCTTTGCCTGACATCTTGTTTTAAAGCAAACACAACACTTCATGAGACAAAATCATTTGCTACCTATATGATCCCTGCTCTGAAAACTTCCCTATATCTTCTCCCATGTACTCATACAAAGCTTCAGCATAGTGGATGTAGGGAGCCATTCCCCACCATGCCCCCATTATTTGCCCCTACAAACCTACTGGCAATATTGTGGGTTGGTCATGGGCTGTCAGTATCCCCTCAGATCCTAAGCTGAGACCACCAGGACAGATTACCCAGATTCCCTTTGCCCCTCTGAAAGAGACAGGCTAGTCTAAATAATTCTTATGGTTCATGGGAGCGACCATGAAGGGATTACCTGCAAATATTGCCCCATTTTCTTCTATTGAGAAAAAAACAGGCTGATTCATCACTAACGCCAGGTAGCGACAGATGAGCGTCTGTAGCAGGCATTTTCAGAGCACCCGCTAGTAGTCGCAGTGCTCGGTCGTGAGTCACTAGTTTATAGCGACTCAGTCGCTGTGCAGTAATGTTGAATACATTGTGACGAGTCGCTATTTGACCAGTACAGCGCTGTATAGGAGCCCATGGTAGCGACTGCTCATAGTGACCGACTCACAACATATTCAAGAAAAAAAAAGCCTCACACAACTCTGGCGCAGAAAAATGCTTCTCTGAAGCCCAGAGCGCAGGAGGCGGTGTGTTTAAAGTCTGTTTTCCAGCATCTATCAACTAGTAACAAAGCGAAAACATATGGAATTACATTGTAACAACATTGTAACATGAACAGATCTGTCAGACCTGTAATGTCATTTCTGAAGAAATATATAAAAAATGAAAAAATTGTGAAAAAACTGCTTTTTCAATGCCAGGAGAGGCCACAGAATTATTTGTGACTTTTTGGTAAAAAAAAACAAACAAACAAAAACCCTGTTTAAAGAGAAGAAAAGGTTCGTCTAATGAAATGTATGGGAGAGTGACAGGTAGCGAGAGGTCATACCTGGCGCTGTGCAAGGCTGAACACTGGCGCTGTTCGCTGAGGCTGTGAAAATGATGAATCAGATGCTACATGGCGCTATCCCAGTCGCTAAGCAGATTCTTCTTGATAAATGTGTAATTGCGTGCCGTGTCCGGCGTTCACCAGTCGCTACCTGTCGCTACCTCTCATTAAACAGCCACTACCTGACGCTATTTCTTCTTAAACAAGGGCCTAAGATTCCCCCTCCATTTTCCTCTCAGTAGAAGTAACTGGGGCGGCATGCTGCAGGATTCCCATAATGGCTGCTCCCATGAACAACAAGAGTTATTTTGAATGGCCTGTCCCTTTAGGGCTTGGGGGTTGTCCATAGTGGAAGAAGGCAAAGTCATTTATAAAGCAGTGGTGGGCCCCTGCTCCCCTCTGCTGATACGCACATGTGCCATCCATTTAGAAATGTCTGGGGGGAGGCGCATCAGCTGCGGGAAGCCGGTGATGCAGCTGCAACCTGCACATGTGCAGTGGGATCGCTATGTATACCGGACAATGGAGGGGGGGGGGTTCACAGAGTATGGCATACAAAATCAGGGCGCTGAGAATTGCTAGGGTCAGGACTAAAAGGTTTTGGTCTTTTTTAAAGTTTGGCCAATTCCATGATGTTGGCGGAGGGGGGTCATGCTGGAGGACCTACCCCACAGAGCAGAGCTTGGAATCTATTGTTTTGGCTGGCAGAGGTATAAGCAGGGCCAGATTAAGTGTGGTGGAGGCCCCTAGGCTCAAAATCTGGTGGAGGCCCCAGATACAGTATAAAATAATAGTCCAGCCAAGTAACTGATTGGTGGAGGTCTGGCACCCGCCTACTTACTGGAAGGTCAGATGGAGTCCCTTGTGACCCCCTTGTGTGGGTGCGTGCTGCTCGGGAACTCCTGCTTTGCCATTCTGGGTGGGGGGGGGGGTGTAGTCGCCCGGCTGGTCCAGCAGGAAACAGTTCCCTGCATTGAGCTGCCAGCGGCTGTGCTTGGTTTATGTGCAGTGACAGCTCTGCACCCATCACTGTAGCGTTGCTGGTGGCGGCTTTGCTGCTTTAGACTCTCCATCCTGCCCTGTGGTGGCTTTGGCTGCGGGTCTGCAAAAACAAAAAAAAAGGCTTGGGCTCTCACTGTCACCCAGAGCTTTGTTGCCGGCCCCGCGGCCTGTCAGACTAAGGACTGAAAAGCCTCCTGGACCAGACCATAACCCAAAGGTTGGTGGAGGCCCCCTTTACAGGGCAAGTGGTGGAGGCCCCTTTACAGGGCAAGTGGTGGAGGCCCCTTTACAGGGCAAGTGGTGGAGGCCCCTTTACAGGGCAAGTGGTGGAGGCCCCTTTACAGGGCAAGTGGTGGAGGCCCCGGGGCACCCCTAATAATCTGGCCCTGGGTAAATATCACCGAGCAGAAACAAGGCAACCCAAGAAACATCAGGGCGGAGTAATCCTTCGAGCTGCATGTGTCAACTTTCACGTATTTACAGGTCTTGTCCCATTGATACATATTTGGCAAGACAGACAAGCCCTGCGACTAGCTGCTGTTGTGTGTCCGGCTATGAGTCCCTTATGTGTGTGCAGCTATGATGGTGCCGCACAATGTGAGAGCGGGGCTGGGCCTCATGCTTCTCATACACTACGCCTTAGCTCCACCTGAGAATTACTGAAGATAAGGAAGGAATGGGCCTGCTGTTTGTTTTACACTGACTGTACAGTTACTGTATTTACACTCTCCAGTCTCCAGGCTTTGAGCGCCTCGAAAGAGGGAAACAACTAGGCAACAACTAAGGGGCTTATTCATCAAGGGATAGCGCCAGGTAGCACCTTGTAAGCGGCAGGCAGCGTCTGGTGAACACTGGACGCTGTACGCAATACCACATTTACATGCCTCCCAACTGTCCCGATTTTCCTGGGATTGTCCCGATTTGAGCAAAGAATCCCGCGGTCCCTGAACGTTAACAAATGTCCCGGGACGCCCTGTTCCGTGGCAGTGTGCCCAGGGCCGCAACGACGCCGGCGCGAAGATACTAGCTTCCTGGCGTGTGGGGTGAGAGAGTGGGGTGGGCGCACGGGGGGTGGGTGGGAGGTATGCTGGGTTGGGGATAAAAAAACGTACGCATGCAGGGGTGAAGGCAGCCGACATTGCTGGAGCTGAAGGGCGTGACGGGGGTGTGGTCGGGGCGTGACGGGGGTGTGGTCGGGCATGACGGGAGTGTGGTTGGGCATGACGGGAGTGTGGTCGGGGCGTGACGGGAGTGTGGCCGGGGCGTGACGGGGGTGTGGCCGGTGCGTGGCGGGGGGGGGGGGTCGGCGGCATGGCTTGTCCCGCCTCCACATTTTTAGAAGTTGGGAGGTATGCATTTATGAAAGTGAATCTGGTGAGAGACTCTAACAGCACCATGTAGCGTATTCATCATCACTAGAGATGAGCGAACTTCTCAAAAATTCAATTCGGGCGATTCGCCGAATTTCTCAGAGAAATTTGGGTTCGTCCGAATCGAACTTTAGCGAATCGCTCATCTCTGGTGGGAGCGGGGAGGCCGGCTACGTTGTCAGCGGGCGGCGGCAGCCGGCTTCCGCCACCCGCTGACAGCGCAGCCCCGGTCTCCCCGCTCCCACCATGCCGGCATTTTTTTTTTTTTATTTCAGGGAAAATTCGGTCAGCATGGACCACTAAAAATTCGGGTACGTGCTGAATCGAATTTTCCCTGAAATTCGGAGCGAATTCAGGTTCATTAGAACCGATTCGCTCATCCCTAATCATCACAGACAGCTCAGCATATACCAGCTGTGCTGTGGCTTCCAGCGCGCTACCTGTCGCTCTCCCATACATTTAAATGGACGTTCCTTTTCTGCTCTGTAAACAGGGTTTTCTTTTTCCTTTTTTTTTTATTTTTTTATAAAATAATTGTGTGACCTCTCCTGGTCTATTAAAAGTCATTTTTGCAAATGTTTTTTATTTTTTTTTTATTTTTATGCAGAATTGTCATTACATGTCTGGTATTAAAGTATTAATGTCAGAATGTTACAACAATGTCATTCCAAGTGTTTTCGCTTTGTTACTGGTGGATATGACTTTAAACAGACTTTAATCACACAGCCTCTGGCGCTCTGGGCTACAACGACACAATTTTGAGCGCCGGCGCTGTGCGAGGCTGTTTTTTTGATGACTATGGTTTGAGTCCCTCACGCTGACCAGTCGCTACCGTTCGCTCCCATATAAAGCTGTACTGGTGTTATAGTGACTCATCAAATTCAACAATGCCGGCCAGCGACTGAGGTGCTCGGTAACAGCGAACCATAGCCGATCACAGCGACTACTAGCGGTCGCTCACTACAGATGCTCATCTGCCGATACCTGGCGCTAGTAATGAATCAGCCTGTAAGTCATTTTGTATAACCACCTTTCCCATGGGAAACTGACCTAAATAGAACCCTAAGTGCAGACGGTGCACACAGCCAGCCCCAGTTTTAAGTGGATCCTTGGGCTACAAAAACTTAAAGCGCCCCTTTGTGGTGTCAAGGAAAACCCCTGCTGCCACCTACCTCTTACCTCAACTATAATTTATCCTTGTTCAAAAAAAAAAGCCCCCCCCCCCCAAAGGCACAGTGGGCCCTGACATTTGCCCAGTTCTTCTGGGCTGCAGCAGGGCTGGGCAGAGAAGCATTTGCTGTATGAATGGCTGCACATCCACAGGCTTGCTAAGGCATTACATTGTATTTAATCAGGCTTGGACTGGCCCACCGTGGAATAGGTAAGCCCCCCAGCAGGCCCTGACCTCAGTGACTTTGGAGTCCCATGTTTAAGACACTAGAACAACTGAGTCCATCAGCATACCTCCCAACTTTTGAAAGCTGTAAAAAGGGACATGAGAAGACATTTCTTAACACTTAAAACACACGCAGCCACGCCTCTGACCACACCCCTGACCACGCCCTTAAAGGAAAACACCACCTAAGCATTAAATAAATAATAATAATAATACAGGCAAGGCCTCCGCAAACACATTACAGCCAGGGGCTGTAGTGAGAGGGGCATCCCTCCATTCCAGCAAGTGAGGGGCATCCCTCCATTCCAGCCAGTGAGGGGCATCCCTCCATTCCAGCAAGTGAGGGGTATCCCTCATAAATACCAATGAGGGGCATCTCTTATTTCATCCAGTGAGGGGCATCCCTCATTCCAGCCAGTGAGGGACATCCATCCATTCCAGCCAGTGAGGGGCATACCTCATTACAACCATTGAGGGGCATCCCTCATTACAACCATTGAGGGGCATCCCTCATTACAACCATCGAGGGGCATCCCTCATTACAACCATTGAGGGGCATCCCTCATTACAACCATCGAGGGGCATCCCTCATTACAACCATTGAGGGGCATCCTTTATTACAGCCAGTGAGGGGCATCCCTCATTAAAGCCAGTGAGGGGCATCCCTTCATTACAGCTAGTGAGGGGCATCCCTTCATTACAGCTAGTGAGGGGCATCTCTTATTAAAGCCAGTGAGGGGCATCTCTTATTAAAGCCAGTGAGGGGCATCCCGCCATTTCAGCCAGTGAGGGGCGTACCTCCAATACAACCAGTGAGTGTCAGCTGGGTGTCTGAGAGGCGACCTTCCGCCTTCCTGTAACAGGCGATGGAGAGCAGCAACGACGCGGGGCATGTGCAAGCGCAGCGGGATGCCGGGGCAAACACCCAAAATCAGGGTTGTTCTGGGGAATCTGGACAGTTGGGGGTGTGCTTCAGATGGAAAGTCACAGTGGGTCTAATGAGGTGCTCTACTGATGTGTATTACTGGCAACCTACTCCCACCTCTATTACTATATATTTAGATTGACTCTGTAGTTAGAGGGAATCTATACCAAACCACAATAATCAGGCAGAAAGCAGATCACCAGATACTTGATCCATACGCCACTCCTCCATTTCCTGAAGCGTTGGGTAGAAGCAGTAGCAGGGCTTCTAAATTTGACCTCCTTTCAATTTAATTTCTCCAAGACCATGCAAAAAAGTTAACAGACGCTTTCTCCCTTGGTGTTCTCAGCGTGAGTGAGCATGACAAGTCACAGTGGCCCCACAGTTGTCTCTGACCACAGCAGAACATGATATCTCATAAAGCCTATGTCTCCTTTTAAAAGTTGATTTTACCTTGGAATTGTGCGGTCACTTTGAGGACCCAGTCCAGCCATTCTGCCTCTTCTCGGACCTCTACTTCCGTTGGGTATGATTTTTATACACATTTATGCATAATATTTAGAAATAATCATGTATTGAGTATATTTTGTTTGTGCACTGGCACTTAGGTTCTACCCCGGGGAATTTGTCTTGATTTATTATTTTGTTTTTATTGGATATTTGGTGTTTTTGGTCACAATAATTAAGGTTTAGCACATTATTGTGTATCCTTTTTATCCTCTTTTTTGTGTCACTATTGGGAACTTTTTGTTGGGTGGGATTTTGTGGGTATGGCAGAGTGGTAACCTTTCTTTGAAATGTCCCTTGTGTATTGTAATGCTTTGATCCCCTTGGCAAGGGATTTTTTTTGTTCTCAAAGCTGTACCATGCCCTTCCCAGCTCAGCCATGATCCAGAAACCAAGGCACTTTACTTAGAATACATGGGGTATTTACATATTATCTGAGATCTTGAGATGCTTCGTAATGGCTGTTACCAGTGGCAGACTGGGGCCAAAAATCAGCCCAGGATCGAGCCCCAGCCAGCCCAGAACCAGCCATATCATCACAGAGCCTTCCACCCCAATGTGCTGGGTCCTGGTCAGTTAATGAATACACTCAAAGGCTATGTTTACAGCATTTCAGGGGCAGATCATGGAGGCTACAGCAATGATGGCGTGAACATGGGCTGGGGTCTTATGGCTGTGGGATACAGAGCCAAGGGAGACTGGAGAGGAGACTAAGGAGACAGGTATTGGATAAGGGACAGCAGCCCAACTGGTCTCAAAGCAGTGCGGCCCACTGGGAATTCTCCTGGGTCACCTTATGGCCAGTCCGCTCTGATTGTCACCAAGGGGGAAAAAATTGTCTGGAATGTGACTTTAAAGTGGACCAACACCCACCGTTGATCTATAAGATTCCCGGGCCGATCAGCTCCCTCCCAGCGGGGCATCCAAAATCGGGATGCCCCGCTGTGTGAAACCCCCCCCCCCCGGACGCCCACAAACCTTACCTTCTCACGTTCCAACGGCGCATGCGCGGGCCGCCTCTCACGCGTCCCTCTAGCAGGGCCGCACCCACGCCGGCCGTCTGTAAGAGGGACGCGCGAGAGACGGCAGAGGTGGCGGTGGCCTCAGCTTGTCCGTTGCTTGTCCGTCGACGGTGAGGTACGTTTTTTGGGGTTTTCTGGGGGGTTTCACACAGCGGGGCCGATCGGGGTGCCCCATGGAAGTGGACCAACACCCAGGATAGTGAAAATCCTGGGTGTTGGTCCACTTTAAGGGGGTTAATTAAGAAACGCTAATGCCACGTAGCGTCAGATGGTAAGGTAGAGGCACAGCATGGCACATACTGGTATGGGACAGCAGCAGCACCATAGTATGGGGGAAATGGGCTAGGACTTTTCCTTCTTGTGAAGGCTGATTCATTACTAACGCCAGGTATCGGCAGATGAGCGTTTGTATGGCGACTGCTAATAGACGCTATAAGCGGGTATCGGGCACTGTAACAGAGCACCTCAGCCGATGTAGTAACCTGGCCGGCATTGATGAATGTGATGTGTGTTGGGCGCTCTATTACCAGTACAGCGCTGCAGCGAGCGTGAGGTAGCGCCAGCTCAGTGCGCCCAGCACTCAGCACTCCACACCATACTTATCAAAAAAGGACACACACACAGCGTTGGTGCTCTAAATCTGGCCGCTATAGTATAGAGCGCCAGATGCTGTGTGCTGTGTGTAAAGTTTTTGAACACATATCCACCAGTAACAAGGCGAACACACATGGAATGACATTGTTGTAAGAATGTGACATTAACACTTTAGTGCCAGACCTGTAATGACAATTCTGCATAAAAATATAAAAAGTCAAAAAAGTTTCTAAAAGTGTCTGTTTGCAGCCAGGAGAGGTCACACAATGATTGGAGCAAAAAAAAAATTGAAATGTCAAACACGCAGTTTAAACAGAAGCAAATGAAGGCCCATTGAAATATATGGGAGAGCGACAGTGAGCGAAAGGTAATACCTGGCTCTCTGGAAGCTAAAGCACCGGCGCTGTATGCTGAGCCACCTGTAACAATACATTGGATGCTACATGGCGCTGTTAGAGTCGCTCACCAGATTCGCTTTCATAAATGTGGTTTTGCGTACAGTGGCCGGCGTTCACCAGACGCTGCCTGCCACTACGAGGCACTACCTGGCGCTATCCCTTCATGAATAACCCCCATAGACTCCATGGAGGATGTTGGTCTACTTTAAATAGAACTGGATAGTCATAATTAGTTTCCCTAAGATAATCCTGATTTTAATGAGAATAATATATTGATCATGTCATTGCAATCCTCCTCCAAACACAGCCAACTGTACCACGGCTGCAGAAGTTCTAGGGCCTTCATGGACCCCCAAGTCAGTCACAGCAAAATCTATAGTCAGCCCCCCAAGGGCTCAGTAGGGATAGGGGCCCCTCAACCATTTCAAGCCTGTTTACAATACTGTTTTACCCTCCTATCTTGCATTATTGCCCCCCCCCCCCCTATATATTCCTTCACTCCTGGTCTCCACACGCACATGATGTGAACTGATGGGTGACTTGGTGCAGGTCTATCCAAGCTAATAGTTGATTCTTGGGGAAGGTGTCATCCTCTGAGCGCCCGGCTATAACCCATCAAGCTCGTCAGCACAAGTTATGCTTAGCAAATGTTTGTCTAAGGAAGCTGAAGGGCGGTGTTCTGGATTTTGTTCTTCGTAATACCCAATGACTAGCCAATCCCATTCATTAGTAGATATGTTCACACATATTTGGCTTTCTAGTGTAACTGACACGCTTCGAGTATTTTAAACCTTTAAACGACCTTTCAACAACTTAGAGTGATACATGGATTCATTTACTATTGTGGTACTTCCTGAGTCATTCACATTTTGGGTGCAGCTTGGCAAATGGTCAAGTACTCACAAAATTACAGCGGGCAGGCTGGTTCATTAATAGCGTCAGGTAGCGACAGATGAGCAACAGTAGCGTTATTTTCACAGCGCCCGCTAGTAGTCGCTGTGCTTGGCCGTTGTTCGGTCGGTGTGTGGTAATGTTGAATACGGGGTTATGAGTCGCTGTTTGACAGGTTCCGCGCTGTATGGGAGTGCATGACAGCGAACGGCCATAGCGAACGGCTCCCAACATATTCATTAACAAATCACGCTCCAAAAATTCTCGCGCTGACCCCAGAGCGCTGGCGCTGATGGGTTAAAAGTAGTTTTTTAACCCCCCAAACAACCATATTTTTAGAAAAAAAAAACATGTTTTTCAAAACATTTTGTAATATGAATACATTAATATCAGACCTGTAATATCAATTCTGCACTTTTTTTTTTTTTCTTTTTTAGCTTAAAAAAAAATCTAACATTGCAGAAGTGGTCACAGAATTTTTGACATTAAAAAAAAAAAAAAAAAATTAATAGCAATTAATTATGAATATTTAAAGTTAGCTCCATTGAAATGCATTGGAGAGCGCCAGGTAGCGAGAGGTCATACCTGTCGCTGTTCAAGGTCGGACGCTGGCGCTGTGGGGTGAGGCTGGAATAATGATGAATGATTTGCTATCTGGCGCTCTGTCTGTTGCTAAGCAGGATCGGCTTGATAAATGTGTGATTGCGGAGGGGAGCCGGCGTTCTCGTGGCGGTGAGCATCATTACCGTTCGCTCACCATTCGCTACCTGGCGCTATCCCTTGTTAAATAAGGGCCCAAGTCTTTCATTTTAGTTTTGTGGTTTGACCCTCTTTGGAGAGATATAGCTTTATAGCCAGTCTCATTAGTACCAACCTGTGGTGACCAGCCCAAAAAGGGAGCTTCTGTGGCAGTGATGCCGGTGGGGGACAAGATACCCGGGGGGTAGAACAGAGATTGGGATCAGGTACGTACAGGTAAATTGAGAAGATTACAGATTTTTGCTTCTACTTTTTAACTGGTAGCCTCCCTTCCCATTACTTATGGAGGCCGATTCATTAACAGCGGCAGGTAGCGACAGTTGAGCGACTGTAGCGGCATTTTCAGAGCGCCCGCTAGTAGTCGCTGTGCTTGGCCGTTGTTCGGTAGTTGATAGCGACTCAGTCGGTTTGCCGTAATGTTGAATATTGGGTGAGGAGTCGCTATTTGTCAGGTTCCACGCTGTATGGGAGCAATAATTTGTACGGTATTAATTTTTTCTCCTAGTGCTCAATCAATAATAAGGCAAGAGAAAGGGAGAGAGAGATAAAGAGAGAGAGGGAGAGAGCAAGAGTGAGAGAAATAGGAAATGATATGAAGACACATTCTATTTTTTTCATTGTCGAATGAAAAGAAAGCATGACATGAAAGAAAAAAGAAATGACAAAGAAAGTAAGAATGGAAATAAGGAATGAGAAAGGAAGAAAGGGAGAGAGAGAGAAAGAAGGTAAGAAACAGAAAGAAAGAAAGAAAGAAAGAAAGAAAGAAAGAAAGAAAGAAAGAAAAAATCTCTGGATGACCAGTCTGCCCGTGACTGATGCCCAGTCCTGGTTACTGCATGACCCTGCCTCCTGGGGCTGACTCAGAGAGACCTGTCCACCATTGGGAATAGGTGGGTCACATGACCACCATATTAGGTGGGTCCTCCCAAGGACCTGTGCTGCTGAGCCCAATCTGGGTCCATGGTTACTTTAGTGTTGCTTTAGTGTCCACAGCTGCTGGATTCAGGTCAGGGGTAGTGGCAAAATGAGCCCCACTTATCGATGATACCCACTAATGGATGATAACTGGGATCCCCAGTGAAATTGGAAGAAAATATATTTTGATGTATTTTTATGAAACACTGATCAATACACATTTTCCCTTAAATCTTCAAAATGATAACAATAATTACATTAATATTATAGTAATACTGAATGACACTCTCATTTAATGATTAGCCTGCCTGGATGCCTCTGATACCATGTTACAGGAGACTGTTAGAAATGTGTAACCAGTAACAGGACAAATATAGACTAGCACAGAAAAAAATAAAGATTCCTGTAGGCGGGAGCCCAGCCCTTATTTTATAAGCTTTCTAAAACAATGAGGAAGCGATGCCATGAATGAGACACGTGTTCACAGAGCAGAAGAATGTTGCAAACTATTCTAGCAATGTATTTTTAAAGGGAACCTCTATCTAAAACATTCTAGAGAAATGTCAGTCCTGCTTCTTCACTTTCAGTATTTATGAGCCGCTGACCTTGGTCCGGAATGCAAATCAAAGTTCTGACTTCTTTCTTTATTGGCAATAATGGATTGAACAAATCAACCCCCCATCCCTCAGCTAAGCGCTAGGCAGCGCCTAATTCCATGATGGAGGTGGAGCCCCTGTTGTCCCATTTCTGCATCTATCTGCGGCAAAGATCGTGAGCGACTGTCCAATGACTGCAGAAGCCCCAATTAACTAATGATCTCTGCTGCAGCTTAAAGCAAAACACCTCACCGGGGAATCCCCAATACTGATGCCCATTGTCAGGAGGTCATATAGGTCCCACACACAGTAAACCCACAGGGTCTGTGACTGCTGGAAGCCATCAGGGTTTGCCAATTGGGCATGCATGGTGCTTTTGGTTGCTGGCGAAGCTGGTGAACACTCAATTTCAGTTCTTGCAACTGCCAAGATGTTTGACTTTTAAAGCAAGAGGGTATCCCAAACATGCATGCCCAGGTGGTGGGAGAACAAATGGTCCTATGGGATTTTTTTACTTTCTTCTACCGAATTTTAAAATTAAGAGGAACAAAACAGGATTTTCACTTTCTTGAGTTTAGCCGAATTTGAGATGCTCTGTTGTGTGAAACCCCCAGAACGCCTGTTATGCTTACCTCTCTGGTGATCCCACAGCACATGTGTGGAATCTCATTCATAGAATCCTGAATGGGAGAGATGCTGCAAGCTTCCCTCTGTCTGTGCGTAGCTGCATCAGCCATTCAGATGGGTCTGAGATCAGAACATGGATCAGCCAGAGGGAAGCCTGCAGCTTGTACAGACGTGACGGGTAGATACAGTGGTCAACACTACACTTAGGAAACGTTAGAGCCCTGTCAGTGGGGTAGGCCCTAATAGACGTAGGAACTTTATTTAGTAATAGTGGTTAAATGCGGGACTTAGGTGCCATTGCGCCATGAATCCACATAATGGCAGTGTTGCCTAAGGAATGAGAGTAGTTAATATTAATTAGTGTAGCGTACCCCTTAAAGTAAGTAAATAGAGACTCAGCCAGGTGGCATTGGCAACATCACCTGCCCTGCCATTGCTTGACCCTAGCTACAAAGTGGCTAAAGGTCAACATTTGCAGAGGTTATATAAGGGAGGACACAATCCTTCTAGAGTGTTCTTAGTTCCAAGCTCAAGAGGGGAAGAAGTGATAATGTAGTGAAGGAGCCGAGTAACAGAGAGGGAAGAGACCAGGTTGTGATCACTGGAAGCTGTAAAGACTGTTTGCTGTAACCACTAAGTAATATTGCTTGCACTGGGTTATGCTGTTCAGATGGATGGAAACCCTCAAATAAAGACCCTGTTGTTTGGTACAAGAAGAGTCATGATTGGAAACCAGCGATGGCTGAATCATTAAGTGCACCTTCACCCCACACATGCCACACTAACCTGAGTCACCCTACCCTAGGTCTAAGAACCCCCCTCACTCCTCAGAGCTTGTACCATTGGCCAGGCACGCGTCCGCTACACATGCAATGTGGGAAAGCTGTAAGGGTATGTTTTATGTCAGGGGTTTCATACATTGGGAAACCCCACAAAAAGGGCGACCACTGGCCCCAGACTCTTGGCCAGTGGTTGATCCTCTGTACAAGTGATCTTGATTAATGAGTGGGGAGCCATACTCAACACAGCTAGAAGCCCTATACAGGGATCCTTCTGTGCTCCCTTGCTACATCTGCTGGATCACAGCCCCATGTGACCACCGGCGGTTGGGTGGCTGGGCAGGCAGATGGGAACATGACTTGAACATATTTGGACCCTCAAGGCCATTTCTTGCCTGATGCAGTGGCTGGGCAGATTGTGGCTGCGATGCAATGCTCCTCTACCATCCAAGTTGCTGCATTTGGCCCTCCATCCCCTGAGCGGCTCATCCAAGTGATATCAGTGTTATATGGGAACAGGTGTCACTTGGATAATCCACTTGAAGGATACAGAGCTGAATGCAGCAACTTAGTGAGTAGAAAAACATCTCTTCCCAGCCACACTCTGCCCCGTCAATGCCTCCAACTAGGGTCTGCTACTGGGCCCTATGACGCCTATGTATTCCCCTGAACAATAGTAGTTTGTTAGTTGAATTTTGGACAGTGGTTGAGAAGTGAGTTGGCCAAAATAGATCTTTGCAAGTCTACGATGCATTCTCAATGCTCATTGGTTGACAGCTCTGCTTCCAGTCAGAAAACGTGATTGTATTATTTTTCTAAGTAATGTATTCTTCCCATCTCCTGCCAGGAAATACATCTATCGCTGTGTGATAGAACACATCCATAAATTAAACATCATCCAAAATATCCCCAACAGACATGACTGACATTCATAAAGAAAGATATCATAATATGTATTTAAAGAGAAAGCACATTTTCCTGGACTTTCTCGTTAGACCTCAGCTTTCGAAGCTGTTCAAGCTTCTTCTTCAGGCATAATACAGATCTATAACTTAGACACACATTTATACAACAAACTACAAAGGAGTGACGATTGTTTTTACACTGACACACATGAAAAATAGCTAAGTCGTAAAATCGTATACTGTGAGATAAGGATCAGGGGGATTATAACAATTAATGGTGGGCTGATAAGAATGAGAGGGGGAGAGAAAGTGTGTGGAATTTTTATTGCTCTCACACCAGGCCAGACAGTCTGTTTAATATCAGACCTTGTGATGAGTCTTGTCTATTCAATAGTCCATAACCTCAAACTCATAGTGCTCAAGGGGGGTTTCCGCTCACAAAAGGAGAGATTGGAATGGCAGTGCAAATGCATCCAAATCTTTAAATCGATGGACTGTGGGCTAAACAGGGACAATAATTTTATGTGTCATTATGACATGGATTGAATAGACAAGACTCATTTCAAAAAAAAGCAAACACTTACCTACAGGTCCGGAGCGTGGAGGCCGGCGCCGCTCTCAGCTGTCATCTGAGGGCGCGTCATCAGAGGGCGCTCTGATGACGCGCCCTCTGATGACAGCTGAGAGCGGCGCCGGCCTCCACGCTCCGGACCTGCAGGTAAGTGTTTGCTTTTTTTTGAAATGCCGGCATGGTGGGAGCCGGCCGGCCCGCTCCCACCATGCCGGCAAAAATGCTTTTTTTTTTTTTTTTTTTGTTTTTTAAATGCCGGCATGGTGGGAGCGGGCCGGCCGGCGAAGCCGGCCCGCTGACAGCGGAACCGGCCGGCCCGCTCCCACCATGCCGGCATTTTTTTTTTTTAATTTCAGGAAAAATTCGATCGGCACGAACCACAAAATATTCGGGTTCGTGCCGAATCGAATATTTCCTGAAATTCGGAGCGAATTCCGGTTCGTCCGAACCGGTTCGCTCATCTCTAGTAGTGATAGGAGCAGCGGGTAATGCTGGGTGTTGAAGCTCTACAGTGGAGGAGCACAGCTTATCCACTCATGATACGGGGAGGCTTGGGTTTTGTGAAGTGAGTGTGTATAAGGACAGAATGACTATGTCAGTGCTAAGTATTTCATATTTTTTTTTAATAAGCCACACCCCTAAATCACCCCCTGCCATGCCCCTCGCCATGTAAACCGGTCTCCAAGGTTGACATATTGGCCGGTATAATGTATAATGTGGACTCCAACAAAATGGCCTCCGGGGTCCAGGGTTATAGACATTTTAGCAGAGACTGTTTATTTCAAACATATAGGGGAGTATTAACTGTAACGGCTACTTTGATCTTTGGGCTCACTTTAGAGGCCAGGTCCTTGAGACCTCAGACAGTAGGCCTCAAAGTAAGTTGAGAAGTTGTTGTCTATGGCAACGAATGTTTTTTTTTTAATTGCACAAGACATCTAGCAGCCCACCATGAATAACAGGCCTATGTTTCTCCTGATTTGTTTGCTCAATGTCTACATGAGCCCGGCACAGAAACACCATCCATGTTGTCCGTGCCTCAGGCGACCGTCTGCGCGTGCAGTGTCTCCAGATAACAAGGGTGAGCCTTGTTACACCTCAGCAATATATACTAACAAGTTAGAATGTGAGAATGAAAGGGGGGGAGGTTTATCACAGAAACCCGACAATTTCCATCTCTCCTGGCCTATTTAAATACATTTTTGAAAACTTTTTTGATTTTTTATATTTTTATGCAGAATTGTCATTACATGTCTGGTATTAAAGTGTTAATGTCACAATGTAATAACAATATCATTCCATAAGTTTTCGCTTTGTTACTAGTAGAGATGTGTTCAAAAACGGCCTTTGATCACACAGCGTCTGGCGCTCTGGGCTACAGCGGCCCAATTTTGAGCACCGGCGCGTTGTGTGTTTTTTTGATGATTGAGTTTGAGTCGCTCACACTGAGTCGCTACCATTCGCTCCCATATAGCGATGTACTGGTGTTATAGTGACTCACACATCAAATTCATCAATGCCGGCCAGTGACTGAGGCGCTCGGTAACAGCGAACCATAGCCGATCACAGCGTCTCTCTGAGTGCCTCGCTACAGACGCTCATCTGGCGCTAGTAATGAATCAGCCTCTTAGAGGCCGATTCATTAATAGCGCCAGGTAGCGACAGATGAGCGCCAGTAGCGTGATTTTCACAGCGCCAGCTAGTATTCGCTGTGCTTGGCCGGGGTTTGCTTGTTGTCAGCGACTCAGTCGGTGTGCGGTAATGTTGAATACGGGGTTAGGGGTCGCTGTTTCACAGGTTCCGTGTTGTATGGGTGCGCCTGACAGCGAATGGCCAGAGCGAACGGCTTGCTGCAGATTCATTAAAAAATCACGCTCAAAAATTTCTCACGCTGTGAATTCCTTGTTTAAACCCCAGAGCGCTGGCGGAGATGTGTGTAAAGTAGTTTTTAACCCCCAAACAACCTTTTTTTTTATATGGAAAAATTATACAAGTTTTTCTAAACATTTTGTAATATGAATACATGAATATCAGACCTGTAATATCAATTCTGCACAATATTTTTTTTTTTTTTTTTTTTACTTTAAAAAAAAACCTAACATTGCAGAAGTGGTCACAGAATTTTTGACATAAAAAAAAAACAAAAAACAGTAATAGCAATTAATTATGATTATTTAAAGATTGCTCCATTGAAATGCATTGGACCACGCCAGGGAGCGCCAGGTTATACCTGTCGCTGTGATGGGATTAGCAGCGGTGCTGTTCATTGCAGTCGGCTACATGATGAATCCTGCGCTAGCTGACGCTCTCGCCGGCGCTAGCCTCATTTAGCGCGATAAATGCGTCATTGTGACCGCCGCCGGGCGTACTTGATTCGGTAGCCGCCGTTAGCTGTCGGTACCTGGCGCTCGTCAGACACTACCTGGCGCTAGCCCTTGATAAATAAGGGCCTTAGTGTTTCTAAGGGCCTTGGATGGCTCAGAGACATAAAGAGGTGATTTGCATAGCTCCGCCTGCTGCAAGGATTCATGGGTAATGCTATCTGTCCTTGTGTTGGGTACTGTGTGCAAATACTTTCCGTTTTAGGAAAGCATCTCTTTTCCTGAAGAATTTGGAAAAATCAATGGTAGTAAAGCTGTTCTTTTGTTTTTGTTTTTTAAGGGGAAAATAGTTAAGGCTATTTTTTCTACTACTCCCAACAGAAAAGACGTATGTGCCACCATCAGGACTTTCTGGGCTCCATACAGCCAAACTGTGAGGGCCCTATAATACTTATTATTATTATAATTGTTTATTTATATAGAGCCATCTTCATTCATAGCACTGTACAAAGTAGCATTTGCAGACAGGGTAAAACATACAGTACATAGACTATTATAAATAAGCTAAGATGCTACAAAGTTCAAATTGAAGTGGACCAACAGTCAAAAATGACTTAAACCAGACAACACAACAAACCATGCTCATATGCATCCCTCCCCAGAACGATTAAGTGAAATAGTACATTTTAGAAACAAAATGGCAGCTCATGTATCTGCAGGCCACCTGCAAACAGGAAGAACTGCTGGGCTTCCTATAACTGTGCATTGTCAGTTATGTCAATTGAATCCAGGCAGCAGCATGGCTGAGATGCTGGGAGAGGAAGCTCCAAAATGGCCGCTACCTTTCTTTTCCAACTGTGCCAGGCTGTTGGTCTGGTTTAATGCTATATGGCAAAAGGGTAGTATGGGAGGGTGTGTACAAATGAGGGAGGTATAATTTAGACTATAAGCTCATAACTCATTTTCATAATGTTTAAACCTGACCAACAGCCATCTAATGTCTAGCTGCTATCACTACAACTAATGTTATGTCTAGGGATGAGCGAACCGGTTTGGACAAACCGGAATTCGCTCCGAATTTCAGGGAAAATTCGATTTGGCACGAACCCGAATTTTTTTTGGTTCGTGCCGATCGAATTTTCCCTAAAATAAAAAAAAAAAAAATGCCGGCATGGTCGGAGCGTGGAGGCCGGCGCCGCTCTCAGGCGCCCTCTGATGACGCGTCCTCTGATGACAGCTGAGAGCGACGCCGGGCTCCACGCTCCGACCATGCAGGTAAGTGTTTGCTTAAAAAAAAAATGCCGGCATGGTGGGAGCGGGCAGGCTGACAGCGTAGCCGGCCTGCCCGCTCCCACCATGCCGGCATTTTTTTTTTTCAGATGAGCGATTCGTGAAAGTTTGATTCGGGCGAACCCGAATTTCTTGGGGATATTCGGCGAATCGCCCGAATCAAACTTTCAAGAAGTTCGCTCATCTCTAGTTATGTCAAATGAAAGCCAGCACTCCTCATTACCAGATTTGCTTGTATTGTGCAAAAAATATATACATGCAGTATTCAAATTCCATCCACTAGTTTGCACCAATATGCATCCATACGTCCAACGTTTCGGGGGGGTTGATACCCCTTCATCAGGGACACACAAGAACAAAGCCAAGCAGATTAACACATTCCACTTACTATTTGACCTGTAAAGGTCGCCAAAATCCCGCCTGACATCATCAATGACGTCAGCAGGTCAGTGTCCAATCAAAAAAAAAAAAAAATGTTTTTCCAGTTTTTTGTCCTGTATAGTGCTGATGTGCCCGGTTGGTATACATTCCCCTTTGGCCCTGCTCATACATAATAATGTTGAGCGGGTCTTCTGTCACTGCCAATCCGTCGACGGACGGGATGCAAGGCAACCCGTGTCATCGCTCTCCGCCTGCACTCGGGGAAGGCTTTCACGTCAGTCGGGCCCGGAATCCTGCCCGGCCACCAGTGAAGTCCTTGCCGCGGGGAGCCAATCCGTGCTCCGCTCTAAATGATAGAGCAGCGGCCGGGCCCGCCGTGCAGGCTGCGGGCTCCGACGTCAACGGGCTCCATCGCTGGAGCAAGCAGGATCCAGATTCCTCGCCTGGCGGTTACTGCCTGGGTGGCAGTGAGAGCCATTATGGCTCAGGGATAAGGACCAGCCCTACCGTGTTTCCCCGAAAGTAAGACACTGTCTTACTTTCTTTTTATCCCCAAAAGCCCCACTACGTTTTACTTTCGGGGTATGTCTTATATTGGAAAAAACCCACTTTTTGGGGAATCCTTCAACGATGTCTTCTCTCACACGCTGCTCCTTCCCTCACACAAAGATGGCGGGCTCGCTCACTCCCTTAAATATACCGGATGACGTTGGTGAGCGAGCCAGTCATTTTCATGTGAGGATCAGAGCAGTGTGAGAGAAGGCCTTGCTGGCCAATAGGGGGAGACCTAGTAATTACATCAGGTGGAGGGGCGGGGTTTACAAAGCCGCAACAACTCACAGCGACAGCAGCTGTGAGCGGTGGTGCCGGCCGCCGCGGATTTCACTGGGGGGGGTGATAGCCTATGCGCGGGGATGATCACCGGTGAGGGGGGCCCCCGGTCGGGGTTCAGTCACGTCGGGCTCCTCGCAGCGCCCGCAGCTCACCTCCGGTCACGGCGCTGCAGTGAGAGCCAGATGACAGACGCTCCTCTGCACCCAGCGCCGCTCGTCTTCTGTGGGTCACCCGCGGTCTCTGGGGCACAGGAGGGGGGAGACCGCCCGGCAAAGCGGACCTCCCGTACAGATGCCCCGGCCTCTACAGTCAGTGGGGGCGATAGGTCAGTGGCAAGATGGCGGCCGTGCCTCAGCTCCTGCGCTCGCAGCCCCGGATCCACCGCCGCCTCTCCTCCTCTCAGGTAGGTCCCGTCGGCGCAGGGGGATACACGCCGGGGGGGGCTATATCGCTTCCCTCAGCCCCGTTCGACAACAATGTTATTTCCCCGAAAGTAAGACATATGTCTTACTTTCGGGGTACGGCTTATATTAGGCGACCCCTCTGAAACTCCCCATACGTCTTACAATCGGGGGTGTCTTACTATCGGGGAAAGACGGTAGGTGTCCTATCAGGATCGCAAAAAAGGGATCGCAAAAATAGGGAGGCACAGCTACAGGATATGTATCATAAATTTGAGGCCCGAGGCTACCCAGGTATTACAGAGAGCATGCGAAAAAGCGAAGGTCATATACAGCACACACCCCGACACCAGGCCCAAAAAGAGGGACAACCATAGCGTTCCATTTTTACAAACATATAATAGTGCCTCACCCATGATTGAACGAGTGGTGAAGAGGCACCATAACATCCTAACAGCAGATAACACCTTGAGCCCTCTGATGAAGAAACCCTTGCGGAAGGTATACCAAAAAAAACAGAAGCTTAGGAGACATTCTGGTAAAGGCTGATCCTATACAATACCAAAAGACTATGATTAGACTATCAACAAGGACAGGATGTTTTAGATGCAATAATTGCAACATTTGTAACTCTATAATTGTGGGACCTGAATTCCCTCACCCACATACGAGACAGGGTATAAAGATCAAAGGGATATACACATGCACCACCGAATTCTGCGTGTACCTTCTCAAGTGCCCATGTGGACTAGCATACATTGGTAAAACGATTGGTCCCTTTAAAAGGAGGTTTCAGCAACATTGCAGTGATATTAGTACTAACTTTAGGAAATTAAACAGCGGGGAACCTGTTGATTATGAGAAGCCAGTGGTGGGCCATTTTGTGAAGCGCAAACACCAAGTCCACGAACTTAGAGGCATGGTGATAGACCATATAGAAAAACCACCGAGGGGAGGTGACAGGAACCTCCGCTTATTGCAGAAAGAAGCATATTGGATCCATAGACTGGACACAGTGCAACCGAAAGGACTTAACACTACGACAGGCTTCTCATGCTTTCTTGAAAGACGCTAACCATATACAGCACAATATAAATGTCCCCCTGCCTCCCCGTTCTACCCCTTTCCCACTCCCCCCCATCCCCCCCACCCAAACAACCCCCCTGGTTTTCCCACCCGTCCTTCCCTTCCCCCCTCTCCCTCTCCCCCTAACCCCCTCTCCCTTCTTCCCCTAACCTATCCTTGCCCTACCCAGAGGGGGTATAAGCACAGACTAGCCATTCATAATATCAATAGTTGTTGGGTGTGAAGGATTCAATCCCAAATTGGGTATTTTTTAATTTTGTGATCCCTATTTTTGTGGTCCCTATTTTTGCGATCCCAATTTTTGCGATCCTGATAGGACACCTAGGGCTGGTCCTTATCCCTGAGCCATAATGGCTCTCACTGCCACCCAGGCAGTAACCGCCAGGGGAGGAATCTGGATCCTGCTTGCTCCAGTGATGGAGCCAGTTTACATCGGAGCCCGCAGCCTGCACGGCGCCGCTGCACTATCATTTAGAGCGGAGCACGGATTGGCTCCCCGCAGCAAGGATGTCCCTGGTAGCCGGGCAGGATTCGACTGACGGGGAAGCCTTCCCCAAGTGCAGCCGGAGAGCGATGACACGGGTTGGATTGGAGTGACAGAAGACCCGCTCAACATTATTATGTATGAGCAGGGCCGAAGGGGAATGTATACCAACCGGGCACATCAGCACTATACAGGACAAAAAACTGGAAAAAAATGTTTTTGTTTATTTTTTGATTGGACACTGACTTGCTGACGTCATTGATGATGTCAGGCGGGATTTTGGCGACCTTTACAGGTCAAATAGTAAGTGGAATGTGTTAATCTGGCTTTGTTCTTGTGTGTCCCTGATGAAGGGGTATCAACCCCCCCGAAACGTTGGACGTATGGATGCATATTGGCGCAAACTAGTGGATGGAATTTGAATACTGCATGTATATATTTATAATACAAGCAAATCTGGTAATGAGGAGTGCTGGCTTTCATTTGACATATGTTATGTGGCACCACCGCTAGCCATTGCACCCGACCATATTGATTTGAGTAAGAGTGCCTCTGCCAATACACATTGTACAACTAATGTTAAATCTCCATTGGAAAGAATAGTGGTGCTTAAAATGGAATAACACCTGTGCGGGTTCGGGTGTTGGTACTGCTGCTCTAAGTCAGTTTCGGTGGAGCATCCAGAATGCTGGAGCCCCCTCATACACATAACCCCTCAGAACACCCATAAACTTTACCTTCACCTTGATCCTCCGGTAGGGAATCCAGCACCGCCATTGGCCGCCCAGTGCTCACGTGGGTAGTGGGCACCGCCATTGTTTCGGCCACCGGAATGCACTGTCATAGTGAGCGCCAATGGCCAGTCGCAGCACTGGATTCCTGGCAGAGGATCCAGGCGAATGTAAGGTTTACGGGCTTCTGGGGGGGCTCCAGCATCCAGACTGTCTTATATCGGTGGTAGCAACACCTGCGTTTGTCCGCTTTAATGGAATCCTCTAAATAGATCTAACTAATGTCTCTTTCAGTGCAAATAGTATCCTGTTGTGGTTCCAGCGACCACCCAATTAGCCCCAGATCGCAGCACCCTCTCCACCGCAATTCATAGACTCAACAATATCTCATGAATTCGTATTTATTGTATATTACCAATTAAGTATCACATGAAGACATACAATTTAAAAAACATACATTCCCAGACAATCCATTATAAGGGGTATCCCAAATGGATCCATAATCCGCGTTTCGTAACCTGAACCCTGACTATTTTCTCAAGGTATATTGTCTCTTTCAGTGCTTACTTTTAGAGTTGAGAGGGATCTGTAGTTCTAACTATTTTCTTCCCCGTCATACTGTACATAAACATTTAAAGAAATATTTCTAATTTCATGTCTAATTTAATCTCATGAATATTGTTTCCTTCCAGGCAAAGGGATTGCATTGCTGGTCCCAGATCCCATCATCAATGCCACAGTGATGCAGAACGTCCTCCTTTCAGTTGAATACATCTCTAACGGGACGCCATGGATCCAGTGGAAATACACGTCGAGCTGGAAATCTCAATGCATCATAGACTGGAGGAAGAACTCCTACACCAACATCTCCAGCAGTTACACCGGCCGCATTCACAGCTACGACAACGGCTCCATACAGCTCCTGAACGTGGAGGTCAGAGACTCTGGAATCTACATGGTCACACTGAGCGATGATCTCGGCAACACCAAGCAAAGCACCATCATTCTCAACGTTCATGGTGAGGAGCGTCTCCTGCTCTCTGGTTACATAAAATCTCAGAGCCAGGGCGGCCCCAGCTAGAGATTGATGGAGAGAAGGTGTGAGGGGAACAACTTAGAGGCCGATTCATTAATAGCGCCAGGTAGCGACAGATGAGCGACTGTAGCGTGATTTTTACAGCACCAGCCAGTATTCGCTGTGCTTGGCCGGCGTTAGCTTGATGACAGCGACTCAGTCGGTGTGCGGTAATGTTGAATACGGGCTGGGGGGTCGCTGTTTCACAGGTTCAGCGTTGTATGTGAGCGCCTGACAACGAATGGCCAGAGCGAACGGCTAGCTTCATATTCATTAAAAAATCACGCTCCGAATTTGCTGGCGCTGTCCATTCCTTGTTTAAACCCCAGAGCGCTGGCGGCGATGGGTGTTAACTAGTTTTTAACCCCTAAACAACCATATTTTTTGATTGTAACATTATACATGTTTTTTGAATCATTTTGTAATATCAATACATTAATATCAGACCTGTAAGATCAATTCTGAACAAATTTTTTTTTTTTTTACTTTAAAAAAAAACCGAACATTGCAGAAGTGGTCTCAGAATTTTTGACATTAAAAAAAAAAAAAAAAATATTACCAATTAATTATGATTAATTAAACATTGCTCCATTGAAATGCATTGGACAATGCCAGGGAGCGACAGGTCATACCTGGCGCTGTGAAGGAATTTGCAGCGGCGCTGTTCGTTCCAGGCGGCTTCATGATGAATCCCGCGCTAGCTGACGCTCTCGCCGGCGCTAGCCTCATTTAGCTTGATAAATGCGTCATTGTGACCGCCGCCGGGCGTACTTGAGTCAGTAGCCGCCGATAGCTGGCGGTACCTGGCGCTCGTCAGACACTACCTGGCGCTAGCCCGTGATAAATAAGGCCCTGAGTGAAAAAAGAAAGAGAAAGGGCGCTAATGTGAATAAGAGAGAGAAAGCGAATAAAAAGAGAGACAGGCAATAAGGAAAAGAAAAGGGATTGTAGAAATGAAAGAGGATTAAAAGGTAAAATGTCCACTTTAACACTCTACCCTGGGGCATCCCAGTTTGGGATATCTCTACAATTAAAATGAAATAAAAACCGCTGAACTTGTAAAATACATTTGGCCAAAACCCCTTCCAATAATTCTTAGGGTGTTGAACTAGAAATGGATATTTTTGCTTTTTGAATAGCCCTGAAACACTTTTTATTTGCTGTCCCTCTCTGTAAGATGGCAGGTGATCAGTCATTGCATAGGTGTGGCTATGACATCATTGCCACACACAACAGTGGCAATGAATGGAGGAGGCGGAGCTTTACAGCTAAAACAGACGCCATTATCTGGGATCAGAGTGAAGCAGGAGCAGTGGAAATTGGCAAAAGCTACTCTTCATAGGGGGAGAAATTCAGGGGATGCTAGGCAAAAATGTGGGTTTTGGTCTGCTATAATCATACTTAAGAAGCAAAAAAAAACGGGCTAAAAAGGGAAACTCCCTTTTTGTCAGGTTTTTGGTGTTCTGCCTTATTGAGTCCCTCTTCTGGGATGTAAAATATACATTTCTTTTAGGATTGTGCCCCCAGACCTTTACTTACCGACATGTCGTTTCCAAATTTCTGATATTTCTGTGTGTCTGTGAACCTAAAGTGGAAGCGGCTTTCCTGGCCTTGAGTAAAAACTTCTGACTACAAATCCCACTGTAACAGGTGAGCTCTCAGCACCTTTGGTTAAATCACACAGCAGAAGTTACCTGTCTTTGTGGGCACACTGTCAGTAACCCTATTAGCTACTGGCACATAAAATTGTGATCCCCTAATCTGCAGAGTTAAATGAGAGCAGACTGCGTTAAACCTGTTGTCTCTGCCTCAGCTAATCAGATGAGATCTCTTATGGCCTGGCTACTATTTAATTTTGGAGTTTTTGAAAAAGTAATCCGTTATAAAGCTCACTTCCTGAGACACTCCGAACATTGCTTGGAACCCAGATTGAAGAGATATTGTGTCAGCATCCCTGCTTGATTCCATTTACTGTCGAGGTGGAGAAGCTCTCTTTTGACTGGGTTGTGTCTAATTTTGGGAATGATGGAAGATTAACCTGTTAAGCCTACCTGTTGAGATATTTTAGTGGAGAAGCTTTTTTTTGGCCTGGCTGCATTTAATTTTGGAAAAATTGATTCTAGAAACATTAACCCGGTATAAGCCCACTTCCTGTGACACCCCGGTAAGAAGATCTGTGTGGTGGTGGATGATTGGAACCAGCACGATTTTTTGAAAATATATGCACTGCGGGTGTCGATTTACCTGTTAAGACTTTTTCGGGGCGTCCCATTTGGGGATACTTAAGAATACTGCCCTGAACTAGGGGAGCTCTGTTATTATTTTTTGCAAATCTATTTGGACTCTATGGACAAAGGAGTTTTTACATGTTGAGCACCCAAAAAGTTTATAGTAAGCGGAGAGGCCGATTCATTAATAGCGCCAGGTAGCGACAGATGAGCGACAGTAACGGTATTTTCACAGCGCACGCTAGTATTCGCTGTGCTTGGCCGTTGACAGCGACTCAGTCTGTGTGGGGTAATGTTGAATATTGGGTGAGGAGTCGCTGTTTGACAGGTTCCGCGCTGTATGGGAGCGCATGATAGCGAATGGCCATAGCGAACGGCTCCCAGCATATTCAGTAACAAATCACGCTCAAAAGACTCTCGCGCTGTGAAAGGCTTGTTTAAACCCCAGAGCGCTGGCGGCGATGGGTTAAAAGTAGTTTTTTAACCCCCAAATAACCATATTTTTTGAAAAAAAAAACCAAGTTTTTCAAAACATTTTGTAATATGAATACAATAATATCAGACCTGTAATATCAATTCTGCACAAATTATTATTATTTTTTTTTTTTACCTTAAAAAAAATATCTAACATTGCAGAAGTGGTCACAGAATTTTTGACATTTAAAAAAAAAAAAAAAAAAAATAGCAATTAATTAAGAATATTTAAAGATTGCTCCGTTGAAATGCATTGGAGAGCGCCAGGTAGCGAGAGGTCATACCTGTCGCTGTTCAAGGTCGCTCCCTGGCGCTGTGGGGTGGAATAATGATGAATGATTCGCTATCTGGCGCTCTGTAAGTCGCTAAGCAGGATTGGCTTGATAAATGTGTGATTGCGGAGGGGAGCCGGCGTTCTCGTGGCGGTGACCGTCATTACCGTTCGCTCACCATTCGCTACCTGCCGCTATCCCTTGTTAAATAAGGGCCTAAGAGTTGTTTTAGAGCGCGGTATTTAAAGTTTTTTCTGTAATCAGATGATAAGCAGGCCAGAATTCGGAAGTTCCTGATTTGTACTCCAAAACACCACTTAGGTGTATGTCGCGAACATAAACACATTGTTGCTGTAGAAAATGTCTTTCTTCTGTAATACAAAGTTGCAACTAAACAAAAAAGAAAAATAAATCACAGATAAGTTCAGCTCCTCGATTACATAATAGGCTCGATTCAGAGACACATTCGTCTGGACTTCCGTAGCTGTCTGTGAAAGTTTTGGTGGGTGTTTGTCATTTTTTGGCTTTTTTTCGTATATTTTTCACTCGCACGAACGTTCAAGAACATGCGTATATGTGCTTTCGATAAACGGAAGCAATTCGGAACATTTCCAAACAAAATTGAAAAATTTCCGTTCCTTCAGAAAACTTCCGTTGCTGGGATGGTTTCCGTCTGATTCAGAGAGCTGTTTTACGACGGCTCACCACCCTATAAATCCGTTTATTTGTAAAACCACTTCCGACACCTCTGAGGACTCGGATTGCTATTGTTGAACATGTTTTGCGGCTATGTGGAGGAGTCTGCGCGCCTTTAGCACCAAGGCATTGCATGTATCAGCATGGCCAAGGCCATAAATTGTATAGCAAATCATACCTGAATCAATACATTTCATGTATGCCTTATAGATGCATTTTAATGCTGACCTAAATTAGTCCTTAGCATGTAAACATTTATTTTTCCACACATCCATATAATTGCTATATTTTTTTAGACTTATGTCCTTTGTGAATTATATTTGGATTGTTGAACTTGAATCTTAATGTGTTGTAGGCGTTATTGTTTTAGTTGGTTACCTTTGCTTTGTGTAATTATTTTATATTTGGTTGCAGGAACCGCAAGATGTGCCACTCGCCCTTGCTCCTGATGCCCGGGGCCAGGGGTTCTCTAATCGGGCACTATTCAAAACCCGGCCCGTGGTGGCGAGGGCCCTCTGGCTTATAAAGTCCAGATTTAGGTGTTTGGACCATATGGGGGGGGGGCACTGCAGTATGACCCCAACAAGGTTATACCCAAATTTTAATTTACAGGGACCACATGTGCCAGAGTGGCAGAACTGAGTGTCAGGGTTCTTCAGTTGGTGGGCGAGATGCAGGAGCTGCGCAACTCGTTGGGGACCACAGATGAAGAATAATGTTCAGTGGCCTGCCATTGCTATGTATTTAATTTATTATAGTTGTTTAAAGTTGAAATTTAACACATTTTTAAAAAATGCATATTTGATGCTGGTAATTATTAAAAAAAAGTTACATTGTCATTTCATTAACAAACTACATTAACACAAAACTAATGGGCACAGAAATATTTAAAGATGAATATTCACATGACCGAGAAGTGGTTTGGGTGAGCTTTAAGGGTCCAAAAGGGAAGATGGAGGATAGCGCTAAGTGATTTAGCTAAAGATTGTAGTAGAAGTGAGGATGGCAAATATGTAGGCAAGCACTTTAATGAGTTAAGTTTGTAGTGCGCAGGCGCAAGATCGTAAGGATTCCGTCTGGACGATTATTTTTGGTAAAATGTAAACAGAATCTATCGGGAAACGTAAAGGATTCGTTGGAGGATACGATGGGAAAAGGGCAAAAACGAAAGCCTACGTTGTAACATGTGGAAATGAAACGGAAAAGTCTGGATGGAAAATGACATCCGCGTAATTCGTAATCTGCCGTACGAACGGACGGAAACTTTACACAAGGTTTTCAATGCATGCATAGAATTGCTCGTACGCTCATACGAGAGCGGGAACATTTGAAAAAAATACGACATTGGCACCGTTTTGAAAGTTTTTTTGTGTCTCTCTGAATCGAGCCTAATAATGAAAACTTTTAAAAAGGCCATCGAAAGTGGAATTACCCTTTAACCCTTTATGATTGGTGGGGGGCAGAAAGTAGCTCTGGAAGCATGTCTGTGTGTAGCTATTAATTGTTCCCTAATGGACGCAGTTCTATAGGTAAAAGTCAGTATTCAGGAAAGTCTCTCATGGGAAAGGATTTATGATTTATTTCAAAATTAGGAGTAGGGATGAGTGAACCCCCAAAGTTCGAGGGCCAGGTGGCAGTGCTTTATGATGGGGGAGGGGGGCAGGAAGTAGCTCAGGGAAGTCTCCTGGATGAGCTATGGACTCCGCATATGTGTGTAGCTATTAACTGTCCCCCAATTGACGCAGCTCTGCTAGGTAAGTAGTAGTAAGGAGTCAGTATGTCCCCGATGCAGGGTTCACTGATGGTGTGAGGGGGCAGTTTAGGTTACTTTAATGTCCCTGTGAACCAGGACCCACCCTGGCACATAATTGCAAGGGAGAGAGAAGGTCTGCTTTAAAGAGGAACACCACCCAAGAAATTGACTTTCTTGTGTTTTGTTTCTCCAGTTTCCCAAATCAGGATGCCCCCTGCACGAGGAGCATCGCCCAGGAGAGTGAATATTCTGGGTTTTGTTTCTCTTTAGGGAAAAACTAAACTAACTTGATCGCAGATCCCCCCCCCCCCCCCAGGCATCCCTTTGAAAAAGGCAAATTGCATAATACTCACCCCCTGCTCTGTGTATAGCTGGCTGATGAACCCCAATTATGTGGGTAGTCCCTGAAGCGGCTGTATTCACACCTATTATTCATAACTGGGGGCTCCAACCAGTGTAAAGGTAAAGAAACTCTCACCCGAGACTTCACTGATTCCACCTTCTCACCGGCACGCCAGGTTTAAGTTCATTGTAAAGGAGCACTATTGAGACAAATTGGGCCAATGATAAAAAAAAAAAGTCATATAAATATGCCGGATGGCGGGAGGAAGTGTCACTTATACAAAGTGACATAAAGTGATAAAAAAAATCCAGCCAGGCTTGTGTCTTTTTTTAATAAAAGGAAGAGGAATTAAGGGGTGACAGGTTCTGTCACCCCAGATACACTAAAACCTGGATTTTATTCCTACCAGGAGAAAATAAACCACAATCTTGGCGGGAGTTTTATTCAGTTCGGGTGTATAAGTGACCCCTCCTCTCATTAGCTGATATGTTTATATGGATTTTTAATATTACACAGTTTTGCAATTTCCTTTAAGAACCTTAAACAAACCACACCCTTTGTTTAAACTGACTACTTTAGAAAGCTTTAAAGTATATGAGGAGCTATTTAAAACCGATAACAAACGTCTTTATTAATGATAATAATAATAATTATCTGTCTCCTTGCAGAAATCCGCTATGAGGAGTTTTATTTTGTGGCGGTATTTATCGCATTCCTGGCAGCGGGAGCAGCGGTGTTGGTCTGTCTGATGTGGATGTGTAATAAATGTATTAATATCTGCCAGAGGAAAAAACAACATCGCAGAGGTAAGTGCCCTGCAAGTCTTAGAGGCCGATTCATTAATAGCGCCAGGTAGCGACAGATGAGCGACAGTAGCGTTATTTTCACAGCGCCCGCTAGTATTCGCTGTGCTTGGCCGTTGTTCGGCTGTTGACAGCGACTCAGTCGGTGTGCGGTAATGTTGAATACGGGGTTAGGAGTCGCTGTTTGACAGGTTCCGCGCTGTATGGGAGCGCATGACAGCGAATGGCCATAGCGAACGGCTCCCAGCATATTCATTAACAAATCACGCTCCAAAAATTCTCGCGCTGTGAAATGCATGTTTAAACTCCAGAGCGCTGGCGGCGATGGGTTAAAAGTAGTTTTTTACAAACAAAACAACCATATTTTTAGAAAAAAAAACAAAACATGTTTTTCAAAACATTTTGTAATATGAATACATTAATATCAGACCTGTAATATCAATTCTGCACAAATTTATTATTATTTTTTTTTTACCTTAAAAAAAAATCTAACATTGCAGAAGTGGTCACAGAATTTTTGACATTTAAAAAAAAAAAAAAAACAAAAAAAAAAATTAATAGCAATTAATTATGAATAATTAAAGATTGCTCCATTGAAATGCATTGGAGAGCGCCAGGTAGCGAGAGGTCATACCTGTCGCTGTCCAAGGTCGCTCGCTGGCGCTGTGGGGTGAGGCTGGAATAATGATGAATGATTCGCTATCTGGCGCTCTGTCAGTCGCTAAGCAGGATCGGCTTGATAAATGTGTGATTGCGGAGGGGAGCCGGCGTTCTCGTGTCGGTGAGCGTCATTACCGTTCGCTCACCATTCGCTACCTGGCGCTATCCCTTGTTAAATAAGGGCCTTAGTTACCCTGGCCTGGATTCAGGAAAGTGTCTCATGGGAAAGGATTTATGATTTATTTCAAAATTAGGAGTAGGGATGAGCGAACCCCCCAAAGTTCGGGTTTGGCGAGTTCAGCCGAACTTTTGAAAAAGGGACCTCATAGGCAGAATGCAGGGTGTAAAAAAAAAATTGGTGGGGGGCACAGAGTGTGCAGCAGGAAGGATCAACTTAGCTGAGCCCCACGATCCTGGTCCCGTCGTCGTCGGTGGCATCCAGTTCAAATGGTCCAGCCCATGGGCCACAGAAAGATGGTCGCCGCTCCCATGGGTGAGGACATGACAGGCAGTGCTGGCACTAGGAGAGTCCTTACTCATGGGGGCGGTGGGCATCTTTTGGTTTCTGCCAATGACATTCTCTTTTTCATCCCGTCCCCCAATCAGCTCAGCAGAGTGGGACAGGATTGCTGGTCCCTCCCTCCTCCCGCCCCTCTTTCCACCTCCTCCAGATTCATTACATTGCTGTCAGTGCAGAGAGCTGATTATTATGCACCATCACAGATCCAAGGGCCACACCCACATTTTTCTGAAGATAAATTATGAGGTCAAAATGTAAACATCAATATCGACCATTATTTCTTCAATTTAAAAATGCAAAACAGTTTAGGACAGTGCCAAGCGAAGCGCGACCCAATGGTGTAACTATCACCTTTGCCTGCAGTAGCACTTTAAGGCCAGCAGGTCATTATATGGCTACAGGGCCACCTCTACCTAATGCAGCAAAAGGAGGAGCGTGGATTTGAAACCAAAATAAAGTTGCACTATTCCACTTGCTTGGACTTGCCAGTATTGGTGTGACCTTGTGTTTGTGTTAGACACAATGATTACCCTCCATCTGTTTATAGGAAGACAGTCCCCGTGTTTGGTTTGATAACACACTGTACTTACCAGAGTTCACTGAAGCTTCTGTCTCAATCACTGCAGTGTGGGATTGTCTGGCGGAACAAGTACAATATAATATTACTTCTATCAGAGGGGATGACTGAGTTTCCTTTTATGACATTTCCACGTCAGGAATGATGATGGAATTGAAATGAATAAATGCTCTCCTCCTTTACTGCACCCAGGTCCTGCAAAGTCTCCTCTGGGGCTGGTCTGAGACACTCAACACCCCAGGCCTTCCACTAGGCCGAACAAGGGATTAAAACATCTCCTTCCAGTGGTGAACCTAGCCTCTCTCCTGGTCGAGGCTAGCGATAGAAAGATGCCCCCCAGTATGTGTAGCTCCACCCCTCAATTGAGCAGCCCGTGGGTAGGGTGTGGGTCCGAAGGCGCTGAGCCACCAATGATTGACTTAAAAACACAATAGTGTGCAGTGGTGCCCTTGATCTTCTCTTAACCACCAATGAGTAAATAACATAATCCATACACAAAAAACAATCCAATGATTGCCGCCCCCTCTGCAGTGCCGCCTGAAGTGGCTGCCTCATTATAGGTGCACCCTTGTCTCCTTCAGGAAAGATCTGCTGGGCTGACTACTGCATCAAAATCTTGTCCCATTTCTGCCACCCATGCCAAGCCACACTCCCCTCCGTCACTGTTGGAAAGACCCAACAATGGAAACCCCCACCAGGCCGACTGCTGCATCAGACCCGTCTCGCTCTTCAGCCAGCCGTGCTAACCTATCCCCCCCATCACTGCAGCCAGGTCCAGCAACATCTCCTCTGGGGCAGATCTGGGTTCCCCTTACAACCTTCCACCAGGCAGACCACTGCAAAACAATCTCCTCCCACTTTGGAGTCCAGGCAAGCCGTCTTCTCCGTGGCTCATCATGGGCTAAACCCAGGCCAGAACTGGTATGTCTACTACATCTGAATCTTGTCCTAGTTCGGACACCCATGCCAACATATATTTACCTCATTTGTGGTTAGTTCCAGCAATGTGTCCTTTGGGGTAGATCTGAAACAACTCTCCAGCGGCCCAACAACTTCAACAGAATTGTATTTCCTCTTGAACCATTCATGGTAAACTATACTCATCTCTTTTCATGCAGTCAGGCTGAGATGTGCCGTGCTACTGCATCCATTTTTTTACTCCTCTGCTGCCCATACCTACCTATACTTGCATCTTTCACTGCAGCAAGACACAGCAATGTCTCCACTGGGGAAGATTTGGAACAACCCCTCAACTGCCCAACCACTTCATCAGAATCTTCTCCATCTTTTGATATCCATGCCAACCTATTCTCATCTAATTCCTTGAAACTATATATCATCCTGAGCACCTGCCTGTTGCTAGGCCCAACAAAGTATCTTTCAGAAGCAGATAAAGGACTTCCGACCCCCCTTCCCTGCTCCTTGAAAGTCCTTACCCCTTTTTTGATGGCTGTGCCTGCCAGGTGGGCACCATTTCTGGTGCATGTAATTAGACAGGTCTGGAACCAGGTGCTATAAGCTGCAGAGCGTTTGCCTGTTTTTTGACCCAACTGGAAAATATGAGTCTCTCTGGTTTGGGGGATGGGGGGTAGGATCTGGGAGTAAGCTTGTCCTGCAGCTTCTCTGCTAGCACCTCACAAATGCTGCACTGAAATCATTGACTTGCCTTTTATCATTTTATGGGAACAACAGAAGGCTTTGCACTGCTTTGTACTTTCAAGTGGACCTTTCATGTAATATCCAAGGCTGATTTTCCATAAGATACTTTGTCATGAGGTTAGAAACCCCAGCAGGATTCATCTGCTTTTCTAGAATGGGAGCAGCCATATCTACAGTGATGCTATTCTCTGTGAGTCAGTGATTTATCAGATACAGATTTGAAAGGAGAACGGCTAAAAGCCTGATGATCACTGCAGTTAGACTATTAAAATCATACCTCACAAACATCAGCTCAGCTAAAGTTTATTTGTTTCGGCATTAACTATCCCACAACCTTTCTGTCTAACCATGGCTAAAGTATCCCATGATTTTTTTACATATCTCTGTACCCATTAGAATTTGATTTTTTGGAATGAAAATGGTTGAAAGACTGAGCTGAGTTAATTGTAGCTGAAACGTACAAATCTTTGGAAATTTCCATGCCATAGTAAGTGAACTTCCATATAACCTTGTGTGATTTGCTTATCTGTGCTTCTGGAATATATTAAATTCCTTCATGATATCGGTCCTTAGGCTGACATTGACTGACCTCAGTGTCCTTGCATTTTCTCAAAATTGCTCGGCAAGCTGCATCGCTCCCCGTTCTGCAACATGAATGCAGCATGTAAAATCTAAGAAGATGAAGCTCATCAAGCATACAAACTGACTGGGCAAATGTCCAAAAAGCTATTTGTAGTGTAGTTGAGTGAACCCCTAGAGGTTCGGGTTCGGCAAGTTTGGCCTAACTTTGAACAAAAGTTTGGTTCGGCTACCCAAACTTGTGCCGAACTCGGTCTCCACTGAAATCAATGGGGGCCCGAGGGGCAATTCCACCTGTCAAGGGGCCCCCAGAGGCAGAATCGCCACCGGGACTGTATAGAAAAAAATTGTGGGTGGGGTGCTTTAACCTATTGCAGAGTGTGCAGCAGCTGGACACTTGAGCTGGCAATCCAGTCCGCGGTCCAGTTGTCAATCTGTCAGAAAGATGGCCGCCACTCCCATGAGTGAGGACACTGCCGCCAGCTAGCAGCACTTCTAGTGCCAGCTGCCAGTGTCCTCACTCATGAGAGCGGCAGACATCTTTTTGGAGCCCCGGAGGTATCCAAACTGACGGCGGGACCGCAGATCGGATCGCAGGCTCATGCAAGTGTCCAGCTGCTTCCTGCTGAACACTCTGCTTTAGGTTAAGCTGGCTGATAGGCTGCTCAGCTGCCCATCAACCAGCTTTTTCTGGGTTCAGGCCAAACGTCAAACTCGAACATGGACTTCTAGCTGAAGTCTGTGTTTGGGAACCCGAACTCGCAAAGTTCAGTACAAACCCAAACTTTGCAGTTCGGGTTCAACCAACATTAACTATTTGTGGTGGTTCACATATTTCCTATAGTTTAAAAAATACTTAACAAATAGGAAATGTAGGGTTTGACATGCAGTCCCTCTACTAAACAAACTTGATGGCTGACCACAAATGCATTGCATCAACATTGATACTAAGAAGCCACTAATCAGTAACACAAGTACATTAATTGGGAGATTTGAAAGATGCATGCCTATTCCATGTCCTCAGAAAAGCAAAGCATACAATCTCTATTTTCTAACAAGAGTCTAATGTGAAGGCCATTAATACAGGGGCTCTACAGATCTGTTTTAATGTATCTGTAATGCTACACCAGTCTCTATGCAAAGATTCTTGTATAGTGTTGAGCGAGTCAGAACCACAAAGTTCGGCTTTGTACTGAATTTTGCAAGCTCAGGCCCCCAAACCTGAACATGGACTTCCGCAAGAAGTTTGGCCGAACCCAGAAAAGCCGGTTGATGTGCTGCATGAGCAGCCAATCAACCAGCTTTCAGACCCTAACAAACACAGCTATGCCCATACTGGGCATAGCTGTGTTGGGCCAGGTGGTACATGTGACCCGCTGTATAAAAGACACTTAGACGTGATGAGACAAAGCAAATGTTTGCAACAGTGTTTTGGCACTGTACGTGGTCAGTATTGGCAAGGTCAACATGACTTGGCTTTGGACGTGGTGCACACCATAGTGGTCCGAAGTGGCAAGGTCAACATGGCTTGAATTTTGGACGTGGTTCACACCATAGCATTGCGAGGGGATCTCAGCGTTTGCCCAACAATTGCTGTGTGCCCTTTCACATACATGTTTGGCGATTGTGGGGCAATCACAATTGCCCTTCAAAAGTCCTGCATGTAGCACGATCATGTTTTTGGGCATTTGGCCAGCATAAGGAGTCTATGAATACATAGATGGTTTCTTGCAGCACCAGATCATAAAGGCTGGTGGTTGTGTTTGTGTTTTTCTCTGACATAACTCTATACCATAACTCATAACTTCTCCGGATAACTGATAACTAATCTGTATATAAAACAAAATAGTTACAACAAACATACAAAATATACTGAAATTCCTGAAAATCATAATCACAGTGCCTGGTGTCCCTTCCCCAGGGAGGCTCAGTGCTGGAAGAAGCTTGGCTCCAGGTGCCCCACTCCCACTGTGGGATCATCCCACGGGTGCCGATCAGTTGGGTCATTTTCTTCTTACCCCCTCAAGTTGGTCTGAGGGGGGAATGGGAGGATGGTGGGTCCGCTATACGCCATTTCAGATATTTCATTTTGATTATATTCATATTGATTTTAGTAGTGTTGTTCATGCATTAATAGAGGCCTGGAATCACGAGATAGGTGAGTAATTTTGCCTCTGTACAAGGCACTGGTGCGCCCTCACCTGGGATATGCCGTTCAGTTCTGGGCACCCATTCATAGAAAGGACGCTCTGACTATGGAAAGGGTGCAGAGGAGCCACCAAACTAATAAGAGGAATGAAGGAGCTTAATTTTGAGGAAAGATTATGAGAATTAAATCTGTTTAGTCTTGAGAGGAGACGACTGAGGGGGGACATGATTAACTTGTATAAATATATAAATGGCCCATACAAAAAATATGGGGGACACTAGTAAAATCCTCTCTAAAGACAAGGGGACACTCCCTTCGTCTGGAAAAAAAGAAATTTGGTCTCTGGAGGCGACAATCATTTTTTACCATAAGAACTATAAATCTATGGAATAGCCTCCCCCAGAAGCTTGTTACAGCATCAACCTCTGACAGCTTCAAAAAAGGATTAGATGCTTATTTAGAAGAAAATAATAATAATAAATAATAATAATAATTAACAGTTACTATTAGAGGTTTTCAGTAAAAAAACAAAAAATAAAATAAATAACTTCCACTTATAAAATAAAATAAAAAATAACTTCCCCTACCCCAACACACTTGGTTGAACTTGATGGACATATGTCTTTTTTTAACCGTATTAACTATGTAACTATGGCCCTTATTTAGGAAGGGATAGCGTCAGGTAGTGGCTGGTTAATGAGAGGTAGCGACAGGTAGCGACTGGTGAACGCCGGACACGGCACGCAATTACACATTTATCAAGCAGAATCTGTTTAGCGACTGGAATAGCGCCATGTAGCATCTGATTCATCATTTTCACAGCCTCAGCGAACAGCGCCAGCGTTCAGCCTTGCACAGCGCCAGGTATGACCTCTCGCTACCTGGCGCTCTGCCATACATTTTAATGGACGATCCTTTTCTTCTCTTTAAACTGTTTTTTTTTTTTCAAAAAAATCACAAATAATTCTGTGACCTCTTCTGGCATTGAAATAGTAGTTTTTTCATAATTTTTTCTTTTTTTAGATTTTTCCTCAAAAATGACATTACAGGTTGCTACAATGTAATTCCATATGTTTTCGCTTTGTTACTAGTTGATAGATGCTTGAAAACAGACTTTAAACACACCGCCTCCTGCGCTCTGGACTTCAAACAAGTATTTTTCAGCGCCAGAGATTTGTGAGGCTGTTTATTTCCTGAATATGGTGTGAGTCGGTCGCTATGAGCATTCGCTAACATGCGCTCCCATACAGCGCTGTACTGGTCAAATAGCGACTCCTCACAATGTATTCAACATTACTGAACAGCGACAGGGAGGCTGATTCATTAATAGCGACAGATAGCGACTGTAGCGGTATTTTGACAGCGACCGCTAGTAGTCGCTGTGCTTGGCCATTGTTCGGTGGATGATAGCGACTCAGTCGGTGTGCCGTAATGTTGAATACAAGATGCTGAGTCGCTATTTGACAGGTTCGCTGTTGTATGGGAGCGCATGATAGCGACTGGACATAGCGACCGGCACCCACCATATTCATTAAAAAATCAGCCTTAAAAATTCCTAGCGCTGTGAAATGCATGTTTAAATCCCAGAGCGCAGTAGGCGATGTGTTAAAAGTAGTTTTTTAACCCCCAAAACCACCCAAAAAAAATGGAATGATTTTGAAATAATATTCAAACCTGAATAGTTTAAAATCAGACTGTAATATCAATTCTGCAAAAAAAAAAACATTTTTTTTAAAAATCCCCCAAAAATACATTTTCAAAGGAAGAACTGTCCACGGATTTTTTTTTTGAAATTTAAAAAAAAAAATATATATATATTTTAAAAAATAATTATTCATTAAAATACATTCTGCCATTGAAATGCATTGGAGAGCGCCAGGTAGCGAGAGGTCATACCTGTCGCTGTTCAAGGATGTTTGCTGGCGCTGTGGGATGAGGCTGGGATAATGATGAATGAGTTGCTAGGTGGCGCTATCTCAGTCGCTAAGCAGTATCGGCTTGATAAATGTGTGATTGTGGAGGGGAGCCGGCGTTCTAGTTGCGGTACCTGGCTTTACTGGCCGGCTCCCCAGTCGCTATCTGTCGCTATTCCTTGATAAATAAGGCCCTAAGTCGCTATAAAGTAGCGACCCACGGCCGAGCACTGCGACTACTAGCGGGCGCTCTGAAAATGCTGCTACAGACGCTCATCTGTCGCTACCTGGCGCTAATGATGAATCAGTCTGCCCGTTGTGCTCATACACAGTAATTGTACTATCTGATCAATTTCCTTCTCATAACTCCTTACAGCAGAAGAAATCGAGCTGCGCATTATTTCAGACTGATCGCCATTCTACCTTGAAACTCTACAAGAAGAGTCAGAGGTTTGCTGATGAGGAGAGTGCTGATGGAAATGGCGCTCGGGCATGGGACACCATCCTGCTGAACCAGCCCTGCAGTATTTATTATTGATGTCCGACATCTGATGGAGCTTTCTGTACAATAAGGAGCTATAGCATCACCGGGCCGACCGGGAACTGGTCAGTGCAGACTCCATTATGATGGGCAGATAGGAGCAGTCGGGGGAGATTCCCGGCCTCCACACATAATGTGCATTGTGCTCTGCAGCCTGTCACAGCTTGCCCCCGCTGAGATATCCATCACACATTGTACAGGGAGCTCGGCACTCTGACAACAGGGGCTGGAGCTTTGTTGATGTTGTCGATGTGTGACGTGTGGTTACGATGTTTACAGGCCGCAGCCAAGCTGTCATTTTAGGCAGCTACAAATGGACCGTCATCCTTGATGAATTAGTGAATTCTGTACTGTATGTTTTATAAATGAAATGTGAAACGTTAACTTGTTCTTTATGCGCGTTTAGACTGAAAGTCTGGAAAATAAAAGACCAATAAAAGAAAAGAAAGCAGTGAAAATGACCATCAATAAAAGTCACCCTTTAAGCTATATCTCTGCGGAACTGTGCTGCTTTTATTGTCTAGAAGAGGTCAAAAATCCTGTTTTACCATAAGAATTATAAATCGGTGGAATAGCCTCCCACAAGGGTTTGTTACAGGTTTAGATGCTTCTGTTAACTGTAATAATTCATGGCAACACCTTTCCTTGGTTGAGACTGTATGTCTTTTTGTAGCTTGCCGTGCTCGCTCACACTGAGAGCTACAGGGGTAAGAATGGCCATTAAGACCACTTTTTTGTGTAGTCCTTTGAGAAACGAAATTTAAATGAGGACGAATGCTTGCAGCCCTACTTCAGCTTCTGCAGGCGCTGTAGGTAAAGGAAGAGCACGGAAGGTAGAGGAAAAGCACATGAGAAAGGCATGAGGGGAGCTGCTTGCTGCCTTGTTATTGCCATTGGGTTTAGCTATGTAACACTTTGCTATACTGCCAGCCATGAACAAATTGCATACATTTTCCATGTATAGTCTGTTAGGCCCTGTTCGGCTTTCCTATCCCCAGACATGTAAAAATTCCTGTGCGCCCTCACCCCATGGGCCTGTGGAACAAGAGGGCCCGGAGCAAGCTGCCTGCATTGCCTCTTCAGCATGTACGCCTGGTGACTTACCTACCCATGCCACCTCCTTCGCCCCACGCCAGCTTCTCCTGGTCCCTACTGCACGTCTCCTTACATGCTGTACACCACATCACCTCCTGGCTGGTAAGTCTTTGGAGGGGGAGCTGATGGGTGCCTGTAATGGCTCTGCGTACGCCCATCAGCTCTATGTGCGCCCCTGCTTCTAACTCCCTTCTCCTTATAATTCTTGTTCCTGGAATCCTCCAAGTGGTGCCTTTTGGCTGCTGGCTCACTTTAAGGAGGAACAACACACATGAATTTCACTTTCCTGTGTGCTGTTTCTCTTTGTGTCGTCATACCTAATTGGGATGCCCCACTGTATGTACTCCCCCAGGTCCCCCGGTTTCACTCACCTTCTTTCAGCTCCCAGAGGAAAAACTCAGGTTAGAATGAGTGCGCTGATTGGCTGAGCAGCGCCCTCAGCCAATCAGTGCACTTACTGTTACTAGTCTACCTTCGGCGCCGCTGATGGCTAAGCCGCTTGGATGGCTAAGCAGCCGAGCGGTGCCGAGTAGCGACGCATTCCCTGCCCACCTTGCAGCCGTGTCATGACTGCGCCAGCCATTCAGGAAGGCTGTGCGCGGGCGCAGTTAGAGGTGAGCGGGGATGCGGCCGGAGCGCACAGATGCTGCGAGGGCTCCGGGAGAGGGTGAGTGTTTCCAGGGTTCATGGGGGTTTCACACAGCGCAGCAACCTAATTCGGGATACCCCAAGGACTGGAACTTGGGAGGCCCTGGAGTCTTTTAAAGAGGAACATCGGGGGAGGGTAAAACCTCCCCCAAGCCTCACTGATCTGCTGCCCCCCTCCGGTTTTAACTTGGGCATTCTTTACTCACCTCACCAAGGGATCCATCTTCTAGGTCCCTCGGTTTCCGGGCGACCCTTAGATGGGCGGCGCCATTGTGCATCCCATAAGGCACTACACGCGGCCCCTGATTGCACGCCTGCACAGTGCCCATGGATGGGATGCAATAGGGCCCCCCGAAGTCCTGCGAGACTTCACTTATTGGCGCAGGACTTCACACGCCCCTTTCCATTGCAGTGAATGGGGGGGGGGCGCGCTCACTGTGACTGATGGGGAAGGGCGTCTCCCCTGTCTGAGAACACAGGAAGAGACGTGCGGTTGGGTGTGCAGCGATGGACGTGGATCCAGCTATCAGGTAACAGCTGGGACACATGGGGTGTATAGTGTGTTTTTGTTTTAGCCTTCATCTACACCTGTCCGGTACCACATGCCTTTCTGCGTTTGCGGCAGACGCAGCGCTACCGCAAAAAAAAAACCCCAGCAATGGCACCTCTATGGCACCCTTTCCCAGAGGAGGAAAACAAGTGCTGCCTGTTGCACCCTGGCTGCAAACACACCCCCTTAAAGTCTATGGGGCCGCAAGCGTGAATGCCTTTTTTCATGCCATATCGCATGCATTTTGCTTTTGCGGCATCATAGATTTTAATGGGATTCAATAAACAGAAAGTCAGGGCCTAAAACCCGGAAACAGGGATTTTTTAAAAACGCATACACAAGCACGTAAGTACGTAAAAAAAGTGATAAAAAAATGAAACGCAAAACAGAATTCCTGCCGCAAAATGCGACAAGCAAGTGTGAACGTACCTTAGGCTGAAGATTTTCTTTAAAGGGCAATTATAGTTCAAAAGGTCTGAAAATGTTATGGCGCAAAAAAGTCCTGCCTGCTGCATCCGGGTTGCAAACGCATGCTATTAATGTCTATGGTGCCACAAACGTTCATGTTCATATTTCATGCGGTAATGCAAGTGTCTTGCGTTTGTGGCACCATGGATTTTAATGGTATTCAATGAGAAGGTAGTGCAAACGACCCAGGAAACTGGGATATTTTATAAAGCAGACACAAACGTGAACACAAATACACGATCGCAACAAAATAAACAAACATGCTAACACAAAATGGAATCCCTACCGCAGACACTGCTGCATTAATGCATTCTGCAGTCATGTGCCAGACAGGTGTGAATGTAACCTTTGAGTAAAACTCTAAGAATCCTATATTTTAAGGAATTCCGCGTGTTTTGCTGGCTACACAATGGTGGTCTTGTGTCTCTCTAGTGCTATGTTGTTGTGCTCAGTGTTGTTATGCAAAATGACACAATCGCAGCTGTTCAGAGGAATACCATGCTGGGCAACCCCCGACGAGATCTAAACAGCTTGCTAAAGCCAAGTTTACACAGATGGCAGAACATTGTGTCTCCATCACACGAGTTAGGGGTTTGATGCGCCATATTGATACACAGAACATACAAAGAGAGGGCAAGACACTGCCCCATATCCCACACACAAGATGTCCGTCACCTTCTCTGAGATTCTTGGACAGGAGGAGCTGGTCACCACAGGTTAGGGGTGAAACGAAAGGAACGTTGCAGTTAAAGGTTTTCTGCGGGGAGGAAAAGCACAAATCTACCCTGTGATTTGTTTTTGGTGACTTCAAGCTGGAACATTGGACGTGACCTTATATGACATATCAACATTTAACGCGAGTCTCCCTCTCAGCACTGTGCAAATAGTTTTATTGGGCATCACAATGTGTGTGTTAAAAATGTGTGTTAAAAGCTGCAGCTATAAAGAAAAGGACTTGTGGTGAGGAAGTGACAAACTAAAGATTATAAAGAAGCCGGGTCTGCCTCAACCTTTGCAAATGTCTCCCACTTATAGACAGGTAGAAAGAACTATAAAAAAAAACTGCCCAGGACTTTTTTGGTCACAGTGGCCCTTCTGCAATGTGTCCGGCCACATAGAATACCCCCCCATAATAGGCAGTGTAGAATCCCCCCAAACACCCCATAACAAGCAGTGCAGCAGCGAACCCCCAAATCACCCCATAACAAGCAGTGCAGCAGAGCTCCACCCCCCAAATCACCCCATAACAAGCAATGCAGCAGAGAACCCCCCAAATCACCCCATAACAAGCAGTGCAGCAGAGCATCCCCCCAAATCACCCCATAACAAGCAGTGCAGCAGAGAATCCCCCCAAATCACCCCATAACAAGCAGTGCAGCAGAGAATCCCCCCAAATCACCCCATAACAAGCAGTGCAGCAGAGAATCCCCCCAAATCACCCCATAACAAGCAGTGCAGCAGAGCATCCCCCCCCCCAAATCACCCCATAACAAGCAGTGCAGCAGAGAATCCCCCCCAAATCACCCCATAACAAGCAGTGCAGCAGAGAATCCCCCCAAATCACCCCATAACAAGCAGTGCAGCAGAGAATCCCCCCAAATCACCCCATAACAAGCAGTGCAGCAGAGAATCCCCCCAAATCACCCCATAACAAGCAGTGCAGCAGAGAACCCCCCCAAATCACCCCATAACAAGCAGTGCAGCAGAGAATCCCCCCAAATCACCCCATAACAAGCAGTGCAGCAGAGAATCCCCCCAAATCACCCCATAACAAGCAGTGCAGCAGAGAATCCCCCCAAATCACCCCATAACAAGCAGTGCAGCAGAGAATCCCCCCCAAATCACCCCATAACAAGCAGTGCTGCAGAGCATCCCCCCTAAATCACCCCATAACAAGCAGTGCAGCAGAGCATCCCCCCAAACCACCCCATAACAAGCAGTGCAGCAGAGAACCCCCCAAATCACCCCATAACAAGCAGTGCAGCAGAGCATCCCCCCAAATCACCCCATAACAAGCAGTGCAGCAGAGCATCCCCCCAAACCACCCCATAACAAGCAGTGCAGCAGAGAACCCCCCAAATCACCCCATAACAAGCAGTGCAGCAGAGAATCCCCCCAAATCACCCCATAACAAGCAATGCAGCAGAGAACCCCCCAAATCACCCCATAACAAGCAGTGCAGCAGAGAATCCCCCCAAATCACCCCATAACAAGCAATGCAGCAGAGCATCTCCCCAAATCACCTCATAACAAGCAGTGCAGCAGAGAATCCCCCCAAATCACCCCATAACAAGCAGTGCAGCAGAGCATCCCCCCAAATCACCTCATAACAAGCAGTGCAGCAGAGAATCTCCCCAAATCACCCCATAACAAGCAGTGCAGCAGAGAACCCCCCAAATCACCCCATAACAAGCAGTGCAGCAGAGAATCCCCCCAAATCACCCCATAACAAGCAATGCAGCAGAGAATCTCCCCAAACCACCCCATAACAAGCAGTGCAGCAGAACATCACCCCAAATCACCCCATAACAAGCAGTGCAGCAGAGCATCCCCCCAAATCACCTCATAACAAGCAGTGCAGCAGAGCACCCCCCAAATCACCCCATAACAAGCAGTGCAGCAGAGCACCCCCCCAAATCACCCCATAACAAGCAGTGCAGCAGAGCATCCCCCCAAATCACCTCATAACAAGCAGTGCAGCAGAGCACCCCCCAAATCACCCCATAACAAGCAGTGCAGCAGAGCACCCCCCAAATCACCCCATAACAAGCAGTGCAGCAGAGCCCCCCCCCAAATCACCCCATAACAAGCAGTGCAGCAGAGAATCCCCCCAAATCACCCCATAACAGCAAGTACAGCAGAGAATCCCCCCAAATCCCCCCATAACAAGCAGTGCAGCAGAGAATCCCCCAAATCACCCCATAACAAGCAGTGTAGCAGAGCATCCCCCCAAATCACCCCATAACAAGCAGTGCAGCAAAGCCCCCCCCAAATCACCCCATAACAAGCAGTGCAGCAAAGCCCCCCCAATTCTCCCCATAACAAGCAGTGCAGCAGAGCATCCCCCCAAATCACCCCATAACAAGCAGTGCAGCAGATAATCCCCCCAAATCACCCCATAACAAGCAGTGCAGCAGGGCACCCCCCCAAATCACCCCATAACAAGCAGTGCAGCAGGGCACCCCCCCAAATCACCCCATAACAAGCAGTGCAGCAGAGTATTCCCCCAAATCTCCCCATAACAAGCAGTGCAGCAGAGTATTCCCCCAAATCACCCCATAACAAGCAGTGCAGCAGGGCACCCCCCCAAATCACCCCATAACAAGCAGTGCAGCAGAGTATTCCCCCAAATCACCCCATAACAAGCAGTGCAGCAGGGCACCCCCCCAAATCACCCCATAACAAGCAGTGCAGCAGAGCCCCCCCCCCAAATCACCCCATAACAAGCAGTGCAGCACAGAATCCCCCCAAATCACCCCATAACAAGCAGTGCAGCAGAGAATCCCCCCAAATCACCCCATAACAAGCAGTGCAGCAGAGAATCCCCCCAAATCACCCCATAACAAGCAGTGCAGCAGGGCACCCCCCCAAATCACCCCATAACAAGCAGTGCAGCAGAGCATCTCCCCAAATCACCCCATAACAAGCAGTGTAGCAGAGCATCCCCCCAAATCACCCCATAACAAGCAGTGCAGCAAAGCCCCCCCCCAAATCACCCCATAACAAGCAGTGCAGCAAAGCCCCCCCAATTCTCCCCATAACAAGCAGTGCAGCAGAGCATCCCCCCAAATCACCCCATAACAAGCAGTGCAGCAGAGCCCCCCCCCAAATCACCCCATAACAAGCAGTGCAGCAGAGAATCCCCCCAAATCACCCCATAACAAGCAGTGCAGTAGAGCACCCCCCCAATTCTCCCCATAACAAGCAGTGCAGCAGAGCATCCCCCCAAATCTCCCCATAACAAGCAGTGCAGTAGAGCACCCCCCCAAATCACCCCATAACAAGCAGTGCAGCAGAGAATCCCCCCAAATCACCCCATAACAAGCAGTGCAGTAGAGCACCCCCCCAATTCTCCCCATAACAAGCAGTGCAGCAGAGCATCCCCCCAAATCTCCCCATAACAAGCAGTGCAGCAGAGCCCCCCCCCAAATCACCCCATAACAAGCAGTGCAGCAGAGAATCCCCCCAAATCACCCCATAACAAGCAGTGCAGTAGAGCACCCCCCCAATTCTCCCCATAACAAGCAGTGCAGCAGAGCATCCCCCCAAATCACCCCATAACAAGCAGTGCAGCAGAGAATCCCCCCAAATCACCCCATAACAAGCAGTGCAGCAGAGAATCCCCCCAAATCACCCCATAACAAACAGTGTAGCAGAGAATCCCCCCAAATCACCCCATAACAAGCAGTGCAGCAGAGAATCCCCCAAATCACCCCATAACAAGCAGTGCAGCAGAGAATCCCCCCAAATCACCCCATAACAAGCAGTGCAGCAGAGAATCCCCCCAAATCACCCCATAACAAGCAGTGCAGCAGAGCATCCCCCCAAATCTCCCCATAACAAGCAGTGCAACAGAGAATCCCCCCAAATCACCCCATAACAAGCAGTGCAGCAGGGAATCCCCCCAAATCACCCCATAACAAGCAGTGCAGCAGAGAATCCCCCCAAATCACCCCATAACAAGCAGTGCAGCAGAGCATCCCCCCAAATCACCCCATAACAAGCAGTGCAGCAGAGAATCCCCCCAAATCACCCCATAACAAGCAGTGCAGCAGAGCATCCCCCCAAATCACCCCATAACAAGCAGTGCAGCAGAGAATCCCCCCAAATCACCCCATAACAAGCAGTGCAGCAGAGAATCCCCCCAAATCACCCCATAACAAGCAGTGCAGCAGGGCACCCCCCCAATTCACCCCATAACAAGCAGTGCAGCAGGGCACCCCCCCAAATCACCCCATAACAAGCAGTGCAGCAGAGCATCTCCCCAAATCACCCCATAACAAGCAGTGCAGCACAGCATCCCCCCAAATCACCCCATAACAAGCAGTGCAGCAGAGCATCTCCCCAAATCACCCCATAACAAGCAGTGCAGCACAGAATCCCCCCAAATCACCCCATAACAAGCAGTGCAGCAGAGAATCCCCCCAAATCACCCCATAACAAGCATGGCAGCAGAGAACCCCCCCAAATCACCCCATAACAAGCAGTGTAGCAGAGAATCCCCCCAAATCACCCCATAACAAGCAGTGCAGCAGAGAACCCCCCCAAATCACCCCATAACAAGCAGTGCAGCAGAGAATCCCCCCAAATCACCCCATAACAAGCAGTGCAGCAGAGAACCCCCCCAAATCACCCCATAACAAGCAGTGTAGCAGAGAATCCCCCCAAATCACCCCATAACAAGCAGTGCAGCAGAGAATCCCCCAAATCACCCCATAACAAGCAGTGCAGCAGAGCATCCCCCCAAATCACCCCATAACAAGCAGTGCAGCAGAGAATCCCCCCCAATCACCCCATAACAAGCAGTGCAGCAGAGAATCCCCCCAAATCACCCCATAACAAGCAGTGCAGCAGAGAATCCCCCAAATCACCCCATAACAAGCAGTGCAGCAGAGAATCCCCCCAAATCACCCCATAACAAGCAGTGCAGCAGAGCATCCCCCCAAATCTCCCCATAACAAGCAGTGCAGCAGAGAATCCCCCCAAATCACCCCATAACAAGCAGTGCAGCAGAGCATCCCCCCAAATCACCTCATAACAAGCAGTGCAGCACTCCCCCCAAATCACCCCATAACAAGCAGTGCAGCACAGAATCCCCCCAAATCACCCGATAACAAGCAGTGCAGCAGAGAATCCCCCCAAATCACCCCATAACAAGCAGTGCAGCACAGAATCCCCCCAAATCACCCCATAACAAGCAGTGCAGCAGAGCCCCCCCCAAATCACCCCATAACAAGCAGTGCAGCACAGAATCCCCCCAAATCACCCCATAACAAGCAGTGCAGCAGAGAATCCCCCCAAATCTCCCCATAACAAGCAGTGCAGCAGAGAATCCCCCAAATCACCCCATAACAAGCAGTGCAGCAGAGCATCCCCCCAAATCACCCCATAACAAGCAGTGCAGTAAAGCCCCCCCAATTCTCCCCATAACAAGCAGTGCAGCAGAGCATCCCCCCAAATCACCCCATAACAAGCAGTGCAGCAGAGAATCCCCCCAAATCACCCCATAACAAGCAGTGCAGCAAAGCCCCCCCCAAATCACCCCATAACAAGCAGTGCAGCAAAGCCCCCCCAATTCTCCCCATAACAAGCAGTGCAGCAGAGCATCCCCCCAAATCACCCCATAACAAGCAGTGCAGCAGAGAATCCCCCCAAATCACCCCATAACAAGCAGTAAAGCAGAGAATCCCCCCAAATCACCCCATAACAAGCAGTGTAGCAGAGAATCCCCCCAAATCCCCCCATAACAAGCAGTGCAGCAGAGAATCCCCCAAATCACCCCATAACAAGCAGTGTAGCAGAGCATCCCCCCAAATCACCCCATAACAAGCAGTGCAGCAAAGCCCCCCCCAAATCACCCCATAACAAGCAGTGCAGCAAAGCATCCCCCCAAATCACCCCATAACAAGCAGTGCAGCAGAGCATCCCCCCAAATCACCCCATAACAAGCAGTGCAGCAAAGCCCCCCCAATTCTCCCCATAACAAGCAGTGCAGCAGAGAATCCCCCCAAATCACCCCATAACAAGCAGTAAAGCAGAGAATCCCCCCAAATCACCCCATAACAAGCAGTGTAGCAGATAATCCCCCCAAATCCCCCCATAACAAGCAGTGCAGCAGAGAATCCCCCAAATCACCCCATAACAAGCAGTGTAGCAGAGAATCCCCCCCAATCACCCCATAACAAGCAGTGCAGCAGAGAATCCCCCCAAATCACCCCATAACAAGCAGTGCAGTAGAGCATCCCCCCAAATCTCCCCATAACAAGCAGTGCAGCAGAGCCCCCCCCCCAAATCACCCCATAACAAGCAGTGCAGCAGAGCCCCCCCCCCAAATCACCCCATAACAAGCAGTGCAGCAGAGCCCCCCCCCAAATCACCCCATAACAAGCAGTGCAGCAGAGAATCCCCCCAAATCACCCCATAACAAGCAGTGCAGCAGAGCCCCCCCCCCAAATCACCCCATAACAAGCAGTGCAGCAGAGCCCCCCCCCCAAATCACCCCATACCAAGCAGTGCAGCACAGAATCCCCCCAAATCACCCCATAACAAGCAGTGCAGCAGAGAATCCCCCCAAATTACCCCATAACAAGCAGTGCAGCAGAGAACCCCCCCAAATCACCCCATAACAAGCAGTGTAGCAGAGAATCCCCCCAAATCACCCCATAACAAGCAGTGTAGCAGAGAATCCCCCCAAATCACCCCATAACAAGCAGTGCAGCAGAGAATCCCCCAAATCACCCCATAACAAGCAGTGCAGCAGAGAATCCCCCCAAATCACCCCATAACAAGCAGTGCAGCAGAGAATCCCCCCAAATCACCCCATAACAAGCAGTGCAGCAGAGAATCCCCCCAAATCACCCCATAACAAGCAGTGCAGCAGAGCATCCCCCCCAAATCACCCCATAACAAGCAGTGCAGCAGAGAATCCCCCCAAATCACCCCATAACAAGCAGTGCAGCAGAGAATCCCCCCAAATCACCCCATAACAAGCAGTGCAGCAGAGAATCCCCCCAAATCACCCCATAACAAGCAGTGCAGCAGAGAATCCCCCAAATCACCCCATAACAAGCAGTGCAGCAGAGAATCCCCCCAAATCACCCCATAACAAGCAGTGCAGCAGAGAATCCCCCCAAATCACCCCATAACAAGCAGTGCAGCAGAGAATCCCCCCAAATCACCCCATAACAAGCAGTGCAGCAGAGCATCCCCCCCAAATCACCCCATAACAAGCAGTGCAGCAGAGAATCCCCCCAAATCACCCCATAACAAGCAGTGCAGCAGAGAATCCCCCCAAATCACCCCATAACAAGCAGTGCAGCAGAGAATCCCCCCAAATCACCCCATAACAAGCAGTGCAGCAGGGCACCCCCCCAAATCACCCCATAACAAGCAGTGCAGCAGAGCATCCCCCCAAATCACCCCATAACAAGCAGTGCAGCAGAGCATCCCCCCAAATCACCCCATAACAAGCAGTGCAGCAGAGCATCCCCCCAAATCACCCCATAACAAGCAGTGCAGCAGAGCATCCCCCCCAAATCACCCCATAACAAGCAGTGCAGCAGAGCATCCCCCCCAAATCTCCCCATAACAAGCAGTGCAGCAGAGAATCCCCCCAAATCACCCAATAACAAGCAGTGCAGCACAGAATCCCCCCAAATCACCCCATAACAAGCAGTGCAGCAGAGAACCCCCCCCCCCAAATCACCCCATAACAAGCAGTGTAGCAGAGAATCCCCCCAAATCACCCCATAACAAGCAGTGCAGCAGAGAATCCCCCAAATCACCCCATAACAAGCAGTGCAGCACAGCATCCCCCCAAATCACCCCAAAACAAGCAGTGCAGCAGAGAATCCCCCCCAATCACCCCATAACAAGCAGTGCAGCAGAGCATCCCCCCAAATCACCCCATAACAAGCAGTGCAGCAGAGCATCCCCCCCAAATCACCCCATAACAAGCAGTGCAGCAGAGAATCCCCCCAAATCACCCCATAACAAGCAGTGCAGCAGAGCCCCCCCCCAAATCCCCCCATAACAAGCAGTGCAGCAGAGCATCCCCCCAAATCTCCCCATAACAAGCAGTGCAGCAGAGAATCCCCCCAAATCACCCCATAACAAGCAGTGCAGCACAGAATCCCCCCAAATCACCCCATAACAAGCAGTGCAGCAGTGAACCCCCCCCCCCCAAATCACCCCATAACAAGCAGTGTAGCAGAGAATCCCCCCAAATCACCCCATAACAAGCAGTGCAGCAGAGAATCCCCCAAATCACCCCATAACAAGCAGTGCAGCACAGCATCCCCCCAAATCTCCCCATAACAAGCAGTGCAGCACAGAATCCCCCCAAATCACCCCATAACAAGCAGTGCAGCAGAGAACCCCCCCCAAATCACCCCATAACAAGCAGTGTAGCAGAGAATCCCCCCAAATCACCCCATAACAAGCAGTGCAGCAGAGAATCCCCCCAAATCACCCCATAACAAGCAGTGCAGCACAGCATCCCCCCAAATCACCCCATAACAAGCAGTGCAGCAGAGAATCCCCCCCAATCACCCCATAACAAGCAGTGCAGCAGAGAATCCCCCCAAATCACCCCATAACAAGCAGTGCAGCAGAGAATCCCCCCAAATCACCCCATAACAAGCAGTGCAGCAGAGCATCTCCCCAAATCACCCCATAACAAGCAGTGCAGCAGAGCATCACCCCCAAATCACCCCATAACAAGCAGTGCAGCAAAGCATCCCCCCAAATCTCCCCATAACAAGCAGTGCAGCAGAGAATCCCCCAAATCACCCCATAACAAGCAGTGCAGCAGAGCACCCCCCAAATCACCCCATAACAAGCAGTGCAGCAGAGCATCCCCCCAAATCACCCCATAACAAGCAGTGCAGCAGAGCATCACCCCCAAATCACCCCATAACAAGCAGTGCAGCAGAGCATCACCCCCAAATCACCCCATAACAAGCAGTGCAGCAGAAAATCCCCCCAAATCACCCCATAACAAGCAGTGCAGCAGAGCATCCCCCCAAATCACCCCAAAACAAGCAGTGCAGCAGAGCACCCCCCAAATCACCCCATAACAAGCAGTGCAGCAGAGAATCCCCCCAAATCACCCCATAACAAGCAGTGCAGCAGAGAATCCCCCCAAATCACCTAATAACAAGCAGTGCAGCAGAGTATCCCCCCAAATCACCCCATAACAAGCAGTGCAGCAGAGCATCTCCCTAAATCACCCCATAACAAGCAGTGCAGCAGAGAATCCCCCCAAATCACCCCATAACAAGCAGTGCAGCAGAGCATCCCCCCAAATCACCCCATAACAAGCAGTGCAGCAGAGCATCCCCCCCAAATCACCCCATAACAAGCAGTGCAGCAGAGCATCCCCCCCAAATCTCCCCATAACAAGCAGTGCAGCAGAGAATCCCCCCAAATCACCCAATAACAAGCAATGCAGCACAGAATCCCCCCAAATCACCCCATAACAAGCAGTGCAGCAGAGAACCCCCCCCCCCAAATCACCCCATAACAAGCAGTGTAGCAGAGAATCCCCCCAAATCACCCCATAACAAGCAGTGCAGCAGAGAATCCCCCAAATCACCCCATAACAAGCAGTGCAGCACAGCATCCCCCCAAATCACCCCAAAACAAGCAGTGCAGCAGAGAATCCCCCCCAATCACCCCATAACAAGCAGTGCAGCAGAGCATCCCCCCAAATCACCCCATAACAAGCAGTGCAGCAGAGCATCCCCCCCAAATCACCCCATAACAAGCAGTGCAGCAGAGCATCCCCCCAAATCTCCCCATAACAAGCAGTGCAGCAGAGAATCCCCCCAAATCACCCCATAACAAGCAGTGCAGCAGAGAATCCCCCCAAATTACCCCATAACAAGCAGTGCAGCACAGAATCCCCCCAAATCACCCCATAACAAGCAGTGCAGCAGTGAACCCCCCCCCCAAATCACCCCATAACAAGCAGTGTAGCAGAGAATCCCCCCAAATCACCCCATAACAAGCAGTGCAGCAGAGAATCCCCCAAATCACCCCATAACAAGCAGTGTAGCAGAGAATCCCCCAAATCACCCCATAACAAGCAGTGCAGCACAGCATCCCCCCAAATCTCCCCATAACAAGCAGTGCAGCACAGAATCCCCCCAAATCACCCCATAACAAGCAGTGCAGCAGAGAACCCCCCCCCAAATCACCCCATAACAAGCAGTGTAGCAGAGAATCCCCCCAAATCACCCCATAACAAGCAGTGCAGCAGAGAATCCCCCCAAATCACCCCATAACAAGCAGTGCAGCACAGCATCCCCCCAAATCACCCCATAACAAGCAGTGCAGCAGAGAATCCCCCCAATCACCCCATAACAAGCAGTGCAGCAGAGAATCCCCCCAAATCACCCCATAACAAGCAGTGCAGCAGAGAATCCCCCCAAATCACCCCATAACAAGCAGTGCAGCAGAGCATCTCCCCAAATCACCCCATAACAAGCAGTGCAGCAGAGCATCACCCCCAAATCACCCCATAACAAGCAGTGCAGCAGAGCATCTCCCCAAATCACCCCATAACAAGCAGTGCAGCAGAGCATCACCCCCAAATCACCCCATAACAAGCAGTGCAGCAGAAAATCCCCCCAAATCACCCCATAACAAGCAGTGCAGCAGAGCATCTCCCCAAATCTCCCCATAACAAGCAGTGCAGCAGAGAATCCCCCAAATCACCCCATAACAAGCAGTGCAGCAGAGCACCCCCCAAATCACCCCATAACAAGCAGTGCAGCAGAGCATCCCCCCAAATCATCCCAAAACAAGCAGTGCAGCAGAGCACCCCCCAAATCACCCCATAACAAGCAGTGCAGCAGAGAATCCCCCCAAATCACCTCATAACAAGCAGTGCAGCAGAGTATCCCCCCAAATCACCCCATAACAAGCAGTGCAGCAGAGCATCTCCCTAAATCACCCCATAACAAGCAGTGCAGCAGAGAATCCCCCCAAATCACCCCATAACAAGCAGTGCAGCAGAGAATCCCCCCAAATCACCCCATAACAAGCAGTGCAGCAGAGCAACCCCCCCCCGAAATCACCCCATAACAAGCAGTGCAGCAAAGCATCCCCCCAAATCTCCCCATAACAAGCAGTGCAGCAGAGCACCCCCCAAATCACCCCATAACAAGCAGTGCAGCAGAGCACCCCCCAAATCACCCCATAACAAGCAGTGCAGCAGAGTATCCCCCCAAATCACCCCATAACAAGCAGTGCAGCAGAGTATCCCCCCAAATCACCCCATAACAAGCAATGCAGCAGAGCCCCCCCCCCCCAAATCACCCCATAACAAGCAGTGCAGCAGAGCACCCCCCAAATCAACCCATAACAAGCAGTGCAGCAGAGCATCCCCCCCAAATCACCCCATAACAAGCAGTGCAGCAAAGCATCCCCCCAAATCTCCCCATAACAAGCAGTGCAGCAGGGCACCCCCCCCAAATCACCCCATAACAAGCAGTGTAGCAGAGCATCCCCCCAAATCTCCCCATAACAAGCAGTGCAGCAGAGCATCTCCCTAAATCACCCCATAACAAGCAGTGCAGCAGAGCATCCCCCCAAATCACCCCATAACAAGCAATGCAGCAGAGAATCCCCCCAAATCACCCCATAAGAAGCAGTGCAGCAGAGAATCCCCCCAAATCTCCCCATAACAAGCAGTGCAGCAGAGAATCCCCCCAAATCACCCCATAACAAGCAGTGCAGCAGAGAATCCCCCCAAATCACCCCATAACAAGCAGTGCAGCAGAGAATCCCCCCAAATCACCCCATAACAAGCAGTGCAGCAGAGAATCCCCCCAAATCACCCCATAACAAGCAGTGCAGCAGAGCATCCCCCCAAATCACCCCATAACAAGCAATGCAGCAGAGCATCCCCCCAAATCACCCCATAACAAGCAGTGCAGCAGAGCATCACCCCCAAATCACCCCATAACAAGCAGTGCAGCAGAGCATCACCCCCAAATCACCCCATAACAAGCAGTGCAGCAGAAAATCCCCCCAAATCACCCCATAACAAGCAGTGCAGCAGAGCATCCCCCCAAATCACCCCAAAACAAGCAGTGCAGCAGAGCACCCCCCAAATCACCCCATAACAAGCAGTGCAGCAGAGAATCCCCCCAAATCACCCCATAACAAGCAGTGCAGCAGAGAATCCCCCCAAATCACCTCATAACAAGCAGTGCAGCAGAGTATCCCCCCAAATCACCCCATAACAAGCAGTGCAGCAGAGCATCTCCCTAAATCACCCCATAACAAGCAGTGCAGCAGAGAATCCCCCCAAATCACCCCATAACAAGCAGTGCAGCAGAGCATCCCCCCAAATCACCCCATAACAAGCAGTGCAGCAGAGCATCCCCCCCAAATCACCCCATAACAAGCAGTGCAGCAGAGCATCCCCCCCAAATCTCCCCATAACAAGCAGTGCAGCAGAGAATCCCCCCAAATCACCCAATAACAAGCAATGCAGCACAGAATCCCCCAAATCACCCCATAACAAGCAGTGCAGCAGAGAACCCCCCCCCCCCAAATCACCCCATAACAAGCAGTGTAGCAGAGAATCCCCCCAAATCACCCCATAACAAGCAGTGCAGCAGAGAATCCCCCAAATCACCCCATAACAAGCAGTGCAGCACAGCATCCCCCCAAATCACCCCAAAACAAGCAGTGCAGCAGAGAATCCCCCCCAATCACCCCATAACAAGCAGTGCAGCAGAGCATCCCCCCAAATCACCCCATAACAAGCAGTGCAGCAGAGCATCCCCCCCAAATCACCCCATAACAAGCAGTGCAGCAGAGCATCCCCCCAAATCTCCCCATAACAAGCAGTGCTGCAGAGAATCCCCCCAAATTACCCCATAACAAGCAGTGCAGCAGAGAATCCCCCCAAATTACCCCATAACAAGCAGTGCAGCACAGAATCCCCCCAAATCACCCCATAACAAGCAGTGCAGCAGTGAACCCCCCCCCCAAATCACCCCATAACAAGCAGTGTAGCAGTGAACCCCCCCCCCAAATCACCCCATAACAAGCAGTGCAGCAGTGAACCCCCCCCCCAAATCACCCCATAACAAGCAGTGCAGCAGTGAACCCCCCCCCCAAATCACCCCATAACAAGCAGTGCAGCAGAGCATCCCCCCCAAATCACCCCATAACAAGCAGTGCAGCAGAGCATCCCCCCAAATCTCCCCATAACAAGCAGTGCAGCAGAGAATCCCCCCAAATCACCCCATAACAAGCAGTGCAGCAGAGAATCCCCCCAAATTACCCCATAACAAGCAGTGCAGCACAGAATCCCCCCAAATCACCCCATAACAAGCAGTGCAGCAGTGAACCCCCCCCCCAAATCACCCCATAACAAGCAGTGTAGCAGAGAATCCCCCCAAATCACCCCATAACAAGCAGTGCAGCAGAGAATCCCCCCAAATCACCCCATAACAAGCAGTGCAGCAGAGAATCCCCCCAAATCACCCCATAACAAGCAGTGCAGCAGAGAATCCCCCCAAATTACCCCATAACAAGCAGTGCAGCACAGAATCCCCCCAAATCACCCCATAACAAGCAGTGCAGCAGTGAACCCCCCCCCCAAATCACCCCATAACAAGCAGTGTAGCAGAGAATCCCCCCAAATCACCCCATAACAAGCAGTGCAGCAGAGAATCCCCCAAATCACCCCATAACAAGCAGTGTAGCAGAGAATCCCCCCAAATCACCCCATAACAAGCAGTGCAGCACAGCATCCCCCAAATCTCCCCATAACAAGCAGTGCAGCACAGAATCCCCCCAAATCACCCCATAACAAGCAGTGCAGCAGAGAACCCCCCCCCAAATCACCCCATAACAAGCAGTGTAGCAGAGAATCCCCCCAAATCACCCCATAACAAGCAGTGCAGCAGAGAATCCCCCCAAATCACCCCATAACAAGCAGTGCAGCACAGCATCCCCCCAAATCACCCCATAACAAGCAGTGCAGCAGAGAATCCCCCCCAATCACCCCATAACAAGCAGTGCAGCAGAGAATCCCCCCAAATCACCCCATAACAAGCAGTGCAGCAGAGAATCCCCCCAAATCACCCCATAACAAGCAGTGCAGCAGAGCATCTCCCCAAATCACCCCATAACAAGCAGTGCAGCAGAGCATCACCCCCAAATCACCCCATAACAAGCAGTGCAGCAGAGCATCTCCCCAAATCACCCCATAACAAGCAGTGCAGCAGAGCATCACCCCCAAATCACCCCATAACAAGCAGTGCAGCAGAAAATCCCCCCAAATCACCCCATAACAAGCAGTGCAGCAGAGCATCTCCCCAAATCTCCCCATAACAAGCAGTGCAGCAGAGAATCCCCCAAATCACCCCATAACAAGCAGTGCAGCAGAGCACCCCCCAAATCACCCCATAACAAGCAGTGCAGCAGAGCATCCCCCCAAATCATCCCAAAACAAGCAGTGCAGCAGAGCACCCCCCAAATCACCCCATAACAAGCAGTGCAGCAGAGAATCCCCCCAAATCACCTCATAACAAGCAGTGCAGCAGAGTATCCCCCCAAATCACCCCATAACAAGCAGTGCAGCAGAGCATCTCCCTAAATCACCCCATAACAAGCAGTGCAGCAGAGAATCCCCCCAAATCACCCCATAACAAGCAGTGCAGCAGAGAATCCCCCCAAATCACCCCATAACAAGCAGTGCAGCAGAGCAACCCCCCCCCGAAATCACCCCATAACAAGCAGTGCAGCAAAGCATCCCCCCAAATCTCCCCATAACAAGCAGTGCAGCAGAGCACCCCCCAAATCACCCCATAACAAGCAGTGCAGCAGAGCACCCCCCAAATCACCCCATAACAAGCAGTGCAGCAGAGTATCCCCCCAAATCACCCCATAACAAGCAGTGCAGCAGAGTATCCCCCCAAATCACCCCATAACAAGCAATGCAGCAGAGCCCCCCCCCCCCAAATCACCCCATAACAAGCAGTGCAGCAGAGCACCCCCCAAATCAACCCATAACAAGCAGTGCAGCAGAGCATCCCCCCCAAATCACCCCATAACAAGCAGTGCAGCAAAGCATCCCCCCAAATCTCCCCATAACAAGCAGTGCAGCAGGGCACCCCCCCCAAATCACCCCATAACAAGCAGTGTAGCAGAGCATCCCCCCAAATCTCCCCATAACAAGCAGTGCAGCAGAGCATCTCCCTAAATCACCCCATAACAAGCAGTGCAGCAGAGCATCCCCCCAAATCACCCCATAACAAGCAATGCAGCAGAGAATCCCCCCAAATCACCCCATAAGAAGCAGTGCAGCAGAGAATCCCCCCAAATCTCCCCATAACAAGCAGTGCAGCAGAGAATCCCCCCAAATCACCCCATAACAAGCAGTGCAGCAGAGAATCCCCCAAATCACCCCATAACAAGCAGTGCAGCAGAGAATCCCCCCAAATCACCCCATAACAAGCAGTGCAGCAGAGAATCCCCCCAAATCACCCCATAACAAGCAGTGCAGCAGAGCATCCCCCAAATCACCCCATAACAAGCAATGCAGCAGAGCATCTCCCCAAATCACCTCATAACAAGCAGTGCAGCAGAGAATCCCCCCAAATCACCCCATAACAAGCAGTGCAGCAGAGCATCCCCCCAAATCACCTCATAACAAGCAGTGCAGCAGAGAATCTCCCCAAATCACCCCATAACAAGCAGTGCAGCAGAGAACCCCCCAAATCACCCCATAACAAGCAGTGCAGTAGAGCACCCCCCCAATTCTCCCCATAACAAGCAGTGCAGCAGAGAATCCCCCCAAATCACCCATAACAAGCAGTGCAGTAGAGCACCCCCCCAATTCTCCCCATAACAAGCAGTGCAGCAGAGCATCCCCCCAAATCTCCCCATAACAAGCAGTGCAGTAGAGCACCCCCCCAAATCACCCCATAACAAGCAGTGCAGCAGAGAATCCCCCCAAATCACCCCATAACAAGCAGTGCAGTAGAGCACCCCCCCAATTCTCCCCATAACAAGCAGTGCAGCAGAGCATCCCCCCAAATCTCCCCATAACAAGCAGTGCAGCAGAGCATCCCCCAAATCACCCCATAACAAGCAGTGCAGCAGAGAATCCCCCCAAATCACCCATAACAAGCAGTGCAGCAGAGAATCCCCCAAATCACCCCATAACAAGCAGTGCAGCAGAGAATCCCCCCAAATCACCCCATAACAAGCAGTGCAGCAGAGAATCCCCCCAAATCACCCCATAACAAGCAGTGCAGCAGAGCATCCCCCCAAATCTCCCCATAACAAGCAGTGCAGCAGAGAATCCCCCCAAATCACCCCATAACAAGCAGTGCAGCAGGGAATCCCCCCAAATCACCCCATAACAAGCAGTGCAGCAGAGAATCCCCCAAATCACCCCATAACAAGCAGTGCAGCAGAGCATCCCCCCAAATCACCCCATAACAAGCAGTGCAGCAGAGAATCCCCCCAAATCACCCCATAACAAGCAGTGCAGCAGAGCATCCCCCCAAATCACCCCATAACAAGCAGTGCAGCAGAGAATCCCCCCAAATCACCCCATAACAAGCAGTGCAGCAGAGAATCCCCCAAATCACCCCATAACAAGCAGTGCAGCAGGGCACCCCCCCAATTCACCCCATAACAAGCAGTGCAGCAGGGCACCCCCCCAAATCACCCCATAACAAGCAGTGCAGCAGAGCATCTCCCCAAATCACCCCATAACAAGCAGTGCAGCACAGCATCCCCCCAAATCACCCATAACAAGCAGTGCAGCAGAGCATCTCCCCAAATCACCCCATAACAAGCAGTGCAGCACAGAATCCCCCCAAATCACCCCATAACAAGCAGTGCAGCAGAGAATCCCCCCAAATCACCCCATAACAAGCAGTGCAGCAGAGAACCCCCCAAATCACCCCATAACAAGCAGTGTAGCAGAGAATCCCCCCAAATCACCCCATAACAAGCAGTGCAGCAGAGAACCCCCCCAAATCACCCCATAACAAGCAGTGCAGCAGAGAATCCCCCAAATCACCCCATAACAAGCAGTGCAGCAGAGAACCCCCCCAAATCACCCCATAACAAGCAGTGTAGCAGAGAATCCCCCCAAATCACCCCATAACAAGCAGTGCAGCAGAGAATCCCCCAAATCACCCCATAACAAGCAGTGCAGAAGAGCATCCCCCCAAATCACCCCATAACAAGCAGTGCAGCAGAGAATCCCCCCCAATCACCCCATAACAAGCAGTGCAGCAGAGAATCCCCCAAATCACCCCATAACAAGCAGTGCAGCAGAGAATCCCCCAAATCACCCCATAACAAGCAGTGCAGCAGAGAATCCCCCAAATCACCCCATAACAAGCAGTGCAGCAGAGCATCCCCCCAAATCTCCCCATAACAAGCAGTGCAGCAGAGAATCCCCCAAATCACCCCATAACAAGCAGTGCAGCAGAGCATCCCCCAAATCACCTCATAACAAGCAGTGCAGCACTCCCCCCAAATCACCCCATAACAAGCAGTACAGCAGAGAATCCCCCCAAATCACCCCATAACAAGCAGTGCAGTAGAGCCCCCCCCAAATCACCCCATAACAAGCAGTGCAGCACAGAATCCCCCCAAATCACCCCATAACAAGCAGTGCAGCAGAGCCCCCCCCAAATCACCCCATAACAAGCAGTGCAGCACAGAATCCCCCAAATCACCCCATAACAAGCAGTGCAGCAGAGAATCCCCCCAAATCTCCCCATAACAAGCAGTGCAGCAGAGAATCCCCCAAATCACCCCATAACAAGCAGTGCAGCAGAGCATCCCCCCAAATCACCTCATAACAAGCAGTGCAGCACTCCCCCCCAAATCACCCCATAACAAGCAGTGCAGCAGAGAATCCCCCCAAATCACCCCATAACAAGCAGTGCAGTAAAGCCCCCCAATTCTCCCCATAACAAGCAGTGCAGCAGAGCATCCCCCCAAATCACCCCATAACAAGCAGTGCAGCAGAGAATCCCCCCAAATCACCCCATAACAAGCAGTGCAGCAAAGCCCCCCCCAAATCACCCCATAACAAGCAGTGCAGCAAAGCCCCCCCAATTCTCCCATAACAAGCAGTGCAGCAGAGCATCCCCCAAATCACCCCATAACAAGCAGTGCAGCAGAGAATCCCCCAAATCACCCCATAACAAGCAGTAAAGCAGAGAATCCCCCCAAATCACCCCATAACAAGCAGTGTAGCAGAGAATCCCCCCAAATCCCCCCATAACAAGCAGTGCAGCAGAGAATCCCCCAAATCACCCCATAACAAGCAGTGTAGCAGAGCATCCCCCCAAATCACCCCATAACAAGCAGTGCAGCAAAGCCCCCCCAAATCACCCCATAACAAGCAGTGCAGCAAAGCATCCCCCCAAATCACCCCATAACAAGCAGTGCAGCAGAGCATCCCCCCAAATCACCCCATAACAAGCAGTGCAGCAAAGCCCCCCCAATTCTCCCCATAACAAGCAGTGCAGCAGAGAATCCCCCCAAATCACCCCATAACAAGCAGTAAAGCAGAGAATCCCCCAAATCACCCCATAACAAGCAGTGTAGCAGATAATCCCCCCAAATCCCCCCATAACAAGCAGTGCAGCAGAGAATCCCCCAAATCACCCCATAACAAGCAGTGTAGCAGAGAATCCCCCCAATCACCCCATAACAAGCAGTGCAGCAGAGAATCCCCCAAATCACCCCATAACAAGCAGTGCAGTAGAGCATCCCCCCAAATCTCCCCATAACAAGCAGTGCAGCAGAGCCCCCCCCCAAATCACCCCATAACAAGCAGTGCAGCAGAGCCCCCCCCCCCCCAAATCACCCCATAACAAGCAGTGCAGCAGAGCCCCCCCCCAAATCACCCCATAACAAGCAGTGCAGCAGAGAATCCCCCCAAATCACCCCATAACAAGCAGTGCAGCAGAGCACCCCCCCAAATCACCCCATAACAAGCAGTGCAGCAGAGAATCCCCCCAAATCACCCCATAACAAGCAGTGCAGTAGAGCATCCCCCCAAATCTCCCCATAACAAGCAGTGCAGCAGAGCCCCCCCCCAAATCACCCCATAACAAGCAGTGCAGCAGAGCCCCCCCCCCCCAAATCACCCCATAACAAGCAGTGCAGCAGAGCCCCCCCCAAATCACCCCATAACAAGCAGTGCAGCAGAGAATCCCCCCAAATCACCCCATAACAAGCAGTGCAGCAGAGCACCCCCCCCAAATCACCCCATAACAAGCAGTGCAGCAGAGCCCCCCCCAAAATCACCCCATACCAAGCAGTGCAGCACAGAATCCCCCCAAATCACCCCATAACAAGCAGTGCAGCAGAGAATCCCCCCAAATTACCCCATAGCAAGCAGTGCAGCAGAGAACCCCCCAAATCACCCCATAACAAGCAGTGTAGCAGAGAATCCCCCCAAATCACCCCATAACAAGCAGTGTAGCAGAGAATCCCCCCAAATCACCCCATAACAAGCAGTGCAGCAGAGAATCCCCCAAATCACCCCATAACAAGCAGTGCAGCAGAGAATCCCCCCAAATCACCCCATAACAAGCAGTGCAGCAGAGAATCCCCCAAATCACCCCATAACAAGCAGTGCAGCAGAGAATCCCCCCAAATCACCCCATAACAAGCAGTGCAGCAGAGCATCCCCCCCAAATCACCCCATAACAAGCAGTGCAGCAGAGAATCCCCCCAAATCACCCCATAACAAGCAGTGCAGCAGAGAATCCCCCAAATCACCCCATAACAAGCAGTGCAGCAGGGCACCCCCCCAAATCACCCCATAACAAGCAGTGCAGCAGGGCACCCCCCCAAATCACCCCATAACAAGCAGTGCAGCAGAGCATCCCCCAAATCACCCCATAACAAGCAGTGCAGCAGAGCATCCCCCCAAATCACCCCATAACAAGCAGTGCAGCAGAGCATCCCCCCAAATCACCCCATAACAAGCAGTGCAGCAGAGCATCCCCCCCAAATCACCCCATAACAAGCAGTGCAGCAGAGCATCCCCCCAAATCTCCCCATAACAAGCAGTGCAGCAGAGAATCCCCCCAAATCACCCAATAACAAGCAGTGCAGCACAGAATCCCCCCAAATCACCCCATAACAAGCAGTGCAGCAGAGAACCCCCCCCCCCCCAAATCACCCCATAACAAGCAGTGTAGCAGAGAATCCCCCCAAATCACCCCATAACAAGCAGTGCAGCAGAGAATCCCCCAAATCACCCCATAACAAGCAGTGCAGCACAGCATCCCCCCAAATCACCCCAAAACAAGCAGTGCAGCAGAGCATCCCCCAAATCACCCCATAACAAGCAGTGCAGCAGAGCATCCCCCCCAAATCACCCCATAACAAGCAGTGCAGCAGAGCATCCCCCCAAATCTCCCCAGTAACAAGCAGTGCAGCAGAGAATCCCCCCAAATCACCCCATAACAAGCAGTGCAGCACACAATCCCCCCAAATCACCCCATAACAAGCAGTGCAGCAGTGAACCCCCCCCCCCAAATCACCCCATAACAAGCAGTGCAGCAGAGAATCCCCCCAAATCACCCCATAACAAGCAGTGCAGCACACAATCCCCCCAAATCACCCCATAACAAGCAGTGCAGCAGTGAACCCCCCCCCCCAAATCACCCCATAACAAGCAGTGCAGCAGTGA